>CM050654.1:41373221-42750721 GCA_027574665.1 Rhynochetos jubatus | reverse complement strand
TTTACAGCTTCTTGACTCGGACAGGAAAAGCTCAGCTTGCATAGAAATGAATTGCAAATCAGTTAATTGTAGATATGCAAAACTAAAAAAAACCCAAGCGAATCCGCGCGCTTCAGTAAAATAAACGGAGCGGCAATTCAGGGGAGAGGGAAGGAAAGGCAGGGACGCGGTGCCTTTGCTCTGGGGAGGGCAGAGGCCGGCTTTGTGATCGGGTCACACCGGCTCGGCTCCCCCCGGTTTGTGTCCGTCTTACCCGTCCCCCTCGTTACGTTTACAGCGGTTGGACAAACAGCTCACGCTATCTTGGCGAGGCAGAACCAAGTTTGGGTTAAATGAAGCCGGTGGAGGGGACGCGGTGACACGCGTCCGCTGCCCCGCTGCAGCGCAGAAGGCTCAGCCCCACGGCACCGAGGAATCGCGGCTCCCACCGAACAAAACCGGCCTCCCCCGCCGGAACGCGGGAAGTTGGAACGCGGGCCACGGAACGGGAACGGCCTGGGGCCGCAGCGGGTCAGAGGAGGCGGACAAAGCACGGTGCCCCATGCTGGCATCTGCCGAGGGTCAGGTTCACTTCAGTACACGGGTGGAACTTCCCAAAATTTGACAGATTCCAGTCCCCCTGCTCATATCCAACTGGATAACCTCCCCCACACCGCAGCCCTTGCAGAAGGCTGTTGGGGAAAAGCCCGAGCAAGGCTCGCTCAGGGGAGCAAGATTTAATCTCTGCCTTGATTTGCACACTCAGAACAGGCGAGATTGTCCCAGCACACGCCTGCACCGGCAGCATCTTCCCGGAGAAGGGAACACGGATCCGAAGCGCAGCCTGCGACGGCCAGCCACGCAGCCGTGCCCGTGCTCTGTGCAGGCAGCACTCCCGTCGCAGGGCACGGGCACGCGGGAGGCGGGGGGGCCGGTGCAAGAGCGGAGCGAGGGCTAAACCTCGAGGCCGAACGCACCCACAAATCCGACACCCCCTTCTTCAGCGAGGGGGAACAAGAGTGACTTAGCAGCGAAGCCTCACCCCCCCCGAGGATGGTTTTCTCTCCTCAGCAGATGCAATCAGTTCGTATCTGACACGGGAAACACCCAGCTCAGGCATCAACGCTTAAATATTAATGTTGCTATGATATTCCCCATCGTATTTCTACAACGGGCTGCGGCGCGCGAGGGAACACAAGCCGCGATAAATCTGAATGGTTTTGAACGTTCGGTGGAGAAAACGGTGCAAAGCGAGGGAACCCGGCCCGAAACACCGTCCCGGAAAGGGACTCCTCTTGGTTTCAGCTCTGCGATGAGCGGCGCCTTCAGCACCGCGACCCGAGGCAATTTTAGCGCTGCGGAGTATTTGGGGTGAAGGCGATCGTAGCGAGCCTTTTCTGACGTACCACGGATTGGATGAGATTCATCCAATTTGTAATTACGCTCCGGAGGTACCCGTGCTGTTTGCTTCTGGGGGGGGACACACGCGGAGGGGAGCTGTTCCGCCCGCACGTACACGGCCCCCCGCGTTCAGCACAGCGACGGCACGGCCGCGGAACGTTCCCTATTACAAGTGTAAATTAAAACCTATAAAATAATATGGAGATTATAAAAATTGCGTTAAAACTGCTAACGGCTTTCCTGATTTACCGACAGGGAAAACAGATCGCGTGTCTGCTGCCAGGACATTCATCAACACGTGGCAACCCCCGACTAACTTGACACGTCAAGTGATCAAAATGGATTGTGAAAGCTCTTCCGCTCGTTTCTATTGATTTTAGTTAGGGTAGAATTCAGCAGCGTGCAACGGCACACCCCCGACCGGCGTTTCCAACCCCACCGTCACCCCCAACGGAACCCAGCCAACCCGGGCTGTAACTTGAGCGGGAGACGGCGGCGCGCGACACCTCACCCCGCGCGTCACCGGGAGCGCACACGGCTCCCACGGCCCGAGAAGGCCAAGCGCCGCGTTAACCCCCGATTTTCGCTCTTCAGCTACAGAGCGCTACATTCCGAGCTGAAAACGGGAAAGCACGGCCAAAACGACGGCGCGTTTACCGAGGAGCATCCGCCCGAACGTCCTGCCTCGAAAAACAAACTTTTCCAGGGCCAATCGAAGTTATTTTTGTAGCCGCCACAACAAACTGCCAGCGAAGGGACCGTTTTTAATCACTTTTATTGATTCATGCTTTCAGTTCTTACTCCGTTAAAAAAAAGGCACATTAAATACATCCTCTTATTGCCCTATAAACGCATGCGGCTCATTCTGAATATCAAAAGTAATAAATAACGGCAGTAAAACACCAAGACAGTTATAAAAACGACAGCCCGGCCTCAAACACAGTAGTTAACAGTTGGGTCTGCACCAGCAAGCTAAGAGAACGCCAACGTGCCCCAGGTGGAGCGCGCAGCGCGCCTGCACACGCGTGTCTGCACACACACACATGTACGGGACGCCGCGCCGACGCACGCGCACCCCTCCCCGCGTGTGCGGTTTAGGTAAAACACAGAAGAACCCCCACCCCATCCAGAAATCCACCTCCTACCTCAAAAACAGGAGGCAAAAAGAATCACGTGACCGGTTTTTTCCACCTGGGGTCAGAACAAGGCAAGACAGTGACATTTTACAACTCCTACGGTAGGTTCACGTGACAACCCCCCCCAGCAAAGCCAGCATTCCCGAAAACAGGTGTGAGGGGGTAAATAAATACTTGAGGGGCTTTCCCCGCTCCGTACAGATTCAGCTGTGGTGAGCAGCACACGCAGCCGCCTCGAGGCGCCCAGACCTGGCTGCGCCACACAAAAGAGCCGAGAGGCACGACAGCGAAGCGCCGGGGATGCAAAGCAAATCCGTATCGCAGGACGCGTGCAGCCGAGGAAATCCCAGAGCCTGTGTGCAATGCCGCTAAAACAAGAGTATGCTTTGGGTGCAGAGCAGAAAGTCCTGCCGTTACGGGGAACCTTGCATTATTAATTTTTAACAGTGCCATTTATAGGGGAGCAGAGGGGAATTTTTCTTTAAACCACACATCAGATGTTAAATACCGTAAATACTTTTCTTCGTGCGGCCTGGAGAAGGTCTCATTACCGCCACTTTTTTTCCCCTCCCTCCTTAAACTCCTGTTAACAGTAGGACGCTAACCCCTTCCCTCGCTCGCTGAGCCAAGGTAACCCGCGTGCTGTACAGTCACGCCCACCCGGCTCTGCTCCGCACGTAAAACCTGCTCTTGTTCTAAAGGGGTCCGGAAGCGCAAAGCTGCGTCAAACCTGAACATGCTTTGCCCGAACACACTGCAACGTCTTTCAAAAAAGAAAACTCTACAGGAGCACAGAAACCACCCCCTCTGTGCGCAAAATAACCCCCACGCTCTCAAACGCGCGCGCGGGACTGAGCGGAAGCGCCGCGACCCCGCGGCCGTGCCTGCGCTTTGGTACACGGCAGCGTCAAAATGAATCGTGAGCATGCAAAAGCCACCCCAAAGGCGTTTTACCACTGGCTTGGACTGGCAAATATAAGCAGTTACTGAGTTTTAAGAGAGGTTTGCCCTTTTTTATTTCTCAATACGCTATTTTTAAACACCTGAATTTGGTTTTTTTTAGGACTGCCCCTCCAGCCAAACGCAACGTCTGTACTCACTGCGCTACACACTAACACTCCTCAGCATCCCCACTCGCCTGTGTAATCCTTCTCCCTGTTAAAATCCAAAAGCAATCCTGGCTGTTGGCTACTGCCCTGTTTGCCATTAGGGGAAGCGCTGCCACCCGTTAAAATACAGCAGATTTTACCCCAGCAGAAATTCTGACACCTTGGAACCGAAGCCTGGCTTGAGCTGTAAACTGGTACTTATCCTGAAACACAACAGTGACAAATCCATCAACGAACCGTTCGTTTTCCCTCCTGTACTCTGCATCAGGCAGAAATCTTCCCTCTGATCTCGAGCTAGTCAGTCTGAGCGCAGAAGGGCAAAGAGCCGGGTACAACATCCTTGAAAACGGCTCCAGCGAGTGGCCCGAATTTTTTAAGATTTGTAATTAATCTGCTGAAAAACAGCCCTTGCGCTGTTCTGGAGAAGTTAGTGGAATGCAAAACAAGCGTCGTTGTTTGGCTTTGAGAATTTTTAAATAAACACTTCAGACTTAGGCTACCAACACCTGCCATATGCTACCTATCATCCCTGTCTGTCCAAAACCGGGAACAGCAGGAGGCACTTCACCGCACAGAACACCACCCCTAGCCAACGCTGTTTGATAAAGGGGGCTTGTTTTTATTAACACCGGAGAAAGGAAAGCTGTCCCCTAGCTCTGAACGCGATTATTAGCCTGGGTGATTAATCAAGATGTCTTGCAGTTGTCCAGCTCCGCAGTGCTGATATTTTTGCCTGGCCGAGTGTCGGTGCCACTGCAGCAACAGCGCTCGAAAGAGCCAAACAGCCACCTACGAAGGCTGACGGCAGCTCTTCCCCGCCGCCGCGGCCTCAGGAAGGGCTGGGTCCTTCCTTTTGTGATACCGGCTCCAATCCGGATCCTCAGCTTTCCCTCTCCTCCTCTTTTTGTGGGAGAGGACCCATCAGCAGCGTTGGAATACTACCTGCAAAACTCACAGGGACGCAGCTGAAGGCAGGATTCACCCCTTTAAAGGGAAAGGGGACATACAAGTTCATGACCGAGGCAGTACGTGCACCTGTGCTTCACCCAGCTGTCTGGACTCTGTCCCTAAACCCCTGTGGCTACCCAACCCAAAAGGCCACGTACTGGAGTGTTAAGAGCTGCACAGAAAACTGTTAATAATGAAAAATGCACCGCTGTGTTTTTGTAAGAGCTACACCGACGGAGAGACGCTGGTCATCTCGAACAAGCAAGGGCGGTCAGAACCACTGGAATGTTTTTCCAACGCAGCTCCGTGTCTCCTGTAGCTGCGAGCAGGCGTCGTGTCCGAACTCACAGTCCGCCGCCGCTCCGGTCCACCGGGATCACCACCCTCTGTCGCAGGTTCTCCTCGGCAGTCTTCATGAGCACAGCCAGCCGGCTCCCAGAGACGTGGCCCTTCTGAATCGCGCTCATGAGCTCGGGAAAGAAGAGGGAGAGCCTCCCGTTAACTGATGTGCAAGGCGAGGAGCAAGGTGTGAGTGCAGCCCCCCGGGGAAGGGCCTCAGCAAGACGCAGGCTAACTCCAAGCCTACCGGTCCGGCACCGCCGACACAGCTGAGGGGGCACAGAGGACCAGCAGTCACGCAGCTCGCTGCTCCTGGCCCCTCTGCATGAGAGGATGCGCTGGCTGTCCAGCCCCTGGACCACTGACACGACGCCAGCCCGAACGGCCGAGGTCACGCTGGCTACCGGCTCCCGGACAACAAAGCTAATGCATGAACGGAACGGATTTGTCCGTACAGAAAGCAAAACTCACCTCAAAGCTCAGTTACATCTTCCAGAAACATCGACGACGGTTTTGGCAGGGCGTGGGTGGCAGGAGGAGGGGAAGTACCAAACAGCCTGTGTGGAAGCGCCAGTGCAGGCACCCATCCGCCCCAGAGATTCGTCAGTGACATTTAAAATGAAGGAGATGGGTTCCTTTCACGGGTGCTTTGGGGGTTTTAGTGTCTGGAAGATGTAACTAACAGAACACCACCATTCCCGATAGCCCCCCGCCCCCGGGCCGTCCCCCTTCTCATTCATGTGCCCTCCTCTGCAGAGACAGTGTACTTGACTTCCACAATTCTTTCAAATCCAAATTCTTTTATAGACTTTTAAACCTAATTTGCCTTTAAGTCCCTGAAACCGGACTCAGCTCTATCTTAACGAACACACGCTAGTGCGAAGATTTTAGTTAATTCGTTTTTATCCCATGGATAAAGTCAGCATTAGACTTGAAATTACATGCAGTCAGCTTGTCAAAGCCTACTATGGGAAGCAGTTGGCACTTCGAAAATGCAATTTCTTACTCCCATTGAGTGCTAAGAATCCTCCAGATTTCTTCCCTTGGGTAGGAAAATCTATTAATTCCAGCTGCAGCTGGACCTATGCAAATATGGTATCAACCCTGTCAGAGCTGGAACGAGGACACGGGAGGGGAAGGGGCAGAAGGGAACCCCATGCCTTACAGACACAGCACAGGCGACTGAAGGCATTCTGGTGACCCTGCGCTGCCCTGAGCAAGGGACCAGCAGCAGGAAGAGCAGCCAGTACGGGATGTCCACCATCGCTTGGGCTTGGTGTTCTCCTTCACCCCCTCCCCAGTTCCAGAGTGATGCCCACGCTCCGGCAGGGAGGCCCTAGGAGGACAGTGCCCTCGCACCCATCCACCCTCCTGATGATACCCCCCCCAGTCTCGGGTCGGTTGGGTCTGGCTGCACACTTTTCGGGGAAGCAGCCACAAAAAAGGCGGCTGATCGTCCAGCACCACCACGAAAACAGTTTCTGCTACGTGGGTCTGTCAGGACCCCAGAGGAAACCTGCTGTTGGGGAAAAAAGCTTCCTCCTGATTTAACACGGAGGTTTTTTTGCCTTTACACACCAAAACTGGTTCCCAAGGTCCCCCCTTCCTTTCTCGAGCGCTAGGTTTCTGCACGGAAGTCTTCAAAAAACAGGCTCTGCCCTACGCCAGCTCTGTCTCCACCTAAAGACCATCCGAGCTCTGCCTCCCGCCGGCGCGGAAGGACCTGGTTGTATTAAACACTGCTCCCGAGACCATGATTTGAGTCCCACTGGGAGCCTGCGGTCCGCCAACCGAAAGCCCTCGCTCTGCTCCCCGCCTGAAGCGCGGCACAGCCGCCCGGGTACGACCTGTTCCTGTATTCCAATGTAACGGGCCACAAATATTTGCTCTTGGCTTTCCCCAAGCCTTCTGCCGTAAAACGCAGCGACCGGGAAGTTTTCAGAAAGCAAACACACAAGTGTTGGGAACCGACTTAACAGAGCCATTAAAAACAATAATTACACAAACACTTCTGTATTTTGTTCCTTCCATGGCAACCTCCTGGTAATTTCATTACGGCGCTTCCCACCTGGCTACAGCCGCTCCCCACGTGCTGCTCGGCCCAGCGATCCTTGCTGCGGCGCCCATCGCCGGAGTTCAAGATTTAATTGCCTTGTGAGAGGTAGAGGAGAAGCCACTGCCCACAGCGTTACTCGGTTTTACAACAGGAGCCGTGAAACCACACCAAAACAGGGATTTGCCACGTAGGTTTTACAGCCATCGGGACTCGGGGCAGGCGCAGCGCAGCAGAAACCCCAGAAAGCCACCAAAAAAAGCCACGTAAGACGTAACTGCTGGTTGTTTCGGCTCCTTAACCACAGTGTGTCCGAACTAGCCACGGTAGAGCCCCTTACAGCGAACGGTGGGTGCCCCCCCGCCCCTGACTAAAGGCCTTCACGCACAGAGGGGCTGGGGGGGCCCTTCTCACCAGCCACACACAGAGCTGTGATTTCTCTTACATCTGGACACATCAACTCCCAGAGCCACCGTTTCTTCTTCAGCCCCGTCAGGGTTTGTTTGGGGTTTGCCTCCCCCTCCCCCAGGTGCCTTTCAGTCACGCAGCTCAACTGCCGCCTTTTAGGCAAAGAACCAGTCCTTTCTTTCTGCTGCTGGACACAACCTGCGGAAATCTCCCGCATTTAGATTCAACAACGCTGCTCTTATCTCCAGCTCATCTCGAGAGAGACAATTACCATTTCCTCTGCCTTGATCTTGTTTGTTTAACTTGACACAGTGAAGAAAAGGGCTGACATTGACCAAAATCCCCAGCATTAATTTCTCTCATGTTCGGCATTCATCACTGCCGCCGCGCAGGACAGACACGGCAGCCCCTCAAAACACCGCGCCGAGCGGTAGAACAGAGCTGGCAGCCGCACTGCACGCGGAGGGGCTGGGCATGCACGCACACCGCGAGCATCCTCGGCGTGCTTGTTGTAAAACCCTGCCCAAAGCAGGTGGTCATGGCATTCCTCCCATAGAAGTGGAGACAACCTCAATCCAGGAGTCCCACGGGGACTGGGTGCGCTTTAACCCCAGCCTCGTGCTTGAAAACATCCAAAGCAGTTTAGGACCCACTAGTGACCTCACAGACCCAGGTAAATCAGTGTGCGCGACCACGCCACACACCTGCCCCTGGACGGCTGCATCCCTCTGAATATATTCCAACAGCGGTTCTGTATTAAAAGCGCCCCGTTCGGGTCTGCGCTGCAGTATGCTTCCTAACCAGACCTCTTCTTCGGGTCTCGGTCTTTCTGCACACGACAGAACCCCTGAATTCCCAAGTTTCCTGCGCGGTGCCTCTCCCGTGAGCCGGCCCACAGCAGCAACGCTGCAGCGCTGACCCCAGAACGCCCACCCCGTCTCCAGCGCAGCCCCTTCCGCGGAGGGGTCACAAGGAAGGGCCCACCCCTTCGCTCGTTAGCGGTTCCGGCTTCTCCCGTCACCTACCTGCAGGAACTCGTTGAGCTCGACCTGGCCGTTTTTGTTCAGATCCACCTCGTTGAGGATCTCGTGAAGCGTATTCTCAGCAATCTGCACGCTGATGCTCTAGGCAGAAAGAGGCACGGAAGGATGTCAACGGGACTGTTCGGCACTCTGCCGCACGCTGAAATTTAGATAAGAGGCTTAAAAAAGGGAAACTGGAAGAACACAAGGAAACGGTACCTCCAAGACACGCTGCACATCCAGTATAGTAATAAACCCTTTCTTCTCCTTGTCAAACATGTGGAAGCGCTTCTTGTACCTGCAAGATAAGGGTTATCAGTGGGAAAAACTGCACTCGGAAGAGTGACAGGTATTAATTCCTAGCAGCAAGGGAACCCTCTTGCTTTACTTACCTTTCAATATCTGAAGGCACTAGGCTGATTTCAGAGCTGTCTGTTAATTGATCTGATTTTACTTTGTAGCCCATCTCATAGTAGAGAAATTTTTTAGCCGCCTCGAGTTCTTCCTACAACAAAAAAGGAGAAACCAGACATCTGAGGAATAGCAAGGTCTTACACAAGGATCTTTAATGTAGTATTTAGCAGCTTCTTCCACTTAACTGCAATTTACTGGAGATCCAAAACTGAAGCCTGACAAGTATTTAAAAAATAAGTTAAGCTTAGGCACTTTTTAGTCCTGAAAAGAGGGATCTAGCAAGGACTTCCAGCTCCCGTGTAAAGGCTGTGCGGACCGCACCACGCCTTCAGTCACACGCCGTGCATCGACCCGCTTCGTGACGAACGGGCCTTGCACGTCAGCCCTCCCAAGTGCCATTGCACTCAGAGCTGCGGCCTGGGCACAGTGCTTCACCCACCTGCCTGAAATCAGCCAAACAAGATCAGGACCCTCAGCACCGGGCAGGGTCTTTAAACTGCCTCTCTTGATGGCAGGAAAATTCACCTATTAACTGAACGTTCAGCGCAAGGTCTTCCACGGTTTTTTAGCACGTGCTGTAGCGCACAGATCTTTTCCACAGCGCTGGCCACACCGAACACAGTTCCAAGAGTGCTTAGATCTGCCGCAGGAAAGGTGCCGCAGCACGGACCCACAGCTAGCGAAGACTTGGACTGATGTGCCTTCACAAGCAAGTGAACTACAACAGACCGGGTAGAGACCCTCCTTTGAAAGGACAGGGGGCTTCTCAGAAAGAAACTGAGTGATGCTCTGGGGAGACCCCCCCTGCACTTCTGCCTCCAGCTCGGGGCCCCCAACAGCAGGAGGACACGGAGCTGTTGGAGCGAGGCCAGAGGAGCCACGGGGATGCTGCGAGGGCTGGAGCCCCTCTGCCATGGGGACAGGCTGGGGGAGTTGGGGGGTTCAGCCTGGAGCAGGGAAGGCTCCGAGGAGACTTCAGAGCCCCTTCCAGGGCCTGGGGGACTACAAGAAAGCTGGGGGGGCTTTTCCCAAGGGCAGGGAGTGACAGGACAAGGGGTAATGGGTTTGAATGGAAAGAGGGAGACTGAGATGGGCCATCAGGAAGGAATTCTTCCTGCAGAGGGTGGGGGGCACTGGGACAGGTTCCCAGAGAAGCTGTGGGTGCCCCATCCCTGGGAGTGTCCAAGGCCAGGCTGGATGAGGCTGGGAGCACCCTGGGCTATGGAAGGTGTCCCTGCCCACGGCAGGGGGTGGGACTGGGGGGGCTCTAAGGTCCCTTCCAGCCTAAACCATTCTGTGATTCTGTGGCATTCAGGGAATGCAGACACTGCCTTGCTGGTGTTGGTGAGCGCACACAGGCCACAGCCAGCTCGGTAAGCCTTACAGGTGTGCACAGCTCTTGCTGATCTTCCTTCCCACAGGTTTCGGTGGGAATGGGAGCCCAACTCCCCAGCTGCAGGCTGCTGTCCACACAGCCCTAATGTCACAGTGGTTTTGGGTTCTTTGCTTTGCAAGCTTCTCATTTTCTAAACTGTCATTAGGAAGAATTGACACATGTTTGCTTAACACAGGGAGTTATTGCACAAGCACACCTCGCTGGGTAGGGGGAGGCACCTCTAACTTCAGCCAAACGCCTCTGGCTACGGAGATGCTCAACCTACATGCACAGCTCTCAACTGTGCCATGACACTATCCCTTTCTTTATGCGTTCCTGAGGGGAGGAATTCCTGCAGGTCCTCCGGCTGGCAGGATTCACATGAGCTCCTGGTGAGTCTTAGACCTCCAACTGGCTAAAAGGCTTCCCAAACAGTCCAAGGGAAACGTCCCATCCCCTGCGGAGCGGAAGAGGTAGGTGAGCATGCAGAGGCTTGCTTCAGAGGGAAAGAATTCCCAAACCACGTGTCCCGTTTGGGTACAGCGTTCGCACGGTACTGGACAGCATTACGAGGCAGGCTCCGGTATTCTGGGCATTTATCCTAGTGTGACAGCAGGAAGAAGCGATAATCGGTAACTTAGAGGCTGTGATAGTTCAGAAGGGGCAGGATTCACGTCAGTAAGTGGGATGTCTGCATCTAATTCGTTACCCAAGGCACTCCTGACACTTCGGGGTGATCTAAACAGGGCTGCAGGGTGCAATTCGAGGCAGGCTCAGGAGATGCCTTCATCGGGGAAGGTCATCTGCCCACAGTCTGCTCGCTGCAGAGCCGGCACAGAGACTGGCTGCGACAGAGACCGCCGGTTCCCAACACGGCGAGGAGTCCCACGCTGGGTATCGTACAGGCTCACTGGGGGCACAGGCAGCTAACAATCACCTTAAAAATTAATTAAGGCCAGAGAACGGTGCAAACTCACTATCAGCAGGTTTCAAAAGACAAGCAGACAAAAAGGAGTGACACCGTTTACAAGACCCTCCTTTCCCAATGCAGATCTGTTGAAAAACATCAGTGACCAAAACATCTGGACGGGAACAGGGTAGTAATGCCACCCCTGCTTTCATTTTTCAAGTTGGGGAAGCGCAGGATGCAGATCTTCACTCCCCCCTCCACCCCCTGGCCAGTACCAACTCATTTCACAGCTGTTCTGATAAAGCCTTACAATGAAACATGCCAAGGGCATCCTTCTCTCGGGAAGAAAGCATCACTTGAAGGTTTCTGTTCCACTAACGCAGATCCTTAACGTGGAAACTGCTGAAGAAAACCCAGTTTCAGATGAAAAAGGCCCTTTGTACCTTTTTTTTCTGCTCACTCCAGTTAAGTTCTTTCCCCATTATATCGACAATTCTTGGCAGGGCTTCCTCCGCCGCCTGCACGTTCAGGAAGGCCAAGCGCGTACGTCGGGAAATCATATCCACTGCCGTGCGGGCGTACTCCTTCACACCGTAGACAACCTAGAACAGCGAGACAAAGGGGAAGATTGCAGCCGGGAAGGTTGGCAGGCACCGTAGGAAGTTCCGTTCAGCATCACAAACTGCTCTACAAAACGAGCTTTTGGTAAGTAGTTCCCACCTAACCAAGAGAAGGGTTTGCAAAGTTCCCTTGTCCTTGGGACAGGTTATGAAACGCACCTGGATCAAACACGCCTGGGGTTTATTTCATACGTATGCCAAATAACTATAAATATTTAATATATTAGAAGCATATTAATATATATGAGCATAAAAACAACACATGCTCCGGGAAAGGGAGGAGGAAAAACAAGAACAGAAAGAAAATCTGGACCTCAGCAAAGGAAAGGTCTTACGGAGATGTTTTACAGAGCGAGCCCGACCTGCTCGCGAACCTGCGTACGCCAAGAACAGAACCAAAGGCCATTACAGAGCTGCTCCACATACCTCAGCTTCGATATAGGGAAACTCAGACACAAGACGTTTCCCAACGATAGGCCATCTCTTTCCTGTAACTTGGGCTATTTTGGCCACCTCAAAAGCCTTGTCACCGTACGTCGAAGCTAGATGCTGAGCCACCTGAGGAGTTGAAAACAAATCCACCATGTTTTTGAAAGCACGTGGAATAGACATGGTTTTCTTGTCAACCCTCTCATCACTAATAACAAACAGGCTGAAGAGGGTACTGGGTTTTGGGTACGTGGGAGGAAACCACTTGTGTTGTGATGGGGTTCGACCAGCACTGGCATCCCTGTGTGTCTATCAACGTAACTGTGAGGAACGATGCTCCAGCTCTTCAGCCACGCTGTGATCATGTCTGAAGCCCAGATTTTGTTGGGCTTAAAGGAAGACAGACCCTGGCACGTCAACACACTTTAGAGCAGGAAATAGTCAAGGTCAGGAGGAAGGGAAAAGGGAAAAAAAGAACAATTACTAGAACTTCATTCTGTCAAAACTGTCCTTGCCCTGGCCAGAGAAGTCTTACCAGGCCCAAGCAGACCTGTACAAGTCGTGCTGTTACTAGATTTGGTGGGAAAACAAACCCCTCCAACACAGAAGCACCAGAGCACCAACAGAAACCACGGCCCACCTCACTTTCAAGTCCATAGTCTTGGACCAGCCTGATGTAGAGCGTGGGACTCCACTCCTCAGCCCCCTGCAGCTGCAGCCCGATGGTCTTACTGGAACCCGCCTTCAGGTCGTGCGCCTGAATAGCTGCATCGATGGTGTCCTGCGCCATGGCACGGTACGTTGTCCACTTCCCACCTGCAACCACACGTGTACACAGGGAAATTCGTAAAGGGGCTGGGGACCGCAAGGGGAATACGAAGTCGCTACGTACTACATACATCGCGTTACTCCTACTAGACCTGCTCCAACACGCCAGTCACGCTGGCAGATCATCACCTACTTACAGGAATGTGAAGGATTATCCTGCAACAAATCCCCCTTTTTAATAAAGTACGCTGGGGAAGCCCAGCGCGCCTGTACTCAAAGCGTTTCCGGTACCTGCTATCGTGACAAGACCACTATCGCTAATGGTAACGACGTGATTCCGGGATATGGACTGCGTGTCTTTGGAGTTGGGGTCCGTGACCAGAGGACGAATGCCACTCCACGCTGCCAACACGTCTCCTCTTCGCACTGTCAGGAACCAAAGAGCAGGCAGAGTCAGGCGGGAGCTGGTGGGCGTTCATCTCGCATCCCTCCCTTGTCCCTGTGGCATCGCCCCCGAGTAGGTACTCGCCATAAACAAGCACCGCACCACACCCTGCTTTTAGCTGAGCAACCTGGAAAGCTGGAGAAGATTCTCCAAAGTAATGGAATAAGCTGGCCTACAGAATTAAAACACAGCACTCCCCCTGTCAGTACCAATAATATTCTCTAGCCCAAACCAGAGAGTTCCGGTCTTCACACTGGTTAAAATCCAGCGGAACAGAGGTACCCTGGGAACCAATCAACCAAGAGATTCAACTGTCAAACTCAACGGTCAGCTCAAAAACCAACCCCAACAACCAAACCCAAACCCCACCAAACCAAACACCCCCCACACCAAGTCCTGCTTGCTGCGCCGGCAGGACACCCAAACAGCGTTTGCTCCACGCGGGCGGAACCTTCGCTTTCAGGACTTCGGCGCTCTTCCTACAGCTCGTGGGTTATTCTTCCAAGTTTTCCTCTTGACAAGTGGAGGTGCGGTTACACACAGACACACGAGAAATTTTATGGCAAGCCTGGGGTCGGCTGTAGCACAAAGCCTGCACCCCGCACCCGCGTGCGCTACCACACAACGACCCAGGAAGGGCCCCTTGTCGAAAGCCACCCGACAGAAGTTCGCATCGCTCCCACACCACCGCCTCCTCCAGCCCTGCCGACTCTTCCTCACCCCCGCTCCAGAGACGTCGTCCCACTCCCCCGGAAGCCTGACGACCTTCCCAGTGCCGAGCAGATCCCGAAAGCCAACCCCAGCAGACCTGGAGGCATCGAGTGTCCCGACAGCCCTTAGGAGCGGCAGGAAAACGCCCCGGCCCCCCCGAAGGTCACTTTCTAGAACACATAACCCATGGGGCCGACAGAGAATTTAATGAAATCAGCTGGGTGGCTCCTTCAACTTGCAGCAGAAACACTGACCGATTCGCTTTGCGCTGAAGTCTTGGAACATTCGTATTTTTAATACAACTTTCAACTAAATGAGAATTGAAAAATCGGTAACAGGGTGTAAAAATATCCCCAAAGAACACAAAATAGATTTCAGAAATCAATGGTGCTCTGCCAGCATGTTTAACCTGCCAAAATGAAGTGTTAATCACAGAAATAAGATACCATATTACGTTTATAAACTAATGAAACTAGAAAAAGCAGCATGCGTGACACCGTAATTAAGCAGCTGGAACGCATCCAAGCCTGTGTAAGTTGATAACCCTGGCACTGTCTCTGGCAGCGAAAAGGCAGGTCTGCAGCGAGTTGATATGGCCAGCGCGGTTGTTAATTCAATAACAAGCAATCTATAAACACTGCTAATTGCGCGTGTGAAAAACAGCGTGCAGGTAGGTTTCACTCGGAGGGATTAAGCGCTTAGAATGTCCTTTTGTAAAATACCTGGCAAAATCTCTGTCTCAGTTTCAACCCCACCTGGCTGGCCCACGGCACGCACTCCCACCGACCTCCGCTCGGGAAACCTGAAGGGACGTTTCCTCGACGCTTTCTCTTTATGCAACACGGAGCCACCCGTTATCCGCTCCAGGAAACAGGTACCTAGCGTTTCCAAGCGCCGGACAGCGAGTTTTCCTACGTCCAAGGAGGTGGGGATGCTCCTGACGGGGCGCTTTCCAGATCTGCTTTAATGCTGCTACTACAGCAGCAGTACCGACGCCTTCATGGAACAACTGAACCCACTCGCCGTGAAGGAGAGCAGCCCCTCTCCGCGTCCAAGCCGGCCAGTATCCCCCGCAGATGTGCTCTCAGCTACTGAGGGCAACGACTGTCACCCAGTAACTTTTATGCATTCCCCTTTCTGCCCATTTTACTTCCCTCTCCCACTGAAAACTCGCACTATTGGGTGTTCACGGTATCAAGAGAAGTAAACTCTAAGAACCAAGTGCCTAGAAAAATGGAAATACAGGCCCAGAAAAAGCCAGAACGAGCCTTCCATCAAGAAAAGCAGGTGAATGATTTGATGTGCTTGCGCTGGCATATGGCCAAAGTGTCCCAAAACCTTGCGTCTGCCACCCAACGAGACCTGAACAACTCGGCTGCGGAGCCGGGCGGCTAGTGCCAGCGAGAGGAAAGGTACGTGACGTCCGAACACGCAGGTACCAACAGGCTGCCGTGCAAACAGCCCAGACTCCCCCGGTCTGTCTGGAAAAGCATCGTGTTTAGCTCCCGCACAGAGATCGAGATGACGCTGACGGGATACGAGTTTTAGAAACAGCCAGATGCACAAGGCCCACAGTGACCCACAGAAACCAACCGGATCCTGGGCTGGATCCAGAGCAGCGTGGCCAGGGGTCGAGGGAGGGGATTCTCCCCCTCTGCTCTTGGGAGACCCCCCTGCAGTTCTGCCTCCAGCTCTGGGGCCCCAACAGCAGGAGGACACGGAGCTGTTGGAGCGAGGCCAGAGGAGGCCCCAGAGATGCTGCGAGGGCTGGAGCCCCTCTGCCCTGGGGCCAGGCTGGGGGGGTTGGGGGGTTCAGCCTGGAGCAGGGTAGGCTCTGGGGAGACCTTATCACAGCCTTCCAGTACCTGAAGGGGGCTACAAGGAAGCTGGGGGGGGTGTGTGTGTGTGTGCTTTTTACAAGGGCCTGTGGTGACTGGACAAAAGGCAAGGGGTTTAAATTGAAAGCAGGGAGATTGAGATTAGATATCAGGAAGGAATTCTTCCTGGAGAGGGTGGGGGGCACTGGGACAGGTTCCCAGAGAAGCTGTGGATGCCCCATCCCTGGGAGTGCCCAAGGCCAGGCTGGATGAGGCTTGGAGCAACCTGGGCTATGGAAGGTGTCCCTGCCCATGGCGGGGGGGTGGAACTAGATGATCTTTAAGGTCTTCCAACCCAAACCGTTCCATGATTCTGTGATCAGCAGAAAGTTGCAGACAGACAGCATTTACCCCAACTGGAATGCACAGGCTCATCGGAACTTTCCCAGGGAACCCAGAGCCAACGAGGGTTTACCTTCAACGTCGACGCTAAGGTAGTTGCGCACTTCATTCAGAATGAAGTTGATATCCTCCTCCGTCGGGATGGGATGGGAAGTGACATCCGTCGGGCTGTCGGTGGTCCCCGCGATAGTCATCTTCTCCCACGGCAGGAAGAAGATCACTCTACCATCGCTGGTGGCTGGGTCCAGCAGACCCATATTGTCAGGGCTGAAAGAAAGAAGGAACGTGGGTCAAAAGGGGTCAGGCATCACCAGGGATTCTGTTTGTACACACCCTGTGTCCTCGACAAGAGTATTAGAGTATTACCTTTCTGCTTAGGTTAAATAATAAAAAAATAAATAGCAATCAGAGATTTCACGGGAGGGCGTAACCTGGCTTTAAGAGTTAGTCCCAGCGTTTTTGAGAAATCAGGCCCTTGCAGGTGATGCTCAGATATTACCAGAATTTGATTTCTTACGCAGGTTTGCAGACCACAGGGCCTCTGGCATCTCACACCTCCATCCGCTCCTGAAAATCTTGCTCAGTGGAATTTAAAATACAAACATTTGGAAATTTGAAGACAGCAATGACGTGGAACTCGTTATGGAATGAGCAACTGCTCTTAATCAAAAACCAGACAATAGTTTGTATTATGCCACAAAGGAAAGGGAAAGCTCAGACTGAAGAAATCAGAGCAGGAGCCTTAGTTCTGCTTTGATGTGTCCAAGTATATGGACACCCCACATGGAGTATTGCCTCCAGCTGTGGAGCCCTCAGCATCAGAAGGATACAGACCGGTTGGAACAAGTCCAGAGGAGGCCACGGAGATGCTGCGAGGGCTGGAGCCCCTCTGCCATGGGGCCAGGCTGGGGGAGTTGGGGGGTTCAGCCTGGAGAACGGAAGGCTCCAGGGAGATCTTATTGCACCTTCCATTACCTGAGGGGGCTACAAGGAAGCTGGGGGGGGAGCTTTTTCCAAGGGCAGGGAGTGACAGGACAAGGGGTAACAGGTTTAAACTGAAAGCAAGGAGGTTGAGATGGGCCATCAGGAAGGAATTCTTCCCGCAGAGGGTGGGGAGCACTGGGACAGGTTGCCCAGAGAAGCTGTGGGTGCCCCATCCCTGGCAGTGCCCAAGGCCAGGCTGGATGAGGCTGGGAGCAACCTGGGCTATGGAAGGGGTCCCTGCCCATGGCAGGGGGTGGCACTGGGGGGGCTTTAAATTCCCTTCCAACCCAAACCATTCCGTGATTCTATATAACAATGCAAATTTAAGCTGAAATAGTATCCACCCAAGTTATGCATCATCTGCTCCGTGAAGAGAGGGCAAAAGGCAGACAAAATCCCCATGACTTCCACAACCTGCCCTCGCAGTAAGGGTGGGGCGGGAGCGGGGGTGAGGGCTCGTAACAGAAGGCACAAGTAGAGAGAACAGGAGACCAGCAACAGTGAAGTCACAAGCGTTACGAGCACACCGGGACAGGAAAACTCCGGTGATCCCGCAGCCCGAGGTTGCTGTCCACCTGCCACGCGAAGAGGAACGGATGCCTGCAGATTCCTAAAGGATTCGGACCAAGAAGGACATTCCGAATGCTCCCTGCGGCATTCCTGAATGGGGAACCGGGTTCAGAGAGGCAAAAGACGTCCCCGCCACAGTGACTACCAGACACGAGCTGCACGCTGCCGGGCAGGAAGGATTCACTGACTGTGCCAGCCCCACAACCAGAACGACTCAGTACGTGCAGAGAACCAGCAGCTCTTCACTCAGATTTAACTCGCATATAAATGTTTCCTGCTGTTAAAAAAGTAAGATATCCACACCACCAGTTACCTCACCATTTATTAAACAGCTCGGCCTATGCTTTGGAAGGCGAAAGGCTTCTATAAACCCTGCAAAGTAAACAGCTTTTATGTAGGAGAAGATGTAAGCTGCCCCTTTCTTCATTCCTGCTCATCGGAAGGAAAGATGCCGACCCCGTTTTGAGGGCCGGAAGCCCTGGTAGAACACCGGCGGCCAGTTCAGGGGTCTGCAGGTTTTGCACCTACTCCTGAAAGCAGGAGGAGGATCTAGGAAACGCCTGGAAGGAGGACAGAGGCCAACATTCAGGTGTTGAGAAGGACCATCGAGGGGACCCAACTACTAACACAACAAGCTGGAGGTAGACAGAGACCCGCCTGGATACGAGCTGCCGGGTCAGGAGAGCCGCAAGCTGAACCGCCGAGTATTTCAGTTTGAGGAGTCTACACTGATTACTGAAGGGAAGTCTGCAATATCTGGAAAGGCTAGAAGAGAAGCTGAAAATTTCATATATAGCATGTATATTAGAACAGTTTTTAGATGATATTTATAGACAGCTTAGGCATACATGGGAGAGGTACAATTTAATAGGGGAAGTCAACACAGATTTGTGAAAGGTAAATCACGTCAGACACATGATTACTTTTTAAAATGAAAAAGCTATTGATTTAGAGGCAGAGGAAACCAGGGATTTAATAGACAGTATCAGAACATTCAGAAAACTTCAGACATTTTCTCCAAAGTATGAATAATTTTTTAAGTGACTTCAGGAAAAAAAGCCTATCAAAACTAAGGAAGAGAACCAAGTAAAGACTTCAAACCAAGTTCCATCACACCACCCATGGACTGAAGTGTTTGTAATTAGATGACACAGCAAATGATGAGAAAGGAGGAAACCGTTTTCCCTGTGCCAATTAATTTACCCAACTAATGACTGCCGACTATCCCGGGAAGCGCTCTCCATCTCCCATGGCTATGTTTATTCCATCTTAGATAAATAACTGAAGGGCCACCAAAACTACTTTAAAGTAAGGTGTTTCCTATCAGACTCCCCTGGAGTCGCGTTGTCACACAGCAGCAATGCTGCCGGAACAACACGTCGTTATCAGACACGGGCCCTCCCGCCTACCGAACGGCTGTGGGAACATGGCTGTGGGAGGCCTTCGAGCCCCTTCCAGTGCCTGGGGGGTACAGGAAGGCCGGGGGGGCTTTTCCCAAGGGCAGGGGGTGACAGGACAAGGGGTAATGGGGGTAAACAGGAAGAGGGAGATTGAGATGGGCCGTGGGGAAGAAATTCTTCCCTCAGAGGGTGGGGGGCACTGGGACAGGTTGCCCAGAGAAGCTGTGGGTGCCCCATCCCTGGGAGTGCCCAAGGCCAGGCTGGATGAGGCTGGGAGCACCCTGGGCTATGGAAGGTGTCCCTGCCCATGGCAGGGGGTGGCACTAGGGGGGCTTTAAGGCCCCAGCAACCCAAGCCATTCTGTGATTCTACGACACGTTTCAGACAAGAAGCCGATCTGAATAAATGCGGTCCGAGTCCTCTCCCATTGCAGCAGGTAACGTACCTCACCAGCAGGGAGTGAGAGAGTCTTGGCAGCTACTAAAACAGATAGATGTATGCTAAAAATAGTGTTAATGAGAGGAGGAATAGTGAGAGTATTAATGAAGAACATGAATGAAGAAGAAACCCTTGGGAAACGAATGCATTAGGTTAACGTTAGTGTTACAAAATCTTAACTACGTTTACGTATCAAAACCCCCAGCTGTTAGAAAAATCTTCATTTGTCGGAGTCAAAATTCTACAAAACATTCGCCACAAGACAAGCGGACGCAGCGAAGCGACAACCTTTGAGCAGTATTCCTTGGCACCAGGAGAAGACCTGATACAACCCAGATTAAACACCACGAGCCTTTTCAGTTTTGCAGACAGCTCCTTGGTTTAAGCCATCCCACTTCCAGGAAATTCAGCACGGCTCTACCCCGCCAGCTGCGCTGCGGGGGCGGCACGGGGGCAGGCACTGTTTCACGAGCGATGCCCCCATGCTGACATACACGGGGGAACAAGAATTCTCTACACTTCCCATCAGAATTACTAGGCTGTTGCACAATAAACAAACTGGAGCCCTCGTGCACGTCAGGCCACCCTTCCACTTCGAGGTACAAAGCAACTCAGAGTCTTACAACTTCCTGTTCTCGCTGTAGGGCCACAGCGTCCATCGCACACGGGCTTCTCGCAGTACACGAGGAAACCAGGATTACAACCCCTTTCTCCACATGGCTGGTGCTTTAAAGCAGCTATCGGGCCATTTTCCCATTTTTCATGTAGAAGAACATAAAAAAAAAATAACAGTATGCAGGGGTGATTTGACACTAGGCCAAAACCGCCTCAATTTACAGCCTGTGGTCATGTCCTGCTGGGACAGCTCCCGCAAAACCGCGTTGGGCAGCGGAAGTCTAAATTCCTAAGCACAGAGGAGCGCGGTGACCGTACGGAAGCGCTGCTATAGGCGCAGCGCATCAGCAGAGTCGGGACAACTCCATAAATACGGCTTTCCATTAGGATGCTGATGGCTGCAGAGACCAAAGGTAATACTGGAGCCTCACCTGACGAGGCTTACGTGGTAGGCGGGGATTTGGGTTTGCAGCAGAGAATAGGGAAAGAAGCAGGAGTCTGCAGAACACGCTCGGAGGGCCACGGGAACCTATTTGGGAACAAGGCCAGCAGAGGGAGGCGAGTCCTTGCCACCGAAACCACCGTGGGCGGGTGGGCTTGTGCCCACAGAGCACACACCCAATGCTCTTATTCGGTACCTGCTGCAGTGCCTACATGCTGCATCCCTATTTCCTATGGAGCTGCGCCGTGGCAGCGGCGTTGCGTAGAGTTTGACGCTCGGTAGGACAAGAGGTTTCATATGAAGGCGGCAACCTCTCTGCAGGGTTCTGCGTGTCGTTTTCTTAAGGGAGGGGAACGAGCAGTCAGTACGCCCAACTCCAACGCGTTAAAGGCACCTTTCACAAGTCTCTTGAGATGCTCTGCCTAAACGCCCTTTGGCTTCAGTTTTAACCAGGAACCACAGACTTCAGCCTCTTCTGAATACATGAAATTGTTATTCTAATCGCCACAGTGTCAGAATCCTAAAAAATAATCAAATCGTGCATCCAAAACTACCGCACCACCCACGAACATCTCCCCGCAAGCCGATTTAGTACAGGCACCAGCAGAGATTGTTACAAACGGTTTCGGCCCCGAGAAGCGTTACCTGTAATAACCAGGCATCACGATGTGCACGCCCGCGCTCGGCTGACAGATGTTGGGTACTTCCTGATCATCCATTTTGCGCACAGAGTCTGTGAAAGGTCCCGTAGCATTGATAACACATTTGGCTTTGACATCAAATTCCTGCCCTGCGAAAGAAAACAGTATCAATCACGCACACCATTTGTTTTCCGGTTCAGCGGCGCTCTCTATTATTAATCTATGAACTTAACCTGCGGTAAAGCGTGCCGTGCTCGTCTGAACCGGGGCTTAAAGATTAACAAAAGTACCCACCTAACCCCAGAGACGCTGGAATGCTCTCTTATCTTTAAGGGTAGGTAGATGGGGTAGAGGTTGTTCAGCTGAAATCTGCCCCTCAGACGAGAGCGATTTCAGTCTCACCCCGCAGACTCGGTAAACGGGATTATTACTGCACAGCACGTAGCGTTTTGCAACATCCTCTTCGCCTGACAGAAAGGTTTGGACATAAAGCTTAGCCTACCCTGCCAAAACACGGGGATTTGAGTGAAAGATCTGACAGAAGCTAAAGATGATTGACACTAATGGCATGGCTGCACCCCGGGAAGATGGCTCCTTTGTCGGTCCACTGATGTTTCCCAACAGCGGCGCTCCCCGCTCCTCCCTCGCGTCGTTATTTCCGTGTTCCTTCGACGAAGGGAGCGCGCTCTCCCAGCGGGCCGTGCTTTCCGGGCGGCGGAGCCCAGCGCTCCCACCCAGCGAGCGGGGTGCCGGGCAGGCCGCCCCTGGCTCCCCGCGCCCCTCGGGGGGCACATACCTGTTAAGACGTCCCTGCAGCGCACCCCGCACACCCGCTCCTTCCCGCTGGCCGGGTCCGGCGTCTTCAACAGGCGCAGCACTTCAGCGTAATTGGCCATGGCAGCGCCGTACCTGGCAGCAGTGAGGGCGATGGCGAGGTTCATCCGTGCGTCGTTGTGCTGTCCTGCAGCGGGGACGGGACCGGGGGAAGGACACCAGTCACCTCCAGCCACGGACTTGTGGTATGGAAGTGTGTCACAACGGATCTGTCACATCTGTCCCTGTCACATTGAATAGGCGTGATGGCTGCTCGTGTCTAACGAGCTATTTAAAGACACATCCCCTCCGACTGCTGCACCGGCGGCAGCAGGCCGAGCCGCGCTCCCACACCGCCTTCGCACATCGCAGACCCCAGAATTACTCCCCGTTCCCCTCCCACTTAGGGGAGGACAAGCCAAGCCACTTTCTTTGCCTTTTCCCGTGCAGTCGTGCTGTCCTGCCACGGCAGCCACGCTTTGCTTTGGCAGGCCCACCAGTGTGAACCAGCAATTCCTATCAGAAACGTGCTACGTTCAGCATCCAAGAAACCCTACAGGCACTGGGCCAAAACACAGGCTTTCTGTGACTGTTCTTTCTTGTATATGCATTCTAACTTCCCAACGTCCAACAGAAAAGCACCCAAAAAAAAAGAGAGAAGTAAGCAGACAAGAATTAATGAAGGATTCTTAACATATATCATTAAAGATTTATTACTGAAATTCCCTCGTTAAAGAAAACCAAGAGAGAGGCGGAGGGACCATGAGGGGAAGATGATTAATTACTTCGAAATACCGGCTTCACCTGAGACTTTTCCTATTTATTATTGCCACTGAAGTTAAAGTCCTGGATGCTGGCTCGGAAGAATTACTATACATTGAAGGGGCCAGGCTCTGTGTGGCCTGAATAATTAATTCACGAGGGGGCTAAACTTCCTGAGGTTCGGTTCACTTCCCCACGCGTCTGGACCACTCCTATCGAAGATAATACTGCTAAAGTGATAAATTGGTAATAGATACTGTTGTTGATTTATGTTGCCAGCATTCCCAATGTTTAGTATAAATGGTTTATGTAAAGTTTGGTCCTTCTGATTCCGCCTGTGCAATCTCGAACGGCCGCGCGAATAATCTGTTCCTCGCTAAAAGGGCAAAGTTATAAAGATGGGATCAATGGCCTCAAAGGCACCACCTCCCCTCCCCAAACTGCTCATTCCAACGCAGCCCAGACGATACAGTGCCATCCGTCTTCAACTGCGAGAGAAAAAAGTTAGGCAAAGCCGACCGGAACGGGAACATGATAAAGCACCGATGAAGAAACAAACAGTAACTCCGGTTCAGCTCAGCCAACAATGCCCCGAATGAAGTGCAGAAAAGAACAGCAGAACAACTGAGCAACATGTCAAGAAAAGTTGGGGATGCTCCATCACCCGGGGCGCGCGAGCCTAAACCACCATCTGTCAGAAGCAGCCGGGAGATCGCCAAACAAACGCGTCAACGTTTATGCTGCGGCAGTGTCAGGGCACGGGTCAAGTGACCTTACGGGCTTCACCTCGACCCTGAACGCTCCAACGCGGGGTGAGAGAACCGCATCTCGAATACAGAGCGAGCACGAGGCAGGCAAAAGACAAAGGACAGGGACAAGCTGCATTACAGCATCTGCTTCTGTAAAGCAGACTGTGGATCGCATTCCAAAGTCACCCAGGAAACGCTCCCCCAGCCCAGCGCCGAAGGCTGCCAGGCGCGTTGCTCCGGAGACACCCCTCCACTGCGGTGCTCCATTCGGGGACTGCCTGACCCTCGGGGTACTGCAAGTCCTGGCTTTAGAGGACAAGCAACCCGGCACAAACAGCACCCTCCAGCCGTACACCCACGTGCAGACTCAACCCTGCCGTGCCGCGGGATTTACCCTTTTGCTGCAGAACCCCAGGGCCAAGAGGGTTTCCTTGGCTCCTTTTTGATCCTCACTGCCTCGCTCTTGCCATCAGTGCACGAGGGGGCTCCCAACACCAACTGTCCCCTGGCTGACGCGGGGGGTGCGTTCAGCAGGGACGGCAGGGCACGGCACGCCGCCTTAGCCAATGCCAGCGCCGGCCTACGGCAAGTCTCGTTGTTTGAATCCTGCAAGCTCGCCTCCTCTTCCCGGTTTTGTCGCTTACTGGCCCGGACCAAAAGCATCCTGGAGAAGCCATTCAGCAAAATAACTAACGTGGGAACAGGTGTAATTTCTAAAAAGAACAAACGTCTGAGGAACAACTGTTATTAAGCCCCAAATCCAAGAGCCGCTCAGCGTTTTGTCCAAACTCCCGACGTCAGAGCGAGCCCAGGCCACGCTCAGTGCATTTCGGGATACGCGCCGCCGTGTTCAAAGTAACACTTTCACGCTCTCTCTGCGACTCTCATCCATTTTCCCCTCATCGTTATTCTGCTGCGAGAACCCCTTGCAGCTACTCATTCTCAGCTGCCCAGAAGGAACCCGCCGTGCCTATGTAACGCGTTTGCGGGAAGAGGACTGGGAAATAACCAGCTCCCCTTTAACTCCCCGTCCAGAAAAACCCACTGGCTTCAGACTGAGGTGCTCTACAGCGCAGAGCATTACAGTACGAACAGAGATCTGCGGAGCCCTGGATCTGAAAGAAACGAAGAGCGACTTAGGGGCTCAGCCATCCATCATCGGTGGAGAACAACACTGCAACGGCTCGGCAGAGACGGGGTCACGGTACAGGAGGTTCTGTACTAAGGAACGGCTTTTTTGGGGGGGTTTTAGCTCTCCAACTCACACGTGTGTGTTTTCCCCCAGACAATTGCTTTACAATCCCACACTTCAGGCGGAATTATCGGTTTTTTTCTTGATGCCTGAAGAAGAGGTTGCTGTTCCTCCGTGCACACCCCCCCACTACAACGGTACCACAGCCAGGTCAGTCCTTACTACAGCACCATTCACAGCTGACAAAGCATATTTTCTGGTGATTAAAGTCAAATTAGCTATTTACACGTGTGCTGCTGTGGAATCAGGAATGCTTATTTCCAAGAGACGGGTATGTGTCCTGGTACCTGGATGATCCTTACCGCTCTAGAGGGAAACAGAGGGATGAAGCAAAGCAGAGATTCTGCACCTCAACCTTTTTGACTTTGAGTTCAAGGCCATTCTCCCCATGTACGATTCAGAGATCCTCCAAACCCAAGATAAAAACGGTGCCTCCAAAGCTTTACCTCCCCCACAACAGACACGTAAGGCTGTCTGGACACAAGCACTATCACCATGTTCAGGAGATGCCCAGGAAACCCAAGGCATAGAATCATGGAATTGTTTAGGTTAGAAACAACAAGACCACCGAGTCCAACCGTTCCCCCAGCACTGCCCAGCCCACCACTGACCCATGTCCCTGAGCGCCTCGTCCACACGGCTCTGAAACCCCTCCCGGGATGGGGACTCCCTGCTCCCTGGGCAGCCCCTTCCAGTGCCCGACAGCCCTTTCCGGGAAGGAATTTCCCCAATATCCAATCTGACCCTCCCCTGGCACAACTGAGGCCATTTCCTCTTGTCCCATCACTTGTCACAGGGGAGAAGAGACTGACCCCTTCTCTGCACTCCCCTTTCAGGGAGCTGTAGGGAGTGATCAGGTCTGCCCTGAGCCTCTTCTTCTCCAGGCTAAACCCTCCCAGCTCCCTCAGCTCCTCCTCACAGGACTCAGTCATGTGATAAAAGGGAAGGTAACCAAAAGCCTCTATGGAAGGTCCTGGATCACCCACTTAAGATAGCCCTGGACCCATTGTGCTTCACCAGTGCTCCACAGCACGACAAGGAAAACGATTACTCCCGTTGCTACCAGAGGTAATCCCTCCGTGCTGCCTTGGGGCTTCTTTCCAAATGTTGTAAGCCAAAGTTATAAAACAACAACAGAATGGCTAAGCCAAATGAACTTGGCATCCTTTTCCACGAACGAGAGAGCTCCCGAAGATCTCCTGACACCCTGTAGGCAATACAGTGAGATTATAACCGTGGCGTTCACCAACAACAGATGCTCACGAACACCCTGCCCTGGAGAGGCCCCAGCAGCCCCAGCCCTGGGGCTCGAGGGCCGGTTTTGAGAGCGCTTGCTGGGCGCAGGCAGTCAGTTGTCAGCTGGATGCATCGCCACGGCGGGGCGGAAGGCACTCGGACCTCAGCAGCTTTGGAAGGGCCAGGAGCCAACTGATGGAACATGCAGAGGCTTTTTTGCAACCCCCACCTGTGATACCTCTTGAAAAGAATTTAAGCATCCTCTTATTTATTTCTAGCAAGAACAATGGACAGAATGGTCTCTCTCATTGTTCAGTACTGGCATCTGCTTGTAACATGGCAACAATGGAGTGATGCTTTGGTTTTATTAAGGCTAGTCAACCCAGCCTGTAACAGAACACTGGCCTAGGTGCTTCCATTAAGTTAGCACTGAGCGCTCTACAAACCCCCGTGCTCTTAGAAGGCATACTGCTGGAGACACGGCGTGCGTCAAGACGCTTCGTGTAAGCGTGTCCTACACCACGCTGAGGCCAACAGTGATGCCGCTGGGTTGATAATTCCTTTCCTTGGGTAATTTAGGCACATTCTATTTTCATTCCTTAGTAGCAAGTGTTGTATCTCTCTTGGAAGGCAAACAGACAATGCTTCCGTTGGCACTAGAAGAATCCTCCCACAGAGCGCACACAGCGTACGTTCAGTTTTATTTTTACCGACGCTGAACCGTAGCCGGCAGTGTAACAAAGCCCACAGGCAGCAGGAATTTGTTCGTGGCCGATTCGGTAGCGCTGTGCGAAAGCCCCGGTGCTAATGAGGCACTCGGGTAGTTCCAGGCTATTCTGCCCTGTGTCCCACTCTGACACCTGTTCCGCTCGTACCAATTCCTGCTTTCTGCCCGGTGTCTCTGGTCAGCTGAAGATAAACAGCACACAGTGACTGCTGGGGGGGGTGTTAAGAAGCTCCTTTAATCCTAAGAGAGTAACCTTCGATCGACGCCAAGAACTAACGCTGCGTGGCTGAGCGTGACGGCGCAGGCGAGCATCGCGGCGACTGCCCCCACCGCGCTTTGGTTCGCACCGCAACAGCGCGGCTGTAACACGCGGTTTTGCGACGCTCTTGCTTTAAAAAGCGGGTCGGTCCCTGCAGCAGACACGAAAGCCTCCTCGCCGTTTCCCAATTTACAGTCTTCTCTGATTAGGCATACCTAGTTATTGCCGTGGAGGTCAAGTTCAGTGGAGAGTCGGGAATTAGCCATGCAAGAAGCTGCGTGAGACGTACTGACCGTGCTCAAGAGGGCAGACCCACGGAACCACCTACCAGGCTGCTTCTGCGAGGAAAACTACCCTGAAGGAGGTGTCTCATTCAGATATTGAGGCCCGCAGTACGGCCACAGGTTCACATCCCTGCGCAATGCAACCAGAGGAATACGGCGGGTGGGGCTTTTCTGCTCTCTTTTAAAAAGCTGAGGGGAGAAAGGCAAACTAAACACTTGCAAGTTAATCTCTTACTTGTAGGTTACTCCTTTACCCGTATCAGTGAGCTCCACTTACTCCAGCAGAATACTCAGCTGCAGCCCACCAGGCAGCCCCATGCACGTGGCACACACCCTAACACCTATCACCCAGCGTCACGGCGGGGATATTACACCACACTAGTGACGCCCACCGTCCCCAAAAGCACTGACAGTCCAAAAGTTGCTTTAAAATAAATGTATTTCCGTACCTATACATTACATTCTTACAACGGCTTTGCCCTAGATAGCTGCATGCACACAGAAAAGAAAAGCCATACAGGAAATCCAATAAATTTCACATCCATGAACGTTTTCTTGGCATGTATATACAAACCTTGCCAAAACCTGACCGGATTTAAGGCTGAGGAGTGATAATTATACATCACTGTACACAACCAACTTACCAGGAATGCCCACAGCCTCTAATTTTTAAATAACTGCCTAACTGCACGAACAGTTTTATTACAAGCATTAAACCAGGAGCCCAACATCTGCTGTACAGACGGAGAGGGGTGATACCCAGGTTTAGGCATTATGAATCAGCTGGAGTGACTCACGATCATCCCAGACTTCTCCGAGAAAGAACCCGGCAGTGCTTTTCCCCAAACAGAAGTAGGATAAATTCAGAGGTGACCATCCAATCTGACTCGTGAATCACAGGCCATCAAAGATGCCCTCAGACCCGAACTATTTCGTGCTCTCTGCATCACAAGAATCTTCCGTCAAGCCCAAAGCGCGCTGCAGACGGACGGACTTTCTAGGATGCGCAGCACGCACCTGTTCTTGGGCTGCTTCGGAGGGAAGCGCGCTCTGACTCAGTTAAATCAGCCCCGTCGCACCCACGTGTAACAACACAGCACTGTCACACCAGGCGGTTCGTGCTTCTCATACATCGTGTTTCACCTGAATTCTGCTTTCCGCTGTGTTATCCGTGCTGCCGAGACTCTTCCCACCTGGCTGGGCCGTGAGACACATGTAAATAAGGGCTTCTGACCCAGAAAAACGCACACACCCCACGTGCTTCAGTTCTTTCAGAGCTGCCCCAAGCCGTAGGTCCGTCCAGCCCTCGCCCTGCGGGAGCTTTAACGGGAGGGACAGCCTTGGCTGTGGCCTTGTCAGAGGGACATTCATTCCAACAGATTCAAGCTCGGATGTGACACATCACGTTTGCACAATCCAGCAGCGGGTGCTCGAAAGAATTTCTTGCTTCCTCCATTTAGCACCAGCTCAGACCCCAAGACACAAACGTCTCTACTCCCGGAAGCGATGGCAGTGGGGAGGTAACCATCAGCATCCAGCATCACGGGTCTGCTCCTCCAGGGGCTGGGGGAACTAACGCCCGTTTCCCAGGAGCTGCTACACCTACCAAACCTTCACAGGCACAGCTTGGGGGGCCACCCAAGGTGCAACGCCCCCACCGTTTTACCTGACAGGCTGAGGGAACTTAATCACAGAGCAGTTTGGGTGGGCAGGGACCTCAGAGACCACCCAGCCCCACCCCCTGTCATGGGCAGGGACACCTTCCATAGCCCAGGTTGCTCCCAGCCTCATCCAGCCTGGCCTTGGGCACTGCCAGGGATGGGGCACCCACAGCTTCTCTGGGCAACCTGTCCCAGTGCTCCCCACCCTCTGCAGGAAGAATTCCTTCCTGATGGCCCATCTCCATCTCCATCTCCCTCTTTCCATTTAAACCCATTAGGAAATTCAGGATTATTTTCACAAGGCAAGATTAACGGAATGGAGGAACCTGTGACCGAACAAACCGCACGCACGGACAAAACCAAACAAGGTCACAGCGAAGATGAGGGAGCGAAAGTACGAAACAGCCCAACTGGCGTACAGAGTTGTAAACAGATGAGTGACACGAGAGACACGAAGCCCATAAAGGCTTTAAAATCCAAATAAAATTAGAAATCACAATTCCCTGAGAACGTCTGTCTAACCAAGGCTGCTGCCAAGTTAGGGTAGAGGAGCTAAAACTGCCCAAAACCGAGATAGCAGCACACAAAGATAAGCGACTACCCCGGCACACCGAGTGCGAGACAGAACTTGGAGTTACCGCCCTGTGCTTCTGCTTTAGAATTACGCTGTTTCCCAGGTTCGTACCGGCCCTCAGCTTGTCACCGCAGGCGCGCGGCGATGTCAGCAACAGCACAGCCTTGAAATGAAACTCAACGTTGTCACCGCCGGTTTGTGGAAACCGCGCTAAAATGTCACTGCCGACAACTGCCACGGCGGGCCCGCTGCAGCCACGCCACCGCGCCCGGAAGAGACGCGATGGTGTCAAGCCAGCTTACCGCGTCCCCGCACGCTAGGAGAGCTGCCGCCTGGTCCCCACGCCCCCCCACGGGTTCGGTTTGGGGCATGCTTAAGTCCGAGGCCAACTTTGGTTGCTCACCCTGTTTTTTCAAGCCTGAACGCAGCAGCGGTTGATTTGATGGACGCGGTGTCCTAGAGGCGGGATGCCCACCGCCGGAGACCAGCCGGGGCCAAGCAGTCCCAGGAAGGAGGGACTGCCATGCCAGAGCCGGAGCGAGGCAGCGCGGCTCCCGCTGGGGACGTGGCATGCCCCGAGCAGGCGGGACGGGCAGTGGGGTGCCAGCTGGAGGGGACCCCGTGCACCGAGCAGGCAGAGCTGATGGAGGGACCCTTCCCATCCGACGGAGGGACCCTTCCCATCCGACGGAGGGACCCTTCCCATCCGACGGAGAAGTCGAACAGCACCATCTGACCGTTCTCCCCAAAACCAGAACAACCCAGCGCACGAACGGACACAGGAAGGGGCCAGGAGGCCAGGGTGAGGTGAGCTCTGCTGACGGGACAGGAGGAGCACAGCGAGGAAGATGAACCCAGCCCTTCCCGAGGATCGGGGCTGCTCCAGGCCCCGTACGCCAGGGGACGGCCACCGGAGCGGAGGAAGGAGCAGCAGGATGTGCAGGCATCCCATAACCTGTTTTCCCACCACACAGACATCCCTACAACGTGGAGCAGTGTACATACTAACTAATGACCCAGTGTTGGGTTCACACACGGATAAATTACAGCAGAGTTACACGCTCCGGTGGAGTCTTTCCCCTAAAAGCCACGACACACCGGGGAACGCTCAGATGTTTGCGGCACGACGTGCAAATAACGTCGTTTCGCCCAGGAATAACCTTAAATCTTTTAGGTAACGTGACCTGAAGAATTATTCCCTGTTCACTTCTTAAGGGACACAAACCCCATCCTTTGCTTATACGAGCATTAAAAAAAGGGAAAAGAGAGAAGGCACAGAATTCACTAGAATATTCATCATTTCCAACCTTAAACCCAGAGCGTACAAACAGACGAATCCAGCAAGTCAGAGAGCAAAGCCAATTTAATCTGTGGCTCCCCTGAGGTAAATGTAGTTCACAGTCCTGCCCCCACCCCAACCTCAGCCATAATCCCTGCTTCCTGGAGGTAAGAAAGCACTGGAGTGAGGAAAATTCTGCAGCAGGATATAATGATCCAAAATGACAGGGACAATAATGACAATGAATTTCATGTCTCCCAGTCATGAGCTGGGGATGCTTGACTGGGCTGACTTACACAATTAAATTGTTACAGGTACAGCAGGAGCCGCAGTTATCGTCGGCATGCTTTTGGGAAGGACGCCTCCAGCAAAGGGAAGCAGAGCGCTGCGGCCGCGCGGTCCCTTTTGTTAGGGGCGAACGGCCGTGCCGGCAGGGACGCTTGGGCGGCTGCACCCTTTGACAGAGGCAAGACCGGGTTAAAGACGCGAGCTGTTTTAGGCTATTGGTTTTATCCCTTCTGAAAACGGTGAGGGAGCTCCGGCGGATAAAGCACGGCGAGACTCCAGCCGCCGTGCGCCGAGCGGCACAAGCCAACCGAGACCCAACATGTTCTACCAGGGCGTTGGGAAGCATGTTTATAACGGATCGTGCCTCCTCTATCGTCCCCACTAGCGTTTATACCAATGCCAGCAAGGAAAACCACCGTGGCTTCCACAGGTTCGGCCGGAGACCTGCATCTCGCTTTACAGGCGCTCCACTAGCGGCAGCCGGTGCTGCCTTCCCGAGCCGGTCGCCATCAGGATTTCACGCACAACTCTGTTACACAGAGCACGGGACAACCCGCACGTGAAATCAACGGGATATGGAGAACACGCACAGTATTTCCCAGGTTATACCCACGGATAGCGTGCCTGCAAGGCTTCTTTCACCCAGGTCTGAAACACCGAGAAACACGGTTCAGCCGTGTATTTCACCTGGAGAAAGTCTTTTAGTGACAAACTGCCAGGGAGGTTTCATAGCCAGGGAAGGAAAAAACACGTCGTCCAGCTGCCTGCATCTGTAATCGGGTAATACCCCTAGTACAGCTCAACAGTCTCAAAATATTCATTTGTCAAATATGAATTATAAAGCTATAACATTTCATAATTCAGGACACACTCAAATAGTAGGAAAAATAGCTACAAGAGCCTAAATAAAAAAAAGCATTTATTCCATTTTTGACAGCTTAATGAATGCCCTACTCTTTTGCATTGATTTTTGTGTGCATGTGTGTCTGTGCGTGTGTGCCCGGGAAGGATTTCTCCTGGGGTTTGCTGTAAACAAGGAAAGCTAAATCCCCTGCCAAAGCTGCTTCTTCCACCTCTAAATAGCCTCCACATTCAGTATTTCAGGAGAGAATATATACAAAAATACCGAGAAGGCAAAAATAAAGAGCCGCTGGTTACACGGCTGCAGGTCTACTGGAACGGCACAGAACAAGGCACTACGCAATCGCTCACCTTGCTGTGGCCAAACAGCCACAGAAGCGGTGCACGTTAACTCCTGCTGCCAGAAAACAGCAGCCAGTTCAAAGAGCAGGGTCAACAAACCCCCAAAACCTGAAATCTGTGACTGATTCCAGAACACACATTTTCCTTACGCTCCTAAAGGCTCACCTTGCCAGGCAAAATACGGGAACGAAAAAAGTCCGCGGGCACCCAGAGATGGAAAAATAATGCATCTTAAAAAGAACTGTGCCACTTGGAATTCCTAAACACTGTAAATGGAAATACTCTGGCCAGCTGGATCTCTGCTTTAATGTTTTTCCTGGTTCTTAACATAACAAACTACGTGTAATTTAAATGGAGATTAATTCTTCCATTTAAAGCGCTTTAAAATAATTCTGCCCATGATCTTGAGATCTCAGCCCAGCTTCTCCACAGTGCCTCCCCTCCAGTCTTCCCGGAGCTACGTAAGTGGAACTGACAGATCACTGCTCAGATAGCAGCCACGTTCTTCCCCCAAAATGTTGCCTTTTTGCTATTCAGGAGTATCCTAATACCAACAAATGCTAAATGAAGTCTGACATGTACCCCTAAGAAACAAACTTGTAAGTTGTGGCTTCAAAGAAAACCTTGAATAAATAGGACACATTGTGTACACCCAGGCTAACATCCAACATATGCTTGGGTTTGCTGATGCCGAGACGGAGCAAGAATAGCCTCTGGTCAAGTCTGTGATTTGCTCTTGCTGGTACTTCCAACGTTTATAATGTACCTTCTTTTTTTATTGTTATTTGTGCCTGTATAAACTGGTTTTTAAATGTAATTAAGATGACCACAGCAGCATTGCAGAACACAACATACTCATGAACCACGGATTATTTGGCACGCCACTGGTTTGATCAACAATTACAAGGCAAAGAGCGTTCCCGATCTTTCCTTTGGCAGGGAACGTTGCCACCAGTAAGGCGTAACTGGGCAGGTGTTTTTATCAAATAAGAGAGTAACCTACATAAAGGATAGTTCTAATTTTTCCCTTGGTGGTGGCGACCAACGTGCCCAACAGCGAGACGTGGCTGGTGGGTGCCATTAACAGCTACAGGTACCAGGAAAGGAACGAGACGGGATGGGAGAGAGGCCAGAACGCACGATAAAGGCACATTTAACTGCACATACAGAATCAGCTAAGACATGTCATTCCTAAAAGGCCAATTTATTTATCTGTTATTTAGGGGAGACAGAAGGGATGGGCAGAGAAGATATGACCTACTTTAGGACACACACACACATATATATTTTCCCTCCATTATTTAATGCTCTCTTTTATGACTAATCCTTCTCAGAGAACTAAAAGGAGTTTAATTCAATCTTATCACCCCCTTTCCTACCTTCGGTTCAATTCCCTTTGCCTTTTGTCCTCCGTTCCTCTGGATTCAGGGCGTGAAAGTCTATCGTTAAAATCTGCGTGCAATAAACGCACAAGATCCAAAGTGTGTGTGCTGAAACGTTATGGCTTAACCCAAATTTCCAGGGGACAGCGCACAGGTTAATTGGCCACAATAATTAACGTGTCACAACACGGCGTGAGGCGTCTCCCCCACGGGCTGCCCTCCAGAGCAGTCGCTGCAGACCAAACGCAATTCCGCAACGGGGCGTGTTACGCATTAACACCGGAGTTGGGAAGTTTTTATTCTGGATTAAGTGCAGCCCCAAAAGCACCCAAATGTATATTATGAACTTACTAATCTGATACGTCAGTCCTTCAGAACCGCTGTTCTTCCGGGTTTGGTGAAGCTTTGGAAATTCTTACAATTCTTCACTGCAAAAGCCCATTTCCTTAAATTCCGCATTAAAATGCAGATAACTAAGTGTCAGCCTTGTAAGGAAAGCAAGATGAGGCCAGACACAGCAGTGTGAACTAGCAGCAAAACTTCCTGTCTGCTTTTGATCTCTCCCACCAAATCAGTCCGAGCCCCGCTAGTGTTGCGGCCGTTCCTCCGACGGAGGGCTGCTAGGTCTCTGCCAGCTACCTGACTTCATGCAACTGGTACGAGTGAACAGAGCAACTACTCACCCTCTTTCTTCACTAAACTGCTCTCCCATACTTCACACGTTTCCTTCTTCCTCCATCTGACACTCCTTCAGTTCCAATCCACAGAGCGGTTGGACTGGATCACTTGGGCATTGCAGGGTTGGATTCATAGAACCATAGAGTGATTAGGGTTGGAAAGGACCTTAAAGATCACCTAGTTCTAACCCCCCTGCCACGGGCAGGGACACCTTCCATAGCCCAGGGTGCTCCCAGCCTCATCCAGCCTGGCCTTGGGCACTCCCAGGGATGGGGCACCCACAGCTTCTCTGGGCAACCTGTCCCAGTGCCCCCCACCCTCTGCAGGAAGAATTCCTTCCCCATGGCCCATCTCCATCTCCCTCTTTCCGTTTAAGCCCGTTACCCCTTGTGCTGTCACTCCCTGCCCACGGAAAAAGCCCCCCCAGCCTTCCTGTAGCCCCCCCAGGTTTGCATGATGTTAGAGAGCAGAGACACAGCAGCTCGGATAAGGCTGGCGACACCTGTACGTCAACACAAACACCAATATTCCGGACAAGGAGTTTCCAGGTAGTCATCTGCCAAGTAGGAGAAGTAAACCTTCACTGCTTCTGTTTCAGCTCACCTTGTGCGTCTGCACAGACTGAAGGGACGGAGCTAAGAAATCCTTTGCTTGGCAGACCCACCGCGGCCCTTGGCGCGCTGCTGGGGACTCAGCGCTGACTTGCTGCTCGGAGCGAGGCGAGAGGGCTCATCCATCCCCACCTTACAGACCAGAGCGACTCTCCTTCCGAACGTGAACACACGTGAACACTCTGAACGGGGAAATTGCTACTTCTGGCCGACTGCAACGAGCTCTGTTAAGCCATTCTATTTTGAATGGACGTCAGAAGACTCGCAGAAAGCGTCTTTATTTTCTCCCTCTCAGACACTGGTTTTGTGTAAGTGTTCTACACAAACACAGCTAACCCAAGCTGATAGAACAGGTCAAGTAACTTGAGCTGGAGGCATTTTTCCCCCCGTGAATTTATAACCCTTTATGCAAAGGGGTTTTAACAGAAACCATCCATGTCTTAGAGCAACCTCCAGTACTTGATTGCAATTACAGCAAGCGCTGTCTCCGCAGAGCGACCACGGCGACCGGTGACGGTCCCAGTAACGGACCCAGGCCACCTCCAACCCAGAGCGAGAACCACGACCCGCAGCCAGGTCAGCTGGGCGGGTTTGATTGGCAGGGTGGGAGCGCTACAGCAAACCATTTAACATCGCCGGGAGGATGACGCTTTCCCGACCCAGAAGTGTTCCGCCCGAGACGCAGACGGCAAAATCACGCGCAGCCGGAAAGCTGCGGGGAACCACCGGATTCAAACAACCACCTTACCACTCACCTCCCTTACCACCACACCTACAAGCCCAGAACACTCACATGTTCTTTCCTACAGCCAGTAAGTTACTGCCACAAAAAACTTAATTCATCTACCAACCTAACGCTTACGATGCAAGCTGAATCCACGGCAGGGTGGCCTTCTTCCCTTTGGAAGGTCAACGCATGTGACCTACAGCTGCACGCGTGCGTTCCCCCTCACCCCCAAAACACAGCCTGAAGCAACAACGAAGAAAGGCAACGTACCGTCGTAGTAGACAATAGCTCCAACAAGCTTGTCTTTGCGCAGCATCGGGAAGAGCTCCAAGGCTCTTGCCTTGCTAAGGACGTAACTGCTTTTCAGACACTGACTTCCGGCCACGATGTCGTATAGCTTTATTCCAAACCAGTAGTATGGCAACTGCCACCACCTGCAGGGAAAAAACAACCCCCGTGAAGCGAAAGGAGCGCTTGCACGCACCGTTACTGTAACATGGAACGTGTTAAGTAAGCCAGGGTGTTGGATCACAGCAGCCGTACTGCGTGCCATCAGCAAAGTCACGGCACCACAACACAACGTAAACATGCAAGACCTTACTCATGTCTTGTTCGCTACTGTTTTCAACCGATCTACTCACTGCAGTTAGTCAAGCAGATTCAGGGCTGCACTTATTCTAGAATTAGGATCACAAACTGGCTTTTGGGACATCAGTCCGAGACACTAAAGCTATGTGTTGAGGGAAGAACCAGGCTGCGTGTGCTCCTCAAATGCACATCTTGACTTATGCTGCCGGCACCAACAGGACCAAGCGCACAGCTGATCCTGGAGCTCCAGCCATCACAAGCCCCTTCTACTAGGACAGGGCTAAAAACATACACTAAGATCATCCAGCAAAAACTCACTGCTCTAAGGAGCCTGTTATAGTGAGTTACTGTTCTTACGGACCTACAGACCCAACCCAAATCACTTCAAGTCTCTTTCTCATATGAGAAGCAAACGGTTCTCCCAACGCCCAACTGCCACGTGCCGCGAAGGCAACTGCACCAAGCGCTGGGGGGTGTAGGGACGACACAGCACATCGCTGAGAACACCACAACAGCGCGTGTTGAAGACAAGGATGTGCTGGAAAAAACGGCGAACATCATCCTGGCAACATTCCAGCTGCAAACTCCCTCCTGCGGGGTGGCAGGAACGCACGGAGCAGCTGAAGGCCAAGATGTGCTCCTGGCCAGCAGCGACGGCTGCTCGGTGCCGCCGAGAATCTCATGCTTCTACAACATCCCAACTCATGAGCCACAAAGCATGTGACGGGATTAAAGACAGACGTGGGAAGAGGCACCTGGGAGCTCCGAGGGAAACGGCTTGCTTGTCGAAAGCAATGGTAGAGGAGAGAGCACAGCAGAGCTTACTTGTAAACTGGCAGCATTATCGGCAAAGGAGCCGAGAGGTGAGGAGCGATTTCAAGCAGATTCGCACGCTCCTCCAGGGCTTCTTTCACCATCCTGTACTGAAAAACAGAAGTGCACACGTGAACCCCGAGTCACTCCGTTTCGTCCCCACGTGCAGCAATCAGTTTATCAAAGCAAATACCTTCTGTAATTTTTACTGTTCGTTCAAAGAAACACACTGAGATTTGCCGAAAAATTCACAAGTTAAGAAAAGTGCTAGAAAATTAAGTTTCACTAGTTTCATTCTGGTGCTCTGGCAGGTCAGCTGAATAATTCTTCATTGGAATGCCAAGTGCAGTAAGCGGCGTTACTCCTAACTACGGGCAGGAGGCACTTAAGGAGGGCTGGAACCCGCCCCACGGCACGGCCCCTGCGCGATACCCGCAATTCAATCCCGTGCTAACTCTGAGCTGCAAACGCAGGAGCGTTCTTCTCCAGATCGATCAATGCGGATCGATACGCAGCTGTCCTCCGGCTGAAAGGAAGGCTGATCTCTACAGCCGGATAACTGCACGCTGTGTGTATTTTTCCTCAAGAAGTCACCATTTCCATAGCAGTACTATAACCACGGAAACATACTCTGCGTTAGAGAGGTTTCAGCGAGAAGACAAATCAATTTCTCAAACCACGAACATCGTGCTTCCACCAACACTAGAATACATAAAAGCATTTGTATGTAAACATTCATTTATCATATTTTCTTTCCCCACTCCAAAATAAACAGGACAACCACTCACTCTCCCAAATTCTGATCACGACGGATAGGAAGCTCTTTTTATTCTGCACCCAGCCCTGTCTCTGCCTTCCTTCCTCAAAACATACACAGAGTCTACAAGGTGTGGCAATTAGATTGGCGGCGGCAGAGTTTAGCAAAAGGCAGCAGCACCCATTTCCCCGGGCTGGGAAGCGCAACGGGCAAAGCAGCTTTGTGTGCGGTGGCTGTGGAACACTACAGTCAAGTACGGAAAAAATAAAGAGGAGCCTGGGATATAACTGGGATAAAGGAAGTGTCTACTAGCAATTTTTGCTTAACAACCAGCATAAACAATTACCTGCTCCAAATCCAACTTCATGATGGCCTTCTGAAGATATCTCACTCCACCGTGGATCAATTTAGTGCTCCTGCTGCTGGTCCCCGATGAGAAATCATCTCTTTCTAGAAGGGCTGTTTTTAGTCCTGTGTTACCAGAAAACCAAATTAACTTCTTAAATTACACAATTTGTATGTAATTCATTAAAGACACTTCTCTAGGGTAGAGACAATCACAAGAAAAATTACTCTGTACATGGATAAATTTGTATTCAAAGTGTAGTGCACTGTCTATATTGTAATGAAAAATTTTAGCCTCCTTCCTAAGGGAAAAGTCAAAACAGAACTTAAACAGAAGCACATTAAAACCTGGATATTTCACAATAGAAAGGCATTACAGTACATTACAGGGGCCACGCTCCCCCAAGCAAATTACAGCCCGTATTCATGGCAAGAACAGAGTGTTTCCATGAACGCTTTTAACTCTTTGCAGCAGAGCACTCTAAACCTGTCACACTGCCAACGCAAAGAGCGGACAACTGGCATCTGTTGGCTGCTCAGCGTGCTTCAGAGGTGCCCACAGCCCGAGCAGAGCCAGCCGCGGGCACGCTCGCCAGCGAACGCGACGCACACGCAGCATTCTGCCGTAACCGTGAAACTGTTCTCTAACTGCAACTTGATACAAAATACAGCAGCTCACCTACCTAGGAACTGTAGCGAGAGAGAAGTCAGGTCCGTCTACAGTTTACCCTGCACACAGCACAGCGCACACACAGCCACCCTCCTCCTACATCGCGTACGCAAGGGCACCCGCACACCAAACACCAGTTAGAGATGTCACCAAGTCTTTTAATACTTGGTATTTCAGAAAAACATTCACGCAAAACCACACAGGTCTGACCAGCCTGAGGATGGCATATCCACGTGGCCCCCAGACGGTCACACCATTCCAGAGCACAACGTGCTCCACAACGAGTGCTGCCCCACGTATCTTAACAAACACTTGGAAGGAGGTTGGCAGGTTTGTTGCCCGAGTTGTGTTCCCAGTTTCCCTGAAGGCCAGGATAAGCTCTCCACGGGTGAAGGCACGCCGCTTCCAATGGGTGGCTACGAAACTATATACCCCATCCTGTCTACTCCAGGTCCCTTGTGCGAGGGAAGTGCTGGCACCTTCTTTGTGAAGGAGGCCAACACCTGGCTATGAGGTGGAAGTGAGGTGAAAGGAAGAGGGACAGGAAACAGGTGATTAACAGATGCCTTTTAATGAACCAATACAGACAACAGCCTGGCCACATCCTTCGGCACAGAGCTACAAGACAACCACCGACTTCCCCACGCCCAGCGTAAGTAAACCCAGCCAAGACCACAGGACGGGTACGTGGCAAGGACACGCGCGCGGAAGGACAACCTGTGTTACAGCAGTTAGCAGACCCCTCCATCACCGGCAGAATTTTAAACTTCGGCAAGGCAAGCGAATAAAAAGTGAGCTAAATCCAGTGGCATTGCTACCAAAGCCAACAGCAACGCCGTGACGATGCTCAGCCAAGGAGAGGAGCACCGTCAGAAGTCACCCCCCGGATCTTCTCCTTGCCTTCGAGGGGTGCTTTATGGCTTTGGCTGGTGAAAACACATTTCAACATCTAGCGGTCTCCCAAAATTTTTGTGTCCTTAAAAACATTATCTAATTATTACTGGTAACTTCCAAAGATCAGAGTAATTTATTTTTGTCAGATGTGACTGAAGATTAATGGATATAATCAGAAATAATTTGGTGAAGATATATCAAACACAGGAAAAGCAAAATTTGTTGTTAAGCGAAGCAAACATAATAAAAGAGCAAGTTCCATGAATGAACAACAACAATACACAACCCATCAGCCAAATGCCTAGGAGTATTTCACACTTCAGAAACCTACTGATGTAACCGGAATACCCAGAACCAGGATAAGCACAGCCCACCTGTAACAATTCCTGTGTACTCCACAGCTGCACCTGCTTCCACAACACAGCAGAAGCGAAAAGGTCCCCGCTCACAACCAGGTCTGAGTTTGCACGTACCTACCAGCGGTGCAGCCCTTCCCGCTTCATCCGTTTCAGAATTCCCACACCCTCCACACGAGTCGTTTCAAAAATCAGGCTACAAAACACTCCTGGAGTCAGGCTTTGCCTCTTATTTCTGAGGTGTATCTACAGGTTAAAGAACCTGCAGAACTTTATGTCCATCTACTGCGTTTTACGTTTGTATTTCTTTCTTCATTTTCATTCCAAACCCAGAAACAAGGTCTACAAACCCAGAAACTAAGGACGGTTGGGTCCCTCTCTCGTTGGCCGATCGCACTGAAAATAACAGCTGAGAGAACACATTCCAAGAGAAGCTTCTCTCACAAGTCTTCTCCATAGCTGTTTGGATAAAATGAAGCTATTCTGGGGGAACAGAGCACTTCAGCAGAACAGGAGTCGATGCTACCGCCTCTCCTGAGGAAACAGTACCCAGGCACGCTCACCTCTGCACCTGAAGACCTATTTTCATGAAACTTGAAAAATGGTTTATTCACTTTGGGAACTGTCAAATTTGTTAGAACCCGCTGGCCAATTCCCAGGTTACTGAGTGAGGCGGGTGACACCGAGTGGGCATAGCATCCTGCTTTGTCGCCCTCTCAGCGGAGCTTCTCACCCGTCCGACCAACCGCACGAGCTACGGGGCTCGTCTGCACGTCTACGGGGCAACCACCGACCGTCGCCTCACACGCTCTCAACCTCCTGCACCGGTCAGGGAAAAAGCATTAAGCTTAAACTCAGTTTACGGGAAGCTCAAGCTGAAACAAGTCTACACATACAGTGAACATCAATTCTGCTACTTCCAGCGGTGCCGTAACCCAGTTTCACAGCTAATCCCCCAGAAGGGCGGAAATCTGAGCACAGATCTACCGAATGTACCTTCAGACTGCACGGTGCTGGTGCCTTTGACTGCAAATCCCAACAGACCTCTCAAACCTGCAGGGTGCGACGCAGCTACAACGCCTCAGCAGAAGCTGTAGGTATCTCCTGTTGTAAGAAATAAGGGCTGGGCAGCCCCTGAGCCACTCCTTTAGAATTCACGTTGGCCCCCTCAAAACTGTTGCTGAAAGCGCTGCACAAGTCCAGCCTTCTCTTGGTAGGCGCTCTCCTGCACCAGCAAGGGCAATGCTGCTGCAGATGAACCCAGTAAGGAGCAACAGAGAATGAGAAGTCCATCCAAGAGCATCCAGCAAAAAGGTGCTAGAGAACCACATACAAGCACCTGGACAACAACAGACTCTGCTGAAACAGCAAAATGCAATTACTCTCTTCTTTGAGCTCATTCTCCCTTCCGAGAACAGAGGAGTTCTACAGCCATGCACTCAGAGTACACCTCCTCTACCTTCAAGTCCTTCTGAACAGCCAGCCTGATGAATTCATTATAAGCTGTGTAGTCCAAGAACAAGAATGCGATGGAATTCCCAAGCCTTACCTCTAGTGACGGCGTCTAAGGCGCAGCCACATCCTGTTGCTCCTCCGCCTATAACAAGGACATCAAATTCGCCTGTGGTTTGCAGCGCCAAAATCTGTTCTTCTCTTGTGGGGAAATGGTTCTTTATTGGAACAGTCGCAGCTTCTGCAGCTTGAACACGCACAAAGGCACCCTACAGAGATTAAAATCAGCACGTGAGGATCTGCATTTATTGCGTACACACACAACCAAATCACGGCACTTCTATAACCAGAAAGATAAACCCAAATATTCCCAGTCGCTTCACCCATATTTAATAATAATATTGTATTAAACATCAGGGAGCAACCAGTGGTACTAACGCCATAAAGGGTTAGCACACATCTGCTTCATCTTCCCTACTGCCACATAATCATGGAGCCATGGAATGGTTTGGGTTGAAGGGACCTCAAAGCCCCCCCAGTGCCACCCCCTGCCATGGACAGGGACACCTTCCATAGCCCAGGGTGCTCCCAGCCTCATCCAGCCTGGCCTTGGACACTCCCAGGGATGGGGCACCCACAGCTTCTCTGGGAACCTGTCCCAGTGCCCCCCACCCTCTGCGGGAAGAATTCCTTCCTGATGGCCCATCTCAATCTCCCTCTTTCCATTTAAATGATGCCGTACTCAAGTGCTTCCACCTATATTACTTGTTTCTAGGAACAGTCTCCCGCCACGGCAAACGTTACGGGAAGCTCGGGAAGTTTGTTAATAAACAGATGCCTGTTGAGTCTCTCAACTCTCCCTCAAAAAATCCACCAAAGCGAAGGAATTAGAGATGGACGTACATGTTATGTCCACAAACTGATTACCCGTACCGTGGCATCAACCTCAGCTCAAATCTGACCAGGTTGACGTGGTTTACGCTCGCATACAGCACACCACACCACCGGAGAAACGCCATTTCCACATCCTTTTTACATATCTTATGAACGATTTATAACCTACAGCATGCTAAAACACGACTTTTCTTTAAAGTGACAAAACTGAGTGACGTGGCGGTTTCCAGACAAGTTCAGGTTTTACGGGAAGCGCGTTGAGACTCCCCAGTGCTCCCATACTCCACCAGCCAGTGCTGCTCTTCACTCAGCGACCGTGGCGAGAAAGGGTGACGCGCTCGCTCCGTCGACTCCTACGGACCACGGTGACAAAGTTAAGGTTTTCACCAGTTTCTGAAGGCTCTCTGCAGCTACCATTAAGTTATGCTGAATTCTGAAACCCTTCAGAGCTGCAGGAATCCCCAAACCCTGTTACTGGTCACAGTTCAAATACTGATGTTCTGAGCGCCATCTCCAGGGTTCATACTCCTCCCACTGACTGTACGCACCGGGGGCTGTAGGCAGATACCATAGCTATCCAGACAGTTCAACAGGGTGTAAGACCACAAAAGCCACGCTTGCTTTCTCCTTGCTTTCAGCTCTACCTTTGCTTTTTGTGACAGCAGTGTTCCTCCCAAATTTTCTTCATTCACCACTGTCCCTCATCCGCACAAAACTAACCAGCGGATTTCTCTGCCATTTTTTAAGCCCCAAAGGACCCATCTTTCCCACAAGAGGGCAATCCCTCGTATGCAAGCGTCCCTGGCAGACAAAGCGCCTGCAGCTGCCATACAAGAGGGGTAGTTGAGGTGTGGACCACGGGGCCAGAACACCCGCAGCACACCCCAGCTCGGCAGCAGCCCCCCACCATGACAGACCATCGCTTGGGCCAGCTCTCAAAATGCAAAATCTGAATTTGTTTGATTGAGAGGGGGGGGTTTAGTGGCACCTAGCACTTCAAAGGAACTGCTTCGACCACCGCTGATCTGAAATATGTGTGTGAAAACAAATGAAGGCCAACACCACACAGCCAAGGAGACCAGGACTAATTGGCTGAGTCAGAAGGGACCAAAACAAACAAACAGGAAATTAAGAATGAACATTTTCAGAGTTTACTGAAAATTATAAACCCTTTTGACAGAAGAAAGGCCTGTTTAAATGCTACAGTCTAGGGTGTGAAGATAAACCAGTCTTTAGTGCAACGGCAGGTTTAACTGATGCAAACCAGCTGGTGCCCAGACCTCCCAGACAGCAGAGAGTCAACTAATTCTGATTCAAGTGGCAAAACACAAACTACTGCTCTCATACCATCACCTAAACCCATCTATTTGCCTAATCTCTTTCCACCCTCTGCTTACAGCGTGCAAGGAAGCTCCCCTTTATGTTTATACTTCCAAACATTCCCTGAATAAGCTGAATTAGACAAGCTGCTATTTCTCTGACTCCACAGCTTACGGCACTGTTAACAGCCAGTTCCAACAGCCACAGAAAAAGCTCCTAAGCCCAGTCCCACGAACACACCACCCCTCGCACCGCTGACCCTGCCCCGGCGTTTCATCCTCACCCAGCCCACGCGATGAGTTTCCCAGATACCCGCTCCCAGACCGCCGCTCTCTGCTAGTAACACCCACCTCCAGCTTTTATGAACTCCAGCCCCTTTCCCTGGCCCTCACCACAGGGAGGGAATGTTTACCTGCCACCACAAAAGAGCCGGACTGACCAAAGGCATCTCCGCCGCTCGCCACCACCGGTTCACACGCGCAGCTGACCGGGAGCAGACCTCGAGAGCTCCAGGCGGAAGCGATCCTTGCAACACGGCCGCTGTAATCGAACGGCCCGTCCAGCCACGCGCAAGAAGCCTGAACTCAGATTATACGCTGCGTACAAGCTAAATGCTTTCGGCCAAAATTACGTGCTCAGTCTCCAGCGGTTACGATCGAAACGCGTTATTTCTCAACGTTCCTACGGCTGCCGTGCTGCTGAAAATACAGCCTCGTACACTAGTAGCCACGTCTAAAGGAAGTGCGTATTCCAAAGATAATTAATGATCAAGTTCATCCTGTAATCATGGATTATATCGACTATAATGCAAGTTACTCAGGAGAGCAGCAGCCGCGTTCGCCGCACGTGTGTTACAACTCAATCCATCAGGACAGCTGGACCAGAGAAGAAGTGCTTCACTCCACAGCAAGGATTTGTATCTTCCCCGAAATAATGTGAAAATTAAGACTTAAAACAACCGAAGTCTGGCAAAGCTGTAGTATAACCACAGATTTTTCCAGAGCACAGTGCTCGTGGTTCCTGCTGGGGTCACCTCCAGCCCGGACAGCCCTGGACCCTGGCCCAGCCAGCGCCGGGGCACAGCCCACCTCCGCATGAAGCGCCCAACCCGCCGCGGCCTGGGCTCTGTCACCCACCGCAGATGTGTGGTGACAACAGGTCTCCTAATCAGAAGCTTGTTAAACCTACTGCCGCCCTCAGAGGCATACATGCTTCTGCAGAGGTTTGCCGGACCCGCAGCCGCCTCCAGCACAGCTCCACACGGGCATCCCCTCGGAAAGGGGATGGTGAAGCAGCACACGGAAGGTTTTTCCCCCTCGGATACCTGAAAACAGTGACAAAGCTGCAGCTTGTCAGGTTGTGCAGGCAGGGTTACTGCCTGCTTCCCCCTCAGTAAGCTGTTCTGGTGCTGTGGCACTGCAGAGCACAGCAGGCAGCCGATGCCAACTTCCTACCGTCCCTAAATATCCCTAAACAGGGACAAGAAGGAAACCCAGAAGATGCAAGCCACCCACGGCTTAGCCTTACATGTGTTTTGGTGGAACAAGTTCAGCTACACACACTCAACTCTCTTAAAACTTTGAAGAAAAAGTGAAAATCCCCATCCCTAACTCAGTTCTGCACTACGCTGCCTGCTTCAGCGGCTCAAGGGGCGCTTTTCAAAGCGTACAGCTTCAGGGAGAGAAGGGAACCCGAGGAAAACAAAGTTCAGAGTTCAAGAACTACTGGCATCCGTTGGGTTTTACCATTATTTTTTGGTTTCAAACACGTTATTTACACCGACTGGCTTGTAAAGCCGAGACGGGAGCGCGGAGCAGAGCGCCGCTGGCACAGCGAGAGCGCAGAAACACAAGCAGAGCGATTAGCGCACGAGGAATTGATATAGATATGATTCATCGTGCTGTCAATTGAATGCGAGAGTGAAGAAAAGCTGCATAGAGGGATCCCATCTGCAACAACGTGATTAGTTTGGCAGTGAACAAGTATGTTTACTGAAATAAGCAATTGCTGTTTATATCTACAATTTCTCAGGCAAGAGTTCCTTGAATGGGTTTGATTACACTCTGAGCGAGAGGAAATTCAGTTTGGCAGTTGGAATTCAATCATGAAGTTATAAAGTGATCTAGTAATCCATAAGCAAGCATTCTTGTTAATTTGCTAATGTAAACCTCCAGGTAGGTTTGCAGAGTCAAATTCATCATCCTTATTCATTTCAAATAAGGACAAAGAGGAAGTAATTAAAGCACCCAAAAGCAGGCCCTGAAGCATTATCATATTATCAGACTCGACGGGATCCACCTTCGTGAGCAATTCCTACTGACCAGCAACGCACGTACACACCAAGAAGAGGATTGTCCAGTGGGCTTGGTCACGAAAAGACAGCAATCCCTTACAACTCCAAAACAAAGCAGTGCTTTTTCCCTTAGCGACTGCGGGGAGGGAGAAAAAAAGATCATTAGTGATCTTTTAACGTTTAAACCCGTTACCCCTTGTCCTGTCATTCCCTGCCCATGGAAAAAGCACCCCCCACACCCCCCCCCCAGCTTTCTTGTAACCCCTCCAGGCACTGGAAGGGGCTCTAAGGTCTCCCCGGAGCCTTCCCTGCTCCAGGCTGAACCCCCCAACTCCCCCAGCCTGGCCCCATGGCAGAGGGGCTCCAGCCCTCGCAGCATCTCCGGGGCCTCCTCTGGCCTCGCTCCAACATCTCCGTCTCCTCCTGCTGTTGGGGGCCCCAGAGCTGGAGGCAGAACTGCAGGGGGAGTCTCCCCAGAGCACAGTGGAGCAGAGGGGGAGCATCCCCTCCCTCGCCCCCCGGCCACACTGCTCTGGATCCAGCCCAGGATCCGGTTGGTTTCTGGGCTCCAGCGCACGCGGCTGGCTCATGTTCAGCTCCTCGCCCCCAGCACCCCCAAGTCCTTCTCCCCAGGGCTGCTCTCGCTCCATTCCCCACCCAGCCTGTCCTTGTGCTGGGATTGCCCTGACCCAGGTGCAGGACCTTCCCTTGGCCTGGCTGAACTCCATGCGGTTGGCACGGTCCCACCTCTCCAGCCTGTCCAGGTCCCTCGGGATGTCATCCCTTCCTCCAGCGTGTCCCCGCACCACACAGCTCGGTGTCATCGGCAAATTGCTGAGGGTGCCCTCGATCCCACTTGGCTTAATGCATTAAAATAAAGGCACAAAAAGCAAGACTGCAGCAATTTGATCAGCACCTACAGGAAGCAGGAGAAGCTGGTACTTCCATTTCTGTATCACCACCAGTCTTAGAAGCGCTAGTGAAACAGCTAGCAGAGGCTGCTCCATCACCTCTGCCACTCACTATTGGAATATTTAAGCCAAATCAATCAATCATGTCCATTGCCTGTGTATTTTACGTCTCAGAGGGATCCAACTTTCATCTCAGATGTGATTCTTCTTTTCAGGAGCTCATGCCTGGCAGCCAACGCAGCGTCCGTGGATGTGCGAGTTTCTGTGTTAAGATGAATTTCATTTCCAGTGGTGACACTGAAAGAAATGGTAAGCATCTACGCACACTTCTGCTTTACCCAAAAACAGTTCAGGAGGGACTAGTTGCTTCAGATCTCTGCACGATCTGCTGTGAAGAGTTCCCCAACTGCCTCCTTGTCTCTGGAAAAGGGCTTTTCTCTTTAATCCAGCCACAAGCCTCCTTGTCAGACTTCTGCGTTTGTCCCCAACAGCCTAAGCCGGCGAGGCTGCACGGAAAGCCTGACCAGCTTCCTTACGGGCAGTGGTTATTCAACATGAAAGAACGACTCCTGTGTGTTTACTGAAAGAGGTTTGGCTTGAATTAGTGTCATTCCCACTTACTCCCTTGCACAGAGCAGTAACCTAACCCAGCTTATTAGTGAAGTATCCCAGCGATGCGGTGGCTACAAAAGACACAGAAGCGCAATGTTCATCTCTCAGGGTACGAGTTAAATCCAACAACAGTTCTGTCATGTCAGCACGTGCTCCCACCCTCCCTCTGCTCAGCAGGAGCTGCGCGTACTCGAAAAACCCAACAGGCAAGAAGGGCGCATTACTAAGCCGCTCGCCTGCCTGCGGATGGCGAACTCAGAGCTACGTTCCCAGGCTATGTCGCCCCAGTTGCCGTTGCAGAAACGTGCTCCAAAACACCAGCACACGTGTGTGTATAGGAAAGTGAACTGGGGTAAAATCCTGAGAGCCAGGCCAGATGTGAATCGATGGAGTGGTTTATTTCCAAGTGCAGACACGTGACAGCGGTTTGCACAGAGACGGGGCTAACCACGCTAACCGTGCCATTCTCCTCACCGCCAGGCCTGGCCCATTTACATTTCACCATCACAAACTGCCAATATTCACCCCTTTTAGTAGGCAAACCAAGCGCTAATATGTTCGAACAACAAATCCCAGTGACCTCCCACCCAGTCCCAAGGGCCAAAGCTTTACCACCCTCAGCTTCTCCCTTGGGATTACCTGCGACAGCCAGGTTTCACAGAAACACCGGCTGAGCGAGCAGAGGAAACAAAGAAAGACCAACCAGGCTGTGTGTTCAGGATTATTAGCCAGCCGAGGTCTTCGTTCTGTCACTGAGTGTCTCCAGTTCCCAGATGCCAGCCACAGCAGGGACATCCCCTCACTGAGCAAAACAACTGAGCGTTTTAGGTCTGTCTTATTATGTGACGGACTCTGTTCCCGAAATAACAACAGACTTCCTACAACGTGTAGCCAATTAGTGCACATCTTGGGGCAACAGCCTTCTCCGGCAATGGAAGACAAGATCTTAGCCCCAGCATCGGTTTGATTGGCAGGCATTATTAAAAAGAGGACACTTGGGCTGGGGGACATGCCCACAGCGTAGATATGTCAACACGACAAATGGACTGTCCTCCTTTGTGTCAATCCCTCCAGTTATGTTCCACCTGCTGCCCTATATTAGGTGTTTAAGGCAGCAGCTTTAAGGGACGTCACGTGGGAAACGCGCGAGTTGGTACAACAGGAAAACAACGTGCTGTTCACTTGACAGATCCATTTGCTTACACATATGCTGGCAAGGCTCGGCTCCCTGGGAGGCTGATCCTACACAATGGGTTTAGGAACTGGGGGACAAGTGGTTATTTCACGGACACCATTATCACCTGCTGTAAGCCAGCAGGGTTTAATCTGTCTCTGGAAATTCATAATGCTCACCCATTCCCAGAGAAATGGGGAATTCCCTCAGCTCTGGAACACAAGAACCGAGCCATCCAGAACACTTTTCCCTTCCTATTCCTTCTCGTATTTAACAGCCCTAAACTCTGAAGCTGCCATTTCTGACAGTAATGAAGCCAGACTGTAAAATCCCGCGGTAACGACTCGGGAGAGCGTTGGAAACAGCACTGTCAGCTAGGTGCAAGACAGGCAGCCCAACGGGAAGCTCCCTTCAAACTCCAGGGTTTATTTTCTGCAACAGTGTCTGAAGCCGTAAGGATTCTGGCTTACCCACTCTGCAGCAAGGTTCCCCAGAACTGACTCATGCTGGCTTTACTCAGCCGCTACTCCTCCGCCCCACGGGAACAGCCAGAGGAGTCAGGTTATCATTCATCCAGGCGTGACACACACCTTCACGGAGCTCAGCAGAGACTGCCTTCCATCAGCCAGACCAGGAAGATCCCCTTCTGCTCCCGGCTTCAGTTTGCCCAGTCCGAGCAGCAGCTTACAGTAACTATGTGGTAACTAAAGCGGTTCAGAGTAACCGCTTGTCTAGACAAAGAGCTGACTGACTGCATTATGGTGAGAAGCAGAAAACGGCACGCGAAACGGGGCCTGCTCACCTAGCAGACCCATACCACCTCAGAGGGAGGAGGAGGGAGTTCTTGGGCTTAAGCTTTTTCCAAGCCCAGGCTGAAGTAGATCAGGCCAGAGCTCTGACTACACCTCCTGCCATCATTTTATGGAACAGGGATTGCAAATATTTTTGGCCAAATATTGGAATAACGAATATAAAACGTGGCCAAAGCCCATGTGTAACTCAAGGTCAGAAAGCATCCACTAAGCCCAGACACAGGGACTTTCTCCAAGGGCAGGGAGTGACAGGACAAGGGGGGACGGGGGTAAATGGAAAGAGGGAGATGGAGATGGGCCATCAGGAAGGAATTCTTCCCGCAAAGGGTGGGGGGCACTGGGACAGGTTCCCAGAGAAGCTGTGGGTGCCCCATCCCTGGCAGTGCCCAAGGCCAGGCTGGATGAGGCTGGGAGCAACCTGGGCTATGGAAGGTGTCCCATATGGGGGGGCTTTAAGGCCCCTTCCAACCCAAACCATTCTGTGATTTTATAAAACTCTAGAAATGGTTTCACTTCAAAACTTCTGAGTTTGAAAACACTGTCCAAACTCAATACTTTCACTTCAGTCAGTGCCTTTCATTCCTCCTGCCGCTACGTGAAATCCCCAGCAATACACAAAGGTCACTTTTTCAACATGAGAAATGACTTACAAGAATCACACTTCCCCACTGGTTAAAGACCTACAGCAGCGAAACATCCTTCAATGCCATCCTCCAGATTAGCACCTACCAAATTGGAGCAGCTCTTGGCATTCCTCTCCAAACAAAATTATTCCCATAAGCCTACCATACGCTCCAACAGATTTTAAGTTTCATATTTTATCAGAAATCATAATTAATACTTACGTGTTTGTTTCTATACTGAGAAAATTGAGAGAGGCCAAAAACTGTTGCTATGGCACCTCCTCCAATGAGAGCAGTTCCTTTCACTGCCTTCTGAAATGCCATTTTTTACTGCAAGAAAAAGGAGATAAAAATTAATCGGCAGTTTTAGCATGTCGGAGCCTGCGCCATGCGGAACAGACCATTTGTGGAAACCAATGACAATGTTGTGACAAGTTGAAAATTAGGGTAGCAACATATTAATTAGCAATTTTCATTGCAGAATTAATAATTTCTGAACAAAGTCTAGACAGAGGCAAGCCAGAGTGCTCTGGTATTTGCTATGAACGCCCAAAGAGTATTTAGATGCACCAGGAGACGTACCCGCACGCCCCAGTTACTCTTACATGCGACAAGTGCTCACCATCCTGTGGCAACAGCGGGACAAGAATGCTGTGTCACGGGCCAGACGGCCACCAAATCCTTGTCACAACAGCTGATCTGCTCGATAGGATCACCTTTAGCTGCCCTCCCCACCCATCGTTTAACCAACAGCACTCCATCCCGCTTTCCAGCCAGGAATTACGATCCCCGCGTTCGCTGTGCACCAGCAAAGGCTGTCCTACCCAGGGAAGGCGGAGGAGCGATGCAGTGCTAGTGGGGAAGCGGGTCCTTCCGTGAGAAGCAGCGGCAGAGACAGCAGAGAAGATTAAGTGGCTTGAAATCAGCACGGAACTTTATCATGTAGCTACAGAGGGTTTAAAACGAGCCCTATGTGGGTCAGGCAAATTCTTAAAAGACCCAGTGTTCAGATACTGAATGAAAAATTTGCATGGAACTGACCTGAATCTTAAGCAGGCACAACCTAACCCATCTTCCCAGGGCCGCGGCAGCTCGTGGCGCGTTCGGAACGACACGCGTCGGGTCTGATGGATTCCCGTCAGCGCTCCCAGCCCCCCAGTTACGAGGACATCCTTGCCCAAGCCCCACATTCACCCAGCACCCTCCACACAGGAGGGTTAGCACCACTAAGGGTTCAAGCAGGAGCAAGCAACGCGCACAGCCCCGTGCCAACGCCGGCACGCCAGCGGCCTTCCAACGGGGCAGGAGTGGCCCCGGGCCAGGAGCCGCGGCAGCTCCCCATGCCGGGCTGGGCAGCGGGAGGCCTTGGTAGCCTCACCCAAAGCCTGGCTGGGGGTCAGCCCTTGCCTTGTGCCAGACCAGGGCAGCAGGGACAGCCCGGGGGACCAGCTCTGGCACACTGGCCTAGGGGCTTGCAGGCCATCCTCCCCAAACACACCGACCTGGGTGACAAAGGATCGCTGTTGGCAGCACACAGCTTGTCTGGTGGGATCTGCAGCAAACTACCCGCAACTGAGAGCTGTTTCTTTGGCCTTACAAACACAATTAAACATGAACTGCTGTACGTGACCATGTGCATTCCAGCTTTCTTCTCCCATTAGTTCTCCCAGCTAGCATAATTGTTCTTTCTTCTTAAAAAAACACAAGTCAAACAAGAAAACCTCTTTTTAAGGCTGTTTAGATCTTAACTTCGTCCCCCGTGCACTCTCCCTGCAGCCCACTCGGGGCGGGGGAGATTCCACACACACTTACTGCACGCACACCTGTGATGTACAGATGTTGTATGTACGTGCTACACGCAAGCGATTGCTGCGGACGAGACCAACACTCGCGCCTTCCCACAGGGTCTTCTGAGGAGCAGCATGTCCCACCACAGCACCCTTCTTGGTACGTCTGCAGAGCATCACATTTTCCATTTACTACATACTTCAGGCTCAAAAAAGACCAACTACTTCTATACCACAACAGGGAGGAGTAAAAGGGAAAGGCAACAGCCAAAAACCCCCATAGCAAGAGAAGTTTCTTAAAGGAAAGTTACAGCAGAGGCTCGGCCTCAAAGCTACAGCACCTGCGCGGAAACAGGGAGGAAGAGTTGAGTCAGACGTCTCGAACCCCGCTGCCAGTAACAGCAAGCTGTCGCATGGCCACCGCCACGGAGCTATGCGAGAAGCCCACCGTATCTATCACGGACAGCCGGGCTGTCTTGGCATCACAGCGGGGCTGCCTCTCCCTGGCCCCAGCTCCCAAGGGGTGCAAAGCCCCTGACCAGGCTTGCGGTCCAGCCCCCAGCAGAGGAAGGCTATCCTGCAGGCTTCTCAGCCCTCCCCACATGAAAAAGTGAAAACTAGCCATGAGCCAAACCCAGCCAAAACTGTGAAAACAACCTTCTGTAACACCACTTCTGCACAGCTGAAAACACCTACGGACACTCAGGAAGTCATAACAGGAGGTATGACCAGCTACTAGCATGGCCAGGGGGTGAGGGAGGGGATGCTTCCACTCTGCTCTGGGGAGACCCCCCCTGCAGTTCTGCCTCCAGCTCTGGGCCCCCAACAGCAGGAGGACACGGAGCTGTTGGAGCGAGGCCAGAGGAGGCCACGGGGATGCTGCGAGGGCTGGAGCCCCTCTGCCATGGGGCCAGGCTGGGGGAGTTGGGGGGTTCAGCCTGGAGAAGGGAAGGCTCCGGGGAGACCTCAGAGCCCCTTCCAGGGCCTGGAGGGCTACAGGAAAGCTGGGGGGGCTTTTCCAAGGGCAGGGAGTGACAGGACAAGGGGTAAGGGGTTTAAACTGGAAGCAGGGAGATTGAGCTGGGCCATCAGGAAGGAATTCTTCCCGCAGAGGGTGGGGGGCACTGGGACAGGTTCCCAGAGAAGCTGTGGGTGCCCCATCCCTGGGAGTGCCCAAGGCCAGGCTGGATGAGGCTGAGAGCAACCTGGGCTGTGGAAAGTGTCCCTGCCCATGGCAGGGGGTGGGGCTGGGGGGGCTTTAAGGTCCCTTCAACCCAAACCATTCCATGGTTCTGTAACACAACCTGAAATTCAGCACTGCAGAGGGATTAAAACACGCAGCTGGAAGACTTGCAGTGCCATCCCCCTGCGCATCACCACCTGCAAAGTACAAGCACTGAGACCATCTGCATCAGTTCGCGCACCCGACACATAGGGTGACGAACATGTACACCTCATCCCAGCACTCTGTACCGCACTCGTGTACCATACAGCTTCTTCAAGTGGCCAGAATGACAACTCCTCTTTCCGACGGCAGCCCGGAAGGAGCGTCGCACACCTTGGGCACCAAAGGAGTCAGCTCAAGCCAGAGTGTGAAACCCTTGCAAGTGCCCGTTCCCGAACACAGTATGCTCGAGAAACCAAGGGAATTTAAAAAGAACAAATTCTCATCTTCCAGCAAGGCGGCTGCAGGTACCGGCGCCCAGGGAAACGCAGGGAAGCGGTTCCTTACAAGGTCTCACCGAGCCGAGGAAGAGCAGGTACATCCCGGCCGGAGCCGAACCGTCATCGCGGAGCAGGGCTGGGTGAGAGCAGCACAGGGTGTGCAAACCACTAAGAGCATCAGCCATCCCTGCCTACGGCAGTACTTGAAAAATGCAGCTTTCCAGACAGTTTTGGAAGTCACTTATTTTTGGTTTTACAGGGAAATCGTGACCTTAGGACTGCATGTTCTACCACGCCTTCCTAGCAAGCATTTTATCAATATTTCTATAAAATCAAACCACCCAAGTTTCTAAAACTGCAGAAATAACGCTGCTCCTTGACCTTTACGTCTTCAGTTATGGGTTCAAAAGCCCTTAATGCATCACCCAAAATCTCAACTCTCCTTGTGAATCACACCAGAACTACCACTGTCTAAATTCCCCCAAAGCTGTGTAGTACATTTCCAAGTTGTTTGCACAAGGATGCTGCACAAACTTGGGAAAGGAACAAGGAAAAATAAACCCTGCACCCACCCCAGTGCGGAGCTGCACAGCCTACTTTTCACTAGCCGGAAATATCTATTCTTATGGTCATTTTTTTGTTAAAAACCCCTCAAACAGAACATGCTGATGTATGGAATAAGAGCTTCACCGGGCCAGTGCTGGGAAATAAGATAATGACTAATATGACAATAGCTCTCCGTGTTCAGAGCTACATCTCCTCCGTTTCCATCTCCCAACAGGCCTCTGCAAACAGCAGACACATACCCCAGGCCTCTGCTTCCAGCCGCCTCGGTGAAAGGAGCTCCCTGTCCTGCCTCCTCCGCACTCCGGTACCGGCAACCTGCCACGCTAACACCCTCCATAACCCCCCTACTGCGGTACTCCCGCCCGCTGACGGGCAACGCTTCCTTACGGATGCCGGAGGCTCTCGTTCATTAACTGGGGTAAACACCAGTTCTCCAGGTGAGAGAACTTGTTTACACAAATGACAAAACCAAGGAAAGCTGTACGGTAACACCTTTCTGAATCATGGAATCACAGGATGGTTTGGGTTGGCAGGGACCTTAAAGCCCCCCAGTGCCACCCCCTGCCACGGGCAGGGACACCTTCCATAGCCCAGGGTGCTCCCAGCCTCATCCAGCCTGGCCTTGGGCACTCCCAGGGATGGGGCACCCACAGCTTCTCTGGGAACCTGTCCCAGTGCCCCCCACCCTCTGCGGGAAGAATTCCTTCCCCATGGCCCAACTCCCTCTTCCCATTTAAACCCATCACCCCTCGTCCTGTCACTCCCTGTCCTCCTACAAAGTCCTTCCCCAGCCGGTACCAGGAGGTCCAGGCACACAGGGAACAGGGTTCAGGATCACTCCTGCACGAGCCGCCCTGCGCACCGCTGTCCGAACCGCGCTGACGCGACAGGAGACATGCCACAGAGAACGGTTTTGCCACTCCCATACCGAAATATACCCTAAGGAAACGGGCAGGCTCAGGGCCACTGTCCAGGAGGGATTTCTAGCCTCAGGTGTCAGCGAGGGACTACCCTCCGCTCACCCAACAGCCGGGCGCGTGTGCCATTAGCTCTGCTCAGAGCTGATAGCCAGATTATATGCAATTCTCCGGAGAAGGGAACGCTCCCAGGAGACCAGCTGCTCAAACTGCCACATAAATCTTGCTCACCTTCGGCAAGAGAAGCTTACTCGGGGATAGAAAGGAAAATACGGCTTAACATAAGCCTCTCCAACGCAGAGCTAGGCAGGTATTCAAACCTACAGACGGTGCTTTCACACCTCAAACATCTCCATTTCATCCCAGGGAGCCACGAGCCCACATTTGGGGGATGAGCAGATGTATTTGGATTATGCCGAACAGCGCTCAGGGCATTAGCAGGTACCACAGGCTGGCAGAGCCCCAGGGTACACATATGACACATACGTGCCCGGATGCTGTGTGCCACGCCGAGGCTCTGTCCCTGGATCTTCAGTGGGACCCCCCTAGTGCTTACTGCGACTTCTCCCTGCCCAAACGGCTGCATTGCACGTGGGAAACGGGATGCGACGAGGTCTCACCCCGGCAGGAGGATGTCTTAAGCACTGCCCCAACCATGGAGAAATTAGAGGCTCTCAGGGCATAGGCTGGTGGGTTTTTTCCTCAAGTTCCGTCCCAGAACGGCTTTCAGCCGTTCTGGGACGGAACTTGAGGAAAAAACCAGTCAGCATCAAACAGGATAAATACAATCCAATTCCAATACAGGTCATAAATGGCATCCTTCGCCCTGGATTCGAGGGTGGGCTGTGGAACAAGGAGCCCTTGAGTGGCACGGGAGGAGCTGGCTGAGTATTGGTAAAGATTCACAGGGATGTGAGCTCACACTTCCAGCTATTAAAGGCCTTCTGATAATGAGAAATAAGCTTTAAACTTGAAAGGAAACGTAGAGGGGGAAAAAAAAAAATGCACTAGTTACATGAAATGGAAACTGCACGAAAGATTTATGGGGACAAGCTTACGCTTTCGGTTTCCAAACGTTAAAAAAGGTTAATGCAAACTGTCCCCACAGCGGGAACCACTCCCTCCCGCAGCGCATTTCCTACCCACCAAGTCAGAGTCGCGCTTAGTTTGATGCCAAGCGGCACACGGGAGCTGCTGCCGTGGGAAGCTCCCGCTCCAGAGCCTGGGCCAGCGGCCCGGCGAGGTCGTGGCTGAGCCTCGGAAGCGAGCGGATCCCAGCCCTCCTGTGCCACGGGCAAGGGCTGCAGCAACCAACAGACCAGCAGGTCTCCTCTGCTTTGCTTTCAGCCCCGTGTTTAAAAACCGAAAACACCAAGCACAACTTACATCCTGTTTTTTAAAGAAGTCGTTTCAACACCAGCAGATGCTTCTGACCAGCGAGCCTCACGCGACAGCCATCTGCCAGCCTGCTGCTCTCGTTAGCCTGACCTAAATCCTAGGAGTGGCTTGCCTTCTTTCCCGTAATGCCCAGCCCAGAGCACGACTGTTGGCTAGATCCTGTTTGGAGCTGGGTAAGGCTGTACAGCCCAGAGCACACGCAGACACCTCCCAGGACTCCCACTCCCACCCGAGGGAGCCAGGCGACGGAAAGGGAAGTGCCGCAATCCCCAGCGCTGCCGTGCTTAAGTACTTCCTAATTATTAATTATCAGGCTGGATCTAAGCGGTGCGTGGCCAAAGTTGGGGGAAAGAATGAGAGGAATGAGGGAGGGAAGAGGTGGGAAATTCAGGCGCAGAATCGGGAGTTAGAGATCAAAGAGAGATGACTGCTTTAGCAAAAGCGAAGAGACAGATGGATTCAAACGGCGGAGCTTCGCAACGGGAGCGTGTGACGCCCTGTACGCTGCCATCAGACGTGGTGTACGAGACGCAAAACCTGTTAAATTAAGAGAAGAAATCCAATCTGTTATGTTGTATATCCGTGTGCTTTATGAGGCCATTACCATGGAATCTGGGTGCTTCACATTCCATTTTAAACGAACACATCTAATAAAGTGAGTCACTCAATGGAAGACTTAAAAATAGAAAACTTATCATCATCGCCACTCCAGTTTGCATAACTTGCCATTGGCACAGCAGCACTGTCTAATTCCCTCTTTCTCATTCCTTCCCCAAGCTGCTCAGGTACCTCTGGGATGATGAGAGCCCCAGACCGATATCCCTCCAGGCTGAGCTGGGAGTCCTGTGCCGCCTCTGCTTCTCCAAACAGCCGAAGTCGCTGCCCTCAGCTCCCTCTAATTCAGCTTCTCACCCTTCTCGCAGGACTACTTAAAAGGCGGCCCCAGACCCACAGAGAGGCCACAATTAGGGTTCTTCCAGCGGGTAGCTTGGGCCTTTAAAGCCATGCTATCCTGAGAGCATGTCGCTGGCAGCTTCTGGGTGTGTCAGTGCAGGAAGAGGCCAAAGGAAAAGGGGATGTAATCAGAAAATAAGCCTATTAGCATCCCCCTTAACGAGATCATCTACCAGCTCTCCTATAACTTTCCTTATGAAAGGCCGAGGTGGTTAATACCACTTTACACAGGTTGTCAGGCCATACTAACTGAAGTAAGCATCTTAGAAGCAAGTGATTAAAGCTTAAACCAACCAAAACTGAAGATGCTCCCCCTGCAGCACTCCTAACAGTCGTCAAGCACCTCTCCTCAGCTGATTCGGGTCTGATCTCCAGCCTGTGCTCGTTACCTAACGAGCAACAACAGAACAAAGCTCCGAAAGGCAACCAAAGGTTGTTATCTCCCTCACCAGCCTCAATCTGGGCCAGCAACTCACCCACTTGTGACTTCAACATGTAATTACCGTGCCACAACTAGAAGGAAGCCACACACCAAGGAGTACCAGTGGGTACCAAACAAGGCTGAAACATCCCAGCTCAGTCCATCCTCCAGATCCTCTCCCAAAGCCCCCAGTGGTTACTTCAGCTTCTTAAACACAAGTTATGTCACTTTAATTAAAGTAATTATCCAAGAACTACCTCACCAACCAAGCCCAGAAACACAACCCACAGCATCCAGACGGCTCACAGGGTTACCCGTCCCCTTCGGCCACAGACCACACCACTAATTTGTGAGTTCCTGTACGCGGAACTCAAGCCCCCAAACCCCCGCGGGCCACCCTGCGCTAATAGGTGGAAGCAGAGCAGCAGTTCACCGTAGGGGGAAAACGCTTCCCAGGCTCCAGCAGAGGCAACTCGCTCGGCTATCGTGCCCAGAAGTAGCTGCAGCGTTTGCCACGCACACAAATAAAGGAAAAGCAAAGCAAAAAAACCAGGTGTACTATCCCCATTCCTTCTCTTGGCCCCACTGCTTTAAACAGCTTAACTTGCTGTCCTCAGGTGACCAAGAGCTGGCACCCAGCATGAGATGATAACCAGACTGCTTCAAGCTGTATCCTTCATACAAACTTCTTTGCCTTCTCTTCTTCGTATTTTTAACCTAACCGCTTCTCTTCTTCTGTTGCATTACCCTTCTGCGAAAAAAGAAGAAAAGGTCTTCCAGATAATGAGGGGAAACGTCTAACTTGTAAATCTTTCTTGGGATCTCAGACAGTCCTAGTTTTGCCAGGGAAAGCAGTCTGTTTCGGAGCATGAGGCAATACTCCCAGACAGGGACGGCTGTAATCCCAAGCACTGCACCTCAGGGCTGACAGGAACACGCACACTGAGGCTATGAGCCTTTTGAGCTTTCCCACCATACAAACACCATAATCTATTTATCAAGTTTTATCATAAAAGTATTTAAATTGCCTCCTGTCCTACTGAAAGACTACTTCAAACCAGCCATCCAAGGGCTGGGACCCCTCACCTCTGGCCTGATCACTGCCTAAACGTGTGCAGGGCCGTTCCCATACCTTTGTGTTCTTGTGCCAAGGGTGCCTTTAGCTTAACTAGCTCAAATAGCCATTCCTGCTTTCCATATCAGCAGGGTTAACAGCAGCCATAAACCCCACACACAATACAAACTTGCAGATACCATAACCCAATTACTGTAATTAGAGACAAATGTTCCTGTTAGATACAGTTAATTTATAGCTGTTCCCACTTTTTTCTGGTACTCTTCATTCCTCTCTTACCTAATCTGATTAGGCAGTCTATCAATTACCTTGATCCTCATATGGAACCATATCCACCGCTTTCTCCCCCCCCACCCAGACAAACACTAAAGGAGAAAGGATTAGAAAATAAGGTGTTTTGCTTATTACAAGGCCGGACCTAGACCTGCATAAACAAACAGGGACCTGCTCAAAACATACCTACAAATTAGGTGATTACTTAGGTGTGTCAAGGAAGTAGCCTAGTTTTATAAACTGGAATAAAGATTGAGACCTGATAGCACATGCAGCTCTCATCCCCGAGGAGGGGCGTGCGGTCGATAGCATTCTGAAATCGAAATCAACACTTGGCTTGAGAAACACTTGGCTAAGCAGAAAGGCCCAGTCCAAGAGCGTGCACCCAGGCAGCAGAGAAACACCACGCTGGGCTCCATCAGGCCGGAGTTCACCCCACATTTGGAAACCCCTCCCGAGACAGAGCTACACATTCGCCTGGGAACCTGGCTCCAAGCGTCATTTAGGGATACGAAATGTTTCTAGGAGCAACACTGTGATGCTGCAGAAGAGTTCTGAGGGCAAACTGATTGCACATTACGTGATACAAACTGTTTTCTGACGTAATCCTTTGGGGAAGGGGCTACACCTACATTAGCAGAAGCAGTGGCAGAGCTGCGCTGGATCCCTAAAGCAAATCGGCCGCTGCTGAGAACGCAGCCTCCGCACCCTGCATCCTTCACCCCGAGTAGCTCCACGCTGGACCCACACGTACCTGTGAAGCACCTGCAGCACACAAGGCCTTCCTTCTTTACAGGGTGCTCTTCCCACCTGTGTCTGATCTGCTGCAGAAAACTGTCTCAGCCTCTGATTTTATTCCGTGTTCATTCCGGTTTCACCCAGCACTCAACTTTCCAGCTGCCTCCCACCCTCCCCAGAGCACCCAGGAGGGATGTGCCCTGCTTATGTCCATGAGCTGGCATCAGCTGCAGGGGCACACCCACCCCGATAAAGCTAATCCCCGAAAAAATGCAGGTTTGAACTACAACCAGAGGCCAAGCAATACACAGGAGATGGATTTATCCAACTACCTGTCCGACCTCTGGCTTAAACCGAGCGCAACGTAGACCCGTATGTTTTAGGGGAGGTAAATAACGCTGGAAGTCGCGTTTGCCAGCATGTAACCGAGCACCATGACAGAAGTATGCTGTTGCTCAACAGAGCTGCTTGCACATGCAAAGCCTTGTTTGGAAACCAGCGAGATATTTCCATGGGAAAGCAGAAAACAACAACTGCAAACTGTCAATAAAAAGCACATTTCTTTTAAATATTTGCTAAAGCTTGCAGAGACTTGTGCGAAGACAGAGGAGGCAGCAGAAAGGAACCCGTACGAGCTTTCATTTGGAAAACTGGTTTGCATCAAGGGCCTTTGAACCTACCACATCCAGCCAGCTTCCCTCATTCCTATTAGTGACAGATTACCGGGTAGAAACGGAACTCCAGAGGAAATTCTACACTCTGCAGTAAGGGCCCAGCTCACACAGTTATTACTGTGCTCCTGTGCCTGCGTGGATGTGCACACACATAATTAAGCAAAGCGTGTATCCATATGGATACACAATCAAAGCGACACTATAAATTAGATCCAAGGTGTGTGTATAATTTTCCACACACACACCTGCCTACTCAAGATTTTCATCTGAAGTTAGACTAAATAAAATTGGTAGGTGGCTAGCATCAAAATGATTAATATTCTGCCTGTTGCTGTTATAAAGAGCCAATACCGCATTTCGCCTTAGCTATCAACCCTTGTGAAGATCCTGAAACACCAGACTGAGTCTCTACTCGCTGATGGTCAGTCACTGCTCATCACTAAACATGTCTGAGGAGCTGTACCTGCAAACAAGTGAGAAGAAAAGGTCTGATTAACTTCAATTAAAAACACGCCACGCTCCTAACAGCCGTGTCGCCAAGCCTGCTTCTTATCCACGGCCAAATTATCTCACACGGGGACTTCAGAGCCTTCAGGCCAACACCAGCATAATGACACCGGAGCAAACCTCTGGTGCAAGGAAACCTTCTAGGTGAGAACCCCACGGCAGAATAGCAGCCATGGTTCAAAGGGAGCTCTCTACGGAAGCACACTGCGAACACAGAATGAAAATATGATGTACAAAGAAGTCTAGTCATGACCGGAGAGCCACCAGAAGAGAAATGCAAGAGCCTGTAGTGGCAACAGGTTCACGAGTTCACAGCAACCCTAAGCATTCAAGACAAAGTGCTGTCCCGCACGTAGCTGGAAACTGCCCCCGCAAGCCCGGAGATGTGTTCCTGCGCCACGTCCAAAGCCTCTGCCCCTCCAGAAAGCTCAGCACGGCTGCAGCGGGCACGGCTCCGACACGAGGGCCTCGTACAGCCGTGGGGACGTCGGGAAGGGCAGCAAGGAGCCGGGCAGAGAAAGCTACAACTGCTTCGGAGCAGAGAAGAGAGGCCTCGCTTCCCCGGAGGCGGTGGAAGGGGCTCGCTCCCAACACACCTTCACTACCAGTTTACGGTCAATAGTAGAGCAAGTCCAGCAGGTAGTAAATGGGCTGGTTTAAACTCACGATCTCCTCACACACGCATATGTATGTCTTCCTGCAGGAATGGGCTTAGCGACGTTTACCGAAGGGATTGGTCAGAAGAGATAAGAACTGGAAAAAGTTTAGGAGTGCTTTGTTCTACTGACACGCTCTCACCCAGAAACGGCCCCGTGGACGTGCTCAGTGCAATGGGAAGAAAGCACTCTCCAAAGTTCAGCGTAGCAACAGCTACACCATTCTTTGCCCAATATTCACTTTTGTTGTTAATAACAGGAGACGCTGGATTCCAGCAGCTCTAAGAAAACACAGCGAAAGGGCTCTGCGATCTATATATAGATGCCCACCCAGCTGCAAACGGCGATCCGTAAACAGACACTGCAGCGCCCTGTACCAGGACACCCGGGAGCTCAGCCCGAGCAGGGCGACAACACGCGCAGCGCCGAGGACTTGACGGCACAGCCACGCGCTCCCATTTCTGGTCACTCTTTCCACCCAAAAGCTTAAATAAAACAAGGAAAAGGGCCCTTGGTAGAGCCGAGACTACTGCACTTCGCGAAAGACAGACCTGGCGAAGCAGGGAAGGCAGTAACGCCGCCTGCGACTGTAACAGCGGCGACTCCGAGGGTCGTACCCGAGGGGACAACACGCATGGCCGGCACGGACCACCCGCTCCCCCGGCCGCGGCGCCGCCGAGCCGCCCCCGAGGCGGGGAGCGCTGCCGGGTGCCCAGCCCGGTAACCCGCGCCGCTATTAACCCCCCCACACCTACCCCCAAAACACCCCGAACGCCACTTACTCCACAGCCCGGGCGAGCCCGCGTCCCTCTCCGGCGGGGAGGAGAAGGAGGGAGGGCGACCGGCTCCCTGCGCGCCTCCTCCTTCGCCTCCAGCAGCTTTGCCAGGCCCCGTTCCCCCGCCCCGCTCCGCCTTAACCGCCACCAGCGCCTCCCCCGCCCTGCCCTCCGCCTCAGGCAGGCGGCAGGCCGCGCCCGGGCCTAACGGCGGGCCGGGCCGGGCCGCCTCAGGAGGGGAACCTGCGCTAGGCCTCGCCGTTAAGGCCTCCTCCGGCTCCTCCGCGCTGTAGTTAGGGGCGTCGCGGCCCAGCCCGGCCCCTCCCCCGGTTTGGGCTGCGCGAGCGGGCGGGGGGGGCAGCCCCACTGCTTTGGATTGTGGTTTCGTGTGGGTGTTTGCCCTTCCCTTTGAACCAGGAAACTGGTGTTTTATTGAATGTATCATCTTAATTTCTGAGGAATTCTGGTGGTGCTTCACTTCTGGGTCAGAGAGAGGTTTCTTCCATGTAAATAAATGGAGAACGGATCCATTATCTTATATAATATATACATTAATGCCCGTTTAGCTACTGCACATCCGTCCCTGCTTGCCTAGTGTCCGGTCCCGTGGAGAGAGAGGAGACCCTGACACCGTAATATCCATAACCTGGATCCTGGACCAGAAAAATGCACAATCCCTGAGGATCCACCTTTGAAAAATAACCACACAGTGCGTAACGGATGTGCAGAGATTCATTTTTCTTCTCTTTTTCAGTTCTCCTCTCCAAAGGCTCCGGTACGGCACAAAGCTGGTTGAGGAACTGATACGTCCACCAGCCCTCTTACTTCAGCTGAAGCCTCCTATGAAACGCTGCTGAGCTCCCGATTTCTCCTGGACTTGGCAGAAGCACAGTTTAGCAGTTAATCCAGGTCTTCAGCCAGACTTCCCACCCGCAGCACAGCTCGTGGAGCCCACCACAGGGCGACACTCGCACTGTCGCGGAGGGGAGACTTGCAGCACGGGTGAGTCCCACTGGAGTTTTGCAGCACACGGTATGCAGGCTTCTTTTTCTCCATTGAGGGCTTCCTGAATTGAAAGCTTTCCAACTCTTTACCTCTCCAAAACAGCAGATTCCCAGCTGTGAACTTCCCTAGGCGCCTGCTGTGTGAGGCTTGTGAGTGAGCTGCTGAGTGAGTGATACCCTGAGACGTTTTGTGTGTCCTCATCCTGCTCGCTACTTTCTGTTCTGTGGTGACAAGTGACAGGACTTGAAGAGCTGCTGCTAAGGGTTATGGTCTCTAATGGTCCTCTTTGTTTCTCATCCTGGTTCCCACGCTCCGGGCTCCTAGGGACACAGCTGACAAACATGGTTTTTATGGTGATCATCTGGAGATTCCTGCCTATTGCTTCTTTTGCAGTGAGAAAGCCAGACACACTGGGAATGAGCCAGGATCTTCCTCCCCCCTCCAAAACTCATTGCTGAACTTTTGGCTGCGGTTTTCCCTGCAAATTCACATTTTTAGTGCACTGCAGTTGTGGTTCCACAAGGGTTTGGGATCTCCTTTCCCGTGCTGGGCCAAAACACGAGCTGATATTGTGACTGTTTGTACCCCCAGGCCTGTCACAAGCGTGTCTTCGCCCATACACTGTCAGTTGCCCGATGCGGTTGGTGTCACGCCTGCAGGACCAATGCACTGTACCATCCGCCGTTCCCTGCTTTCCAGGCATACAGGGATCAGCTGTGTCTCCAACCCTACTTCTTGGCTCTCTCCCAGAAACTGCCTTTATTGCTGCTCTTCCGTGCTCACTGCTTAGTCAACATGCTTTACAGGCAGCATGAGATGTGTCTTCTATCAGGCACAGAAAAACAACCTGCTGCCGCCGCCGTGAGGGATGGGGCCCGTCTCCCTCCCGCAGCGTCCTTTAGGCACGCTCCAGTCCCTGTCAGCCAGCTAAATGTCAGCAACAGGTCCCATCTGAGGAGGCCGTAGGAACCTAATCCCTCCCCCTTGGGCCAGATATAACCAGATGAGCTAAATTGGAGGCTGCAATAATAATGTATGGCTATCAGCTCCCTGGGTGGCATTTAAAGTCGGTAAACAACTGCAAGGGTTGGATTTCAGAAGTTTTGCAAAGTAAGGGATATTCAGGCCACCGATGGTGGAAGCAGTTTTTATCCCAGACACATTAGGAGACACGGTAGTGCCCTTAAAAGGAAATAAGATCTCAGGTGGCAGCTGGAATTAGTACGCTCCACAGATATTCCAGTTTAGGATCCATGGGAATACCTCAGCTGAGCAGAAAGAACGGAAAACGAAAGGAAAAAGCCCCAGCAGTGGATTCACTGGGATTTGGGGATATGGTTTGCGGGTTTTTTTGGTGAGAGAATGTGAGAAAGGAAGAAGAAGAATTGAGCTAGGGAAAAAACCAAGGATTTAAAAGCAATTGGTGGTGAATAATTTCAGCGTGCTGCAACGCTCACAGGTTCAGGCTGTGAATGCCCGCCCCACGTAAGTGTGCACCCCGCACCCAATGTCACCGTTTCATCCGCCTCTAACAAATATGCAAAACATCATCACAGATGTGCTGGAACTGGGAAAATACCCTCAGCTCCCACCCCTCAAGGTTGTTGGCCGCACAGACGTGTCCGCAGTGTCGCTCTCAATTGATGATAATTTCTGATGGGATCGAACAAGGCGGTGTACGAGCGTAAAATGTGCCTACATCCAGTTTGCAAGTGGAAACTGGGGTTTTGCACCGCAGCGCTTCTGTGTTTCATGAACTGCTCCAAAGCAGCAGAACCTTAGAGGGGTCAGAAAACGAGAGCGCTGTACTACCCTTCTCACCAAAGGGAACTCCAAGAATGGGTGACGACGTTTACGCGGATCCCAGTTAGCTAGCAAGCTCCCTTTCCAGGAGAGCTTCTCCCACGGTGCAGCTATCAGCAAACGAGGGATGGGCTGTTCTTTCCTCCCTGCATTAGGCTCCTTCTCAACTACAGCTGGCTTGCTTTCTCAGTTACTTTTCAACTGTGGTTCTGTCTTAGTTCCTGGCTGGTGAAGATTGGTCTCCGTAAGTTTGAGTAGGGAGAGATTTTTACAAGGTTAAGCCAAAAAAAAAAAAAGAGATGCCTTAAAGCATCACAGAGTTCATCCCTCTCGAGTCTGTTTTTTATGTAAAGTCTCGATGAAAATACTACCTCCTAAGTCTCCGCGCGTGTGGCTTGGTCCCTGGGACACCTGCCAAGACAAGAATTTTAGATGCCCGAAATCATGTGCTCAGCAGGTGTAAATTGTGTGCGGGGAGAGTTCACCTTTTGTCCTTAACCCCAGAGGCAGTTTCTCTTCATTAGCAAGGGGAGATGGAGAAAAAGATTACCATCATTTCCTGACTGCACGCCAGAGTTATGCATCATAAGAAGAAAATCTGTTCGTACGTTCACAAATGTGTTTTCTCCTAATCTGTCTTCAGGAAGACGACTTTGTGAGGAGCAAGGGGTAATAACCGCAGAAGAGTTGAAATGAAGTGGCAGAAACAGAAGCAGGATTTCTCTACCGAGATGTTTTTCAAGCAGGATCCACGGTAGGTCTTCCCACTGGAAAATAAACGTTTAGTCGTGGCTATGATTAAACATTTTCAAGTGTTCTCTGGCTGCTGGTATCAGGTATCGCTCCAAAATACAACTATTGCCTCATATCAGACACTCGGTTTCCCAACTGAACCAGGCTGTATTGCTAGTCTTTAAATATTTTCCCCCCACGCTGCTAGAGATAAAAACATCCTCGGCGTTTGTGTAACAGAAAAGAGAAAGCGGCTCGGTTTTCTATTAAAACCCAAGTAATACGTTATCAGAAGTATGTGGTGGTGTTTGCCGCGACATAAAGGTAACACAGCAGGGCTGAGTTACAGAAACAAATGCAAAAATGGCAGTTTTAAAAGAATAAGGTCACAGGCCACATTATTTGTTGCAGAACAAACACAGTAATTAATTGGCCTCTCCCTGCAGCGGTAGCACAGGGAGCGTAGGGGAGAGTCCGGCAACGGCTGGAGACAAGGCGGAGTGTCGCTGTTTTCCTGGGGCAAAGGGCTGAGCTGGGTCTAACAGACAACGTGCATTTCCTCGGCAGAGAGGGGGAGAAGAATGACAGTATCTTTGAGAAAGCAAGATTCTTTGGGCTATTCAAGGGCATTTATTTGCTGTTTGAAGGTCTTTGTTGTGTCAGGAAATACTTAAAAAGTCTTTTAAATTTCTTTTCCCTCACCAAGGTGAGAGGTTATATTTGGAAAATGGAACGCAAAAGGCTTTTTGGAATTTGTGCTACGTTCTTTTTTTCTCTCAGACAGTGACAGACCAAAATCAGCCCCAGTGAATATACACATCTCCTTTCATCCAGATGTTTTCTCCATTGGATTGATTAGGGCAAATCTTAGAAAACCTGTTCCAAGACAAACACAACCACTTTGAAATCCCTAGCCTAATATTCCAGTAGGTAATGAATAAACACAGGATTTGAGTCCCTTGCTCGCTTTCCAATGCCCCTTTCCCTGGCCTTGCTGGCCCGATGGCTTTCGCTTGGCACCATTGCAGTAGTACCCGGGGCAAACATTTTCGGGGCTTCCACATGTTTATACGGACCTTATGCAGATCGTTAGCAACATAATCAATAGTCGTGTTGGGAAAAGTTATTTTGAATAACCATGTATATCACTGTCAGTGTGGGTCCGCTGACCTTTTGTAATCCAGAGCTGGTCAGTGGAAAACAAAGGGATGTGGGAAAATCCGAACGTTTCCATTTGCCGATATCTGAAACAGATGGACGTTACCGGATGCCAGTGACTTCCCTCGGTGTCTGAAGCCCGTGGGTGGGACACCAAGCCTCGGCTTCCTCTTAGCACTGTTTTTCACCGCACCAACCACGCTGTAGCTTCCCCAGAATTCAAGATTATACCTTTTCATCTACAGAAATATTTTTTCCTTGCAGATTTAAATAATTAATTGGGACGTGCCTAGTGGGTCTTGAGATAAACTTGAAAGAGGCAGCAGATATGTGTGACCAAGTGACCTTTTGCCGTCCTGCTCGTCCCTGCGCTCTCACTGTGCTCAAAGGGACGCTGTCAAAATTGCTAGGCCTTAAAACTTTAACCTGCACTGACAAGTTGTTCTACATTATAAATCTTACCTAAAAGATTACCACGATTGTTTTGTTTGGTTTCTTTCAACAATCTTTGCTGAAGGCTCCACCAGATGTATTCATTTGTCCTTTTGGGTAGGTGGATATTTTTAAATGCCCAGCTTATTCCGTGACCTGTTAAAATCAAGTTGATGTGCGTGTGCTCCACTCAGCGGAGGACTTGCCGGGGATGGTATGAATTTTCTGTGCTCTGGAAACAGAGACAAGAGCAGGCTTTGGAAGCCTTTGCTGAAGAGGTTTGTAGAAGCCGTTTGGAAAGGCCTGCAGTTGTCCTTCGCTGCGTCGGGGGCCAGTAGGAAGCCTTGACTGGACTTCCCTGGCAACATGGTGTGTTAGGTGTGTTTTAGTTAAGCATGAGAAACTCATGACCAGGCAGTTGGCTCTTACAAAGAGATGTGCTGTATTTTGGGTCAGTCCGAACTACTCTTTGGGTGTTATTTCTGCCAAGAACGATGTTTAATAAAGCCTGACGTGAAGAGGCGCATCACAGCAAACGGTACAGGTATGTCTGTAGCTCCACACTTTCTCTATTTTATGTGCCACGGCAGGGATTGATGCAACACCGGTTTTAAAGCGGGCGGCTGCACAGCCCCACAGTCGTATCACCTGACATGGGAACACGTGTTCCTGCTGGCTAGCGAGGAGGGGATGAATGGTACCCACTTATCTCACCCCAAGTTATCCCACCGCCAGTTTTAACCTTGATTTGAGCTGGTCAACCACTGTCAGTCTGTAAATCCCACCTTGTTCCTACTGCAGCCGCACCAGAGGAACTTGGGATGTTTGAGGCTACGCGTGCCCCCGGGCTACAGCATCCTCCCCAGAGGCACGCAGCGGTGTCGGCTGCAGCACCTGGAGCTCCTCGGTTCCGCTCTGCAGCGGCAGAGCCCCATAGGAAGACCATGTGTCAAGCCTTAGCCAGAAACGTGAAGACCAGAGTCCCTTGAAAGGTGACCCGGAATGGAAAAAATGTATTTGTCGCCTTTAGGGGGGATACAAAGGCCAAAAGAAATCCTTTCCCTTCTCCTGTGACAAGTGTTGCCTTCCTTGTTTCTGGTTGTGCTGGTTTTAGTTGGGACAGAGTTCATTTTCTTCACAGTAGCTAGTATGAGGCTGAGCTTGGGTTTGGGTGAGGCTGTGGTTTGGATTTGCGCTGGGGAAAGTACTGACAACGCTGGGCTTTTAGTAGTTGCTGTGGCGTGTTTGTACTGATTCAAGGACTTTTTCAGTTTCAGATACTGCCCCTGTGTTCCCAACCTTTTCTCTACCTGACGCTGGGAGGGGACACTGCCCGGAGAACTGACCCCAACTGACCAGAGGGGTATTTCACGCCATAAAACATCATGGTCAGTATATGAGTGGGGGTGGGCTAGGGGCCATGGTGGGTGCTTGGCTTTCTTGGTTGCTCTCTTGCTAGTGGGGCTCACACTGGCTCTTAGTATTGCTGGTGAAGGTCTATGACATCCCCTTAGCTGCTGGAAAGATTTTTTAACTGAACCAAAGGGGATGATGTCCTGACTCTCTGACAAGATAATCCCTCTCTCCCGCTCATCAGATATTGGATGGAAACGTACATAGATCATAGAATCATGGAATGGTTTGGGCTGGGAGGGACCTTAAAGCCCACCCAGTCCAACCCCTGCCATGGGCAGGGACACCTTCCATAGCCCAGGGTGCTCCCAGCCTCATCCAGCCTGGCCTTGGACACTGCCAGGGATGGGGCACCCACAGCTTCTCTGGGAACCTGTCCCAGTGCTCCCCACCCTCTGCAGGAAGAATTCCTTCCTGATGGCCCATCTCCATCTCCCTCTTTCCATTTAAACCCGTTACCCCTTGTCCTGTCACTCCCTGCCCTTGTAAGAAGTCCCCCCCAGCTTCCTTGTGGCCCCTTCTGGGCAGCGCTGTGTGCAGAGCGTACAACAGGACATTTTAAGCAACCTCACGACAAGTAGTTCCCTAGACGCTATAACCTTGTCACATGAAGCCGGGTTCTTGACGCCACTCAACCCACCCACTGAACTTCTAAAATCACAGCTGTTTCACGGGTGACAGCTGCAGACGTGTTTTTATGAAGTGTTTGTACTTAGGTTCTGTTTAGGACAGGGATTTCGCTGCGCGTTGCTGTGCTGCCTGCTGGCCTTACGCAGATCATTCCCTTTGCACTGAGGTTTTGCAGGGACCATTCTCCCAACCCTTGTGATGGTTACGATGATGAACTCCTAAGGACTCCTTGTCTCACTGGGGTAGGATGCAGGTTCTTAATCAGCTGAACCAACCCTATGAAATTTTCCCCACTTCTGTGACGCTGGACCGCCAGTGGTATGGCTCTCCGTTCTCTCCTTCACTCAGCACTCCCCTACATACTGTCATTGTTAAAGGGAAGCCAAGTATGAGCCTGTGTCATGCAGCTCGAAGAATGGTTTCCAGAGCGTGTTCTAGAGCAACATTTGAGCTCCAGCGAGGAGTTGCCAAAACCCTGATTTACAGAGTCCTCTGTAGTACGTCAGCCAACACCCACCGATGTTCTAGGCAGATGCAAAACGTGGTCCACTGGGAAACTGTTCTCTATATTATTAACTATGAGTGCAAGAACAGGCTTCATTGCTGCTCTGGGAATGAGAGGGGCGTGCTAATAGTGCAAGTGTGTCACTGTGGTGATCCTCTGAGCTGATTCTCTAGCGAACTGCAGCCTGTTCTGTTAGTCGCCCCGAGCTGCCCCGGAGAACCAGCCCAAGGGCTCCTCCCTGCGCTGCTGGTTCCCCTGTGCTGTGCACAGCGGAGATGTCCCCCCACCACCCATCTCCTGCCCGGCACTGTCTCAGCTCACCAGAGAGAAAGGGAGTGAGAGGATGAAAGCAGGGGGAGAAAGCAGTTGTTGCTGCTATTTACCTCAGCAGGGCTAACGGTCACATGTAATAAAATAGCAATTTAGAGTCTTCTCCTCGAGAATATTTGTGACAGGACAAGGAGTAACAGGTTTAAACAGGAAAAGGGAGATTGAGCTGGGCCATCAGGAAGGAATTCTTCCCGCAGAGGGTGGGGGGGCACTGGGACAGGTTCCCAGAGAAGCTGTGGGTGCCCCATCCCTGGCAGTGTCCAAGGCCAGGCTGGATGAGGCTGGGAGCACCCTGGGCTATGGAAGGTGTCCCTGCCCATGGCAGGGGTTCGGGCTGGGGGAGCTTTAAGGTCTCTTCAATCCAAACCATTCTGGGATTCCATGATTTTCTGATGATTCTATGAATTTTTGCCTAACTGCTTCGGGATTTCTGGTGCTTTCCTTGTCTGGGAAAAGTTTCTTAGGGCTGACCATGGAACTGTAAGCAGTAGCCTAAATAATAGTAATTCCTTGGAGAACTTCCTGCATTACTTTCCGCTGGTGGAAAAGAAGACGACGTGATTAGGCTTAGGGGAAAGGGAATGGTGATGGCATTGATAGTGGCCCGTGTTCTTCCCCTGGGCTGGGCTGACTGGGAAGTGCTGGCACCTGGTACCCGGTGAGCAAGTGATGGTCTTGACTTTCTTTGCAGGTTCAGTGTGAACACGGGGTTTACTCAGCTTCTGCTTTGCTCATGGAGAACAACTTCGCCCTCCCGATGAACCGAAGGTGCTTTTGGGAACAGCTAGGCAATTGCTGCAGGACCGGTGAGCACAGGCGTCTCCGTAGGGAAGTTTACACTGTGGTGTTGACACATGTTCACACGGGAAATCGGAACGTTGTCTGTAGTGTCTAAGGACTGTTTGCTGAAGAGAACAGTGCCTTTCGTGAGGTGGTTGGTGGTGGGCGTTCATCCTGGCTGGGGGGTGTTCTTCAGTACGGCTTCTCTTAGGTACATCTTAATGTTCCCTGGGTGCAGAACACTTGATGTGGCTTTTCCTTGAACTCTTTGGCTCATGCGTGGCCATTGTTGGAGCGTGTCCAAGACAAACTAAATGTCAAGACTGCACAGAATTTATACCGGAACCTGGCATTGTTACATCACGGCGCGAGCAGCGGCTTTCTGTCAATAGCTCAGCGCTGCACAGTGACCTTGTACTGGAATCAGGGGATCACAAGGTGGTTTGAGTGAGCAGGGGCCTTACAGCCCCCCCAGTGCCACCCCCTGCCATGGGCAGGGACACCTTCCCTAGCCCAGGTTGCTCCCAGCCTCATCCAGCCTGGCCTTGGGCACTCCCAGGGATGGGGCACCCACAGCTTCTTTGGGCAATCTGTCCCAGTGCCCCCCACCCTCTGCAGGAAGAATTCCTTCCTCATGTCCCATCTCAATCTCTCTCTTTCTGTTTAAACCCGTTACCCCTTGTCCTGTCACTCCCTGCCCTTGGGAAAAGCCCCCCCGGCTTCCTTGTACCCCCCAGGCCCTGGAAGGGGCTGTCAGGTCTCCCCGGAGTCTTCCCTGCTCCAGGCTGAACAAGCCCTGTTCCAGGATCCGTACCCCTGCGACAGCTGACACAAGAGAGATGCAAGTTTGGACATTGTACCGCGGTGATTCCTTTCCTGGTAGCTCCTGGGAGCCTCCAAGCCCTTAACTGGTGGTGTCCTCTGGCAAAGTCCTCCCGCTGCCGGGAGGGACAACGCTTGGTCTGGAAGGTCTAAAATGCAAAGGATGGCGCGTACATGATACAGTCTCCGAGGGGTTTTATCCTTTGGAGGAAAAGTGCACACAGGCACTGCTGACTTTTCAAATCCCTTTTTTCCCCTGGAAATAACGGCTCAGTGTGCTGCCTGCAAAGATGGAATCGAGGAAGGAAAAGCCGGGCGGGGGGAGCCCTGGAGGGGCGACGCGACGGCATCTATTCCTGAGCGCGCATTGGTGGTTCAGTGGTAGAATTCTCGCCTGCCACGCGGGAGGCCCGGGTTCGATTCCCGGCCAATGCAGTTCACTTTTCCTACGCGGCCCCACCGCCGCGTGTTGAGGCCGCAGGTTTTGCCGCCCCCTTTTTTTTTCACTCCCCTCCCGCTGGGGTGTCCGAGCGGCGAGAAGCGGCGCCGTGGGGGCGAGGACGCATGGCTGCCGGCGGCCCGGGGCGCTGCTGGCGGCAGCAAACGGGAGGGGAGGGGCTGGGAAAGGGAAGGAAGAAAAAAAAAAAAAAGAGCGCCTGGAGATGCCGGGGATTGAACCCGGGACCTCACACATGCGAAGCGCGCGCTCTACCACTGAGCTACATCCCCGGCTGTTGGGTATTTTCCTGGGCCGCTTCAAAGCGATGCGCGGTGTCCGTCCCCACGGTGCTGGGGCACGGAACGCGGAGCCCGCGCCCCCCGAAAGATACGGAGCCCCTGGGGAGACCCGCTGCTACCCCCGAAAGGGGCCTCGGAGGCCCGGAGGGGGCAGGAGTCGGGGCGGGCGGCGGCGGCGGGGAAGGGGCCAGCGGAGGGCGCGGACACTGACATCCCGTCGCTTCACGGGGCTTTCCGCAAAGCGATCGGGGCTTTCAGTCACGATACCCTGTTGTGTGTCAGAGTGGGTCCTGGCTACCCTGGCTCCTGCCCGTGGAAACCGGCAGTAAAACGGCCTTCCCCGGGGGTCGGTGCTGGGACCGGCACCGTGCAGCATCTCTGTCAGCGGCACGGGCGGCGGGACCGAGGGCACCCTCGGCAGAGCGGGTGACACCGAGCTGTGCGGGGCGGGGACACGCTGGAGGAAGGGATGGCATCCCGAGGGACCTGGACAGGCTGGAGAGGTGGGACCGTGCCAACCGCATGGAGTTGAACCAGGCCAAGGGAAGGTCCTGCACAGGGGTCAGGGCAATCCCAGCACAAGGACAGGCTGGGTGGGGAATGGAGCGAGAGCAGCCCTGGGGAGAAGGACTTGGGGGTGCTGGGGGCGAGGAGCTGAACATGAGCCGGCCGTGTGCGCTGGAGCCCAGAAACCAACCGGATCCTGGGCTGGATCCAGAGCAGCGTGGCCAGGGGGGCGAGGGAGGGGATGCTCCCCCTCTGCTCCACTGTGCTCTGGGGAGACCCCCCCTGCAGTTCTGCCTCCAGCTCTGGGCCCCCAACAGCAGGAGGAGACGGAGATGTTGGAGCGAGGCCAGAGGAGGCCCCGGAGATGCTGCGAGGGAGCTGGGTGGGCTCCACGGGACACGGTGGCTTTGAGGTCCCTTCCCACCCAAACCACCCCGTGGCCCTGTTTCCCGTAGCTCCGCGCACACCTTAGGTCTGTCTTTAGTCTCAGATGTTCGTAACAAACCTCAGCTTCTAAGCTGTCAGGTAGGAGTTTGCTTGTCATGACATCAAAATGTCTCTTGGATATTTTTGCTCTCTAAATATGGGCTTGGCAGTTTTAGAACCCTGATACTAAAAAAAATTATCCCAACAAGTTTCTTTCGGTGGCTCCTTCCCAGCAAAATCAGCAACTCCGTCAGCTTTAGTGGGAACTACCTGGTCCCACTCTCCGCTCAGGTTTATTTTCAGAATCTCAGCGGTGTCCCCGTGGAATGTGCCGCTCTCCCTCACTATCCATCTATGCTGCAGCGCGTAATGCTGTAGCACGTTTAATTCGTGCTCTTACAAGAAGCCGCCGCCCGCGGCTGTGTCCGTTCCACGGAGCCGGGGACGACGAGGACCCTTGGCCGCCGAGCGCGGGGCATCCGGCGTGCCCCATCCTGACACCCGTAACCTCAGCGACTCCCGTTTTCCTGTCCTGTCGGAAAACGGCATCTGACAGCTTGACTTTCTTCCAAAGAGGTTTTAAGAGGTGTATCAGCAAGTATTTAATTGCTGTCCCTGTGGAACCAGTACAAGAGCTTATGTGCTCCCTGTATTAAAGTGAAACAGCGCTTCTACAGCAGCTAGGGCTCAATATCCTCCAGACCATCACCTGCCAAATACGGAATGAACTGAATTACTGGGGCAAACTCAACACTTGGATGCTACAGGAGGAAATAAGGTGCTGACGGAGCTGTAAAGTAAAACAACACGACCCGTGGATGGTGATAAACCTCCTGGGTGGTAAGGCCAAGCCTACCAGAACGGCACACGGCGGGGATACAGCACCACACATACATCTCCTGGTCCTCCCGACTATCGCCCGGCTTGCCCAGATGTCTGGAGGCAGCTCCTGGTTCCAGGAAACACTTTGTCAGGGGGTGCCCAGCAGTTTTGAATGCTGCTGGATGCCGGCACAAGCCCGACATTCAGCCTTCTCAACAGCTCTCCCCTTTGTGTTGGGGTTTCTGTGCTGACAGCAGGGAAAAACAATGTCACTGTTATCTGGCAGCTCCTCCGCATTCCGGGGTGGGATTAACTCCTTCCTGGAACCTCGAAAACCTTACAGCATCTCAGGGAGGCCTTCCTTGTCCCTGGGGACTGGCATTTCATTGAGTCTGCTCGGGTTTTTGCATTTCTCATCGATTCTCGTTAGATAGGTGCCTAAACTCTGAATTTTCCATGGCAGTTTTTCTCCGAATGCATTCCTGTAGTGCAGCCTGAGAAGAGTTGGGTTGTGAAGACACCCGATGCGCGGACTGCCTGCGAGCTATCGGTGACATTCCGAAGGGGCAGATAGGTATTTCTGCATCTCTTCCTGACTCAGTGTCCCTTCACTGCGCTTGTTCCCAGGGTTGGATGTTGGCACTCAAAATTCCTCCTTAAAAGAAACACTCTCGTTCGCCAAAGCACAGAATCCAGGCATCGCGGCAGGCGTCGCGGTGCAAAACGGACCCAGGAGGCGCATCCATTTCATGGGCCCGGCTCAGCCCAACGCCTTCGCTGCCGGGCGCAGTCCCCACGCTGCCTGGCCCGCGCCAACCCTCTGCCCCCGGACGGTGCCGTCTTCCTTCCACGTTGACGCCGCAGCCTTCTGAGGGCGGCTACAAGTCCTGACCAAGCGCTGGAGCCCGTGGCAACGGCGCCAGCCATCCGTAAACACGCCGCTGTTGCTTGTCTTCTGTCGCGTGGTCCTACCGTCCGTTTGTCTGCGCGTGTCCGACGGGTCGGCGCGGAATATCCGCGAGTCTCTTACATCATTTATACTTCAGTGTTCCCATCGTTTCCAAAACCATTCCTGACGGAGACCGGGAAAACCGTAAAGTGACAAATTTCAGAGTATGAACACCACGCTAACGACTTCCTCATGCCGCTTAACGAACCACTTTAAATAGTAAATGTATTAGGAAAAAACCCGAGGGCAGAGTTGCGATTTGCAGAGTTAAACACTTCAAAAATTGGCATCCACCAAAGAGTTTGTACCTACCGTCACTGCTCGGGGAACGCAGCGCTCGGAACAACCTTGAGGAAGTCCCGCACGTACGTTAGACTGAGCCCGAATGAAGTCACGATCTTCACTCCTCCAAATACAGATCGCATTTTCCTCCTGTTTTTTACGTCCTTGATATGCATTGAATCGACTCCCTCGTACGTGGTGGAACAGGAATAACGCAAGGGTGTCTCCCGTTAGTTCCCAGTCGTGCGGGGAGTTCGACACAAAGCGTGTAGCTGGTCATCGTTGTACCCGGTGAGAGCATCCTAAGAACATCCCAAAAGTACAGGTGACACATCAGCCCCTAGTAAAGAATTATGCAAGTTAGAGTTAGAAAAGGGGATAAAAGGGCAGAAAAGAGGATTAAAGTACCAAACTGGGAGATTCATTAGGGCTGCAGACAGATAAGTAAATTATAGCCCTGGAGAAGTTATTTGACTGGCAAATTAATTACACAATATTACACTGGTTTTCTCAGCCAAATTTAGCCCTGGGGAAGCAGGTAGGAGTCTGCATGACTTAATAAATGGAGCCTCGACTGGCCCTCAACTTAATCAGAGCTGAAAATTAACATTCCAGGATTTGAGGCAAACAGGAGGGGTTTTGGAAAGCTCAGAGAGAGTCTGGCATGACTGTGGAGGTTCACACAGGTTGTAAGCCGAAGCGTCTGGGCAGTGAGATGCTCCCGCCCGCTTCACGGGCCTTGGAGTGCAGACCTACCCCTGAAGCCGAGGTGGAAGCTGGTTTGGAAGCCCACACGGCAGAACCGTTAGGACGGATCATCCAGCGGGACGCATCAGATCTGTCCAGAGCAGGCGCGATCGAAACGCTCTGCTGAAGGTTTTACCCCAAGCCCGCGGAAGTACACCATCGTTGTTACTATCCCTTGAAGCGCTGACGGAATGCTGAGCCTTATTCCCCGCCTGCGGTTCTCACCCTGTCCCCAGCGTGCAGAAACACCATCCGTAAGGATATGTTTTCCTGCCTGCTAAGTGTCATGTTTTCGAGGAACAGATATTAGGAGCTCTCCCTGGGAACAAATGTTCCTTCTTGTTCCTGGGAAAGTTTTGGAGACGCATGGCCCAGCCGGAACACACCACCCTCTGGAGATAAGTGTCCTCCAACACGCTCCTTAGCCCAGCCTGAACACGAGATCCTTAGACGTTGAGTTCGATCTTTCCTGATTGCGGGAAACTGCCCAAGAAGGCGCGAGGCTCATCATCTTAAATCAAGCATCGCTCTTACTCCAAGGTACTCCAGCGCACTTGGCTCCCGTGCTCCGTTATCGCAAGGGGCATCTCCTGCTTCTCCGCCCTCCAAGTTCTTCAGGTTACACCTGCAGTCCTTCGGGCGCGTGCTTTCTCAGGCAAAAGGGAGACGTAAATCTTTTGGAAATACCTGGTTTTGAGGCATGACAGGATGAGGTGTGCAGCCCCTTCAGCTTAGGATAAAACCGTGCAACCAAACGGACCTGGAGGTGTGGCCTCCCATTGACACGTGCTTTCTTGCCCTTCATTTTTCATCACTGCAGATTGCAGCAGCCACCGGTTCCTTCCAGGGGTAACGCTGACTTCTAGTGTCCCTGACAGGTCTGATTTCTGCATGGGCCAACCCCGCTAGGCGGAGCACGGGCTTCCTGCTCCATATCCCTTTGGGCTCTCCTCCTGCTGCCTGGAGCCGAGCTGCCTGGAGTGTGGCTGAAGAACCACGAGACTCATTTCCCCTCGGCATTTCGGACACCTTCCCTTGCACGGGTTTTCGTTTTGTGCCACGAGCACTGAAGTGGCCACGGTTTGCTTTCCACCCAAACCATACACCGAGCGTGGTGTTAATAGGTGGATGAGGAGCGCCCCCCCCCCCCCCCCCCCCGCTCACCCCTCCAGCCAAGGGGCACCCCAGGTGGGAGATGGGTCACCCCAAACGTGCAGCTGCCAGACTGTCCCTGTTCCTTTCAAAAAGCAAAGGAGCAGAGCTGCTAACCTTCCTTGTCCCCAAAAGTGCCCCCCCCCCCCCGGTCACATCTCCTGGGCTGCCGTGGAGAGGGCGGCTCGGGGGATGCACCGTCTCATCTGAGGAGCACGGTGTTTCCATCGGTTTTACCAACACGGCCCGCAGTTATAAGGTTTGTGGGAACCATTGCTCCTGTTTAACCCGGCAGGCAGCTGAGCACCACACAGCCATCGCTCGCTCTCCCCGCACTGGGACGGGGAGAGGACCGGAAAAAAGGTAAAACTCGTGGGTTGAGAAAAAGACAGTTTAATAGGACAGAAAAGGAAGGGAAAACAATAATAATGATAGAGGAATATACAAAATAAATTATGTAAAATGCAACTGCTCACCACCCACCAACCGATGCCCAGCCAGCTCCTGAGCAGTGGCCAACTCCCCCTAATTTTATTGGTCGGCATGACGTCGTACGGCATGGAACGTCCCTCAGCCGGTTGGGGTCAGCTGTCCCAGTGGTGTCCCGGTGGTGTCCCCTCCCAGCCTCTTGTGCCCCCCAGCTCCCTTGCGGGCCGGGCGGTGTGAGGAGCTGTAAAGTCCTTGGCTTGGTGTAAGCACTGCTCAGCAACACCTCAGCCATCCCTGTGCTAGCAGCGCTCGTCTCATCCCAAATCCAGAACGTAGCACTGTGCCAGCTGCCAGGAAGCAGATGAGCTCTACCTGGCTGAAATGAGGACATTTCCCTCGGCCTCCTCGGCAACTCTGGGCCTTGCTGTACTCAGCTCTCCTGTCAGAAATCTTGAATATCCCCATGTAAACCCACCTCTCTCCACTTCCCTGCTCCATGTGGGAAAATGGACTTCTTTACCCCGACTCACAGAGAAAGAAAACCAGACCGAGGGCTATGACTAATCGCCCTGGAAGGAAGTACAACCAGATTCAAGTTTTGTTGCTAGCCTACTTTTGAGCTGATGGGAATGGGACGCTTTACATTTTATCTCATTTCAGTAATATTACACTTAACAATTATAATAATTGATTCAGTAACTATATATACATTTCACTGTACAAAAGCACCAGAAGAACTGCTTTACTCCTCTGCACTCGTGCAAGCAGAACACCAACACTGACTCCGGAGAGCATCTAGGGCACATCTACCACATCCTGTCGCGGCCCTGCGGCCAGGCAGCCCCATTACAGCAAACAACCCTAAAAATAACAGTGCAAAAGCATCGTGTGCTGGCGGATGGCAAGAATTTGTTATGAATTTGGGGGGTTTGTTGAGCCAAACCATTCTATGGTTCTAATAAAAAACTGAGCAAAGTGAGAGCCTCGCTGGCGGGGGACGTCAGGAACACGATAACTGAGAAACCCTCCAGGCAGCAGTTTATTGCTGTTACTCAGGTGAACAGATTCCTACGGGGAGATTCTACACGGAGTGTCAAGTTCATCTCGTGGATGATGAACCAACATAGGCCACGGTAACTGTGACCTTCCTGTCCTGTTAGGGTGCCACAGCTGAGAGGGAACAATCATGGAATCAGATCACAGAATCACAGGATGGTTTGGGTTGAAGGGACCTTAAAGATCATCCAGTGCCACCTCCTGCCATGGGCAGGGACACCTTCCACAGCCCAGGGTGCTCCCAGCCTCATCCAGCCTGGCCTTGGACACTCCCAGGGATGGGGCACCCACAGCTTCTCTGGGAACCTGTCCCAGTGCCCCCCACCCTCTGCGGGAAGAATTCCTTCCTGATATCTAATCTAAATCTTGCCGCTTTCACTTTAAACCCGTCACCCCTTGTCCTGTCACTACAGGCCCTTGGAAACAGCCCCCCCCCCCGCCCAGCTTCCTTGTAGCCCCCCAGGCACTGGAAGGGGCTCTGAGGTCTCCCCGGAGCCTTCCCTTCTCCAGGCTGAAACCCCCAACCCCCCCAGCCTGGCCCCAGGGCAGAGGGGCTCCAGCCCCCGGAGCATCTCCGTGGCCTCCTCTGGACTCGTTCCAACTGGTCTATACCCTTCTGATGCTGAGGGCTCCACAGCTGGACACAGCACTCCAGGAGGGTCTCCCCAGAGCAGAGCAGAGGGGCAGAATCCCCTCCCTCGCCCCCCTGGCCACGCTGCTCTGGATCCAGCCCAGGATCCGGTTGGTTTCTGGGCTCCAGCGCACACGGCTGGCTCATGTTCAGCTCCTCGCCCCCAGCGCCCCCAAGCCCTTCTCCTCAGGGCTGCTCTCGCTCCATTCTCCCCCAGCCTGTACCTGTAGTTGGGATTGCAAATACAATGCAAGAGTACTCAGAGAGTACTCAGAACCGGAAAGTAGCAAAAGAAAGCAACGCACATACACAGAAGGAGATTTAATTCAGTGAACAAGGAGTGTTTTTCACTTTGGAGCATCAATTAGGTAAAGTAGCAATAACCTACCGCGTTTGAGAAAGCAGGAGAGACAATCGGAAGAGTTACAAGTGGGAACACTGGTGGGTTGAGGCAAAGGCAGTGTGACAGGCGGAGCAAAAGCTGTGCACGAGCAAAGCAAACCAAGGAATTCATTCCCTGTTTCCCACGTCCAGGCAGGTGTTCGGCCATCCCCAGGAAAGCCGGGCTCCTGTGTCCCCTCCCAGCCCCTTGTGCCCCCCAGCCCGCTCGCTGGTGGGGTGGGAAGCAGGAAAGGCCTCTGGAAAGGCAAGGCCAGACTGATGTTCAGCTCAACGGCCGCAGAGCACAAGGTTCGACCGCTGCTTCTGCCCCGTGTCCCGGCCCCCAGACCTGGGACCGGCTGCGCTGGCCACCGGGAGCCTGGCAGCTCTTGCACTTCCAGCACCCGACTTGTGACCAGAAGCCACCAGCGCTGCGTGGGCAGGGGAGCCGGACCCCCAGGAGGCAAAATGGCCAGGCAGGGCTGTTATGCGGGAGCCCCCGCAGAGCAAAGGCTGTAGGTGTGATCCACCTGCACGGAAAACCCGGAGCACGCCTGCGGGAACAGGTTCCACACAGGAGTAAAGCACAGCGTAAAGTGATAGTAAAAATAAGGTTGGGCTGATAATCTGTGACGGCGCTTTAAAACCAATAATTAAAAATGTGCCTTAACAATTTTGGTAAACCATTTCCAGCTCAGACTCCCCTTTTTGAAGCACTGGAAATACTTGGCTTCTTTAAAAGCGGCTCCTCCACGCCCTGGATTAAAGTCAGGCACCTTAGAAAAGCAAAGTGATGTTTTAATACCGATTCTCATGATCACAACCCCCATTCTCCACACAAGTCCTGCTTTCAATTAACTAATGGGTTTATTCTCCTGCCCTTGCCCTCGGGTGACAGCACCCACACCAAGAGCTCTGCACGTTCCTAGCTGCCGGGACCGCGTTTGTCTTCACGTCACCGCTCTTTCCGGAAGCCCGCAGTAGGCTTTGAGCCTTTCACCCAGGAGATAACCAGGATTCCCGTGAGATTTGCTTTCTGAGTTTGTTTTCTGGCGTTGGTAACAACATCGCTGGGGCTGGAGCACAATTCCTGCGAGGAGCAGCTGAGGGGGCCGGGGGGGTTCAGCCTGGAGAGGAGGAGGCTCAGGGCAGACCTTATTGCTCCCTACAGCTCCCTGAAAGGGGGGTGCAGAGAGGGGGGTCGGTATCTTCTCCCCTGTGACAAGTGATGGGACAAGAGGAAATGGCCTCAGTTGTGCCAGGGGAGGTTTAGGTTGGATATTGGGGAAATTCCTTCCCGGAAAGGGCTGTCGGGCACTGGAAGGGGCTGCCCAGGGAGGGGGGAGTCCCCATCCCGGGAGGGGTTTCAGAGCCGTGTGGACGAGATGCTCAGGGACATGGGTCAGTGGTGGGCTGGGCAGTGCCAGGGGAACGGTTGGACTCGGTGGGCTTAAAGGTCTTTTCCAGCCTAAGCGATTCCAGGATTCTGCCTTCGGCAGGGAAAAAGGGTTCATCAGCCCCAGCCCCACCCCACCAAAACAAGACTGCATTTTATAACTCAGACGTAGCTCAGGGCCACGACTGCAGCGTGCAACCTGGTCACCGCTGGAAATTAAACGTGTATTTTGCAAACCAGGACTTCACCTGGGCTGACCATCCCTGGGGAGAGCCATCCCTGGGGAAAGCCATCCCTGGGGAGAGCCATCCCTGGGGAGAGCCATCCCTGGGGAAAGCCATCCCTGGGGAGAGCCATCCCTGGGGAAAGCCATCCCTGGGGAGAGCCATCCCTGGGGAGAGCCAGCCCTGGGGAAAGCCATCCCTGGGGAAAGCCATCCCTGGGGAGAGCCAGCCCTGGGGAGAGCCAGCCCTGGGGACACATCCCAGCGGAGGGGGACCCAGCTTCCGACAGGCGCCGTGCAACACGGGGCGCCCTGGGTAGGGCCGTGCGCCAGCCCTGGGCGGCCCCTGACTTGGGGGCGGGGGGCTTCTGCTTGTGCCGCAATTCCAACCCCGGCTGCGCCGGGACGGAGGAGGAGGCTGGCACCCGGTAGGGCTGGCACGCTCCACGGCAGCTCTGCGAGATCCGCACGCACCAGACTCCCACGCACCAGTCACGAGCGTCAGAGCGTGCAGTGGTACGGTGTAAAGTGCCCCAAAGGTCTCTGTTCCGGGGGGGCTCGACAGCCTCGATGGAAAACTCCTTACTTCGGACCAAAAGGGAAGGATCGGGCCCCAAAGCAGCGCCCGGTGGCCCTTGGGCACGGCGGCAGTGCCGGCGAGGCCATCGGCGCCGCTGCCTACCTCCCCCGGCCTGCAGACCCCCCTCCGCCGCTGAGAAACGCCGACATCCTTCCACGCAGCCGTTTCAGCGCGCGAGGGGTCCCGGCCACCCTCCGCAGCCATGAGCTTGCCGGGCCAAACGCTTCCTGCCCTTGGCAGCGAGCCCATCCCACAGCACACGGCTGGAGAGGACTTAGCGAGCTGTCTCCGGCTGGGAATTACTGGAACAGGCTCGCTCAAACCAGACATTCCTCCGGCGTTACGCCGCGAGGCTCTATGCAGGCGCCGCGACGCAGGACGGACGAGAGCGATGCCGTGGTGTCCCAGGAACACCCCCTCTCCCGCAGGTGGTTTTGGCACCCCTGGGCAGGGCTCCTGGTACCGAGCCCCCACCAACCTTGCGCTGTTGTTGTGGGGCTCCAGTAATTACAAACGTCTTGGAGGAGAAAGAACTGTGTGTGAGTCAAGCGCCTTCCCCGGCTCCAGCTCTGAGCAGCACCAGCCCCGGCCAGACCCAGAGGCGTTTCCGGAGCTCACCATCGGCCCTTCTCCACGCACAAGGACCTCTGGACGGCGTTGTCCATCTGGGGTTGGGGCCAGCAACACCCCCCCGGTGCGGCCGGCTGCTGGAAACCTGCCCCTTTCGCCAGCTCCTGTGAATTTTTGTTTGCCTGCAGTTCAATACGGCCGTGTCTTCCAGGGAGTGTATTTCTGAGGAGGGTACGAGGGGGAAGGATCCTGGATATGTCACGAAATTCCCCCCAGAAAAGAAGGGGCTTCACTTAAATGAACAAAACAGGATGTCACTAAAGGAAACTCATTACTTAGACCAGGATTCTGTGTGTTTTGTCAGTTGAGTACCAAAATACAGGGAAAACAATGTGCAATTACGCTATTTTAGAGTGCCTGGGACATAAATATGCCCCTCCAGTGACATTTTTTGGGGTTTCCAGAGCTGGCAGAGCAGCCTGGAACCAATCCCTAAGACAACTCCCAAAGAAGCCAAGCGATGGCTAGCGCAGACCCTGGCCACCTCCACCATCACCGTGGCCAGACGCCGGCCTCCGGGATGCTCCACGTCGCCTTTGCCATCCTGGTTTCCCGTGCGTTGCTAACAGGAGCTTCTCGGCTAAGGAAACACGGGGGCAGAGGGAAAAGGTCCCCTTTGGATGTGGAGCTGCTCCTCCTCTGACCATCCACCAGCGAGAGCTGCTGGCGGCAGCCTCGGTAGGGACCCGCGCGATGAGGCAGCGCACGGTGACAGGACTTGAAAATCGCGGCTCGGGGCGCGTGTGCGTGCGGGTGGCTCGCTGGAACTCCAGGCCACCCCCGGGAGCAGGCTGGCGGCACTGCCCACACAGAGCCAGCCCTTCCTGCCCGGATGACTGGTTTGTCGGTGGGCAAATGCGCCTGGCCAGGCAGGTACCTGCACCCCCGTTGGAGCATCTGGTCCACGTGCAGCTCCATGGCCTCCATGCACCAATTCTGGGGAGAAAAAGTGTAATTACACCCATAGATCCTGCCAGAAGAGAGGTGACTGGAAGAGCTGGGATGGTGCGCCTCTGCTTTTCTGCTGTCCCTTCCCTGATCTGCTGAGGAGGTGACGGGAGGCGGCTGCTGCCTCTTCCCTAGTGCCATCCCATCATCACACCATCACCTTCCCATCGCCATCCCATCGCCTTCCCATCGCCTTCCCATCACCTTCCCATCGCCATCCCATCACCATCCCATCGCCATCCCATCGCCATCCCAACACCTTCCCATCACCATCCCATCACCATCCCATCATCACACCATCACCTTCCCATCGCCTTCCCATCACCATCCCATCACCTTCCCATCGCCATCCCAACACCTTCCCATCACCATCCCATCGCCATCCCATCACCATCCCATCACCTTCCCATCACCATCCCATCACCTTCCCATCACCATCCCATCGCCATCCCATCGCCATCCCATCACCATCCCATCACCTTCCCATCGCCATCCCATCACCATCCCATCACCATCCCATCACCTTCCCATCACCATCCCATCGCCATCCCATCACCATCCCAACACCTTCCCATCACCATCCCATCGCCATCCCAGGGCCCGGAGCCATTCCCGGGACAGCCCCGGGACTGTTTTGTCCTCATCCCCCGCCCCGGGACGCTGCGGCGTGGCTCCGGCTTCGGGCAGCCCCCAGCGCCCGCCCTGCGCGTGCGTTACCGAGCGCCCATGCGGGGGGGGGGGGGGGGGGGGGGGGCGCGGTTTACCTGCCTAAAACCGGGGGGGCCGGAGGGGGTCCCACCGAGCGCCCGCCCGCCCCCTCCGCTGACTCCCCCGGCCCAGGGGGCCCTGCCCGGGGGGGTGTGGGGGGCCCTCGCAGCGCGCCCGGGGCCGCCCCCGCGCCGCGTCAGCGCCCCCCTCCCCCGCCGGCGGGGCCGGGCCGCTGCCGTCACGGGGCCGCGGCGCTGACGGGCGGTGACGCGCGGCGTCTCCCGGACCCCCCCCCCGGACCCCCCCGGACCCCCCGGTCTCCGCTGCGGCCGGCGGAGGCAGCGAGCGGCGGGCAGCGCCGGGAGGCCGGGATGCGGGGATGGAGCGGGGGGGGCGGTCCCGCCAGCGGTTGGCGCACAGCTGGATCGCTGGGGAGGGCAGATGGTGCCGATGGCAGCTCAAGCACGGCTGGGCAGGGAGCATATGGAGCGCCACGCGCGCCATATGGGCCGTTTAGCCTTTCCCCTCGACGGATATCCATCGCCGCCATCCCGGGAAACGGGTCACAGCTCCGCGCGGGAAGACGGACGGCGCCGCGCGACGCCTGGCCCCGACCCGCGCGGCAGCGCGATGGCCAGCGGCTTGGGACGCTGCCTGCGGCCGAAGCGAGCCGGGCTTCCGAGGATGGCAGCGTCCCGTCGCGCGCCGGGGGCCCGGGCAGCTGCGGGGGATGGCGGGGATGGAGACCCCAGCGCGGCGCTGGCTGGACGGACACGACGGGGGGACGGCGCGGCTGCACGGACTCTTCGTGGAACAACGACGCTGGCGCCGAGATGAACGTCACCGCAACAAACACCTTCTCTCAGCTGATCCTGCCCGCGCGGCTCAGCCTCAGGAGCCCAGGGAAAGCGGGACAGGAGGGGGAACGAGGCTCCTGCGGACGTTTAGGGAAAGCAAGGGGCAATGGCACGCTTGTGAGCCCACCCATGCGCCCCCGCGCCTGGCCAGGAGCCCCGACAGCTCCGGACTTCACCTCGGGGCTGTAACCTCACGGCGGTGTCCGACTTCCCTCGCCGCAGGGAGACCCGACGGTTCCGACGGGAGCGCGTGCGCTTTCCCGGGGCCCTCGGCCTGGCACCGCAGTGAAGGTGCCGATCTGGAGCCGGTGGCGACCTGCAGCCAACGCCGGGTGGTGCCAGGGCCAGGCGGGTGCCGACCCAACGTGCGGCCTGCCTCTTCCCCACCTGGGCTGGCGCCCGGGGATGTCGCAGCTCACGTACGGAAGCGATGGAGCGAAACTGGCCGAAAAGCTGCTTGGGCCCTCGCTCCCTCCGGCAGGAACGCTCCACACTGACGCTGCTCCGAAGCCCTCGGCGCTGACACCGGTCGCTATCGGCGCAAGCATCCTCCGCAGCGCGTCTGCACGAAGCGGGAACGGCCGCGGTGCTCCGGGGGCTGGTCCTGCCCCGTCACCACCCCGGGCAGGGGGTCTCGGCCTGTCGCGGGGGGCCTGGCACAAGCGGGGTGAGCCGCTTGCCCACGTGGTGTCTGCTGCTAGCCCGGGCCTTGTGAAGGCCGGGGCTCGTGCCGGGATGAAGAGGAAACGAGGCTTCCCTCTCCCAAATGGGCCCTGAAGGCCGTGCCCGAGCCGGACAGGGCTGGCGGTGCGTTCACGCAGGGAGGGGCCGGAGCGGCACCCTCTCCGTACCCAGCGCCCGGACGCGGGCACGGGCTCCAGCCGAGGCTTGCCGGCCCAGGGCGGAGAAGGAGCGAAGGCCGTGACGCTGCCGGGCCCGCGTCCGACCGAGGAACCGGAGCCGGGGCTGCCCGTGTGCGAAACGGCCGGCCGCCTTGCGCGCGGGGAGCTCTGTGACGCCCGGGCCTGCCAAACGCGGGTCGGGTCGTGTGCTTCCCTGGGGAACTGCGGCGCTCGCGGACGCACGACACGGATTTCTGCGCTTTTGCTCCGCCGCCGGTGCCCGCAGCAGGCCTGCGCGCGGGCGCTCTCCAGGATACGGCCCGGGGGGTCGGCTGCGGGGGGTCATCCTGCGGAAGCTGCTCTCGTGAGCTGGGAAAGCTCGTTAGTGGTGGGTGAAGCCTTCCCGGAAGCCGGGGTGTTACTTCTTTGGGGTACGCCTGGGGCCCGGCCCCCTCAACGGGCCGTTCGGGGCCCAAAGCGCTGGTGGTTGACCTTGGTGTCTCTTCGCCTCCGATGGGAGGGAGCGGGAACGGTGATGACACAGCTCCGTGCACACGCGGGTGCGTGCGCACACGTGCTCCTGAGCTTTCCCTTGGGGGCAGGAGGCGTGTTGGAGCCCCCCCGGGATGGGAAGGGACAGCGCCGACAGGCTGCGCCCCGGTGACGGCCGGGGGTTTCCCTGGCACCCCGCTGCGCGGCGGGCGACCGCGGGGGCTGCTGCGGTGACGGTTTCGGAGGGTTCTTCCTCCACGCGCCACCCTTGCGGTGTGACGCGCTGCTGTTCTGCGGGCGCGGAGCCCGCGGCGGCACAGAACCCCGGCCCGTGCGCGGCTCCGGGGTGACCGCCGGGGGGGGCGCGCAGGAACGCGGGATGAGGGGCGCTTCTTGGGCAGTGCCTGGGGAGAAGGGTTCCCTGCAATTAAAGGTGTTCTTTGTGCTGTGTTCAGACACCAAAATACAGCATTTCCCACATGCATGAAGCTGTGTTTGCGTTTATGTAATTTGGAGTTCTTTTTTTAAAGGCATGTAGCCTGGAATGTTTGTTCTCCCTTTTTTTTCACATCATTACCCTGATACCGCTTGATTAGCTCCCTCCCCAGTCATGATTGGTAATTAAAATAGGCATTAAAATTAGTCACTTAGCAATTTTGCTGTTCAATTGGCAATTAAATTACTTAATTGCAATTAAAGTCCTAATTTTAATTGGCAAAATGATAGATGTAGATTTAAGATAATATGTATAAATACTTTAATAAGTGTCTATATAAGGATTACTTAATTACTCAACTTCAAGTTGCTGCTGTTAACTTTAGAACTTTTAAGTGAGCAATGAAATTTATATCCCATCCATTCGCAGGGTATGGTAATTAGGTGCCTTACGTATCCCTGGGAGGGCCTTTGCCGCAGGTTTCCCCCGCGACGGGAGGCCTACAGCCCCGGCCGCCGCGCGCCGCGTGCCGACCGTCGGGCGAGGGGCCGGGAGCCGAGGGGACGCGCGGGGCGACCGGCCGAGCTCCTCCCGCGGCCGGGCACGGCGGCGGAACCGAAGCGGCGCGGCCAAGCGCGGGCCGGAGGGTGGGAAGAGCTCGTGCGGAGCGGAGGCGGCGCGCGCCACAGCTTGGCGCGTCCGTGCGGTCGCCTCTCCCGTCGGGGATCGCGGCTGGGAGCTCCGTGGCAGCGGGGGAATAAGCGCCACGGGGAAAGGCTCTTCCGGGCCGGGACGGCGGGCGGCAGCTCGTCTTGGGTGTCTGAGTTGTACGGTGTCGGCTGCAAGGGAACGCGCCTTTCCAAGGAGAGGGCGATGCCCGGCTCAAAGCGACGTCTGAGGAAGGAGCGATGGGTCGCGCAGTAAACGCGCCTGTTCAGGTGCTCTGCGGGTGTTGGGTGGAAAACGAGGGGTTTGTGTCGATGCGCCGTTATCCCCTCCGTCCACACAAAGCAGAGTTCGGCGCCCCTCTGCCCTTCTCCCCCCTCCCACACGCTCCAGGCCGTGGAACCTGTAAGGAGAAGCCCCCCGGGAGCGAGAGCGCCCAGCCCCTCTCCAGACCCCTTTATTGTCCCAACAGGCCGTGCCGCAGCAGATCCCACGGGAAGCTCCGGAGCCGGTGTCCCGGAGCCCGCCGCGGCGGAGGCCGAGCGCTCCCCTCCCTCCTCCTCTTCGGCGCAGCGCCCCATCCGAACCCCCCCGCGCCCCACGCCCCCTCGACCCTATAAAATTCCCATTCCCGACGGGGTTTTTAATTAGTGCGACGCCTTAATGAGACCAGTTCTGCCTCGCACACCCCCCCCCAGCGATGCGAATCGGAGGGCTTGTGCGTACACGTTGCTGGGGGGGGGGGGGGGGGTATAAATAACATAACACCCCCACCCCCCCACCCCCCCAAAATTCGCGGGGCGTGGGAGACGCGATAAATAAAAGGCGGCGCGGAGCGGCCGCGCGGCTCTTGGCTCCGGTTGTGTTCCAAAACCACAGGGTTTTGCCCTAAAAGCAGGGCGGGGAGGGGGCGGCGGGCACCTCCCGGGCCCTCGGGGGCGCGAGTTCGCGCCCCCGAGGGCCCGGGAGGTGCCCGCCGCCCCCGGGAGCTCCCGTCGGGGCGCGCGCTATTTTTGGCGCGCCGGCTGGTTGCGTCAATGATGACGCAAGCCGGAGGGGGTGGGGGTGGGAGACGCGTCGCCACGCCCCACTCTCACTTTTTCCCTTTCGCCAGCTGGGTGACGCTTCCCGCCCTCTATGCAAATGAGGCCACGCCCCTCCCGCTCTTAAGGTGCCGCGCGTAGACGGGGCGGGAGAACGGCGGGGTGGGGGGGGATACGTGGGGCGGGGGGGCGTTGGGGGGGGGGGGGTGTGGGGGGGTGACCCACCTTAAGGCGTGTCCCGCGGCGTGATGTCACCGTCGGAAATTTACCAAAGGGAGAGGACGGCCAAAGGGGGCGGGGCGAGGCCGTCCCCTCGGCGGAGGGGATTGGCGGGGCGGCGCTGACGCGCGGTGACGCGCGGGGGGCTCGAGGTGCACGTTGGCTGTGGAAGAGGGAGCCCACATAAACAAAGGCACATTGCGGGGAAGGGACACTCCGGACGCTTCGCTCGCCCGGTACGACGCTACCTACCGCTCTCCCCGACACAATCCCGACGTGTCGCGGCCGTGTCGCGTCTCGACGCGTCGCGTCTCGGCGTGTCGCGTCCCGCCGCGCCGTGTCCCGCCGCCGCCCGGCACTTGGATGCACGCACAGGGCTCCGCTCTCCGGTGAGTGCCCACCGCCACCCCCCGCCCCCCTCCCCCCCACGACGCCGGGCTTCCACGCGCGAGGCACGGGAAGGGGGGGTGGGGGGGATGTGTGATGGCTGTGGGGGGCGACGGCTCCGCGCTCCCGGTCGCGCGTGGGAACGGGGATGCCGAGGCGCTTCTCCAGCTCGGGGAAAACCGGGAGGAGCCGCGGGGGTCCCGCTGGCCGGGCCGGGCCGGGCCGGGACGCGCCGCCCGTGGGCGCGTCACCCGTGATGCTGCCGGGACGAAGCGCCGCGGCGCTGCCCGGGCGGGCTCCACCCGGGCTGGCTGTCACCCGCGCCCCGCTCGGGCGGCGGCTCGCGGTCCCGCGGGGTGCGGAGACCCGCGGGGTGCGGAGACCCGCGGAGGGGACCACCCCGGCTGCCTCCCCCGGAGACGCGTCTCTCGCCTTACGGGAAACCGCACCGGCCGCTCCCGGCCAAAACCCGGGGAGGGGGCGGGCAAACCCGCCCGGTCGTGCGGCAGCCGAGTGACAGCCCGCCCGCGGAAAGTTTCCTTCCCCGGTGAAACAAGCCCCCAGCGGAGCCCCGGGGGGTGTCGGCAGCGCCCCGCGGGCTCCGGGCGCTCCCGCATCTCGGCGGGGGTGAGGGTCCGGGGTGCGGGCGGGGGGTGGGCGCTGCCCGCGGGCCCCGGGCCAGCCTAAGCAGGGGGGGGCCGGCGTGTCTGTGTTTCAGCCGGCGCGCTGGGCAGGCTGGAGTCCTGCGGCTGCTGAACCCGCGGAACCTGCGCTCTCCCCGCTGACCTCCGACGCTGTCCGCCTTCAGCCCCCCCGCACACGCCCCCGACTCGGCCGAAGGTTGGTGCGCTTCACCCCCGCGGCGGGGCCGGGGCGGCCGCCGGTCCCCGCATCCCCGGTCCCCGCATCCCCGGTCCCCGCATGCCCGGTTCCCGCATCCCGGTCCCGCAGCGGCCGGGGCCGCGGGGGCGGGCGGAGGGAGCTGCGGTTCTTGCGGGCCGAGTCTCCATATGACCGTGTTTCGTTTCCAGCCATGCCCTGCGTTCAGGCGCAGTATGGGTCCTCGCCTCAAGGAGCCAGCCCGGCCTCCCAGAGCTACGGCTACCACTCTTCGGGAGAATACAGCTCCGATTTCTTAACCCCGGAGTTTGTCAAGTTTAGCATGGACCTCACCAACACTGAAATCACTGCCACCACTTCTCTCCCCAGCTTCAGTACCTTTATGGACAACTACAACACAAGCTACGACGTGAAGCCACCTTGCTTGTACCAAATGCCCCTGTCCGGACAGCAGTCCTCCATTAAGGTGGAAGACATTCAGATGCACGGCTACCAGCAGCACGGCCACCTCCCCCCCCAGTCCGAGGAGATGATGTCCCACTCAGGCTCCGTGTACTACAAGCCCTCGTCGCCCCCGACCCCTTCCACGCCCGGCTTCCAGGTGCAGCACGGCCCCGTGTGGGACGACCCCGGCTCCCTGCACAACTTCCACCCCAACTACGTGGCCACCACCCACATGATCGAGCAGCGCAAAACGCCCGTCTCCCGCCTCTCCCTCTTCTCCTTCAAGCAGTCGCCCCCCGGCACCCCCGTCTCCAGCTGCCAGATGCGCTTCGACGGGCCCCTCCACGTCCCCATGAACCCCGAGGCGGCCGGGGCCCACCACGCCGTGGACGGCCAGGCCTTCGCCGTGCCCAACCCCATCCGCAAGCAGCCCTCCATGGCCTTCCCGGGGCTGCAGCTGGGCCACGCTCCGCAGCTGCTGGACAGCCAGGTGCCCTCGCCGCCTTCGCGAGGGTCCCCGTCCAACGAGGGGCTCTGCGCCGTCTGCGGGGACAACGCCGCCTGCCAGCACTACGGCGTCCGCACCTGCGAGGGCTGCAAGGGCTTCTTCAAGGTGAGCGGGCGGCGGGGGGGCCCGTGGGGCGAGGAGCCGCTTTCCCCCTCAGATGGAAATTGGTTAGGACAGAGAACCGTGTCTGAGCTAACCAAGTGGAACAGAATTCCCTCTGGTAAAATTAAGTGATCTCTTTATTTCACCATCCTGATTGAATAATCTTATCATTTTAAATAGAGGAGGTCTCCAAGGGATGTAAATAATATGAATGCCCACGGATTTGTATTTACCGAGCGGCTCCTGCCCTCCTCTCGGCATATAAAGCGCAGCTAGGAGCTGCGAGGTTAGCTCAAATGTTAACGCTATCAATTTTCTCCTGTTAAATGCCCTGGAAAAAAAAAAAAAAAAGGAAGGGAAAGAAAGCGGGGGGAGAGAAATGAAAAAAAAAAACAACCCACAAGGAAGGGGAAAAACAGGGAAGAAAAAAGGGGGGGGGGGGGGGAAAGAAAGATAAAAGGGAAAAGAAAGAAAGGGAAAAGAAGGGGAAAATATAAAGGGGAAAAAAAAACAAAATCAAAGAAAGGGAAAAAAGGAAAATTAAAAAAAGGAAAAAGGAAAAAGAAAGGGAGGGAAAAATAAAGGGGAAAAGGGAAAATAAAAAACGGAAAAAAGAAACGGAAATAAAGAAAAAAGGTAAAAAGTGAGAAAAAATTCTAAAGAGGAAAAGATTTAGAAAAGGAAAAAAGGGGGAGAAGTAAAATTAAAAAGGAGGGGAAAAAGAAAAAAGGAAAAAGAAAAGGAAAAACAGTGAGAAAAAAAGAAAAAGGGGAAAAATAAAAAAGGGGGGAAAAGCAAGGGAAGGAAGAAAGTAAAGGTGAAAAAAGGGAAAGCAAGAAAGGGGTAGAAAAGGCAGCTGAAAGGAAGGGCACAGTGCGCGCGGCGGGCGCGGGAGCGGGCGCGGGCGGCGGGAGCGGGCGGCCCCGCAGCGCCCACCGCCCGCCGTCCCGCCCGCAGCGCACGGTGCAGAAGAACGCCAAGTACGTGTGCCTGGCCAACAAGAACTGCCCCGTGGACAAGCGCCGCCGCAACCGCTGCCAGTACTGCCGCTTCCAGAAGTGCCTGGCCGTCGGCATGGTCAAGGAGGGTGAGCCGCGGGGCGGGTACCGGGGCGCGCCGGGGGTCCCCGCGCCGGCGGGGCGGCTGAGCGTCCTGTCTCTTGCAGTGGTGCGCACAGACAGCCTCAAAGGCCGGAGGGGTCGCCTGCCATCCAAACCGAAGAGCCCCCAGGAGCCCTCTCCCCCCTCTCCCCCGGTGAGTCTGATCAGTGCGCTGGTGAGAGCCCATGTCGACTCCAACCCGGCTATGACCAGCCTGGACTATTCCAGGGTAAGCTGGACCGAGCTCGCGGAGGGACCTAGCTGCGCCCGCCGCCCGCCCCATCCCACCACCACCCCCCCCTCCGCCCCGGACCGCCCCTGCGGGGGCCGCGGCGGGCCGGCAGCGGGGCCGAGCGGCCGGGGGGGGGCTCTGCCCCGCCGGGCTGGGGCCGCGCAGGAGCCGCCCCCGGAGCGCGGCTCCCGACGGAGCGAGAGCCCCGGGACGCCTGATCCCGCGACTGGTCCGAGAGGGGTTTACCCGTCCCCGGAGCCCGGCTGCCCCCAGGAGCGGGGTCAGCAATTTCACGGGTTACACCCTTCGGAGACCCTCATTAAGCGCTTTTCCAACCGAATTTCCCAGTTCCAGGCTAACCCCGACTACCAGATGAGCGGAGACGACACTCAGCACATCCAGCAGTTCTATGATCTCTTGACCGGCTCCATGGAGATCATCCGAGGGTGGGCGGAAAAAATCCCCGGCTTCACCGATCTCCCCAAAACGGACCAGGACCTGCTCTTCGAATCCGCCTTCCTGGAGCTCTTCGTGCTGCGGCTGGCGTACAGGTACGCGGCGGGCACCGGGGGGGGGACACTTCTGGGCGGTTATGAAATCAGATCCTTTCAAGGTCCACTGATCTGCGCTTTATTAACTCCCCGGTAATTAGGTGCCTCTTAAATCCTTCATTTATTGCTCCTCAAGTAATTAGTTGTTTAGCTTCTCTCCCCCATCTTCTCCTTTATCTTTTTTTTTTAAATCTCTTTCCCTTTTGCTCCCTCTTTCCTTTTTCCCTTTCAATCCCTCTTTCCTTTTTTCTCTCTCATTCCCTCTTTTCCTTTTTCCCCCTCTGCTCCCTCTTTCCTTTTTCCCTTTCACTCTCTCTTTCCTTTTTCGCTTTCACTCCCTCTTTTCCTTTTCCCCTTTCCCTCTCTCCTCTCTATTTAATTCTTTATCTTCTTTCTCTGTTTCTCCCCTCTCTCTCTATCTTCTGCCTTTCTCTCATTTTCTCCTTCTTTTCCTCTTCCTACCCGTTTTTTCTTTTCTTCCTTCCCCATCCATTCACCTGTTCATTCTGGGGTTGTCGTATCCCTTCCAGGTCAAATCCCGTGGAGGGCAAGCTTATCTTCTGCAACGGGGTGGTGCTGCACCGGTTGCAGTGCGTCCGCGGCTTTGGGGAGTGGATCGATTCCATTGTTGAATTTTCCTCCAACTTGCAAAACATGAACATCGATATCTCTGCCTTCTCTTGCATCGCTGCCCTGGCTATGGTCACAGGTCAGTGTCCCCCCTTCCCACCCGGCCCAGCTCCTTGTCCCTTCCCCTCCCGGTCAGCCCCATGACGCCCCGCACCCTTCTCTTTTGCAGAGAGGCACGGGCTTAAGGAACCCAAGAGGGTGGAAGAGCTCCAGAACAAGATTGTAAATTGTCTCAAAGACCATGTGACTTTTAATAACGGGGGGCTGAATCGCCCCAATTATTTGTCCAAACTCTTGGGGAAGCTCCCCGAACTTCGCACGCTTTGCACGCAGGGGCTGCAACGCATTTTCTACCTGAAACTGGAAGATTTGGTGCCACCGCCAGCAATAATCGACAAACTTTTTCTGGACACTTTACCTTTCTAAGACTCTTCCCACGCACTTCCGCTGACCCGAAGAGAGACTCCACCTGTCTGAAGGGGAATTCGCCCGGGCCCAAAGCGGCACCGCCGGTGCCAGCTCCCCATCCCAGTAGTGTTGCTAACCTCCTGCGGGCAGAACGCGCATGGGCATTTTGGCTCTGGGGCATCATGGATGCAGATCATGGACCACACAAACACCATGGTATAAACTTTTTCTTATCAGCTTATAAATGAATTTATTATTAAGGACTTCCGATTAAAGAGATGAACATATCTGGCGACGCCGGGTGCGCAGCTAAGACTCGTACGGTGACAAACCGAGCGTTAAGGTGACCCACAAGTCTCACCCTCCTAAAAGACTAAGGTTTTCTGCTGTAAAAGAAAGCTGTAATATATACAAACCCTAAATGTTGCGTGGGTGGCATGTCATTACAGAAGGCGAAGGCTTGTAAATTTATCAGATGCAGTTTGGCTTTTTAAAAATTATTCTGTGCCTATTTATGAGGAAATAAGGAAAACGATCCTAAAAACAAACAAAAAAAAATTTAAAGAGAACAGCTACACGTGTTTGCAAAAAAAAAAAAAAAAGAGAGAAAGGGAAAAAAAAAAAAAAGAAGAAAAAAAAGGAGAATAAAGAGAAAGAAAATGAAATCTCTCCGTACCAGGAAAGCATGACGATTCTAGGGTGACAATGTTATAGGCACTTGCTATTTCAGTAATGTCTATATTCTATAAATAGTATTTCAGACACTATGTAGTCTGCTAGCTTTTATAAAGACCGGTAGTTATCTGAGCTTCAAACATTTTCTCAATTGTAACATAGGTGGGCACAAGTATTACAGAACCCGAAACCCTCCCCGAAGGGACACATAGTGTTTGTAACCACCGTCCGGACATTCCTTGTTTGTAAGTGTTGTATGTACTGTTGATGTTGATTAAAAAACAAAGAAGTTTATATCTTGATTATTTTGTTGTCTAAAGCTAAACAAACCTTGCATGCAGCAGCTTTTGACCGTTTCCAGAGTGCTTATTCTATACGTAACTCCCTGGAAATTACTGAGCACTTTGAATTTATTTTTGGTTTGTTTCGTTCCGGTTTGGGGTTTATTTTTTTTTAACGTCTGAAATTGTCGGTTAATATATTATTTTCTGTTCGAGTAATATTTTTAATATTGCCATATTCTGTAGTATTTTTCTTTGTGTATTTCCAGCTCGGCACCTGGTACAAGTCCCTGCCGTTTTTTCTATGGTGTATGACAGTTAGAAACGCTGATTTATTTCCCCCCCCCTCCCTCCCCCCCTCCCCCGATAAACTCTTTCTTTGAGAAAGACAATTTTAATGTTTACAACAATAAAACATGTAAACGAATGGCATTTCGTCTTCTTCCCGTCTAAGCGAGAAGCCCCGCCGGCAGCGCCCGCCGCGCCCCGCGCCCGCCGCGCCCCGCGGCCGTTGCGCAGGGTGCCGGGACGCGGCAGCGGAGGAGGGATGGGGCGGTTTCCCGGCGGGAGCGCCTGCGGCGGGACTCCCGGCTCCGCGGGAGGAAGAGGAGGGAAGCCGGAGCCCCGAAGGTTGGTCCTTTCCCAGATGTTCCCAGGTGTTTCCCAGATGTTGGCCGCGGCAGCATCCAGACCCGGCTCTCGCGGCGCGGCATCCCCCCCGCCTCCCCGCGCGGGCAAACACGCTTTTTGGGGGGATGTGGGGCGGAGGGAGCGGATTTCTAAACGTTGTCGGCTCCGGTGGCGGGTTTTTGGGGGGTGGGTGTGTTTGGGGGTGCAGCCCCTCCCGGGCGGCGGGGATAAGCGGGGTGTTTTGGGGGGATGCCCGCACCGGCGGCGGGGCAGAGCGGGGCGCTTTGGGGGGGACACCTGCATCAGCGGCGGGGCAAAGCGGGGTGTTCGGGGGGGAGGGGGGATGCCCTGCCCCCGGCCCGGCTGTTTGCCGGCCGAAGACCCCGGGGTCCGGCGAAGCTTCCCAGCAAAACGGGAGCGGGAGTGCCCCGAACCGACCGGCTGCGCTCAGCACCCCGCTTAGGAACTTCCGCCGGGGGGGACACACACGGGGAAGGACCCCCAGCAGCCCCCCTCCCCCGGGGACAGAGAGGGGTCTCGGCGTGGGATGCGCTGTGCGGGTGTCCCGACCCCGCACTTCGCGCGTGGAAAAATGGGGGAGGAAACGAAACTTGGGTGGCGCGTCGGGGAATTTAGGAAACCTCTGCTTCTTGCGACTGGGACAAAAAAAAAGGGGGAGCGGGGGGAATGCTGCCACCCCTGAAATCACTTTTAATGTGCTCTCTGCCCCCCCACCCCGCGCTGCCCGACACAGAAAGACCCACGGAGGGGGGTGTCCAGCCGCCCCTCACCCGCGGAAGGAGGGAGCGGGGCTGCCCCGACGCTCCCGCCGCAGCCGGCGGAGCGCATCCCCGGGGCTGCGTCCCTGCCCTCGTCGGGGGGGACTCGCCCGGCCGCGACCGGCCGCGGTCGCCGCCGGGCGAGCCCTCCCCGCCTTGATGCGTGAGATGCGGGCAAGTCCCGATAGCCGGGGCGGTCCTTCAAGGGTGTCGCGATAGAGGAAACGGAGCCTTTGGGTTTGTTGGGGAAAGGGGTTTTGCGGCTGGGTCAGACGAGGAACTCAGGGAACGAGAAATTTTGACTTGTAAGAAGAGAGAAACCGCGGTTCTGTGTTGGCAGGTGTATAGGGGGGCGGAATCAGGCACTGGGGGTGAAGTCGTTGGGGGTTTAACCCTCAGGTGAAGCCTCCACCTGCTCTCATTTTCTCTGCTTTCACCAAATAAGTGCCTGTTGAGGTAACTTTTCTAACAGGCTTAATCCTCTACATCTGGGCAGAGTGGGAGTTGGCCTCCCATGCAGCCATTCTACACCTGGCTTGGCTTTTCTCCCCAACGCTCCCAGTTCCCCGCAGGTTTCCAGGCTCTTCCTTCCACTCTACGTCCCTCTGGCTGGGTTTCTGTCCCCGGTTGGGACTCGGCGTGGCCGTGGGCAGCAGTGCTGCGGAGCAGGCTGGAGGGAACCGCTGCCCGCCTGGATGTGAGCATCTCGGGTGGGCTCACAGGAGGGGATGGTGCTGGGGGCTTGTTCCCCTGCAGCAAGCTTGGAGAGGGAAGGGCTGCTGGAGTCTCTGCGCTCCCTGCGAGGGGAGTCCGCTGTTCTCCCTGTTTTGCAGGCTCGGAGGAAGGAAGGAAGGATAGAAGTGCGCGCGGTAGAGAGACAGAAAAATGTTTGGAGCGGAAGCTCAACGTGGAATACGGAGCTGAGGGAATAGATTTAAATGGTAGTATTGATGGGAGGGTTTATTAAAAGATTTCACAATATTTCAGATTAGTAACTCGATTATTTTAGCTCGGTGCTGATTACGAGATTTGTTACTGCTGCTTCTGCTTGGCTTGTGTGAAAGGCAGCCAAACCCGTCCTGTTTTGTGCCCTCGGTGTCTCCTTTTTTTTTTGTAGTTCATTGCCAGGCCGCTGGGCTGATTTGAACCTCGCTTTTTTCGCTCATACAATTGCGCTGGCTTCTACAGAGTTACCCCTTCGCCGCACCGATGCGTACGAGTGGAGTCCGGTTGCTTTATTTATCTGAAAGTCACGTTTCCGTCTCCAGCGAAGCCCATGCGGCTACGCTGTGGACAGTCTTGTTGCTCCTCTCCAGAGCTGGACCCCTTTAGCCTCCTGATGTGGAAGGATGAGAGGGTTGCACCAAGGAGAATTTTCCCAAACATGCTAGGGTTTAAAACTTGGCAAACGAACAGGGGGTGAATTCAGGCCAGGTGTTTGCACCCGAGTCAACTTGTGCCGTTTAATTTCAGCTTCATTTACCGGAGGGCCTGGGTAACGTGTGCGTGCGTTATGCTTCCAGTTCCGGAAAACCGCGCTTGTCCGCAGTAATTCCGATAGAATTCGCAATTGGTGACTTAGGGACGAGAAGGTGTCGCGACGTATTCAGAATCCGCCTTTCCTGAACGTAGCGCTGGGAAGATGAATTACTGCAGGCACGAGACCCGTGTAGGAGCTTTATTAGTTTTGGAATGCAATCAGCAACACTTGCTTTCTTAGTCCTTTACCTAATTATCCTCATTGCAGATGTCACATACACAGAGAGCAGCCAGGAGGAATTTATGTCTAGGGAAGTCAAAGCGAGGAAATTCATGTTTTATGTGATTTTACCCTTCTGACTTTTCTTCAGTGGTAGAAATCCCTGTACTGGCTGCATACATAAAGGCACTTTGGATGCACCTGTAGCTGATTTTTTATGTATAAGTAAACCCACTGCTGCATAATCTGCGCTTGCTGAAACGTTAGCCCTAAGTAACCTTTACAGCTGGCTGGGGTGCAGAGGGAGATGTTGGTATTCATGAATGTTTTGACATATTTGACATTTTCTATATGGTGTGCTCTTTCTCTCTTTTTCTGATTTCCTCCTGTCTTGGCTCCCCTGTTTCGCAGGAGACAGTAGCCTTCACCAGGCTGCTGTGGTCTGGGTTGGTTGGGAGGCAGAAGGGTGGATCTGCAAAGAAACTTGAGCTTTGTGGTTTGCTTTTTTTTTTTTTAAATTAATTTTATTTCAAAGTATGTGTCTAGGTAAATAATGGGATTATTGCATTTTAATGCGGTGCAGCTATGACCAGAAGAGCTCGTTTTGACAAACCGGGTGATTTGTGTTCTCTTTCAAAAGCAGCACGTCTGGCATACAGATTTGTAAAAATCTGAAGGCAAGGGATTTCTGCATAACTAGAACTTAATGTAGACGCAGTATAAATGTATTAGGTTTATGACTGCGTGAGCAAGGCAGCCCTACTTAATTCAGCAAGGTGATTTGCGATTGCTTGGGTTTCCAGTGCGATGTTTTCTGCAAGATGGAGAACGTGCCAGGCTACTGAATGACTGATAAGGCTAATGTTGGATAAACGGAAACAATACACTTAGTGGAATGGGCCTCGTGCCTGTTCAGATAATTCCTAATTTCTGTCCACATCTATATACGGTATTCGGTACAAAACCAAATCTTGTTAGTGAATTTGGGACCCTCACTAAGATGAGAGAACTTCTGTGATGGTACTCGGGCATTTTGGTCATTTAACGATTTTCTCCTCAGCTCCCTCTTTAACGACTGAGTGGCTTTCGGAGTGTAGGGAGAGTTAATGCTGGGGAATGTTTCCGTTTCAGCGACATGGCACTCAAACAACTTCTGCATGTAGGCACGCAGGCTTTTCACGTCACCTCCCTTGGTGGGACTGGAGCCTGGTCCCCCTGATTCCCAGCAGTGGTGGTGATTACAGTTGTTTTTCGGCAGGCAGCGGTTGTTGCTGTGTGTGCTGGGTTAATGCTCTAAATCGCAGCACTTCAGTTTTGGTGATTGAAGTAATGGCTTTAATAGGACAAATCTGCTCTCCAGCACTGGCAAAAATAGCTTTTAACGCTCGTTGCATATCTCATCAAAGGCATAGGGGCTCGCACATGTTAATAAATACTAAATAGCACCGCTTAGCTGTTTTTTTCTTGACTAACTTGGTTTTCTACAAAGAGACATCAATCCAAAATTTTAATCATCCCATCATTTTAATGTTCCATGCAAATTACACGGTATACTACAGCAAGCCAGTCAGGATTGCAGACAGTACAACGTGGCTGTAAAATGAACAGCAAGAAGACTTTTCTGCGTGTTCTCATTCTCCAACAAAATCTGTAAAAGCGATTGGGATTTGTAATCATTAAATCCCGAGGAAGTGCCTGTGTTTAGTTACTGAAAGAGCTGCTCGACCGGCAGTCTGGTAGCTGCGCGAGCTGGGTCCCAGGGTGAGATGTCGCTGATGCTCACCGCCGTGCGCAGCCAGGGAAAGGCCAGGCCCGCGTGGATGGCACATCCCTTAAACAGTTAAGGTATGTACCTTAACCCAAGAAACCCTCCAGCTTCTTCATAAAGAAATAAAGCGAAGCGACAAGCTCTGGAGCAAAACTTAAAAGGCCAAGAACGAGGGGCTCTGCGGCAGGAGGAGCGAGTGGATGTCGTCAGCCCCTCTGGAAAGGTTCTGGCTCCGGGGAGGGAACGTCACCGTGAGCCAGGGATGGGCTCAGGTCATGGCGTGGGGGTGGAACCACTGCTGAAATAGGATGGGTCAGCCTTTCAGATCAAAAGCAGTGTCTTGAGTCCCACCCGGTTGTACTCAGTCTGGGCTTGGAAGGCAGGGAACAGCCACGACGTTTGATGGAGGGAAGGTGGCCGAGCCGGCGGGCAGGGACCCCGTGTCCCAGCCGATCCCCCCGCACCGGGCGAGGAGGGCGCAGCAGCATGTCCCGAGGGCCCGCGGCGAGGTCCGCTGTGCCCCGGGCAGCGGGTGCTCCGCAGCTTCCCGGAGGTTGTACCGGTGCCCGCGGGGCCGCGTAAACACGCTCCTGGGAAACCGTAGGCACGGGCGTTTTGCGAGGAAAGGCGCAAAGGGCGAAGGCCCTGGCTGTGCCCAGGCGGGTGCCACGCTCCCCTCGGGGGCACGACCCTCTGCCCAGCGCCCCCGGAAGGTTCTGCGGGTGCTGCGGGACCTCTTGCGCCCAGGGATCGCTCTCCTTAAATGCTGACGTGGCTAATTCCGTCAGATTGCTTCTGAATGGTGCTCTCTAAGACTCTCTCCCAGTTTGTGCGGGTTGACGTGCCTTTGTCCCAGGCACTTCTCCCGGTTTTATCCCCGCTGACTCCGAGTCAGCGGCCACCGCAGCTCCGCACCCCCGGCAGGGAGGGCTGCTGAGCCGCTCTGCCTAGCAGCCATGGCAAGGTTGCTTTGCTTCCCGAGGCTGCGGCGGTGGGCACTCCCTGCCCGCCCCCTGGCGTGGGATGCAGCCTGACCGTGAGGTGCTCAGCTCGGGGGGCCTCTGGTCGGGGGCCGGGGCCGGGGCCTTGTGACTGGGGCCGGGGCCTTGTGACTGGGGCCTGGGCCTTGTGACTGGAGCCTGGGCCTGGCGCCAGGGCAGGGCCTGGGCCAGCCACCGCTGCCTCCCTGCTCCCAGCCTGCTGAAGGTGTTTCCAGCATCAGGGAACGGCCTCAGAAAGCCTGACTTGGTGAGTATCCTCGCAAACTCTTGATGCTCTTTGTATCTCCTGTTCAAAAGTCCTTGGTGGAAGCAGCCACACCATCGTGAAGTTGTTGGGTGGTTTTGTTTCAGAGCCATTTAAGTGGTTCAGGATCCTCAGTCTTGACAATTTTACTCTCCTGTTAGAAGAAATTGCAAATGTGGAAGTGTCAAAGCAGGAATCTGCTGAGACCACGGAAACAGGACTCGCTGCTCCCACCAGCAGTGCTTTTCGTGGAGCGTTGTAGCTGCAGTTATTTAGCAAAGGCTCAGGACTATCGTATTTTCAAAACACAAGGTTTCCCTTTGCTGCAGTGAACTATACTGGCGTTAATCAACTGCTGAAACGAAGGACTTGTTGGCATAGCTTCATGCCATGATATGCACATATGTGTAATGTCCGTGGTAGGGGGTCCTGAAGAGTAGAAACCCCAAATCATGTATTTATGGTATTTATGGCAAGAATAACTCCTGTGTAACTGAGAGATAAGCAAGGGCAATGAAACACAGTTGTGTCTATTACGAATGAATTTCGAGTCATATACTGATGTCTCTTCTCCTGAAAAACCTCTATAAAAACCAATCTTTGTGCTAATTTCTGAAGATGGAGCTCATAGAACTTAAAGAACTGTGAAATTTTTACTATGTTTCCTAACAAAAACAAGTACATCTCATGTGTTGGCAGTACTTCTGCAACCTTGTGAGCGAGCATTACGGCGGTGATCGAGGAATACGTTTTTCCTTCAACACGCTTGTTTCAGAGTTGGTTTTTTTAGCAGATTTGCAAAACAAACATGAAATAACAGCATAAAGTCATTTGGAAAAGGTTATTGGTGAAAACAGGGCGAGATGGCTAGCTAAAACTGGCCACAGACATCTGCTCTTGTGCCTTTGCTAACATCGTGGGCAAGAAAGTTGCAGGTTCAGTAAAGATGGGGCTAGATGGAAACCATTGTTTTTGTAGTCCCAGAAATACCCGTGCCATGGGAACTGTGACCAGGTTTATCCTCTGTCATGATCAGAGGATGTACAAGCCCTGGGAACATTTTCAGATATTTCTGCGCTGGAGTGCAATTTCAGAAAGGAACCCTGCGTTTGTTTTTATTCACACATCCACAATTCCTTTACGAGTTAAGCAAATATTTAATTGGGGCTAATAGCACGGTGTTCTTCCTTCAGACAAACGTGAAAATAAACCAGGAGGGGTTGGTTCTTTTAACACAGAAGAAGCCATGCCCTCAATGCCATTGTTTCTGACCGAATTACGAATCGGTGCGTGGAAAAGCAGAGGATAGCAACATATTTAAACTCTTTTTATGCAGTGCCTCACAAAATCTTCCTTGCTAGCTTAATTAAAAGTGGCCAGGCTGGTAGCACTCTGGCCTGGCTGGAAGCCAGCTGAAGGACCAGGGCAGAGCGTTGATGCAGAGCTGGGCCTTCCCTGGAGGAAGGTTTCCAGGGAAGCAGCTACAGGCAGTGGTGTTGGGCTTGGGCTGTTTGAGCATCTGCAGTGATGGTTTGGAAGACAAACAGCGTGTCATACTTTCAGATGAAATTAATGTGGCTTTTTTCAAACAGGGTGGTTAGAGATTACTAATATATATAGGGCGCTACAGAAATCGATAACTGAATGCAACCTGCTCTGACTCCCCAAGACAAGCTGGGTCTAGGAATTGGGGCTGGGCTCAGTATGACTTTATTTTCCAGATTAACTCTTCCTTTGCTGTCTGGTGCAGAAATAATGCAGACCATGGAGATCGGTGCGAAGGAAGTAACTTTAACAAAAAGATGTAAGTCGGAGCTGGAAGGAAATGTAGCGGAGTTTAATGAGCTTGTCGTGGGATGTGCAGACAAAATTAAAATTGGAAACGTGCTTTGAGGTGGAAAGGCGAGATGGAGCAGGCCAGGCTTCCCGACGGCTGGAGTGCAGCGGAATGAAATGCTGAGCAGCCTGTTTAAATGCGGTTGTTGTATTTGTGATAGAGTCAATATTAACATTTCTATTAAACTCGTACTGTCGCTCCTGCTAGTGCAGGATTGTTTCCTGTACTGCTCGTGGCTGTTTGCTGAAGCCCGTGGCTATGGAGTACAGCAGGTGATGAAAGCAGCATGTCATAGCCGCACACGGGTGAAGCTTTCCCGCTGAGCCCAAGCGGGCTTTGCCCCTGTGCTTTTTCATGGATTCTGTTCCGTCAACAGGCTCTTTGCATGGATATTTCGCAGGATCTGATTTTAATGAGAAAAATAATTCAGGTGTGGCCGCTATTAGCTCATGGAGAATATTTTCTGCCAACACATAAACTCCTTGGAAAACTGTTTTCTTTAAAAATGAAAGTGTTAATATAGCTCTAAGCATGTTGGTGCAGAAATGTGTAATTTTGCTCGCTGCCATTTGAAAAGACCTGTTTTCCAATCCTGCTCGAGTCACAAACAGAAGTGATCTTGAGAGTCCTCCTAATCCCTCCTGGATATCCCTCTGTTCCACAAATAACAATAAAAGCTCTCTGCCACACGGTTTGGCACAGCGAGGCACAATTGGCAGCTTCCCCGCAGCCGAGGGCTGGGACCGGGCGAGCAGATGTGTTGCAAGTCTGCTCCATGGTGCAGCGGCACAGCTGTGCGAGGAGGCTTGCACAACAAATGGATGCATGGGCTTGGCTCCAGTTTGCCGTTCCTACAGCTAGGCGTCTTGGAAGCGGTAGGATGTACGAAGGTAAGAGATTAGCCAGTGCGTTTTCTTTGCAGTGTTTGCAAATAGCAGCACAAACAGATGATACTGTAGAAGGGTCTTTAATGAATGTGTTTTGCATAAACAGGCGTGTTAGAAGGTAATGGGGGAAAAGGAACAGTTGTTCATGTAAAAAGGACTTGTTAATTGAGCTTGAGAAATTTTACGGAAAGCTGAAAGCTGTGATTTTTGTCAGAAGCGGTGGTTCGGTGTCGCTCTGCTAATTCCAAACACTGATCTGCTCTTCCAACCCTTTCCCTGAACGGAGGAGCAGACGGTGGTGGACTGTGAAAGCGTGGGACCACGGAGCCGTGACTGCACGGCGTGTTCGTTCCCGTACCTGTGGTGTTAAATCTCCACACCCCGGAGGTCTGCGCGCCTGCCAAAAGCCCAGTGCCCGTGCCCTGACAGCACGCAGGCCTTGGTGCAGGGACTTGGGCGTGCGGTTGCCTTCGTGCTTGGCGAATAGCTCTGGAATTAACTCAGCTACTCACGCGCCCCATGTGGGTCACAGGTCTTTGGTGAATTTTAACCGGACACAACGGTCCCGCGATCCCCATGCGGTGGCCAAGGAGCAGTGCCTGGGATCGTACGGGCTGTCGGGAGGGCAGATGCTTGGGAGAAATAACGGGTCTGTGTCGCAACCCCTCTGTCTCACATTGCTGTTGGCAGCTCCTGGGCATCGAGGGGGAGCTGTACCTGGCCACCGCTAATACGGCGAGCAGGACAAATTCAGAAATCTAAATGAGCCCTTGCAGAAGGGAGCCGAGATATGAATTTTTTGCTGATCCTCCGTGCAGGTGTCTCCGCTGCTGGGCTCCAGTGAAGTTTACATTCCCTGTGAATGTATTAAAATGCGTGGTTTCATTAGTTAACTCATCTTTTCCTCGGAGGTGTCTGCAGAGCTGATGACCTCCTTTGCAGGAACGCGTGACAGACGGAGCTGGTACAGGATGCCTGCGTTTTCCAGCTCCTTCACAGCAGACCTTGGCTGTGTGCTTGTGCCTTTTTGGGTTTTTGGTTTGCTTATTTTTTCTTTGTCCCCACGTAAAGCTGACTGAAAGGCAAGACATGTGACTTTCCGCAGCAGAACCACTCTGCCAGCGCTGGTCTGGACTGTAGGGGAGTTTGGTTGGGTAGACACAGTGGTTAAGGAAAATATCCAGCGTAACCTCCGGTCCCAGTCCCTCCTTCCGTGATAAAACACCATTTGCTGTGCTGTCAAAACAAGGTGGTTTTACCTAACGAGATGGGGAGAAAAGTGCCTTCTCTGGGACTTACTGAGGTTTTTTCATGATTTTAATCAAGCGAGTTAACACTTGGATAAAGGGAAAGCTTTACTTTCAATTGTCTGTCCATGTTTTAATTTTAGGGTTTTTTCCTGTGCCATGGCAGTAGTTAGTCTCATGTGTCAAAGGCTGTTTCCACAATTATGGTTTGCCTAATGGTCCTTTTGTTATAATTCATAGGCTAATAGAAGTCAGAGATGGAAAAGACCTATTAGATTATTGAGTCAATGCCCTGCAAATGCAGGATATAATCTCCTAGATAGAGGATGTATCGGATATTATTAAACAGATTTTACACTTGATCTTAGCTAAATTATGGTTAGTAGTCATTCGATTCTTTGAACGGTGTGATAACAATAGCTTAATTTCAGGTTTTGGGAGAGCATATCTGTGTTTAAGTTTACCGTTTGGCATTTCTCTGTATTGCCTGTAGATGTGCGTACTTTCTGAAGGAAAGATTATATATTCCTAGCAGGCAGCACTGGGTGTGGGGGGGGAATAAAATACATCGAACACCTCTAAACAAGCCTTTATGTTTTCCTGGGTTGAGGCAGTGCAAAATAGCAGTTTCATAGGGAAAAGAAAGCTGAGAAGGGGAAAAATCCTCATCAGCATAAGCGTCAGCAGTACACCTTTACGGAACCCAGCTGGTTTTGCCTTGTTTTTGGGCTGAACTCTGAACGCCTCTGAATTTAGGCACAAGTGAACTCCAAATATTAAGGGGGACTTGCCTTAACAAAGGCCCCAAAAATCCCCAAACACCGAGAGCCCTGAAGTTCTGTTGACTTCTGGACGCGGACGCAGCAGTGTTTGAACCCTGGGTTCCAATCAATTAAATGTGCTGCGGTTTATTTTAACCTCATTAAGATCACGTGGCTCACGCTAACGAACTGCGGGGAGAATCGTTTGGTTTCCTTGTGCTCTAAGTACTTGGAACCTAGGAAACTGGGATGCCTTAGCGTTGAGTGCCGTTGTGAGCGTTGCGGAAGGCAGATGTCGCGAAGATCACCTGCGCTTTGTCCTGTTTCGGCTGAGCCGGAGGTCATCAACGTGAGAACCGCCAGGGCTCAGGAAACCTCGTTTACCGAGCGGCAATACTGCATTTGTTGTGTTGGCTATTGCTCTGTTTATGTATCCCCTATTTCTGCCTCCTATTTTTAATTTTTTCATTTTCACGTGGCTGTCTTAGAAGAATCAACATAATTAACATGCAGGGCACAACGGGTCTGCCTTCAGCTCCTTCATCTAACGACCTTTTTTCTCCGTTTCTTTGGGTTCGTGGCGAGGTGTTTGGATAAAGCCACGTGCTTGGTGCGTGATGAACATCCGACTGCGATGTGTCTCAACCTGTCAGCTCTGCGCCCCTGCCAGCACGCCCTGGGTTACCCCTGGCTGTTTGAGAAGGTCTGAAGAAGTGGTACTTGTTTGAGTGGGGTAAATTAAATGTCTTTCCTCCTGTCAGTTGTATGAGCTGATGTAATATGCAGTGTTTGAGGCTGGTCTGCTTCCATCAGAAGAACTCGGGAACGGGACTGGTGCTGTTTTAAGTGATGTCTCCCTGTTTTGGGATAAAGGAGCTATAATAAGGGAGTCATCCCACAGTTTGGGAAATGAAGAGCTGGAGCGGGAAGGGCACGTTGACTTAGAAGGCCGTAATTAAAAGGCGGATAGGCTTTGTTGACTCGGAAAGCTGTAATGAAAGGATGGATAGGTTTCCTCCAGGGCAGAGGTAAGGTGGAATTCTTTAAGTTTGAAAAACCGCCTGTTGTACTTGAGGTTCTTGATCCGCTGGCTCTGGATCAAAAGCCGTTATATAGTCAGAGACAACCATCCGTGTTGCTCCTCTGTCTCAGCTGCACTTTCCAGTCTTCTGAAGGTCTCTAGTACTAAACCCGTGGGTTTTACAGTAAATCTGCTGTCGCTTGTTCTCAGGTCTTCCTTGCAACAGATTTCCCCGATGGTAGTGCTGCAGGGTGTGCAAGGAGACCTTGGTAGCTATGGCACTGTGTGAGAGCATGAGGGTGTCCTTGCTGGGGGTCAGAGGCATGGCGTAAGTGACGGGGGCTCAGCTGGGAGCTGAGGTACGTGTGCCCGTGCCTGGGGAGCCTGAAGTCACAACGGATGCTGAAGGAATAGCTGTGGCTGTCTTCCTCTTGTTAGAATTTTGGGGGCCCTTACTTCAGCTGGATTGAGTTTGATTACGTAAAGTTAATACATGATATAAATTTGACCTCCAAGTTCTTTTCAGTCCCGTTTTCATCCACTTTTCCTGTAATAAATCTCCTGTGTAATAGCTCAGTAAGAGGGTCGGGCTGTTCTGCGCTTAATAACACTTGTCATTAAATACGTGGAAACAATTGGAACGTAAACATGAGCACTGCAGGGCTTGGGCAGAAAGCTTTGAGATTTTTAGATGGAGTTGTAGAGGTAGAAATTATTACAGCAATAGGTTCATGTACTTTATAATCTCGAGTATCTAGAAAGAGGAGTCCAAAACGTACTATTTTACAGCATTTTAGTTCCTGTGACACCGCAGGAACCCTTCTGAGCCTAACAGGTATTGCCTTGAAGAGAATGAGGGTATTGTTTCTTGACAGTTAAGTACAAAAAACATTATATATCTATATCTGTATCTATATCTATCTATCAAAATGCAACTTTTAAAACAAGTTGACCTAGAACCATTTTTGCAAAGTGAGTAGAGACTATGGGTACTGGGTTTAGCCGTACTAGAGAGGTGACTGGGTTCCAGGAGGAGCTGTGTAAGAAGTCCCCTACCATTAAGGTATTCTGAAGTTAGCCGCATAAAAATCCTCACTGGTCATGAAAACATAAGCGTTTCATCCTGGCGGGACTGATGAACAAGCAGAAGGACTCTTTGAAACGTCCACGTGTTCCTAGGCTTTCCTAGCTGCTGTGAAGTGCACTGATTTTTTAGACAGCAGGATTTGTTTTAAGTGCGTTATCTCGAACACAAAGAGGATACCTGCGATGCTGCTTTTCCCTCTTCCTTGGTTTGTGGTTTCTGCGGCTGATCGGCACGGTACCAAGGTGACGGTGAAGAAGAAAGCACAGAGGAAGGTAGTGCTTATATTTCATGCAAGTAAGATGGTGATTTTCCTGGCCAGTCGTAAGGAGTGCTTGGAAAAATGTGCACAGGGCATGTCTTTCTGCGTGGCATAGAAAGGGTTTTCTACATCGTGAGCACATTCCCCCTGTAGCAGGTACGCTTACGGAGTCTTCACCATGCCCTTTACCTGTCAAACTGTATTTGATCTAAGTTTTCCTCCTCAGGGTCTATAATAAGCTTTAAAAACAATATATGAAGCATGCCTTGAGGACCCCAAAACATTGAAAGCCAGGGTTCCTGAAGCATTAATAGGGGAAAAAGTGATGCATCTCCCGAAGCTGTTTGCGTTTGCCCACTGTTGCAGGGTGGCTGAGCGTGCAGTGTCGTACGGTACACTCATGAGTAAGGGCAGTCTGCTTTGTTTTGGGGTCAGAAAGAGCCGATTGTTCTTTTCTCCTACTGATTGCCCTACCTGGGTGATAACCAGGCAAACATTTACAACTCAAACGAGGTAACGCAATTAAGACCCTCTCGTCAAAATGTGATGTGCCTATCCCGTTATAGAGAGTGACGCCATTAGAAGACGTATGTTGAAGCTTTCAAGCTGATTATGGGGTGTGAAGGTACAAAGGACGTGGGTGATAAAAATTGTTAGGTCTGAGATGCTTGCTGTAGAAGTGTAGTGCACAGATTCTACTGAGCAGCTTAGTCCTGTAGCCGTCTTTGGAGAAAAATAGGTGATTATGAAGGACTGAGAAGGACTTGGAGTTTAATTGCTTTTATTAATAGGAATAGGGGCTCCTTTTTCTTTTGAAACCTGAAGCCAAAAAACTGAGAAAAAACTTGAAAAATAAGTTTGCTTGTGTTTTCCTCATACATGTACGTTCATCAGCAGTAAAAGGGTAGGATGAGTGCACAATGTAGCATATTCAGAATTTTATCATTTCCTCGTGTTTGGGGGGTAGTCAGGGCTGATCAGCGCTTGGTGTAAGCTCAGCCAGTTGAGAGGTTGCTATAATATACTTTCATTTATATATATGAATCCAGTTTGTGTTAATAAAGCCAAGGGCCAAGAGCTAAATGAGCCTGTGGGAGGTGGGAGTAAGTGCACCCAGGGCAGGTGAGAGCCCTCTGCCTGTAGCAACGGGGGAATATCCAGAGATCAACTGCAGGTTTAGGGGCGATGGCTTACCTGCCTGCCTTACGGACGGCTTTTGTGCTGCCGTCTACTATCTGCCATCCAAGCGCATAACCGCGTTTTCTGTTGCGTGTCGGCAGGGATAGCACGAGCTGGGATACAGGTACTGGGTTTACGTGTGTCTGTTCAGAAATCAGCCACATGGCCCTATCATCTTTAAAAATATGTAATGGAAACCTTTGTTTCAGCCAGTGAAACGCAAAACGTTTTCACTTGTTTAATGAATGGCTAGGGTTGTTGTATCCCTAGCTTTCTTGGAAGTATTTTTATTAGGCAAGGTAAACTTGTTTTTTCTGAAATATATTGGCTTCAAAGCTATGGGCCAGCCCATGTCCTGAAATGAGGAATAAAGTATTTCCCAAAATCAGCGAGAGCAGTACTGGGATGCTGCTAATAATGTGGAAGTTAGGGTTTATTTTCTCTCTGAGATGATTTTACCGTGCTGGGTTACCTTTGGAGGTACATGGTTACTGTTGGAGATACACGCTTAGTCCTTATGCAGGCAGTCTTAAGCTTCAGCAGGACCTTGCACAGTAGTGAATAAATGAAAATAGATGTTTTGGATTCTGATTTTCCTATATTGAAAGGGATTAATATTTTATAAAATATTTTTGATTAATTCATTAATAAATTTATTATTTAATCCTCAATATTAATAAATACAGTTTAAGCATCAACCCTCCAAGATTAAGCTGTAAATTCCAATTCTCTATGGCATATCTTGAAATGTGGAAGTTTCACAGAGGAGTTAACCATCAGTCTCATAGTCCTGAACTGTTACAGGCACTTTCTCATGGCTCAGCCCTTCTTGAAGGACTTACTGAAGTTGGTCTTCCCAGCCCCATATGCTGATCCCCTTAGCAGATGATTGCTGTACCCTTTGGAACGAGCCCTGATCACAAGGTGAGGAGATGGACCTCCCTGGGGCCTGGATTCTCCTTTTTCCCTCAATCAACAGCAGACAGTTTTATTTTTAACTACTCATTCCTATGGTAATCTCTCTCTTGGATAATCCTGTTTGGAAATAGAAATGTACTTGCTGAAATTTCATATATTTAGAAATAGCATCCCCCAAGAAAGATGTATGTAATGTGGAAGAGTAGACTTTAAAATATATAGCCATGTATTAGGAAGGTAAGAAGGCTGATTTATCCATAGTCTTGCATCCGCTTGTCAAGACATCATCATGGCTTGATAGGAGCTCTTAAACAGGTAGTTGTGAGTTGTAGGTTCATGACCTGCCTTAATCCCCTGTCTCCAAGCAAATATTAGGTACGTGCTGTTTGCCTACAATTTACGAGCCCTCCATATATGGCTGTTCTGGGGGAATCATCGCCCTGGGCTCCCCCTCAGAGGAGGGTTGAGCGTCCCCAGCCTCAGCCTGGGAGGTCCCGGAGCCTCGTGGTGCCATGCAGAGCTCTGCCAGCCCATAGCAACTTTTTCAATTCAGCTAATTGTCTCTAAGTCCTTCTTGGAAATCAAACCAGCTCCTGCCTACAGATGCTTAACAAACATTCGGGGAATAAACGCACAAGCGTTATTTAGTTGCGCTGAGGTTATGGCGTGGCTTGTGGGTACCGCCTGCTGCGTCTGAAGATGGGGTGAATGGGTAGAGAGTTGTTATTCCTGGTTATCCTTTAGAAGAATTAGATGATTTATTTCCGCTGACTAATTGGACTAGGAATGTGAGTACTCTCACTCCTTGGCCTTTCAGAGTAGATTATCTGCAGTGACTAGAAGAACTAAATATTAATCCATGTATAGCTTTATAATGCGGATTTGGTTTTAGTTCCACATGGTGCTCTGCCACAGTTTAAGAAGAACACAACCCAAAAGACAGTAGGTCTGCTCACCCCCTTGATATTTAAATAATTCATAATGTCTATAATATAGACCCTTTCTTGGTTTGTAGTAATTAGTTTTGAGATGAATCCTAATGTAAACTAACCCTGCTATAGTGCAGATTACGTCTGCGGCTCTTCTGACAGCCCCGTCCCAGTGATCACGCAGGTAGTTCTCAGTTGGCTGGTGAATACTGCATCAGCGGTCCTGGAACCTTCGGTGTTCCAGTCTTTGGTAACGCTGCTCTGAAGCACAACCAGGAACGCTTCACAAGCTGCAGACAGGGCTTGCTTAGTGGCAGAGCATCTCAATAAATCACCCCTTCCTGGTTGCCAGAACACATTTAATACTTCTGCTCCATAAAAGATCATTTCTTTCTAGGGAGAATTAAAGCAAACGGAATGAGAACGGTCCATATGTATAACCCATGTACGGTTATTCTTACAATTACAAGTAAGATAGTGATAATTACCATGGCAATTTGTTTCTTTATGGATGAGATTTCTTCAAATAGATGCAGAAATATCTCTTCTCTGTCTCTGTATCCTTATGTTTAGCTTTTCTCCGAGATAAAGGTTTCACAGCAAACATGTTAAGGAAATTGATGGTGCTTACAGGAAAGCCTCGTTTTTAAAAATGTGATAACATTTTTCACGAGTCACATAACTATCTAAATAAAAAATTGCCCTTAAGAGTTCCCATATCGTATTTAATGTCCAAGGAGGATCTTGGTCGCTAACCAAACTAGGGGAAAAATATACGAGTGCGTCATCGTCCATATTGCCGGTTTGAATGATCACGGGTTCCCGGCAGCTGAAAGCTAACAGGGTTATGCTGTGCCTCTGTTGGTTTGCTGAGCTCGGCTTAAACCCTCTCCCGCAGAGGACGGTGCCGCCTTGGTCACCGCCTGATTCAGCCGCGCCAGATGCTCTTGTCGGCTTCCCTCGGTTTACCTGCTAACCCGCCCCTGCCGCCTTTTCTCCTGGCTCTGAAATACGCGGTTGGTGCCAAAAGAAGAATCGGTTTTGCCCACGCAGAAGTCAATGGGATGTAGGAGAGGCTAGTTACCAGGCGAATTGATTCATCAAGTAAATTATTCAGTAAAGATGGCAAAATTAATTGAATAACATGTTTTAACAAATGGAATCTGACTGGCTTTATTGTGCATGTTCGTGAGACTAGCAGTGGCTCTGCCTTTTGATTTAGGTTCCCCTGCTCAGTTGCTTGGCAATGTAAATTTGAATTTCTCCATCCACTTCTGGAATTTTACTCTTTGACTTCTTGGATCTCAGCGTTACGCGCTTTAGTTAACAGCAGTTCTACAATTCAGATTGTTAGCAGCAGCTAAACGCGACTTGGGTTATGACTGAAACATTTTTGGGGAAGAATCATTTACGTGTTTTTATATTGAGGGATTTAATGAAATCAATTGATTATTATATACATAATCAACTCTTTTTGCATAGACCTGGAAAAATGCCTCTTGAAATACATTTATAACACAAGCTTAAGGTTCGTTCCTTTATTCCTCTGGATGAGAAAGGAGTCCTTTTCCCCAGCCTAATAAATACCTCTTTTTAAACTGGACGTTCTTATTCGGCACCCCCTGCACTGTTTAGGTAAGTGCCGCGGGGTCTTCCAGGCGCAATGACAGAAGCATGGCTGTCGTCGGCCCGTCGCCACTGCTTCTCTGAAGTGCAGGAGCAGAGCAGGCAGCGGAAGGAGCCAGGCTTCCTCCCTCCACGCTGCAGAAGCCCCGAGTTCGGAGGCACTCTCTTCCTACGGCCCGTTTTGGAAACGTGAGGGTGGGGATGGGAGGTCAAGTCCTGTGAATTACACAAGGGCCGCATGGGGATGTTTACTCAGTTGTTGGTTTACTTCGTTGTAGCGGTCTGGGGACGGTGGGTGGCAGCTCTGACTCTCACCTCCTGCAGTCAATGCTCTGTCCCTCCCTCCCCGGCAGCCTCGGTCTTGACTCCGGTGGCTGGATCCCCATCGAGGTCTTGCAGAGCGCAGGTTCCTCAGAAGTCATGAGGAGGAGAGCTACTAGTTTCCTGACTGCTTTTGACTGCGGTGTCTATAACTGGCAGGAACTGCTGTCTCTAGGCCTGTTTTGTATTTAAAAAGTGATTTTTCTCTTTGTTCATTAGAATCTGGTTCTGATTTCCGTACAGTAAAGATTTTTGGTAGATTGTATCGCCAGAAAGACAAATCTGTTAGGTCAACTTTGATTACGTTGGGGAGACGTATTCCATTATATAATTCACTGGGGTCTGTACTATTCCTAAAGCAAAATATAAAGCTACCTGAAATGTCAGGGTTTGATAAATTCAAAATATGTCCCCTCCAAACTCCGTTAGACCACCTGATCTTTAAAGCTCCCCACGTTCCTCCCACCCGCGCCTTCCAGAGTGTTATTCCATGTCAGAGGCGCTTCTCCCGGTAAACGCTCCGGCCAATTTAATCTTGTTTCCAAGATGTGGCTGGGATGAATGTCATGTGCCGCATAAGAGAGGGAAACGTACGGCAAATATTTGAGGGGCTTCTTTCTTTCATTTAAACATAACCAAATGTTTGGAGGGTGCAGTACAAAGCCCCAAACCGCGGGACTGTGCGCGTGGACCAACACGAAACGAGGCAACGGGGTGATGAGGTAGGCGCTGGCTGAAATGGTGTCTGCGCAGAGGTGTGCTCTAGCGGGAGGTGCTTGGCACAGTAGATCGCGTGGAGTTGTAGGAACGCTGAGAATGATTACAAGAGCGTATGCTATTTCCGTGGGGACACTGGTGATCTGGATAGTAAAACGAGTGGAAAACACGCACAAAAAGAGCATTTCAAGTCGAGAGGAGGGAAATTCTGCAACAGAATGTCATTTGCAGTTTTAACAAAGTTAACTGCATCCTATTTCATTAAAAAAACCCCAAAACTATTTGCATGGGGAAATGGGAGCTCGGAGTGGTACTGACATGTTGAAGACATTTGTGCCTACCATGTGATTTTTTGTGTGTGTTGTCATTGGCTTAACTGTTGTACAGATTTCGGGCTGATGTTGTGAGTAGGCAGTATGCCCCACCACGTGGGTTACGGTGTGCGCCATCCCAAAAGCTGAGTCAGTTGGCATCTAAATAATTAGAAGAAAATGTGAAACCAGTATCAAAAGGCATATTGAGATGAAGCTGTGCTGTAGTTTTACTCACAACAGAGGAAAAGATTAGTCTTTGATCCCTTCGCTCTGGTTCCGATTTAACAGAGACTAAGAAAGGAGACGTCAAACTTTGATTGCAGTGTGATTTTTCTCTGTTTATTCCATGTGGAATTTAAATTGGCCTTTTTTACAGTTCAGTTTGAGACATTGGAAAAGTGTTGCATAGTTTGTCGTGATGATGTTTTTGGGTTTGCTAGCCTGAAGAATAGATGCTATTGAAAAACGTACCCGAAATAGTGCAAAGAGAGCACTTCTGAAGAACTGAAGCTCTGATTGGTTGAGCTTTTGTGAAGAGCAGCGTGTGGTCAGCAGCTACATCTGTTCTCCATGCTAACTGCCTACTTCTCGTGTTGTGTAATTGCTGCCTTCAAAATAGAACTCAAAAGCTGGAGATTACAGAACAGCTTCGATACCCTGTTCTTACCCAGACGACGTTTTAGCTCAGGCATGTCCCAGGCATGTTTTATGATGATTTTTCATACAGTTATGGAAGAGATTATTTCCCCATTGATATCAGGAAGAAATTCTTCATTCTTCACCTTCTTCACCAGAGGGTGGGGGGCACTGGGACAGGTTCCCAGAGAAGCTGTGGGTGCCCCATCCCTGGCAGTGCCCAAGGCCAGGCTGGATGAGGCTGGGAGCAACCTGGGCTATGGAAGGTGTCCCTGCCCATGGCAGGGGGGTTGGAACTAGATGATCTTTGAGGTCCCTTCCAACCCAAACCAGTCTGTGATTCCATGATTCTACATGCATTGCTTTTCTGTTGTGTATTGTCTAATTCTGTGTGTAAAACGGAGTCACCTCCGCAGGGGCTGAGTTGTTACTGTATCTTGGTAAAGGTTAGCAAGGGCTCATCTTCTGCAAGGGCAACCGTGACACTGGTTGATTCAGTCACTGGTTATATGGGATAACAGATTAAGGTAGTATAAAAGTCTGTTACAGAATAAATTCCCCTTGCGTTGTAAGCCAATATAATGAATTTTTTTGGGGTGGTTTTTCCTGGTGGAAGTGTGTTGTAAAATAGTAGTGTTCTGGTGTATTAACAATATCTCCCCTGCTTTCTTAAGCTGGAGGTCATTCCAACTATTGCATGACATACAGCATTTTAAACACTGGCAAGGTTTAGAGATGCAGTGCTTTGCTAAGTTTGGTAGTGGTTTTATTGTTTAATATAATCTTAGAATTATACATCTGCGTGTATTAACTATGTTCTGTGAAATAAGAGCTATCTGAGTTTGAGGATAAACCTAGATTACAGAAAAAAAGACAAGTTCTCTCCTTTATCTGGGGAAAAGGAAAATGATTGGGGCAGAATCTTAGGCTGGATAGTTCTGGAAAGAAGGGTTGGCTTTAGCTCCCCTGGTTTGAAGCCCTGTCCAGTCGATACGAGCAGCAGGAGCCTGAGGGTTGTCTGCTTTGCCAAAGGAGATGCAAGCACAGCGAGGAATAGACTGGAAAGCAGCAGTTCTGTCACTAACCGCCTTTATGAACCTCGGTTCAACAAGACTGCCGAGTAGGAACAAGGCTGTACTCGCAGGCTGTATGGCGCTGCATACAGCACTGTTTGGAGAAGCCTAGGGACTGTCTCCCGCTGTAGCAGATGTTAGCTGCTCCTAGGAAGTCGCCTTTCAAGACTTTCTCTGCTGTGGCAGGTGAAGGGATTTTGCAGAAGCTTATTGGATTAATACAGCAGAAGACTAATGTGAATTAGTTCATGACAACCACAGAGAGTGTCGCAAAACCTTTTCTCTCCGTGAATTTCATAGCACCGAGACTCCTGTGCTTTTGACAAGAAACTCAAAACTTGGTCATGGGAGCTTCTTGCTGTGTCTGCGGAGTATCTGCTGAGATTTGTGCGAACAGGCTGTTGAAACCTGCCCTTTGCCTCTACAGTTTTTATCCTCCTGATATCCTACCAAAGGAATTTTATGTGATAAACATGTGGCAGTGTATGCTCGGGGCTGTTTCAGGCTTTTTTGGGTTTGAATCAGAGAATCACAGACTGGTTTAGGTTGGAAGGGACCTTAAAGATCATCTAGTTCCAACCCCCCTGCCATGGGCAGGGACACCTTCCATAGCCCAGGTTGCTCCCAGCCTCATCCAGCCTGGCCTTGGGCACTGCCAGGGATGAACTACAGGTGAATTTCTCTTTGTACTTCTGAGTTTCTTTATGCCTGAGTATACTAAGCCTAAAGGGATGTGGTAGCTCTTATATGTAAGATCAGTGGTTGTTCTTTGAAGTTAACAGTAGCTGCTGTGATGCAAGTGCTTGGTCACAGCCTGAAAGGCAGTCCCTGTCAGTTCTGAGGGTGCTCTCGGGTGTCAGCTAGCACCTTCGTTCTCCTGTGGGTTGGACATCAGCAAGTCTTGATCAATGCTGAGATGTTTTAGTTCATGGTGAGTGCTGCAAAGTGCTGTTAAATAAGAAGCATACTTCCACGTGCGTTGAGGGTGCAGAACTCGCTTGTACTCTGCAAGGGTTAATAATGACTGTTTCAAACTTTGTGGGATCATTTATGGGAGGGGTTCATTATAAAACAACTTTGTCTCAGATCTTCTCTGACTTAAAAGATCTGGAAATGTCAGTTTCAGTATTAGCTTTGGGATTTCCAAACCAACAGTGTGCTTAGGGAACAGCCTTCTCACTCTTCCTGGTTGCCAGCTTCTTGAGAGGTATCTGCTTCTTGCTACTTGTTTTACTTGTTTCTCACACTGTTCCCCACCCTGTATCCTCCCCATAAAACCCAGAAGGAAATACAAGGAAGACACAGTTGCATGATGGAAGTGTTGGAAAGGCTTTCTATCCCCCTGCTGTGAAATTTGTCTTAATACAAAGAGGTGTGCAGAGGTGCCTGACTGTTTAAGCTCTGTGCTGAAGGCTTCTGGTGGACCAGAGAACCTTGTTTGTGCTCTGTGCCCGAGAGTGAACTTCATCCTAGATGGTATTAAAAGCTCCTGTGCTTAACCATCGCATGGCCAACAGCAAATCATCACTGAAATCTCCAAAGTAATAAAGATAGATAAATTACGGTAATGTGAAAATCTGTGTTTCTCCAAAAAAAAACCCCAACCCATCATCAATTATTTGGGTTGCATCTGACCCACAAACACTTGGATATATCCATCTTTCAAAACCAAACTGGAGCGTTGTGTGTATTTAACCGTTCCAGGGAATTCAGGTGGTGAATCACAGTGGTTGAATAAAGCCACACAAAAATATCGTAAACAGTAAAAACACGTGACATTTGTTCTGTCTGCAATAGCTTCGGTTTCTGAGCTGGAAGTGGGAAATGCTTGTTAGCACTCTTTCCAGGAGTTATGTACCACCAGGGTACATGACTGAGAGGCATCCACTTATAAGCAGGGTATAAAAGGTTGATAAATCACAAAAAAGACATACTTTTATGTGGAAAAAATGCATTCAGCATTTTTTTTCCTGAGTAAAGTATGCAGAAAACCTGCTTAAATGGGGCATATAATTTTTAATGAATCAGACCCTTTCTCCTAGGAAATGAAGCAAGTATGATAAATATGATGGAAACTGGTGAATATCTAGGGTCTAGTAATCACATCCTATTTGAAATCCACCTGAGGGTTTGTATGAAAGGTAGTAGCTCAAACGGATCAGGCTTTAGACTAGCAGACTTTGAGGAATGTGGGATAAATTGAAGAAATCTGATGGTAATCAATTAACCAAAAAAACCTGCTACAGAAGATAGGGAGGTACTAGAAGAACAATTAGAAAGACCTGAGGCACATTAGTTTCAGTAAAACAAGAGCCCAGTTCAGTAAAACAAGAGCTTTAAAACCTCTATTTTTAAGGAATCCAGGCATTACTTTCCTGGGGATGCCTGCCCTGCAGTAAAACTTCCCTTACCTGCTTTCCTTTACTTGCCCCAAAATGTTTGTGTTTGCTGAATACAAGCAACACGTGTCTTAAAAATCCTGGTGGGAGGGAATTCTCCCATTTCAGACCCAGAACCCACCCTCTGCAGGGAGTCGCCAGCTCTGCGGGCATCCGTCCTCGTTCAGAGACACTGGGCAGAGCTGTGGACGTCGTTCCTGGTGGCGATGGAAGGGGAAAGGCTCACGGGAGATGACTGGAAAAATTTCAAAGGTGTATCTGTGAAAAGAAAAAACCGAGCCCATAGTTTTGAGGGCAGCCCTGGTGAAACCGTAAGGTAAAGATCCCACTTCTGTTGTCCGGACAGTAAATGTATGATGCCAGAAAGTTTGCAGGTGGCTAGTTAGGTCCCGAGGTGACGCGTGCCATACCTTGAGGGCTGCATTGCACAGTGAACAGGCAGCAGAGGGCTGGTCAGAACGGTGGTGGCTCTGGAGTTGCTGGCGCCAGAAGGTCACCCTGGGAGAAGTACTGCTGCTGCTCTCGTGAGCTCGTGTGGACCAGGAACTGGAAGAGGAGGTGGCTGCTGGAGGGATTTGGTGCAGATCTAAAATTACCAAAGAGTAAATTTAGAGACAGGCTCTGGGCTCCCGGACTTGGAGGTTGGTTTTGAATTTCCTACATCTGTGGAACGCGCTGGCCAGGAGATGTACGTGTGACAGGAAATGTGTAAATGTAGAAATTCAGCTTATCTTGACCCGCACGAGTGACCGCAAACGGAGCAGCACATTTTCTTTGATTCCAGCACTCAAATGCACAAAAATTCCTCAACAGTTGCTGCCTGTTGAGTACGAAGAAGAGCCTTTTCTACATTTTGGTCCTAGTCACGTGTAGATTTTTCTCAAAAATAACGTATTAAAAAGTCATGGTTCCTTGAGAGCTTCTGACAGGTATCGGAAATGTATAGGGCTGTTAATATACAGAAACATTTTTATCTAACCAGCTTATGTTCTTTTTCATTTTGGAACACAACAGAATTGAGATTGTTTTGTTAGTGTTTTCTCTTTGGAGATGGCCGCAGATGTAGGATAGGTGTGGCAGCTTAAAGCATCAGCAGATGAAGAAATTTGGATCTTCACAACTTGCAAACATTCAGGCTGTGGATGAGTTTCTGGAAATGTTCACGGCGTTGTTGCTGCTGCGTTCCTTGTACGGAGCTCGTGGTCCGGACCGGACAGGTGGTGTCTGCAAAACAAGCTGATTGGCAAAGATGAAGTCAAAGCAGTGTACAGCATTGACATGCCTCTGATGGAGATAATGAGGCCAGTAAAATAATTCATTACTTTTAATAATACACTGTAAACGACAACTGCAAGGAAATACAGGATTTCAGCAGAATAAAATACTCAGTTTCCAGAAACTAGAAGGGAAATTAAATAATGGCCATCAGTACTGATTGATCAGGGTTGCATTTTTGTTTGATCAGGCTGAAAACTGCCACAGACATTAGGAATTGTTTGTTTGGGATACTGGAATCTGTGTAATTTTTTAAGTAGTTGGGGAAAACCCACCCAACTAAGCAACCTCCCTTGAAAAATCAACCCCGTGGCAATCCAACACTCTAAGGCCTTTTTAATGTTTTAGAATATGTTTCAGTTCAGAAAGTACTTAAAAAAATTACACCTGAGAAGCCAAACTCCAAGCCCAAAGGGTACACACAACATTTCTAGTGGCTGGAGGACCGTGCTATATCGTCCTTGTATTGACTCCGCTGTTTTGGATCATGGGGATGGCAATCATCGACATGGACTGGGCAGATGGATCTCGGAGTAGATTAGTGTTAAAATTACCTCTCAGTTTACCCACCTTAATATGGGCGTATCATCAGCTGCAGTCCAAGGCAATTAGAATAAACCTGGTTTTGTTGGTCCTGCCTTTGTTTTGTGAAGGAGCGCAGAAAGCCAAGTGAAAGACCCTTCCTTCGGAGCTGCTGATCTTCAGTGGGGAAACTTAAACGGAAAGCTGTCGGGGAAAGTATGTTCACAGAGTTTCTGCAAATTCCTCGTCTGCTTTCCCTTCCCGTGTGACAAAAGGAATCAACGTATGCCACAGCCGACCCCAACGGGATAGCGGTGGGTTTTATTGCTCGTTATGCCATAATTGACAGGACTGCGGTGCTTAAAGGATTTGTGATAAGAGGATATTCCTTCTGGGTGAATTAAACCACTTACTTGAGAAGAAAGGTAGCAAAAGAAATTCAGTGGAAACCTTGAGGTTGTTTAGCGTATTGCTTGTAAAGGCTGAAGGTTTTCAGATTCCCAATGCAGATATCAAGCTTGAGGGCTAAGGAAGCTGGAGTCCATTCTTATCACAATCTCTTCAGCACGCTGGGAAATCTGTATCATGCAGCACTTTGGAATTTGGGGGTGTTTTAGCTGGCGTTTAGAAGCTCTCTTGTTGACTAAAACTGTCATTACCATTAGAATTGTCAGGTGGAAGGATATGACAGGTTGAGTTTGGCGAGACCCTACTGCCAGATATCCATACGGGATCTGCCTTTCTCTAATGAAGTCAATGGGGGTACCGGAATTTAACCAGTGGAAAACCTGGTTCCGGGGTTACATTGCCAGATCTTTCCTGAAAAATGACCTGCGGCTTCTGGAACTGGGACATGGGCTGTGAATCAGCCATAAGGTTTTGTGCTTGTGAAAACGTCCTGTTAAGCGTCTTCCAGGTAGAATCAAATCAAAGCTCAACACTACTCTGAAGCGTCCTATTGCTACTTCCTACAAGGTCTGAAGTGGGAGAAGTACTGGTGAATGTAGCCTTGTTCAAAGTACATCTAGTACTGTATTTTCAGGTTCTTGATAACGTCACGTATTTAAACGTACAATGGACAAGAGTTAATTGATGGGATTCCTGGTGTCTGTTTAGTCATGTTTTCAAACTGGGAATTGTTCCTCTTGAGGTACCGTTTTAAGCTATGCCCTGCCACGACTTACCTGCTCTCTGCTTGCATGGAGGAATGACAGGCCTGCTCTGCTTGGATGGAGGTAAACAAACAAGGACTTTTTCTAGGCTGCAACAAATACTATGCTAACGACTTTATTTTTTCCTTTCCTTATGTTAACTAAGGCACCTGAGCTCGCAGCTTCAGTAACTCCAACCGAGAAAACCGCCTGTAATAAATTAGGAGTCCAAAGGTATCAACGGCAAAGTAGGAATTGGAAATTGGATGGACCGAAGGAATTAATATCTAGCATCTGATGTGTAGTATTGTTTACACCCACATGTGGGGATCAGCTTGGATACTTGAAAAAAGCCCACACGCCCTGTGAATACTTGGGATAGAAAGCGTATGTGGTGATATATCTGCAAAACGCCAGTGAGCTCTGCTCTCGGGGCTGCCTACAGCATAAGTCCTTGTGGTTTATTATTGCCCTGTCCGGTGATGTGGATGCAGGGGATCACTGTTCATCACCAAACTCCACAATAAAAAACCCCTTGCATTTCAGAAGAGTATTTTGTGTCTCATTTGTAATTCTGCCATGCAAATGATAACAATTGGACTGTTCTCCTTTGGGGGGGTGTGGCCTCGAAAGCATACAAGATGCTTTCACACACTGATTGTTGTAACTACTGCTCTTCATTGGCAGGATGACTGCATTTTCTCTACCTACTTGCAAGGAGTGTTTTCTAGTATTGGCCTCACACTTTGTTCATTTGCCACTTACAGTTTTACCTTAGCATGTATTTATTGCGTTTCTCTTTGACATTTTTAAAAATCCTACAGTCTACAGAAACTTTTTGGATTTTATAGCTTCTCACTTTATGATTATTTCTTTTTCTAAGATTAAATGCTTTAATGGGAGTTTGAAAATGTGAAGATACTTTTACCTGTCTTGCTGAGATTCTGGCATCTTTGGGGCCAGGGCAGGAGGGAGAGTGTGTAATTTTGAATTTTAACTCATCTCCCATGGTTCTTCAGTGAAGGGTTTCACTGTGAAATGGATATCAAAGGACTCTGTTTTAAAGCGGTGTTTGTGAGGGCTGGCCATATCCGATTCAGATGGGGCTCAAGGGCTTGGGAATTTGTTAGATGTAAGATGTATGTATGTGACAGGGCCTTTCATTATGGTCATCTTTTACTGACAGCCAGCATCTATTTCAAACTTTCCTTTAAAATCCTTGTGATGTTATTAATAGGGTGTTCTTGAAGTAACAGTGTGCTTACATCGGCTAGACTACCTGGAGACTAACTCCCTACGTTCATTCAGAAGAAATTTAGAGATGTTTCAGGCGTAAATCTTGAGCCTGAACTGTTCCAAATTTCATGGTTTTACGTGAACGTGGACCTGATTTACAGATTTAAAAGACAGTGGTTTGCAGTGAGAGCAGGATGGAAGAAGAGTGGCGTTGGAAAGCAGTGAAGTTCTGCGGGGAAGCTCTTGCGGGTGAATACACAGGACAGCACTAAGTGTCAAGGGTTTTAGCTTTTGAAGATTAAGCAGTGGTGAAAGTGCTGAAAAGTGGGGGGAAAAAAGTAATGCAGATTCGATCTTCTGTGATGAAGATTTAATGAGGATTTTGCCTTGGCTGCTGCATTAAATCAGGTTCTGTGTGGTGGAGTTTCCATCCTTCTGGAGAATTCTGAAATTCTTTTGATTATAGAGGAAAAGCTGAAAGTTTGGTTTGGGGACTTAAATTCATGTTTGGAAGAATGAATATGAAAGAGTAGCTGGAATATTAAGTTAAACCTGGAGTGGTTTTTTTTTCTCTCATGCAAGTTTAGGGTAATTGGCACTTGAACACTGTTTTTTCTTACGGTGGGCAGCTCTCCGCCTTACCTAAACAAGGACATGCATGGCTAAAACGATCTCTGATGTTACAGTTGTAGTAGGAGTGCCACATTTTTAGGGTGGGTGAGAACTGTGGTCCATTGTCCTTTTCTTGTGAGCGATCCTACTGAGATGTGTTCATTTGAGGGAATGGTTGCTGCAATTCTTCATGCACCACCTGCTTCCTTCCAGGGCTTCAGGCCAGGCTGTCCTCTCTCCAAACCCTGGGCCTTTGGGGAAGAGCTGAAGGCTCCCCGGTGCTGCTCGTGTAGGTCGTGTCGGGCTTTGCTGCTCCGGGTAAGGTGTTTCCCAGTATGTTTCCTCTGTGGTACGCTCTACGTGGGTGCCTGCGCCTCTTCTCAGCCGCTCCACGCTGTGCCTCCTGCAGCCGTGTGCCCTGAATGACGCGTTCCAAGATGCGCGTGTGTCCGGGATGGCGTTGTTAATTGTGGATGTACAGGTTATTGGGTAAGAAGTGCTGGACGATGACAGCAGTCATGAGTCTGGAGAGCTTTCCTGGGGGACAACGATGCTTGTCTGAGCACGAGGAGTGAGTCCCACAGGCACGACGTGCCCCAAAAGGAAAAGTCTTTGCATTTTTTTAATAACGGTCTGTTTTTCTGTTTACAGACCAGCTCTTCTTTAGGACACCCCTGGTTCTCCCCAGGTTAGTCAAATTCAGTGTTTTTGCCTTTGTGCCCGTGCTCAACAGCACGTTGGCTTCCAAAGGGACAGTGAGCCCGGTGGTACCCCATTGCCACTGGACTGGGCAGGGGATGGGCTGGGATGGGCAGGTGCTGCCCACCGGTGCCCTCTGCCGGCAGCGGGGTCGGGCTGGGTGCCCGGGGGAAGACAGATGCCGCTTGGTCCCGGTCCGTGGGGATCTGCCCGGTTTATTCCTACTGGAGTACTGGCTGTGCGGGGAATGTCAGGGAGGCTCCGGCTCGTTAACAGACTCTGCTGACATGGATGGGATGGGGCATATCGACCTCTGCTATGGGAGAAACTTCTGTTTTTTAAAGTCTAATGGCAAATTAAAAAAAGAATACACTTAAAATCAGCAGGTTTTGACCATGATTTCTATCGAGACAGCCATGCTGAGCCCCAACGTGCCAAAGGTTTTGTGCCCCTAGTTTGTAAGCAAATGAGCTTTTTTGGGTTTATCCCGTCAGATGCCCGCTGGGTTGGTGGGTGCTGAGCCACTGCCCAGGGCGGGGATGTCCCTGTGCCCACGGCCCGGCAGGCTGGAGGGTGCTGCCCGTGCTGTTCTCTGCCCCGGGGGGCAGCTGGGCTGCAGAGCGAGGGGTGGATGCTGAGCAGTGGGGATGTGCAGCGAGAAGGGGGGCACCACTTTACCTGTGCCGTTCCCAGTTGCCTCTGCTTTTCTTACCTGTGCTTGTGGATCCCACGTGTGAAACATGGGTGGCCGAGGCTGACGAAATGACACGGTACAGGCGTGCAGGCACCGGATTCTGTGCAGCTCTCTTATTTTTTTTTTTAAATTTGAAGCTAAGGGTAGGTCTAAGAATGCAGAAAAAGGTTGATGTGTTATTTTGTTCAGAAATATTATATGACGTGGTGATTATGCTCTATTACGATCTATACACTGTGTCTCCCTTGGCTTTGTACTCTGATGCGGGATCGCGTGTGATGCCCAGCTGCCTGATTTTTATGTACCAGTAATATACAGGCCATTTTTATAAACAGCCGTGATGCAGCCAAGCGAGTCCTATTAGATTGTTTGTTTTGATCTCACTGGTTTCAGGAATACAGCACTGGAGCTGCAGAACAATCGTACATTGTCCACACTCAACAGAGATCTATATCCATGTGTAGAGGCATTTCATTATTATTTATTAGAATGTTTTAGAATATGTTTAGCCAGAGCAGATAATTGCTTTATATATCTATGATACTTTGGGCTACTCAAGGTATGTATGTTTTTATAGTGTAATGTAAAAAAAAACCCCACAGTAACAACAGACACATACAAAAACCTAATTAACTTAGGATGGGAAATGGAGTAAAAAATTACCTTCAGTTTTCTAAAGCTGGTTTGTCGAAGACTGAGCAAGCAGCTTCTCTCTGGGTGACTGTAGTGTTTCCTGGTGCCTGTTATTTCCATAGGCAGACGAAATCCTTCACTGCTTAAGGCTAGCATGTATATACGCTACGGGAACTTGAGAACTTGGGTTCTACGTTGTACGTAACCCGTTTTCCCTGGTCATGTAAGACAGAGCGCCGTTATGGCTCAGCTGCAGAAACGTGTATTCGCTGGCAATGCTTCACCAGTTCTTCTGAAGCCATTATTTCAAGGGTTTGGGGCTCAGGATCACTCCAGTTAACTGCTTGTGTAATATGCATGTTTTAGTTCACAGTCTCGTGATCCCGTCAGTTGACGCTGCTGTAGTTTGGGTCACCGTGCACCACCGAGGCAGAGGCAGTAAACTGGGATGTTTGCCTGGTAAAGGTATTCCAGTGGGGAGGTGAGAAAATCTGACCTTTACTTAACCATACAGAAACGGGGCCTCTGTTTTGATGGTTTTGTCCAAAAGTTTCCCAGCATAGTCAATTGCATGGAAATTAACTAATTAATTTTCAGAAGAAGAAATGAGGGAAGTGGCTCTGGTGTTTAATTTTTCAGTTTGTGGAATCTCTATTGTTTAAACCCAGTACTTTGAGCTCTTTTTGCTGCTCAGAGTGGATGCAGTACAATTACACTCAACAGATTTTCAGTATCAGTTGCCAGGGGTGGCTAGGGTGAAAAGTTGTTTGGGCCATGGGTCAGAAGATGGATAACTGGAGAACGGTTCACTTTTGTAGCTGTGAGTCCGATGGCCAGGAATGATTTGACGTAGCTGATTGAAGATGTTTATAAACATCTCCCAGTATTCTGGTCTTTTGAAGGTATCTACCGTTTTTAATCCTTTTCCCGGAACTTCCATGCTGACTGGCTCACAAGAAAAGCATGTTGAAAGCATGTGTGTTTCCATGCGTGTTAGTAGTGGAAATGCCACATATCCGAAAGCTCGTCAGGCTGGGAATCGTTTCACACCGGTGCAGGTACTGCCGCGGCTCTACCCGGGACGTGTTGATGGTCTTGGTCGCACACGGGGGAGGTGGTAACGGTTGATTCTGGCTGACGTCCCAGGCTCGTGGAGCGATTGCCAAAGAGGTCTCCGACGCTCCGTCCTCTCCGTGTCTTCTGAAGTCCCTTCACAGCTGGTTTCTCCCAACAAACACCTATGTTACAAAGCTCGTGCTTCAGAGCTGATGCTAAATTGTTCATAATGGAGACAAGGATGTGTGTCATTTTTCATGTGTGTAGCTAATTCACCCAGATTCACAGTCTGCTGTAATTAAATACGTTTTGTATATCAGGTGTAATTAATATTCTAGGACATCCTAAAGACAGTGCTTAAATACCTAAATTTTGTTAATGGGTTCAGCGTACGAGCCTGTTTCGTGAGCACAGGACGGCATAATTGCTCAGGGATAACCCTAGATCTTTTGTTAGTGATCTACCGTACCACCCAGGCTAAACCAACCTATTTATCTGGAGGGCAATTGATTACAAACACAGATTTAACTAACAAATCAATCATAATAGCTGAGATTATACTGACAATCCTCCTTTAGTGGATTTTTATCAATTAGTACCTGAAATGTCACTTGCTAATGTCTTCTATACCTTTGTTGATTCTTGATAAAAATTTGGGTAGGAGGCTATCGTGTTTTAAAGAACTGTGGAAATGCTGTATTTTGGGGATATCCTCTAATTCTAGGAATTCTTTATTAACCTGCTTTACTATCATTCCTTTGTTTCAAAAACAAGTATGTAAGTTAAGATTACGGGCCTGTTCCGTAACCGCAGCTGTAATTGTCTGTAATGAGCTTGTGGTTTAGGGCTTGACTCCACACTTCATGCTTCTGTAGGATGTAATCCCAAATCCACTCCTGGGAGGGGGAAAGAAGTCTCCATGGACTTCAGCAGGCTTGGGATCATTACAGTCAGCATTACTGTCCGTGCAAGGAAAAAGGCAGAAGCCAGGATCAGACCTTCTCAAGAACTTCTGGTTCTTTCTGGATGCCTAGGAAATGTTCGTGTTCCGGAGTGAAACTCAGTGTTCCGTGTGTTGTTAGTAAAATAAAGGAAGGTAAGATTTACAGGGACACGTCCTCATACTTTGACTTCCTCTTGCTGTCATCGTCGGTTGGCAAACTCCTGTAAAATCAGTGGCACCCCTTGGCGTGTGAGGGGAAGGTCATACCAAATACCGGGGATCAGAGTGCGGCCCAGCACATACCGGTGGGTGGATGCAGTATCACCTGGTAGTGGTTGAGGGTTCCTGCTCTAGAAACACCAATGACTGATCAAAATCTTCATGTCACGCCAGAGAATCCTTTTTTTCTTGTTCCCTTGGGCTGCAGCCTTGTAACTATGAGCAGCAGGGCACATGCACCCCTACGAAACCTCTGGTGAGAGCCCTGCCTGCCGATGTCCCTGCGGCTCCCTGAGCACACTTGGAGGGACCGGGAGGGAGATCCGTACGGGCAGGTGGTGGCCCAGGGGGAGGTGAGCAGCAGCCGGTTTGCACGGGTGCTTTGAGGAATGGGAAGAGCGACTTCAATTCGTAGGCGCTGGTATGTCTTCTGATTCTTGTTTTCATATAACGACGTGCGCACCACATGGTGCAACCGTTAAATCTCGTGCTACCCCTCAACCACCTTGTAATGCTCCTCCCCTGCACGTGACTTAATCGATACCATTCTTTCAGTGAAGCAATTTCATACATGTTAAATGCAGAAGGACTCTCCCAGTGCACTCCACGTCATGTTATTGAACCTCTGCCTGTGTTCTGCATTACTCTGGGTCAGCGAGTGCCCCGTGACTGATTCCCACTGCTCCTAATGGGTTATGTTTTCCTTCCAATGGTTTCCGTGTGGTTTTGTAGATCACCCTGCCCCGCAGCATTAGTGACTCCGTGGGAAATAGGACCAGAGTGACATACAGGCCAGCATCAGGAAGCAAAATAGCAAAAAGGTGTACATCAGTTTGGTGTCAAAGCTGTCTGATGTATTAGGGATAAAATAATTGCTCTAGGCTTTTGAGCATGCCTTTAAAATATACCACCTTGCTCAGAGGTTTCCTGACTTGGCCAGTGTGACTGGCTTGCAGTGGGGCTTTACTGATGAGCTGTGCTGCACCTGCCCTTGGTGAGGGGGTGGCATTGAAGGATCCAAAACTGGACAGGGCTTGTCTTCAATTCTCTTCTCTGTCCAGCCCAAAATTTGAAGTCTTCTACTCTTTGGCACCACAGATATCTTCTACTGTATTAGACTGATCTTTGTGGTATTAGCGCTCTGAAGTAAGTAATAAGCAGCAGAATTGTTAACATTCTTGAGAAATGCCTTTCATCTTTCAGTCTTTCTAGTGTCCACCCTTTGCTGACCGGTTGGGTGGTTCTTCTGTTGAATCTCCTCAGGGGTCTGTCTTAGCGTGAGCAATAGCGTGTGCCATTTGGGTGCACATAGGGACGGAGCACAGAAACGGGAAACGAGTCTTGGGTGGCAAATAGAAGGTAGATTCTTAAAGGGCTGTGCTTGGCTTCTCTCTCATCCTTCTTTCCCTTCGCTTAGCCGGTGCACACCCAACGTCTGTTTTGTGTAAACCTCTGGTTTAGCCTGTGCCTTCGGCTGCTCTCTGAAGGTTTAGCGAGAAATGTAGATTATGTCAGGGTGGGGGTTGCTGGGGAATGGAAAGAGAGTTTCTATCCGCTGTTGTTGTGTGTTGTGTCACCCCCTGCTTTCTCAAAATAAGCAGGTATCAGTGCAGTATCTGCGAGGTGTGTTTAATAAATAGTGCTATTCTCTGCTTTCTGCTGTACCATCTGTCGTCGGTGCTTCAGGAACAAAATATGCTCTTAGAAAGGTGAAATTAAGAATTTTGAATGTTTCTCTTTTTTTCTTTATTTATATTTGTTTGCTCATTGGTGTCACAACTGGGTGAGTAATAAAGGCTTTGCTCGAGAGTTGGTTTGGTGGAGGCTGAATGAGCAGGGGAAGATGATATGAGGTATCCATTTCAGAGGCTAGTTTCTTTTTCACAAATACTTGTCTGTAACTTCTGGTAAATTCATGACAGGGTGGGTGATTCATGACTTGGGGATGTGTGCACACCTTGAGATAATGTTAGTTAGATAGTTTTTATGGATATGTTGAGATTATTATGATCACCCTCGTAGCACATTTGATAAATGAACGTAATTACAAATACAATAGCAATTGATGTGATCACAGTGTTTACAAAGTGTGGCTCATTTTTTGTATTGATTGGAACTTTCAGAGAAGGTGTGGAAGTATTCGCTGAGATCTCGTAAAACAAAAAGCCGTGGCTGCGGAGAAAGAGCCTGGTCGGATGCACCGGTCCCTTCACAGGGAAGACACTGTGGTTAGTCTCTGCTCAGCAACTTTTTGAGCAGAGTGAAGGTGCATGTTACGGTATTTCCTATGCCATCTCCTTTTTAAGAGATTTTTGCCCACCCTTAGTTTGTCTTTTTTCATCCTGGAAGGCAAATAACAAAATGGTTTGGGTCTGCCTTATGGAAAACACCAGTCATGCTCCTCCTCAACTTCAGAGAAGGGTGATTTTTTTTTTTCTTTATGTCAAAGGTTACTTTTAAAATAAGGATTAAAAAAACAAACCACAGAACAACTAAAACCCAACTGTTATGCTGTGTTTTAGTTGATGGTTATTAATTATTACATACAGTAGTATGTGTCTGAAAGCCCTTAATTTTTAGCTCAGACTAGTTAAAGATGTTTGCAATTATGGGATACGTTCAGGTATATACCAGTGGAATATTGGCAACGTTTTCCTGTTGGGGTACATGCTCTTCATATAAACCAACACATGAAAAGGAGAGCTGTAGAGAAAAGAGATCAAAGTTAGAATTGCTCAGGAGGAAGGAGATGAGTCTGCATCAGCCACAAAGGAAATGCTGAGCTAGATCAGAGATCAGCTGTGAAATTGCACCTAGTGAGACTTACCCAGAGGAATCTACGTTGAGCGGTCCTGAGTGAAGGAGACAGACTGGGTTTAAGAATATTCCAACAATGGATTCACAAAGTGTTAGGGGTTGGAAGAAACCTCTAGAGATCATCCAGTCCAACCCCCCGCCAGGGCAGGATCCCCCAGAGCAGATCCCACAGGAACAAGTCCAGGGGCTTTGGAAAGGCTCCAGGGAAGGAGACTCCCCCCTCTCTGGGCAGCCTGTCCCAGGGCTCTGTCACCTCACAGGGAAGAAGAGTTTCCTCATGGTCAGGTTGAACCTTCTGTTTGCCAGCTGATGGCCACTGCCTCTCGTCCTGTCACTGGACACCCCTCAGAAGAGCCTGGATAAGCCTGTCCTTCTAGCTCTGTGCGTCCTTCTGGGATTAGAAGAGATTCTTCATGATAAAATACCAAGTTGTGTGACTTTTCAAAAAACCTGTTATTCTTGCACATTCAGTGGTAGCCGATTTGTGATGTATTTGGTCTCCTTTCCAGTATTCGCACAGCAGCTGGTGTATTTTTAACTTCCAGTTCTTGCAGCCAGCTGATGACTTCTTTCCTTCACTCTGCCTTCTTTAGAGCCTGGTGACCTGTCAGCAAACAGGCATGGCTTCGCATCGTGGAGGGTTTTTTGGGAATAGCTCTCCATCTCGTTGTTTCTCCTCCGTGCTGTCCTTTTTGCTGTGAACATCCCTTGTTCTTGCACACCTCTCTCCATGGGGAGCGAATCCAGCGATGTCAGCCGGACGGTAGGGGCTTATAGACACTGAGAATAAGGAGGTGTTCCATGTCTGTACCTGTAGCAAATCGGACCTTATGCCACTCGCGGTACTCACTTGTTTCCACATGCTGAAAGGCAAAAACCAGTTAAAAACACATGCAAGCATTAGTTTGTCATGCAGTCAAGTTAAAGGAGGGATAGTGGAGAAAAGGATCTTCGCGTACAGCCAGGTCTTTCCGTTTGGAGTTAGCTGATAAACAGAAACACAGGTCTGTACAGGTCCGCATTGTTTAGAGCAGCCAGTAATTCCTGGGGCCAGTATTTCAGAGTGGTTGTTCAGTCTAGCATATGGAGACAGTATATTGGTGGCTCTTTATACTTCCTGCTATAATGCACGAAAGATACCGCTTATTTTTCAACAGAAAACTAATGACACAGCGGGTTTTTTTTTTTCCATTGTAATTCTTTTCAGCATCTTCCGGTGGTGGTGTGCCAATGCAGGTCAGTTTTTTTTCCTTGCTATCAACTACTTTGGTTCTAAGATAGGACAGGGGGTGATGGTATGTTCAGTTGAAGTGAAGGGTGAGATCAGCCCACAGCTGCCTACAGCCAGAGTTTTCCTTTGCGGGGCAGCGGTGGCTGCACTGTCACAAGCTGCAGGTGCTGTTGGTAGAGGAAGCCTTCAATTCCTTGGCTTCTCCCTGACTTCCCATCTCGAAGCAGGACACTTGGAAGAACACCTCAGGATCTCGGCTGAGGCTTCCTGGCCTTTGTCAAACCGGAGAAGGTTCATCTTGTCAACGGTTGATCCTTAGCTTGCCTTGGCTGAAATGTGATATAAGAGTATTTAATACCTTGCATTAATTGGCTCTAAATGTGCAAAAGACATTAAAATGGAATTCTTTTAATTAAGTGCCATTAAACACGCAGTATTCCAACACTGGGTTGTAAACTGCTGTGGAAGCCGTTACGTGCAATGTTGCCCGGTGCACGTGTTCTGGCCACGGGCAGGGCTGCTGATGTCATGGTTGGAGCTGCCGTCCTGGGAGAGGTTGACAGTGGCAGTTGAGGTGTGTCTTGCTCAGCCCAAGGCAGAAAAACTGGATGAGGCAGTTCTTGGTTTGCTTGGGTTCTTTTTTCCCTTCCTGTGTTCGCAGGATTCTTGGCTTCGGCAGCTTCGTGAGCTGGACAAACAGAAGTGCGCTAAATTCAGCTTTTCATAGTATTTCCCTTCATTTTCTGATCGTCCTGGATATTTTTTCCTTTTAGAGAGGGGATAACATTTGGGGAACTTCAGCAGGTGATAAAGGAAACATATTTTAGCGCAGCGTTTTGCGTGCTCGGTACGGACGCAGGCGCTGCCCGCAGCGGCAAGGTGACGCTGAGGCGCGGCTTCCGAGCGGTACCTGTCGTGCCGTTGTGTTTCTCCTGCCAACTTTCCCCTGCCCTGTTAAATAAGATCTGTCACTCTGACAAAGTAGTTGTACAAGTGTTAGTGCAGGAAGGAGAAAAATCTTACTTCCCATAAGCTCGACTTTTCCTTTTTATCCCCTTCTGATGCAATCAGCTCCTCATACCACCCCCCCCCAACCCCGCGAATGTAAATTCGATTAAAGCCCTCTTGGTTCCTTGCCCACTTCTCCGCCATGAATCCGATCGCTGTTATTATTTCTGCCTGTGTCACTTTTATTTTCTCTTACCTTTTCCCTCTCGGTTTTATGTAAATAATGTTTGGATAATGGAGTGAAATGGTTTCCATGGTGCTGAACAAATACGGGTCACAGTGCGCGGGACTCCTCGGCACCTGAACAGAAAGGTGAACATGTATATAATTTTTAATTATTGGATTTCTCGCAACTAAGAAATAAGTTTTGTGTGTCTTGTGGTATCATTTTGCTGATGGGAAAAATTAGTTCATTATGAATTCTGCAAAAATAGTTTTCCCTTTCAAATGGTAATTTTTTCACTGTATTCATACTTTTTTTTAATGACACTATCATGCATTACACCATCTGATTAAAAAATCTGCTGGAATAATATTTGCACTGAACATCTGTCATTGGCAGCTGTAAATATGTTCTGTATTTATCTACAAGAAATCAAGTTAAGAGCCCCTTGCAGTGAGCAGAACTTCTACTGAAGGGTGAGAGTCTGAATGCTGGTTCCCATCCGTTTCCCTCAGATAGGGATGTCCTGAAATAGGTTAAACATATGGATCATTAATTTTGAAACCAAACCGAAGTTGCAAGGACTATTTTTAAAATGCTCCGTAACAGTTGCTGTCATGGAGAAAAGTTGCAAATGCAACTTTGGCAGGAAAGCGAAGGTTTGATTGCAGGGGCTTAGTGCTCTTTTCGGAGCCACGCTGGGGAGCACCGTGGGCTGGAGCCCGTGCCTGCAGCCTGGGCCGCGGGGGGCTCGGGCTGCCGTTGCGTGCCGAGGGCCAGAGCCCTGTGCCTGGGCTGCCATTGCCACGGGGGGAGGGAGCACAGGGAATTCCTTGGGGCTACTCTCATCCTTCCGTCTTTCCCTGCAGGATCTGAGCAATAGGCTGGGACAGTTGACAGGGTAGGTCTTGTGAAAGAGAGAAATACCTGTCCTTCCACCCCGTTTTGGGGGCACCTCTGTCTGTAAGTTTTATGTGGCTTTCTTAGCCTCTGCAAACAAGGAAAGAGGATTTCCTTCATCCCCAAAGAGGATGAGAAAATGGATTTTATGATTCTTATCTTACTGAGTTGCCATCTAAATAGAATTGACGTTGCCTAACATTACGTCGATCCCGTCTTTTCCTACAAGGTCTATAGGGAAGCTGAGTTTGATGGGTCTGGAGCTGCTTCTCAACAGCCCAAGTCACTGCAGTGGCGACTTGCAAACTGCCAGAAGCCACGTGTCCAGGCACGGCACCGTTTCCGAACGTAAATCCGTGTAACACAGTAATGCCGCATCACACTGAACAAGCGGCGATGATGAATCCTGACAGGAAAGTTGAAGAACTTCTAAGATTCAGTGGCAGCTGTTTGGCTGTTCATAAACCTTGCCCTTCTTAGGAAAATTTAGGTTGACTCTTGGAGCAAAGGAGGAAGTCACCTTAAATAATGAAATCTGCAGTGAACGAATATGCCGTGACTGGCAGAGGGAGGCACGTTCTCAACTCTACGTCCCGTGCGAGCTTGCAGAAGCAAAGTCGTGTGTCACTCTCAAACTCACCCTAGGTTGTATGATCGGGGAAAAAAAAACAGAGTAAAGGTTTTTTAACTGAAAATTCCCTGCAAAAAGCCTTAATGCATTTACATCGGGACTGAGTTCCCTCGGCTGGGAGAGCGAGCCTTTTTGGATTTGTAGGGTAGCTGTCAATGGCTAGAAACAGCATGTGACTTAAATGACTAATCAGAGAGAAAAATAAATGCATAAGCCAACAGGCTGGAGAACAGTCCACGGGCAATCTCTGGTTATCCTTGTGATTGTAAATGAGTCGTTGAATAAATCAGAGTAACTTATAAATGAGTGTAATAAATGAGTATCAACAGGAGTTTGTTATAGGGAGAATTCATAAGCAGAAAAGGGTGGTACGTTCGTCAAAAAAATCTGCGCCACCGATAATTCATCTGTTACTGTAATTATCATCTCGAGCTGGTCCTGGTGGTAAATGAGGAATTAGGATGGGCTCTACCATGGTGATATAAAGATACATTGCCTTCAGTTGACGGCATTAAATCATCCCACTGCCACGTTCTGCACCAGACAGAATGGGGTGACCTTCCGGCACAGCCCCGTGCCGCAGCCCATCGCAGTCTCCCAGTCTGAAGGTGACAGTGGGACAAGCAACCACTGCAAGGACCTTATCTGGAAGAGTTATGCGCTGGTGTGCTAAGCCTGGGAGGAGAAGTGTCCAGAGCAACGTGAAGCCCTGAGTGCCCTTCCTCCTGCCGTTCCCTGCCTGGATGCCCGTTGCTTCAAGCGGAGCAGTAAGTGCAGTACGTTGGGGATGCTTTCACCCTGCTGTCCCCTGGTCCTTCGGCAAGTCCCTTACCCCAGAAAAGGCAGCAGTATGGGTTTAAGAGGGGATGTGTTGCTAAGGCATGAAGTGGAGATGTTTTTCCTAAAAACTTCTTCACCAGAAGCACTGTCAGGCGTTGGAAGGGGCTGCCCAGGGACGTGGTGGAGTCACCATCCCGGGAGGGATTTAAGAGACGGGTTGATGTAGCGCTCAGGGACGTGGGTTAGGGTAGAGCGCTGGGTTGATGGTTGGACTCGATGATCTTAAAGGTTTTTTCCAACCAAAACAATTCTATGGTTCTATAGAAATGAAAGATTTGCTTCTGACTGCCTTACCCATGGTGCTCCCAAAGCTATTTGAGCTGGGAAGCTGTTTTTAACATTAATTAAGCTTTCCCTTTGCCATCCTGAAGGACGGTGCTTGTAGTGGCTGCTGCGCTGTCGCAGTGGATATTCTAGAGTGCGGTCAGCAAACAGGTAAAGGCAATGAATCCCTTCCCCTTTGTAACGGCAAATGCTGCTTTGCAGGGCAGGAAAGTTCTCCAAGGATGTTGTTGCTTTGTTTCACGGACATCCAACTTTCCTACTTCCAGATTCCCCATCCTCTGCTGGTGTTTTCTCTTCTTCAGGGTTTATGATGCAGCTCTTGACAATGGGTGTTTGCCTCAGAGCTGTGAGGAGCAAAAGATGCGTTATTAATCCTGCCGTGCCTCAGGACCAGACGAAAACGCAGTCTCATTGCTGCGATGCTCGGAGGATGGTGGGTGGTCCCCGGTCTGAATGAACACGGCCCCTTTGGCTCAGTGGCGGCAGGGATGCGCTGATCCCACCGTGCGCAGATCCGGTCGGGATGCAGGTGTTTAACAGGGATCTCAAAGTACCGTACGTGTGAGAGGGCGGATTTCGGGCAGGGGCACTAAAGCAAGCCCCTGTGCACTGTGTGCATCTTCAGCTGCTCAGAGTGGTAGGTGTCACTGTGGTGTGGGACAGGTTTCTTCGTCGTTATACCCTGGTTACGGGACAAGAGTTAAGAAGAAGAAAGCGTTTCTTAGAGGGGTTGTATAGTACAGAGTATTTTAATTGAGTTCCTATGGGTTCTGTCCATCTACAGCTAGTTCCTCAATAGCAAAGTGAGTTGTGGGCAGTAAGTCCTTTGGCCTGCAACACTGGGGGTGTCAGTGTAGGGAAAATACTCTGCCCACGTGGCCCCGGGCCTCTCCTTGGGAAGTGTTAAAGGGAGGAGGTGCTGTGTCGTTGTTCTGGTTTAACACTGTGTTTACAGTAATGCTGCAGTTCATCAGCTTCATGAACCCCAGGCAAGCACGGGCCTCGCTCAGGCTGGTAAGTCAGCCACCATCATATTCAAGGAACAACCGTGTATGTTCTTCCAGTGTAGCACACAAACGTTGTTTGCTAGAATTCCTGTTTCAGTTACAGAATTAAGATAGCTGTCGTCTTTCCCGCTGCGTCATGTTACAGATTAAGGCTACCGGACCGATAACAACAGTCTTTAATAGATATTAATAAATATAATTTCCCCTGAAGTTTTGACATTGAAAGGCTTGTGAGGAGAATTATGGCACTTATTATCTGCAATATGTTAGGGTCTAAATTTAGTTACTGATGTTGTAGGAAACTATGGAAGTAGTTTTGGTTTAGATTGAGGCTGAATCAAAGAAACCCACCCTTCTCAGAAATTAATGGATGCTTTCATTCTTCCTGGCAGAGCTACTTGATCATTCATATGACTAAACAGACAATCAATTTAACGGCAACGTATGGGAATGGAGGGAATGAACAAATAAGCTATGAATGATGAGAATAGAAAAATCAAGCCCCCCTCCCTTATTCTCTTTTAATGGCTAATACCAACAGGGACAAGACCAGTAAAAAGAGGTTAATGAATTGCAGAGATCCTTGAGAAAGTGATTGACTGGTATTGAAGCTCAGTCAAATCAGTCATAAATATTTACTTTTATTAGCAACAGTGGGTTGCCTGTTATTTTCAATTGATTTTTAAAGCTGTCAAAAATCTACCACTGTGACTATTATCAAGTGTTTTATTTCATCAATATTTCTCAGCTACAAAGAGCTGGACGAAACACTGTCCTGTAGCTGTTTCCTTATCCCTTTGGTAAGTCTTGCTGACAAATGATTAAGAGAAGGAAGTTAAAATGAGATTCACTGCACCACACAGGATGATCGCCCCCATGGCTTCCCTGCAACCAGAGTCCCTCGGGTTTAATGTCGCGCCCGCTCGGGCTTTGCTGTGCCGCGGTGAGCTCCATCAGAGCAGCCAGCATTCCTAAACCTGCAGTTCTGCCTGCTCCACCCCTGTGGAAGGTGCCTGCTGGACGCTTTATCCCTCGCCGGCTCCGGGAGTCAAACGGGTGGCGAGGTGGCTGCGGCGAGCACCACGCCGGGGCTTGCCCACGCGGAATATTGCTCTCTGCTGCGCAAACACGGGGGGAGAGGAGCCTTCCTAAAGTTGCTGCCTAGCCAGGCTGCGAAATGGAAATATTTTCAAGGTGGTGTTTGCTGCGTTGAAGCCCAATAATATAATTCAAAGGAAAATAACAAAAGGAATTTCCTAGAGATAGCAACAAAGAGTTAACATTTCCCAGGGCAGACAAGTTTCCAATTCAATTAGTTTTAATGAACCTTCTGCTCACTGGTTACTGAACTAGAAAGAACAGCAATAAATGCCCAGAGGAAAGAGAGAGAGGATATTAAAGGAGGGTTAGTGTATAGTATATAAATTTCCAAGTTGACTAAAAGAGTAGCCTTGATACAGTTTTAGGAACCAAAACGGCAATGTCATATATGCGTTCCTTTTTCAGCGAGCAGTTGTCACACATACTGGATAAACCATGATCTCCCTTGATTCTGCCAAACTACTGGCCCTCTATTGTCTCTGGGAAGGCTGCAGAAAAATCACAAACTGTGTTTTCGGTTATTTTTTAATCAACCAAATAGGTGTTTTTTTTTTTTTTTTTAAATGCATTGCAGTATTAGTATTTTGTAAGTCAAACACAGGGAAAACGTGAGTTAATAAGACAATGAAAAAGCAAATATAAATTCTGTAGTGAGAATTCTGTACTGAGTGCCTTTTTAATATAAAATGCACAGTAATTTTTGAAAAACACAAACCTTTGAGGGTATTGTTCAGCCTATTATTAACAGCGTTTCCATGCAAGTTTGCTTTATGTTTAAATATTAATTTTATATGAATTTTGGTCACTGAAGTTATGCTATAGAATTTCCCTCCTGTATTTCCAGAGTCCAACAGTATGTGTCAGGTCTTGGTTAACGTAAAACCACAGAGTTGCATGTGTTTACACATCCATGCTGACTAAATATTGGTCAGAAAGAATAGATTTTGATATGTGCTGCGTGTTGTATTATTGTTTCAAATAGTGTTTTCTGTTACATGAGGCTTTCCCCCCCCCCGTTCACTGAATTTCCATGGAATTAGCTGTGTGCACTTGAATTCATAGTCTGCTTGCTGCTTTTAGCGATGTTAAATTCTTGAAAAAACCGACAGCGTTCTAAGCACGTGGTTTGCCATTAGATGGTAATGTAAGAGGGGTTTATAAAGAACAGAAATCTGTTTTTTCCTTTTGCATATCGGTGTAAGGTAACAGCAAAATTCTTCATGCTGTATTTTGATAGTGATATTTGTCTAGTCACAATACCATTCAAGCAGGCAGATTTTCAGTTACACAGTCCTACTTGTCTGTACATTTCCAGTCACTGTTCTTCATTCGAGCTGAGCCTGTATCCTTTCAAGTCCCGCATCTCTAGTACAGCCCGCGTTACTGTGCGTGATGTGAGCGAAACCCATTTTTACAGCTCCCTTAAATGCAAAGCTACTCATCCTAAAACAAAGCTTTGCCGTTATCAAGGTTGAAGACAAGATCTCACCTCCTTTTGTTAGTGTTTGGTAAGCAGTATCAGTACTGAAAGAACAAGAGCTTTTAGGCTGTATTTCTATTTGAATTTTCTAGCTTAACCAAGTTTTTTTTTTTGGGAAAAAAAAAAAATTCCAGTAACTAACTGCCAATAGAGATGGTTTTTTGTGGAAGTACTAAAATAATCACAATTTTATTTTCCATGCCATCGTTTCAGTGCTCTGTAACCAGGCGTTAGAGCCTCTACGTAGTGAAGCACAGCCCGTGACAGCCTTTTACGCTGCCTACAAACCGGCTTATGCTGGAGGACCAGGCACTAACCTCGCCTTTCTGCTTTTCATTCTCCAGCCTTTTAATGTTATAGAAAACTACTGCAGTAACTTCACAGACTGTTTGCTAGTGAACAGGCAAGCCAAGGTTCTTCAGAAGTGTAACTGTCATGCTTACAGAAACTGTTCTGGGACGGGACTGGGTGCTGAGGAGCAGCTGGAACAAGCCGACCCCTCTGTTGGGCTTCTCTCTGTTCCCAGGCACTGGAGAGCTGGGTCGGCGTGTTGACAGGATTCTGCTTGTAACGACAAAATTGGGGAACACAGAGATATCTGAAATTAGCCAGTGGGTCTTTAATTGTTGCCCTGTAGTTTTTCTTGTGATTCACTGAATTTCATCCGTGTTTGCACTGGGAATATCTGTTCTCTGAAGTTACGTATTCAGTGGTGAGTCACACAGTAATTTTTAATAACAGAAACCACATCACCAGTATACCACGACTTCCAGAGCGAATATTTAGCGTGAAGCAGGCTGGCAACTTCCTCTTCAGTTTGCTAAATCCCAATAAATCGCAGTAGAGAATTATGGGAAAGCGAACATGAACAATAGAGAAGATAAAATAACTCTGCCTTCCAGTTTCTTAAATAGCAACTAAAAGTCTAGAACTTGCCTCTAAGATATTACAAGAACTTTGTCAAGTAGCACATGAGAAAATAGAGCCCACAGCCATATAGTAAGCAAAAAAATTCTGTTTGAGTATTGACATGACAGTTTTTGAAAGTTCAAGCAGAAAACCAATTATAATGAGCACTGAAAAGCCCGGAGCCCTGCTGTTCAATAAATAAAAAAGTACAACAAACTATTTTCCAAAAAGGTTCTAGAGAGTTTCTTCTTGTCCCACTACTTACAATATGATTACATAAATAGTCTCTATTTGCTGTTGAATTGCCAGGCAGCTGTATTAAAGTACAAATCAAATCAAGTCAGGATTAGAAAGTAAAAGAGCATGGTTTAAAGTAATCTATCCCCCAGGAACTGTGCTCAGATTCATCAAACAGAGCTTAAAGTACAGTATATCTTATACCCTTGTGTTTCCATGCTGCACTGCTGCAAAACCAGTTATTATTTTTGATATCCAGAGAATGTTGCTCATAGCTTTAGGAGGCTCACTTGCTTATTTAAAGTGCTATAAACCTTCTCTGTCACTTATTATTATTTCTCTTGGTTAAGATTCATGAGAAGGACGTAAGTGTGGAAGACACAAAGCGCCTTTATTGATCAGATCATATTTGCCTCCCCTGAATTACTCCAAATATGCGCTATGGATAAAGGAATGATATGTTTTCTTCCACGTTTGTGGTGATCTGCAGGTGCAATATTTTAAAAGCTCAAGTGCTGTGCGTTGTCCTGCCTCATCGCGCGTTTCCCTCTTGGTCGATGTGTGGAGAACCTCAGCTCTAGGAACCAGGACAACGGTCTTCATCCCAGCAAAAGCACCAGCTCCTGTTTACCTGACAAAATGTGTTTCTGTTGATTTAGAAACATAATCGGCCCTTAAAAAGAGTGTGAATTACATGGTAAGCACGTCTTTATAAAGCTTTTTTGTATGCCTGCTTTGAGACCGTAGAGGTACCACGCGCTGGCTGGTTTGCCAGGGGAAGGGCAGAGACCTGACCTGGTTTGGTGGTGTTATTCCTTAGGACTGGGACTTGTACAGAGCAGATCCAAATTCTCATCACTCCTTGTTGCAACACGGTGACATACAAAAATAGAGAATCATGGTTTGGGTGGGAAGGGACCTTAAAGCCCCCACAGTGCCACACCCTGCCGTGGGCAGGGACATCTTCCATAGCCCAGGGTGCTCCCAGCCTCATCCAGCCTGGCCTTGGGCACTGCCAGGGATGGGGCACCCACAGCTTCTCTGGGAACCTGTCCCAGTGCCCCCCACCCTCCCTGTCCATTCTCAATCTCCCTCTTTCCATTTAAACCTGTTACCCCTTGTCCTGTTGAGGACATTTGTAAGCACGAATTTGAGCAAACAACTAGTGTGCTTGGATACTTAGGAGCTGGTTAGTACTAGGTGCTTTGTGTGCTCCTTTCCAGAGGACGCAATGGACACCTGTTACCATCAGTTGTCTTGCCAGCAATAGCTATTTGAGCTTATAGGATAGGTCATGAAGCAGGGCTGGCTCTTTATGGTGGGATGTATAGCGTGTTGTGGTGCTCGGTGTGCTCCTAGGGCTTGTCTCGGTGCTCATCACAGGCTGCTGGACTGAGCACAGGGGAGGAGTTTGGAAATTGGAGATCTGATGCTACGTGACAATGATTTCCTGCATGACCTGCCTTCTCAGAATGACTCTTACTGACTCCCTCCCTCACTGCAGAGCGGGGACGCAAACCATAGCCCACCGCCCAGGATGGGCTGGGGGGGGTTGCGCTTGGAAACGCAGCACATTCGGTAGGTGCAAGGGGTTAGTAGCACGGTGAGTGCGTGCTCTTCTGGTTTTGAACCTGCCGAAATCAGAGTAAAATCAAGTAACCAGATGATGATAAACCCCAAAGGATTTCCACACTTCCAGAAAGACTGAGCGACGCTCTGTCCGTGTCTCGGGGAAGCGCAGTGTTCCCCTCGGGTCCCAGCCATCCTCTCTTCCCAGCTGGCTGCTCTGGTGGTCCATCGTTTGGGACCTCCAGCTCCATGGTGGTGTAGTAAGTTGCTTGTTGTCACTCTGCTGAGGACGATCACCCTAAATTGAAAACGGGGTAGTGCCTTGATAGTAATAAGTGTCTTCGTTAACGAGGTTAAAATAGAGTAAGTCGAAACGTAAATTTAGTGCTGATTTTCTGCCCATTGCGCCCTGGGCTGGGGGTGAGGGTTAAAGCGAACCGCTTGTTGCAGCGCTTTCCCGGAAGTGGCGTACTGGGGAGTAACTCTCTCGCGCAGCTCCCTGTCAGTCCTTGGGCTTCCCAGCGAGCAGAGAGAATGGGGCCATTCTCCTGCTTTTGCCTTCTTCAGGATTCCCGCCTTTATCCCTGTTACTTTGTAAGCTGGCCGCGGGGAGCAGAGCGTCCACACGTTACACCGATGTTAGCGGTTTGACTATGAGCACCTTCCTTCCTCCCTGCTCCCTCTCCCGCCCTCAAATTGGTCTGAACAAATTTTTGGGGAATCTTTTAATGAAGTATTGATTTTTATCAAGCACATCAAACTAAAGGTAAATGTACCGTTGTGTCATGTTTAAAAAAAAACCCCAAACCAAGAAACCCCAAGCCCCAGTATATTACAGATAAACTAAGATAAATGACTTAAGTGCTCAGTTTGTGGAGTAAATTGAAACCATACATCATGGGCTTTCATTATTTTATATTATAAATACTGTAAAGAGTAGGAAAGATGATTGAACAGTAATACAAAATTAGTACTAATTGTCATGACTCCGTTGATGAGGAAATGCGCTTTTAATATAAATAATGCGGAGTAATCATTATAACAAAAGTTAATTTTTTATAGCTAGCGATTGCAGGGTGATAATCAGAAGACTATGACATCCATTAAATTGCCCGTCCCCGATCCCGCATGAAGAAATGAAGGGATCTGTGTTAATTTTAAAGCTGCCTTTGATTGGGTGAACCTGTCTCCGTTTCGCGTGACACTCTTGCCACAGGTCATTGCCTGGTGCAGTGTACCATGAAACAAACAAATAGAAAAAGGCACCTTCTGGCACTTTAAGTTTCCCTGCCATCTGACTGCAGCCCCGGTGGGTTGAAATGATGAAAAGCACAGCCTTGGAAAAATCTTCCTATGGTTAGATTGGGAAAAATGAGTATGATTATCACATGTGCTGGGAAGGGCAGGATAGACAGCTGAAGTCATCTCAAAACTCCAGAGAGAAGAAGAAGACAAGAGGTCACAATTATATTCTGGTATCACACTCCCTTTCACGGAGATCTGATATATTCGGTTTGTTCTTGTATGGTGCTTAGGGAAGTTCTAATTAAGGGAAGAAAGAATTTTGACACATGTGAAGCAGAGATCAATATTTAGCACTATAATCAGCAATTCCTGATGGTTTGACAATGTCACTATACACACTGTAACTATCCATTATTCTCTGAGAAGGGAGCCAGGCGGAGGCTAACAGGCTTACTGCAAGCTATCATGAATCACATAAAGCAGTGCCTCATTCGCTTCTATTTGTCTTCCTTTTCATCTTCATTCATCCTTATAAAGCAGCCTGCGCTGCCACCAGCCTTGAAAGCCACCATGCTTCTGCACCGCGCTGGGGAGGAAAACGGCCTCTCAGAACGTGCCTCGCGCGGAAGCAACAGCGATTCCTGCGGGATGGGCGGATGGTTGTGCCACCTCAATACATGCGGTGCCACCAAAATATATTTAAAGCCCCGTAATGTTGACGGTTGCTGAACAGCGGGCGTATTCGAGAGCTGATAGTACAATAGGCAGTGGTAGCAAGCACGTTATACAGTAGCCAAAGCTCCTGACTCTGCCTCCTCTAACAAGAAATGGTGAGATCAGGGAAGTTATTTTTAGGGTATGATCCTGTATCTGCTTAAATTGATGGCATCCAGTTCTAATGGTGTAGCAGTAAAAGAAAAATGGAGCGAGAGAACGAGCTGAATCTCCAGTTTTTGCTACTTGTACATTGAAGACAATCAATCATCCTGTTTACCGCCTGAACTCTGGGCTGGTAGAGCCTTAGAGAGAAGGATGACACGCACGCAAAGACCCTGTTTTTGTTCTCCCATGATCACGGCTTTAATTGTGGGACCGTGGAGATCCGCAAGGCATGGCGGAGTGCTCGTGGATCTCAGCGCGTTACGTGATTTCGTACGAGCGGAAGGGCGCGCGTCTTCCGCGCGGCTCCGGTCATCGTTAGCTGTTTTGCTTTGAAAACAGGAGCGCTCCAGTTTGGGAGCGGAAATTACGCAGGTGGCTGGTCGTGTCTGAACACGCCATGCAGGCTGAACCTTCAAAGCCAATAATTTGGAAGAACCTGTGAGCTGAAAATGATCTGAACTGTTCAAGTTTACTCAAAGATTATGAAGACATTAGCAGATGCCCAACTCAGTTTATGAATCTTTCATAAACAATGATAAATTTGCAATGGAAAACGCCATCAGCTCCAGTTTGGGTGTAATGCTGATCATAATAAAACAAAAGCGCAATTTGTTGGGGTAGGAGTGTGTGAGTGATAGAGTATTTTGGATGTCAGTGCCTGATACAACTTGATTCAGGCAACAAGCTGACATTTCCACCTAATTTAAACTGAAAGTGAAATTGCTAAAATAATAAAAATTAAAATGGGAAATTCAGCGTGCCTTCATGTAATTCCTTGGAAACATCTGCTGGCAAACTTCCAGGCGCAAGTCAGTGTAACAGGGGTACAATTTTGCTGCTTTCTCAAATAATTGGTTATTTACTATGGAATATTATACTGTGGCCTTAATAGGCATTGGCGATCCAATGCTTTCTCTTTCTTTTTGAATAAGAAATAAGGATTTCGTATTCTAATAGCTGAATAATAGTATTTTGATTTCCATTCTGAGTTTTTAACGATCTGAAAAGAGCTTTTGCTGTTTATGTGTTTGTTCTTATATCCCTAGTACTCTTTTGGCAGAGCAGCTAACCTGCGTAGTTCTAGCTTAAAGAAATAAATACTTTGTAAAATGTAATAGAATAATTTGAGGCCATTGAACATAAAGAACATTATTTCCTACACTCCTCCGAACACTACCAGTCATGCAGCGTGCATTGTAGTACTGTAGGTGGGAGCGAGAAAGACCTGGTGTCCTGCATTTCAAATTGTCATCTGGTTCTCAGGGCTCCCTCCTTGCTGCAGAAGGGCTGGATCGTGGCCGGTGCTGAGTGCATCCTGCCCGCCCTGTGCTGCCGGCAGCTTTGGCGGCAGCCGGGGGTGCTCAGGACCCCGCCGAATTGGGATCTAAGTGAGATGCTGACACAGGCTCTCATCCTGACTATCCCAAGTAGCACTAATTAAGGGCTGTCCAACTGTGCGTTCTGTTGAGCCGTTTGCTCCGGTGGGTGACAGGGAACAGCCTGGGATCTGTCTGCAGAATGACATAACAAAGAAAGGGAAAAAAACCCGGTCCTCAGAGAGGGTGGGCTGGGATGGGAAGACCTGAACTAGGCTTGAATTCCGTATTTTCTTATTATAAATCCGTAATCTCAGATTAAGCACTGCAGCGTGCTCTGTTTTTGCTTTCATTATACGTTTATTGGAGCTCCAGTGGTTACTCTAAGTGATAATTATAGTGGAGCATAAATTAATAAGGAACTTGGGGAATGATCTTCCCTTTGTTAGAAAGGTTATCAATAAACCTTCCTCCTTTTTTACGTAATGATGGTCAGCGTTGCCATTCTTCAACTTGTAAACCGGTGGACGTGCCGCAGCTAGGTGGGAGGGAGAGGGACTCGCCCGGGTGCCAGCGGGCTGCTCCACTCGGGCGTTGTCGGAAAGAGTCGTTGAGAAGTTTGGCTTGGAGACTAATTCAGCCCAAAGTTTACTTTCCTATTTATGAGCGCAACCCCAAAATGATCCCCAAGCAAGGCCTTTCCAGAAATCACCTCCCTGTTTACGGTGCCCTGGTGCAGGCTGGAAAAGGCGGCGGAGCCAAGGGACTCCCAAAAAACCAAGAAAGGCACCCAGAGCGTCTCCGGGTGCCCAGCCGGGGTCACTCCCTTCTTCATCCTCCTCCTTGAGATGGCATTACATTAGTAAGGCATAACAAGACCCAGCGCTGCTTCACGGGGGGCCCTAAGCAATAACACCTCCCGCTTGCAGCTGCGCCTCATAAATACTGTCTGGCCCACTACGCTACTGTCCTTTTACAGCGGTATCATTTAATTGTAAACCAAAGATCAAAGGTCTTTAACTCTTTAACCAAATTCCAACGTCTGCCAAATTCAATAGCTGTCATTCCCTTAGAAAAAGACAGTGTAATATGTGCGTTCTGATCTAATTTTATAGGAAAAGACAGAATTTACATACTGTTTATTTAGTTAAGTCTCTAAAATCAATACCTTTGTCTGTAGCTCTTTTATTTAAAATACATCATGACATTGCAAACTGCTATATAAATGAATTTTTCTAAACCACACATGTTGTTAATGTTTTTCTATTGCACATTTTTTTAAAAGTTTGAATCATAGCATTTAATAGATCAACTTAAATGTATTTTAATATTGGATTACTAAAGAATGTTAAGTTTTACATTTCTAAAATTATAAATATTATTTCAAAAGGTCAGCCATTTGCCCAAGACTTATCTGTCCAATGGAGAACATATTTCAAACCAGCCAGACACAGAAACCCATCATGTTAAATACTAAGAAAAACTGAAATCTCTTAATTTTTTTTTTCTCAGTAGCAGGGAGAAAGGAAAGAGCAGCCTGGTATAAAAATCTTAACCAAAGTACTTCCGCAGGCTGCCAGCAGTATTTCAGAAAAGGAGAGCCCTCTTTTTTGGGGGAAAGAACTGTTGTAATTCATGGTCTTCACTTGCAGGTAGGTTCAAGTGTATTTTGGGGTCTGTATAAACAGGTTTAGAAAGAATTTCATCCCTGTTGCCTTGGCCCCAGCTGAGTGTCGTGGCTACACTGCCTTCAGTGCCCAGGTTAGCTGTAGCGTAGGTGTGCTGCTTTGCTGATGTGGCACAGTGTTATTTAGGAAGCTCGTCAGTGGTTCCAGGATCCTCACTGTGACAAAGAGTCGCCAAGACCTGCCAACGCCAGAGTCAACGGCCTCAATAGCTTCCGAGTCAGGCAGGTGAGAACCAGCATCTGCTTGTGCAGACCAGTGGAAACGGGCTTTTTCTTCAGCTTTTCATCCGTTGTGTATGTGTTGTGTTCATGAAGATACCCTGTTAGCTGCGCCATGAGAAAGGTCTGTACGAAGTGTACAAAAAGCCCTGAAGCTCTGTCTGTGGCGTCGGTGTGACCTCGTGGCGGGCAGAGCTCGCTTGTCTTGGATTTGTGATGTAAGCCACCCTGCTCGAGAACGGAGGAGGTCATGGATGAATGCAGTGTGCTGAGGGTCCACATCTAGAACAGTCCATTTGGGACTACTGAACTGTCTGTCTCATCAAATTTGAAAACTGAAGTGTTTCTCATCTTGACCGTGAGCTGTGGCACAAGGTCCAGCTGGAGGCCGATGGCTAGGAGCCAGGACGAGTAGGTCTTTTCCAACCAAAACAGTTCTATCATTCTGTGATACCCCAGGGTCAGTGTGGGGCCAACACTCTTTAACACCTTCTGTGCTGACCTGGGTGGTGGAGCAGATGCACTCTGAATAGGTTTTCAGAAACACAAAACCAGGAGAAAAAGTCTTTGTAGCACCTCAGAGAGTTCCGGGTTAGGATGAGCTACAGAAGCAGGTCTTCTGCACAGTAACCTTGCTGAACTGGTCATAGAATTGTCTTCAAAATGAGTAGTTGTCTTCAAAAAAGAGAGTATTTATCTCATTATAGCTGTATAAGCTTTGTATGCGTGAGAGTTTTTGTATCTTACTAGAGTGATGTCATACCCTCGTGCCCTCAGAATGAATACTGAGCCAACCAACTGTGCTGCAGTGGCTGGTGGGGCAGAGCTGCTTATCTCAGCGTCGTTTTTCTGCTGCTGCTCTCAGTGGACGGGCTGTTCATACGATGCCAATGGAACCACTGGCCCCTAAAGAGCTCCAACTGACTGCCCTCCCCTCTCCCCATCCGAAATGTCCATACACATAAAGCCCAAGGTGGTTTATCTTCTGGATCTGTATGCGCAGGGTCTCACAAAACCCAAACCCACTTAAGTGTGCTTTTCTACCAGCCTGTCATAAGTTGGTCTGACGTACAGGGGCATGCCGTTTCCCTTTGTTTTCCCTGGATGCTTCCATGTATTTCCCTAGACCTATCGGTATCTTAATTGACGGGGTAGCTCCTGTGCCCGGGCAGATAAACCGGTGTATGGCTGAACAACACCGATCGTTTTCAAACCCTCTGAGCGCGTCATGTTTAGATCCCTCCTCTCTGCTTTTAACGCGTGCCCAACTTCTACTGGCTTTCCTTTTTTTCTGAATTTTATATGCGTGTGTTTGCACCGAGTGCAAGTTTTAGCACCCAATAAACCGTGTGACTGTTAGCTGTAAGCTCATAGCGTGTGCCGTAGCCTGGTATTTATCAAGGGGTGACTATTCAGCTGTAGGAGGCAGCAGGACTCCCCTCCTGAAAGTACCTGTTCCTTGTCTGTGAGGTCTGACGGGGGAAAAATGGCTTCCACAAAATTTCTGCTTTTTTACGTGGTAAATCATAGTCCTGATAGTACGTATAGCTTAGAAATGGGAGAGCTTAACTTTCCTGCGTATGTAAAACCAAAGCATCTTGATATAAAATATTATTCCGTGTACATTTTGAATATAACATTTCATTTATGTGGCAGCAAAGAGGAACTTTCTTTGAGAAAGGAATTATGGTATAATCCAGCTATTTTAGGGCTAACCCTAAGTTCTTTGCTTCCAGTTAGAAGTGATTTACTTACGTTTACCTTCCTCCTTCCCTGCCCTCCCCCTCACCAATCATCTGAGCTTTTTAGAACTTTATCACAAAATAAATGAGCTGCAAAGCTGATGATTTACTATGAAAGAGAATTGCTCTCGGTGTCACGGAGAAAACTGTTCAGACTTGGCAGTTAGAAAAACAACACGCTGTGCACGCCTGGTGTGTTTTGAGCGCGCCTTCCCCTTGCTTGCGAAGTCAGTCGGGAAGGTAACGGATCTGAACACGCGTGCGTGGCTACACCGCCACTGCAGGTCTGTACCTGCTGCCCTCGTGTGAGTGTCCAGGCTCTTCCAGAGCTCCAGGTCAAGTCTTCGGGTGTAGGAGATGGGCTGTGAATTCTGTGAGCCTGGTTTGCTTGAGCTTGGCTATAGTTCAGTGGATTCAGAAGAGACCACAGATCTTTCTGTGGTGGTCCAACCCAGCAGCACGGGGTGGGAGATGAAGTAAGAGGGACTGTCTGGATATTCAGAGTATGCATGGTGGCAGGCTTCTGTTCCTTACACGAGCTTAGGTCTAAGCATGCCGAGGAGCCCCACTGAAGGCAGAGTGGGTAATTTCAGTTGTTAGAATTCAGGGTATGATGAGGTGTCGTTGAGTTGCATGCAAGCGCGATGGTGATCTCACGAGTCTGCAGGAATTGTCATCTGAATCTGCTCTCTCCAGCAGCCTACGGCTCAGGAGTTTAATACCGTGTGTTCCTCTCCTCTGTTTCTGTCACGGTTCTCCATCCCCGGGGTGAAGGTGATAGGCATGAGTGGGGAAGCTGGGCATGAACTTGGCTCCAGAAAGTGAGTTTTGGAAGGAATCAAAGAATACGTTCCATGATGCTCCGTTCTGTGTACGATACAGCGTTAGCCATCAGGCGAGCAGTGTTATGATCTGAAAAGGCATGATATTCCCCCCTGTGAAACATGAGCTGTTGGTGCAATTTAAAGAATTTGAAGTTGTCAGTGGAATTTGAAGAAAAGATCCAAAAGTTTAAAAATTAAATGCGGCATTCTGCAATTCCGTATTTCTGTAGATGGTCTGGAAAAAAGTGTAAGATCATCACTGGCAAAGTCTGCAGGTGACACCAAGACAAAAGGATGGGTAAGTGTGGAATAGGGAAGATTTCTGACATAGACAAACTTGGTAACTTTTATTTGCCAGTATGTATTTCAGTTACACATCTAGGCATAAAAAATTGGACTGTGGGCATGGAAGGAGGTATAGGAATCGCTCTTTGAGAAAGGCTTGATCAGCACAGTGAGGTCCTGCAGAGCCATGTCCAGTGGTGCCATGATCGGATGGATGCTAATGAATTTGAGAGTGCTCTGAAAGATTAGAGTCAAAAAGCCCCTGTGATTTTTAGCTCCATGGTTTGTAGGGAAAAACTACAGCAGTTCACCCGCCTACCTGAGCGAAGACGTGGGTAAGGAATTATTTGATCAAAACGCACAGGTCCTGATGAAGGTCAAACTTCCTTAGACTAGAGAGCCTGTTAACAGAGGTCGTTTTGTAGATGGACGCGTGAGTGTCAGCAACACTTGCTCTTCCGGCATCCGCTCCTGTGCCGAGTGACATGGGCGAGCAGTCGCGGAGCATCCCTCTGCAGGTGGGAGCTGCCAGATCCCCAGAGCTCTCCAGAAGGATGGAGAAGTCTTTCCAGTGCATCCCTGTCTTGTCTGGGACATTCCATGGAAGTCTCTTATTCTGAACGTTGGGAAGGTGTTGTCCCCTGGGTGTGGAAGTTGTTGCCTGTCCATAGTGGTGGGAGAAAGAATCAGGCCTCAAATGTCACTTTTTTTAGATTCAGTGTTCGAGTCCGTGCCCTGCTTTTCTTAGAAAGTGGAGTTATTCTTTTGTGATTGCTCATTTAAAAATGCAAACAAAACCTTGTTATTGATTTGTGTGTATTGGCAGAATTACTGTAATTGCATCAAATGACATAATTGGTGTAAATAGGTATAATGATGTCATTAGCATGTGTGATTGTGACATTTAACAGTGTAATTAAAATGTATAATGACATGGTAAAAGTCCTTATTAAAGTGTGCTATAAAAGCTCTGCAGGTGGACAGAGCTTGATTTAAAAAATTCAATGTTGCTGTCATTCTTTCATATTCTTCTCAAAACAGCAAAAGCCATTAGGTCACATCAAACCTGATTTTTCACACCAAAGGTCTAGTCCTGCAAAGTCTGTCTGCACCGGGTGGGCTCTAGCGGCACCCTTGGTGACTTCAGGGGACCCGTTCTCCTCGGGAAAGCCTACTCATACCACAGTTCTGCCTCCAGCTCTGGGCCCCCAACAGCAAGACACGGAGCTGTGGGAGCGAGGCCAGAGGAGGCCACGGGGATGCTGCGACAGCTGGAGCCCCTCTGCCCTGGGGCCAGGCTGGGGGAGTTGGGGGGTTCAGCCCGGAGAAGAGAAGGCTCCAGGGAGACCTCAGAGCCCCTTCCAGTGCCTGGGGGGCTACAAGAAAGCTGGGGGGGGGGGGCTTTTCCCAAGGGCAGGGAATGACAGGACAAGGGGTAACGGGTTTAAACTGAAAGAGGGAGATTGAGATGGGACATCAGGAAGGAATTCTTCCCGCAGAGGGTGGGGAGCGCTGGGACAGGTTGCCCAGAGAAGCTGTGGGTGCCCCATCCCTGGCAGTGCCCAAGGCCAGGCTGGATGAGGCTGGGAGCACCCTGGGCTATGGAAGGTGTCTCTGCCAGTGGCAGGGGGTGGCACTGGGGGGGCTTTAAGGCCCCTTCCAGCCCAACCCACCCTGTGATTGCATGTGTTGTACAAATGCTTTGTCTGTGGGCTCACGGTGACTTGTAGGCTGGTACAGGAAATGGGTGCATACGGGTGCTGAAGTTTCAGTCTCTGCGCCCCAGTGCAGGCCTGTGTACGCAGTCCTTCCCTCGAGAGCAAAATCGTTAATTATTTGACTCTTAAAGGCTGTTTTGTGAAGGTGACCCACGACTGATGTCAGCCCGAGTCCTGTGCTGACCGTGGACTGATAGGCCAGTGAAGCGCCGAACTGAGCGAGCATTGCCCGTGCGCAGCCGGTTCCGGGCAGTGAGAACGGACGGGGCTCCGCTCCAACTGCTCACCTTCCCCTTGGAATTGCAGGTATGGCTGCATGCTGTTTTCACCGGCGCCGCTGGGTACGATGTTAACAAGGAATATTCTGTTGGATGAAAACATTGTTTCATACATGGGGTACAACCACGGTTGCTCTTACCATAAGATTGTTTTTTTCTTTATTTTTCATTTATTTTCTAAATCAATGGCTTTATTAATTATTTTTTTCCTTCTCCATATTCTGTGATTTACTTTTTACTCAATTTATTGAACACTTTCTCGTTTCCTTGCTCAGGCAAAACTGGAAAACGGATCACTACAACTCAGGCCAGGTGTGTCAACTCCCGGAGTGCTGTGAAATCACCCACCTCCTGCGGAGAGCGTCCCTCAGTGGTCTGCGCCACCAGGCCATCAGCGCTCAGATTGTCGAGTATTTCTCTCTTTTGCCATCCTTCCAGAATAGAGACATAATCTTGTTTGGGAAAATCAATTCCTTTATTGAATATTGGGAGAGTTCAAAAATAGTAGGGAAAAAAGAAGAGTTTTTAAATTAATCTTGTTTTGCCTTTTATCTCGTGAGCTGAACACTTTGGCTCCTTAGAAAGCAAATGTGATTCACTAAATGCAAGACTCAGGTGCTTTTTTTTCTTTAATACATAATCTTTCACGCGCTGGCTTCTGCGTCAGGTGTAGGTGGTGTGAGGGGTACTGCTGTTGCCACTACGTTTCTGTGAAGTTCTGCTGGCAGGTGGAATCGCTGTTTTAAGGATCTCTGATGTGGCTAGCCGCTCCAGCGAGTACCTGCACTTGGTCTGCCAATACGCACTCATTTATTTTCGTGGCCTTTGGTTGGCCACGGTTATGTAAATTAAAATCGTTGCTAGTTTGCTGTATTTAAAGAGTAGCTCTGAAAGTCTTTTGAGGATATATGAAATCTGAGGTACAGCTGAGGTGTTTATTTTTTTCTGACCCACTAGCTAGATGGCTGAAAGTACAGTTGTGACGTGTCTGAAATAATTCCTGGGGTAGGTGGAGTCCGTACCGTTCGTTCGACTGAGAAAGTAGAAACTTTGAAAAAAGAAGGCAAGACAAAATTTTTAAATTTGACATTTTCTTTCAGAGTTTTCCAAGTGAAACTTTTCAATTTTCATTTCAAAACTGCCTTTTTCTCTTTTAACGCTGACCAAAGTAAATTGAGAACGAGTTTGTAAAGGAACTAAAGTACGTGGATGTAACATGACATCATTTACATCAGTGAGAACATTTCGGCTTGATCCCAAAGAAAAGAACTTTCTCTGTTTTCTGGAAAAGAGTTAAGTTTTAGTTCTTCATCCTCCTCCCTTTATCAGTTGGTCTATCTCCTAAAATGTGGATTTACTCGGGTCTAATGGCAGTGCAAGCTAAACTTCTCGGCTGTACGTGCAGTAACGGAGAGTGAAGCGATTCAGACCGGTCGTTGTTGGTGTGGAGCTTACGGCTCCCGGTGCCCGCTCGCTCCGTGTGTAAGCTGGCGGTGGGAAGCAGGCTGAGTGCGTGCTCGGGATGCGTACTTGCCGGTCTCGGGTAGAGAGATTCATCTCCGCCCCACGGCAAAGGTTGCTCTGTTTTGGTTTCAGCTCAGCCATGTACTAAGCCAATATACTCTGTGGACGATCGGTGCTGATCTGTTTGATTAGCAACATAGTCTGTTCCGTAATGCTATCAGGTTAAATCACTGCCGGACAAATTCTGTGGTCCCTGAACCTTATCCCACAAGCAGTCCCACACCTTCCATCCGTGGTCTGGTTGTGAGCACTGACTCTGAAACAGGGGTACAGTCAGTGGTGATAATTGTGGTTAATGGGGCCCAGAGTGCTTTCCTCATGGAGAGAGAAACCTGGCCATCGGCAAGAGCAGCAGAGTCGGGATGTAGGCTGATTTTAATCCATTGGATTCGCCTCACGGCTATGTTATCATCACACCTGGTGCCTGGTTCTCTCCACATTTCCTTTCCTGAAACTCTCTGTAAAAAGGGTTGCAGGTGGGAACTATCCAAAATCTCAGAGTTTTCACGGGAATGGGGACCGTAACCAAGTGACAGTCTGAGTGGAGCCTTCACCTCTGGGTCTGGTCTCACTGGAGTGTCACGATTTCGGGAGTTATTCTGGTAAATTGTCCCAGTAAATACACTGGAAATGGTTCAGTCTGAAGGGGGATTTTCTTGCTCCTCTGTCAGGTGAATGTAGTCTCCCCTGATTGTATTTTGTGGTTGTTTTCTCTTTTTCACGTGTTCACCAGCAGTTTAATTTCTAAGGCTGTTGTTGACATTAGAGTTGAACAAAGACATTGAATTAGACAACTTGCTGAACAAAGCTCCCCCCTTTTAAATAGTTTGTAAATAGAAGATGCTTTTCTCTTATCGTGCTTACTTAATCTGAGTTTCCTGGGTGGATAAATTCTGGAATTGTCTGATTTGGTTTGGGAGTGTTAGTGTTGTACATAAACTGTGGAAAGCGTAAAAGAAACGTCTGTTACAGAAACTCCTTAGTGAACTTGTGTGAGGGATGTGCATCCCTGATTTATTCCCTCCTGCTGCTGAGCATGCCTTGATGTTCTGGACTGGGAACAGAATCAGAGCCAGCAGCCAGAAGAACAATGGGCTCGTCCACGTTAGGGAATCTAGGTTTTACTCCTACTAATGTGGGGTGACTTCTCGGGAAAGGTCATCCCATGACTCAGTTTCCCCAGTGACAGAATTGATATTGCTCTCTGAACAGCTCTCAGATGTGTTTACAAGTTCCAAATGCATTATTTTTTGCAGGTAAAATTGCAAAGTTTAGATGAAATATATGGCTAAAATTTTATTTTCAGTGGATAGGCACTCTAAAGATTAACTTTTTAATACTAAGCTAGACAAGTAAAGGCTGAAATCCCCCAGGAAGTGAATATAAAGAGGCTGCGGCCAGTGTTGAGTGAAGTTGTTTGAAGTTTCAGTGTAATACCTGTGGGCTGATTTTTCATGGTGATCACTTGTAGGTACAGTCATGTTTGTGGGCAGCTTTATTTTAATTTATCCATTTTAATTTTTTGCCATATTCAGTGCTTCCTGTGGCTTTAATTAGAGCCCTAAGGAGCACGCACGCTCCCACGCTTTGCAGATGGTCCCATACAGATACCTTTTCGTCCATGCAAAGGCAGTTCTGAAATGATCTGAGGAGTTTGGAGTTGGGGAAACCGTGGCTCTTGAGCATCACGTGCAGCTCGGGTGGTCTGGGCTCCACTGCCCTTCTGCTCACTGCTTCTCATCTTCGCTTTGCAGCACTTCGGCTTCATCGTTAACTTGGGTGAAGTTAACTCATCAAAAAGAGGTGAAGTTAATTCATCCAAACATATTCGTACTGGTCAAATTATTTTTCTCTGCCCGTAAGTCTCACTAATTATATCTTTCTATTTAGTGTTTTATTCCCTAAGGAATTCTTGTAGCTGGACCATTTTTTAGAACTTCACCTTTTGCATTCAATTCCTAGAGAACTTTTGACAGCATCTGATAGAGCACCTCAGACTTGTTCTTTTCTGAAATAGATTCCCGATGAGCTTCCCCTGCTTTAAAAATAGTCCTGTGTGATTCCAAAGTCTCTACTTGCAGAGTACTGAAACAAGAACTCGTAGGGTCCAGTCACTTCACCTTTAAAACAACAGGTTATTCCTTGTCAGATCTGCTGGAACCAGTCATGATGCTGACCCAGCTCTGTGACTGGTTGGGGTGAGATCAGGCTGGGTGGGGAATGGAGTGAGAGCAGCCCTGAGGGGAAGGACCTGGGGGTGCTGGGAGTGAGGAGCTGAACATGAGCCGGCCGTGTGCGCTGGAGCCCAGAAACCATCCGGATCCTGGGCTGGATGCAGAGCAGCGTGGCCAGGGGGGCGAGGGAGGGGATGCTCCCCCTCTGCTCCACTCTGGGGAGACCCCCCAGGAGTGCTGTGTCCAGCTGTGGAGCCCTCAGCATCAGAAGGATAGAGACTGGCTGGAACGAGGCCAGAGGAGGCCACAGGGATGCTGCGAGGGCTGGAGCCCCTCTGCCATGGGGCCAGGCTGGGGGAGTTGGGGGGTTCAGCCTGGAGAAGGGAAGGCTCCGGGGAGACCTCAGAGCCCCTTCCAGTGCCTGAGGGGGGCTACAAGGAAGCTGGGGGGGCTTTTTCCAAGGGCCTGTAGTGGCAGGACGAGGGGTAACGGGTTTGAATGGAAAGAGGGAGATTGAGATGGGCCATCAGGAAGGAATTCTTCCTGGGGAGGGTGGGGGGCACTGGGACAGGTTGCCCAGAGCAGCTGTGGGTGCCCCATCCCTGGGAGTGCCCAAGGCCAGGCTGGATGAGGCTGGGAGCAACCTGGGCTATGGAAGGTGTCCCTGCCCATGGCAGGGGGGTTGGAAATAGATGGACTTTAAGGTCCCTTCCAACCCAAACCGTTCTGTGATTCTGTGAGATCAGGATCTGGCCCTTGCTTACATAGAAACGTACCTGGTTGTCTCATGCCAGAGTACAGCTTCTAAGTTTGATAGACCCACCAACCAGTGGACTCTCCTCACATCCCATTGCATTCCTTGTGAGTCTAAAGCTTTGCTTGGCAGTCTGCTCCCTGCCCAGAACCTGGTCACTCTGTTTGTATTGATTACGAGCTTTTCTGTTCTGCTGCCTCATGCTGATGAATACAGTTAATTCAACCATGGGAATATTTGAGTGTTTACTATTCATAAATGATGAGGCAGAGTCCAACCACAATGTGAATTATATTCTCCCTAATTTAATAATACAATACGTTTTTTCTCACCTAATGTGTTAATAATAGCCTGTGTTGACACCACATGGATAATTTCATTCAGAGTGCATGTTCTGTGAGGAGCTCATGTGAAACTGTCTTACTGTTCTCTGAGGGTAGATACTGTCATCCCGCTTTGTTCCTTCCAAGATGACACAAGTTTTATTCAGAAATACGTATTTTTTGGTTAAAAACGGTGTTTTTCTCAGAATGTTTTGCTTGGTTTATGACAGCACTAGTAAGAATAACAGAATAAATAAATATTACTACCCCGGTAGTGAAGGTTTGAATATGCCTTGAATTATTTCTTACAGAGTTAAAGAGCAGACCCAGGAAACTGCATTGAGGCATATTCTTTCCTTCCTGTAGAGTTCACTTTATTCCATCCTACCTCTGGATTGGAGCAGCAGTGTGGAGAACTATAAGGTTTCTTTTTATATCAGATCTGTTTTATAGCTAGGGGCTACTGTTTTAGCTTCCTTAAGTCTGAACCTGACGTGATGCACTGCCACGCACACGTTGCATGCCAACCCTTCCCACCCCTTCCTCACTGGACTGGGTGTTGTCACCTCCCTCCCTCGTCATTCCTAGTTTAAATGTCTCCTTCCCCGGTTGGCCAGCCTGGTGGCAAAGGTGCTTTTTCCCAGGCAGGTGGATCCCATTGCTTCCCAGCATCAGTCCTCAAAGAGGGTCTCATGGTCATCACAACCCAAACCCTGTTGCCAACACCAGCTGTGCAACCGGTTGTTGACCCAGCAGGAATGGAGGGGTTCCCAACTGCCTGCAGTGTGAGTTTTTTGCAATCTTCTGTTTTAAAATACCCAAGTATGCTTAGAAATTCTTGCCTTACTCCTTTAATTCTTGTGAGAGCTTTTTGCCTGTGCTTGGAGGAATTGCTCTCTTGTGCATCTTCATGGAGATGTTTCCAGGGCACAGACCTGTGGCTGACACTGGCCTGGAATAATAGTTCTGGTGATTGAGGCCAGGTCGTGCAAATCGGTCCATATCTGCTGATTCCCTGCTGCTGTGAGCCGTACAGGTGCGGGGGTGTGGGAAGCTGGCCTACCCCCCCCAACACCTTCACCACCTCCGGAGAAACGGGAGGCGTCGGTTGCTGGACGGTGGGGCTGATTGTGCGCAGCATCTGGGAAACAGGTCCTGGTGAACTGTGTTTACTATTTCAGTGTTGTTCCTAAAGAAATTCCTTTATAGCAAACTGCAGCCAGCGCCAAACACGCCGGGATTAGACTGGGCAGCACCGACGCCGTGCCCGCCCAACTCCGGCGTGCGAAGCAGCGTTCCTATTCTGCTGCCTCGCACGGGGCTTCAAACACACCATATTAATTCACTGCCAAACAGGATGCATTTGACAGCGGAGAAGGCTCTCTCCAGGCTCGCTCCTCTGAGACTGGGAAGACTAAACTGTTTGTAAAGACACCTATCACCCCCTGACTCCTTTCCCCTGACACCCGCCTGTTCTGTCGAGACGCTTTTTTAATCCTGACCCTTCAGTCAACACCTGACATAACTTCGGAGATGCAGTCACTCATAGGGTGGTCAGTCATACTTGGGTAGCGTGTCTGTCATCGTGTTAAAACAGTCATGCGGTGACATACTTTATGGGCACGGACATGTTTTAGAGATGAACAAAAAGGATTGGCCTTTAGAAAGAAGTAAGGGTAGTATTTCCTTGCAGTGAAAAGACATATCATTTGAAATAATAGTGTGTCAATAGTGCTTATAGGAAATTGTTGTAAAATGGGAATTTCGGAATCAGCCTTTAGCCGGGCAGGAGAGCTCCGGTGCTCTCTAAAGCAGGGCTCCTGCTCTGAGCGCGGCGCCGAAAACGTTTGTTGCGCGGAGCTGGTGCGGTTGTTGTCGACGCGCCTCCATTAGCCGAGCGCGGCGGTGTCGGGGGCAGATGTTAACGCCGCGCAGCGCTGGGCTGAATCCTAATTGCATCCCTTTTGACTGGTAATACCACATAATTTCAAAATGATTGAGGGAATGGTTGTTTCAGATTAGGTGTAAAAGCTTACGGTTGTGGTTATATATGCGTATCCAGGGCTTGACTTACACAGTGCTTAACTTACACAGTGCTTAACTTACACAGTGCTTTTATCAGGATGTATGTCTGAATATGTATTCTAGATGTAATTTTAAGTGACTCCATTCATTAAATCATCGATTATCCACTTCTATCCCAAACTATTTAACTACCCAAACTACAGGAGGTCACCGTTAATACAGCGAGTAATTATAAGTGCAGAATGTGGTAAAGGTGTGATCACTGGCCGTCATGCTGTAATTGGACATTTAACTAATTTAACAAATCCCAAAGCAGCTAGAGAGTTTTCTTTATTTAGATGCGGATTCCATATTATTTAAAGATGTTTTATTCGTGTGGTTTTAAACTGGTTCGTTTAAACCTCTGCCAAGAGAAGCTACAGTTCTCATTGTAATTTACTCCCCCCCCGCCCCCCGGTTCCAGTTGTGATTTGTGGGAGGGTAATATTTCAGTTTAAAGCGGAGGGTTTTATTACTCTAATTATTGTTTGCTTAATTACGGAGTTGCTCATGGTTGTTTGAATGGTAACTAAATAGTCCTTGTGCCGTGTCAGAGTTAAAATAGTTCATAGTACTGTGTGTAAAATGTGTAATTTAAGGTGGTTCCAAGGGTGTATCAAGCACGGCAGTTAATTTAAGAGTTTGCTTAATTTTCTAACCGCTTCTATTTCCTTATTACGTTTATGCCATAACGTCCTCTGACCGTATTAAAATGCGCTATCGGTTGGGTAGCAAACGTCTCTGAAGGTGTTTGTATTCATGAGGCAAGTGTAAGCAGAAGAAGCGTAGCTTTATTTCACTTACTCTGCTGCTTTGTTCATTAAGCTAATTACTGCCTTCTACATTCCTCTTTTTCATCTAGCTTGTTTCTGGAGCTTGATCCTTTCCCAACCCTGAATCGACTGTTACTGAACAGTTGAAGCTGAACAGGAAGGAATTGCAGGTGTCAACTCACAGTTTACAAATATGACATCTCCTCTGGCATAGCTGGAAATATGAAATATTGATTTATGTGCAGTAAAAGGTCTTATAAAAATGATCACATACACATGAGAGATTAATGCGCTGGAGATCAATAGAAATTTCATTCTTGACGCTAGACTGTCACCTATGGTGAAATGCTAAAATACAGAAATCAATATTATCTATGAAATGTCAAATTTATTATAATTATGAGGATGAAAGCTGGCCAAGTGGCTCCCAGGAGAGAAGGAAGGATAGGTTACTGTGCTGAAGCATCCTTCATGTCCCTTGTTCACTTGCTGCCAATTTGAGAGCAATATTGGTGCAGGGGGTTTTCAGGCATTATGTATCACCGCGCAGTAACAAATTCCTCCCGGAATATTTAACTCTTGAAACTGACAATAACACAAGCGTCTCCGTGGTCAAACGCTCCGCAGGTTTTAGGGGAATACGGCGCCTCGTGCGGAGCCGTTTCCCGGCACCGATCGTGCTCTGATCCCAGCCTGCAGCGCGCCGCTTCCCGACGCCGAGCGTGGGGAGTTGGCGGCGTCGAGGCGATCGTCCTGCAACGTAACGTGCGCTCGCTTCTGCTCCATGCTGGGAGGGGATTCCTCTGGTACCGGGCTTTGCGGTTTCTGTAGTCGCAGCGACTAGCGAATATCGCCCTCCGGTCCCTACTGCGACGCGGGGATTCGCTGACGGGGTGTCTGAGCGTCTGGCGGCCGACCCGTCTCGTGAATCGAGGTTGCAGAGAGTCCCAGAAACTCCCGCAAAGCGAAAATGTTATGAACTCGTAGGAAAAGAACAAGAGATTACATGTTGCTTTGTTTTAGAGATTTAATTTGTGGGAACGTGCTCAGAGAAGATAAGCACAAACCACTTGTACGTGAGGGGTCCGCGTCTGTCTGGGACCCCTTCCGGTGGTTTGGGAACGCCGTTAAATACATGATGCCGTAGCAAAGCTTCTGAGTTTGAGACTTCGTGCAGCTGAATCGCATCTTCTTTAATAACGCCTACGTTGCCTTTGGTTTCTGTTGCGTAGGGTGTTTGACTTCACTTCCCCAGTGTCAGCCATGCAAAAACCCAATTCCCTTTAAATTCCTTGTCTGCCCCGTGCCTCTCTGGTGCTTTTGTTCCACTTTTACACCTCCCCAGCCAAAATACCCTCCTACGTGTCTGTACTTCCCACTAGAGTTTTGTGCTCCCTGTGAAGACCTTCTACCTCTCAAGTGCCGCAGGTAACATCCTCTAACCCTCCTGGAGTAGCTGTTGTGTATAATGAGTTTCTCTTCATTTTTATGGCCTTTGCTCCGCTTTTCTTATTTCAGTGTTGTCCTCCGGATGGGAAGGTGAGAGTACTGCTCACTCGCCATAACCAGACTGTGGCCACTGGTGCCTTTCTCTTTGAAAGGAAACATTTCTTTCGGCGTATCAGTATTTCCTTTTCCTCATCTCTCAGTGCCCACGGTCCTGGCCTTGTCTACCTTGCGCGTGGCTTTTTTTGAGGCAGCAAACTGATACTCTCGTACCGCAGTAAAGGAATATACCTGCTGTTGCAGAAGTGGTAATAAACCTGGGTTAGACCATGCTCTGTGTTTTGTTGGGGCAGCAAACTAGTCTTATTTATCAGTAAAGGAATATGCCTGTGCTTTAATTGGCAAGTAACAAAAAAATGTTCAGTAGGCAAATAGCCTTTGATTTTTTTTAATATTATTATTATTTTTTAATATTTAGGGAGACCAAAGTGATACGTGTACCAACGCAAAACCCGTTACCTATTGCCACGCCGCTGGCCTGCAGGTGACACCGACGGCCACGAAGGCAGAGCTCCTTCTGAGGGAGCGGGGCCCTGGGGAGGACAAGTGCTGCTTCTCTACAACTTCTGTGCTGCAAATGAAATGACAGAAAGAATACTGGTTGGGCCTCCTCAGAAATGGGGTTTGAACTAGAAAAAGTGGTTAATGCTCTGTTTTGATTGGTTTTTAAAAAGAAAACGATCGTTCATGAATAAGGTCGTGGAACACAGTTGTTTGCCTGGACAGCACGGGTTGGTACCGGTGGCAGTCCAAAGATTTTAAGTTGGCACTGGGATCTTTTTACCCCATTTTAGAGGATACAAATTGAGGCAGAAGGAGTTTCGTGCCAATTTTTTCCCAAAATATTCCGAATTCAGGTGTCCAGCTTCAGCCAGGCTGAGTCTGACTGTCAGGGAGATGGTTCCCAAGGAAGGGTGTGACGTCACGAGCCCAGGTCGGGTGCTGGGCGCGTCACAGAGGGCGCAGTGCCTCTGCTCTTGCGGCTCGTGCCGAACGCACCGCGCGCCTGCGTGGACGGAGTAAGTGCGTAACGGAGCCGCGAGACAGAGCCCTCGTCTTCCACCCTGTGTCGTACCACCGTCAGACGCCACACTCTTCGGTCGCCGTTGTTCTGGGCAGGGGCGCTTTGGAAAACGAGGGTGCTGCTCCTCCCAGGGCGCCTGCGTGGCAGCCACGTGCCCAGCTCCTCCGTGAGGAGGGTTTGGCCGCTGCTGTTTACAGCTGGATGGACTGAGCAGATCACTACAGCGAGAAAAAAGAATTCTTCACCACCTTTAATTTAATTGCGTATCATAATTTCTTAATTCTTTCCTTTTCCGGAACCTTCGCATTTTAATGCGGTTCTACTAGAGGAAACGCGTAGCTGAAGTTTGTAATATACACGTTTATTTTATTTTACTTGTGGGGAGAGGCAGAAGGGGAAGGAAGAGATTTTATTAGTTTTTTTATTTCACTGTAGCATTTACACAGTTTTTCTAAACAGAGATTTGGGGAGATTTTTTCACCTTTTTCCCAGCTTCTTAAGGTTTTTCTCTACCTCAAGTAGCCAAAGCAGTTCAAGTTAATACTTAATGCAGCACACTTTAAGAGATAGGCATTTCTTGCAGTCAGGTCTCAATTAAGAGATAAAAGACAAAAAGTGCAAAGCACTTGATAAAGCTCAGAATACAAGGGCCGGCATGGAAGTGCTTGAAGCTGTCCATAGCGATAACTGGATAGTCAGCTGGAATCTTCTTGAAATGAAGTGGGTGCTCTAACTTATCAAATTCCACATATGGGGAAATTATTGGTGCCCACAGGGGTGATTAACACTAACTCAGTGGGTCAGAAACAAGCTGGGATAAAGGTGAAAACTGTATCTGACTATCAACACCAAATACATCCATTTAGAGAAAGATAGCGGTCTTTTTTTTCGCTTCCCTATATATCTTCAGTTGTGCAGGTTGTCAGGGCAGGCGCACCGTGGAAGCTGCAGATACAGAGGGTGCTGTATAATGTGCAAATTGCAGTGCACATTAAAATGTAATCTATTTTAATAAGTCATATTAAGATTACATTTTAGATAATTGTATGTTTATCTTACACAACAAATATTTGCCCCGCTGTATATATTCGCTGTCACTCTCTCTCTTTAAATTACAAGTTCGAGCACCAAAAGAGAAAACAAGGTACCAGTTCACTGATACAGTGAAACAGTCAGCTGGAGCTCAGGGAATCAAACCCAGGAGGTGATGTGGCTTGGAAGTCACCACGTCCCCACCAAGATGCCAGCGGTGACATGAGCCGTGGTTCCCACGCATCCCTGCGGCGCGTCCGTGGGTAGCGAAGGGACCTCGGAGCTGGATGGGGCTCCCTGAGGTCGGCCAAGGATGTGGGGTCCAAGATCCTCCCTGGTGGAAGCAGGCGTAGGGAACAATGCTTGTAGTCACCGAGGGGATCCCTCGCCCTGGGTTTTGGGGTTGTGTGGGTGTGTCTCTGGTTGTCCCCGCGGTGAGGAGGCTCCTGTGTCCCCATCCCACAGGCAGTGCAGGGCTGCATGGCCCCGTCGTGGCACCTTCCTGCCTCTCCCTGTGCTGCCCCTTACATGCGGAAGCTCCTGCAAAATCCATGGGAATGGCTGTACTGTCTGCCTTCAAATCCCTCCTTAAAGGTCACCTCTGCCACGATTCCTACAAAAAACCTGGCAGTGGGAAGGCAGCTACCGTGCCGAGCCCACCGCTGCTACGCTGACCGTCACCCTCGCGTGGCTTCTCCCTGCTCCTCCCCTCCCCTGCTGCATCACCCGGGGTGAGGCTGCCAGTTTCTGGGGGGCCGGTGGTCCTTGCTGTGTGCTTTACACACGCAGCGCAGGGGAGCTCAACCCTCTCACTGGTGCTGCTGAAATGAAAATTCAGGAGAGAGAATTCAGAGGATTGGCAGTATTTGATGCTTAATTGTGAAACGATTTGACTACGGATTCAGGAGTAGTATTATTTAGGTGCCCGTTTCAGGCGGTTGTGGTTTAGTGATCGCCTCATTCCCATTTTTTTTGTGGTTACTGTTGCTCGTGGTCTTTTTGCTTCCTGAAAACTGCAAAACTGTGAGAGGTTTTTATTAGCTGTCTTAGAAGGGCAGGAGGAGTTCATTAGGAGTTGGTACCTGCAGTATGTTTCAGAGGTGATTAGGACAAGGATGTGCTACAGTAGAGCCACGGCCCAGATCCTCTTTCCAAGTGTTATTACTCCCAAGGTTTAAATCATTAATGTATAATAAACTTGACAGTGTTTGCCTTTTGGTTTTGGTCAGCAGAGGCTGAGGACTCACATAAAAGAGATTCCTGGGTATCGGTTGCTGGAATATTCAACTGCCGATTTGGTCTTACGAGACCATCACAAATCCTGGACGCCCGTCGCAGCTGGGGCCTTGGTAAGTGTCTTTGCCTGGTGCATATACTGCACAAGTTGTTTATTCAGCCGCAGAGCCCATCGCCCTTATTTGCTTATTCCATGAGCAGGTTTTTTTTCCCTTTTCTGATAGAATTTTTCTCCTGCTTTCTGAAGTACACAGTAATTTCAAACCTGGTGTTTGCTCGCTTGACAGAAATTTAATCAATGACTGAAAATAAGACTAAATATAAACATTTCTTTTGTAAGGAAGTGTTCAGGAACAATCAGATGAACAATGGTGTCAGCAATAAAACTTGGAGTGAAATTGGACTGGCACAGGCTGACCCTGGCTGCAATCTTTGTTCTTGCGTATTGGACTTAATGTCAATAGGTTAGTCACGGTGACATCCTTCAGCCTTGAGAATTGAGGGCACCAAGCATCGTCTTCCCTGGCCACAAATAAACTAACAACTTCAAATGCCTCTTAACCTTCATCTCCATGAGCTTCAAAGGATCAGCATGAGATGCATCTTCATCCCTCATAGCAGCAGAAATCCAAGGACAATATGATTGGTGGGCTCAGGGGCTGTGCCTCCTCTTCTGCAAATGTCTTCTTTTATTCCCTTCCCCTTCAAAAGTCAGAGAAGGGAAGGCACTTGGTGTTCTGGGGTAGATGCTTATTTCTTGCAGGTGCTTATACCTGTGACAGAGTAGATCCAAGTTACTGAGGTGAAAAATGTCTGGGGAGACTGAGATCTCACTTGGAGTATTTTTTTCTTGCATTTATTTTCTATTTATTGCTTATAGCCAGTAAGGGAAAATTTCAGTACTCGGCAACCTCGTCCTCCTTTCGTGTTAATATTTATTTTCCTCTGGTGTTTTCTCCTTTTGCTGTGAAAACGGCACGTAAGAAACGACGTTAAAGCAGTGCCGGGCTTGAATAATTTAGCATTTCTGAGTCAGGACGTTCAGAGTGTAAGATGACCACCAAACACTTGCGTGCTTTATTTCTTTTCATTAACACTGCATCGTTAACTCTGTTCCCCCATTAAAAGGAGATGCTGTAATTCGCCGGAGGTAGTGAGAACGCAGAGGAAGAGCTACGCTCTGCCTGACCGCAGTGTTAACGCGGAGCAGCGAAGGGGACCGACACTAACCACTCCCGGGATGGGGGTGAGGCTCTTAGGAAATGCAGTTACGCGGAGGGTACTTTCTAGTAGTTGCTTAATATTCCACAGAGGTGTTCCGTGTTGCTTGGGCTGGTGCCTGGGGAAATACCACCCACTCCCTTGAAAAAAGAGGAAATGGCTGCAGCAGCGTGTTAGACTCTAAGTAAACTCCGAGTAAAGTAAAGGTTAATCAAAGTTGTGTCTTGCTAAAAGGAACTTGAAAGCTTAATTGTGCTCCTTGCATATGTGGCCAGAGGCTGCGTAAATCCAGGAACGATCAGGAATATTGCAAGTATTAATGTGACCATGTCCCTTGCTCGTTCCCGGTTGGTTTTACCCAGCGGATTCAGTTTCCAGCTGCTTCATGATGCTTTCAGTTATTTGTCAGACAGCTCTCTAAACCAGGTGCAGCTTCTTACCTGCCTGTAACGCATCCAGCCTGTTAGAAAGTCCCATGCCTCGCTCCTGGCCTCAGGACACAAGATTCCTCGGGAGACCTGGACGAGAGTGCAGTGTCTGACGAACCTGCACATCCCCTGACTGCTGCTCTTGCAAAAACTTTTGCTACCGAACTTGTGCACCACTTGAGTTGCGATCCCAGATGCGTCTCAGTCCAAGTTGTGATGGTCAAGAATGTGGGAAACGTGGTGGGAATTGGCTTCCGAGGTGGTAGTGTGGCATGGAAGGGATGAAGACTCAAGCACTGCTGAAGATGACCTCCATTGGCCAGAACGGCTGCAAAGCCTAGCCTTTATCTGAGCCCCCTCGGGTGGAGGGGAACTGCATAAAGGTCTGAGCGAGCCGTTAGGGTTTAGGTCTGTTCCTACAGGAGATACAGACTTTGAGGGTGGAGCTCTTGTGTACACAGACCTGTCAAACAGTGACCAAGTCATAGAATCACAGGATGGTTTGGGTGGGAAGGGACCTTAAAGATCACTTAGTTCCAACCCCCCTGCCATGGGCAGGGACACCTTCCATAGCCCAGGGTGCTCCCAGCCTCATCCAGCCTGGCCTTGGGCACTCCCAGGGATGGGGCACCCACAGCTTCTCTGGGAACCTGTCCCAGTGCCCCCCACCCTCTGCGGGAAGAATTCCTTCCTGATGTCTAATCTCAATCTCCCGCTTTCAGTTTAAACCTCTTACCCCTTGTCCTGTCACTACAGGCCCTTGTAAAAAGTCCCCCCCCCAGCTTCCTTGTAGCCCCCCTCAGGTACTGGAAGGTGCAATAAGGTCTCCCCGGAGCCTTCCCTTCTCCAGGCTGAACAAGCCCAACTCCCCCAGCCTGTCCCCAGGGCAGAGGGGCTCCAGCCCTCGGAGCATCTCCATGGCCTCCTCTGGACTCGTTCCAACTGGTCGATATCCTTCTGATGCTGAGGGCTCCCCAGCTGGACACAGCACTCCAGGGGGGGGTCTCCGCAGAGCAGGGGGGCAGAATCCCCTCCCTCGCCCCCCTGGCCAAGCTGAAGTCCTTCCGCTTCTCCTGGCTGTCGCTAGTGACCTCCTTGCAGTCCCCTCGTACGTCTGTGGCGCTCCTTTAAGCAGTAAACTTTGGATCAGCCGGATCGTCAGGGTCCTCTGGTGCTGTGGTGGGGCGCGCGTGAGGGTCCATGGTGGGGCACTGTTTGTCAGCCATTGCTCCGGATGGCTGTTTCCCCCGGTACAGCACAGGCAGCAGTTCTTTCTTCATGGCTTCGGTGACGTATTTGGGATGTTTGGATCTATTTAGGGAACACGCTGTGCTGTTTCTGACCTGTGTTAGTGGAACGAAGGACAAAAGAGGTAGCAAGCATCTCCTGGAACGTGGTGGCTTGGCTGTTTATTGCCCTGAGACGGGTTGCCGCTTGTGATGCAGATTTTGCTCTCTCTTGAGCCTCGGTCCAGGCTGTGTGCAGAGAGATAACCTCATCCTAGGCCAGGCACGGTTCTGTGTGCAGCTTTTATTTCTCAGGTTGGCAAGTACCGCTGAAACTGAAAATAAACATCCAGAATATCCGCGGAAGGAGGGAGAGATGGTGGTTTACTGAACGCTAACCCTCCCCAGTCAAAGGAGAGCTATACCCTGTTACACTATCTTAATTATATTTATTATTTTGAGCAGTGTGGACTGACGCTTCTAACGTCACAGCTAATACAGCAGTCTGCACAGGCTTTGCTTTTTCTTTGTAAGGCACAGGGCAGAAAGACAACTCACATTGCGGGGCCTGTTTGATAGCATGCCACAACTTGAGTTAAGCAGGTGGCAGGGTGAAAAATAAAAGGCTTGCTAAACAAAGAATTTTTATTTCCTGGTTTGTGCCTGCAGGGGAGGAATCATGAAAGCAAAGCAGAGACCTGACAGCCAGAGAGCATCCGGAATTTTTAAATGAACGGGTGTATTGTTCTTTTATAAAGCTATGCAGATTAATTACAATTTACAAATAAAAGAGGGTTTTTGTGATGATAGACCGTTAAAAAATCCCAAATCAAATGACAAAATACTTCATTATACCTTAAGAAATTGCTTTCTAAGGCTGCCTGAATAAACTGTCCTCGTCCACTTGACTCTAGCCAGCGGACTCCAGGAGCGGCGAAGCTTGGTTGAGTGCAGGCTTTTGTAATCCAGGCGGTGGGAGACGATATGCAAATGGTAGCAGTTTTGTTTTCCCGAGAGGTAGAATGTTTGTGCCTGGACTGCTGACGGTCGCCTTAGCAGCGTGCGCGGGTTTGGGGTGACCCCACGCCGAAGGCTGCCGCGTTCCCAAGCCTTTGCTTCGTCGCCTTTGATAACCACCAGCTACACGAGCCCCCGGCTGCAGCCGTGCCGCTTAAGCAATAAGCACCCCTTGCATTTCTGAAATTAATAAAGTTAGTTTGAACCTCAAATGTCACTTATTTGCTTTCCTATTTTCATAGGTGATTTCACTAAGCAGCAGCACTTGCTAATCCCACGTTCACATAGATAGAAGGTCAAAGTTGGTCAGTGAGCCAAGAAATACCATATCAGGGTTTCTTTCCTCTCCAATTGAAAGAGGTATAAATTGTGGAATTAGGGTATTGATTGAAGGCTACAACTTCAAGCAATCAGTTTTTCTGGCTTGACAAGATTATTTTATCCTACTTTTCTTTTATTATTATGTGTTGTATTTGAGTCATCCTTCAGGCAGATGAAGTGACAGCTTGATTTAACTCAATAAAATCCACCAGTTAGGAAACCTACTGAGCCGAACAAAAGATGAAAACGACTGCAAGGGGAAGGTGCACAGTTAGTGTAAGCAAGCATAGCATGCTGAAAGAAGACAATATTAACCGAAATTAGGCTCTAATCAATGCATTTCTATGGAAACTTGGGAGAAATTTGTAAGACCTTTGTGCTGGGCCGGTGAGCAGATAATGCTGGCTTTCTTAGAAAGAAGTAAAATGAAATTTCCACAGCGGAGCGCTGGAAACAAACACTTCCATCGGGGATGTGCTTCTGTGGCATTGCAAAAAGTCAGATAACGTCGCTTTTCTGACAAATGTAAAAGGAAATGCTTAACCAGGGGGTTGTAATTGTGTGGTAATTGAAACACTATCGAGTCTTTGGATGGCAGGTCTTCACTTTGTCAAATATCGATAAACACAAGTTTGCTCTGTGTGTGTAGCAGGCACAGGACGGTGAGCTGAGCTTGTAGGAGGGGAAGTGGATGGAGGGGGGGGGGGGTGTGTGTGCTGTGGCGGCCGCTCCGGGAAGGCGAGTCCTGGTGTGGCCAGCTTTGCCGAAGGTGCTGGAGCCATCTGCAACAACCACGGGGGCTCCGGAGCACGTGGATCGCACAGGGATGTAGTGACGCTAGCTGTAACCTCCCCACGAACTAGTTGCTGTCGACTGTTTTACCAGGGAGGCTAGAGGTGCGTAAAAATGCATATTTTTCATCTGCACACAAGAGTGTTTTCTCTTGATCCTTTCTGAGTTGGTCTGTGGAGTAAACAGCAGAGAAAAAGTATGATGTAAGGCAGAGACCTCTTACTCTTCCCTTGTGTGCTGGTTTTTGCTGGGACAGTTAGTTTTTTCACAGTAGATAGTATGAGGCGACGGCTTGGATTTGTGCTGAAAGGAATGTGGTAACACTGGTGTTTTACTTGTTGCCAAGCAATGTTTATATCAAGTCAAGGACTTTTTTCACTTTCTCATACTTCTCCTCATCTCTGCAAGAATCTGGGAGGGGACACAGCCTGGACAGCTGACCCCAGCTGACCAAAGGGGTATTTCCTGCCATAAGGCATCATGCTCTTTATGTAACCTAACGGGAGCTTGTTGGGGAGGGATTGCTACTTGGGGACAGGCTATCGGTCAGCAGGTGGTGAGCTAATGTCATGTTGTGCATCACTTGTTTTTATATATTCCCTTATTAGTAATGTTATTTCCTCTCATTTTGCTGTCCTATTAAGACTGTTTTTATCTCAATCCATGAGGTTATTTTGGGGTTTTTTTCCAGTTCTCCATCCCGCCTCAAGAAGGGAGAAGACGAGTGAGTGGCTCTGTGGTGCTTAGCTGCTGGCTGGGGCTTAACCACAACACCTTGCTCTTTGGGTTGCCAGAGATCCTGGTGCTTGTTCAACCTGGTTCTGAAAAACGTGCTTGAACTGCAGCCCAAATAAACGACCCCTTTTACGCTTTATCTGCTGGGGAAGTAGGTCAGGTACCGTAGCATGTAGGTTGTCATATATTGCAGCAAAGTGGAAACGTGCTGCCGTGAGTGTCTGCAGCGAACAGTGCTGGTGTTGGTGTGAGGGTGCAGGTGGCGAAGGTCTAGCAGGTGACCGTATCAGTAAGATAGAGTGCAGACCATGCCTGAATTTTAGCGATACAGATGTGTCTACGCCCTGACACTGGTTTCTCAGTAGATGCGAATAGGAAAAATGCTTTGTTGGTATGTAAAAAACATCTCAGTGTGTTATTTAGGAAGACAAAGCAGGAAAGGGTAACTTGAGACTTGTAATTTTTGTAATTGTCTAGTCCTGTTTCCAGTCATAGAACCACAGAGCAGGTTGGGTGAGCAGGGACCTTAAAGCCCCCCCAGTGCCACCCCCTGCCATGGACAGGGACACCTTCCATAGCCCAGGGTGCTCCCAGCCTCATCCAGCCTGGCCTTGGGCACTCCCAGGGATGGGGCATCCACAGCTTCTCTGGGCAACCTGTCCCAGTGCTCCCCACCTTCTCCGGGAAGAGTTCCGTCCTTACGCTACTCTCTCCCTCTCCCATCGGAAGCCCCCCCATCTCCTCTGACTAATACTCTCCTAACTGAGTTACTCACTCAGTGTTTCTCCATACCTGGTGGGGACCCGTCACTGATGTGCTATCAGCAAGGTGTTTCCTTTCAAACGGGCTGGTGAGAACCATGTAGTTCCAGTTTCTGTGGAAGGAGGGGTTCAGCTGTCGTGTTCATCGCCTGTGAGCTGGTACCAGACGGTACCTGGTGAGAGACGGGGTGTAAACACAGCAGCTTCACGGTCTCTGCGCTTGCTGTTAGTGAGCGTGCACGGTCAGTAAATCTGAGCAGTGGTACCCTGCCCTGGTCTGGAAGGTTTCCCAGGCTGCTGCTACTGCCTGTAGCCGTCCGCCCTGATTTCCTTTGGGACCATCTCACTGTGTGATTTTTTTCTTTGAAGAACTTCACCCAGGAGCAGGAAAATGCAATTCTGACTGTGAAGAGGTCGCTGGTGTCTTACTCCTTCCCAGCCGGATGAAGGTGCATTCCGGCAGCGGGGTGCAGGTGGGAGCGCTGCCCCCCCCCGGGTTATGAGGCTGTGATGGCACGGGGGGCTTCATGCTGCAGGAGGAGGCAAAGGCTCCTTGGCGCGAGGGGCTGGAGGAAAGCAGCCGAGGGGGCCACCTCTGGCAGAAAGGCTTGCGGGGACCTGGGCCGGAGCGGGGCCAGGCTTGCCGGTCTCTGCAGGCACAAAGCAAAGTTTGATCATTATTTTATGTGAGGAATGAGCTCAAGATAGAATAATCAATGCTAATTCGTAAAGAATCTCTGGCTAAGTTCTCTTACAGAGCCATTTGATTTAGGTTTTGGGGTTTTTACTTCCACTTAGGAGAATATTTTGTACATGTGCAGCCTGCAGCATTCACGGGTGTTCCGATTGCTTTTGAAGTTGCATCTCATAGTACATAAATTTATAAAAAATATATATTTAAGCAGTAAATATAGCTTTAAAGCATATCCCCGTGACTAATCACAGCAATTGCAGACCAACTGTCTAGCAGGAACGTAGTTCGTCTGACTCTATTGCAAATGATGTCTGGAGTCACACTTTTCCTGCCTGTTCCACTTAAGTTCCTGACATTAGGGTGATGTAAAAGCAGGGAAAGGGCAACTCCCATTTAAGGTTGCATGCGAAAGACCAGCCTGCCGCATGATTATTTTAAAAAACATGGTCTGCAACTTTCAGGGGAGTTAAGACCATGCATTAACATTCATTAACTTGTGTGCAGTTTCTCCCACCCAACATTTCTTTCCCATTTAAAATTGTTTTCATCTTTCTGAGGAAGAGGATATATTGTCATGATCTCCTTAAACTGCAGTTTGGTAAATGACTTGTTTAAATTTAAGGAAAAGAGGTTGTTGATAAGTATAGTTTTCTAATACTCTTCCTCAGCTGTCATTTACTTTGACTAAATTTATTTAAACCACCTTAACCTTTCAGAGAAAGGCCAGGAGATGTTTAAAAGAATAATATGTGTCTGACATTTTGGTTTACCAAAAGGACACCATCATAATTCTGTAGTGCCTCTGTTAAAAATAAGCTAAGAAAAGGAAACTAAAATCTCTTTTTCTTTCTGCTTAATTTTGAAAGAATGGAAGCAAATGTGATTGATAGTTGCATTAGGAAGTGACCTGCAAAGGTAATCACCAAATGCATTGATCTGTCGCTGCACCGGGATGTGCCGAGTATCCTCCACACTCAGGTAGTCTTTCTCTCCCTAATAAACACCTGCGTGTTTTATTGTCAAGAACACACTTTTAAACTGTTTCTTCTGGTCTGGGCGAACGCTTCATGACGTTCAAGTTTTCCCCTCTCTCCCAGGATGGAACAATGAAATGGGTCAGTGGTGGGCTGGGCAGTGCTGGGTTAACGGTTGGACTCGATGGGCTTAAGGGTGTTTTCCAGACTCAGTGATTCCATGATTCTAAGCTGAAACAGGAGAGGTTCAGACTGAGTATAAAGAAGACTTCCTGCAGTTTGAGCATAGCGAAGAGTAGACCAGCTTGCCCCGAGAGGTTCTGTCTTTGGAAGTTTTCAAGCCCAGGGTGGCTGACCTGCTCTGACCCTGTCGCTGACCTGGCTTTCAGCAGGAGTTGGACCAGGTGACCTTCTGAGGTCCCTCCCAACCTCCGTTATCCTGTGATGCTTATTTATTGTTCAGAGTGGATAAATGACTACATTGATAGTGTTTGAAATTGGGCGTAGAAAATTAATCTCTTTGGACTGATGCTTTTACAGAGAGGTTTGGATGCATCAGGTGTGTCTGCACTTCCCACTTGGGTCTGCATAATGCAGACACACCGAAGCATACTGAGCTGTAAAGTAGCAGTGGTGCAGGTCAGCGCTGCATAAACGTCTTCATTCTGGGTGTGCACAGTTTCAGTAAGTTAGAAATAAGATTTTCCATTGTTTCTAGAAAAAAAAGAAAAATGGTGAAAGTCTGCTGAGCTTGTATTAATCACCCCTTTCCTGGGGCTTGCAAATAGGACTGGACTTTCCAAGCTTAGCTTGGCTGTCATTTTGATTGCCCTTTGTCATTTGTGGGTGTAAGAGGAGCTGCTCTAAGGTTCTGAAGTTCCTGAGAGGTAATTTACACGGTGACGGGCCATGCCCTGGTCCATCCACTTGTTTTGTGCGATGCGGCCAGAGTGCATAAATAACCTTATCTGGAGCGCGCTCCAGCCCTGTGTTGGTGGAATTTGAGGTGTCTGGTTTCCAGTGATTAAAATCTGGTTATTCTTAGCCCCCTCCCTTCCCCACTGAGACGAAAAGCAAACCCCAAACTTGTTGAATACTCACCACTGATAGGAAAGACTAGAAAGTAGGTTTCTTACCCCTGGGGACCTTCTGGTGTTCTTATGAAGCCAAGGTGGCTCTCTTCAGCCGTGGAGCCCCGGTTGGGCTGCTCGGGGTAGGGATGGCTGGCAGAGCCCGTGCGGTGGGCACACGGGGCTGTGGCACTTGCCCGGAGCCGGCTGTGCCAGCATGGGTACTATTCCTGCACACACAAGCCCAGGCTGTGCTGGTGTGAGCCTTTTAGGCCATTTCTCCGTGGTTATTCTGTATGATCGTGCCAAGAGCACTATGGGCTTTGGTTCTTGTAGGCAACATCTTGGGCAGTACCTCTGTCCAAAATACTTGCCTTCAGGTAACGCCTTTATCCTCCGCTCTGCCAGCGCGATGGTCTGCGACGCCCCGTGAACCGAGCGTAGAAACTGCATTAAATGCGATTCACAATTTCTGCGAAAAATATTTTCTTCTCTTAAGGCGCAGATACAGAATTACCCAAATCAAAGTCGTCCAACTGGAGACCGTGACTGGAGTTACACTCCTGCCCTCCCGCCCTTCCCGAAAGTCGTGTGAATTAAGGACAGTGTCAGCGGCGACTCTGCATTTCCCCGCTTTTGTCAGTTTGTGTCACAACCTTAGCATTATTTAAATGAGCTTCTTTTTTTTTTGTATTTAATATTCATATTCAGGTATTCTAGCCGTAATTTCTGTTAGTAAAAGTGACATTTCGTAAAGTTCATTATTTTTTTACAGGGAAAATCTCAGGCACTTAAAAAAATAGACATTAAATAATGGAACGACGGTGTCTCCGGGCTAGCAGTCATCCCTACAGTTTGTCATTTTAATACCTGAATACCTGTGAAAAAGGAGTTTGAAAATACCCAGGTTATTTAGCCTGACCTGGCTGCCTGCCTGCCTGGGAACTGCACCCATCAGCATGAGCTGCACCCTGCAGGGTCCTTGGCACCCCACGGGTGACCGTGTTTCTCTTGATACGTTTGCGTGGCATTTTCAAGATGCACCGTGAAAACCTCTGTCAGGCCTGTCCCCGGCCACGGTGCCACGAACGTGTAGCGTGGTGTGGGCCTGGCAGGCTGTCTCATCAGCAGAGCCCTTCCCGGCTCTCCGTGGAGGTTTGTAGGTGATGGGCACCAGCCGGCGCGCGTGGGGGGGACTTGGGACCCCAGCTATTGCAAAATGAGGTTTGTTGTTAATAGTATTTATCGCTGAGAGGAAAGGTCAAGAATCAAGTAACTTGAGGTACATAAGAGAAGTGGACTAGAGGGTCGTGTTGCATCCAGGCTCTTCCAGAAGGTTCCCCCTGCAGCACTTTGGACATCGTGGTTGGCTTTCCTTTTGTTCACCTTGTTGCAGAGTAATACTAACACTCAGCAGGGAATAGTTACACCTCCGTTAAGTTTTAAGTGACATTGCAACAAGGTGCAGCTGCCCTCCCTTGGAGGAAGATGAAGTTTGCGAAGGAAAGCCGTTCTTTCGTACGTTAGTCTGAAAAGAAAGTGGCAGGAAAAGGCAGTTTGTACCTGCTTGCTTAACATTTTTTAAACAAATTGTAATGTAAAATTGATTTTGGTTGGGAAGAACGTAAGCACACCCACTGTCTTCTTTTCACTTTGTTACAAACCCTTGCTCGGTACTAACCCTTCTGTGGTGTTGGGTAGCTGTGAATGCTGAGCACGAGCAGCACGGGCTGATGCTGCTTCTCTGACTGCAGCCCTTTTCTCTGCAGCCCGGTCGGCTCAGCTCCAGAACAGCTCTCCTGAGCCAGGCAGGTTGTGCGGCTTTCTCAGGCACATAATCCCACCACCTGAACATCCGATTCGGTCCAAGCTCGGTTATGTTTCTCCTCTCAGGAGGCAGCTGGAAGGTCAATGCCACCTTGAGCCATTCCCTCATCCCTGCCACTTGAGGTCTTGAGAACACGACTGCGTGCACGCTGGTTTTGGGTGCGATGTGATGGGGAACAGGACTGTTGAGCAGGACACTGCCCTCCGAGGGGGCTGTCGTTGTGCTGTGAGACAAGTAAGGACAGTTTCAGGAAAACCTTGGTTTTCCAAATGGAAATGGACCAACCAGCATGTAAAGATTGATGTTTGTATGTCTGTTCCTTTGCAGGAACACAATCAGAAGGCAGATATATTCTGCAATATCTTTCTTATTGAATCATAGGATCACAGAATGGTTTGGGTAGGGAGGGACTTTAAAGATCATCCAGTCCCAACCCCTCGGCCACGGGCAGGGACACCTTCCATAGCCCAGGTTGCTCCCAGCCTCATCCAGCCTGGCCTTGGGCACTGCCAGGGATGGGGCACCCACAGCTTCTCTGGGAACCTGTCCCAGTGCTCCCCACCCTCTGCAGGAAGAATTCCTTCCTGATGGCCCATCTCCATCTCCCTCTTTCCATTTAAACGCGTTACCCCTTGTCCTGTCACTCCCTGCCCTTGGGAAACATCCCCCCCCCCAGCTTTCTTGTAGCCCCCCAAGCACTGGAGGGGGCTCTGAGGTCTCCCCGGAGCCTTCCCTTCTCCAGGCTGAACGCCCCCCGCTTTGCTCAGCCTTCTTGGGGTCCACTTACACAGATCCCTTGTGCTTTAAAATAATGATTCACTGTGCATAGTGGACAGATATGAAAAGCCATTAAACATCAGGAAACTTAAAGTGTTCCTGATGTTATCAAAACGTAGAGTCTGTTTAGCCTAAGAGTATGTGGAGCAAATTTTGTTCATGTTACCATAGCGGATCATATAGTTCAAATCTGAATTTGGGTGGAAATGCTGTGTTAATACTGAATTGCCTAAGTGTTTTAAATCTTTTTAGATTTAGGTTCTCTTTAAAAAATAATTTATGAATTTTAAGAATGAAAAACTTCTTCGGCCATGAGCTATTCCCACCTCTCAAACAGGTTTTTAGCATCACATGACAGTGAATAGAGGGTTTAGTGAGTTACATGGTTTAAGAAGGTGCTAATTGTCTGAACACGTGTGGATTTCCAGCAACACAACAAACGTACATGGTGTGTTCTTGAAGGATGAGGCTCAAAGCCTCATCCAGCCTGGCCTTGAAGGCAGCCAGGGGTGGGTGTCTTCAAGGCCAGGCTGGAAGAGGCTGGGAGCAACCTGGGCTATGGAAGGTGTCCCTGCCTGTGGCAGGGGGTTTGGAACTAGATGATCTTTAAGGTCCCTTCCAACCCAAACCGTTCTGTGATTCTGTGATTCTTTCTCTCTTCTCCAGTACTATATTATGAGTCTAATTTTTTTTTCAGTCTTGAGGAGATACTTTAATCGATTGTGTCCATTGTTTTTGGTGGGCCATAACGACCCGCAGAAGCTATTGTAATTTCTTCTGATAAAACTGATCTTATGCAGGAACGTCATATTCACGTACTGCTTGGCCTTCAAAAATGTTGGCGAAAGTCAAGTAAACCCTTGCTTAGAGCTATATTTCTGAAAGTAATGGCTGCAGTTTGTCCTTTCTGTAGCTCTTGGTAATTCCTAAGGAGGCCTCAAGTTAATGAATATACATTCTCCAGCTTGTTCCAGTATCAAGGAGTGCCAAAGGCACGATTTCATACACTGGTGGTACTTTCTGTTCAAGTCCCCAAGCACCGATTCTACAAGTGCCACATTAATTAATGCCCTGTAACATTGTTGTGACAATAAATACCCTACTTTTGAGAAGAAAGAAACCCAACCAACCAACCAACACGTGAAAAATGAATATGAATTAATTTTCAAATCTACATACTACAAAAAAAGGTCAAAAGCTGTAGAGGTCAAATGCCTGATACAGCAGGATGTTTTCTGAGAGCTGAGAGAAATGACAAATTTAGATGAAACCTTAGATTTTTTGCTTTAGCCTTCAAAACTTGTGATAACATGCATCTTTCATAAAACGAGTTGGTAGCTGGGAATATAGGATCCTCTTAGTAAGGAAGGGGGCATGTGTTTGTCACACTCCGTGCCTGGCCACAATCACCAGCTGATTTTTGTATTATCTGAGCCAAACATGATAAGCCTTTTAAAGGGGCAGATCCCCTTTCAGTTGCAGTGTTGCTCCATCAGGTGCCTGGTGTCACAGACCTTGTATGACAAACATTTGATGTGACACTTATGCACGCAGGTTGCTCCAGAGATATTTTTATAGGTCAGACTAAATATCACACATCCAACCCTTCAGTCAGGTAGTGGAGCCGTCTGTGATTGCAGCTAATGGTCTTGGAAGTTGCTATGGTTCCTGGTAAACAGCATCCCATGGCTTCTGCTCCCGTCTTTGTCGGATGAAGGGGCGGATAGCACAGGGGCATCAAGCGTGTTGCTGCCAGCGTTAGCTCCAGGTTTCTCTGGACAATCAGCTGATCCAGCCGGGTGCAGTTTCTATTTCCTACTCCCTGTTGGAAACTCTCCTGGTATGCAGGTATCCCAACGGTTCAGCTGTGCCCGGCCTCCGCGGGCATTCAGCGACCACGGAAACCTCCCCGTCCTCCGTACACCACCTCATGGGTCTGTGCTCCCCGAGTTGCTTGTCCCCAGCCGGGTGTTTTGGTGAATGATGGGAAAAGGAGTATGTGGTAGCGAGGTTAAGGAGAACAGGAACGGGCAGGGCCTTGGCAACACCCACGTGCCCTGTAAGCATTAGATAATTAGGAAGGATGTAGCAATGCTAATTCTTGTCTGAACCTCTTGGTTTTAGGCGCGTGTCCTGGAGGTCTCGGGAGACCTAGTGATGCTCCTGATGTGTTTCGTGTGCGGCGGGGCCGCGAACGCGGTGGCAACAGGGTGCCTTGCAGAGTTCAGCCACTTCTCTTGCCAGTGCTCAGCTTGAGGCTGCATCCTGAAACAAAGAAGCGGAAAATAATTTGAAACCTTGGGCAAAGAGAATTTTAATTGTATAAAAGTTGGGAATAAGCTTTTAGTATCCTGTCGTCTTACAAAAAATGACTACGGACCGTGATAGTTGATATTTAGCAATGTGGTTGCATAAACCAAACGTGACGGGTTTTGATATTATTTTAAACATCTCGAAGATCTCTTTTGGCTGATAATTCACATTGTATGTTTTTGTGATGTTTCTCCCTTGTCTTTTGGGAGCCTCTCAGAGAAGGGAACATTGTATTGTTGAGAGTGAGCAATGCTCTTTGCTTTGTCTTCCCGCTTCCTCCCACTCTTGCAGCTTGCTACGGAGGCAGTTCAGCGCAGAAATCTCTGATTAGCTCAATTTTCAATTACGCTTTCCCGTCACCTTTAAACAACAGCTGCTTAACCCATGTTACAAAGAACGGGTTGCGGATTCGGAAGCAGATACCTCCCCAGTTATATTCCTTCATGTATTCCAGATACTGACAAACAGGTTTTATGTTTACTTCCGTAGGTTATTCTCACGCTGTGTGTGCTGGGGGTGTTTTTTCTACGGTTGCCACCGCAGGGACTCTCTCGCAATGTGTGTCTGCGAACAACTCTGTCTAAACACTGTAAATGCTTCTAGTATAAATACAGAAAACTCCATGTAGCAATTACTAATCTAGCACAAATGTTTCACTGATTTTAACAGCATTCAAGTGGTAGTGTTTTTATTCATTAAGATAACCAATGGAACTAATTGTAATGCACAAAAACCCCCTGTTAATAGCAGGAATTTCAGGAACTCCTGCCTGCTCCAAGTGACCGGGGGAAGCTGGCTGGAGATGGGGCCGGGGAACACACTTGTGTCTCCAGGGGAATTTTGCTGTACGTTTGAACTCAGGAAACAAATATAATAAACTGAATTTGGAAGCATGAAACTTGCAAGGAGATGAGACTCCACAGAAGGATCTAAAGAAAGGAGACTGAAGAGATACCAAGGGACCATCTTTTTAAAATGAAACATTTAATGGAAAAGGATATCAGTTATTGCCTGCATTACAATACAGTGCATTCTTTACCATGCCAAGCACTCACCGATACGTAAGAAAGCCTCCTGCCTAAAGCTACCATCAGCTAAAGATGCAAGAAGGGGTCTGGATAGGTTGGGGAGAAGAATGTTTTCCCAGGGATATCTGTCGGAGGGAGGTGTAGTCCCTAAGTCTTGCCGATGCACTGAAAAGATCATCCTTGATCCTGAGGGTTTCTGATATTTTGCAGGTGGTGTGGACGCTCTGCTGTTTCAGTGTGTGCTTTAGAGCGGTAGCCATTGATTTGTATTTTGTAGGTAGAAAACCCTACCTCTCATCCATGGATGATGCGGGTTGTAGCACTCCGGAGTGTTTATGAATGATAGACCGTGCTGCAGCGATTTTGCCCAGAGAAGCTGTGGATGCCCCATCCCTGGGAGTGTCCAAGGCCAGACTGGATGAGGCTGGGAGCACCCTGGGCTATGGAAGGTGTCCCTGCCCATGGCAGGGGGGTTGGAACTAGATGGGCTTTAAGGTCCCTTCTAACCCAAACCGTTCTATGATTTTCAAACTGAACCAAAGTCAGCAGCATTGTTTTGTTCTGGAAAAGGCCCACTTCACACAGGACTGTATGAACACAAAAATAACCTGAAAGACATGGAGTATCATTTGCTCACGAAGGGTAAGTCCTCAGCTACAGCAGAGAACCCAGTTTTGGGCAGCCTCTTTCAAGAGTTAGGAACTGCTGGAGAGAAAATCAAAATGTGTGTTGGGATGTGCAGCACACATCACCTGCGGAGAAATGCCGCGAGAGGAGGCATTGCTTATTCCGCAGGATACTAGAGGAAGGCATATCACCAGCCTTCAGATCTGTAGAAGGACTGCTGCGGGGGGCGGGGGGTAGGATCTACTCTCCACAGTCACTTGGACGAGATGGAAATGGTACATTTATAACGTAGCAAGAGAGAGCTCCTTAGGCATTATTTGTTTCCAGACGATAGGGTGGGGCAGGGATGGAAACAGGTTGAGCACGTGGGGTGTACGGGATTAATTGCTGGAGGTGTTCGTGTCTGACATTGCCAGGAATGGCTTCATTACCGGTGGGGCTGTCTGGGTATGCCAGAGAAAACAGTGGTATTTTCTAGAACTCCCGTGCTGTTACTGGTGGGGACTAAGGAATGGTTTGTTTTTTTCCTATGTAAATATTTGTTGAATTATCATCTGCTGCAAAAAAAGTTTAGCTATAGTAGAGGTTTTCCTCCCTGACCCAGGAGAAAGGAATTTTGGGTGTAAAGTCTCACTACATCACGGTTCCTTTCCTAGTAGTTGTTTTATGATATAGCAAATGATAGCATGCACTTGTCAAGCTGCCACTGGGGTGGCCTCCTCCTACCCACACTCTTCATCCTGACACGTTCCACTGCCGTAGGTTTAGTACATGCTGACTGTGCTTTAATTTAGGGGTTGGGTCAGTGCAAAGTTATCATAGAAACACAGGATGGTTTGGGTGGGAAGGGACCTTAAAGCCCCCCCAGCCCCACACCCTGCCACAGGCAGGGACACCCTCCATAGCCCAGGTTGCTCCAAGCCTCATCCAGCCTGGCCTTGGGCACTGCCAGGGATGGGGCACCCACAGCTTCTCTGGGCAGCCTGTCCCAGTGCTCCCCACCCTCTGCGGGAAGAATTCCTTCCGGGTATCTGAAGTTCTTTGTGTTTGGGCAGAACTGACACCAGACTGTTTCGTTCCCTGATGAAAATCCAGAAACAAAACCATCTGAAAAGTTGTGGTTAATGTGTTGTCCCTGTCCACATGGTCTGGAGCAACCCGGTGAGCCACCGTCCGGGTGTTGCACCCCGGAACCCCGGGATGAATTAGCTCTTCTTTTGGTTCTGTGCGCCCGTGAAGTCTGGGTGAGGTTACCGCCTGCCCTGTTGGGGCGCTTGGGGTCTGACCGCCTTCATCCCCACGCGCACCTTGTTAAACCTTCCTCATGCTTGTTAATGCCTGGTTTCTTCTGTATTCCCTGTCTGGGATTCAGCAGTGCTCAGCTAGCCAGTGCTCTGCATTCCCCGCCGACAGCACCGAACAGCCTTTGATTTTCTCCTCAGCCAGGTTTTGTGTGGTTAGGACTGAGTGTATCACGCTGCTCTTACTGAAATTTTTAAGGTTAGGCGATTGATAGATTTGTCCTTAATTTCTTCAATTTCCTAATAATCCTAGTTCTTATGTTTTAATGTCCTCCATGGGATGTACTGTAATGTGCTTATTGGCACAGATTATCAACGTTGAATATAAATTTTGAGTTTAATTTCTGTTTTGACAAAAAATGTCTTTCCCTCAAGTGCTCAGTTTAAGATGAAGCACCCTTCTCCCTCCGGCGAGACCCGAAGGCGTTTCCTGGGGCAGGAGGAAGGCACTGCGACTCGGGTCCTGTCATCCTGATGCTCTTCCTCCCTGGGAGCTGTATGCTTGCATCAGGCTTCCCAAATTAACAGTGTCCAGGCTGACTGTCATCTGGAACTGATGTTAGGTGTACCCCAAACTGTTTGAACAAAGCTCAGGAGAGGGGGTGGCTGTCTGCAGGCTCACTGTCTATGCCTTTTATCCAGTTCTGACAGAATTTATTGGGAATGAGAGGAATTGTTTCAGAACAAGCACCTCTGACAGCTTGTCAGATTGATAGAGAGGTTTCCTGATTCCATCTCTTTTTCTTCTTTAAATGACGCTTTCCTACCACTTGCCAATCTCTCAGGTATCATCGGTGTCATGATATCAGCTGCCGAGATAGCAAGTTCCTGAATTAGCGTCGCAAGGAGGAGGTTATTTAATTTACTGAAGTCTGTCTCGTGGCTATTTATCCTCTTATACAATTCCTACGTTCTCTAGTGACATGTGGAGCACATGCAGTGTGAATTTTGTTTTGCCTGAGAAGGGCCCCACTGGGTCATCTAACATGCCATAGGTGCTTCACTCAGACCCGGGCAAGCCGTGCCGTTCGGATCCAATCCTGCAGCCAGGAACGAGGCAAAATTCTCACTGTCTTTCTGGAGTAAATGCCGTGTGCCTACCCTCCAGCTGCAAACATGCCCTGCAATAGTTCTGTGTTGTAAGAAATCCCACACTTTCATAGAACTATGGAATGGTTTGGGTTGGCAGGGACCTTAAAGCCCCCCCAGTCCCACCCCCTTCCATGGGCAAGGACCCCTTCCATAGCCCAGGTTGCTCCCAGCCTCATCCAGCCTGGCCTTGGACACTGCCAGGGATGGGGCACCCACAGCTTCTCTGGGCAGCCTGTCCCAGTGCTCCCCACCCTCTGCGGGAAGAATTCCTTCCTGATGGCCCATCTCAATCTCCCTCTTTCAGTTTAAACCCGTCACCCCTTGTCCTGTCACTCCCTGCCCTTGGAAAAAGCTCCCCCCAGCTTCCTTGTAACCCCCCCAGGCACTGGAAGGGGCTCTAAGGTCTCTGTGGAAACTTTGCCCTGGATGTTACCATAGTGGAAATGCAAAAAGGAACAGTTTTCCTCCTGTGCTTACTGTAGGCGTCAGTGAGATGGTGCCTGGGGCTGTGGGCTGGACGAGGAGCGCTTGCCAGGAGAGCAGTGTGGTCTGTGGCGGGCTTACCTGTCACAAGCTGCCGCTGCAGACAGCATCGCACCAGCTAATGTCTTGATGAAGACACCTTAGACAATTTTACCAAATCCAGTCATTTTTTAAAGATTATTTTCTTCATTCAGAGGGAAAAAACCCCAAAGGTTTCTCAGAGAACGCCCTTTAAGTACAAGTACACCTGCTTGGAAAACAAGCAGCTTGCCAGAAAGACTCTTCCCCTCGTACCTGCCTTATCTTCACCTCCGATCCTGCGAAACATGAGCTCAGCCTCCGGTAACAGTTCCGTGCTGTTCACTGGGGATAAATATTAGGCACACAGGGGAAATTTAGTGGATTTAGTCCCCTGCTGCTCTTACGGCCTACCTGATTAGGTGACTTATCTTAGAAGGAATTACAGTCCCAAATCGGTTTTACTCAGAAAAAGAGTAAACTGGGCCATTTATGTTATTCTTGCAGCAATTCCTCTTCCCTCGTGTGCCGTTTTTATGTAAGATCTTGATTTTGTCTAGCAGAAGGTGTCCCTGGCCGTGGCAGGGGGTTGGAACTCGGTGATGTTTAAGGTCCCTTCCAACCCAAACCGTTCCGTGATTCTGTGGTGTTTTTTCAAAGTGCCGGGGTGCTGGGCGGTGAGCGCTGGCTGTACGGGGCTGGTGGGGAAAGTGGGCTTGGTGGGGATGCTGAGAGCTCCGGAAGCCTTGGTGAAGAGCCACGAGAGCAGTGCCCTTACAGGAGGGGAGCAAACCCGAAGGAGACGTCATGGGGAGAACCGTCATCAGCTTCAGGTGTGTTTTCCACGGGAGAGGTGGCCGGGTGTAATCTGAAGGTATTGATGTTCAGTCTGTGCAGTGCTGATGATGTGTCTCCATCTGAGCTTATACAACTCCGTGTTAATATTTTAACTGCAAGTTTCCAAGTGAAAAACAGTAAAAATGGAAAATGTAGACTCTGAATTACTGCCCTGATAACTCTGGGTCCGGAGGCAGCGCCGGTACGGTCCGACATCGTCTCCATTGGTTGCAGTATGTTGCTCTCTCTAGAGGTGTCGGAGGTTTAAATCCTCGCTTCCCACACCCACGCACATACCAAGCCCCTTTATTCTGCAAAGTCACTTTCAGGTGTCTGGCTGGTAGGATTTTGGAAGTATTTATTATTCTCCTTCCTAGGTTTCTCCAGATGTTTAGCTACAGGGTAGTACGACTGGATAGATGAGTGCAGCTGGTTAGGAGACGCTGTGCTAAGTAAGTAGAGCATCTGTGGTTTGTCTGGGGAGGTTGAATTTCAATTAATTAAATGTGCACCTAACTTGCAAGGATCTTTTGCATTTCAGTTAAACCGACTTCAGAGCAGACCTAAGATTTATTCTTGCCTTTTAAGTTAACTGCCAGATCCTTAGCTGATAGAAATTGGTGAGCTGCTCTTGACATCAGTGGAGCTCAGTTTACAGGGCAGGGATAGGGATCATGACAGGGAAATAGGGTTCGTACGAGCCCAGGTACTACTCGGCTGCTGTAGTTGTTCAGTGGAAGTAAAACACCTATTTACTCGAAAAGCAGAACATTTATTAATTAATTATTAGACTTTGTGTTATTTTTTTCCCTAGCATTATCATAAAATATTTCTTTGTGAATTTAATAGGTGAACGTGTTTTTATTATGTTAATTGAAACATTGTTATTTAGGATTTTAGTGGGGTCTTTAAAATACGTTTATTTTTGGTTTAGTGGAGTGACAGAAGTCAGCAATGTTTCCCTGGTAAAATTAGGTTGGCACAATTGTTTATCAGGCTGGCAGTTGCAGTCTACCCCGCGTGCGGTTGTACCCGTGATGTGTAGGTGAACTCCTACCTTAATGCTCTGTCAAAAGGTCTCCTATCGGTATTCAAATATTTGGAAAATGGATTTTTATGAAAAGGCATTTTAATACTGAATGCTCTCCAAACCTTTCTTCCCCTGGCCATGACTGCACACAAGTTGTCACTCCTGGATGGAGCGGGGGCTGAGTCCGTGTATCGAAACAGGTAAAATCTCTTTTCCCCCGAGCACTGTCCACGGGGCAGTGCCCTCCGCCCCAGGCTGTGCTGGCCACTTGGCACTCCAGGGACTGGCTCGGTTCCCTTGGCGTCCCGAAGTCACCGAGACAACTGACCTGCCCTTTAATTAGGACATCAACTTAGGAAAGGGTGCGCTGTTTCTCGAACCCTTTGTACAGTTGTTGTCTTTTTTCGGTCTCTTCTCTTGCAGGGTGCGGCACCGGCCCGAGTCGATCCGTTCTAGCAGCGCAGGCATCTCTTCCTCCCCCTGCCCTGCTGAAGCCGCAGCAGGAATGTGAAAACACTTTTCCCCTCAAAAGGCTAACCAGCCCTTTTCAGATTCTTTTAAATAGGTATCAATACCTGGCTTTTACAAACAGGAGAAATTAAACTTTGTAGCATTTTGCTATTTGAATGACCTACTCAGTGGAATTACAGCGGCAAACTAATCCTTTAGGAGAGATGGCTCTATCAATCTTGGGATTTTTCTAATGTGGAAGCTACTCAATTGCATCTCAGAAATCAGGGAGGTAATTACTCATGCAGACAGCACAAAATGAAAAAAAAAAATGCAAGTTCTGCTGAGTATCCCTTTTAGAACAAGCAGTGGAACAAGGAAAACAGCCTCTATAATCAGTCAAATTCTCCCACTAATTTTTCAGGTGTTGAAGGCTATAGAGAGGGTACATGCTATGAAAGTTAACAAAGCAAAGTGGCTCTAATAGAGGGTTTTACAAGAGAAAAATGCCTCTTGTTAGGCAAACATGCGATTTTAGATGTAGTCCCCTACGTTACAACTTCATTGTTTAAAATAAACATGTTCTGAGATAAATACAGTTGCGGATCTCTTCTGAGGCCTTTTGCTACAGTGACAACGGCCGACTGTCCGGTGATCGGGGTCCCAGGGTGGATGCTGATTGCGTCTGCTGAGTGTCACCAACCTGCAGATGAAGCCGGGGGGTGCAGCCTTGGAGCGGCACTCAACGCCCTGTTACCGCTGATGAATGAGGATGTCGTTAACTTTTCAGTGCTGCTAGGCAGGTACAAAGTCAAGGAAGCAGGGGTAGAAATACGTAACGTAAATAATAGTGGGGACAACTGAAAAGAAGTAGTGGTTTGGTGCATCTTGGATTGCTTCGAATCTTATCTAGGTCTGATTGATTTGAATCCTAGCTAGTTTATTAGTCTAAACTATTATTAATCTACAATATTATTACCATGTTTGGGTAGTCCCTCCTGCAGGAGAGGTTGTCATAAGGAAACGGATAGCTCTGCTACTGAGTAAGAAGCGTCTAAGCCAGGGGAAACCTTTCAGTGCAACATCGAACACGAACACCACTAAACTTGCTGTTCAGGTGTGTACGGACCACATTCTCCAACCTGACTCCAAGAAGGCAGCTGCAGTCTTGAGAGCTGTATCTCTCTGATGGGACTCTGAGCTAACTGCAGCCTCGCCTTCATCTGCTTCCACCAGTCTGAGGCCACGTCGACCCGCTTCTGTTAGTTCTGTTATAATGGGGTCTGCTGGTACGTGGTACTCTGCAGGTGTGGGGTGTCAGTGAGGGTGCCACTGGTTGTTAGCTGGAGCTGCTGATGCTCGCCGTTACAAACAGTAAGACTTACATTTTCCTGTCCTATGCGTGATTTTTTATTCATATATATATTCTGCACCTACCCTATGCATGCCTGGAGAGGTACATGTATTCTGCGCTCTGCTAAAACCCAGCCACTGAACAGAACATCACTTGAAGAGCCACCAGGTGCTCGTGAGCATGGTCACCTGAGATGTACTTGGTACTTGGTGTGGGGGGAAGCATATAATGTTTCACTTTCCAAAGAGTCATTTGTGGGAGATTGATTTAGCCTTTTGGTCTAGCTGTGTCCAGTCAGGTCCTGAATATCTCCAGGGATGGAGGCTCCACAGCCTCCCTGGGCAACCCGTGCCAACGTTTGACCACCCTCACAGTCAAAAGGTTTTTTCTTAGGTTTAAATGGAATTTCCTTTATTTCAAATTGTGTCTGTTGCTTCTCGTTCTCTCTTGGCCTTTGCAGTCTGGCTCCATCTTCTTTATTCCCTTGCATCAAGTATTTGCACACATTGATAAGACCCCCCTGAGCCTTCTCCTGTCCAGGTTGAACAGTCCCAGCTTCCTCAGCCTTTCCTCATAGGAGAGATGCTCCAGTCCCCTAATCATATTCATGATTAACATTGATTATTTGCTCCTTCACCTTCCCAGAGGTCAGGGTGAGGCTGACCAGCCTGTGGCTCTCCAGGTTTTCCTTGAAGACAGGAGTGACATTTGCTATCTTCCCATTTCACAGGTGTCCGCTGATCACAGAGATCTTTCAGAGAGTATCAAGAGGGGGTCTTGTGATGGCTTTGGCCAGCTCCTTCAGCGTTCGTGTGGGCATCCCGTCATGGTCCACGGACTTGTGTCTGGTCAGTTGGCAGAAATGTTCCCTAACCTGGAGCTCCGCCACCGAGGGTAAGTCTTCTGCTGGCATTTCCCATGGGTCCTGGGGACTTTGGGTCGCTGAAGGCAAGTCTTGCTGAGTCTTACAAGACTGAGGTGAAGAGGGCATCATCTGCCTCAGCCTTTTCCATGTCCTGTGTCACCAGATGCCCTGCCCCATTCAGCAGCAACATTTTCCCTGCTCTTCCTTTGGGTGCACAGGGATGACAGCCATGGAACTGTTCATAAATACTCAGCTCTGTGTCTTTCCCATAAAGTGTAAAATATGCTTTTAATGTTAGCCACGTAGCTTTAAACATCAGTAAAAGATTAAGCAAATACTTTGGAGAGCGTTACTGTATTAAACCAGCGGTGACTGCCATGTACCTTTGTTGGTGTCAGTGTGGGCCTGTTGACATATGCCAGGGTCTTTTTCAAAAATTCATGAACTGAGAAGTCTTACTTTTTGTTTAAATTTTGAGGCTCCTGGGGAAACAGGGAGGTAGCAGGGCTGCTATCAAATGCGCCGTCAGTTAGATTAAAAATCAAAGGGATGTTTTGAATGAATGTGAGGGCCCAGAGGGTCTCTTAGATACTGTATGCCAGATGCTAGAGCAGGGGTGAAAGTATGCTCTGTGCCGAACCCGAGAATTCCTGCTGCGCTTCGCCTGGCTTTCAGGCAGCCCAGCTTGTTCGCTCACACGTGGTCCCTAATTTGGAATAATGATATTTGGAGAATACTGATTGAGCATAAATAAAGAATATGGAGTCCTTAGGTCTTAAAGCTTTCTTGATTTCAGTAGTTAGGGTAATCTACTCCCCTCCAAATGCAGCTGTGAGAGACGAGTATACACCAATTCCTGCAGTTGCTTTATGACTAAGTCCCTCTATCTGACATGTCAGGGCCCTGAAACACAATTCTGCGTCATCAGGTGGTTTGGAAGTTGCCCTGTCACATAACAATTCACCCTTTTCCTTCTTCCTGTTAAAGCAAACCCAGAGACAATGCGGGGGTGGTTCGTTTTCTACTTTGCGTGCTGCCTGGGTGTTGATCTGCCGTTTCACCAAGCTTCCAAACGCTCAGATGCAAGTTTTAGACAGTTAAACCCGCCACCGTACATGCGTTAACGTGTTTTGAGTTGCCCTTGCGATGGTGCCCCGGGCACTCGGCACCAGCCCGGTCTGGGGTGGCTTTGTCAGTTATTTTTGGTAACAGTGCTTCGCTGCATCCAAACTGCCCCACAGGCACCAGGGTGTGGCTGGAAATAGCGGTGCCCAAAACTACGGACACTCTCCAGGCTTTCTGAACAAATGGGGGTTGTGCTTCCAGCCTGTCCAAACCTCCCGTTTCCATCTGAGGATGAAATGAATGACTCCTGCCCCCTCTCTGAACCTGGTGATGCTGCTGTGTGTGGTGCAGTTATCCCTTTCCGTCACCCGACCCGGGGAATGGTTCAAGGCTTAATTATTCAGTATCTGTAAAGCACCTTGAGGTCTGCAGATGAAAGGCCCCACAGAAGTGCAAAGTATTATTTTTATTGCAGGTTTCATGGACCTAAGTGGGGGCGTGCTTGGCCTGATAACGTTAAAAGCCTGGTGGGCCTGCCAAGCTTTAATACGATGTGTTAAACGCGGTATTAGTGGGGTGTCTGGGTCTGAACTGCTACAGTTCTGGCGACACATAATTCACATTCCCTCTGCGGTGGGCAGAACTCCTCGCGCTTCCACTGGGATTTGGAAGACGATATTTTTCACTGGTGGTTCTCCTTCTCCTTATTCTTCTCCATTTGCAGCATCCTTCTCCATATTCAGGCTGAGTGGACGTTCGCTAACACCCGGTATGAGTAAAGGGTTGGAAATGTTTCTCCTTCGGCATGTACAGATGACGTAGGTGTGCGTCATCGACACAACTCATGCCTCTGTGTTAGCACAATGATTGTATGGCTTTATCTGGTTCCATGTTTATCTCATCACGTAGAAGGAGGTGAACGAAGAAGGCAGATCGCCTCTCCACGCGTGTACCTTCCTGTACCTACAGACAATTGTTCACACGCGTGTGTAAGGATGCGCATGTGTGTGCTGGAATGTGTCGGTTTGGGATGGCAGTGAAAGCTTATCCTTCCTGCTGGCTTCACGTGCGCAAAACCACAGGCCCTCTCCAAAGCAAGCTCGTTAATTGCTTGAACAAAGACGGGAAAACATAAATAATCTTTCGGGGGAATAATTTTCTGCAAGTCAGAGTCTGCAAAGTAGCTTATTTGTGACATCATGAGTGTAACGGAAATATTCACAGAGGTAAGAAAGTGCCCGGTTTCAGGACAGAAATCTTGCTCTTTTGCAGTGGCGGGAGGCTCGTGCCTTCGTTATAATGGTCTGCGGGGTATTTAAGAGGCTGGTCGTGTGTAGAAGTGTTGCTTATGTTAAAAATACAGCGCATCTGACACTTCAGAGGGATTTTAGATTGCAAAGTAAAGCAAATACTTTTAACGCAGTGCGTTCCGCAGAAGCACCTTTTAGGGGAAGAAACCCCTGAAAGCAGACTGCGTGTGCATAATCCACTGCTAGATCATGTCCTTGCACAAGCATTTAAAAATCCTAATCAGATTGAATATGCTGGGTAGAGTTAAATTAACCTGGAATCATGTGTTTAGTTAGGATTTCAGCATGATATCCCAGAAAATGCTGCAAAATAAATACAGACCTTCCAGAGAAGTTCCAACGTGTGTTACTTCTGTACTTAAGAACGACACGGAGCTGTTGGAGCGAGGCCAGAGGAGGCCATGGGGATGCTGCGAGGGCTGGAGCCCCTCTGCCATGGGGCCAGGCTGGGGGAGTTGGAGGGTTCAGCCTGGAGAAGGGAAGGCTCTGGGGAGACCTCAGAGCCCCTTCCAGTGCCTGGGTGGGGGCTACAGTAAAGCTGGGGGGGACTTTTTGCAAGGGCAGGGAGTGACAGGACAGGGGGTGATGGGTTTAAACAGAAAGAGGGAGATGGAGATGGGCCTTCAGGAAGGAATTCTTCCTGCAGAGGGTGGGGGGCACTGGGACAGGTTCCCAGAGAAGCTGTGGGTGCCCCATCCCTGGGAGTGTCCAAGGCCAGGCTGGATGAGGCTGGGAGCACCCTGGGCTGTGGAAGGTGTCCCTGCCCATGGCAGGGGGTGGGACTGGGGGGGCTTTAAGGTCCCTTCAACCCAAACCATTTTATGATTCATAGAATTATATTGTATATATATAATATAGAATATTATGTAGTAAGTTTTTGCATTCACAGCAGGTTACTACATCATGCTCATCTTCATACTGGAATAATTGTTATTTGGTGTTTTTTAAGCTCACCAAACTTTAAATACTTACTTATTTTTAACCTAAATCTACTAGCATCACGTCCATTATCCCCCTTTCACCAGTTAGGTCATCAGCACCCAGGTGCTTGTTGTTGGCCAAGAACCTTCAATGTTGCATCAGAACCATGTCACCCTCCTATCTGAGTCAGGCAATCAATGAGATTGATCTCATCTGACCTTAAATACCCCTAACAGGAGGTCTGTGGGCTAAGCTAGTCATCAGGTCTTCTCCCACAGATAATGGAGACCACGCTGTACCCCTAAACTGGAGCTGTATATAAGGCAGCTTTTTCCTATAGGAGGAACATAAATGACTTTACAGGTGCTGAGCAGCTAAAGCTTGGTGGGGTGAAGCCCAGCGGTAGTGCCTGGGAGTGAGGCTCCATCAGCATAGGCCTGGGGCTGAGCTGTTGGAAGGAGGTCTATCAGGCTGCCAGGGACTTCTGCCGAGTCCTGCCCTGCACAAGCTTCTGCTGTAGACTAGAAGTTTGGTGAGACTCGTGTCCTCCAAGGCTCACAAGCTTAATGAGGCTTTACACACCAGTGTTCTTCCCCACCAGGTATGCTTCATGTTTGAGTAAACATTCAAACCAGTCTAACAAATAACCTTCTGTGGGCAGCTGCCTCAGTTTTTCGCGTGAGGCACTGTATTGATGACTGTTTCCCATGGAGTTGATTTGCAGAAGAGAAGATCCGACCGACGTTCCGTCAGTCTTGCAGTGATTTAACAACTGCAGACTCCAGTAGAGTTCCTATCCATTTATATTTACGTTTCATCTCTTTCCGCTTATGTGATGCGCGGTGAGGCTCTCCATGCCGATCCAACAGCATCCTTCTAGCTGCTTCTCCCGTAAAGAAAAGTTTTTATTTATGACTCTGCCTCCCTCCCCCACCTGCCCTTTAGCCGGTGTCAATCCATTTTATGTTACATTTATGTCTATTCCGCTTCCTTTCTTTCTTTAGACCTCAATCTCCGTACCAAGACCTTAATCTCTGATGTGGAACTCTGTCAAGTGCTGTCTGGGAGTCTGGACGCGGCTGCCCACCACGGGAAGGCAGAGGTACGGCCGGCACAGGGAGAAATTGTGGGTTTGCTTTTGCGAAAGTTTCAAGGCAAAACCAGACTAGTGACCCTCCTCCACCCCCCGCGTCCGCCTACCAGTGCACACCTTCTCCGTGGGATGTTGCCTGTAATCACCTGGCACTTGATGCAATCTGGTCTGTGCTGGGAATGCATCTAACAAAGTGTCTCGGCTGACACGGATTTGGGAAGAAAGGACACTTTGGGCCTTGTGTCTGACCAGGTGTAGAGGAGCTGGTTGTGATCTGGCCCTAAATATGCAACCGAACAGCAACAACAAAGGTTTGTTCTTGTGCCCATTCGCAAGGTCACATTTTCAAAATTGTCTGTTATTAGATACCCAAATCTCTGCAAAATTAAGTCGATTTCAGCACTAGTGAATTTGTGTAACTATTCTGTTTCATGTTTACTCTTTCCCTTGGCCCAGCTTTTTCTTCCCTTTCTGTGGTTTCCTAAGGACGCGCAAAGGTCCAACCTTCACGCAACGTGGGCCTGTTGGATGGGGAGGTCTTCCAGTGTGTCAGCTGGTGGACTTGGCTCATGGTTGACAGCGCTGCTCGGCACGTGGTTAAGTGTTATTTTTCTTGAAGTGTGTTCGTAGGGCAAAGTTAAATTAAGGGCAGGAGAAGCTGTGGGTTTGTTGAGTATTTCTGTATTTAACAGCAGATTTAGTTTGTTTAGGAAGTGAACGTTACCACATCCGTGTAGAGAAGCACTCGATGCCTGTGGCACACGGTTAGTTTTGCCACACGTTTGGAAAATCTCTTAATCCATATGTGCATCATTGTGCCTAAACCAGGTGACGTTTATCAGTGTGGGGGAGGGGTTTTACAGCCTTTCCATGGGAGACATCTTGCAAGTGCCAAGACTTTCGGCGCCTGTGGTTCCTTGCTAACAATTCCTCTGTTCTGACTCGTCTGTCACTTAGAAGATCCCAAAACAAACACCAGAAGACTTCTAAACAATAAGCAACACAATCTCACACAGAAATGTGATAAACAAACCCTTTTGCTGGCCTCTACTCCATCACACCCTGCTCCTTCCCACGTGCCTGGCCAGACTAACAGAGCTGAAGCTGCTTTTCCCAGAGCAGGACAACAGAAAGCTAAGAACCGGCTGAACGTGAGGCGGCGTGCTGCATTTCTCATTACTCATCAGCTAATTGTTCCGTACGTTTCCAGCTACTTTCTCTTCCACACCTACATGAGCTTGCTTGCTGTGTGGTCAAATGCCCCTCTCTCAGGCCGAAGTCCTGCTGATCGTCAGGGTATTGATTCAGCCCACGAAAATATGTTGCATGGTGCAAGAGGAATTTATCCTCTGACCTTCAGCTCCCCCTCTCCTCTGACCAACAAGTGTTGTTTTCTCCTCTCTTTCCCTTTCGCCGGGAAAAGCTGCTTTTCGCCGGCTGCAGGCGCGTGGTGCCGTGCCAGCGGCGGGTTTCCCCGCACGCCTCCTCCAAAGAAAATGCGAGCCGGGCTGGCTTCCTCTGTGGATGGAACCCCCCCGCTTCTTTCCACATCCACTCCGACCTCTGGTCCAGACGTTATCTCTGGGTGTGCGAGGCCGTGGGGACCACGAGGGGGTAGGTCTGGCCAGGTGCCGAAGCTGGGGTTTGTGTGCGCAGTCTCTGAGCACTGAACTGATGCCCTTGTCTTTCTCTGGCGTTGAAAGAGACGGCCAGGGCGGTCACGCAGAGCATCGTTTTACCTTGCTTCGTACAAGGCAGCGCTTTAATTTCCGCTACAGTCAGTGTAGAAAAACACTCAAAAGGCGATGCCTGTCTCTGTGCCTGCCGCGGTGGGTCACCAAGTCAGATGCTGTGGTGGGATTTAGGAAAGGGCTCAGATAATTTTATGGCCTCTAATAAATTTTGTAGCTACACAAAGTGAAGTAATAATAAAGGCAATTAAATCTCATGCATCAAAATATAAACTGATGGCCAGGGCAAGCCGCAGAAGGAGCAGTATGCCACATCTACGGCAGGGCACAGGCGGCGACTGTTTGCGTTGCGTTAATTCACCAGCCCACGTAGGCAGCGGTGTTCCGAGCTAATGGGATGTGTGCAGAGCTTCCCTCGCTCGAGGAGCCGATGATCTAATTGAATTGCTGATTGCTCCCAGAAAGGGATGTGCAGGAGAGGCAGCGTCTCCTGGCTTGGGTCCTAGTCCTGCTCCTTTGTCTTCCTCGCTTTCTGCATCCTCCTCTCTCCCTCCTTTACTCGGATGTTGCCACAGCTGGTTCCCGCTTCGAGCTCCCACGGTTCCGCGCGGTAACGTGTGCTGCACGCAGCGTGTCACCGTTCCTCTGCAGAATCGGTCTGCAAGTTCTGAAAAATTTCACGTGCGTGTTGAAAAGTGAAACCTCTTAAAAGATTCTTCTCCTGTTGTAGGGGAGAAGGTCCTCCTCACGGGATGCTGTTTTATCAGCATTGTGCAGGCGTCTGAAGAACAGGCTTGGGAAGACGAGCAGATAAAACTAGAAAAGGTTTCTAGATAATAATACTGCCCCCCCACCCCGCTGGATAGTGGTGAGGAAGTGTGGAAGACTGTGCTCAGTTTGGAAGCTGGTGCTGGGGAGAAGGGCCCCTTTCCCTCCCAGACCCTCCTGGACTTCCCGCCGTCGTCCCTCCCAGTGCTGCCTTTCGGTGTACACAGCTTTGCCAGGAGTTTGCCAGCACTGGTGGAGATGCTGGGTGCTTGGATGGGCTCCTCTGCTCACCGTTCAGCTGCTTTTTGGGATGGAAATACATACCTTTATTATTCACCTGTTCTTCTTCTGGTGGAATTAGTGGAAGTGTAAAATCTGGTTTCAAAGCAAGTTGAAAACACGGTATTTCGTCAAGACATCTCTCTCATTTTTCATTATTAGCCAGCAATCCGTCTTTTGTTGATGGTCTTTTCCCCCTGCTTTATTAAGTTAATCCACATTTTTGGAGCAAATTGCTAGTATTTTCCACTGAAAGCCTAAATCTTGATGTATTTTTAGCTTTAAGTTTGATACTGTCACCGCTGATAACAAAAAGTTAGTAAACGGGTGCTTGTGTCTTCTGCGTATGAATAATAATTCTTTTGCTTATTCCTTCAAGCTGTTGCTACCCCTGCGAATTCATGCAGCACGCTGCTGTTGCTTTAAATACACTGCAGATCCCATCCGTTTGTAGGCACGGGTTTGTCGGTTTGGCATGCATACGTACACAGGGACCGGCTGCGATGAAGTGAAAATTAGCTGGTTTTCAGAAAACTTGAAAAATAGAGCCGATTAAGACTCATTCTTGGCGATGTGTGGGAATCGTGCATTAAAATGAAATATAATTCCAGAGAGCAGCAACAGGTGAAACACAAAATACAGTTTGCCGCGCTGTGTTTACGCGCCGCACCGTTGCTCGGTTCATATGGAATTCAAGCAGAGCCTGAGCCTGCTTCCTCCTCCCGTTAGATTGTTTTATTAGAGGAGAGGCTAGCCTGTATTAGCCACTTATTAGATAAATACAGGAAAACTGCTTGTCACTTACGGGTTTATCCATTATCATCTCGAACGTGGGGTAGAGTAGCCTGATTTCAAAGTGACAGCTGGTGGAACCCCTTCTTGATACATGCTAATCCAGTTTTTATTATGGAAAAATTGCCTGTGCTTTCAGAGAGTGAAAGGCAGTTACCAGACGTAGCTGCTGAGGGTGGAACCTTATGATCTCTGCTGTAACAGCCTAAAAATGAACCATTATCTTCCAGGGTAATAGCATCCTGTTAAAATATGGACATAGGATAATTTATGGCGTGCACATGTCAAAATGTGCGGTTGCTCTTACTGTCTCTCTCACGCGGTAAATAAAAAATAGCTACTTCTCCAGTGACGCTAATTCATGTGATTAATGATTCTGGGGGAGTGGACAGAGGGGCACCTTTGGCTGCATCCGCAGCTAACGCGGCTCTGGGAAGACGCCTCGCAGCTCCGCGGTGTGTGTGGGAGAGGGCATCCGAGAGCGGCGCTGCGGGGGTGGCGTGGGCCGTGGCTGGCGCTCCGGGGTCCTGCACGCGGGGTGCAGGCTCCCATCCGTTAGCCTTGATTAGGTCTGGTGGGGTACAATGCCCAGTAAAGCCGGTGCAAACGTCCAAACCTGGTCGAGAAGGATGACGAGGGGCCGAACAGCAGCGATAACACATATTATCCCATAATATCGGCCTCTCCCTTCCAAAATCAAAATGAAGATGATGTGACTGCTGCTCGTGGAGTGGAGAGCAGCTCCAGCTCCTGCATGACAGATGGGAAGATCAGCTGGCTATTTCCTTGTTCCCCAATTATGAATGTATCGCTAAACATATTAAGAGTCACTAGATAACAGGACATCATTTAATTGGGAGAATAATAGACGTTCTAAACCTTGCTTTTTCTTTTCTCCTTGAGTGTATCCGATCTCGCTCACCCCGATGTCCCCGTCCAATCTCTGATTTAAGCCCAGTGTCCTAGTTTAAAATGTGAATTGGAAAAGACCTAGTGCTGTGTCGTTCATACTTGACTCACGTTCTGGAGCCTGAATAGAAAGTTTTGTCAGTGCTGAGAGCCTGTGAAGGTTAAATGCTCCTGAAAATACAGAGCCTTACGCTCACTGAAATGAAGGAAATACGCCCCAAAGGAATCCTGTTTAAAAAATTGAAAGAACAACCCCCCTTTTTCTCTTATCGCTGGATTGGGCAGTCCCCCCAAATCGGGCGTTTTTCTCCCATTTGATTAAATCTTAAGGGATGTTGACGATCAGTTCAGAACAAGCTCCTTCAGAATAAAATCCCAGGCTGCAGAGGAGCAGGGGAAGCCATCGTCGCTGAAGTTTGGGCTCGGCAACCCGGTGCAACCTCTGACGCTGTGAACAGATTAAAGGAATATATGAGAACACGTAACCAGCGGATCTCCTCTCTCGCTCAGCACCCCTAATGTTTTTTGGAGGCTTTCTGAATTTAACTAGGACCCCTAAATCTGTCTTGCTATAGGGAGCTTATGACGTTTAAAAGGTGATATTGCTGATGATTTAGGAATTGCCCTCAGTGCCCCGAACGTGAATTTTCCAGAAGGCTGTGTTACACTACCGTACTGCCAAGCAAATCGATGTTAGAACGTTCCCAGTGTGAAGGGAAGGTGTAAGTGAATGTGCACCGCAGATGAAGGACAAAGTAAACACGGAAAATCAGGGCCTAGAGGACCGATTTTGTCAGTATCCCAGGAAATGGTTGTCCGGCCCTGGAGGGATGAAATGGTATTTCTTCCGCATCGCCCCTTTTTCTCATTAGAAATATTGCTTGTCCATCTCAAAAGTGTCATTGCAATCATCATTTAAGAGAAAAACTTAATTATCTTGATTTGAGATACAGATATATTGTTTATATATATTTATATATAAAAACATATATATATATATAAAGTCAAACTACATATATATTTTTTATATATTGTTTTTAAGTATAGCAAAAATCTGTAATAATTGATTATGGTGCATAATAATAATAATGAAAATGTTATTTACCACTGACTTTCAGTGAAACTGCAATCGATACACTGAAAACCATAACAAAAATTCCCAGGCTGAGAGATGCCTCGTTGATTGGCCGCGTTCTAGCTCGTGCGGGGCCAGAATGGAGACGGAGCCCGGCTCCCGCACGCAGGGAGCAGTGCCGGGGTTGGCGCTGTGCTCAGGGGGTTGTGCTCGGAGCTGGGGCTGGCGAGGCCGCCGCCCCACGGCCGGTGGTGGGTCTTTGTGTTGGGGGGACCGTAAGGCTCCCGTCAGTGCTCCGGTTGGCTCCTGGGGCTCACGATAAACTGAGTAATTAAAATATTCAGGCAGCATCCTGCTCCCATTGGATTTAATTACAACGTGGGGAGGTTCATGTCCACTCACTGGTGTTTCTGGGGAATAAAAAGAGATTCTTACCAAATTCAGTGAAAAACAGGAAGTGATTTTTTGTAAGAATACAGGGGAAAAAAAACCCCAACACATAAATTCATTTATCTATTTGTTGATTTTTCAAGTGGTTTTGGACTTTAAAGGAGCTGTTGCCAGTTCCTGCACTAGCTACAAGAGAGACTGAGAACATTTCTCCCCAGCATTATTTATTTACTGGCTCCCATCCTCTCGGTTTTATGGCTGATGCTGAAGACTTCCCTGCCTCTCCCTCTCGACCCTTCTTTGATCTCAGCGATTCCTGATCATTTACAGTTTTCTCAGGGACCGCTCCTGTAGAAACCTGGCTCTGCTGCAGGCGAGAACGCTTGCAGCCCATAGAAGCTGGATTTCTCGGTGGTCCCTGGGGCAGTTTGGAAAGCGAGCCGAGTGTCCCCCCACACCCCCAACAGTTCTTCCCCAGGCACGGCTGGCAGCCCCACGTAAGGCTGTTGGAAGCCCTCTGCAGAGGGGTATTTACGCTGCCGACCGCAGATCCGGCGGTTCGCTTTGATCTAGACCATCTCGAGTTAAAACACTGTCTTTATGTCATCGCAGGAGCAAAGCGAGTGTCCCCCGGGTGTAATTCGGCGAGCATGAACGGCGTGAAGGTAGGCGGACGCTGCCCCAGTGAGTACTGAGGAAAGACCAGGGAGTTGGCCCAGTCTCTATAAACAGGAGACGTGGTTACGTGGGACTTCCAGATCCTGGTGAGCAGTTGGGTTTGGTGAGGCCATCCTCATCATTTCACACAGAAATCTGGGGGTGCAGCCACCGAAATGCCTTGGGAGGCGTGGAAAGGAGCTGGTTAAGCTCCCAAAGAGGAGTGGGGAATCTGTTTGCACCTCATATGGGACCAAAATCCGCTGCCGTGTGCTGGATAACAGCGGCTTTTCGAGTGCAGAACAGTGCCTGCACGGTACTTTGGGGCGGAAAACCTCCCCCTTCCGTCCCGCAGCTAACAGTCTGGCCAGACGCTTTTTGGTGCAAAACATGGCGCGAACTCCTACAAAATATGTTTTTGGGAGCGCTGGGGATTTAGCGTGCTGGGAAAATGCCTACGGATGGATGTGACGGTACTTGGTAATATTCCCCCTTCATACCCGCGGCCTCGTACCGCGGTGGGCGCGGGCTGTGCGCGTGCCTGAGGGGTTTTGCTCTGGGTTTGGATGTGGAAATGTTTTGTTTCGTAGGAATGTTTCCCACACGTACAACACGTTACTTTCTGCCTTTGGTATGAAACACAGAAATCCTAAACCTCGAGGAAAAGGCGCGGAGAGGATGCCGCGGGACCGGTCGCGGCCCGAGGCGATGGGGACGTGTTCCCAGAGCTCCCACGTCTGCGGGCACGCGGCTGAGCGGAGGGTGGCGTGTCGGCTGCGCGTCTGAATTTCCCGGGTTCTGTGGATTTAACTTATTTGAACACAGTTTTCTGCGATTTAATGTAGAATTATTTTAGATCAAAAACTGGTAGGAAAATAGCTGACACTCTTTTTGCTGCTGCTCCCCCCCCCCCCCCCCCCGCCCCCCTTTTTAAAGGGAAGAGCTTTATCTTAATTAAAGTTTAATTAAGGATCACGTTTGGCAGTACTTTTCACACCGATCTACACCAGCAGATTTTCTAAGGCTTAACTTTATCGTGCAGAAAATCCTCTTTTATTACTCCCAACCTGTTGTAAAAGCTGTTGGCACAGAGCGATGGCTGCTTCATTCAGTGGCCTTGTTTGCCGCTGGAAAATTCCCAAGTCTCTAGAGATAGCACCACTGTGGTTCAATTTAATATCTGTCCTATCACTACAAGACTCGAGCTCATTATTAATGATACTATTCATTAATTTCTTGTTGGGCTGATGTTGTTATTTATTAAAATATTAAAGAAAGCTCCTGAGACACATACATAATGAGGGACACCTCCATTTCATGAGCCAGACCAGCCGAGGGAATGAATATCGCGTGGGTCTAGCCACACCGCCGTGGCGTAGCCCTCCCTCATTAGTCCTGCTGCATCTCTGAGTGACACTGTAAATCCATTTTGTGCACTGTCCAATCGGAGCCTGATACAAATGTGGGGCTCTTTTTTTTTAATGAGCCATTCCTATGCAAAATGAATTGACTACTGTCTAACTCATCTAATCTGCCTGTATTTGGGGGAAGGACTAAATTGCCTATATTTATATAGGAAATAAATAAAAGTCGACATATTTTTCCCTTTTCGGGCTTACATTTGGAAAATTTCAACATAATGAATTCTCCGTTTTAAGAACCTGCCGCCTTCGTTACCTAAAGCCCGGCGTGACATTTAAACGCGTGATGGTTGTATTTAAAAAAAGCCTCGCCAAGCAGTTTGTACGCCGCCGTGGTCATTTGATGTCGGTCCTCTCGCGCTCAGGTACAGCCTACAGAAACTCCGAGCGCGCTTGATGTATTGCTCACCCTTTTAATCAGAGGGATTCGAGGCCGCATCTGCTTTGAGCACGCGGGGCTGGTCGGAGTCGTACGGAGAAGCTGTATGGCGATATAAATCACAAACCTGTAATTAATTTAGCGATGACGTCACGCTTTTGAGTGTTGGGAGAGGGGCTAGTGCGAAGGGTGGTTTTTTGCTGGACGAAAATGCTGAAATCTGCATAACAATTGAGGTAGCATCTGAAGGTAAAGTTTTAATTTGTTCTATACGGTTGTTATTTTCACCCTGTGCAAATAATTACTGTGCTGAAGAACTACCTCGCTGTTTTAAGAGGATTAACTGGGTATAATTGCAGCCTGTTTTGATCCCTCTTTTAATAACGGACCCTCTCAATCCACACCCGTACAGCAGCTTTGTGTGGATCGAAGGCTGCTTCCAAGGCATCTGCACGCACCTAGAAGGTCTTTGTGCCCTAAATCCGTAGTCATTTGTTTCTGAGGACAAAACCCGCGTTACCTGGGTACTTCAAACAGAAGAGAGGTGGCCCAGCACCCTTCGCCCCAGTGAAAGACCGAAGAACCACGGGCGCCTGGCGCAACGGATTGCAATGACTTAGTAACAGGGCCGTTGTGTGGCAGGGAAAACTCATTTAGAATGAACTGAGGTGCTTCCTGTCCTTCTTGTGTGAGTTTGGCGCGGTGACCACCATACTGCTTTAGCAACGTGTCCGTAAATTCAGTAAGCCCCCTTCTTTAAACAGGGTAAGCCCTTTATTTGCTTATAGTCTGGTCTGGCCGCCTGAATTGGTTCTTTGACTTCGGTGTCAACTTTGGGAAAATACATCAATTTAATACGTTTCCAGATCCTGTATCTGCGCATTTCATTAGTGGGTTCAGTTGGCGGCGGCTCTGCCACTCGCGGGTGGCGTCGGAGACCCTGGAGCCACGGCGGTCAGGGTGAAATAGCCCCTAAGAAGGTTTCTGGCGGCAGCGTTGTCTTCAGTGGGTTTTTATAATCCCGTGCGCTGGATTACCGCGTGGATCGCGTTGAGCGGCGCGCGGCCTGGACTGCACATCGGTGACGTGTCCCGCGAAGGGCAGCGCACGCGCCCTGACCCGCTCCCCGGCGCGTCGTGGTGGCTGCTGGTGGTCTCCGGCTGTCCATGCCGCAGCGGTGGATGCTCCTGGGCAGGACATGGTCAGTGCAACCCCCCCGCAACGGAGCCTTGCCCACGGGGTGCCCGGCGGGCTGGGATGCCCCGTTGCCCTGTGTGCAGCATCCTCGGGTCTGGCCTGGGGCAATTAGCGCTCATTTGCCTGAGCTGGGCTTGGCTGAAACAGTTGAACCTGAGCATTTTTTACACTTTTTCCTGCTGGGGTGGCAAACACGTTGAAGGTGGGTCAAAATGAATTAGAAAATGCAACACATCAAAATCAAAAGCACAAATCACAATTTGTGTTTCTCCCCACCATTTCGTCACGTTAAAGGGTTTTACTTGTCGGTTTTGAATTCGCTTTTTGGGTCAGCGTGGTGCTTGCTGAAGGTGGCCCTGAGGAGTGCTTTCAGAAGTCACGTTTAGGCGGTGCGGTGGGTTTGGCTCCCTTGCAGGAGGATTTTCCACGTGCCGCTGAGAGCTTGATCAAGCAGACCTGTATTTTTGACAACTTGCTTAATACTCCGTTCACACCGTCACCATCTCTCCAACGCGCATACAGAGACCGTGTGTGACTTGAGGTCACCAAGTGAGATAGTTATGGACCAGGAGGATCTGTGGGTGAAATTTTAATTTTGTCTGGATTGAGGAAAAGCCTGTTCTGAACCTAGAAAAGGAAGGCATGCCGCTTGGCTTCACGGAAAGTATTCTGGTGCTCCTGCAAGCACTGTAACCTGTGCTTTGTGCTCAAAGTCAAAGCTCAGTATTATTAATGATAATTAAAAAGATTGGAAAGCCTGGAATTCCCCGGTAGCAAAGGATAGAGCAGGTATTGAATAAAACTACTGAAAGGAAGCAGCTTCGGAGTGCTGCGTCCCTGAGATGTGAGAAAACTTGCAGAAAGCAGAAGCCTCTGCCCCGCAGCCTCCGGGCATTGACACCTCTGACCGGCTGGGGCGTTCAGACAGGTTTCTTCTGTCTGCTCGAGATGCTGGGGCTCTGATCATCCGAAGCAGCGAGGGCTTTTGGACTAACGGTCGACACTCAGGCGCACAGTCCGTTTTGGGTCTGTTCTCTGGTGCTATCTTTCCAATGCCATTCCCTCATAGGGTTTTGTTTTCCCTTTTGGCCCACAGTTTGCACAGGCGTAGAGCTGCAATAGCCCAAATCGGTTGTAAGAAACATAGGATCACACCCCTGAATTCGCTACGTAACGACAAAAAAAATCTCTCCATGCTTTTGATTAATCTATTCTTTATTCTTTCATTTCTTCTTTATTCTTTTCTTTATTCTTTACCCTTGCCAGGCATTGTAGGTTGCTTCACGCTTCTTTTGCAAAAACGAGCCCCAGAATATAGTTGTAATTTCTCGCGGTTGCGCATCTCTAGGAGCAGCCGCAGTCACGCGTTATCCCTGCGCTCACGGTTAAAAGTCAGTAGCTCTGGAGCTGTTAAGCACCCGTAAACCCCCAGCTCGCCTCGCAGTTGTCCGTGCTGCGGACCTGCCAGCGTCCAGCCGCAGCGGCCTCGGCAAATCCGTGCCAGCACACGCGTTGGAGGGCAGCCCTCCCTGGGCAATCAAGTAACTACTGTTGCTGCTTTCGGAGGGACCGGGGTATTCAGGGCAGTGCCGTAATTACATCGTCCCATCCGTTTGATCGTGAAGAATCATTTGCGAATTGTTCCAGGGGAAACCCTCCCGGCAATATAACGGTTTTATTTCAAAGGCTGTGATTTTTAGTTTTTTCCTTTCCTGCCTTCTTTCAATTAACCGTTAAAGGTTTTAGTCTGACTCTGTGATGTAAGCTTTTACTGAAAATATGTTGCCAGAGCCAATGGAGCCCTCGGCGCTGCTATCGCCTGTGATTTGTGGGAAGGGACAATTTGCTGGAGGTCTCTGAGGCTCTGTGGGGAGGGTTAATAACTCCTGGAGAGGTGGGAGGAAAGAAAGAATTTTATGTCTCCTGCAACCTGCGAGACTATGAAATGTTTCCAAGTGTAATTTTCTTGAAGTTAAAGTTGAGGTTATTAAGGTTCACTTAGCAGGTAAAGTTTGCCACAATTTTCTTGGTCTCTATGATAAGATGACAAGATTTCTAATTTATAAAACCAGAACAGTATGCTGGGGGCTCTGAACCATGCTCAAGGGACACACGGAGGTACTCCGAGCTCCTCTCTTTCACATGTATTTTTATTTACCCGGAAATTTGAAAGCACTGTGCTTGAACTTCACTCAGTAACCCCTCGGAGCTGGTTGCAATTTGTTTGTCTCTGTAAACAGCCTGTGGTAGCTGTAAAAGCACCACGAAGGACGGGGAGCTGGCAGTCTGGCTCGTTCTAGGCCGCTGCCACCCTGGACCTGTGGAGTCACTGTATTCCGGGCTGTTTTACAGACGGTCGCTGTTGAAACCGCTGGCAAACCGGGTTACCTCGGGAGGAAGAACAGGGTAATATCCATGTGGAGAAAGAAAAGTGGTTTCCTGCGGAATTTGGAGTATTATTACTTTTCTGACTTCATGGCTTGCATTGCAGTCGTCGTTCTGGCGCTTTACGAAGCATTAAGCGGTGCCCGGTATGAGTGTGCATTTATTTCATCACCGACACGTTGGAAGAGCACATCCAGGATTTCTGGGGTTGTGCTGCAGATGATGGAGATCTCTGGAGTTTGTAATGGCATCATTATAAAAAACCCAGCTCAAACAGAAATGTAAAGCTCAGCCCAAGTCTGCCTCATTGTATGCTCTCCCTCACGGGTTGCAACAGGGTGTAGCGAGAAAACCTTGCTGCTCCCTTGCGGGAAGTGTAGAGCCCTGGGCAGCAGTGAGAGCGGCTAAGCTTGTCCTAACCCCTGCTGCTGTGGGGATAAGGCACTACGCCACGCGCTGGTTTATAGTACTATAAACCAGATCCATAAACCTGTAATATTTCCATTGTTTCTAATCTGAGACTGAATAGCACAAATTCTACTGGAATTTTAGGAAGGTGCATCAATTCTGCTGTTCATCCTCTGTACACGCGCGCGTACGAGGGGAGATGCTCTGTGGTTAGCAGTGTACCCTGACAAAATCCGTTTTTCTGTGATCCCGAGGACGACACATGCAGCTGGAGTCCGTGATCTGTCGTGGTCCTAGGTGTCCGTGACCTGCCGCGGTACTAGATTCCTGGGACACAGGTCAGTTATACCAGTGACCAGCTGTAAAATTCAGTTTTACAAGGCCTCGGGCTCCACCTCCCTCTGCCTCCTGCCACCCAGACCAGGGAAGCCCGTGTTTTCCAGCATTGTGACCCAAAACTTCTGCACCAAGTTTGATCCGAAGGACCTCGCTCAGGAACAGGGGCACTCCTGCTTTGGAAACTCCTGAGCTGGGGAGTCAGCTGAGCCACCTGGAAAGTTTTCCTAACAGCTCATTTCTGGTACTTAAAAAGGTGCAGTTGTGTCTAGTCCAAAGGCACCTGCCTTAAAACTGCTGGCTGTTGGATCTCTTTCGTCTTTCCCCAGCAAATTAAGGACTGTTTTGCTCTCAGGGGTTTGTAACTCGCACAATAATTGAGGTTACGATCAAGTCGGTTCTGAACTTGGCGTAAACCGAGCAGGCTGGCCTTCGTGTGTCTCTCCCAGGGTACTGTTCTGCAGGCTCTAGGTGAGCCTGTACAGCTTCTCAGGAGCTTCTTTCATTTTTCAACCTCTGAGTTTTGAAACGTGGACACTGAAGGAGAATGGATTGTACCATTAATGGTCTCGCTAATACCATATACGTTGATAAAACCACCTTCCTCCTTCTCCTTGATATTCTGTTCCTGTCACTGACAGATTAAGAACTAGAGAGAGCACAAAAAGTTATTTCTGTTGTCTTGCCGTTTTATTAGCGCAGGAGAACAGCCACCTTTCATATCAGCTGTGTTTGTTGTATTAATGAGGGAAAAATAGCCATTAACTGGCTCTAAGCATGCACTTGAGTTTCAGTAAGTGGTTTCTTTGCATAGCCAAGGACAGATTACAGATCAGCCTGAGCAGCCACTGGGTACGGCCAGCTTTTAAAACACGGCCACTTCATTTGTGAGGTTTTCAAATGCTAAGATGGATACCTTAAATTAAATACCTGATCATCTAAACTCATCCAGTGTTTGATTTTTAGGTCGTACCGCTTCACCCCAGCTAAAGATGAAAAGGCAGGCGTTAAAACTGTATCAATACGCTCAGTTGCGCAGCCGCCTCTGATTGCCTAACGGCACGTTGCTTACGAGTGGGTCGTGAGTTAAGAAACCTTATGTACATTCCACAGATGGAGTTTATTGATTTCTTGTACAGGTCGTGGTAGGAGAAGGCACAAAGACAGCAGTAGGTCTAACGTAGGTGTTTAAATTCGCAGAAACGCCTTAGTTTTAGGGATAACGCGGCCTTCTTGGTCATTGCAATGCAGTTAAATATTGAAAAACACACATTCCCTCTCCGGTTCTGCAGAGATCAGGTACGAGAGCTTTCGGGCGGGAAGGTCGCGGCTGAGGCTCCCTGGGGCAGGCAGTGCCTACCTTGTTTTGAATCACGCACGTTAGGAGCTTTACTCGCCGCTGCAAATGGATTCTGAGCGCACCTCTACGTTTGAGCCCTGCCTCCCCACTTCCAGGTGCTGTCGGTCTCCGCTGGAGCGCGGTCATCCCCGAGCACGCCTGTGCCTGCTTTTATCCTCCAGGGCAAAGCATTGACAGCGCAAACTAATACAGATTCGGGTCCTTGTTGATGGTTTTGTGTCCCTGGCAGCACTGTGGTTCTGGTGTTCGTTTTCCAGGTTTGTGCGTTTCCCAGCGAAAGCCTTTCTGCCTCGGTTTAAAGTCGCCCTGAGAGCGCCACTAGAATGAGCCTCTGGCCTCAGTTTCTAATGAGTGGCTGAGCTGCAATCAGATAGAACCTGCTCAGCGGAGCGAGGGACGTGGCAATGTTAATGTGTCCTGGTGGTTGGTTGTTTTTCCCTTCCGTAACTGCGATTCGTTATCCATACTTAAATTGGTGGGCGGAAATGAGTGGAGCCTCTTGCTGAACTCTAATCTTCTCAGTTGCCCTAGAGGATGCGGTGCTGCTCTTCAGGAGATAGTAATTACAGCCAAAATGATGTTCTGCGAGCTTCCCTTATCTTAAATTAGGATAAGATTAAGGTCTAAGGAGTCTGTTTGTGCTAGCTTTTGGAAATAATGGATGTCTAGTCCAGATTTCTTCAGCATTCCAGCATATTTATTTATTTACTGTTGAGTTTTTACTTCTTGCTGTGCACCCACAACCTCTTATCTTTCATAGCTGAAAAAAAGTATAAATCTATGTTTTTCAAGTTAAAAATTGGGTTGATAGGTGTTTCAAAGTGTGGATTTACATGTATATATAGCAGTCCCTTCTTGCAGGCATATTTGTTCTTGAAAAAAACATTTTTACCAAGAAAGAGACAGTAGCTTCTCTGTTTAAAGTCACTGGATTAACTCTAGAGTTATGCAGAGATACGTAGGTTCCTGTTCAGGAGGCACATCTGTGGCGTGCAGACTCTTCAAGCCATCAAACTCTAATGCTCTCCTCAATTTTTAAGTCACAAAAATGCACAAAACTTTCAGAAAGCTGCAGGAAAAAGAAGCCACGTGACTTGGCCTATTTACCCAAGCCATCCGTATGGAAGCCGTTTTTATCCCCTTCTTTTCCATCTCGGTGTACGTGTGTCATGTGACTGTAATTACGCTCCTCAGGGTGTGCGAGGCGGAAGGTGGTAGTCAGGTGAAAAACAACACAGGGAGATTGATGACACAGTGTTTCACTAATACAATGCAAAAGATGCTAAAAGATTATGACGCTCACATTTGCCTGTTCCATTGCTGCGGTCGAAATGTTGTTTCCTCAGTGACTTCTGAACTGTTATTTCACTTATCTCAACTGTCTTTATTAAAAAAATGATTAAAGCCCGCCCAAGAAAAATGGAAGCAGAAGAACAAAATAATCTCACCCTCATTTTCTAGGAACCCATTTCAGAGGCTCTCAGGACCTTGTTTTTCATCTTCAGATTAGAGATGTGTGCTTATCCAGATAATCTCTCACATACAGGACGGGCTGGTGCTGCCCGGCGAGACGCAGACGGGAGATCCAAGGTGTGAAGGTGGCTAGCGCAGGGGAGGCTCTGACGTCGCACTGATGGGGCAAGAATGCGTTATCGTCCGCTAGCGTCCTGAGGACGGGGTCGGGTAAACATCATTTACCAACAGAGTTTAGATGTAAGGAAGTGGTTTCTCTTGCCGTGTAAGCAGACGTAAGCGGTGTTGAGTAGCAGCAGCAGATTGTAATGAGGTTCACACGTCGTTTATATCCCGATGACAGACTGAATTCTTGGTTCTGTAACACACTCGAAGTCTGGAAGATCAGTCAGCGCTCATCGCGGACGATGTTTTATAGGCATGGGATGTTTCTCAGGTGTCAGGAGTTCCTCAGTTACCTCATCCTGGGGGATGGGATTTAGTGGCCCCTCAGTACAGAAGAGACTGCCTGGTGCGGTTGGGCAGTCTTCGCTGCTAAGCCTCCAGCTCAGGAACAGCCAGCGTTCCCGTTGGACACGCACTTTCCCACGTTATATCCCTCTGCTCCGGGTTTCCATGGGTCTGCTGTTCTTCGGAGGCCTCTTTTCAGCATCCCGTTGCTGACTGTTGTGCACTCTCCTTCTCTGGCCCTTCCTCCTCTCCCTGTGCAGGGGCTCCCCAGTAAACCAGGCTTGGGAGCACAGAACTAGCGATTCCCGGCCAGGAGGTGCTACTCTTACACCTTTTCCATCATCGCTTGTTTTCCTTTAACGAAGAAAACTTGTGTTTCTGTGAATATGACAATAATCAGTCCCCGCATTCAAGATTTATCCGTATCACCTTTCTACTGATGAGGGCATTTGGCCAGTCAGGGGCGGACAGGACTTGGTGTGGTTCTGCCTTGGGAACGGAATCAGTTTCTCCTGTGACATTAGAAGTGGTTGGGGATAGCTGGGTGAGCAACAGCTCTGCGGCGGTCCGGGTGGTCATGGAGAAACAGGGTGTGCGGAGGGAGGGGGTGGGAGGGAGGTACCCTCTGTCTGCCGTTTTGTTTGCTTTCTGTGAGTCCTCTGGGGCCAGTAACCATCTTCGCTGTGTGTTCAGTGCGTTACGTAGTGGATTTCAGTCCCCCTTGACAGTTCCTCATGCCAAAACCGAGTAACGGTGATGGTGATGCGTTGGGTGGAAGAAGAACGCCGGTTCTTAGCACCGTTTCTGAGTCTGGGGAGGGGCGGAGTAGTGGCCATGGAGTTGTGTCTTGACGAAAGGCTGGAAAAGGAGTGCAGCTCCGTTTGTTTCCCGGGGAGTTTGACAATACGTGTGTGGAAAACTGTTCAGTTTCCCAGATATTCCCAGGTGAAGACTGACGCTTGGGCACATTCAGAGTATCTTGTTGAGTCAATCATTTGGGAAATTGTTATCCCCCAACAAACAAGAGTTGTTGATGCTAAAAAGTGAGGGAGATACCTCAAGATCTTCATACGGCAGCGCAGATAGAGCTGTGCTGGAGAAGTAACAGCCCACTGGTGCAGGATACGACACAGTACACAAACCCAAACTGTCAAAATAAAACTGATTAAATATATGGCGTTCTTTCACCTTGCCGTTCGCTGTAAAAACCTTTCAGTTCTGGGATGTGTTGATAAGAGTGTTTTCTGGCGTTACACTGCCTAGCCGCGTCACGTGAGCAGCCTGATGGCTATTAGACCAGTTTTGACCTCAGAGCATTTGTTTTCCCCGCTGTAAGTCTGTGGATGTAGGGGGAAGAGAGTAACCGCTGGATCCGGTAAGATCTTTTGCATCTCTAAAACTATCACCCGGCTGCGATGTTAAATTCACTGGGGAAAAACACGTCAGTAATGCTGCAAGGAGTGCAGTGCCTGACTCCTTGGTGGTGTTCCACATACGCTGCCATATCCCCTTTTCCTTTGAACCCCTTGCTCTGCCGTGGTAGCAAGGCACTGTGATTCCCACCCGAGCGGTGCGGGCAGGTTTCGCCGCCGTCCCGCGGGTCATCGTTCAAGCACTCCCCCGTGGTGTCTGTGACCCCCATTTCGGTGATGTGTAGCTGGGTCGCAGTGGATGGGGCGGCTGTGGGTTGGACCCAGGGCTGAAGGCACCTCTGGCAAGGCTGGAGCCGAGCTAAGCTGGTTCGTTTGCACAGTGACGGCGAAGCCTCAGCTTCCTTGGCAGTCCTTGCACTGCTGCCGTTTGTTTATTGTCCCTGTGTGTTAAACATTTCCTCGGAGGTCATGATGGAATCGCAAGGATCTTTCACTTGACGATGCCATGAAATGCTCCATGACTGATTTCTTCACTTTTTCTTTCTAACTGCTACATGCCCTGCCCTGTCTTCTGCAACAAATATTAGCCAGGGCACAGCTTACCGCGGGAGTAACGCTCGTTTTGGGTTCCTGCTCCTGATTTGAAACGAAGGGCAGTCACTGAAAGAATCGCTCTGGCCCCGTTCCACCGGCAGCCCGATTGCCACCGTGCGTTTATAATAGGTGTCCTTAAAAATCAAGTAGAAGTAGCCCTCACAGGAGAAGCTGCAAAATTATGAAGTCGGGATGCACTTCCATCCGAAACCGCATAGTTTCTTCCAGGTGCCAGTACAATGTGACAGCTGGCTCACACAGGAATAATCTGGAATTTCTTGGCAGGTTGCAGTTGTGCGTTTGACCGATTTGCTCTCTGACAAATGGGTGTTTCTGTGCACCTGGTCACAGATATTACCTCTGTTTTGGCTGGGATTCTTTGGTTTTGTAGGTTTTTAAAGAAAACATCCTTTTAATCTTCTTTATAACAAATAGATTATTCTTTCCGGGTATTTGGTGAGCCACAGTTTCTCATTTTGCAGCATACTTCTCCTCATTTTGTAGTTAGAGGGAAATTCCTGCAACTGAGAAGTGGGCAATCTTTCCTGTTTCCTCAGAATCCGAAGAGCTAATACGCTTTAAAAAGATCTCCCCATAGGTATCCAGTTCCTGCTGCAGGCAGGCTTTTTTTTTCCCCTCCGTTTCTGATGTTGGACTAACAGAGACGCTTTCAAAATTCCTCAGTAGCTTTGCACCCAAAATATCAGTGCCCTTATTTCGACTCAGGTTTGATTAGGACTGCTGTCACTTATTACAGATTAAAATCGCATTCAAAGTCTCTGCGTTCTGAGCTTTCCAGTAATCCAGGCAAAATCGCCGTCGCTCATCTGATTCTGCACCCCCTTTTTTTCTAAAGCTTTTCGCCACCTGCGTGGAACTCCTGCTATCTGATTTTTTTATATGCTACTGCCATTAGACTGAAATGATTTTTCTTCAGTTTGCTCAAAGACAGATTTAAAGTCAGGTCCCAGAGGTAGCAGGAAAGTCGATCCCCTAAGCTACTCAGTCATTGTTTGCTTTTTTACATGTAATATCCTATTTCTAAGCCAGAGTGTGATTTAAAATACACCGCACGCAACATAAATATGTCCTTTGGAAATTCTGTAATATGACATTTAATGGAAATTAACAGCTTTTATTGTCAAATTTTGTTGCCCTCCCCAACCTGAAAAATGGACAAAACTACTGTACTTTGTCTAAAAACATTTCTGTCTTTTGTTTTTGTCAGAGTTCCTTGACTTTAAATCAATGTCGCTGTAATAATGCTGTCGAGCCCATTAAAAATATACCCAGAGATATATAATTTTAAGTACAGTAGCCCACCTAAGGATTAAATCGGTATCTCTTACCCATCAGGTATGTTTAATACCACTTGAAAACACACAGATCTGTAGGGAAATACCAGCTAAACCTTCCTATTCCTTGCAGAGCTGAGAACAGCAAAGGGTTACTTTAGCCCAGGCATTGCAAGTACAAGCAACAGGACTCCATTGGCTTTAATTTGTCCATGTCTTTCATTTGATACTACCAGTATTAATAGCTTTGCAAGGAAATTCTGCAGTCATTAATCATAATAATTAATCAGATCCAATTATATTGCATATAAATGCGAACAAATTGCTGAAAAAATAATGATCTATCACCAACATGTCACAAGGAAAAAGAGACTAAAATAGTAATTAGAAGCAGGGATTTAGTTGTGTACAAGTACTCTGCAACTGATTTTAGCAGTATGATGATCTGATGATGTAATTAGTGGAAAGAAAGTCTAGCAGGCTTTTGCAGCAGACCCCTTAATGACTGTGCAACTCGGGGAAAAAAATCCTGGCATTAGTGGCTGTTTTTACATTTACCACCAATTCCTTGAGTTTTTTTTTTTTACCAAGAAGATTAGAAAAATGTGGCTTCGGGCATTTTAGACCACGTTTGCCGTGAGATACTTCAAAAGTCTTCCAAACCCCCTTTAACACTTGGGTGGGGCGGCAGCGTTTCCCCCCTGTGCCAAGGGCCTAGTCTGGTAGAGATTTGCACAGTTCAGCGGGCATATTCAAGCGGAAATACGCTGTAAAAGGGCCTCTTCTCGTTTCTCTGCCAGGCGCTGCATCACCCCTTTCTCTTCAGAGCAGCAAGTTGGTTTTTGCTTTAAACCTGCGCGTGGCACAAGACGCTGCGTCGCGGGTTTCCGACCCCCCTCTCCCCCCAGACCCATGCAGCCGCTCCCTCACCCTCCGATGCAGATATTCCGTGGGTCTGTCTTTGCGGTACAGCGTAGCTTGACGGCGTGCTCTGCTCTCATGATGCGGGCTGCTGATTAGCACACGTTTAATGAGCATTAAAACATTCTTTTCAGGACATGCACCCCCAGATCTTTGACGTGTTCCGCGCTGGCCCGGTGGGTTGCACTTGAAACAGTTAACTGAGGGTTGATGAGCAGTTCCATGACAGATTTTCTGCTTGAAAATAAATGTTAAGTTCATCGTAGTTTTCAATACTAAGCACTGCACTTTACTGCCTTTGATCTCAGTGTTGTGACTACTACAAAGAAATAAAACCTTATCTTACCTTTTCCAGCATCTACTGCAGGAGACCTCAATAATGCATAAGAACATCTGGAAGTACGGTAATTTCAGCTATCAGAGATAAGAATTGACACAAAACAGGTAAACCCTACAAAGTCGTCATGTTGAAATGAGCTGATTAAGGTCTGGTAACATAAAACATCATGTGTAGTGTTTTCATGCTTGCCACGTCTCCCCATTTATATATATATATATATATATATATATATAATATATATATATACATATAAAGGAATGCCAATTATTTAATCTTTTTCGGTATGTTTAATGGGTTGGTTAGCTGGAAGCCGTATTATATTTTTGCATAAAGAGACAGAAGTGAGTGCAGATCTATTGCTGTGTGTATCTATTTAGAGTGAACTGTGACTTCATAGGAAATACATGGGCATAGTAAACAGGGGTTTGAAATGACAATTTTTTACTGGTTGCAAGTGCTAATTGCTAGTTTCTCAAGGGTATAGAATTAATCACCTGCTAGATTTACAGTCTCTAGGTTGAGACCTGAGGATGGAGGCAATAAGAAAAGCTCTTGAGGGACATATCATATGGTGAGTCTAAATATCAGTCTCTATGCATATGTAAATTGGCAACAAAGTTTTTTCAAAGCTCAAGTATGCTAATTTCAAACAGGCAAGACTAAAGCTAGCTTTTAGCAGCTGTTTAACGTCTGCCTGTGGGTGGTAGAGAGAGCTTAAAATACAAGCAAACAGTGGTGCATAAGTAATTAAGCAACATTTTGCTGGGCATAAATAATTCTGTTTATATTGCTCTTTGAAGAGTATAGAATACAAAATACCAGATCAAGTGCACCTTTGGTCACCAGAGGTTAACTGCTCTTCCTCTTCACCTTTCCTTTGGTTTCACATCTTTTAGGGAAGAATTAAATGAGGGTCAGTGTGACTGTCATTTGTATATTGAAGAACTTCATTTAACATTGCAGCAAAACACGCTTGAAAGTTTCTGGCGTACCGTATCCTTCAGCAGCCATTCTCACGTAATTTTCTTCCCAGAATAACCTTCCCTTACGCCCCGAAGTGGGCCTGAAATGGACATTTATCTCTTTTTAGAGCGCTGCACTTTCACCAGATTAGACAAAGTTGATCAAATTATGCTATATGTGCTATTTTGTTAAATTGTAAAAATCACTGAGTCAACTCGACTATGTTCAAGGTCATAAGGCTGTTGATAATCCATAAAACAAAATAGCCTGACTTTTGCAGTTGTTATAATTTAAATTATTGCATGCATTAAAATAATAAGGTAGTTGCCATTACGCTGTTCTCCTAAACCCGAGAGTTACTGAAGTGGCTGAACACAAAATGCTCGTGTAATTTTGATAGCTGCTCCGCGCGAGCAGAATTGAAGAAAAGCTTGAAAAACTAAACCAGAGAGATTTAAAAAAATCTCATTTGATTCAGTAAAGACCTTGAAATTAATCACGAGGAAGATGAAAGATGTAACATGATTTGGAAACATCTAGTCTGGAAAAAAGGATTATAAGTACTAGCTGTGATAAGAGTCAGGGTTTTAAAACTTGGTTTTGATTAAATGTTGATGGCTTCAAGAATTAGTGGTTAAAAGAACTAGTGGTTAGTAGAGGAAATGCTCTGCACCCCTGTGCTGTGGTGCTGCAGCAAAAGCTAATGCGAATATTCGCACCGTTTGGCAGCACTGCTGTGACCGTTTGTTGTCCCGGGGAAGGCAGACAGCTCTGGGAGAGGAAGGAGCTCTGTTCCGGCAGCAGAAGTGCCGAGGGCGAACGTGTTTTCCATTTGCAGAACGGGGCCTCGGCGCTTGGGGAGAACGGCACGGGCGGGAGCCGGCGCGTCTCCGCTGTTGACGTCCCCATATTTCCGTGGACGTTCAGCTGGGTGGATTTCCCGGGTAGGTCCGGGCTGCAGCGTCCCGCACCCAGCAAGGGGGTTTGCAGGGCACCTTTGTTTCCATCGCTGAATACCTCCGAGACAACTCGGCTCCCGGTTTCTTGTATTTCAGGCTTTTTTTTTTTTCCTTCCCTCAGAATCTCCTCACCTATTTCTTTTAGTTTAATTATTCATTTCCTAATTCACTTGCCTCTCCCCGCAGAACTCCTCTGGCAATTTGTCATTGTGGCTGAACAACGCCGCGTGGGTCAGAGCCGAGGTGCTAACGCTGGCGTCGGGACTGATGGGGGAAATGTTCTTGGAGCCCAGCCACCAGCGCAGCTCGTTAAGGACCCCAGGCTGGCCATACCTGGATTTAGTGTCCCAGAAATACCACTTTACGGGCTCCAAATCGCGAGCAAGAGGTGGCAAGGAGAATTTGGAGATGCTGCAGCTGTACCCGTGCCTGCAGCTGTAGCCGATCAGAATGGGGACGCTTGCCTGCCACTGGGGGACATCCCATAAACCGAGCGTCAGGAGGAGGATTTTGTCTAGTCATGAGGACCAGTGGTGCTGAAAGAGCAGGTGAACTGGAAGTACAGTGTCAGAAATTATTCTAGGACACTTACTGGTGGCCGTGTAGGGCGGTGGCGGCTGTGACGCCCTGGGTACAGGCGGAAGAAAGCCCCCGGAGTGGGCAAGTACTCTGTATACGCATACTGAAACAGCGCGAGACAGCATGGATGTGAGTGGGCCTTGAGAGATTGAAGAAAACGCTGTTATGTATTAAAACTCTGAGATGAAAATTCAGTTTTTTGCTGAACTGCTGTCACAGTGCTTGCTGTGGTGTCAGAACAAAGCTATTGACGGTGTTCACACGCCAAGAGCGTATTACGTTGGCAGTTGGACTAGGTGCTCACTGTAGGTCCAACTTCAATATCCCATCCCGTACCTTATTCCAGTCTTTTTAAATGCCTACGTATTTAAATCCCGACTGAGCAGCCCCTATTTGCTGTTTGGATTTTAGTTGTCCTTTTCTATCCCTTTGGCTAAAATTTCTTCCATCCTGCCCATAAATATTACTTGTTGAGGTTCGTTTTCTTCCCGGGACGTCGTCTCTCTCCCCTGCTTTGGGTGGTGGTAGCGATTAGGCCCCTCCAGTCGGAGGAAGCCGGTTTTTCAAGCATGCGTGCCTTTTGGTAGTCAGCATCAAGGAGACAGTCGATAGACCCTCCTTGGTGCTAGAAACTGAGGGGCTTTGGGATTTGTAATTATTTGGTCAGAGGAAGAGGTGGTGGTTGTGGTCACATTTATTTTTTGTCTTCAAAAGGAGGTGGTTGTAACCTTCACTCTCCAACAACTGAGCAGATACTCTTCCCCCCCTCCCAGGGTACTTTGGTTCTTTGGCACAAGCCAAAAGGGCCCACCTGCCCCCTTGGTGCATTTTTGATTTTACAGGGTGCCTCCTTCGGGTCGTAGGTGTCTTGCGGGTTTGGAAGCCTTCCCTGCTGCCAGGCAGGTTGGATGTGGTTCCTCAAGCCCTCTCGTCCTTAAACTCCCAGCCCTCAGGTCTGTACCGCCTCTCGCCGAGGAGTCTGCTTCTCGCCGGGCTCTGTGAGGAGACAGGCTGCGTTCACCTGGGAAAGAGGCGTTTATTGATCTCCTTAAAGATTTTCCTGGTTAATCCGTGGAATTTATACTCAATATAATTCCTGCTTTCAGCTAGCAATAAGAACACAGCTAGGAAAAAACAGTAAGAAGAGAAAATATAATTTATGGGCAAATGCTACTTCTGGAATCAGAGAATTCTTGCAGATTTATGTGTAATTTTGTATTATTTCATATTTAACGTAATCAGATTCCTTGCCAGATCTGTGTCCTGGGCTTTCACTTTTACAGTAGAAAACTTCTGGGTGTTCTTCACTGATGCTGTAAAATCCCGTGATACCGGGAAGCTTTCCCTGAGGAACTTCAGCTTTGGCTCCTGCCCGTGTGGGCACCTTTCTGTGCAAAGCACATCAGCGTATTGAGGCTGTGCTCTCCTCCGTGTGTGTGCGTGCGGCTGCCTCCAGGCTCGGTCGGGTTTTTATACATATGAGAGGGGAGAATTTGTCCCTCGGCTTATCTTGGAGTAAAAGGCTCATCCGTTACTGAGGACAATAGTGCAGCTCTGGAATACTACATTTTAATAGTATATCTGGAGAACAACATCCTGTATTGATTTTTCATTTTATTTTGTTTTTCCTCAGGGCTTTTTTATTGGTATGATTATGTGAGTTTGCTTCCACCTGCTACCAAGCACTTTCTTTCATCTTATAGGCACTAATTTACATAAAACCTAAAAGCAAGGGATAATAACAAATATTTGGCTATTTCATGAATTTTAAAATTGTTTTCATTATCAGGGCGAAATATTTTTGCACAGCCTTTATTTCCTACTGAATTTTTGACTACTACCCTTAAAGTAAAAAAAATAAGGGAATTTCCTATTTCTCTTCTTTTGAGTAGCATTTTACATTTGCTTGAACATAAACGTTTGCCAGTGAGAGCAACGCGATTAAAAGAAAGTAACCACCTTCCAGTGCTGGTCGCTTCCCAGTAATAGATAGTATTTCAGAAAAATCAAATCTGGTGGGCTAACAGCCCCGTTAGTTTCCGCCAATCCTAGAAAGATTCCTTTCAGCTCCCAAGAAACTTGGGCATTCTATTAAAAAAAAAGCCCTCTTCAGCTGTCACACTGCTGTGGCAGAATTTAGTTCTGTTCTCAAGAGCTTCCTTGTCCCATGAGTGCAAAGACAATAGTACACTATATAGAGAGCCAATAAATCAATTAGCTTTAACAGCCAGCGTTCAGGAAATGCATTTATTCTCTTCAATGAAAACACAGTTTTTACTTGTAGCCATACTTCATACTGTTAAGGTCAATTTTTCATGTGGAAATTAAATCCAGTGGATGAAAAACTGCTTGTATATTCTATAAAGCAGGAAAGAACTGTTCTTACTGATGTGGGATCACAAGTTTGTTTTATTTGTAATTATCCTTCTTTAGAGTAATTGAGATTCTAAACAGTGGCTAATAGCTTGGCTGTTTCAAATTACTGCTGCCTGTAACTTTACCTTTCCAAAAATAAGTGAGCTTTTCAATTGCAACACAACTACTAAAGCCTGGGTCATTTTAGAACAATTAATTGAGAGAGGTGATTAATAGCTTAATAATGGGTTTCTCTGTAAGTGCAGGGAATGCGTAGGAAAGGAATATGCAATTTTGTACCCCTAAACCATAGCCTAATTGAAAACTCAGTGGTTAGCCTTCCAGGCACGCCCCGGACGTTTCTTTTGAGACCCTGGTTTGATGTCATCCGAGGGAACCGTAAATCTCTGCTTCCACTTAACCTCTTGGGTGCTGCACGCCTTGGGACAGTGACCTGCACCTGGGGGCGGGTAACGCCAGGGCAGCTTTAAACCTGCAGTGGTGCTTGGACGTGGCAGATACTCTCAGTCCCGTTTTACAGATGGAGGCAGGAGGAAAGAGAGAATCCACCAGGGCAGCAAGCCTGGAGGAGGGGAGTCGGGATTTCTGCTCCTGCTCTCTTCCCTCTGCTTCAGAGGGAAACCAGACCATCCTGTGAGTCTGTGAAGGCGCCATACCTTGCTTTATGTATGAGAATCGCATCGGTGAAGATGCTTTGTGTTGCGTACCTAACCGTTTCCTCTCCCCAGAGTCATGGGCTTAGCTTTTCTGGTTCAGATGTCCAGAAAGCAGCTGATGCAGGGGCTTCATACAATCACAGGATGGTTTGGGTTGGAAGGGACCTTAAAGATCATCCAGTTCCAAGCCCCCGGCCATGGGCAGGGACACCTTCCATAGCCCAGGGTGCTCCCAGTCTCATCCAGCCTGGCCTTGGGCACTCCCAGGGATGGGGCACCCACAGCTTCTCTGGGCAACCTGTCCCAGTGCCCCCCACCCTCTGCGGGAAGAATTCCTTCCTGATGGCCCATCTCAGTCTCCCTCTTCCCGTTTAAACCCGTTACCCCTTGTCCTGTCACTACAGGCCCTTGGGAAAGCCCCCCCCAGCTTTCTTGTACCCCCCCCCCAGGCACTGGAAAGGGCTCTAAGGTCTCCCCAGAGCCTTCCCTTCTCCAGGCTGAACCCCCCGACTCCCCCAGCCTGGCCCCATGGCAGAGGGGCTCCGTGGGTCTGCCAGGCTTCAGCTTTGTAGGTAGTGTGATTGCCAAGCCCGTGAGAAGGGAGTCATTGATGAAGCCGCCGTCACTGATAGTTTGCCTTGAGGTTTTGTACTGCTGATGGCTACGGCTTTGGTTTTTGCTCAGCTCGCACAGGGGGTGTTTGCCGGCGTCAGGCGACGGCCCCAGCCTGTGGCCAATTTCGGGGGAAGCTCTGGTGCACTTCTGAAATTGCAAATCCTGTGCATTTTTTAAATAGTTCTGCCCAGGGTATCATCTGCTGCTGTGTGTAATCTTTCTGGAACACAGGGCTCAGGGCAGTTACAATTTTGGACAATTAAAAATATATTTTTTAAAGGAACATGGTCATGCAGTGTTCATAGGACAGAAAAATTATTTACAGCCTTTGTCCTTACATTTTTGCCAACCCTTTGTGTCTCTCATGTTTATAGATCTGTGTCTCACGTAACTTTACCCTCGCTGGCTGCCACCCGTGCTGTTTACAGGCAGCACAACACAAATCCTTCCAGGGGTCCCTTCCAGCATTTGTTTCTTGCGTCGTTATTGTAATGCAGAAGGTAATGCAGGTGAGAAGAGCTTTTGGGCAGTTAAAATGGAACGGAATCCCTTCTTTGTGTTCCCAGGGAGAAGTGGAGCAGGTTCTGGTCCTGCTTCACCTGCAGAGAAGCAACACCTGAGTCCATGCTGCACGTTCCAAGATCATAGAATCACACAGTCCCAGACTGGTTTGGGTGGGCAGGGACCTCAAAGCCCCCCCAGTGCCCCCCCTGCCACGGGCAGGGACACCTTCCATAGCCCAGGGTGCTCCCAGCCTCATGATGATGAGCTATAGTGATAATATTCTTTATGCTTAGTAGATGTTTAAATAAACGTAATTTTAAAACAGCCAATGCATTCATTTACATTAATTAATGCATCTTAAGCTATAGTAATTAGTTGTAATTATCATTTGGCTGGAGTACAGGTAGAACTTGGAGTGTTACTGTTCAGTCTGATATTCTTGTGCTTTCCATGGACAAAGCAATGTCTGCAGCACGTGAAGACATTCTTGAACAGCAGATATTCCCGTATAGATTTGCATCTCAGATATCAAAGAAAAGATTCTCAAAAATTTAATGAGAACCGATCTAAACTGTTTTGCAGAATTTTGGGGGCAATATTTTTCGGGCGGTGAGCTGGTCTTGGGAAGCAGCTCCCAGTACAGAAGCAGAAAGCCGGCGCTTTGCACCGGTTTTACCGGTTTAGGAGAGTAAGAAACAGCAGCCTGGGAGTCCCGGGGAGGATGGTAGGACTTGTTAAGGAAGCCAAGCATTCCCTAAAGACTGGAGCGCCAGAAGTCATACTGGTGCTGCGGTGGGAAATTGGGTGGGAAGGGATTTTGCAAATCTCTGTTGCAGCAGTTGACCTCATGCTGAGTTTCCTCAGACGCGGGTCAATAATGAAGACATTTATTCTCTCCTTTTTGTCTGAGAAGTCCTTCAGAGAGAGGGAATGGAGGTAAATAGAACAGGGCTCTGAAAAGGAAGCAGAAAATAAGATTTTTATTGTAGCATTTGCATAATAGTCATCTTGCAAAATTGCTTGGAAATAATAGGAGGAGGAGATGAGGATGAATAGGTTAAGTGGAAGGACAGTCGATTTTTAGTCATGTTAGAAGCAGTAATGTTTTCTCCTCTCTTCGGTACAAGGAGTGGTGCTCCCCATGTAAAGAACGGAGTTTGTGGCGAGGCTACGTGGGAGATATTAACCCAACAAAGCGTGGAAAGCGAGAGGAACTGTGTACTGTGATTCCAGCTCAGGAGGTACCTGGGCAGGAGAGGACTGCGAGATCACTATTACTGCTGTAACAACTGTTTTAGAAACTCTTACCAAACCCTGGCGCTTGGGGCTTGCCCTTAGGGCGCTGGAGATCCTCCACGGCCCACAGCACCGCGTTTGTGTTGACCAGCCGGGGGCGGGGGTCTGCTGTGGGTTCCGAGGGCGGTGTGAGCGGGCAGTCTGACCCGAGGAAGGCCTGTGTGGGCCAAGAACAGCGCGTGAAAAGCCAATCTCAAAGACAGCTCGTGCTGCTCGTGCTTAGGAATCTGATTTTGTGTGTGCGCACAGAGCAAAGGACCGGGTACAAAGGACTTGGTACACTCGATAGGTTTTATTAATTACGTTGAGCGATTTAGTGGTGAATTGCCGGGTGACCCCCCGGTAGAACTCGCTGCTCTGCTCACAGCAGCATCAGCCTGTTCTCCCCGTATTTTCATTTGGTCTGTTCTGAGCAGGGTGAGCGGCTTAGCGAGCGCTGCCGTATTCCCTCGCGCTGACGCACGTGGGTGGGTAGCGTTGAGGTGGGGGAGCGGGGTGCCCGGTTCGGACATACGGACCCTCCGCTGTGCTTCCGGCCAAGGGAGCAAAGCCCTCCTGTTGTCACGCTGCAGGCAAACTTCTCCACTTGTGTAAAGTGCCTTTGAGACAGTCATTTACGTGGTTTTGCTTTGTTTTTGTTTTCCCCCTCTTACTGTAATGTCAGCAAAGAATGTTATTTAGAGAGAATTAACTCATTTTTCAATCGTTTCATTGTTAGTAAATTCCTGAAGGATCTGAATTTCCTTTGTTTTTTCACCTTGTGCCATCAGAGGTATTTTGTTTATGTAAAAATTTTAAGATTAAATCTAGCAATAATGAGTGGCCACAGCTAAACTGGTAGAAACATACTTGTTTATTTTTGAGGACATTGTAAGGTTTGGAAAGAATTTAAATCCGTGCTTGAAATGCATTGATTAGCGAGACTTAATTTTTCTTTAGCTCTCTCTGATAGTGTTGTAAATATTTTCATTTGTTACGCGTAACAAAATATACATTAATCTGTCAGAATATAAATGGTTTTCCTCTGGCCACTGTGGCTTGAGGGATTTATTCCAAGTCAGTCATGTTACTGTTCGCCCTCAGGATATAGAATATATATTTTAAGGGAATGTGGATTACAGTAAGACACTTATATTATTTGTGTGATTAATATTAGTGTTACAATGAATGAGGTCCTGTGGTCTGACTTTGCTCTTATAGTGACTTAATCATTCCTCACAAGAGTGAAGTCATCTTAATAAAACATTCCGTACAGTAGTTTGTGTTTTTGCTCAGATATGACAAATGCAGCTGCAGGAAGATGTGAATTTTCTGTTACTAAATATATAGTATCATGAATTTAATTTGCTGTAAGACATGTACATGATATCATTATGTAGGAGAGTGAAATTTGAATTCAAGCCCATTTCTCCTCACCCTGGTGGGACTGGAAGGAAGACCATGGTAACCCAGTATGTTTTTGAAGTTCATTTGTCAGCAAAACTGACTTATTCCTGAAATTTTGGATGTGGAATTTCAAACGCTGAAAAAGGTCAGCCCTGTGGAGGCATATTTAAAGTTTCATGTGTGTAATTTGCCACCATACATGCACAAACGTGCCCCTCCGCACCCCCCGTGTTACAGCACCACACCCCCAGCACTGCATCTTCTCTTTCTTCCCCCCTGACCGCATGGTCCATCCGTCCTGGGGTGTCCACCTGTCCTGGGGTGTCCATCCTGCTGCCGGAGTGGAGTCCAGACTGAGCAGTGAAACCCACGGTGGGAGGGAGATTATGGCCATCCCTTCACCTCCGTGCTGTGCTCCTTTCCGCACCGCACCGCGAGCCCTGCCATGCTGGCCGCAGGGTGTGGAGAAGTCCCAGCTCACTGTGGGTGCTCTTGGGGGAGGATATGTACCAAGTGGAATTTGGGTCCTCAGCGTGAACTGGGACACGGCCAACGGGCATGCTTTGCCCACAGCCCTTCCCGAGGAAGGTGGGGGATACTGCTGCAGTGGCATCGGGAAGTGCGACCGCTGCCGCGTGTCCTCTAGCGAGTAACCGCCATCAAAGCCCTAACGGCTGAACCTTGACTGAGCTAGCTGTGGGATTACGTCTCCACGTGGGGCTTACGGCATTGCCCCGGAACTGGTGGTGGAGCGTCAAAAGCGCTGGGCTCCTGCGCCCTGCCCTGGGCAGGGGAAACGCGCAGGAGTTACCGGTGCTTGTTAAGCAGCAAGCGTTTGTGTATTGTTTGAATTAGCCTCTGGGTGTGTTTACCATGACTGTAGCAGCACAGTGAAAGGTTGGCCGGGTACTCTTGCACTTCTTTAAAATCCTTATGTTAATAAGGCGGGTCACCACAGCGGCACCCCGTGCAGCATGCCTTTATAGCTGTGATGGACACGTGCAAAACACCAGCGGTACATGTGTACCGCGTGTTGTAAACACCCAGCGTAACTCCCACCTGAGCAGGGTATCTGTACCCTTCCTGGCTGCCTGGTCACTTAGGAAAAAGCCTGGATAGATAAATCATCGTTGCGCTCTCTCCAGGTTCAAAGCCTTCGCGCCGTTGAGGAACCTTGTCCTCTCCAAAAGCACCACGTCCCCAGCGAGGGATGCACTCGAGCCCTAGACAGGGCTTAGCGTGGAGGACGAACACGGTTGTGGCAGAGGCGGTCAGACGTAATGTCTAAGGAGCGTAGATATTGCCCCTAAAACGTAACCCATGGAGCGCTGTGGCACTGCCTGCGCCAGCGGCTGTGCGTTACTGGCGTTGCTACGGTACGGCAGATGATGGAAAGCAGAGTCCCTTCTCCAGAGCTTGGAAAACAGCTTATGTGGTGTAAACAGGATGCTCTGTGAAAGACCCGTAGTAAAACACCGGCCTCCTTACGTAGCAAATGAGTACTGTGCATTTTGCGGTTGAAAAGGACTTAAAATTATCCTGCTTCTAGTGAAAGTTGTCTACGGTGCGAAAGAATGATGCTGGTAATTGCAGTAAATTCAGCTAGGATACGGTGGACAAGAGCTTTAAAAACTTCAGAAACATCAATTAAAGCCCAAGTTCTGTGCAATAAGCATCAAAAATTGATAAAAACTCAAATTTAGGTTTTTAGATTTAGTGTTTAAATCAATCAACTGCAAACAAGATTTAATTAAAGAATATTATTTCAAAGTGTAATTACCTACTGGGATTAGAATGAACCTCTATTGCCCATAATGTTCTCCTACTGTGATCCCACACTGAAAAATGTTGAGTTTTAGATTAATATGCATCTTGTAAGTACAAGTCCTAATCTCAATCTTAAAGGACATTTAAAACACACTTGGAACCTTCTATGCAATCAAGCACAGTGTGACTACAGTGTCCACCATGCTAAATTTGTGATTACATTTTTTATGTGCATGATTTAAATCGCTTTAGCAGCCGTCCAGGGAGCATTTTACCCTGCATATTAATTACACAAAGGCTTTGTCATGTGAGGGTCTCAGTGGTCATGGTCTGTAATCCAGCTCATTTGAGCTGTGAGTACAGTTTTTGAGCATGCTGTGCACATCAAGCTCAGCTTTGGAGGCAGAATGGGCTGCGGTGGTTAACAGGTATGGTTCCTGCTCGAGGAACGAGTGCCATTTATTTAGTGACATCCGCAAAGTAATCGCTTGAAAATCTGAAGCCGAAAAGAGCGTGCTCACAGAGCTCTTGCGGATGCACAGGGGGACGGACCTGGCATTCCAGCACCCTCTTGTCTCGGTAAAAAACACTAGGAACCAACCCAACTCTTGCTCAGGTGGATACTTACGTTAGTCTTCTGATTCAAACTGCTAGTAGTTAAAACTACTTAGAAAGGAGTATTTTTCAATCTCTTGTTTAATTCCTTTTCATCTCAATACCCTCTCCTCTTAAAAAAATAATTTCGTCTAGTCGAGAGCTTTGTTTTCTCATTTTTCAATCTTTTTGGGTCATAAACTCCCAGTCTGCAAGGAATTTACCGTCGTGTCCAGTGCTGCAAACCAGTCAGGCGCGACCATAGCCAAGGTGCAGTAAGCGTTGGGATACGCGTGCTCTTCTCTGCGTGCGCGTGGGGTTTGGAACCTGCTTTGGTCCTCTTGCGCTCTGTCATTCCACCGCCTACGGAAAACCGAATCTTACGGTGAAATTTAGGAACAGAAGAGAGGAAGGAGCTGGTGGGATCCCTGCTGTGGTGCAGGAGACCGGGCTGGATCCCGTCTGCCGGGGCGCTTGCTCAGTCCGGTTCTGATCAATACATTTCTTGTGTCAACAGAGAGACCAGGAGTCGCTTGTTTTAGCTTGGTCATAGGCCAGGGGCTGCAATCGTTAATTATCTCCCACTTAGGAAACGTTTAATTGAAGCCATCGGTAGGCCGTATTTTTATTATTCTAATGAGATTCGTGGGACTAATCACAGATTCGGGGCCTCTCTTCCCTTTCCTGTTGCGTGAAACCAGCGTGAGAATAACGATACGTAACAATGGTGCTCAGACCTTCAGAAAAGGGGCTTTTACACAGATCTGGGGCTGGGCTGGGGAAGGCGTCGCTGTGCCGTCGGCCCACCCAAAGGCTTGCGAGGATTGAGGAGAGGGGCGTGTTTCTCACAAAAGGTTTCTTCCGAGTTACCGTAACGCCAGGTGGTTTTGGTGGAGTTACCAGTCCTGGCGAGCGGCTGCCGGGAGCGTCGCTGGCGGCGCTCAGCCAGAGTGCCCCGGTGGCTCCCTGTGAGGAGCTGTGCCCCTCCTCAGAGGCAGGGGCCACAGCTCTGAAGGTGGGGGGTCTCCTCACCTGCGCCTCCCGCGACCGGAGAACCGGGCGCAGGGGCGCGTTAGAGGGCAGCCCGGCGCAGCAGGTTTGTCTTTACGGATTCCCTCCGTACCCAGGGCGGGATTCCCGAGAGGAGAGCGGGCTGCAGCTGCGTCTGCCTCTGCACGCGTTCGCCGGGAAAGACGGGGCTACGGGCGTCGTAGCGGGGACAGGACAAAAAAGGTCACTGTGGTGAGTCACACAGGATTCCAGAGGACGACTGCTGCGTTCCGGAGGGCCTTGCCGGGGGAGGAGAGCGGGCGCTGTGCAGGGACCGACAGGACTGGGAGAGCAGAATTTAGGACTTGTCTGCAGAAGGACTTTTCATCGGGTCTTCTGTGAAAGCACAGATTGCTTTTACGTTCTTGGAGGTTTGTGCAACTTCAGATTTCCTGGAATTGGTTATTCAGAAAAATCAGCCACGTTTCAAGTGATAGGAGATTTCAGTCAGTAAGAGGCAGCTCTTTTTCCTCTCGATTCCCTTTGTTTTTAACCTGCTTTTTCTTAATTTTCCCAAAATACCAGTAAGAAATAAAAAAATGAAAGCAGATCGATTTGGAAAACGTCTTTGCGCTGTTCTAGTCCCTGTCCGTAGCTGTGCGCATTTTGTTGGTCTTCACCAACAGCAACAAAACCCCCAAACCCTCTTCTAAATAACCTGGAGTAGGATTTGTTCTGGTTGCTCCGGGTAAACTCTGGGGAGCAGTTTGCACAGCCAGCGTGGCAGGGGTGCTGGCTTGAGTCTCCAGCTGGTGGAAGAAGTAGGAGAGCGAGGTCTGTGATGGATTTCTCCATTCGCTGGCCAAACTTAAAAGGGAAAAGCAGTGATTTCAGTCGTATCGTTGGAATGAAAAACCTCACTGCTCCATTTTCATAAGATTTTGGACTAGAGGAGTAGACAGATTGAAAAGGAGTAGCAAGATAAACCCCCACATTGTCCAGCTTTGGAATACCTGTGTAAAATATTTGGTTGAATTTTATTCTTCACAGTAGAAGCCGTTTTTCAGATTTAGCCAAATCTGTGAATTTGGCATTTTCCTGGGTTTTGGGTTCGTTTTGGTTTTTTCCCAACATATGATTAGTCCAATCAAAATTCACACAATTTAAAAATATTTATTCTTTGTCATCCCTACTTTTCCAGAGTTTCGTGATGGGAACATGTGGGCACTTTGGAGCAGCTGGTTCTTTGCCCTGTCTGCTGCTGCGTGCCCAGTGGTGTGCGATGGCTCCGTGCCAAAGGCAGAGCTTCCCGGATGCTGCTCCCCCAGCGTACCAACGGGACTTTGCTCTTGTAAGACCCCCCCCTGGAGTGCTGTGTCCAGCTGGGGAGCCCTCAGCATAGGAAGGATATCGACCGGTTGGAGCGAGTCCAGAGGAGGCCACGGGGATGCTCCGAGGGCTGGGGCCCCTCTGCCATGGGGCCAGGCTGGGGGAGTTGGGGGGTTCAGCCTGGAGAAGGGAAGGCTCCGGGGAGACCTCAGAGCCCTTTCCAGTGCCTGGGGGGGCTACAAGGAAGCTGGGAGGGGCTTTTTACAAGGGCCTGTAGTGACAGGACAAGGGGTAAGGGGTTTAAAGTGAAAGCGGGGACATTTAGATTAGATATCAGGAAGGAATTCTTCCCGCAGAGGGTGGGGGGCACTGGGACAGGTTGCCCAGAGAAGCTGTGGGTGCCCCATCCCTGGCAGTGTCCAAGGCCAGGCTGGATGAGGCTGGGAGCAACCTGGGCTATGGAAGGTGTCCCTGCCCGTGGCAGGGGGGTTGGAACTAGATGATCTTTAAGGTCCCTTCCCACCCAAACCGTTCTATGGTTCTATGACTTTCTTCTTCTTGAAGCTGACGCTGAAGGACCCACGCAAACTTTTGAAGTGAAAATGCCATTTCAGTGCTCAGGCCGTGCCTCTGATGTGTTTCATAGTGCCTTCCAATAGAGATGCACATTAATGAAATCCATACTCTCAGGTTGGGAAGTGATTTTTCTTGAAAACCCACCCAAAATCTGTGGCCTTTTCCATTAAATTTTAATCAGTCTCAAATTTTGAAATCTCAGCATAAAGCTGTTGATATCGGTCTCCTTTGATAAATTATAAAGGTAAACTTTAATGAACAGTGAATAGAATCACCTTTGCTACTTGGGGGTAATAGAATAAAAAAGCAAACAAACACATTTTTCTTACTGCCACATGCCTCTCCTTAGTAATAAGTTTTGTGTCTTCTGCAGAAATAGATGCTGTATAAAGTCTCATTAAATTAGCTGACTGATGGACTAAACCCACAGCCCATGGCTCTCCAGTCCATCGTAAACCAAGCAAGGGTCTTGATATCTCAGAGTTCTGCTTATTTACACATGCCTCGGACTCTTCTCACAGATATGTAAATTATTCTGGTTAAAACTAAATGCTAAAGTCTACACCATTAGTCTTCCACTTCATGATCTCCACATGGGGCTGTTAGAGGGATAATGTACCATACAATACACGGTTTACTTTTAATTAATAGAAAAAAAATGTGAAATGAATATTAAATGTAGCTTAATGTGAAAGAAACCTCAAAGCAGTATGGTTGTTATTTTTTTTTAAATATTCAGCTCTGCTTCAGCGTTAGAAAATCAGAAATGTGGTAGCAGCCCCGAAACATCATTCAAGCTTGGGAAAAGAAGGAGAAACAGGTAAAGGCACTGGCAAACGGAGGTCAGCCCCAGCCCTGCAGCGGGGCTGCTGGCCTGGGGAGGCACAGGGGGTGCTCTGCTGGGAGCCCCCGAAATCCCGAGGGCGGTGGTGCCCACAGCTCCCCAGCAGCCGGCTGGAATCGTACCCCACCACGTACCGCACGAATTGCAGAACCTGGTATTAAATCTTAATATAAAACCCCCCTCATCAAATAGAAGCATTTAATTAAAACACAAGATCTGTTTGTCTGCGTTATAATTCAACGTGTCAAAATTAATGCCCCTGTTTTTAATAAATAGAATTACCAATTCACAAACAGTTTATCACACTGTTCTCAAGGACGGGATGGAATTTTAATTATATGCCATTATTTATTGCGGGGAAGCGAGCGCGTTCCATAACGCTTGCCAACAGTACGAGTTAGGATTTAAGGAGAAAAGCTCAGTTAAGTCACGTCTTCCTCCGGTGGCATCCCCTTTGTCTCACCTAGGATAAGGTAGGAATCTTGGAATGAGACAAAGACTGTGAGCAGCCCTGCGGAGGCTTTAGGAGATAACAAGGCGCTCACCGAAGGCACTTGTTTGTAAGATTAAAGGGTTTGAACTAAAGCCTGAAATGAGTAACTTTTCATCCCTTTTACCAAGCCAAGCCCGTGTTTTGCAATAAAATAAAGACCCTGCACGTTAAAGCCTCTTCAGCAGGCGGAGCGCGGAACTAAATACTGCTTGCTCATTTCTAAATTATTCATACGTTCTTAATTGTGATGTTATCCTTATAAAGGATAGCAGTGGTACCATTTAAAGCCTCAAAACCGGCAAGCACCTGCCAGCGAAACGGGCTCGTCTAGTGCACGGCAGCGGAGTCTTTGGCACGGGGGATAAAGGAGAAGGTTCTACAGTGGAAGTACGGGTGACCCTAGATTTTCACCATGAGGCATTAAGTAACTCGAGCTGGGTGGGAAGGGAACTCCAGGGACTTGTTCCCGAGGAAAACTCACAGATGGGATAGATTGATAGGACAAGGGGTGATGGCTTTAAACTGAAAGAGGGTAGATTTAGATTACATGTAAGGAAGGAATTCTTCCCGCAGAGGGTGGGGGGCACTGGGACAGGTTCCCAGAGAAGCTGTGGGTGCCCCATCCCTGGCAGTGTCCAAGGCCAGGCTGGATGAGGCTGGGAGCACCCTGGGCTATGGAAGGTGTCCCTGCCCATGGCAGGGGGTGGCACTGGGTGGTCCTTATGGTGGTGCATGGAGCGAGTTGAAATCATGAGCCTCAGCTGGGGAGCAGTGGTTTTACCAAGGGGCTCAGGCTGGTGCTCTGAGGTGGTGACTCAGGGAAATTTCCTTGTCACCGTCCTTGCTGCGTCCTGTCAAAACCACAGGACATGCCATCCTGCAATCCATTACATGGTGTTTCTTCTGGAAAACAAGAAGAATGATAGAAGAAATATGGCCCCTGTGAAGTAGGGCGTGGCGTGGGTGATGCCAAGTCCTCTTCCAGGTGCCTGGGGTTAAGCGTGGGGCTGCTCGGGGTAACGCAGCAGTCGGTGCTCCTGTTTCAGGGACAGCACGAGGCACAGGTAGCATCCCTTTTTTCTGACTGAAATAACAATCGTTCCAAAACGTGCACATTTTAGGGATTGGCCATTGAAAACGAAGATCAGAATTTCTAACCCATATTTAAATTATTGGAAGTGTGCAGAATCATGCTGGTTCAACACCTTTAAGGAGGTGCAATCTGGAAATTATGTTTTCAGTCCACTGACCAACAGCCAAGCCTTGGTGTGCAAAGCTGTACTGATTTCCTTGTGATCCCTGAAGTGGGTCAGTTTGGGAGGCTTTTAAGGGCTTTTACATTCTTTTCTTTTTCCAGAGACTCATTGGTACCAGGCTTGTTTGCCGACACCGTTGCTCTTGGAGACAGCTGCTGGGGCTTCAGCTGAACCCCACCAAAGCTGACCACCTATTTCCGCAGATGGTGGTCATAGCAATCACCCTCCTTGGCTTGGTGTGGCCACCTGCGGGGGAGGGTGCCTGTAGGGAGGAGGGTCCTGGCCGATTTCCTTCATTAGCTGGTGGGACTGCAGTGAGGTGGCTCTCAGAGATGCAAAGTAATGTGCTCCAATGGTGTCCTGAAGAACTCTGGGTGAGTGGAAATGGGGAAAAAAGTTATTCTTTTGCCATGGAATGTCTCTAAATTATTTGTAGTTTCCTTAAAAGTGACAGTCGGGAAGCATGCTTACCGTTTTTGTGTTAAGATGTGGTCTTGATAATACTGAGGCTGGTGATATCTTTTACTTGACTCTGATGGGAAGTAGACCTGTGTCCCTTTTGTTTCTGCCTGGTTTGATTTTCTGTTTCTCGTGCTATAGCTGAAGGCCACCCAGGCATGGTGGAGCTGAGCTCAGGGGCTGTGCTGTCTCTGGGAAATGCTGGGATGTGCCTGTTTCTTGATCGTTTAAGAGTTGTTACTGTTGGTGCTAAAACATTGACCTGGAGACAATGGTCTGGGGCTATTTTGGTAGGGCATGTGGTTCTGTGAATCTCTCTTAGTGGCAAGATGGGCTTTAGGAGACCTTGCACATTCTATTTTCTGCACTATATATTAGGCCCAAATGGAAACGATGCTTCCTTGTACTGTAACAGTATTCTGGGTGCTCTCTATAGTTGTGTTTATTGGATGCTCCTGTGGGACCTCTCAGGTTGTTGTGTGGGGTAAAGTCCCCAAGGTTCTGGCTTCCCGAGTCCCTTGGATGACACTGCCTGAGGGAAAGGTCAGACTGTCCAGGGAAATGCTTTTTTGTCTTCCAAGATTTGCCTGTAAAACTCAGAAACGATGCTTGTTTATGAGGGTAGAATAAAACAATATCTGCTTCCAGAGAAAGCCGTTGACCCGCTCTGTGTTTGCCATTTTCCACGTGGGCCAGACTGCAGGGGGAAGTGTCCCTGTAGTTAGAGTGTGTATTCTGGGTTTAAAAATGGCATTTGGAACCTCACCTGCATCACAAACCTGGTAACGCTGGGACCCTCCGGGGCTGACTTTTGCCATTAAGGACCATCGTGAGTGGCACGGTCCAAGGGGAGAGGGGCTGGGATAAACAGCTGATTTATTTTTGGGGTGCCTGTTAATACGCTGGGCTCACGCGTCCGAGAGTCGTATTGCGGTGGGTAAGTTGGTGTTTTGCCAGCCTCTGCTGACACACATCACGGCGTTGGCATCCTGTGCTCGGCACAGTTTGCCGTCACCGATACCCCCGTGGTCCAAGGGCGCCCTACGCCGGGGCTGCCCGGACGCTGCTGGTCAGGGCTGGCGTGTCGCGATCGCCGTGCGGAAATCTGCCGCTCTAGGTGAGGGCAGCGGTGACATTATCGCTGCGAATCAGGAGTTTTCCTCAGAATTAAAAGCAAACAAACAGAAAACCACACGGGTTCCTACCGCGCTCCCGAGTGCGTCACTGGCCCGTAAACAGAAGGGAACGAGCGCGTTCTCCTGTTTCACAGTGAATTGCAGGGAATATTGCTAGCGTTTCCAGCCTCCCTACTGCCGGAGCACACTTAGCCCTGGCTTCTTGCAAACATCACGTTTAAGATCCCAAAAGCCAAAATAAATATATTTATAGCTGAGTGTGTCCCAGCGCTGTAGCAAATGCAGCAAGTTCCCAGTGGGATTCCTTTTCCATGCTCGTTTCAAAGCGTGAGTCACAGATGATTTTCTGTACGGGTTATGCCTCAGGGCACTGCGATGGGGGGAGAAAAGTAGATTAATTTAGTTAACCAGGCTTTTTACACCTTTTCTTCATAGTCTGCTCTAGGAGAGTTTTCATTGTCTAAATAACAGGGCCCAAAGCTCCGGTTTGGGAGTCTCCTCAGTGCTGCGGAGCGTAACTTTTGCAGAGAATAAAAGAATAGTTTCTGTTGTCTTTGAGTGGGTTTTTTTTTAACCTCAACAGAAGGAAAGCCACAGTCCCAGCAAAGCAGGGAAGGGTAGGCAACTATGAAAGGAGAGCCGTGCGAAAGCTGTGCTTTGGGAGCCGTCGCGAGCAGCTCGCTGGCGGTGTCGGCAGGATGAGCAGATGGAAGCGGCTCTCGTTCCTGGGGCGAGCTGGGATCACTAACGCCGCGGTCAGAGGGGCCTCTGGGTGCTCACCCCTGGGACCGCGAAGGGGTGCTGAGCCACCGTGGTGTTCTCTGTGCGTGACGCTGTGTGGTGTAAGCCAGTCTTACGCCGTACAGCGTCCGTCCCCCGTAAGCCAATCTTGTACGAGGTGTTTACAGTCCCCTGTGCTTTTGGTGGGGAAAAGAGATTGATTTACACGTACCTTTAGTGAAATGCAAGCCCAGTGGGTTTATAGACCGTCTTAGTTCATAGATGTGAGCGTTATTTGTGAATAAATGCCCTCCGTAGTCTCTAAAAATTATTATTCAGGATGTCTCCCCGTCTCACAGGTGAACTATGAACTAATGGTTCCTTTTTGCATAGTTCACTTGACAAAGAATTGGTAGATTTTCTGTGTAATTTGCTATTATCCTAAAACTCTCAGCAAACCAAAATGCCAACCTGGGTTTTAAAATGTGATGTGTTTGAAAATGGAAATTTGACCACTCCAAATAGCAAAATCTTCATTTCCATTAGGATTTTTATGAACTGTCTGATTGTAGATCAGAAAAACTCACACTGTTCCACAGCCTCCTGCAATGCACTAGACAAAATGATGAAAACAAATGCAATTATTTGTACTGGGAACGGCGTGTTTCATTTAATGCTTTATCAGAGAATAGCGTTACGTTGGAGGACGTTACGTGTTCAAGGATTTATTTACTTTAAAAGGCTGTAAGTCTCTCTGACCCTGTACTCCTCTTTCTGTGGAGAGCACGTGGGAGCTCCCCAGAGCAGAAAGCACTGTGGTGAGGCATCGCGCCCGTTAGCGTTCAGATGCGTCCGCATCTCCCCGGCGTGTCCCTGGGGACGTTGGGGATGCTCTCCCTGGCAGAGGCAGGGGCTGTGGGTCGTGCCATGCCCTCCCCTTGAGCTGGGTTATTGCATCATGGCCAACATCTTGCGAGGCACTGGGGGAGGGCGAGAGGGGTGGGCAGGGGCAGCAGCCCTCAACCTGTTGGTGAACGTTGCCTGAGCTTTCCAGGGAAGACTGCGATGAAATTTTTGAGAGGTGGATTCCTTCAGTAAGAGTTCTTTTTCTTGCTCTGTGGATTTTTCTTCAGTATGTTGGCTACAGGGGAATATATCCAGGCTGGATGAGGCTTGGAGCACCCTGGGCTATGGAAGGTGTCCCTGCCCATGGCAGGGGCTGGCACTGGGTGGGCTTTAAGGTCCCTCCCAACCCAAACCCTCTGTGATTCTAGATTGGAGCAGTAAATCTCACTCCCTTGTCAAGCGTTGCGTTTGCCATCCGGGGTGCTTGGTACCTGGGTGGAGAAGGCTCAGGGGTGCGGCTGGGGGTCTGACCAGCCACAGAGCTGATGCGGTGTCTCTCCCACTGGTAAACGGTTGTCCTGAGCCCGGCTATCGCAGCTTTATGTTAATGTGCTCGATGTTCGCTCCCTCCTCTCCAAGTGAGCTCTGCGGTCCCTGGGGCTCCCCAGCCGGCTGGATGCGTTATTGCCTACAGCAACCCGGGCACAAAGGAAGCCGCGATTCGCAGCAAAGTGCAATTCTGTCCCCGCAAACGTTTGGCACAGCTGGAGGAGGTCTCCAGCGGCTCGTTTGTATCTCTCCTCTCCCCCGGGGCTGAGCCCGGCTTTGGCATCTCGGCAGCGGTGCCAAGCCTCGAGGTTCCTGCTCTGCGGCGCGAATCCTGAGGACTGAGTTAGGGCCCGTGTGTGCTCCCCAGCCAGATTCCAGCATCCCGGGCAGGCTGCAAAACGATGATGCGTGTCAAAACTGCCCACGGGCAGAGACAGGAGCAGCAGGAGGGGTGAAAAACCCCACAGTTCCGCACGACTCCGAAAGCTCACTGTGCGCCGAATGCTCGTGCCAGGCCGTGCTCCGGCACGCGTGTCCGTTTCCGAGCAGGTGCCCTCGCTCGGTTGCTAACCCGTACAGTCCAACTGGTGTGAACTTGTACGTACTGGGAAGGGGGGCTGTCGTTTGTTGGAGGCAGGTTTCGTCTCCTTCTCCTTGGCACCGCTCTCAGCGTTTGGAACAGTTCCACAGAGAAAGTCGCATTCGGATCCGAAACGAGTCGTATCGCGGCACGCTGGGTTTGGCAGGAATGTCTGCCTTCGGAACGGGACCCCGCGTGGAGCGGAGCCTGGGCAGGGCGCGGAGGACGCGACTCCCAGCAAGCAGCTGTGCGAGCGAGTTCTTCTAAATCAGCAGATGGGATGCCACACTCTGTAGTATTGTGACAGATCCGTGTCTGGGAGCAGCCTCGTGCTTGTCACCACCCTGCGGGCACGGTGCCTCTTGTTGGGGGTTGGGTGGGACTGTGCGCCTGTGTAGGTGCTGGGGGGTCAGGGCTAGAGCGGGTGGGGAGAATCTGGGCATCGCTGCCTCTGCATGGCTCAGCAGGGCAGGGCGATCTGTGAAATAAGTACGTGTGTAAATAGACAGGAAGCTCCGAAGGCAGGGTCTGGGGTGTTTTCATTTTAAATGTTGTGTGGTTGTGGTTGGTTTGGTTTCTTGTTATTAATTAGAATTGGTTTTGGATACTGAGAAAGTGAAATAGAGGGGGATTGTCTCTTACGAGCTCTGAGGGTATGGTCTTTAGAAAATAATTTCTACCTGTGCCTTCACATGGGATGGAGCATTATGGGTTCTAGACCAAGTTTAGGGATAATTAAACTGAATTGTTTGGAAGTTTTAGGTGTTTGATTTATGTTGCAGAGGGGGAATAAAGAGTGACAGTCATAGAATCATAAAACCGCAGACTGGTTTGGGTTGAAGGGACCTTAAAGACCAGCCAGTGCCAACCCCCTGCCAGGGGCAGGGACACCTTCCATAGCCCAGGGTGCTCCCAGCCTCATCCAGCCTGGCCTTGGGCACTGCCAGGGATGGGGCACCCACAGCTTCTCTGGGCAACCTGTCCCAGTGCCCCCCACCCTCTGCGGGAAGAATTCCTTCCTGATATCTACTGCTTAATCTTCTCTTGGGACCACCTTGCCAGGAATGGATGTTGGTTAATCCCTTAAGGCAGCTCCACTACCTGTGGTCTGAACTCCCCTCTCCAACACTATCTTTAGAAATAGTGAAACAATGCATTGACACACTAATAAATCCGTTTGTTACACATGAAAGAGCTCTTCAACATATCGCTGGCTTTACACAGCTTCAGAGAGTGTCAGGGCTTGGAAGGGCCCTCTAGAGACCATCCAGTCCAACCCCCCTGCCAGGGCAGGATCACCCAGAGCAGATTCCAAAGCCCCTGGACTTGTTCCTGTGGGAAGTCTCCAGGGAAGGAGACTCCCCCCTCTCTGGGCAGCCTGTCCCAGGGCTCTGTCACCTCACAGGGCAGAAGGGTTTCGTCACATTCAGTCTGTCAGCTAAAGCAGTGCCCAAATGTGGGGTGTTGGCTGTGATCACAACGTTGCTAATAAGAATTTCTTTAAGTAGATGTTTTCTTTAACACTCTTCTTTTCACAACAACTTAGCTGTCCTCTTAGGTTCTGTAGTATCCATCTCTTGTGACCCTTGTAAAAGACCCAAAAGGGTCATAATCTAATCCTTTGATCAGCTGGGCAGAAGCTTGAAGATTCCAAGTCATCTGTATTATCTCAGACTATAATTCATCTCCTCTTCCCTTCTCTCCCCTCACTTGTATTCCATCCACTCCATATGTTTCTAGTTTTTCTCGTCTCCTCCATTCCCCGGCTCTGGCTCAACACAAACGTCGGCAATCGGTGTAGGCGTGCAAATGCAGACGGGCATGAGAACAGCAGCCGTGGTCCTTGCGGACAGGCTAAGCACTGATTTCGAACAGAGAAATCGGGAGTTGAAGTAGGGATTTACCTCCTGTGGAAATGGATGTGGAGGTGGCCTGGGAGACACATACATTTGGCAAACAGTTGTGGTAGTCGTGTAGGGGTGTGTTTTTGTTTTTGTTTTTTTTTTAAAGATGTAATAATTTACATAGGAAAATATGAGGTCTTAAGCTCAAAATTTATTCTATCAAATGTTTCTAGTAACCTTGTAAAATAATTAAAAAAAAAAACAACCTTGAAATATTTTGGTTTGTGTCCTGCTCCTTTTTCGACTCCTTAATGGTTATACAACAGATGTCCGTTCAAGCATGCAGCAGGAAAGCCAAGTGCTGCAGCTCAGTCTCGGAGAATAGAAGTGAAATTCTAAAAATAAAAATACCGAGTATTTCTTTCTTTGTAATTATTTGCATGTATCTTCATTCCAGTGCCAGAGTATTTTATTTCAACACGATCCTAATAAAGTCTCAACACTGTGATACTCTTCCTAAGTAAAGAGATATGTTGCAAAACATCAGAAATCACGGGCTACGGTAATGATCAGGTTTGCAGTGTTTTAGTGATGTTAAGAATCTCCCAGCGTGTACACACAGACTTGTCTCGTTTCTGTTGACTTGCGCTGGCGTTGGCCAAGGACTAGAGTGTCTTTCCTTACTCTGCTGGAATACACCACCCGTAATTTGGAAAGCTTGTACTGGACCAAAATTCGGAAATGTGATGGGCATAGGCTTGGATCTACTCCAACAAAGCCAAAAACATCAAAAAAAGGCAATTACTATGAAAGACCAAATTCTATTCTTTGTACCTAACGTGTATTTAGCACACTTCTGCCAGTCCTAAGGGGCGCTTCTGCCAGACAAAGTGCTAGGTCAGACTCTTTCCATATTAGGTTGGTTTCTAAAATTAAAAAAGACGGATTTGGAACAGAATTTTTCAAAATACATGTATTTTTCTGAGTGGCTGCGCAGCACGCTGGCATTGGACGCTGCTGTTTGCTCTTCGCAAACCGGTGCCGTGCTTTGCAGGTCGAGCCCCTTCCTCCGGCCGGGGCTCCCGCGTGCGGCCCCGGCAGCGGCAAACACTGCCCCTTTGTCGCCGCTGAGCAACGCGTTGGCGTCGCCGTCCTGGGGCCAACAATGCGCCGCTTGTGCCCACTTGGGGCCGGGGGGGTGCCGTGACTCACCGTCCCGCACGGGTGGCGCGTCCGCTCCTGGATGACCGGGCGCCTCTTCCCACGCCTTGGGCTGCGCTCCCGGTGGGTGAACGAGCTCATCTGGGTGCGTTTTTCAACCCAAGCTTCCACGGGAGGCTCTGCTTGACAACAGGTGTTTCTGGGGCTCTGACAGGGCGTTATTTTCTTCCCTGGTATAGGCTCTCTTGGCGTTACTCGGCAGCGGAACCCTGAGGGTCTGATCTTGTGCGGCTTTTCTTTTCCTGATTAAATAAAATAGGGAAATATTGCCCGAGATGCGTTCCTCTGCTGTCAGAGAGAAGGAGGAAGTGATGTGATGGTGTCAGTGGGTGCCAGCCAGCACCCCTTGGCTTTGGGTGCTCCCCACGAACCGAGCTGTCCCCCACTCCCACCGCCCGCACAAGCGCTCTCTCGCAGGCAACGGCACTCTCCGCCGTGGTGGAGCGATCCCTCTTCCACCGAAGGGATTGCAAGATAGAAATCCCAAAGGTTAATCTATCCATTATTATAAATATTTATAAATGGGTTGGATAAATCACACTGTGTAATTATCTAGCTAACTAGTCAAGCCATTAGGACATTAAGTAGCACAAATCAGAACTCATTTGGTTCATCATGAGCCTGATATTGTTATGGAACAGCTGAGCAGCGCTGGGAACCTCGCAGGGGTTTCGGGGCAGGAGTCGGGTGGGAACTTTGAGGTGTGGCGTTAAAAATTGGCAAACCTGAGGCGTTTGGTTAAAAACGAACGTCTGCAGCTGGAAGGTCCTCAAGAGCTGAAATGTCTTATCAGCTTTAGGCCAAATGCTGACACGCCAACAAACCCCCAGGTAAGCTGAAATCCAGCGCTGAAACGTGCGGACCTTCTCTGTTTCGTGGCACCGTAAAGAGAGCGCTTGGGCAAAGCGTGTTCCTACCCTCTAAATCGACATGGTTGGTGGCTGTGGACCACTGGTGGGAGGGACAGCGCCGTTCATTTTGCCTCCGAGGCCGTCGGGGGTATTGCAGCCGATCGCAGTTGCAGAGAAAGTGTCTACAAGGCGTGTTTTCCCCATGGGCTGTCCGTGAGGTTAACTTTGCCAGGATTCCCCGGCGATTTCTTTAAAGTTCTGAGCGTGGATGGATAAAACCAAGGTGCGTGGCGCGTGCTGCTGGGTTGAGGTTTTACTCCGTAGTTACGGTTTTCCAGTCCCTCTGATGATGGAGCCCTTATTTCCTGTGTCTTCTCCATTCAAAGGTGAGATTGCAGGGGAGGGGGAAATGGTGAGACTTCCTGCAGCCCCCTCGGGAGTGAGTAGCCAGACAGGCTCTTTGGGTGGCGGAGGGCTCGGGGAGTAGGTGCCTGCACTTCTCTCCACTCATTCTCCAAGCCCAGAGTGCAGCGGTGAGATAAAGGTACGGTGGTTGTCCTCTGTCACTTCACTTTCACGTTTCAAGCAGCTCCTGGAGAGGGGAGGGGGGGGAAAGGATGACGGTGGTTTGGGGAGGTATCCAAAACAGCAGAGCTCGAGTCTCATGGATACAAAAGTTGGAGATGAGACACAGTTCGGGTTGCTGTGGGTCCCAGCCCAGAACTTACTTCATGGATGTGGCAGAGAAATCCTGTGGCAGGAATCATGTGGAAATGGTGTTGGAGTGAATTAGCAGGATTCTTCGCTAAAAATAAACAAACCAAATTTATCTTGTCTATTTAAAAAAAAAAAAGCCTCCGGCATACCCACTTGAAGTTGATTTCTGTAAACAAACAAACAAAATTTAATCTTTCATACTAAGCCTAAATTTCACTAACTTCTGACTCATTTAAATGACAAGAGCCACTAAGTAATTAGCGCTTACTCTCAAGCCCCTGAATTCAGCGTGTCGCTGAAAGGATGCGTGGTACTTCCTGGGTTCGTGTGCACTTTCTGGCTGCACCTGGGGGATCTCCCGCTCTGCAGAGAACCACTGTTGTGTGGTCTCCTGTGGGTGTCCAGCGCGGGCACCCAGCCCACCCCAGCCTCAACAGGGTGCCTCGGGCATGAGCTTCCTTTGCATGGGACTTTCACCTCGTGGTGTTGGTTGATGAGAGGCTCAACGTGACCCAACAATGTGTGATTGCAACCGAGAAAGCCAACCGTGTCAGGGGGCTGGAGCCCCGCTGCTGTGGGGACGGACTGGGAGAGTTGGGGGGTTCAGCCTGGAGAAGGGAAGCTCCGGGGAGACCTCAGAGCCCCTTCCAGTGCCTGGGGGGGGCTACAAGGAAGCGGGGGGGGCTTTTCCCAAGGGCAGGGAGCGACAGGACAAGGGGTAAGGGGTTTAAATGGAAAGCAGGAAGATTTAGATTAGACATCAGGAAGAAATTCTTCCCGCAGAGGTTGGGGAGCACTGGGACAGGTTGCCCAGAGCAGCTGTGGATTCCCCATCCCTGGGAGTGTCCAAGGCCAGGCTGGATGAGGCTGGGAGCAACCTGGGCTATGGAAGGTGTCCCTGCCCATGGCAGGGGGTGTCACTGGGAGGGCTTTAAGGTCCCTTCAACCCAAACCATTCTGTGAAGCGTGGATGCTGTCATCTGGCCACTGCTGCTCTGTTTGCAGAGATCCCTTCCCTTACCTGACAGTGTCCTTTAAACTTCAGCTTTCCATTAGTCTGAGGGAGAAGTATTGAGATTGACAGTGGAGGCACCCAGCCCGGCGCACTCGGCAGCGGGGCGAGCAGCCTGGGGGTACCGGCAGCTGACACCCCCCAGGCAATCTGCAGCGATACCACTGTGATCTGAAGCAGCAACTCTGGATGTGTAGTGTGAGCAGATTTGCTGGGGCTTTATTTGCTTTTTTTTTTGTATACAAATTGGAGAAATTATTTTGCTATGACATTTAAATAACAACGATAAAAAGTAGGATGTAACTCCTCGGGAGTATGTTCTTCTCTTGGTGTCTGCATGTAGCTCCCACTGGTATTGACGGGAATTTTGCAGATGTATCTGAGGAAGAAAAAACCTTTAGCATTGCATAACCAACCTGAATTTCTCTTGAGACTCTGGGATGCCGAAGCAGTTGGCTGAGATTGCTGCATTTGAGAAGTTATTTGTTTTTACCTGCGTATCAAACTCCAACTTATATTTTTATTTCAACAGCATATTGCACATCCTGCTTCTGGGAAAATACTGCACACACATTCCAGTTGAATTGTGTTTCACACTGTGCCTAAATACGTTCACTGAAATGAGATTCAAACAATTAAATATGTCTTCTATGATTTTCCCTCTGTTAGTCCAGTAGCCTAATAATTATCTCAACTGTTTTAATATGACTTGCACTGTGTCGTCAATTTATTTAGTTGGAATTAGTTTCCTATTTCTTTTTGTAAGTGTTGCCTGTTTACTTAACAATATTTGGCTTTGCCTAATGATATGTACAGAAGACAGGGCTAAGTGGAACATCAGCTGTTTACATCAGCTCCAACAATTAATGCATGTTAATTTTTAATTACAGTGATTGTACTAGAGGCAGAATGTATGTTTTTTCACAGAACAGATGTACTAGTCAGCTTTGCTGGTGAACATGCATATCGATTAGATGTTGATGCTGCCAGCGTTTCAGGGGGTGTCAGCTCCTAATGTACTTGCAGATGTATGGATTGCGGTCCTGAGACAGACAGCTACGCGCACCAGCTGACCGCATACATCGCTTTCTGCAGGGAAGATTATGTGCGGCAGCGGCCAGGTTGCTGCCGTAGGCGCTGGGAAGTTAGGGAAGTCCAGGGCTGATTGCCTGTGGGGTCTTAATCCTCCTTTCAGCTCTTTTAGTTGTTAGTGCATTTGTTTTCCGAGGTGGTCTGGAAGCAGGGCTGATCCCAGCGTTTTTTGGTCAGCGCTGACTGCTAGCTCCGTGCCGGAGAAGGCAGTTAAATGGCCCGCAGAGCAGTTCCCTCTGGACAAGCAGCAGGTGTGTATTTTGCTGGTGGTTTATTGAAAGCCCTCAGTGAGCAGCGGTGGACTGGTGGGAGTTAGCGGTGTTCCTGGCTGTGAAGAATCTGCCCGCAAAAGCGTCAGAGCAAAGCCGGTGTTTGTATTCGGTGTATCAGAAAGGACGTGAGCCAAAGCTGGGCGCCGTGGCCCAACGGCTTCTGCGGTTGTGGTGGTGCAGGGCAGTTGGTGGGGCAAGACCTCAGAGAGCGGCTGGGGAGGCCCAGCCCCCCGGAGAGGTGGCAGGAGGACTGTCCGTGTTCTTAGACTCACAGGCTGGTTTGGGTGGGAAGGGACCTTAAAGCCACCCCCTGCCATGGGCAGGGACCCCTTCCATAGCCCAGGGTGCTCGTAGCCTCGTCCAGCCTGGCCTTGGGCACTCCCAGGGATGGGGCACCCACAGTCTGCAAAACCAGAAATGCTCAGAGTTGACTGCGGGTCTCTGAGCTTGAGTAGGTGGTGAGCAGGGCCTGGGAGGGACGTTTCCATCAACAGCAGGCATGTCTGCACTTGGGTTGATCTCTCCCTCTCGTACTAAAGTCCAGACCTGAACATTGGAGCTGGGCCTTTTAATTTAAAAAATGGGACTCGAGGTTTTCTTTAACATGGTAATTTAATTTAGACTTTGCTTTCACCTAGTCTCTGTTGGTGGGTGAGGGTGTGTTGTGCTTTGCCTTCCCAAGGTTTCATTCTGAAGCGGGGAAGAAGCCCGAAAAGTCTGCCAGACTGATGAATGGACGCTTGGCTATGCAGGATACGCCTGAAAAATAGATGTGAGAAAGGGCATGTGAGGGCAAACCAGCAGCACTAGTAGTTCCTTTCTTAACATTGTGCCTGGTGACCTCTTTGTCCGAGACTGACGCTGCTGGGCAGGTCGGAGGTGCCTGTGGGGCTGTCGGTAGGCCCTTGTTCCCTTCCCCACCAGCGCATGCAGGGCGCAGTCAGCCGGTTTTACTGGTGCTCGGGCAAGGTTGAGCCTTGCGCCTTACCTCGTTGGCCGAGATAAGGTGTTGGTGTTGATGGTGAGCCAAAGGAACGGCTGGAGGTGCTTTTGAAGAAGGTTGCCTGTTCTTTGTTCCCAGGCTCGTGATCCAGGAGTTCTGAATAAAGTGTGGGTGGTGGGGCGGTTGGCAGAAGCCCAGAGCAAGGGTGGTTTTCCCACCTGGTAAGAGCATTAAAGCTGTCTGAGATGCAGACCACGGTCATGCCTTCCATGGAATCTCTGCGATCCTTTTCTGTTTGAGGACAGAGGCACCTCTTCATCTTCACCTATAGAAGGTCACAACCCGGCGTGCAGACTGGAGAAGGGCTCCTGCACAGCCGTTTGGGGTGAGCTGAAGTTATGTCGAGGGTGAAGTTAGTGTAACCACAGCAGTGAATCCATTGCGCTAGAGGGCAAATTTCATCTTCAGGGCCTACGACCTGCAATTCAAGCTGTAGACAAATATAATTTATTCCTTATTATCTTGGAATGTTTTGTGAATAGCCAGTTGTCAAAAAACCCCAAGATGGAAAGGTTTGGAAACAAGGCAAATTTGTCTTAAAACATAATTACTACGTTTTTTTTTAATTGTCTTTAACACTGTGTGTGTCCTTGCTACACAGATATTATGACAAGCATGCTGGGGTGGCTGGGACACCATCAGCTTTACATCCTCAGTAGCACTAACCGGCAGTTTTATTTTCCTGTGTCAGGCTGGGTTTGTGTTCGATGCCTTTGAATTTCTGGTCAGCCAAACAATTATAAAAATAAATAAAAAATTATCAGAAGTAAACTTTTAAACAGAAAACTGGTGTAATTCAAGGGGGCTGGAGAGAAATAAGTAGCCCTATTAAAACATGCTGCTCCTAATTGGTAACAAGCTCATTTACATCATAAGTATGAGACTGGAGTTGCCAGATTGCACGTAATAACGGTCCTGTTTCATAACATACTCACCCTGATGTGCACTCTTACATCTGTTGGGTATCTAAGTAGTTATTAAGGAATTTAGGAATTACAAATATTGCAGGTAGCAGACTTTTCATGCATAAACTACAATATTCATTGTGTAACCGCAAAGCCACCTAATGAGTAGTAAAAATGAATCATAGTCCTCTCACAAGGCGTATTATGCGCAAGTGTTGTAACGGCTGTGAAGAGAACCTTGCTAGTTCTGTGTTATCTCGTGGGCCTCACATACAAGTGGCAGTGATAACGCTTATTGGGGAAAAAGGAGAAAACCAGAAATACATTGATTTAGTATTTCCTCTTTTCTGTCGTTGGAAATTACTGTAATGCTGAAGACTTGGCCCTGTGGAAACCAATGGGAGTTCTGCCGTTTACTTCTGTGGGACTGAAATCTCTAGACATCAGCAAGATCATAAAGGTTCGAATGCTGCGTGAAATAAATAGCGCACGTGTGCAACTAAAGCCTCCTGTAGGTAGCTGATGGCCCCGGTGCATGGGTGAGACGAGAAATTGCAGGTTCAGGTAATGGAGAGCATTACGAGGGATGTGCTAATGCTGTTCAGCTAGTCATAACTATTACCAAAAATGCTAATTAAGCGTTATGGCAACAAACAGCCAGTGGATGTGAAATGTGGTCGGGAATGCCGGGTTTGGTAGTTGAATAAATAGTGCTTCCAGAATAGTACTGAGCTTGTTTGTGGCAGACTTGAGAGACTTACTAAAATAAGTCCTTGGAATGTTTTGCTGTAGCAAATCAATCTAGTCTGCAGACGGAAATGGGAGGTGAGGACGAAGCCAAGATTTCACCTGTAGCATCGAGTTTTGAACCCTGACGTTTTGAGCACTTGGCTTCAAATTCAGTGATTACCACGCGGGCGCTGTTGAAATTTCCATCCAAAGTTAAGTAGACAGATATCCGAGCTGGAATCTGACGTGGAAGTTTGAGTTTGGACTGAAATCCCCCTTGAAGCTGTAGTACCTGCCCCTGATATGGTATGGTGGAGGCTATGGGCCCCTCCAACAGGAGGCTGGTTTCTCCCAGGTGTAGGATAGTCTGGCTTTGGGCTTCCAGTGGTAGGGAAGGCATCATCTACCTGCTGTGTGCTGCCGGTGACTCCTGCTCCAATTTCCCTCATCTTTCGCTTCCCTGTGGGTACAGAGAAACCACAGAGCAGGTTCTTACCTATTTTGGGGTTTTCGGTCTGAGAATCTGAGCTCTGCATGGGTCGATCGTTCTCCCTGAGCTGGTGGGTAGAAGATCCTTAGGTCAAGCGAGCGTGGCCGTGGCACAGTCGGTTTTCATCGGGTTCAATTTGTGCCCTAAGCTTGGGTTATACTATGCTCTTAGTGAGTTGGAACGTGCTCTGTAAACGCAGTTGTAACCTCCGTGTGAGGAACCTACAACAGGAGTTTGCTTCACCTCGAACAGACCTACAACCACCTCCGGAGGGAAACATGACAGCTCAACAACACGCAGCAAAACAGCTCGGGAGACGGGGACAGAAAACACACGTGGGTTTGTGTATGTGTATGCGTAACGCAAGAGTCCGCATGAGGGGGTAGCTGTGAGGTCGTTGTGTGGTGGCAGGATGCAGTTATCTGGCGAAAAAGCTCCCCTTCCTCGGTGATGCGGTTGTAGAGCGTTTCGCACCCTGGCGCGGGCACAGCAGAAGTCAGCAAGTCCCAGAGGCGAGGGGTTAATGAGAACAACTTGCTCTAGTCCTCTCTGTTAGTGAAGAAGTGCCAAGGAACAGCCACCTGGCACTTTTTAATTTACCTTTGATTGCCTGGTAAATACAGCTGGTGGTAAACGTGTTTGATGCTTTGTGCTTCTTGTGGGTCCCTCCCTTCTCCCCCGTTCCAGGCGGAGGGGCAGCAGTGGCTGTCGGTCCCCTCCGCCCAGAGTTGGCCGGGTGCACGGAGGTGGTGCAATGCTCATATATTTACTGGACATGGCTCGAAAGAAAAATGCTGAAGCCGCTGACCAGCTGCACTAGAACAGCATTAGTCACAGGAGACAACTCCCTCCCCTCTGCTCCCATCCCCAGGTGCCTGGAGAGAGACTGCCGTGCCCAGGGCAGGGTGCTTTGGGCACTAATTGCACTAATTGTCTTAGGCCGGGAGGCAGTTAAACTGGGACGCAGAGAAATGGCAGCACCAGTACCTCCAGCCGCGCTGCCTCTCTGCTGCAAAACTCCACAGAGGAACAGTGAAGGAAATACAAATACCCCCTGGTATTTGTGGGAATACCCACTAATTAGTGGTTTTGAAGTCATGCCTTTTTTTTAAAGGCTGTAGATAATCCGTGACTCGCTGTCCCTTCATGGGACACCTTGCTGCCCATTTCAGCTGCCCTCTGCCAAGGGTGGCCCCAGTGCCCCTGGGCGGGGGTGGCCCCTTGCTGTGCTCCCCCCGGGGTGGGTAACCTGCCTCTTGGAACATACCTTCCTGATGGAAAACTGCCTTGAAAGTAAAAATAATTATCAAAAAAACCCCAACTAAAAATCCCATTCCTTTCTGTGGTGCAGAAGTTTCATGCAGAGCTGTGAATTAACAGTTATTAAGAACAACTTTGTGGTGCATCCTTTTTCCAATTTCTGTCTCAACCTTACTATAAACTTCCCAGAACATGTGTTTCACCAGCTCCTGTGCAAGCCCATTTCAAAGTCGCCACGGTGCAAAGCTGGCTCCCCAGCGGAGGGCAGTGCCTGGGGAGTGGGAAGAAGAGCAGCCTCTTTCCTCTCGCGTTGGCCGTTGAAGTGCGGGCGCGCGTCGGGTGTGAGCCGGATGAACCGCATCCCTCTTTCCCGATGGGACGGGTGGCAGCGGCATGTTGTTAGAAAGCAAGCGTCTGTTACAATAGCAGAGTCACAAATAGCGAAGTGTCGTGGGCGGTGTGGCAGTCGCCCAGCCGGGACACGTCACCCGCGTTCTCCGTCATTTCCCTGATTTCCTCGTGCTGGCTGCGAGGAATCCGACTCCCTGCGTGCACACGGTGTTTAAAAAAGGCCTAAAGTGAATTGGTTTGAGCAGGAGCTAGGGATCATTCCTCATTCTTGGCAAGTCCTCCTCGTGGGGGATGCCCCACGTGTGTGGGGGTCTCTGTGTCCTGGCATGCGCGTGGCCACCGGCCACAGGGAGGTAATGGCCCTGGAGCTGGCTGTAGAGAGGGGCTGGGGAGCAGGCGGCCGGTGGGCTCCCAGAGGCAGGCAGTGTGGGTGCCTTTTGGGCTTCCTCGTCACAGGAGAGGTGTTATTCGTCACACTTTAAGGGGAAGCAGTGTCATGCAAGTATTTTCAAGGGAGATGAGGTCTGTTTGCCTCTTCGTGGAAAAACGTACTGCTCTAAACCCATTTATTTTGGTCAACTTCTTTAAAAGTTCTTATTTTTAAGAGACCCTCTTCCTTCTGGACTTGTGAGAGCACAGGCATGTACATGGGAGACGGAAATTATGAAGGTTTTCCCTCTAGTATGAGAATAGTTTGCATCTGTGTGTGTCTTAAATGGTTGTGGTGGACCAGACACCCATAAAATCACTTGGGGTTTTTTTCTGACGCATGCAAGCAACAGTATCTGGACCTGGTGTATTGCAATCTATATTTCAGAGAGACAGCAAATATATTAGTCCAGAGGGAATGCATCATTTTAAGTGAAAAATCTATAAATAACAGCATTTGGTGGTTTTTTAATGTTAAAATATGTTCCTTTTTAATTAGTCATTATATGTATTGATTGATGCTTACTGTACTACTGATGCCTTTCCTTCAGGGCTTTGTGTATTTCAGAAATTGTAAGATGTAAAAATACTTTAAATCAAAGCAGTAAAATAAGCATAGTTAGAGGGAGAACATGAGGGGTTTTTTTCTTCATTTACATTCATTACATATTATGAGTTTAATTACCTCCCTCAAATAATACCAGTATGAAGGAATGATGCTAAAGAAGGCGTACTTCTATGATGATTTTATTGATTGTGACTGATGGATGGCATCAACATTTCATAGTGAAGAATCATGGTTTTGTTACATCAGGAAAATTAAATTGGGAGAGTTATTTTCTTTCCCAGTGATAGTGGCAGTTAGAATATTTCACCTGTAATGAGATGTGTGCGTTATGTGCCATAGTGAACCACTGCTGAGCCATTAAATATATGTAAATGAAGAGAAACACAAGAGAGCCTGGGCATAATAACGTGCAGAACAGAGAAATGGATCCTGGAAAGTGATTAATTTATTTGATGATGCCTCAAGTGAGGAATTTTAGGTCACAAATGAAGTGACAGAATGACAAATTACCATTTTAAAGAATTTACTGGGCATCATTACTGAACAATTGTCAGGTAGTTTATGGTGGCTGAGAAGATGGTATAAATATAGATCTTTTCCTTATCTGAGATGAATTATTAATCACCTTTTTAAAAATCTTTGTGAGTGATGGTTGGCTGTCTGATTGGAAATAATGTGTTCTACAATTTTAACTAAATTCTAATATGATATGTAACAGGAATCTTTACAATTAAAGTCTCAGTGGAGAGTGGTAGGAGGTTTACAGTCAATTGCAGTTTTAATGTGATAAAAGAGGATGAATTCACTAGCATATTTCAATAGGTTTCCTTAGGTATATTATCCCTGCTGTGATGTTATTCAAATGTTTACCGTTTATTTTCATTTGAAAAATGACATTCAGATACTTAAATTGTTTTCCTTGGTTTATTAGTTAATGAAAACGAAATTCTTGTAATTACTATATTTTTGCTGCCTGCCACATTATTTAAAGTGAAGTGACTGGCTTTGTCAGCTGGGTTGTAAATGCCGTCGTCTTGTGTTTTGTTCCGCTTCTGTTTGCTTTATGTGTGTCATGTCCCTTCCCCGTCTGTATGTCACTGCCTGTGGTACCCGTAACAGCCTGGGCGTGTAAGGGGAAAAAAAGTAGCTATGGGAAACGGAACGAAGAGTAGAAATGCTTTTTTCTAAGTTCACCTCATCTGTTTGAGGAGGAAACCCACCTCAGTTTGCCCGTGAGCAGAAGTCGTGAGTTAGTCCCCACCGGTACGTTTATTGGAGCTTCTGGCTCGCAGTGTGAGCGAGGATCTCCGAATGTTCGCGTGCACACCTTATTGCCTGCTCGTGGCTCTCTTCCCCCGAGTTGTGTGCGTATATAAACACCCGCATGCTCACACGCAGCCCTCCAGGAAGATGCTGGAGTCTACGGTGGGTGCTCACAAAAGTGCATTGAAAATAGGCAATTACTCTCTATTTCTCAGTGGAGATTCACTCGTCAGTCTGTATCTTGTGGTGTTAAAATTCAATTTTCTTTGCAATTGCTCTTCTTATTCCAAAGTGTTGAAAGAATTGGGATAAACCCAACTGTGCCATAATTAGAAATATTTCAGAATTTTTCTCCTTTGTAATTTTGTTTGTTCGTTTAATGGTTGGTTTGCCAACCTCCCCCACCCTGAGTCTCCGCCGTCACGTGGCTGTAGGGCTGTGGTTGCTGACTTCTGCCGTGGGGACTCGGTTCGGGCTGAGGAGGGGAGTGGATGTGCGGAAGGTGGACACGGGGCTGGGAGCAATGCGGGGGTCTGCCTGGAAAAGCTCCTGGTTGAGCTCTGCTTTCCTGGACGAGGGCGTTGGAGTGGGTGGGGGGAGCTGAGTTGCTGCCAAAGGTCTTCAGCGCCGCAACCCGCGTGCCTGGTCCCCCCCTCGCGCTGTAACCGACCCACCACGCGTCCGTTACAAAACTTCTGAGCTCCTGGTGGTGACTTCTTTTTTTCACTTTATAATTTATTAATCAATTCACTACTTTTTGGAATTTAGGCTTAATGGCTTCTTTCATTCTCTGCCCATTGAAAAAGTCACTCGAGAATTAAAACGAAGTTAACCATCGCTGACTCTTGCTGTTTCCATTTTGCATCGTGAAAGGTGAAGTAAATCCATGTGTGTTTATTTTTATCCACTTCTGAACATTTTCTTCATGTTTGTTTTTTCTTTCTCCCAACAGCGTATCAAAAACCAGCTGCTCTGCTTATTGCGCTTCCTTTTGTAGCTGATTACCTGCTCGGCATCTCCCGCTGCCACAGCGCTGTTGGGTCTGGTTCTCTGGCGGTGTGTGTTTTGGAGGAAAACGACTATTCCTAACATTAAAAATAAAACACGGGTGATGAGGCTGCTTGATTTAGGTTGGTTTGAGAAATAAGGCTTGAATGAGCAATTCCGCTCTTGCTGCTGTTTTCTTGGTATTGAGCCTTAACTCACCTGTCTCGAGTTCTGCGGAATGCGTGCAGAAATAAGTGACAATAACTAAATCTGTCCTGTATTTAACATTGAGGAACAGGTTTGTCTGCTGGTGCTTGTCACTGACTGCACCCACAGGTTTGCGCTCTGCGGCAGCAGGGTCTATTCCGGTGACAAATGTGAGCGTTTCTGACGCTGCTGCGTACGGCCCCTCTCGGCATCACACAGTGCCTGCGTACTGAAACTGCTAATTACCTGTTTCGCTGGTGAGACGAGGTACCCGAGATCCTCAGAGGACGCGCACTTAGAGTCACGTTGAGGAATTCTTTCCCTCTCGTGGATTTTGGATTACTCCTTCTGGTTGCTCAGGTTCGTGAGGAAGAGAAAGACCTTTTCGTATTCACACCTCACAATAGCAGTAAATAAAGAAGTAACTCGGCTGCTTTGGGTGCCAGGCTGGCTGGGGCATAAAATGGATGTAAATGATCTTGGTTTTCTCTTTTGCAACAATAATTCCTAAAAGAATTGACATTTTGCAGATAACCTAACAGGGCATTAAGTAAAAGGTTCCATTTCTAAGGACATGAAAAGATTCCCTCCCCCTCCTTCGTGCTTGCAAATTGCTGCTGTAGGGTAAGGGCATGTTAGAGGGGAACGCGGAGCTGAAAGCGGAGAATTTCGGGCATGGTCGGAAGCCTCTTTCAAGAACCAAATGTCCTTGGTGGAGTAAGTTGCAGCCTGGGTCGGCAGAGCAGCGGCTTTGCCCCACTGTCTCTTCAGCAGCGCTCTCGGGGCTGTTGGTGGCTCTCAAGGACCAATCCAGCTTGGAGCAAAGCCACCTCGACTTGGGCATAGCTCACAAGGGGCCCTTTGCCACCTCTGGCTTCCAGAAGTCCTTGGGAAAACCTGCAGCTGCGTGAAGCTCGTGGTGGTGGGTTGGTGGGGTAGTAAAGTGAGTGTTGGTAAACTTTCATATGTATGGGTTATGAGGTGCGTTGTCACAAATTCAAGGCCTACAAGGAAGCTGCAAGGTGGGGGGAGGGGGTTTATAAGGGCCTGTAGTGACAGGACAAGGGATAATGGGTTTAAACTGGAAGCAGGGAGATTGAGATTAGACATCAGGCAGGAATTCTTCTCACAGAGGGTGGGGGGCACTGGGACAGGCTGCCCAGAGAAGCTGTGGGTGCCCCATCCCTGGCAGTGCCCAAGGCCAGGCTGGATGAGGCTGGGAGCAACCTGGGCTATGGAAGGTGTCCCTGCCCATGGCAGGGGGTGGCACTGGGGGGGCTTTAAGGTCCTTCCAACCAAAACCAGTCTGTGATTGTATGAAATTCACCTTAATTGTTACTTACAGGGGTAAAAGAAAGTGCACGATGGAAGCTGCCCAGTGGAGAACCAATGAAATATATATTTTATTCTAGTCTACAAATTTTGAGCTCGTAACTTACTGGGACTGAGATCTGACAAACTCCAAATTACATGCACCATAGAAACTTTAATATTTAATAAAATCCATTCTCTGCCCTATAATCCTTAGTAGACTCTTTGTATTTTAAGAGGAGGAAAGAAAATAGGATGGTAGTAGAAAAAAACCCCACAGTGTTCTCTGTGAAAAATTCAGTGGTTTTATGCAAGGGGCAGGATTTGCTCAGTATCTTTATTTACTTCAAAACAGACCTGAGTTGTTTCAATGCTGCCACTGCAGTGGGACCTGGGATTTGGGAAGTTGCCGTTTTAGGACATTAATTCTACACAGAAAGGAGTTGAGAGTGTTGTGGATAAAAAAATGGACTGAAAGTACACGTCCCACAGAAGCGCAGTGCGTAGCTCGTGACCGGTTGGGCTCGCCCTGCTGAGTCAGCGTTGCCGCTGGGCGGGTGTTTCCAGAAGGCTGCGAGCGACGGGTGGTGGGCCAGGAGGTTGGGAACCGAGGCTGAAGAGGGGGAAAGAGTTTGGGATGAAGGACGGAATTATTCTGCGCTGAATGCTAAAATGTATTTCTAAATAAATTCCAGATTTGTTGCGAAGTCACAGCGTCAGCAAAAAATACCGGAGGGTGGGATTGTGGATCAATGATTCCTGTAGGCTTTGAATTGAACTGAGGTCCGTGCAGCCGGCCCGTGCGGGAGAGCCATCCTTTTTTGTCAGGGTTGCGGGAGAGCCATCCTTTTTTGTCAGGGTTGCGGGAGGGTGATGGGTTGCATCACAGTCAGTTTAATTTAGGTTTGTGAATTTTTACTTGCGGGATGTGGACAAAAGGAGATTCTCTTGTGCAGCGATTGAGCTAATAGCTGCGGTGCCCCAGGGATCGTTGATAAGCAGCAGAGGCACTGGGGAAGGCAGAGATGAAGCTGGAGGGAAGATGCGGTGCTGACAGGAAGAAATGCTGCTGCGGGATGCAAGCAGCACTGGGTTCTGGTGGACACCAAGGTGAGCGTGAGCCAGCAACGTGCCCGTGCTGCGAAGGAAGCCAACGGTGCCCTGGGCTGCCCTGGGGGGAGTGTTGCCAGCAGGTCCGGGGAGGTGATCCTTCCCCTTTGCTCGGCACTGGTGGGCCCGTGCCTGGAGTGCTGGGTCGAGTTCTGGGCTCCCCAGTACGAGAGAGACATGGACGTACTGGAGAGTCCAACAAAGGGCTGCAGAGGTGATTAAGGGACTGGAGCATGTGCCAAATGGGGAAGGGCTGAAAGAGGTGGGAATGTCCAGTCTGGAGCAGAGGAGACTTAAGGCAGGAGGGTGGTGGGGTGTCTTATCAGTGTAGATGATAGGCTGGGGGGGTCGGGGGGGGGGGGTGCGGGGGTGGAGAAGGGAAGGTCTGGGGAGACCTCAGAGCCCCTTCCAGTGCCTGGGGGGCTACAAGAAAGCTGGGGGTGGTTTTTCCAAGGGCAGGGAGTAACAGGACAAGGGGTAACGGGTTTAAACGGAAAGAGGGAGATTGAGACGGGCCATCAGGAAGGAATTCTTCCCACAGAGGGTGGGGGGCACTGGGACAGGTTCCCAGAGAAGCTGTGGGTGCCCCATCCCTGGGAGTGTCCAAGGCCAGGCTGGATGAGGCTGGGAGCACCCTGGGCTATGGAAGGTGTCCCTGCCCATGGCAGGGGGTGGCACTGGGGGGCTCTAAGGTCCCTTCAACCCAAACCATTCCTTGATCCTATGAATACCTGATAGGAGGGTGCAAGGAGGTCAGAGCCAGGCTCTTTTCAGGGGTGCCCAGTGACAGGACAAGGGTCAGCTGGCAAAGGCTGAAACGTGGGAGGTTCCCTCTGAAACCCTTTTTCACTGCGAGGGTGACTGAGCATGGGCACAGGTGTCCCGGGGAGGTTGTGGAGGCTCCTGTCTTGGAGATATTCAACAGCTGCCAGGACATGGTCTGGGTGACCCTGCTTGAGCAGGGTTTTGGATGAGGCCAGAGGCCCCTTCCAACCTCACTCATTCTGGGAATTAAAACTTCGTTTTCTGCCTTATTTGTAATATACAAAGAAAGGGACAGGACTGCAATTTTTCCTTCGCCACTGGAGAAAGTGGAGAGTTCCCCCTCAAGGTCAGAAGAGCAAGCTTGGAGCAGCCTGCTCAGGACTGCTTTTTCCCAGCTGGTTTTCCAGTGAGAAAGCTGCAGTTGGTGAATGGCGATGGTTATCCCGCTCAAGCAGACTTCCCTGAAGTGTGTGGATCTGTTGCAGAGGCGCAGCCCCATGTCACTCTCTCCTGGTTTTTTTCCTAGATATTCTGCTTTTGTTTTCTGCAATTTCTTTTCTTCCCCAAAATGTTCTGTACAGACCTTTTGATTTCTGATACGTGACGTTGTGTTAATTTTTTTTTTTTCTCTGTGGGGAAGCCTTGATGAGAAATTATTGCAATTTGTGAAAGCTTTATTTGTGCTGCTGATGACTCAAAAGTTAGTAATGCTGCTTTGCAGTGATTACTAGGTTTAAACAGAATGGCACAAATGAAAGTGGGACTTTTTGATTTCAGCAAGTCCTTTGTTTGAGGCGGAGAATAAGAAGTATTTTTTAGCATTAGCTTTCATTTCAGAAGAGCTGTGCTGGTTAATAACTTTAAAAGACACAGTGGATCTAAAAGTGGATTAATCCACTTAGTGCACTTCTAACAAAATGAATAAACAAATGCCAAACGGGAGACCCTGGGAGCTTTGGAGAAAGACTGAGTTAAAAGCAAACTTAAAGACGGGGAAAGGATGCTGCGTTTCACTGAATTGCCTGAGAAGCTGTAACGGAAAGCAACCCGTGCACTGCCGGTCCTCAGCTGAGCGAGGTCCTGGAGGTTTCATTAATACTAACCTTCAAAGGCAAAGGCGAAGCTGTGTCACTGAGCCTGCAGGAAATTTTCCTGTGTGAACCGAAGGGGCTAGCCGAAACGGGAGGGCAGTTCCAAAGCCAGATCCCTGTCCCAGACCTCTGAGGGTTTCGGGGGAGCGCGGGAGGGAGCTGGGCACGGCACCTGGGTGGCAGGCTTGGACATGCAGCAGGGGAGAGTCTGAGGGGAGAGTGTTGCCGATTTCTCTGCAGCTTTTTAAAAAATAAAGGGGTTTCAAAATGAATCTGGGAAAATTAGAAGGGGAATTTACATGGTATTTGAGGGATTTCCTTTGTTTTACAAATATTTTATCTTTTCTATTAAAAAAAAACCATTAGGAGGTCTGAAAGGAAGGAGAGAAAAGGTCAAGCCGTGTGCTCGTTTGCTCTGGTGTAAGTCTGGACCAACACCTTTAATATCCGTGGAGCCGCTCTGGATTTGTCAAAGCGCGGGTGAGCGAGATCCGAGCAGGGAAGGCGCCTGCGTGGCTGCGGAACAGGCAGGTGAACCTGGATTTCCTGCAGCGTGCTGTGCACGCAGCCTGCGGAAGGGAAGGGTGTAAAGCACCCTGGGATTTGGGAGGACTCGCTCTCTAGGACAGTGTCATGCGGGTGGGGTGACCAGCCCCTGGTGTGGCACGGTTGGCTCCCGGTGGAGGTGGATGGAACCAGGGTGGGGGGTCCATGGGAATGTCCTTGCAAATGCAGCTTTGGAGGGCTGCTAAATTAACAGTAGCCACTCGTGGGAAACCAGAATCAGGGAAAAATTACTTCTCGTGTGCTATTTTCAGTGAGGGGAGGGGTTTGTTTGGGGTTTGTTTGTGTGTGTGTTTGGTTGTGAGTTCTTGTTATGTGACTTGCCATTGAATGGGACACCTTTATCTTTTATCAAACAGCTGAACTAAGTATCCCTCGCTTATAAAAGTCTGGGGGGAGGAATGTCTGGGGGAAGAGCATGGGGTCCATTTCGGCTGTGGCAAAGCAGCACATCCCAGAGGCTGAGCTGAGTGCTGGCAGCCTCCCGCTCCAGCAGCTCACCCACCGCTGGCAGAAACACGCAGCGGACAAGTTGCCCCGTGGGCAAGAAAAGGAAAAGGTGGGGGGGAGAGCAAACGGGGAAGTTGTGGAAGCTGGCGGGGGGGCAGAAACTGGGGGAGGCTGAGGGTCGGAGCAGCCTGCTCCGGGCTGGCAGCAGCACATGAAGAACTCCTGTTTTCTGCTTTTCCCTGCGTTCTGCCTGTGTTTCTCATCCCTGCACCTGCATTTTTAAGGAGCGAGTATTGTTTCTGTGGAGCAGCAAGGTACCGAGGCAATTCAGTTTATGCACCAGTGGTTAACTTAAACATGTTGTGTTTCTGGAATTGTCGGTGTTATCTTTGTTCATATCAGAGACAGTAATTGATAGGCTCTTCCCTCCTTTTTTTTAGGACAATGGAGCTTACACTTGGGCTGTGGGTTTCGGTGTGTTTAGCTGGATTTTAAACATTTCTTTATTTCTTTGAACTGTGTTCCATGAAGCAATGCCTGCTCCAGGGCACGGAAGTAGAAAGCCTATACCCTTGCAAAGTCTACCTGTGGCTTCCAACTAAACACACAAACGCTGTCATCTTCGTTAATACACAACGTCAGGATTACACTGTCGTGCGATATTACCAATACAAACACTTTAAAGTTGCGATGGAACTGGGAGGGAGGGCGTGGCAGGAAGGCGGTGAAGCTTTATTTCAATAGAATCGTGAGAGGCTCATCCAAGCGTCCACACTGCTGCTTCCGTACGTACGCTCTGTCCTGCCAGTGCTTTCGGGAGCTGGAAGCGCCGGGATGCTCAGTGGGCCCGGAGGGTGGTGGGCCCGGAGGGTGATGGGCAGGCGGGGCTGTGCGGAAGGACCGTACTCTGCACACGAAGGTGATCGGCTCAACCTGAGCATTTGCAGCAAGGATGCAGGTGCTTCTGTGGGTGTTTCTTTGGGTGGTCTAGGGAAAATCAGGTCTAAAGAGGAGGAGGTGGGACAGTTGAAGTTTAGAGCACTCGTTCAGAGCAACGTTTAAGCATATCTCAGTGTTACTACAGGAGACAGTGCCTGAGGACATCAGCTGAAAGCAAGAGGCATTAGCAACTGTTGGGAAAGGGATGGAGGGCGCAGCCATGCAGGCAGACCCCAGACATGCTCATGTCCTGCCGTGTGTGTGCTGTCGATGTCCTTGTGCCTCTGAATGACTGGCAGAGCTGGAGGGGGGCCACCGAAAAGTGATCAATATCGCTTAGCTACAGTGTGGGAAATGCTCCAGCGGGCCTGGTCCTCCAGGCTGGCAGTTGGGAGGCTGTGATGGAGATCGTCTGGGGAAAACAGCTCTGGCTACTGGCTGGTTTCAGATGTCAGTTGTTGTCTGTCTTTTGTGCCCTCTGATTCTTGCATGGGAAAGCTGGTAGAGAAGAGGGCTCAAAGCAAACAGAAGCTCTTCTTTTGCACTAGAGGTAGTGAAGCCGTGTAACTCAACACCAAGGGTTTACAAGGGTTCAGATGGCAGCTGAGCATGATTGTTGATGAGATGAAGGCTGTTAATCCAGAGGCCTGAGCTACAAATAGTCAAATTGCTGGGAAAGTGTTCTGGGGAAATATCACTGGATGTTCACTCTATGCTTAAACTCTTCCCTGAGGTAGATGGGTCTTTGGTCTAAGCCAGGATGGCCACTCAGAATCACGTAATGGTTCATGTTAGAAGGGACCTTAAAGATCATCCGTTTCTGCTCCCCTGCTGTGGGCAGGGACACCTTCCATAGCCCAGGGTGCTCCCAGCCTCATCCAGCCTGGCCTTGGACACTCCCAGGGATGGGGCATCCACAGCTTCTCTGGGCAACCTGTCCCAGCGCCCTCTCTGGGAAGAATTCCTTCCTGATGGTCCATCTCAATCTCCATTTTTCTGTTTAAACCCGTCACCCCTTGTCCTGTCACTCCCTGCCCTTGGAAGAAGCCCCCCCCCAGGCACTGGAAGGGGCTCTGAGGTCTCCCTGGAGCCTTTTTTTCTCCAGGCTGAAAAAAGCACTTGTGCTTTGTTCAAGGTTCATGCATCTGTTCCCAGTAGCTGACTTCAGTGGGAATTAAGCCTAGCTAAAGTGGGCTCCACATGAGTTTCCCTGTTTTCCCAGATGAGGACAAGCAATTTGAACACAAGTTCCTCCTCTTTTTTTGCTTTGTATTGCTGGAGTCTTTCCCTGGTCAAGTTGAACTTTGGTGAGCCTACTTTCAGAGCATGAGCCATGCTGCAATGGGTGAAGGGTAGCGTTGAACTGAGTCTGGAAAGGAAAAAACGTGAGCAGTACTGACAAAATGGTATTTCCTGTATTGTTCGTGTTTATGTATATAGCATGTGTGGTTAAAATATAAATGAATGTGAGAATATTAGCGAATGAAGTGGTATTTGAACTTCAGTGTTAAGTACTGTAGCTATCGCCTCGTGGGCTGGACCATGAGCTGGAGCGCGTCTGGAAGGCAAACCTGTTAAACTGCATTAAGAATGCTTCGTACGTAGCAGTCCTGTAGGGTTTGTGGGGAGGGTGGGATGGAAATAAGCTTTAGGTTTCCATGATCATGGAAATACCTTGAAAATTGCTGATTAGTTTTGTCTAATAGGCATATTCTGAAAATAATGTTTCTGCATATGTTCTGAAAATTCACTCGAAAGTCTCAACATTTTCCGTGTCTTGCCTCAAGAAAAATCGCTGCGGTTGAAAATCAGGAATTGTCAGTGTGCGTTGTCAAAACAACTTTATTTTATCAAGTCAAGATAATGTTGAGAGAAGTCTCTACCCACTTTAATTGCCTTGACATTCAATTAGCAAGACATTCTACTCCTCTCCAATAGAGTGAGCTTTTGTGTGGCTCACAGGGAAACATGGCTGGAAAAGCACCAGGAGATGTCATCGGGGCCGCGTTCCCGGCGTGGTTCACCTTACCCATCTCACTGCTGACAAGGTGTATAAGCTCCCTGCTTTCCAGTGTTAGAAATTCCCCAAGAAACCTATTCCAGGGCTCTGGTCTCCCATGTTGTTAAATTTTATTTTTTTTCCCTGCCACAAGACCTGAGACTCCCTTGTGGGAATTTAAACCCCTTATTTTTTTTTTTTTTTCCCAATCCTCTATAAATGTGAAAAGCCCCTGATTTTCCTTCCATCTTTACTACGGCTGTCAACATAGTTGAAAATTGTTATCATGTCCTCTACTAAATGTTCTTTTTTAGGATAAACCACCCCAATTCTTTTAATCTTTCCTCAGATGTCAGGTTTTCCAGACCCCTGATTAATTTCATTGCTTTCCTTGAGATGCATTATGCTCGGTGACTAATGACTCTTGTCCCCTAGGATAGGTCATTTATACATATAGCCGAATATTTATTCATTTAATCATTTCACAATATGTCGATTGACATAGCAGCTGAGCACTTGCATAGTTCTCACCAACGTGAGCGCAAAACTGTAAGAAGACTAAGTAAGTGGCAACAATTAAATCCAACAAAGATATTTGTTGTGCTCTGAAATGTGTTAGGCTCTGACACTGGCAAATTGTTCAAACGAACCTTAATTCTGATGAGCTGGACTTGTTGCAAAGGGGCTCTGGAGTTAATGTGGTCCCGCTGTTGCGCAATATATCGCGTCGACTTAAGGAATGGTAAAAATCCCAACTCGTGGGGGGAAAAGAAGTAGGAAAACTTTGTGCAATGTTCTGGTGTTGGTATTTTGGCTTGCCTAAATACAGGAAACTTTGCCCGCCCTGTGAAGTCGTGAAGGACTTCAAACCTCTTTCTCCACGAAACGTCTGTTGGGGGCTGAAGTAGGTTGTCAGCTCTCGCTTAAACTAGGACAGAACAGGCTTCGTGGGTGATCAGAAAGCCTGAACTGTGCTGTAATTAATGAAAACATTATAGACCTCTGCAGTTCCTGGTACCATTTCAATAAGCATGGAAACTGCAAGATATTAAATTGTAAATATTGTATGTTCAAAAACCAGTACTAGTACAGCTAAAACGGTTTGTAAGTTGTGCTCCGCTTACCTTGTCAACAGACCTTGTTTCTGCTCGCACTGAAAGCAGCTCCTGACAGGGCATTCCTGGGCTGCGCAGGTTTTGTCTCAAAAAACCAGGGGTAACGGTGTTTTCCCTCTGTAATGCATTGGGGATTAACGCACCCATTTTTGATAAAGCTTGTGAGCTTTCCAGTGGGAAGTGGGACAGAAAGGAGAGGGAAGGTCAGGTGCAGTTCCTTCATTCCACTTGGTACTGTTCTGACACGTGTTAAATTTCAGAAAATTTAATAGTTTTATTAGCTTTATGAGAAATTTGATAATCAGAAAAACATATCCCAAGGGGCAGGGTCACCGAGTGAATGTTGTGTTTTAAATTGGTGGCAACCCGAAATCTAGAGGGAAGTGAGACAGAGTAGGAACCAAAATGATATAATCGGGGTGTCTTCTACTCTCTGTTGCTTTAGATTTCCTTTGAACCCAAATATTGGCTGGATCTAAAATAAAATGCTTTGATTCAACTTTTGTGGTTATATAACTGGTACTGACGGCTGTACCGTCACCGATAGACTGTCCCCACCCAGCGGAGACCTGCCCCTTCCAGCCGCTAGTCAAGGGTTCTTACTCTTCGTCCCTCATGTCTTGGAAATAGGCAGGTTTCTGGCGTTCAGAGTGGCCTTTGGGCCAACAACCCGCTCTTCGTTTCTGTGAGATAGTAACTGTCTTCAACTCCTACACATCTGACTTGTATTTCTTGATATTATTTAATGCAAGAATCCCTTGGATTTTGTTATTTATTTGCCCTCATCAGGTAAAATTTTCTCTATTGTTTACATAGTTACAGGGGAAAAAAATGATTTGAAGTTGGAAACTTTAAGCTTTGTTGAGAATTTGATTCTTTGCTTTGTTGATAGGGTGGGCAGTGTCTCTGCTCCACCCCTGCAAGTGAATCAGCGGGCAAAACTAGCACTGAAAGCTGCTGGCCTTGATCAAAACAGCACTAAATGGGAAGCATCTTACGGCGTTTTACGTGAGAGGAGTAGGGGGTAGGAGTTTTTGAAGGAATTTGGTGGGAATGGTTTGCCCAAGCCCGTCAGTGGAGACGTGTTGGGGACGTCCCGTACTTCTCTGCTGTGCCTTCGTGTCCCTTCTATCGTAGCAGCAAATACAGGCGCTGCTGCTGGTGGTCAGTATGTACAGCGGTGTATTCTCTGCTGGAGCCGCTTTGTCCCTGATGCCTCAGAACCTGGGAGCGGAGCCAGCCTGCGGCCCAAACAGCTTTCGGGAGGTGTTGGCGCGTCACGGACACGCGTGGGGACCCTGGACCTGGAAGGTGTGTCTCCTCCAAGCACCAGGTTTGTCCAGTCCTGCCTAGCCGGCGTCTAATCTGCATCAAACGTGAAAAGGAAAACGTGTTTCACGTTTCATATCTGCTCTGAATGATGAGGTAATTTACACTGCGTCCTAGCCTGGTGTTAATTTACTTAGCTCCTTCGTTACTAGATTGAGAACTATCTATCAAATTTACACGCAATGAATTTTTGATAAACAGGTTAAATATAATTATGTTCAGAACAGGGGGTGTTTGGCGGGTGTGCTGGCAAGCGCTGCCTTGCCGGCCCAGGAGACCTTGTCTCACACGTCGGGACGGGTCTCCTTGGTGTGTCTGGGGCTTTGCCGAGGAGCTGATGAGCACAAACAGGTCCTACAACCGGCTGTGGTTTCTCCTGTTTGATTCCAGGAGGAATAATTCTTACGCTGGGTTAGGATTACGTGATCTGAAACTGTCAGCCCAGGCTGCCGAGCGATAGCTCCCTTTGGGCATCTTCATTTTTAATTTTCCTAGCTCTAGTATTTTGGCCCTGATTTTGAAAGGTGCTGAGTATCTCCATCATGAAAATAGAAAGAAAGTGCTGCAAGATCTGAACAGAACAGAGAGAAACCCTTTCTGGAAAACTGTATTTTCTGTTCCAGGCCTGCGTGTGTTGAATATTTGATATTTTGAGCTGGAAAAGCAGAATTTGCAAGTGGCAGTTTACACGCACATATAAGCATTTGACTGTCTCCAAAACAAGCCGACAGAAAAGTGGTTCTCCAAAGTGTGGAATAAGAAGCGCGAGAACTGTTAGCAGAGCTCGTCAAATTACAAAGTCTCTTCTTTTTAACCCATAAATATTTACACTCCACATTGCTCGAAACATCTGTTCTAAACACGCAGACAAGTAGCCCCATAACCGTACATATGACACTAATATTTAAACTGATAAAGAGTAATAATTAATGTGAAATTTGCAAGAAATTAACTGGCTAATTTGCATTTTCAAATTGTGCCATTTCGGAAAGGGATAAAGTATGGCTTTTGTGTCCCTCTGAGCTCTCCAGTTGGGTGGGAAGGTGGTCTTGGAGAGCTTTTACCCGCAGTGCGAGGGCACCCTCAAGACACTTTCCAGTGCTTAAAGAATTTGTGCTGTCATTTTGCAAAGCCGTTTGGTGAGGGAATGTTGTTGGATTTTTTTCCCTCCTTTAAAATGTATAAAGTGAAGAATTTTCTAGGGTGTAAATTAACTTGTGTGTTGATGAGAGGATGATCTCTACATCTGTGGGACCAGGTGGGGTGTGTTGTAGTGAGGTAGGGGCTGCACAGGTTTGTTGGATTAAAAAGACATTGTCCTTAATGAATCCCAGATTTAATGGGCACATGACAAGTCAGTTACTGTTGCCCTGAGGCAATCCAAACTTATGGGTCTTTTTTTTTTTTTAATTTCTTATTTGAGATTATTTTAATTTATATGCATACTTGAAATGATAGGACACGCGATATCCTTTCCTGGTCAGTGTTCTCATTTAGTGCTGAGTGCCCAGGTGCAGTGAAAGGATCAAGACGTGTGTCAAAGTCTAGATGGCCACAGGGTTTTTAGTACAGAGAAGACTAGCGTTGGCTTGCTTGCTCAGAGCACTCCCCACCCTACATGTGCCATGCCAGCTCTTACAAATAGCTCAAAAACGTAGGCAGTAGGAAAGGGTGTTAAAATTTGCGGTAGCTGCTGTCTGACGCTCAACTTGCACCACTTGTCTTCTCCATAACCCACGTTACTGTACAAACGTTCCCCTGTGAAACAGACTTCCCAGCTACACTCGTGTAGGATATTCTCCAGGTAAGGCTATATCTGAGCTGGAACATAGATTACCAGACCTTATCCGATTTATCTTTAATATTTCACGTAGCAGCTCAGCTATGCTGTTTTTCTAATGATAAATTGTGGCTATTGTAAACAGAAGTACTCAAATCGTGGTCTCACGGCACATGTCTTTCATGACTGTGCTGCCACAATAATGAGGAATAGGAGATAATGGCTTAAGGAAGAAGTGCTGGATTAAGTGGGACAGTAAATTAGGCATTTATCTCTCTCCATTGGAGGCCTGTTTCCAGATCCCTTCTAGGTCTCAGTTGAGCTCTATTTAAAAGTAAACCACGTCGTATTTCACAAAGCCAACCCACTCCATAGAAATCAGCATATAAGCGCTCACATTAAATTACCATATTACCCAGGAGGTCCTGGTTTTCAGGAAGGTCAGAGTTGAGGTGTATTAGCAAGAAAAAAATAAGGTTATACCATTCTGTCCTTTTACTATGCATCCAGACTATGAAAAATCCCCACATACAGTCTCTCTCTGTGGTGTGTTGTTTGGGTTTTTTTTCTCCTGTGTGTTTTAAATTCTGGTAATTTTTAGACTGTGAGAAAACTACTGTGTTCAGAAATCGCATGCCTGCAGTTTCCTCTCGAGGGGAGAGGATTGTGTGGTATTAGATTCAATGAAGTGTGTTTGACTGTGCATACGCTAGAGAGTTTTACTCAGAAAACTATGGCAAAGATTCTTTTTAGGGTTGCAAAGTCACAGGGCCCTGCTTTATTTAATTCGGAAGGTTGAGCTACTCAGAGGAGGACTCGAGACTGCATAAGGGAGAAGACTGTTGCCTCTTGCCTTATTTACTGCAAACCTGGAAGGGGTTTCCGAGGAGAGGGGTCTGGGCAGCTGCAGCTGGTTTTGGGGAATTTGAGGCTCTCCCTAGGTCTGGGACATGTCTGCAGTGTGACATTATTCACGGAGACACAGGATCAGAAGGACTATCCTGTTCAGCCTTCTGCTGTTTTTCAAGCAGCTACATCATATAATTGTGTTAAAATTTCCTAGTTTCCCCCTTTAATTAGGCCCTTATGAAATGCTACTTCAGAACTTTTTTTTTCCTGACTGTAGGAAACCTTCATCTTTAAACGAAAACGTTGTAATGGGGGGGTTACACCGACGGGTTACTTCAACTGTTCTTCTGACAGCAGTATTTCAACAGTTGAATAAATGTTCTTGCTTCCTAGATAGTACCACCGAATTTGTTTCACTAATAACAGCAGCAAAAAATCACATCCCTTTTGAGTCTTCATTTAGTTCAGTGAGCTGGCCAAGCGCTCTCACTCCTCTTTCCGCAGACAGACTGTTGTTTCCTTTCCTGGTCATCTTCATTGTTCTTCCAGGTTGGATTCATCTCTCTCGAGCGCTGTGCTCCAGAGTTAGACGCCCTGTCCCACAAGTGCGGTGTTCTTAGTGATGGATAGCGATGGTAAGGGTGGCCTTACAGATCCTGTGTACCACACCAACTGGCGTTGACTCAGCCTTTATACTGGTGGCCGCCTTTGAGGCCATGTGACTTTGCTCTGATCTGGGGAAGTGCTGAGCTCTCTTTACCACAACTTACAGTTATGGGAGCCACGTTTTTTATAGGAAACTGTAAAAATGCCAGTCGTTTATGAGCAGCACATCTCCGGTTTCCCTGTTTCCCGTGTTGATCTTCTGATGGCCATGAGGTCAACTTACCAGCCTCTTTGGGTTGTTTACCTAGACAGCTAGGTTCATGTAGTGGGGAAGAACCTGGAACCCTTTCTGTGGTCCGTTACGCTGCTGGGTCTGACTGAAATCAGGCAATGTTTGCCAGAATCGTTAGGAGAGGACGCAGATATGAACTTGCTTCCTTGCACACACAGCGGCAGTGCGGTGGCTTTGCAGGCAGAAAGTGATGTACTGTTATGAAATTAAAGACTAGAGCATCGCTATATCCAGAGCTGGTGGATGTATCATAGGCACCTTTGGTGTTTCAGCTGAGTCCAAGGTAAATAGAGACCCGGACTCCCATGTTGCTGTGTGAATTGTAAACCTCTGAGACGTGTTTTCGGTTCTAGTGGCTGCACAGCCTCCCACCTTGACTGGGAGAGGTTATTGAAGAGTCACTGAAGTGATGCTCTGAGAGTGCCCATTTCCCCAGTTTCACTGGGTTTCCATTAGTTCTCATACTGAAAGGCCTGTGGATTTGCAGAGGGATTGCATAGTCGTCAGCATTGATAAAGGATACATATATAATTTTTTTTATGCCAACAGAGGTGTCAATGTGTATCTTTAATGAAGAACCCCTTGGAACTGACTAATGACCATCACGGCTCTTTCTGAAGGGATCTCAGGGAACAGCAATTCTTTCCTTTTCAGGCTTCCCGCTACCAGCTCAGCCCTCTGTCCTGGCCTTCAATAAATAACTGAATGCCGGCAAGCGTATTCCCAGCAGTTTGTGCTGGAAGTTGATCTCCTAGTTAGTCACCCTGTAGGTCAGAACACCATTAATAAATTGCATTAAGTGTTGAGGCAAAGGTTGGAGAAGGCAGAATCCAGATCAGCATTTTACTTGGATATAATAATTAATTAAAATATGTAAAATTATATATTTCTGCATACATATTTTCTCTTCATGATGTTTTCTAAAACAAATTCCCTTTGACTTACAAAAACTAATGCAGAAACATATTCTCAACATTACAGTATCTACAGCTAAACTCAGGCGGGGTCAGAGGGGCAAACTTTTTAGGTGTTAGCACCATGGAAGTTGATAATCAGGAAAAGGAGGCTGATACCATGAAAATATCAATGATTCTAATTGCTGCGAATTCAAGCCCTGACCTTCATTTCTAACAAACTTTGCAGATTAATTCAGAACTGAGATATTTATATAGCATGATCTGAAACAGTTTATAACTTCCAATTTTTCAAGGCAAGACTAATATCTTGAATGGAACTTGAACTTCGCTGCAGTGTTCGAGAACTGCTTGCTCGTGCAGGTACCAGGGGTTAAGGCGCTCATCCACGAGGGTGGGAAAGCGAGGGAAAGGTAGAATAATGTGTAGCTGAAACACTCTGCACGTCATCCAGGTGAAGGACTGTAAATGGAGCTTGTTTCCCCTTACAATACCAGTGGGAGGAAGCTCTGAAGGTGTTGGAGAAGAACAAGAAAATGTGTATAGTGTGCGTCACGTAACTTACCGTCACCTAAGGTCACCTGAAGTGTTATGGAATTCCCGCTGTCCATGCGTGCGGTTCGGTCCAGTGTGACCTTTGCTGCAGATGCTGTTGGTAACCTGCTCTGTGTGTTAATGACCTGCCCATGCCAGTGGCACCCCGTCCTGCTGGGCACTGCTGGGCACTGCTGGGCACTGCTGGGCACTGCTGGGCACTGCTGGGCACTGCTGGGCACTGCTGGGCACTGCTGGGCACTGCTGGGCACTGCTGGGCCACGGCTCCTCCTGCAAAGTGGGTGTTTGGGGTGGCAAGGGAAAACCCCAACAGTTCTCTCTTAGCTAATGTAGATGCCGTTACGATAAATACACTAATTATAGGTAATAACATATTTTAACAATATTTTATCATATTTATAAAGCTGGGAGAGGAAAGTGAGGATAAACCAGGAGGAAGGAATGTCTACCCTCCAATCATTCCTTCCATTTCCTCGCTTTCCTTTCATTCTCCAAGTTTCTACGTATTTTTTTTCTCAGGACCCCTTTACCCTAGCAGTTTTGTTTGGTTTCTTGTAAGCAGAATAACGTGCCTTCCTGCCCGTAGCTGTGGCTTAGCTTTTCCACGCTGCTGGTACCACAGCTGTGTAAGAGTCCACCCAGGGAAGGGGTCCTCCGATATCTGCGCCAGCGTCTTCGCTCTTACTTCGGAGTCCTGCTTTTCTAGATTTTTCCGTAGTCTCAGGACCTGAGTTGCCCATGTGCACTGAAATTCATAAACTGCCTCTTTGCCAAGATTTAAATGCCTAACCTTTCTGATGGCACTTGGGATTGAACTATGGTTCTTGAGAGAGGTTATTAAGCCACTGTGCCCGCTATGCTTAATTTTTGAGAATAGGAAGTAACGTCTGCACTGTAGCCAGAATTCCTCTCTTTGCTCAGCTCAGCATATTTTTTAATGTCAACAATTAAGAATTGCCATTAAAGAGTATCACAATCAAAGGATGTCTGCAATCCAGGGCAAATTAATGAGGTACACTAAAACCTCTACCACGTTTTCATGCTCATTGAGGTGCTTTTTTCCCTCTTCCTTAGTAAAGCCACCTGTAACCATTGTGGATCTTCTAAATGACTTTAAATGGAATTATTCAGCTATTACTGTAATGATTAAAGGTACGCAGCAGTAATAAGCTGGCATTAAAGATACGGATGAATACATCTAAAACGGACATGTCCAAACCTGTTGATGTGGTGACCACATCATGAGCATTCCAAGTGTGACGTAGCAGGCATGTACAGCTTGAAGAACGTTGATCAAAGTACGATGAGGCTGATGCTGATGGAGAAGTACAGCCCACAGACGTAACAGCCCTGAGTGCTGTAGCCCCGTTAGCAGGGAGCCCCTCTGCCATGGGGCCAGGCTGGGGGAGTTGGGGGGTTCAGCCCAGAGCAGGGAAGGCTCCGGGGAGACTTTAGGGCCCCTTCCAGTGCCTGGGGGGCTACAAGAAAGCTGGGGGAGGGCTTTTCCCAAGGACAGGGAGCGACAGGACAAAGGGTAACTGGTTTAAACTGAAAGAGGGAGATTGAGATGGGCCATCAGGAAGGAATTCTTCCTGCAGAGGGTGGGGAGCACTGGGACAGGTTCCCAGAGCAGCTGTGGGTGCCCCATCCCTGGCAGTGCCCAAGGCCAGGCTGGATGAGGCTGGGAGCAACCTGGGCTATGGAAGGTGTCCCTGCATGTTGCCGGGGGTTTGGAACTAGATGGACTTTAAGGTCCCTCCCAACCCAAACCATCCTGTGATTCTGTTGTCAGTACTCAGAAAATTAAAGTCAAAGGTGGCATCAAAGGTAAAATGTTGAGTTCATTGCAATGGTTTTACTGATTAATGTAGAGTCAAGGTTTTGTCTCCGTCACGTGTTTCTGTATAGTTTGGGGTCTGTTTGGTCTCATCTGTAGAACTGACTGTGTGATGCTTCTTTCACAGGTGACAGTTCATTAATTCAGGTGTAAAGCTTAATTCCTATTTTTATTTGAACAAAATACAAAAGAAAGCTGTAGAGAATTTTTCCATGATATATGATATTCCAACAGCTCTAGCTCTCAGCAGCCTTATCCTGGTGATGAGCAGGATTCGGATCCCACTCTTTCTGGGAGGCTGCTAAAGCAAGAGTTCCTACCTTGAAATATTTGCGTTTCATAGTAAAACTGTGTCAGCAGAAAAAAAAAAAATTACCAAAAAAACAAACAACAACAAAAAAGCACTGGCTGCTTTGCTTGGGAGGTGTGAATAGCATTTTCAAACAGATCTGAAGCAATTTGCTTTTTAAATCTTAGCGTGCACATTTTGCCATGCTTTCTGATTAACACCTTGCAGAATTTCTCATTTCCTTTCCGTTTGCCTTTGCGGTGCGTGTAGCTCAGATCGGTGTTTATCTTCTGGGAAAGCATTACTCCCAGGAGTAAGCAATCTCGGGGAGGGGAATTTTGTTTTCAGAAAAACTTTGTTTAATGAATTTTTGTGAAGTTTTGTGGTTCGTGCTTCTGAGTCTGAGCTTCAGCTGATGGTGGGATAGGAAGAGGCGATGCTGGTTCGCTCCTTGAGATCCAAGGAAAGACGGGGCTCAGACTCGGTGCTCATCTTCTCAGGCATTTCCACTCCAATTTCACTTACAATGATGAGACAGCAGTGGGTTAAATTGGAAGAATAGACAATTTCAGCAGCTGAATAACGGATATCTCCAACAGCCCCTGAAACCCACTGGGGGATGTGATTCATAACAGCAAGGAGAAGTGAGCTGCTGAAGGAAGGGATGTCTGAATGAACCTCCCTCCGTGCCCTTACAGAATCCCATGGAACGACGCAGTGGGTGCATGGATCAAAACCCCCTTGTGAAGAGACGTTTTGATTTAACTAGTTGGACGGTGTTTCCATTTGAAGCAGTGACCGAAAGGTGTAGACCTCACAACTTTGTGGCCAGACAGCGCTAAACTTAATCAGGGAGAATTGGGTTTTTTTTTTTTTAAACAGCACATTGGTGACCGCAGCCCCCTGGGTAATTTGGATGCAGAATGGTGGAAAATGATTGCAGTCTTGTCCCAAAGCTGGCAGACGTGAAGGCTTTGTTGTGAGCTGAGGAGATATGTGGCTTTACCATTAAAGGATTTTGGAGGAGAAAGCAAAATTAAACCCCAAAGCCCCCTCCCTCCCCTCACCACAAAAATAACCCAAACAAAGATAACCCCACCAAGACCAAAAACACCCCCAATTTTACTACAGGCTTAAAATTGTGTTTTCCTTCATGTGAGGGCAAAGGGAAGGCTCCTTTTTAATGTTGTTTTGCTTTTACTCTGCAGAAAGCACTGGCAGCTGGATCGCTCTGATCAATAAAATTATAGCATGGTAGCAAGTCACAGTTCGTCTGCAGGTTCACATCCAGCTCTAGGGAGGTAATCAATAACTTTGTTTATAATGACATCTAGCTGGCAGTGTGTGGCTGTTGCTGAAAAACCTTATCAAAAAATTTGGGCCGAGTAGTAATGTTGTTTGAATTGCCATGTGCGGCTGGGCATGGTATCTTCCCATGCAGATTAGGGTAAAATACCATGGGAGGAAACACCGGTATGATGGTTCCCTGTGTGCTTGAAAAAGAAGGGCTTAACTTTGTAATTCGTTCTGACGCTTGTGAAGAATCACATACCTATCCTGTCGTGATGATACGGTTATCCATCCCGCTTCCCTGGCAGTCCAGGACCACGGTTCACCAAGCTCTTTGGTGCTCGCAGGGAGCTTTTCTGCTCTTGCCTCTGTTTTTGTCAAAATGCTTTGAAGCATCCACGTGCTTCTGGGTCCTTTCTGTTCTGCTCTTCTCAGCCTGTTCCTCGGCTGCAGGTTCAGATCCTGGTCTCTGTGTACTCTGGAGTATATGAGGATGCTGGATCAGTCAATATTGGAGTACTGCATGGAGGAAGCAGTGGCACAGCTCTTTGATGTTGCTTTGTAACGGTTAGAGATCACATAGAAACTTTTAAATAACATGATGAAAACAAATTGTTTACTATTATTTAATTACAACGTGGTATAAATTAACGGCCAAATGGAAGACGTACTGCGCCCTTTTGCACGATGCGCCGTGGTTCTCGGTGACTACTTTGTGCTCCTTGTGTTTCTCATCACTTTCTTCATGTTTTAGTTGCTGGGGCTTGATCCTGTTACCTGGTGCGTGGCTGCCACGCCAGGCTGTGGGATGGGGGAGGAAGATGAGGGTGGTGGTCTCTGTCCAGGTAGCTTGCGTCGGGCATGACGGTGTGGTGGCAAGGGCAGCGCCGAGGCCTGGAGTGGGAGGATCCAAGGACTAATTGTCTGTTTTTCGGGGAGTTAGCGTTATTGGCAGCTGCCATTACCCCATCCGGGCGGCTGTCACCGGCCCCGCCGACCCGCCTGCGCTAATTGCAGTGGCCTTTTCATCGCGCGGGATCACCCGGCTAACCGCAAAGAGCCGTCTCTCCATTAGCGCTGGCGGCCGCCGGCTCCATCGCCCGGGCTTGGCGGGCATGATTGGGCTGTCAGCGCGCCATGACGTGCCGGCGTTGGGGGCATTTAGCCAGCACCCTTTGCCCCTCTCTCGGCACCTGGAGCCCCTAACCTGGCTGCCCCGCTCGTTTCCGAGGGTGCTCCGGCTTGGCAAAGTTCAGCGAGGCACAATTGCAGGCGGGCTCTGACAAGAGATCAATACTGTCCTCCCCGGCGCCGGAGCGGGCTGCCGGCCCTGTCAGAGGGATGTGTGCCGTAATTGGATCACGGATGCGGGAGCCGTCCCAGCCTCCCGTCAGCACTGTCACAGCTGTCAGATGTCATCCCTCTGTACAGCTGTCACCGCGGGAGGGCCGGGGCTCCTTCTCCCTTCTAACCCAATGCAAATGTCCACTTAGCGGATGAATATTGAAGATATTAGACACTTCTCTATGCCTTTATGCAAAATAAAGATCTGTGTCATCTGTGGATTTCATGGAAATAAGTTGCAATTTATTCACTGTGAGAAAAGTGAAGTGAAGCCTGTAAAAATGAGAAATTATTTGGTTCAGGCTATTAAAAAAAAAAAAAAGAATATTTTTGAGAATAAACAAAATATGCAGATTTTCTTCTGAAGAGTAAAACCCACCAGATAAATATGTTTTATGAGAATAATTTCGTATTAGAGTATTTTATGCAAATAAAAATTTTTCATTTCTGGGTACCCTTACTGAGAGCGAGCAATGCAAACGGATAAACTTTGATTTCTGGGGGGGTGGGGGGAATCGTTATTACAAATTACTGAGAAATACAATCTTAATACATGTTTTAAAATAAGCCGGGGATGAAATCTGATAGGTAGAGCGGGAGGTTGCTCTGCCGCTGCCAGAGGGGAAGATAAACCTGCGTCCATCAGCCCTGACGGAGCCGGTCGCTGCGGTGGAGAGCAGAGCCGGGGAGCGGGGACGGGAGCGCGCCGCTCTGCCCCGACAGCACGCTCCCTGCTTGGCCGTCCTCTCCGTGCCGAGAAAGTTTTCAGAGGATGTGGCAAAGCAAATGCAAACTAGAACAAACGTGCATGATTTGGGGGTTTTTGCGGGGTTTTTTTTTCTTTCTGTCTTTATTCATTCTCCCCCCCCCCGCCCTCGTCACGCCTATAACTTGCACGTGGATGTGGCACAAACCAGACCGCTGTGGTTAACTTAAACCCATGCTGCAGTGAAATAACAGAACCTGTCAGTCTGCGGAGCACGAAGCAGGGGCAGTGCCGTGGGTAGGCTGGGCAGCAGCCCTACGGTGTTATTGTTCCCTCTAACTGGGAGCGCTTTATATGCGGCAGCACGGGATCCAGATCTCCCGGGCTGTCGTTAGGGAAGAATAAACTACTGTGTAATCGGTTAAGAAATTGTATCCAAAGAGGCTACTGGTGGTCTTATCCTTCCTTGGTGATGTCAACATCATCCCTGGCTTTTGGTCACGGCCGCTCCCGATTTGGCTGGCTGGTCGGTTGTGTTTGTTTATTTATTCATTGCATTTCTCCGCCAGAGCCCAGGGCTGCCCCTGTCAAGCGCGGGCCGCCCCGCTGATGGAGGAGCGTGAACCTGATTTCCACCACGCAACCCCAGAGGTTGGCAAAGCACTGTGGGAACCGTCGAAACACGGTCACGGCTTACCCCGGCCTCTTGTGCCCGCGTGCCGGGAAAGCCGCAGCCGGGCGTGCCGTTGGGGCAATTTGCAACACAGGAGCAGTAACGGAAGGGAAAACTGGAGAGAGCAGCGAAGGTGGTCCATCGGGGCCAAAGCAGGTCCTGTGGGGGGCTTAAAGAAGGTGGCCTGAATATTAAGTTAAAATGCAAAATTTCTATCCATTTCAACGGCACCGTGATTAATTGTTCTGTTACTTGTGCTGTTTGGAAAGTTAAGAACTGACCAGGCTGGGCTTCAGCTTTGCTTTCCTCCGGTGCGACGCTCATAAGAGCTAAACGGATAATCCACGTACAGCGGAACCGAAAGGCTGTGGGCACAGGCCCCGCGGCGGGCGGGTGACCTGAGCCCTCGTTGGAGCATCTCCACGTGCAAGTCGATCTGTGACTGTAGTGACAAAGGAAGTACTTTTTTTTTTTTCTTTTTTTCCCTATTAAACGTGGTTTATGGCTAATTACATCAGAGATCCAAAACAGTCCTTCTTACATTTGCATTAATAAGGTGTATCACATGATCCATACTGAAGTAGGAGTATACATCAAAGGTAGATTAAAGGTTGGTTAGGCATCAAACTATGTTCTATATGTAAATTTATGGCAGTGATGTGCTGTGGAAAGATAGCTTACCCTCTCTTTCTGTGCTACTAAATAAAATTAAAAATTCACAACTCTGGTTTATGGGATTTTAAATGAATTTGATCTCTCTTTTGGGCAGGGCAAATAAGTGTTTTGTGATGTATTATTTTACAAAGAAAAAAAAAAAAGACAAAAAAAAAAAAAGACCATCGTTCTGGCTCATTTAATTTTGCGAGTGAATGATCTAAGATTAACTACAGACTAGTCAGTGCAGTTTAAAAGCTGAAAGCAATTTTCAGCCATAGATGGTAATGCCACATTTAGTCCACAACCGAATGACTCTAAATGACTAAGCTGCAAGGTCTTTGTATATGACCACAGGGCCTGATAAAGCCATAGGAACACAGTAAAAGCACAAAAATAGTTCCAATTTATTTGGTGCCATCACCTTAATGAGATTAATACAGACGTGTTCATGTGCCTAATTGGTGATTTTGTTTTAACTGGTAATGAAGGATTAAATCTTCAGGCAACAGGCTACTTGCAGGAAAGGGGATTGGAGAAAAAAGTTTTTAATTATAAAAGGCAGCTAGTGAAATACACCACTGAAAAGTTGATAATGCATCTTTAATAAAATCTATATACGTACATGTTGCATTTGTCACTTCTCCGTTTGCCTGAGCGGTTTTAGGGAGTGTTTATTTGGAGGAGAGGGGTAACGGGGAACTTGGTCATGCGTCATTGTGGGTTTTGGTACCCAGGAAGAAGACAGCTGGGCGGGCAGCGTGCTCCGTTGCCAGGCCCGGGCATCTGGAAAGCCCGCTGTGTCCATAGATTGAAAATATTTCTATGGAGCCTGTTCTATCCCTTAGACCTGACGTTTGTGGAGCAGAATCTGGGGGTAAGCCAGGTCCCAGGAGGGCTGGACGGAGGGCCGTCCCGGCTGACGGCAGCTTCCCTGATGAGCAGCCGCACCAGAAGGGTGAACTTCACCCTGAACGGCAGCGAGCTCTGCCCTTCAGAGCCCGGTTGTGACCATTTAAATGCTAACACTATTAAATACGCTGCCAAAACACAAACACCCAGCCTAAGTCATTAAAATGTAATTACGAGGGGGCAGCTGAGCCTGGTTGGAGTTTTGACTCGGAGGAATCTTGGGAAAGACACCAGTGCATAAACCCAAAACCGCCCCAGCTTCAGGCTGAGCCCATGGGCTGCTTGCAGGGAGTAATCCCTTCTGCCTCTTAAAATGGCTCTTTGCAGTCCTTTGATTAAATTTAGCTGTTTGGGTTATTCCCTCCCCCCCGCCTTTTGTACAAATGGACGTATAGTGTGGGCTTTATGGCGTTCTTGAGTTGAACTTTCGATAGAGACAATGGCAAAGGGCTCTTTAACATCTTTGATGCAAGATACCCTCGCGTTTTTGAAGTGTTTATTACTTTAAATTGCGTGAGGGTAAGGTGGCTTTTACCAAGCAAATGGCTTTTTATAAAGGAAAAAAAAAAAAGGCAGCAGCTTCTGGATTTGTCTTGGCAAAAGAGAGGCTGTCACCTTGTTTTATTGCTTCTCCTGTTATTTGTGAAAGCAAGAGGCATCGTCCTAAAATTTTTTTGGTTTTCCAGTTTTATTTTGCCACTGGCAGAGATGTGTGGAGAAAAAAAAGAAAGGAAAAAAAAAAAAGCAAGAAAAACCCCCCCACCAAACCCCAACCCAGTAAAATCCCACCCACCAAGCCAAACCCCAAAACATCAACAAAAATAAAAAAAGGCAGCCCATCGGCGTGCTGCTTGGGAAGACAAACCCTACCCCGATGCCCCGAGTGCTTGTGACACCTCTAGACTTGGGTGATGTATTAGGGAGAGCTTTAAAAGGCTCTGGGTGGCGATACCCCACGCTGCAGGATGCTACCTTCCCCGCGACCGGAGACAGAAATATATTTTACATTTCTTGTCAGATTGAACTTTAAGACATCTTGACTGCTTTCTCTGTAATTTAAACGTCGCAGCCCAAATGGCAACGCGCTTTGCTCGGTTCCGGTTGCGTGGAGCCCCGGCGCTCCGCTGGCTCGGGGCAGCGGCAGCCGGCCCCTCCGCCGGCATCCCGCTCTCCCCACAGCGTGTCAAGCCATTATACCGGGGACCAGAATGTCACCCTGGTCTCAATGGTTCGTCAGCTGAAGGATATGGTTAACAAATGTAAAACCAAACTTCAGAGGAGCTGCTTTTCTGTGCTAAGTGATCTGTATTCCCTCTGAATTTACTTTCCCCTAACCCCGTGAAATTAACAGTACTTTCTGACATTCGACCCCCTGACCTCACATATAATAAGAATTTAAAAAGCACCATGCATGAGTGTGTCTGTGTAATGCAAAACTGGGAAAAATGACCATGTCACCGTTTTATTATACAAAACCTTCTCCGTCTCCATTGCATGCTTCATATGTGAGTGCTCGGTGTAAAGTTATTATAAAGGAAAACACAGTTTTAACTGTAATAATTCACTGCTCGTGACTTTTATAGACAATAAATTGTAGCAAATACCTATTGCTGCACAAGAGCCCTGTACTCCATTAATGCAGATATTTACCGGGATAAGTGTTAAAAATAGTCTGCGGGAAGGGGCCGGCGGTTCAGAGGCAGCGGCTTCTGGGGGGCTGGCTGCCGGGGGTGCAAGTGCGTGCACAATGTGTAGGTCTCGAGGTTTAAGAGGCAGAAGCAGAAAAGTGTTATGTGGAAATGATTTTGCAGTTATCAGGCTCAGGGGATGACAGCATACAAGAGTAAGAACAAGGTGCTATGTGGCTTTTTCTTCACTGTGAAGTAAAGATTGGCAGCTGGAAGTAAGGCTTACAGGCAGACCTGCACACAGGACCTCTTCACCCAGGACTCATAATCACTACTCAAAGGAAAACGCATTTACCAGTAAAAAGCGGCTGTAGCCATCAGAAGTGTGCTTAAAACACCACTTAAATATCACTTTATACGCTATTACTTGCAAACTGTGGCTTGGTATTAAATTATACTTGCATAGGCTTTTGCTTAGGTACTGATAATGCTTTTGAGGTTGCATTGGTGAAGAAGAATTTAGGCTGCTTTACAAGAGACGTGACTGGAATATCCCCCGGTGCTGACAGTGACAGGGTGAAAAATTGCAGAACTGTACTTTCTTTCCCCATATAGATTGTAATTTTAATTGTCATTGTGGCCCTTCTGTTTTAATTATGGGACTTCTTTGATATATACCAGGACATCGTATTGAATGAAAATATGGTGCTATAATAGTCTCTTTATAATTAATGACCACATGTAGATCTTGGTGCATAAAAGGAAAGGAATAAATGAACAATTTATTTAACTAGGTTTTGGATTTCTTTCTGTCTTCCAGTGAATATAAAATGATCCTGGGGCTTCTGAGGCTGTTTGATGTAAGAACTGCGCTGAATATCTAATAAAATTACATTGGTGTAGATTACAAAACATATTAGGTGGTTTTAGTTAAGAGCGTTCCCATTACAGACGGTAAATTTCTTCTATTTACTGCGTTAGCCTCACTCGGCTTTGGGTTCTGAAACAAACGATCGTTTTCTTTAGTTTATTTGCTTGAAACAAAAATTAAAGCGGGTTTTGCAGGTGAGCTCTTTCGCGAACGGCAGGTAACGTCTCCGGCGGGAGGCGGTTTGTGTACCCGCTGCAAACAGCCGTTCCTTCCTGCCCCCGACTTGTGCTGTTGAAATAGGGTGGATTTATGTTCTGTTCATTTCCAGCTGAAGGACTCGTTCCCCGTGTCCGGTCTGAAGCAGGAGCGGTCGTAGGAAACCACAGTAAAAGTACAAACGACCGGTTGTTTAGCGTTTGGGTTTTTCCTGCGTGGTCTGGGGAGGAGAAAGCAAGCCCCAACATACACGCCCTGGGGGGGGCGCCACGCCATCCCCCAGCCAGGTTTTCCCCATCCGGGCACACGCAGCCTTGCGAACACACCCGGCTGATATACATTTCAGGAGAGTGGAAACCTCTACGGGTTTCTGAAAAGCAGACATATTTGTCCAGTGTCTGTCAGCGTAAAACTAGAAAATACACCCTGACAAGCTTCTGCTAATTTTATTGCGGCGCGGCGCAGTGTGCATGCATCCCGGGCGGGCGGGCGGCGGTTCAATTGCCGAGCGGGATGAAATTGGATCGGCAGAGACAGGGACTACCCTGGGGTCAGCCGCGACCATGCCACTTCCATGTGATGTCTAGTTGGGGTGATGGTGTGTAAATAAACGTGGAGAATTGCAAATCTTGTCATGGCCGCGCAGAGCAGCTCAAGCATTTAAAGATGGTTGCCCGCAAACCTGGCTGGAAGGTGGTTGCTCTGTGTGGTGGCTGAAGAAAAACTCCCTTCTTCGCCCGAGTCTTCTCCTTCCTGACATCTCCGAGAGCACTGACCCAGCACCGCATCGCTGAAGGGATTAATCGCCAAATTGGGTTGTTGGTTGTGGGTTTGTTTTTTTTCGTTTTAGCGGAAAGTAAAGAAACTAACTAACCGCGTTCTAATATTGTTCTTTTAAAGCCGGGCTGCGCCGGGGCTGGCGGAGGCTTTTGTATTTATGTTATCTTGACTTGATTTATTTGTTTTTTAAAATGAGGTGAGGAATCTTAATGTCCTACTGTTTAATGAATTTAGGCACATTAAAGTTCCATGAGGTCTTTTCATTATTATGAACTTTACTAATGTTAGAAAATAAAATATTATAGAATTCACATTTTCTGCTTATGAATCTAATTTTATTTAAATACTACTTACAGTGGTCATTAAAATACACTTAAAATTTTTCTACCTTCGACCAATAAGATGTATTTTTTACCAGTTTTACATTTACACATCTCTGTTTTTCTGTTACTTTTCCCACATGACAATTACCTTTCATTACAAATTTATAAAATCATTTACATTTTAGCAGTTTAAATGTTTCTGCTGACATTTTGTAACTATTACCCTCTTCTAGAATGGCATATGTTCAGGCAGTTAATAAAAAATTAAATGGAATAGCACTAGACAAGGTGAAGCTTTGTATCAGAGTGTTCTGCACATTTCTGAAAATACCATCTTTGTGTTGCAAACTGTGAAGTGAGGTTAGGGCTATGCCAATATGTGTATTTGTCATAACTGTCACAGAGTCCGTGAACTAGCCAATCATTCCGCTCTTAATTAGACAGTTACATTTTGCTTTTTAGAAAGCATCCTCGTGTAAAATGGTGCCTGAGATTCGAGAAAGGTGCTTGGAGCAAAGGGGGCAGAGAATAGCAGCATCAAAACACTTTTTATCTGGACGAGGCAGAGTTTTTAACTGCTGCCTGACTCCTAAATGAGGGATAGGGATTGCATAGCATTAAGGATCCTCTCTGGTTCTCAGCGGAGGAAATGCCGCCTTGGGCTTCTCGCAGGAGGCGGCAAAGAAGCTGCTTAGGTGTAGGATATTTAGGTACGTGCTGCGTGTGTAGCGGAAATAAATTAGATTGTTCATTAGAAAAAAAGAAGAGCGTGTGCTGCTAGCTTACGTGGCGAGTGTTAGGCACCTGCAGACCCCGCTTGGGTCGTGTGTGCGGGCACTGGGCTGGCAGGGCTCGTCTGCGTAAAACCGTGGCTCTCATCAAGCCCCGTTTCTTGGTCTCATAAATCTGATCCGACTTCACAAAGATATTTACAGTGCGTTCCACTAAACACAGATTCTGTGGCCGGACTTAAAGACAGCAAAGGAAATTAGGAGAGATGATCCTGCCTGCCTGCTTTGTTTCAGTTTCCCTTCTCATTACTCCATCAGTAGCCATTTGGGATGTTTGTTTAAAAACAAAGCCCAGACTTGCCCTTCTTCATTTAGGACTCAAGGTTTGTTGTGTATAGCTGTACCCTAACGCTGTGTTTAAACATGAAAGATCCTTTTTAAAAACAAACGTTGGTTTACACTGCTAGAAGGCAGGGTTTGTCCGAGAAGTGCGCGGTGTCCAAGAGGGGTTATTAGTGTTTGCTCCTAAATTCATCTTGGGGTACGGCTGCGGGAAGTTCCTTATTTAAGCGAAGCAGCGCTGTATTGAGTTCAGTGGAAAAGAGGAATTCTGTTTCCTCTCTTAATGGCAACTCTGCTCTGTTTTCCAGCACCGCGCCAAAGGTTTCCAGTGGTCCAGGATTCCCCTGGCGAAGGCCTTCAGCTCAGGGCAGGTTATTTGCCATGGGGTAGCTGGAAATAAGCTGTTGGTAGGCATCAAAATCCAGAGGGTTGAGCAGCAGATGCAAAGCAAGGAGTTCTTTGTGGGGTCCTGAAAGTGCAGCCTACACCAGGGATTTTCAGCTCCTCTTCTGCCAGCGGAGATGACGTGATCCAGGGCAAAACTTTGTGGAAAAGAAGCAAGAGAAAACGGTTTGGGGTAACTGGCGTGGCTCACCCTACTTTAAACCTTTATTCGATAGGCATATCTCGGAAGTTTTAACAGTCATAGCAGATTAACCTCGCCTGTGCGTTTGGAGGCTAGTCATCTGATGAATTTACATGCAGCCGGATGAAAATGCTATTTGGAGAGAGATTGAGAGTTTATTTGATTAAATCCCTTTCTCCAATACCTTGACCTCTTTCTTGTGAAATAATCAGAACTGTTTAGCAAGAATATTCTGGCATTAATAATGAATTGCTTTGGAGCGGGTTTCTCCTGCTCTGCAACAAACCCAGTGGTGCCTGCGCTTTTGGGGGGAAGCGGGGATGCTGCTGCTTGCTCGGCATGGAGGAAACACCACTCAGAGAATGCTGGAAAAATGCATTTTAGCTTTTGCTTTTGAAATTTACAGTCTGACAGACGATTTACAAGCCAGTGTGTCACTTAGGGACTGCATCGCCCTGGCACGTCTACCAGGAACTATTGTTTCTTGCGACCTGGCGGTGAAAATGAAGCCGGAAAAGCGCGAGCTCTTCGCCCGTTGGGGTGGGCCGCGGGTCTGCGGGTACGAAAGGCAGTTTTATCTGCGATAGCCTTAGCGCGCGGCACCGCGAGACGAGCGATTTCGCTGGGTTTTAACTCTTGCGTTGGCTCCGGCTCCGCGCGGCGGCCGAGGCAGTTGGAATGCGCCTTCTGCCCAAACTTCGCTCCGAGTGCGCAGTATTTGAATACTAATCAGCTTTGTATTTGTAATTTTGAGAAGAGCGTTTGTCAGTCGTGATCACAGAGGGTATTTGAAGCCAAATGGCTGACTTTATAGTATTACTTGACTTTAAGGTAATGAGATCACACGCGGGTCTTCAAAGGTACGGCGCTGTTGCCCGCGTACGTTTGTGCTGGAGGTGCTTGAGCCGCCACAGGTCGGTATAACAGCTCTATAAGATACCTTACTGCGTTGTCAGCCGTGATAAGGCTACAGTATCTTCTCTCCCAACTAAATTAAGCTTCATTATAATTTGTTTCTTAATAACATGCACTTCACTGTAATATGTAAAATGCTTGGCTTTCACGAACAACTCTATGGAAAAGCTGTACAGTATCTCATTTGCATTTAGCAATTATATTATAGTACAATATATTAAGCTGCAGAAAGCCTAATCTAACATCATAATTTAAAATCATAATTTACGGTACTTTACAAGGAGCATACAAGGCAGGTTACAATAACACGTTGCCTTTCCCATATCAGCCAGTAAAATTATTTACTCATCTATGATTTAGTTTTCCAAAATGTTCTGGGTAGATGTTGTGCAGAAAATTCAGGAAGCCCTTACGGCAGAGCTCCATCAGGATGCCCGAGCTGCCCAAATATACCAGCGTACTGTTTGCTGAAGTTTAGCGACTGATGCTCTTTCTGACAGCTGTTTGGGCCGGTGTTTGCACTGAAAGGGGCGTGGCTTCAGAGAAGGGAAGTTACTCAAGGAAGTCTAGATTTTTCTAGATGTGCTTTGCCGCTAAAAATCAAGCCGAGGGAGGAAGGATCCATTCTAAAAGACTTTATGCAGGTTGTGACGCAGCATTTGATGAATCATTTAATATGCGACCCGTGATGCAGAGTGCCAACAACCGGCTCCTCTTGCAGTCTTTGTTTGGAGCTCAGTGCGACTCGGTCTCAGACAAACTTCCGAGAGCAGCAGATTGGAGCCAGCTCCCGGCATTTCTGGCCACTCCACTATTTTGAATAAGCTTTTGTCCGGTGTGTATTACTGTTTAAATCCAGCAGTAAGGATCTGATATTAAAAGGAATATGAGCTGCTTAGCAGCTGATTTACCAGTTAATGGTTTAATTCTAGCACAGTATCTGGCTTGAATTTATTACTCCAGTTAGCAATATTTTATCTGAGTGTGTATGAAACAGCGCTACTGAGTTTGCACTACCAAAGCAAGCAAGGTGCCTGTCTCCAGTGTATAGAATGTAAATATTTTACGTTATAAAGCATAAGATGTGCTAATGACCAGCACTGTGACAGCAGTTCCGTCTTGTCCGCCTCTGAAATAGGTGTGTGCGCAAGCCCCTGAACATTACGAATGAGGAGGGTGCGCCTGACCCTGAAGAGAAGTTGGTCCAGGCTTGGCCACCTCAAGCTGGCCATGCAGGGTTTGGATGACACGTGGGGACGTGCCACACGCTCTCCGTGCCACGCTGCAGAGCCTGGTAGGAGATCGGGGCTTGCCTGGCCAGCTGTCCCTGCGAAGGGAGGTCTGCGGGGACTGCCTGCCCACCAGCTTGCACTCCAGCTTTGCTCTGAAACCAAGCCTTGATGAAAATATTAAAAGGTGATGGAGTGACAAAAAGGGTAGAGAGAAGGTCTTATCACCTTCAATAAATTAAAAGGAACAACAGCTCCTTCCTGCTCCCACCCCTCCCTACCCTGCCCTTGAAAATGAGTGTTTTGGTGCTGATGTGTCACATCATCCGATTAGGTGCAGAGCCCAGAAAGTGTCTGAAAACAAGGGAGCTGTAGATCTGAGTGCTATTTTTAGTTTAAAAACACATTAGCACAGTGATGGCTTGTACTGTTAAGCACAGTGATGGCTTGCACTGGTATGGGATCCACCTCTCTGGGCATGGGGCTGTTCTCTGGGAGCAAGCCAGATGTTAGGGAAACAGGGAGACCTCCGTTTTTGGATGCGAGGTCTCCTGTGTGGCAGGAGTGGCTCTGTACTTGCTAGTCTGTACTTGAGGCAGTGTCCTGCACCAGTGAATGACACCTGTGGTCTCTGCCGTGCTTTCCATAAACAAAACCACTTTGCATGCTTTAATTAAACTGTATGCCGAATAATTCCGCGCAGTGCTGTTAATGCTCCGGCTGTGACATTCGTGTGCTTTCCTCGTTGAGAATATTAACGATGTCATTGCGCATTTGCAAGTACGTTGGCAGTTTATGTGATGATGGTGTCATTGTCAAAACCAGAGATTGCCCCCCGTAGCTTGGGGTGCAAAGGCTGCACGATGCGTTTTGTGCCCCTATGAGGAGTGTTTTGTTTGGCCCTGCTCCGTAGTCGCACTAAGGCATGCGTTGGGAAACTCGAGTGACTGGAGCAGGTCACTGCTCTTCCCGATGAAACTGGTGGGCTTTTTCTTCCCGGGAGCTGGATTTTGGGCAGTCTGACTCAGTGCTAGAGAATTAATAAGGGCTAGATCTTGATAGAAAAGACCACCATCCCCCCACGAGGCTTTCCATATTCACACATTTCGTTTTCACACTTGCACTGTGTAAGTGGTGAAGGCTGACCATTAATTGCCGTTAGCCCCTTCTTTAGCCCTTTTCTCTGATCTAACTGCTCCACTAATTCTGGCTCTTCTCGTCTCCCAAGGTGCCAGTGATGGACAACATGAGAGAAGGTCCATTGCTCTGTCCTCATCAGCCTCTAATCTTCGCTCGTGTACGGTACTCTCTGTGTCTTCAGGCGCTTTTATTTTTTCCACTTTTCTTTCAAATATGATAATCTTTCTTTTTCTAGCTTTCCTACAGACCTCCCTTTCACACACAGCAGGTTGGTTGTGCCCTGCTTTCTTTACCCAGCTATTGCTCTTCAAGATCTCTTCGCTGTGTCATTACACAGCGCCTTCCCATTGAGCTCTTTGGCTATTCCCACGCGCTCATGCTCATCCCCTGTGCACCCTCAAAACCTGCTTTTCTATTCCCACAAACTGAACTTTGGTCTAGCTCCAAGAGTTTTCTCTTCCCAAGGCTGAAATGGGGACAAAGCCTGAGACTTTGCTAAATCCTAAGCCAGCTTCTTACCACCTTGCGGAATGAAATGAGATGCAATTTTTCCACCTCACGCTTCCAGGCTTCATCTTGCACTGAATCCCAATTGCAATCTGCGGTTCGCTCTACATTCTTAGCGAAGGCAGCAAACAACATCATTTCCATAGAAAGCCTGTGCTCGGTGATGTCCCAGTGAAATCTTCAGTATAAATGCTGCGGGTGTGCAAATTGTCACCTACTTTTAAAACAGCGAATGGATTCCACGGTTACAGGTTGCAGATCAACTCCACTGTTCATCTTTGCCTTCTATTCTGGTCGTTTTCCTGTATTATGATGAAGAATAAACAATGGTTAGGGAAATGAATGTGTATAAAAAGGAATTACATGCACAGATAATATAGTTCATTAACCTTCCGATCCTAGTGGAAGCACAGAGCAAAGTCCGTGCGGTTATTCTGCCCAGCTTGTGATGCTGTTCTCTGATAACGTTAACGGTTGAAGCCAAGACGTGAAAAGATGACTTACAGTATTGCCTGGTTAAAATAGATGAAGAAAATTTGCCTTTGCCTTCAAAAATGGTCCAATTCAGGTGGTTTTTCTGGGGCTTATGTCTGTATTTTGGAGCATTGTTCCCTGAAATCGGAGGTGTCCTTTGTTCCTGTCTGTGATTCTGATCCCTGGAGCTGACTTCCAGAGTACATAGACTTCTATAGACTTCAGCAGGTTGACTTCCAGCCGTAGCAAAGCCCTAGGTGAAAAGTCCTTGAACTTTCTATTCATTGTCTGTCGTCGTCTTTATTACGTTTAAATTGATTGACTCTGCAATGCCATTAGAAGTATAATATTTCCCAAGTTATTTAGCTGTGCTCTATTTTTGCCTGGGACTTGTAATATATCGAATACTCAGCCCTGTCAGACCTCTTTCTGTATCCAAGTTTCTTACGTCTGGCAGACTGCAGGTCGCGGGTGCAAAGTTCTCCCTGATAAATACCTTTGTTCTGGGAAACCGATTTCGTGTGTGTACTTATGGCATGTTAAAAGTCAGCAAAAAAAAAAAAAACAAAGAGGAATCTGAATAATAGATTCTCTTGAGCTAAAGGATAACTACCACAACTAATTTTTTAATTGTTATAGAGACAATGTTGAGTGCAATCAATCCAGTCAGAGTGGAAATGCCATTGCACAAACAGACCTCGGAATACTTCTGTTTGCTCCTAGGGCTCAGGCAGCTCCGCTTTGGAAATTGCTCTCGGCTGCAGGCTGGAGTTGTACAAGTTACAACAACAAACTTTTCCTTCTCTCTGCCCCAGGCACCAGCACGCAGCGCTGCCAGCACCCCGGGGGCCGTGCAGGCAGGGTTGGGGGTCCCGACCTGTCCCGGGGTGTCACGGGCTTTGCCTTACTGCCTGAAATGGGCTTACCTACCTGCCAGTTCATCGGCACGTAACGCGCCACGTGTAAGGCGTGGATAGTGTCATCCCTTGGTCAGAACAGCAGCCGTGCGGTGAAGCGCATTCGAGTGCACGCAGCCATGCCCAGACGCCTTCTTTTTCCCCTTTTTCACATGTAGCTGTAATAGTAAAATATGAAAGTAACTCTTTTGGGTGTTTCTCTGGCGTGTTTAAACGTATGTTTTACTCCTGACCCCCCAGACAACACACAGGCAATAACCAGGAGCCCAGCTGTGGGGGTATCCATCCTTCCATCCCGCTGCAGATCCTCACATCTGCGAGACGGTTGACATTAACAACACGAAAATACGCACTCAGAAGTGATTAAAAGGCATTGCATTACGCTTTAAAAGAAATCCTTAAGTATTTCTAACTGTAAATTCAGCTCTTGGATCTCCAAACTTTCAGGGGTGTGGTGCTGGGGGGCTGGACAGGAGGCTGCTGAGTGCCCTGCTGTGCCCAGAGCCACCACCGAAGTCTTCGAAGAATAAAGGTGGAACTATTCCAACTCAGCATCAGGAGGTAAGATAAAGTTCTCTTTTTCTGATCTATATATTTTTCATTTCCATATGAAGATACATGTTTGTATGAGTCACCACAATGTAAATATACATCTTTTGGCTATAAGACAAAACTGACATCTTGATCATTAAAGATTGCGTGACATTTTTATAGCGCTACAGGTGTTAACCTTTATGTCTTCACTGGGTGCAAACGTGGGTAATTACATCGTAAGCGATCCTGAGACGTGCTGAGGGCTTCCTGACAGCGCCAAGCGCTTCCACCCTGCGCCAACACCAGGATCCGCTGGATCTGCAGGACCGGGCTCCACGCCGAGCATCGCCGGAGGGAAAGATCCGTATTGATCTGAAATCACACGGTCAGCTTCAAGAGGGGGTGCACGGGTGCTGGCTGAAGTTTGGCTTGGTCTAACTGACAGGGGGCCAGTAATCTCCTGTGGAATAGGCCCAGATGACAAGGAATGCCGTCACCAGCTTGGCAGCACCACCGAGAAGCGAAGTCGGTGCCTGTTATCGCAGCAGCGAGCGCATCAGACCGTCTTATCAACAGGCAGAGCGGGTGAGATAATGCCGATAATCTCGAGTGTCTTGGTTACGTGCGATGTGTTTTTAACACCTCACAGAGTTTTGAGATCCACGAGGGGAGAAAAAGATATGTACATACATATACGTGCGGGGTGTTTTTTACCCTTTATTATGCAGGTATTTTCAGGAGTTTTAAATGCCATCTTCGGAGCAGAGGATTCAGATAGCACGTGGAGGGAAGGGAGAAGACGCTGGGAGGACCTTCTTGTCAGGCTCACTTGAAAGAGCACAGTATAGGTAAATTAATTGCCGCAACATTGCTCTCTGCCCTGGATGAGATGATAGCTCACTCTGGTTGAGGGCCTTTGAGCCTCTATGGAGGCGTGTATGATTAAGGGTATCCATAGCAGGTTTCTCCTCTTTGGAGGACGGTGGATTCAGAAGTGCCATTGTTACATCCGCTCGCTGTCACTCACGTAGCGCTGTATTAATTGCGGTACAATTTAGAAAATTCAAAAGTACCGTTGGAGCCAAGTCCTTTTCCCTGCTCGGGGTAACCTCCCAGGTGAAAGTGCACTTGGCTGCTGGGGTTTTTGTAATAGGTTAGGGCCGATTTCAGTAGGGTTTATGCGGTGCAAGCGCCTGGTTCGGGGCATCACCTTGGCTTGGAGCAGCCTTACAAAGGTGCGGAGGAGAAGTCGCAGTGGCTCTGAAGTTTAACAGCCTTTCACCGCAGCGTTTAAATTGAGATGTTTTTACCCTGTGTTTTCTTTCCCATATTTTATTTTATTCTTCTCTCATAGTTTCCTCATCCGTGCAGTGATCAGCCCTGATATACGGTAGGGATTTTCACTTGAAGGACTGTGCATCTTTAAAATGTCTTCCCTTTATTCTTCCTAGTTCTTACACATGTAATTTCCCCTTTAATTTGACATCATTTAACGGCACATTACACGTCAATGATGTGATCTGTGAATATTTACAATGTTCGTGTCATTTTTATTTTCTAATCCAATTTAAGTAGCTCTGCTTTTTTATGACATCATGAATTCTTCAGTCTTTTTAGTCTTTTTGGAACTAATTATTCCATTAGTTCCTTTGAACTAGCTCCGTGTTGTCAGTCATTTTCTTCCCGTTTGATCGTAAGACCTTTGCTGCCCTCCTTTGCATCTGCCGCCGGAGCTGGAGGAGGATGTGACCACTGCTAATAACTGTGCCAGGCGCCTCCCCCCCACCCCCGGCGCGTTTTTACTGCTGAAACAAAATGATATAGAAAGTCTTTTAGGTGTATTCAACTGAGCAACTTTCTCACCGTTACAACTCCTCTCTCTTTACAGCAAATGCCTTTATGTCGTACTTTGGGCTGCGCGGTCTCCAGGCTCTGGAGGACACACTTCCTGGCCGTTTGGCTTTCTGCTTCTTCATCTACCAAGGGATGTAACAGAAAACAAATGGGTTTGTACAGTGGCAAGCAACCGGTTTGGAGTGGAAAGTGGGAAGGAAAACATGCAGCACATTTCACTCTCTCCCATATGGCCCAGCTCGTATATTATGACTCACGGCTTATGCTTATTTTTAATATCTGGGTTTGATAAATTGACAGAAGAGAGGATTAACTTGTTAAGCAGCCCAGGCTTCCCTAAGACTTTCCAAACCCTCTTGCCTGTTAGCATACAAAGGAGGCTGCAATATGCAATAAACAGGCTCGGGCCAGCGAGCAGGACCAGCCTCTCCTGGCTCCCTTGTTTACTGGGAATGTTTAACATTTCCTCTGTAATGCTAAAGAGCTCTGTTGTCTGTTGCTGCCCTCTGTAGTGATAGAGTAGAGACCACAAGATTTCTCTTGTGCAGCAATAATTCTGTTTATTAGCAGTTGCGATTGCGTTTTGAAATGAACTGTCGCTGCAAATCGGGGGGTTTCCCAGTTTTTGCCTCTGTTGCTTTCTTTCATTTAGAATTACCTGAGCTTCACAGAATTATCAGATTGACGAGTCTGCGCGGTGTTTTGTTTCTGTTTCTTTTCAACCAGTGTTTAGGCTGTGTCAGGATAACGTTTTTACCGTGCTGACCTGCTTTAACTACAGCATTTTAAACCCCACAAAAACTCAAATCATTTCACACAGACCGAGGAAGGAGCGAGGCTGTTCTTCCAGATTTCACAGTGTCACAATTGTTTCTCCGAAGGAGGAGGGCAAATGCACAGAAAATCCCACGCGTGGCTCATTGTCTCGTTTCTTTGAAACTTCAGCTAGATAAAGCAACTTAGTTTTTTGTGCAGTTGGCTATGAAATGCACACTCGTTAGGGAATAAAAAGCAAATATTGACGTGTGTCTGTTCTCTTATACTGTTAAACAGATTTCTCCTCGGGACAATGCCTGCTGCTAACCATCGGTAGTTTGTGGTAGCAGCAAGTGCCATATAAACTGTGATTGCTGAGAAGACAGTGCTACCAGGTGCGATTACCCTACCTCCCCGTCTTGCACAGCTTTATTTTTGTTTTCTCTTGGGTTAAAAATGAAAATAATTAATCTTTGAATGCAGAAGGGTTAATAAAACTTTGAGTAAAATTAGACCGTGTATGGTAAACAGCAATCCTCACGTTTTCGGTGGTGGAAGTCTCACACTGTTGTTTTAAGGAGGTTTTCAGGCAGGGGTTGTGGTGGACTCTATTTTGTCCTATAATTGCAAGTAACTTAATCTGCAAAAGACAATCTCTGAGGCTGGCCCTGGCCATCTTCCAGGTAATACAACATGCTTAACGTGAGGGGGTGATTCATATTCAAAGTTTGAAGTGTGTGGGTCGGGGTGTTTGGAACACAGGCACTTCGTGTTTGGTTGTGTTCAGGGGAATGGGAGGTTTTCATCTGGAGATCAGAATGACTGCGCTGTTCGAAGGGGACCACGTGCTTGTGCCAGCCGTATGTTAAAGACGTTTAATGTCCGTGGTGTCCAGGTACTTGTAGCATTTGAGATACTTCAGTGGCTGTGGCTGTTGGAGTGGGCGAGTTCACCCAAGGAGGTTCTCCGTCCGTCACAGTGGGTCTTCTGGACTGACATCACTAAATGAAGGTAAAAAAAGGACCTTAAAAGGTAGACCAGAACAGAGGAAAATTAACCTGGGAATTCTAGAACAACTGCTTTTTTCTGTGTCTTTATTTCTTCAGCCCCCAGTTCACTGCAAGGTTAATTTTATGCCCAGACCTTCTTTTAAATTTCTCCTCCATTTCCATTCTTCTCCTCCAGTTCCCTCTTTCCTCTAATGTCACTCCTTCCTTCTCAATCGTTTATCTCGTTCCCTCTTTGCTCACACAAATGCTTTTCCTTTTATCTTCCTAAATAAATTCTCAGTGTCAACAATGGTGGCTTTATTGGTTTCTGATCCTCTCAAACTTCAGGTCCTAGAGAAAAAGGTGCTTTTAAGTGTTTAATATTTTTTTCTGTTTCTAATTTTAAATTATTTTTTCCCCAGGCTTTCCTAGAGGCTAAAACAATAGTAGTACTACTGGCGCTAATAGGAAGAAAAGCCACCTGCATCATTTATGGTGCCTCCACATCTATTTAGATGAGGATGTTGTCCATCCGGCTTTCTTGCCCTCCTGAGTACAATGCCAAGAAGAAGAATTAAAAAAAAAAAAAAAGGAGATGGAAAGTTCATGTTCTTTTTCTTTCCATTTCTTTCTGTCTCTCTGAAGGTACCAGCCCAGAACTTCTGCTTCTCCTGGGAAAACAGGGAGCCTCATGTGCTGCAGAACTTTGCCTACGGGCAAGGGTGGATTGATGCATCTCCTAGTGCTGTGCCACCCACAGCTGAGCTTGTTGTCAAGGCCATGGGTATGGGCATCTTCTCGGAGGCTGCCACGATTTCCACCAACAGGTAAACCTTGCGTGGGCTTGTGTCAGTGCTTCGGACTCCGTAGGACAGGAGCAGCTTTCAACCCCCCAGCTAAGCGCATCGTGACGTGCTTGTAGACAACCTGAAGCCTCTTAGGAATGTGCCTTCGAGGGTGAGTACGGGTAGAGGTGCCCAGCTGTGCCGAGGCTCCCGCGTGGTTGGCTTTGCGTCCAGACCATTGTGGTCTGAGGGGCAGGAGCTCATGGACAGTGGCCAGACACCCGAGAACAGGGCACGTTGGCTCCAGCATGACACTTCCACTCATTGTTTATGGCAAGATTCATCAACTTAAGCTTTCTCATCTTGGACTTAAAGCTATAAACATGTAACTAGATGAAGAGTTCTCCTCGGCAGGGATGCATGGACATGGAGCGATTGGCCGAAGTTCTCTTTTCCAGTTCCCAATCGAGCCTGCTCTTACTTCTGTTTGCACTACACCAGCAGCTACAGTATCTACGCATGGCCAGGATGTCCCTGGGGAGGGCAAACAGAATCTGTCCCCCCAGAAGTTAACAATTAGGCAAGATATGAAATTGTCACCAAAGCAATGTTCACTCTGGACTGAAATCCAGTTCTTCTCGCTCTGAGACTGGTGTTCAGCCGGGAGGACACACGGTCTCACAACAGACCATGACACGTCCAGCATTGCTCTCCCCTAGAAGTGAGACAAAGAAGGAATGTGGGTCTAAATGCTCAAGAGCAAGGTATCAAAAGAAGAGATTTGGAGATTTGGACAATTATTCTCAATATTATAACATGAGTTTAAAGATAACAAAAATGGAAATTTAAAGGTACAGGAAAGCTAATGATATTTCGAAGAATAAATAACATTCAGTTATAAAACCCAGGAAACAATAATGCCAGACAAATAACTTGCCATCCTAAGTAAGTAATGGAAATAAAGAAAGAAATTGTCATTATAGCATAGCTAGGTGTTAAATTTATATGCTAATAATTACATATTTGTTAGAAAGAATAGTTCAAATCAGTCTGATCACGTAGAATGAAAAGCAGGAAAATGCATTGTGGAAAGGATTTTCTTTAATCCTGCTTGCCTAGCCTGTATGGATGTGTGTGGTTTTCGCTGTCCTGGAAAAATCTCTAGGGAGAGAGTGATGCCCCCCCACCAAGCAGAGTAGCTTCCTTTTCCTTTCAGGAGGTATCTTTTGAAATATTTCCTGTGCTCAGAAGTTTAAAGAGAGCCAGCAGATCCTACTGAATTTGTTAATAAATATGGAGACCCGGGTGGAATGTTTTTCTCCACCAAATTATCTGCAGTGGGAGGAGGAAAAGGAAAAAAAAAAAAAACCCGAACAACCTAACAAACTAATATTTTTTTTAACGGAGTTACAATGTCAAAATCTTTATTGATGACATATTGAAAAAATAACCCCGTGTGTTACTCTTTCATGTGCAAATGGGAAAAACCCTACATATTCTTCTTCTAAACTGAGGATATTTAGTTTGTAATCATTTAGGAGCAATGAAGTGGAACTCCATTAGGTCCGTGGCTGTTTCGATGCAGCCGTGCTGATGCTCGGTGTAGACAGTGCTCAGCGTAGAGGCCGGTTAAATGGAAAAAGAAATGACTGCAACTATCCTATAAAAAAGTCTATTTTGTGTCATTAACCCAGCTCTCGCATTGATAATAATCACTATAACGGCCGCAGGTAAAGCAAGCTGCTTGGTTAAGTCTCTCTGTAAAATTTCCATGTGTTTGCGTTGGTTTTTTATGTCGAAAATGTATCAAACAACCCGGTGAACCCAGGTGTTGCAAAGGGAACTATCAAAAGTGAGTTTGGAATAAGACATTTAAGAATCAGGAAGTTATTTAATTCATTTGCTGTGTCTTTTTGATGAAAACAGGATACCAGGAGACCTAGAGACTGTAAGACCCATGGGATTTCTCTTAAGGGAAAGCTTATACATGAAATTACACGTGCGTAAATCTAGCCTTAGCGTTCACGTTATCTCAAATTTTTTGTCTTCGAATGTACTCCGAATAATCTCTCACATTACACGTCCAATCCTCAGCACGTGCTGAAATGCATTTATATTATCTGAATGTCGGTTGCTTTCCTAGGAGAATTGCAATCCAGATTTTTCTTTTTATATGTATACACCTGTGTCTGTATTTTGCTATTTATTGATTGAACCCACCGGTAAATTAACTGTATTTTTGTTTCCCTGAAGTTACATTAATTAGTCAGGGAAGTGGGAAAAGCAAACCAGGCCTTGGCTGCCTGTCTGGCTGGAAGAATGAAATCCTGGGTAGCCCTGGGCTCGAGGTCCAGCTGTACGACACTCGGCTGATGGCTCCCGGGTGGGGGGCAGGCGGTGGGGCAGGGATGCATCCCCGGAGCAGCTCCCGGCGCTGGGCACCCTCGCGCCCACCTATCCGCCGGACCTCGGTGCTGGAGACCAACTTCTGTGGGAGGGCAGGCCGCTTGCGCAGGGTTTAATAGTGCGTGCCTCGGGCGTGGGTGTGCTCTGAGGGGGTTTAATTACTTGGGGTAGAGAGGATTTACTATTTTTCTCCCTAACGAAATAAATCCCCTTCCAGCCGGCCTGATGCCGGGGTGAGAGACTAGCAGGGGAAGTTTAAAGGATGTTTCGTTGCAGTTTTCCTCGGCTGCAAAATGCATCAAATAAACAGTTTTCAACACTCCCAGCTTCAGGAAATGCTTGAATCTCAGAAAAGCACATAATTGAGTGTACCTGTGGTACAGGACTATGTCTAATCAGTCGGCTGTGTAGGTGGGTAGTGTCAAGTGCCATTCATCTGCTTCCCCTGAGATCTGGGGAAACAAGGAGGAGGGGTAGTGATAAGACAAAGATATATAACCATGTTGACCACTGAAGTACATGGTTAACAACTTAATTATCCGAGTTCAGCTATCAGTCAGAAACAAACCTGTACAATTTAGACATACTTTATAATTTGCTATAAAAATGGCATAATGATAAGGACAGTGTTGCTGGAATTAGAATCTGCATTAAGTGTGTTTAATTTAATTTTTCTAATTATATTTCTAATAGCTTAAATATGTGCACTGATAAAATGGTTAGCCACCTGCATTTAAATGCCACCTGATGCGTTTATTTTGGAACAGTGGCAGATTGATATAATTTGAGCTCGAGTTCCTCTGAAAATTCCTTTATTAATGGGTGTTAAATTATTCTTTGTGGCTATGCTGCACGTGAAGTTGCGGAGCCGTTATCATTGTGGGAATTGCCGTGAAATGCTTTCAATCTGCAAATATTTACGATATTTTCTGAACTGTGCATAGGGGTCTGTTCAATTCAAAACTAAAAGTTGCACTGGCATTTCACAGTTCTCCAGCGTTCGTTAATTGTAGGAAATAGTTTTAAATAAGGTGAGGCAAATATTTTGCGTGGGATGTGGATTGAGGGCATTTCCCTATAAAGCATCCCTATATGACACTGGTTTACCAGATTAATTTAGCAGCCAAAGACAAAGCTAACTCTGTGTTGCAGTTTCAGTGGTAGCTGCCTGTTCTCATGCGTTTGAGGTTTACCGAACAATTTCCTCTTTCAAGCTGAAATTGCGCACTTTCGCCTAGATCTCTGTGTCAGATCAAAGTATTAAAAAAAAATGATTAGAAAAACATGAAAAAAAAATCCCTCTTCCCTTCGTACGAGTAAATGAAAATTGACTTGTAAAAAAACTTCCGTGTCGCTGACCCTGAGAGAGGATGTCTCCAGGCCAGTTTGAAACGTATAATAAATTACAGATAAAATAATGATTTAGGAAACGCTATTTAAAAAATCAAAATAGCTTAATTTCATGAATCGCACGCCGCAGATATTGTTTACAGGGCTACAAGAGAAGCATAAATCCATAAAAATCAATGTTTATTGTTTATTTGCACTGAGCTCCATTTATTTTCCATATTTTACAACCAAACGCTGAGGTTGCGCCGTGATTGCAACCCGGAGAAAACCGAGCGGGGCAGGGTCCTTTCTGCTGAGACAAATGAAACACCGAATTGGTGTGAGTGTGGAATATAAGCTGCATGAAGGAAGGTCAGCTAAAATACCTCTTTAACAAGCACCCTGAAGGACGCTTGCGAAATAAAGCTCAGTGCGTTCCAGCAGCCCCTATGGCTGCCGTGGAGCCCGTAAAAACTGGTGATCGGGTAATCACGATCGTTAGCTGCAGGCGGAGCTCGAGCAGGGTGGATGGATGAAACGGGTGGCCTCTCCTCCCAGGATGCTGCTGGACATGCTGCGCTCATGCAATTCTTCCAGCAGAGGGTGGGGGGCACTGGGACAGGTTCCCAGAGAAGCTGTGGGTGCCCCATCCCTGGCAGTGCCCAAGGCCAGGCTGGATGAGGCTGGGAGCAACCTGGGCTATGGAAGGTGTCCCTGCCCGTGGCAGGGGGTGGCACTGGGGGGGGGCTTTAAGTTCCCTTCCCACCCAAACCAGCCTGTGATTCTATGAACTACGGGGTCAGACCACATGTCCTTGGTCTTTCTTTAAAATTAAATACTTATTTGCTACTTTCCCCAAAGGACTTCACCATCCAACATGGCCTCAGGAGCAATTTCCGCTATGTCTCGTGTCTTGGGACTCTGGTCAGCGTGGTGCAGGAGCCATCTGCTCCTTGGGTTTTCCACGTGTCCGCATTCCTCACCTTTCTGCGCTCATTGCAGCGCGAGATTTAAAGAAAACCAAAACCAACACCCAGAAGCCAATCTATTTTGATTCAAGAGCCAGTGTTGGAAAAAGTCAAAGTGTGCAAATCTCATCCTAAGCACTTTAAACAAGAGGAACACTGATTTTTCAAAACAAAACACGACGAAACTGCGGGCTCCCTCTAAGCCCCTTGAAGTCCATGGGATTCCTTTTATTGACTTGGCTGAGCGCTGGATAAGGCAGCAGAAGAGAATGCCACGCGTACAAAAGGACCCCGACTACTTGGCATATGATTGTTTTCAATTTCGTGGCCCTTTGATCTCGTATGGATTCCCTTAACATTTACCTTGATAGGGAAAATATTTTCACTTGCTCGCACCTAGGCGTATTACTCTTTAAATATTTATATTTTGAGGGCGGGTACCCGCGTGAGCTGCCGGGGATGTTGGGGTGCGAACCTGGGGCAGAGCGCTGGGGCTGCGGCACCTGCCCTGTAAGCGGTGTTGGAATGTGGGATGCAGAGGAGGCGGCTCCAGCATCTCTCCCCAGAGGCAGCACGGGCAGGGCGCTGTTGCGGGGTGCACGATTACCTCTGCCAGCCCAAGCCCCTGCTTACTTTGCAGTAATTTCCTCATTTGCCCACAGCCACGTTAAGGATTTTCTGTTTTTCCAGTCTATCGATGTATTTTCTTTTCAAATCAATCCCGTAGTTGGTTAAAATTGATAAATTCAGTAGCAGAAACGCTTTTTCCCCGAGCCCTCGGCCAATCTTACCTATCAGTGAAGCTCTGCCATAAAAGATCATTCAGAAGCCGATCTGTGGAGTGTGGTGCCAGGATGTATCTGGACGTTATTGTGCTCACTCCTGGGTTTTCTGGGCTGTGTTGTGTTTTCATGCGACACCAGCCCGTGGCGCAGCATTAGAAGAAATACGTGGTTTAGATCAGCTGGCAGAGAAGGACTATAAACCATAACTAAGCTTTATTGTCTTTTTTTGATGAATTAGAATGAAATGAATTAATCTCCGTAGAAAAGTAGAAGTTTTTATAGCTGTACACGTATATCTGAATGAACTACAAATTCGCTGAGCCTGGTTTAGGGCAGGGGCTTCCTCACACTGTGGATTTTGCCTCCAGCCCTGTTATTGTTCAGTTACGTCCGCTGCTTTTTTTTGGCAGGAAGGTGCTTTATTTGAAAGACTTTATTATATGGTGCTTTGTGCCTGTGTAGTGTGGCCAACAGCGTACGTCCGAGACGCTTTCTACCAGAGCAGCTTTGAGCCATGGCCAAAAGACGGTTCTCCTCTCCAAGTGCCGTTATCCAGGTATCAAAAGGAGTTTAAATATTGGATGGGAGCTGTGGCATGGCACAGGCTGCTGCGGGCAGCCTCCTCCCCAGCATCCCAGGGGATGCTCTCTTCCAAGTTATCCCCAGCCAGGGGCTGGCGCTAACAAATCCCCCGACAAGGATACTGATGCTGGGGTACGCGGCCTGTTGAAAGTGCCGGGCGGGGGGAAAGCCTTGGGTGTTGCTAGCGCGTGGGATATCCCTGCGGCTCGACTGCGCTTAAATCCTTAATGACAGTCCTTCGCTCTTCCCGCTTGCCAAACGATCCCCGTCCCGCGCTTCCCTGACAAACACTTCTGTAATGCTTCGCTGTAACGGACGGCTGAGAGGCAAGTGAGATGTGCAAGTACAAGAAAATGAAATCAGTATTTAATTACTAAATATTCTACATCTAAAATAAAAAAAAAGCTTAAATAATTCAGTTTGATTTGGTCTAATTAGCCTGATTTCCTAGTATTTAGCCCTAATTATGTGATACATAAGCCCTAATTATGTGGTACGTATACAGTGTGCTCTCTAAAGTTAAAGATCAGAACGGATACTGACTTAAATGATAAAATACGTTAAATTATTAATTATAATTAATCTTACAAAATAGGCATAATTAGTTTAAGTACTTTAGATATTCTACTTAATAGCATTACGCATTATATGCGAGGTTTGAACATCTAACAAATACTGCATCACATGAAAAATACTGTCGAGGACGCTGATTTAACCGAGGTCTTCCCTTGCGGCAGGCTTGGCCGCCGTGCCGCAGGGTCCCGCCGTGCCGGGCTCTCGCTGCTGAAAAGGTAGGTGTGTCGGAACACCTTTGGTGCCCTGCCCTCTCTCCCGTGGTGATGGCAACTTGGAAATCATGTTTTATTTTCTCTCTCAGTTCATCAGGTGGTGTTGCATTAGAAAAGGCACGGTGGACACGCATGCCTCTGGCTACACCCCATAGTAGGTCTGTAGGGGTTCAGAAAACACCCTTTCTCTGCTTTCTCTGAGGTTCTGTCAGATTTGATGGCAGCGGGATGATGAGGGGCAGGCGAGCAGCTTGCAAACATCTTTAAATCCTTATTTACTGAAGCAACTTGTTGCTGGCGCGCTGCTCGGCACGCAGCCAGCGGGAGAGCTCGCACCGGCACAGACTTTACATCGTTTGTCTCTTTGCTTGGGAGACAACAGAGCTGCTCCGGATTTGGGGTTGAAAGCCTAAAACACTCTGGGAAGCAGCGCCGAGCATGGCACGAGCTGGAGACCATGGCAGCGTTGGGCAGCATCATCCCCAACGCCCCGGGGAGCGGCAAAGGGACCGCAGCCCCCAGCCCGATGCTCCAGCAGAAGTGGGCAGTGGTCCCTTGAAGAGGGGCTTCAGCTCTGCTTTTCATTCAGGGGGGGCTTAATCTTGTTCTTTCCAACAACTGTAGGAGCTGCTGTTAGTTGAAATCAGTCAGTGCAGTAAAAAAAATGGGTGAGATATTTATAGTTCTTCTATTTTAAATGTGCTTTACAACTCGTTTCTTTAATATAATATGGACAATATTGGGCTGAAATTACTGTGAAAACTGTCTCGCGCCAGATATATTTTTTTAATAGTTCAGTCTTTTGATTAGGTCAGAAGTTTGCGGGGTCAGCTTTGCTGGTGATGCTTCAGTACGGCCCTTGCAGGGAAAACGCTGCAGTATGCACTAGGAACAAAAAGAGTAGATTTCCAGATCACCTGGAAAAAGAAAAGGATGGGGGGAAAAAAAGGTTATTCTGTTTTCCATTTTGAGATTTGTGGAAACAGGGGGGCAGGAGGATATTCGAGGATGTTTTTGTAAGCAGATTCACCCATTATTAAAACCAGCATCAATGATTTGAAGAAATTCTTCCCGCAGAGGGTGGGGGCACTGGGACAGGTTCCCAGAGAAGCTGTGGGTGCCCCATCCCTGGCAGTGTCCAAGGCCAGGCTGGATGAGGCTGGGAGCACCCTGGGCTATGGAAGGTGTCCCTGCCCGTGGCAGGGGGTGGGGCTGGGGGGGCTTTAAGGTCCCTTCCAACCTGTAGCCTATGGTTCTGTGATGTGCACCGCTTTCACTGCGTTCTGGCAGTAACTCTTCATGTACGTCATGAACGATGGCCGATGAGTTCACCTTGAAAACAGCCACGTTACCAATATCACAAAAGGTCTCTTTGTGTTTTATTTTTAAATTGCCTACTCTAAAAGTTAGACCCAAAATATGCTTGAAAACGTTGCTTGAAGATTTTCTTTTGGTAGTTTTTGTCTGATGTTACGGAAAAAACCCCACAGCAAGTTACGTTCCTTTATGGTAAATCTTCGGAATTGTGTTTTCCTTTCCATCTTTTAACGAGCATCCCATGTGTGTCCCAGCACAACGCGTAAGCTTTCGAGCAGTATGCGTGTATGGCAAATTGTGCGTGCGTACACCTAAGTAATCACCTAGAACACCCTGCCTTCGTCGCGGGTAGGCAGGCAAAGCGGGGCACGTCCACGCAAGCCAGGCTCATCAGCCTGAAGATGTGCTGTAAAACACGGGGGGGTTTATTTGCCATGTCTTTCTGTGTCCTGGATAACAGCAAAGATATCTTCGGATATTATAAATGAGAATTTTTGTTACATATCCGGCTAATTTTTGCATGTTGAAGGTTTTCATAGGTTAGATAAACTTAAATATATAGGAAGTACGGATTAAATAAACAATGTGTTGAAACCATTCCAGAAGATGACAACCGATGTCCATGAGAAACATGACAGTTTTTCAAATCTTCAACAGCACCCACAAAGCTCCATTACAAAACACTCCACGCGCTGAATTTCCGTGAAGTCAGGCCGTGTGCACGTTCCTCTCTCATCTGCCTTTTCAGCTGGGTTTGGGCACTTACTAATGCGCTATCACCTGTATTATTTCCTCTGTAACTAGATTTAACCTTTCTGAAGATGATAATTGTTTTTTAAATGGGCTGCTGTAGCGAGCAGTGTTGTGCCTGAGGTCCACCTGGGTCTACAGGGGACCCTGTCCCCCCACTGTAATGCCTGCTGGGTGGTGACATGTGGGACTGGTCTAGGGTGGAGTGATGTCGTCTCGCTTCTGTATCTAACAAAGGAGCAATTTGCCGATAAAAAATTGAAAGTAACAGAACTCTGGTAAAACTGCTTCAAATGTATGACCAGATGATAAGCGTTGCTTTGGAGATTTTGAAGATAATTTCAAGAGAGAGTTAAATGGCTCTGAGTTTCCTCTGCTGTGAAAAATATCTTCAGGACGCGGGGGCCGACCTGTGGTTTAAGTGCAGTGGGTTTTTAAAAACTGCTATTTAATGACTATCTTTGTTCCAAATCCCTTCCAATATTTGCAGTGGAGAGAGATGAGCGCGTTTGGACTCGTGGGCTGGCCGTCCTCCTGTGGCTGAGACTAGCAAAATGTTTTCCTTTAATTTTCTCTAGATATCTTTTAGTGCTAAGCAAGTCTCTGCTTCTTTGCAGTCATTACCATTTATTTGTCTGAACCGTGGTGGTACTGGGGGCTGTGACCCCATTGCGGTAGATCCTGCACCAGCAGGCGGAGGAGACCAGTGGAGGCTCACGTTGAACCTTTTTTCTTGCATACAGCTGTTCTCATTGGAAAATATTTGACAAGCCAGTCAAACAAGGCATGATTTTCATTGAAACCATGCCTTTCTCCATAAAACATGGGCCACGGTAGACAGGGCAAGTCTGAGATGCAGTGACCAGTGTCTTCAAGGCCACGCTGGACGAGGCTTTGTGCAACTTGGTCTAGTGGAAGGTGTCCCTGCCCATGGCAGGGGGTGGCACTGGATGAGATTTAAGGTCCCTTCCACCCTAAACCATTCTATGATTCTTCTGTGCGGAAGGGGAGAAGGAAGAGCGAGGTGCCACAAAACAGTGTGTGGCTGTGAGAGGCTGGATTTGGGATGCTTGGGCCAAAAAAAGATAGTCTTGTTTAGTGAAATTGGACTCTGACTTTGCGTCTGTTGGCTTGGGATCTGGGAGAACCGGATATAGTTCTGTCCACTAACCTCACCTGTGTGTGCCGCTTTCCTCCTCTATTTTTGTCCTCTCTTCCACGTAACAGTTTGGTTTTCTTTGAGCCAGCATGAGTGCGGACAGGAGATCATTCCATTCTGGAGAGGATGTCCACCCCGGAGCAGGGACCAGCGCCTCCCGGCATCCCTCCCACAGGCCCCGTGGCAGTGCTGGTGTCCTGCGCATACCCACACACTTCGGGTCGTGAGCAGGTCAGCGAACAGGGCATCATTTCGTACACCTTATCCTTCCAGGGGCTGCTTTCTCAGACCAGGCAAGCTAGCCCGTTCCCTCTTTACGTTGCCGATGCTCCCCTGTTTCTGCTCCGTGCCGTATTCACTCTCTTCTCACCCTGTAGCAATTTATGCATTTGAATAATGGAAGGGACACCTTAAATTACGTTGTCTTAAATATTACAGGGAAGGATAGGATTTGCCATCGTGGATCAGAGCACCGGTCGATCTCGCTGGGGCTCCTGCCCTGCAGCAGCCGCCGGTGACTGAGGCACGGTGCCTCCTCCTCGGATCCGCTGCCGCAGCATCCTACCTGCGCAGCGATGACACCGCGCAGGGAATCTGCTTTCCCAACAGCCGCCGGGAGCGCCCCGTGCCCTGAAGCAGGGTGTGTATGTGTTCTTCACCACCTGTTTCTCAGCTGGTGCTTTGACACAAAATAGCTTTTCCTTAGGAAAATCCTCCTTAGGATTTTCTCAGGTGTTCAGTATTTGCAAAGTATTTTTTATGATCTTTTCCCCTCTTTTTCCCCACATATACGTTGATTTAATAGTGTAAGCTTGATTTTCTGGCTCGTCCTTTTGCAGTAGGTACCTTATCTTCAAGCAGATGTAAAACGAATGTGACGAAGCGATATGGGCCTGTAAAGCTAGCTTCATTTTACTGGGAATACTGGAGAGTGAGCCTGCGACAGCTGACACGTCTGAATATTTCTGCGCACATGGGTGCACAAAAGGGCTCGTTGCAACGTTACGTGTAACGCTAGATCTTTTCTGAATTTTCCCATTGCTGTTTGGGTCTCTCTTCCTCACGCCTTGCGTAGCGAAGTCTGCCTCTCCTGTGTCAAACCAACCTCTCCTTACTCTTCGGCCCCTCCCCTGGATGTTGGTGAAACACCAACGAGAAGGCTTGTTCACCGGGAGTGGGGATTGTTTCGTATCCGTTTCTGCTCTCTCCCTGTGCTGCAGAAGGCGGGCAGCGTGCACGTTGGAAGAGGAGGCTGCCTGGAAATGCTTTTTTTTTCCTTGAGAAATTGAGAGGATTTCCTTAAAGTAGCTCTGATGAGGGATGGAAGGAGTTTCCTCACAGGGGTTTAGGATGGGCAGGGGCTGTGAGGAGGAGGACCCCCCGTGTTAGGTCTCTCTTTGTTTTTCCCTGAGCAAAGCCCCTCTGTGCAAGCAGATGGCCACGCGCAGAGGGACTCGCTGCAGCACTGAACGTGGCACTCCGGCTAAGACCATGTGTAAACACTGTCATAAGCTGTGCTTTACCGGGGCGCTAATCCATGAAGATATTAGAACCGTTACCTGCGGCACGTTGCAGAGGTCTAGCTGCAGAGCGGGGTTGCTGTGTGCTCCGCAGGGCCGATCCCGAGTCCTGCCTCTGCCCCAGAGCGGGGGACTGTGCTCTGCCCTCGGTGAGGAGCGTGCCCGGGGGTGGGCTGCGGCTTGGGCTGCTCTTCCTGGTGGTAAGAAATAGCCCCCTCGTCTATCTAGCATAAATATACCACTTTCTACTGTAGAGTGGCATAACCATCACCAGGCTGCAGAGGCACAAATACACACAAGAATTAAATGCAAAGGCTCCCAGGCGGGGATTCACGCAGTCTGAGATGTGAAAGATCCTTCCCCTCCTTTCCTGCCCACCCTCCCTGCCATCCACGTGGGTTTGTTATTTCCTTCTTCGTACAACAAATGCAACGTGATGCAAGATGAGCAGGGATAGGAGTTTAATGCTGTAAATTGTGCTGCGTGCTCAGCATGGCTTCAGGCTTCTTTAGCCGCAGTTTTAAGTAGGAATTGTATTGAACTGTGAAATCTAAATTCGTGGCTTTTTGTTGGTGTCCAAGCTGGGATCCCATGCGTGGCACGAACTCCAGGTGAGGCCAGCACTGTAGTGTCCGCGAGCTGTGTTTGAAGTCCAGGGGGGATATTCTTCAACAGCAGAGTTAACAAATTGGAGAGTTACAATGTACTTCTGTTTAACACTTTTGAGCTTTCCAATCTCTGCTGCTTATTTATTTAAAGGAAAATTATCTTTCTCCTTGACAACTGTATGTGATTATTCAGAGTCTGTCTACAGCTTAGGTAAATAAACATTAGTTGGAAGCATTGTTCCACAGATCAGACGTGAAACCAAGCATCTCATCCCGTGCCACGTCTGCGCGTACCTGGGGCTGAGCAGGAAGCTTACCTCTACGTTGAAAACCAGAAGTAAATCTACTAACTAGCCCTTTCAGCTCGGTGGAGCGTATTTTTCTACCAAGTTTGAACAGGCTGGATTTGTTCCCATAAATTTTTTTCACATCACTTGGGTAGTAGTAGGTGGAACCGCATGATGGGCTCTTTGTTCTCACGCGCTGGGCGTCAGGTTACCGTCTTCATGTGTTTGTGTAGTCTTTAATCGATTGTTTGTTTTATAAAATGGACGAATATAACAAAGATTTTTTTTTCCTGTTTTATTGAAATTACATAAGAAAAATTATTTAAACTAATGCACAAAGGAATTTCTAAATCTTGGTTTATTTTTTTTTATATTCTGCATTACAATACAGAAAAAAAAATCTGTCCTTCTGTCTGACTAATGTTAGTTTGATGATTATACTAATATTAACTGCTTTACTTGAGTAAGCAAAGAAAAAGTAAAATACCAGTCAGACCAGCTGCTAATTCGTGGTGTGTTGTACTATGGTTATTAAAAATACCCAAAAGATGTACCTTTGTGGTTCAGTCTTTTGAATTAGAAGCAGAATATTAATTTAGGCCTGAAGCATGATTAAACATTGTAAGGCCCCTTAAGAATTTTCACCAAATTTTCTTGGATTTCTCTTTATTGGGTCTTCCTCGACTGTGTTTAGCTCTGTAATTGCTTTGCTCCTTTGTTGATAGGTTAAAGCACAATGTGATTTTCTCCATGTCATAATATTTAAGAGGATGGTTCAATGTTCCGCATGTATGATGTGCAGCTGAGGCACGCGGAGACATGATGGGGGGAGTGGGCTCTGGGGTTTTTGTGGGTTTTTTCCTCTTCCTTTTTTTTTTTAATCTTCTATTTATGAAACTATGCAGAAGGAAGTTACAAGATTTGTGTGTTTGGGCCACAATGCAGAAAATGCAATAAAAATCTGTAGGGGGGAAAAGAAATGAGAATTTTCACTGGTGCTTAGAGCTGAGGGGGACAGTTCCCTCTCAGAGATATTTCAGTGCCTTACACTTCAGGTTCAGGTTTGATGGAAATTTAGGAGGGTTTTTCTAGAGCAGAGGTGTAGGAACTCCTAATCACAGATAGATAAAATGGGGTAAAAAAAAATCCATCTCCTTCCATTCTCTCCTGTTTTGAAGAATAAATCCAAAACTTTACATTTTTCACGTCACTTGGGGAGAATCAAGAGTTAAAATATAATTGTTAAAAACCATTATACCAAAAAAAAAAAAGTTATTTGGCATAAAGAAGTTAAAAACAGATTCCAGAGCGTGAACTGGATGTCACAGGTAGAATAAGGTGAAATAATTTGGGCTCTAACACTGAGGTGAGCAGCAAACCACCCTCCTAGGAGCTCCATCAGGGCTGCAGCCTTCTCACCACCAAGGCTTAGGACACAGTGGTGGTGGTGGTCTGTGCTTGCAGAGCATTTCACTGCGGTCCTGCCCCACCAGAAAAAAGGTGACAGAGGTGGGAGTATCCTCCTGGCACAGGCTATGGCCTGGGGTCAGCGATATTTCTCTGGGGATGCCTGACCAGTGTGCAAGACAGCAAGTTGACAAGACCAAAATCAGCTACTCTGGAGCTGGATCTGTAAAATGGGCATAAATTGTCTGAGTCATAGGCTCACAGGATGGTTTGGGTTGGAAGGGACCTTAAAGCCCACCCATGGTCCGACCCCACCTTCCACTAGCCCAGGTTGCCCAGCCTCATCCAGCCTGGCCTTGAGTGTCCGAGATACAAGCTCTGAGCAGGATCTGCTGGCTCCTGGGGTATCTGTGGCTCTGGGAGAGGGAAGGCTGCACTGTAGACGCTTGGGTTTGGGCAACAGAGCAGAAGTGCTGCCAGAGCAAGGGATGGAAAAGGAGTATGCGGTGGCTTGTGGACCTTCTCATCTCTCCAAGGCGGTGCCCGAGGTACATGGTCTTCAGCGAGAGCCTCAGTAACACCATGGAGGTCTGATTGGTTTGGGAGAATTCACTACAGCTTCTGGCACTGGCTGGTTGGGTGTAAAAGGATCAATATTTGGAGCTTCCTAAACCCCTGAAGTGGTCGTCCCCCAGGAGGAGGTTTCTGCCCCATGGCACAGCTATCATTATCCATCACTGGTGCTTCCGCTGGCGTTTTGCAGAGCAGCAGCTCTGGGGGTGGCTTATGAGGTTGCAGGGAAAGGTGGGACAAGATTTGTGCGGTTACAAGCCAAGGAGAGTTGGAAGAGAAATAAAGCGGCAAGAACTGAACCTGTGGCCGGTGGTGCTGGTGAGAAGGCACACAATGGGGGTCGGGAGAAGTATTGCACGTTTTGTTGTTGTCAGGCTTCCAGGTGGAAGATTAGCTTGAAAGCACTTCACAAAGTAATCTGCATGTGCCATGTATTCTTGTTTGGTTGGGTATTTTTTAGAGAGAAAGTGTAATTCTGAAGAGGTGAGGTATGATAGTTTAAAAATTTAATGAGATTTTAATCATCCATATTCTTAGTGTTGTGGAGGAGGCCTCATGAACAATAATCAGGGTCATATGCACGTATATCACTCTGCGATCCAGAATGGGTTTGAAAGGCCTAATATTTGGCTGTGGTTAGATAATTTATATAGAGCGCTGCTAAAACGCAAGATGTCAGCAAAAACGTCAACGTAGTTTTGGAGTACCATGAGGTTCAGGTATACTAATACCGTTACTCAGGAAGGTAATAATTGTCTTCTGCATGCATCGATAAAGACCTCCCTCTCCTCAGTTTTTAAAGAGCAACACTGCTGTAAACACTGGAATTTCTGTTTTACACAAGGCAAAAGGAGAGATCTAATAAACAGGACCGTGCTACATCCGAGATGGGCCCCAAGGCCGCGCTCAGGAACAGGGTGGCTACAGCAGTTGGTGAAAATCTAAAGTACGTTTTATCGGAGCATCTCCCGTGCAGGTTGGTAAGAGCAGTGAAGCTAAGCTGAAAGTAATGCTGAATAGTGAAGTGTACCTTCAGTACGGAGAGTGAGCCAGCAGTTCGTTAATAAATAACGATTTACGAGGATAGCAGTGACCAAAACCACCATATCTTGAGGCCTGGCATAAGAAAAATCCTTTATTTAAAACCTTTAGAGGGGAGGGAGGAAGGAAGGAGGGAGGAGGATGTTAACGATGTGTAGAATAAATTTAGAATCAAAAAGAAATTTGACCTGGATCAGGACACTAAGGTTTCTAAGCAAGTAGCAGGTTCCGCAGGGAGCGGTGGGTGACTGAGTGCTGCGGTGACATCTCGGAGCATCAGGGTCCGAGCTCACGGAAGCTCAAAGCACAAATTGCCGAAAGGTTAGCGAGCGTTTCCGTGCCTTCTCACGGCAGAGCAGTGTGGGCAGACGTGGCCAGTACACCTCGAGCACGGTCAGAAGAAAGAGCTGGGTGTGATTTGCGATGGCAACGCTGAAACGCAGTTAACTTTCTTCGCTGCGAAGTTGGCAGCAGCAAACAGGATTTCAGTAAGCAAAGGCGCTGGGCTCAAATAATTATAACAAGTCAACGCTGATAATTTTTGAAACTCAAACAACCCAGGCAACCCAAAAAATATGTTGTCCTGGTCTAGCTAGCGCAGATCAACTAGTGCGTTAATTAGCAGTAAGACTGGTGCAGACGTTGCGTTATCTGATTCAACAGTGAAATTAAAAATCCTTCAGCTACCAGAACGTACCAGCTGCTGGGTGGAGTTTGAGATCAGGATCCTCTCAGACTTCATCCGCTCGTGAGTCGTGCGCGTTTTGAGTCCCGGCTTAAGTCACGCGATACCAGAAATGCATTTTTAAGGGCTAGTATTATCTCAGTATGTTCAAATCAAACAGGCCATTTAATGTTTCAGGTTTCCTAAGACCTAGCAGGTTGTTTGTCTAAAAAGGAATTAATTGCATTATTTTTGATGCGATATATGTAATTGTGTAATTCCGAGGTAACATCGACTAACTCGTTCCCCTGTGTTGGCCTGTTTTCCCGAGGGCTGTTCAGCTGCTCTGCAAGCGCGTTTCCTGCAAGCGTGGATCTTCGCGTTCATGGTCTCACAGACCTTAGAAACGCACCCGTGGGATAATTTTGCGTGAAGAATCCATGCTCGGGAAATAAAGTCTTTGAAACTTCCAAAGTTTTTATTTTCCTTTTAATAAGAGTGCGCTGTAGGTTGAGTGATGGAGGTTGTATCCAGTATTTAAAAAAATCGACAGAACACATTGCACATGGGGTTAGACGACCCCGTCCCATAACACAGACTGCACGAGGAATTCTTACAATTTGAAGAATTTTCTTTCCCTTTATTTTCCTTATATTAAATTGTCTTTTTTTAGGAAGGAAACGTTTCCTCCCATTGATGGCTTTATATATAAATTAATTTCAGAACAGGTACACTTTAAATAAACTACATCAAGCTAAGTGAAAGAACTACAGAAATTGATGCTTGAAAATTCTCAGTGGTGGTTGAACACAGCTTTTGAGGTAGCAAATAATTTTTAAAACCCATTCTTGCATTGCTATAAACATACATTCTTATATTTCTACTGGTTTTGTCAGCAATGCTTCTTTTCCTGCCTCTGTTGACTTTTGTCCAGGTAATTTCTTCACCGCTGCATCCGTAATTCTGGCCGGCGCTGGTTAATCAGGCCTGCCTTAACTGGATAATCTTTTCAGCAGGTCCTGGCAGGTTATGGGCAGGATTCCTGCCTTCGACAGGGGCGCAGGCAGGGTCACTACCTGCGGGGACAGCACTCGATTTGCTTCCCCACTCTTCCGAGATGCTAACGTTAATGATGAATGTTATGAATAATAACGCTGCTCGTCCGGAATCAACTGGAAACTCGCTATTGTCGTCGTCTTTATACTTTATCGCTTTTCCATATGGGAACTGGAAAATCACTCTGAATGTGTAGAGGCAGATAAGTGTTTTGGTCCTGGGTGTTTTCCTGAGATTGTTTACCGACGGCTCGGGCTGGAATCGCTACATCTAATTGACTGGTAACAGTATGCAGCATCAGTGTGATTATTTTCGGAGTTATCTGTGCTAGGGCTGCTGCAGCGCGGAGAGGATGCTATAGATGGACGGTGACGTCTCTGCCACTTCAATTATGGCCGGTACCCAACTCAGCGTGCATCTCGCCCCTCTCCGCACCAGCACCGGCGCAGCAGGCCGGCGGCCGGGGGAGCCGTGGGTGAGGATGCTCAGCAGGAGCATGGCCGTGGGGACAGATCCCACTGCGTGCAGTGGCAGGGAGAGGTCCAGGATGGGCTCCCGCTGCTGCCCTGGAGCCCGCAGGGTGCTGATGGCTGCTGGTGGGGTGTGCGCTCCCCCTTTGAGAGGGATGGAGGGATGGATCCCAGCTGGATGGTCAAAAATCTGTGGAAATTCAGGATTTCAGATTATGAAGTGTAGGTGGGGCTTAAAAAAAAAAAAGTTTTTAAAAAGAGCATTTAATGGATTATTTTCTGGCTCCTGCTGCCTTGGTGGCAGCCCCTATAGATGCTGTAGGATGATCCAAGTTCATAAAAATGAATGACTAAATAAAGCCTAAAATTCTAGGAACCCCTGTATCAGTGTCTTTTAAAATGGGTTTATTTTTAAGTGTGGAAAAAGTGGAGAACTGTGACCTATTGTACTACCTATAAATGAAAAGTAGGTACTAAATATTTTATTTTTCCCCACTGGTCTATTTATTCTTCTGCCTTGCTTTTCAATCTTCATGTAAAGTTTGTGCGTGAGTGTGTGTGTGTACTTTCTCTCGATGAGCACATACAGTATCTGTAACCGTGGGCTGGATTTAATAATTCAAAGTAATATGAAACCTTGCCAGTATGGAAATAGGCTTGTCATTGGCTCTATCTGCTAGCTAGCTAGGGTGAAAAAAAAAATCTCATTTTTGGAAAAATAATCAAAGATTATCAGCTGTATCTAGGAATTTCTGGAGACTCTCCGAGAGGAGTCGCCTCCTCGGCCCATATGCATTGAAACTTTCCCATTTACACGGAAATATAATGCTTATGTTAAAAATGTATCTAAATATTTTTGTGTTGGACTCCTGTCACTTCTCGCTCTCTGTTTTTTGGCAAGATGCTAGCCAGAGAACGAGGTGAAAATGACGCTGGAGTAATTAGTGGACAGAGTCAGAGCATTGAAAGAAACACTGAGAGCACAATGAAGTGGAGGAAAAAGGCAAAAATCCCCACCAAAACCCAGAAGGCAGAAACCTGGGCTTCACTTCTGTCCCCTGCCCTTCTTCCCCTGGCTTCAGCAATCACTTGGGTGCTCGCCTCTATTTTTGTCAGATGGAAATGTGTTTAAGCATATGCTCGATGTTAAACATATTTAAGCGCTTTGCGAAGTCGCGAGCCGCCGGCCAGGCTCAGGGAAGGAAATGCCGCTCCTCGGAAATGTGAGCTGCAGTCCTTTATCTTTAGCTCTCTTCGTGATGTACAGTGATATATTTTTAAGCTCTTAAGGAGCATTAAGAGCATTTTGCTACCAAAAAGAAACAGTATTCGAGGAATATCACCTAAATTACAGCAGAGACTCAACATATAAGTGTGTGTGTATATATATATAAAATAAACACACACACAGTGAGAGTCATTAAATGCAGACCCCTGCACAGCACAGACAAAAAGGGTATCGGAGCACTGAGTCATGCACTTTGTTTTGAGATACCGTGGCCGTCATATTTTGAAGAAAAAATTAAACCAGTTAAAAAGTTTTTTATCCAATTAAGATCCTTAAAATGCAGTCCCTGTGCCCTTTATATTCCCGCCTTTAAAAAAAAATAAATTATATAAATATAGATAGAGAGCATCATGATTGAAATTCCCAGGGGGGATTTTTGTGGAACTTCAGAGCAAATGTGGTTGACACTTGTTCTTTGTTACCCTTGGGCTACTGTTTTGATCGTTGACTGAATGGATTTATTCTTGTCAGCGCAATGAATTTTTCACTCTTGTCGTAAGTAAATTTTACAATCCCTTCTCATGTGTAAATGAAGTACCAGTTTATTCAGGTGCTTTACGTTTCAACCAACTTTGGAAATCTGAAAAAGGAATGCCAGCAGATTGAAGGGATGAAACCTGAAATCCAAATCCCGCTTTCATTAAGCCATTCTGGGAAATGCGTTGCGATTCAGAGGCCTGATTCATTTATTTTTCTTCACGTGGATGGGAGGCACATGAAACTAAGCAGCAATGGTGAAATAATTGGTATGAAGATGGAGAAGCTTAATTTTGATGAAGCAATTAGTAGTTGTTTCCTGATTGCTCGTACTCCTGTGAAGAGGAGGTGAAGAAGATCGTGTCACCTCTTTCAATTCTGAACCGTTTCACAGCTCCCAAGACCTTTTGCCCTGCTATTGGACACCAGCGAAAGTTGCTTTGAATTTTTTTCAGAAAGTGTATTGCAACCACGGATTCTCAAGAAGGTTAAACATAAATTAGTCATAAAGCCAACAAAAGAGAGAGGAAAAGATGAGGCTGTACGATTATCGTCCAAATTTCTGTGTTTTCAAACTGCTAGTGTTTAATTAAGGAAAAAAAAAAGGAGCTAAATTCTTTTGCTCTTTAGAATAATAATAATAATAAAAAAACGCTTTGGAAAACACTGCCATTTATAACCTCAAACATTAATGTGCAACGAGCTATGTAATGCTGCAGATCTGAGCAGTGTTTAAGACAACAAAGTGCTATTTGATAGTCTAGCCTTTCTGTGGAACAGCTCTTCTTCCTGCCTTTGATGTGTGGATGGTTTATTTAATCAATTATTAATCAAAGTTATGGCATTCTTCTTATATATTTAGGTAAAAACTAAAAGATGCCTTTTCTTGCTTTCTTGTTTAAATAAAAGTTTAAATAGAATGCGGAAATACTTGCTTTTGAACAAAAAACCCCCCAACATATTGGAGAGCTTCCAGTTTCGAGCGTTTGAGCAGTATATTGTACGTTGAGGAAAAAAGAGGAGGAAAAAAAATAGACGTTTCTAAGTTCTGTAGCTCAGCCAAAGACACCAGAAGGTTTCTGCTAACCTGCCTCGATAGAACAAAGAGCAGGACAAATAATTTGATTAGCGTTTTCTTCGCCCGGGTGCCGAACCCGACACGGAGGCGCGGAGCGTGGCGGTGCCGGGGAGCGGGGTGGGCAGCCGGACACTCGGCGCGCGGAGCATCTTGAGCAGTTGGTAACATTTGGCAGCTTAACATAGAGAAAATGACTGCTAGGGAAATCTCAACTGCTGCTAATTAGCAGCAATGAACTGTGGGTAAGGACAGTACGTTTTAATGTGAGAAGAATTTTACAATAACCACCACACTGAAAGAAATAGGAGGAAATGCTCCCTAGCTGACCCTTGTGGCAATCTAAGCTGCATATTGCAATAATCCTGTAAATTACCGTGCTTTTTTATACAGTAACTTGGAGTTAATTAGTAATTTAACATTCCTCTACGCTATTAAATGTCTTTCTTGCATTATATTATGTTGTTTCATGGTCTTACCTTAACACTAATGGGGTTTAGTTATATTTTCTCAAAACAGTAACAGTAAAATAAAACCGAGCCGGAAAATTAATTAGTTCTCTTTTACCTTTGATTTACCTGTTAGTAACAATTAAGTGGCAACGTACAGGTTTGGAGTGGTGCGAGGTTACGCGGAGATGAACAGACTCCTGGGATGTGCTGCTGGCGCAGGGGGGATGAAGATGAGTAGTGGGCGAAGCGTTGGGGCCCCCGCCGCAGGCACCACGGGATTGGGGCAGGGGGAAGGCAGGGGGGCGTCCCCGCGTTGCCCTCACGGCGTCGGGGCTGGGTGATGGAGGCTGGGGAATTTGGCAAAGCGTGGCTGGGGCAGCATCCCTGTGCTGCCGGGGAGAGCGTTGGTTGTGTAAAGCTGGAGCTATGCGCAATTTATTCCTCCTTCTGTGTCGTCTTTGCGGCTGCAGGAATCCGTGGGCTAATTAGAGTAACCAACAATGATGAAACATGTGATCTGAGTGAAAGTTTAGGATATAATTACGTGGGGCAGCAGGTGAAAGAGTCTCTCCTAGATTAATCCGGCACAAATTAAAAGTTGGAGTGCTTTTTCCTCTCCCCCCTTGCTCAACAGCCATCTTTTCAGCCGCGGTACGTGCTTCCTTTTGAAGCCATTGGAGTATTCGTGTTGATTAAGACAGGTTTCTCACCGGCTGTTTACGCAACTTAAGTGTTTGGAAGTGATGGGAGCTAAGGGGGCTGTTTTCCTTTCCTATCGGAGGATCCAGGTGGGCACCGCAGCGGAGCAATTTGGTGGAAGCGTCTTCGGGAGGAAGGGAAGAGCGAAAGGCGCGCGCTCGGGAAAGGGCTGAATCCCACACAAAACGCTTCCCGAAGACTTTGTCTCTAGGGGCTCCTGCTAAAAGCAGCCCTGCTACCATTTAAAACCCCCATTCTTTGCAGCTGGATTTGAGCATCCATAAAAAATTCATCCCTGCTTTAAGAGATTTCTGCTTTTCTGTCCTCCCCATTGTTAGACAAATTGAAGTGTGCACTCTGAAGGAGTGCGGCGGTGAACTGAGAATTTATTTACTCATTCGATTCTAATATTGAGAGAATCTGCTCTCCCCGTTCAAAGGGTAGAGCAACAATGCGAGTGACATCGGGTCAGCGGCACTTCACAGCTACCTGCGAGATAGAATTGTTCTCCTGGCAGATAGGAAGTGACTGAAACCTCTTTTTCTCATCAATGTCTATTATGATTGATGGCTCTATGGTCACACTGAATATGCCCTTTTTAAATAATTCACAATGTCATCATCATAGTACTAGTTTATAACTAGCCTGTTATTTTTACCTTTGTTCATTCACTAACAGGAGATTCGATAAATTAAGTACTATGGAATTTGGTAGCATTAGGACTGGTTGAAACATTCCTTTTTCTTTCCGTTTTCTTTCCTTTTTTTCCTTTTTTTTTCTTCTCCTTCTCTCAAGGCAATTAAAACCCTTCCTGCACACTGTAGCAAAGATTTTTAGAAAACTGTAAGCTTTGGGCATGATAATTCATTAAAAATCATTAAAATTCATTAAAAGTGAACATATTCTATATATTCTTGTTGGTGACGTTAATTAAAATACGAAGAAATCAACAAAATAGAGCAGGTACCTTCACCTTGGATTCGAGTTCAGCTGTCACGGGGAGTGCACTGAGAGTGTTTCAGGCATCACAAACGCCAAGGAAGTTCAGGATGAGAACTGGCCATTAATTGATGCTGAATATTATCCTTCGAGCCCGCTGGATAGAGTCCAAATAAAGGGTGCTCAGACTGGAAAGTTGAATTATTTTAGCCGTGGTTAATGGACAGAATATGTAATAGTGTACTTTGCAAATCAGATTTTTGTTTAGCTTTGAAATCTGGACTTAGTAAATCACATCAGACAGCAGTTGAGTATTTATCATCTCTCACTGAACGGTAGAAATGCTGCTAATAATTAATGGATGATGGGAATAATCATATCGATTTCTTTGCCAAGGATTTGTAATTAGGAGGCTTTAAGCAATTTTTACATTGCTTCAATCTTTTCTTTCTTTTTTGTTAAGCAGCTGAAAGTGAATGTCTAATTCATGCAAAACTGGGGGTTCCCTCCCGTACCCTGTTTTCATGCAGGGCCTGTCCTGGAGCCCTGTGCCTGTTCTGCAGGGCACCCCTGGAAGGCATACAACTGTGGCAGGGTGTTTGCAGCAGATTCCTGAGCAGGAGAAAAAGGTCCCAGGAAGCTTTTCTTGTTGATGCGGGAGCATCGCCTTCCGTGCAGATGCCAAGGCTGAAGGTGCCCTCGGAAGAGGATGGACCCAGCACTTCAGCACGGACAGTACTGTAGTGCTGCTCCTCACCGAACCTTGCTGGGCCGCCTCTGGGAGCGTTCCTGTGGCTGATAGGAATGGGAAAGCCTGCGGATGCTGTGGGTACAGAAATAGCTAAGATGTGGAGAGCTGCTTCTCTGTATAAGTTTCCTCATCCTGCTCTTGCTGGTTGGACTGGTACCTCTGCAGGGCAGTTTAGGGGTGAGCCTTAGGAGCACTGCTCAGAAAAAAAAAAAGCCTTGTCCCTGATGGTGGTTTCCAGAATCGATATATTTGGTACTTTCTGTGTGTGCTGTGAGTGAGGCAGGGTGCTTTCAGGCAGGAGCAGGTTTGATTAAGACAGTATAGCAGTTTTATATATTGAAGTGAACTCTGCACTTTTGGAAATTCAGCATAACTTTATCACTAAATATGGGACTGACATACCCATTTTCACCATCTCTTTTGGCACAGTCAAGGGCAGCCAGCTGGAAACATCCAGAATTTGTGTTCACCCAGTGGCTGCCTTCTCTGTTTTACTCTGGATTTAGGCTCTGTGCCTGGGAAACCCTCGGCAGCTCATCAGGGCTGAGCACAGGGATGGTGTTCTCTAGGCACGTGGAAGATTCTCCAGCTTTGGAAGTCGCGGGGAGAACGTCCCTGCAGGCACAGAGCAGCATCCCTTTCCCAAAGGATGGCGTGCAATGGGCTGGGCTCCTGCTTCCCCCTGCGAAAGCAGGCAGGGCGTGGCAGGGCTAAACCCAGAACTGTCGGGGTTTTGAAGAACTTGGAAATTAAGTTTCTAGTGGTGCATGAGATCTTCTGATCTTCGATTTGCTGTCAAATCTACTTAAGATACATGTCCGAAATATTTTTTTCCTTTTGGGGTTTTTGGGGGGAGAGGGGGTTGGGGTTTTTTTTTCATCTTTTTGTGTTTTTTTTTTTTTTTTTTCTTTTGTCTGTTTATTCATTTTGGTTTGGTGTGTTTGGATTTGTTTTCAGTCGGTTGTGGTTTTGGTTTTGGTTTTTCCCCCAGTAAGAAGCCATCTGCCTCGACAAAGATTTAGCTTCCCGAGATCTTCAGTGATACCTCCCAGGAGTGGAGATGATGCTGTAGCTCTGCTACTCCCTCTAGGACCTCATGGTAGTAATTAATAAGAAGAGAAGTTCTCAACTAACTGTGACAAATTGGAAAGCTGTGAATTTGGAGATAAGAGCGGAGGGTCACAGTTTATTTGTAACTGGGTTATCGAATCATAATAAGCACTTATAGCAAAAAGCATCATAAAAGAGAATAGTAAGGTACAAGAGCCCTGGAGTAATTGGGTTTTCCCACACAAATAAGATCCATGTAGCAAAAGAATTCCTTTTTGAAGAAACTCTTATAAATTTGGGGTCTACAGTTTCCATTAGCCCCTCGTCGTTACTAGCCCGTTGCAAGACAGATAAAATGCATAAAACAGCCCCACTATCTGATATCATAATCCTATTTGGTTATATTTCCTAACGTTCCCCAATGTGACTATAAAAAACCAAAAAGACAAAATTGCAAGAGGAATAATACAATATTTTGTGTCTTTCATGAAAATACAAAAAATGAGATTCTTTGTTCTTTTTAATGTATCTTTTTATTTGTCAATATTTGGCGTTTGATTTTAAAGAGTGTTAAAAATTCCAGTTTTGTGCACTGCAAGCATAGGGAGTTGACTAGAAAAAAATCATTCATTCACATGTTTTAGTCTTCAGAATTTTGGAATTTCTTCCTTCTATTTGAAGATGAAGGAATTAAGGAAGGAAAGTGAAATAAGGAAAATAGTAGTTTATGTTCTGGGGACATAAAAATGAAAGGTGAAGTGTTGACTCTGTAGCAGGTAACGGCAAAACTGCTGTCAGCCTTAAAATATTGCTGGGTTCCTGGACAAAATATTTGGACTTTGTGTTGGTTTTTATTTTTCAATCTCAGTCTCCCTCTTTCCATTTAAACCTGTTACCCCTTGTCCTGTCACTCCCTGCCCTTGGAAAAGCCCCCCCAGCTTTCTTGTAGCCCTCCCCGGCACTGGAAGGGGCTATAAGGTATCCCCGGAGCCTTCTCCTCTCCAGGCTGAGTCCAGTGTCCAGTGCCACCACAGTCTGACCCGGGGAGTCCTCACCACTCTTCCCGTGCCTGCCTCAACTACAGCCGCTTCAGCTGTGCCGGTGTGTTGGTGGTTTAACTGACACAAGCAGTCGGGGGCTGGTTCTGTGCAGTTTGCTGAGCAGTGGTGCCCTCTCACATCCTGACCAGCGGTTTGTGGGCAGCAGCGTGGTTATGAGGATCCCAAAGCCACGGGGCAACCTCTGCTCCTGGCTGGTACGCGGTGAAACTGAGTATGTTCTCTTCCTGTCTTTCTCCAGTTGGAAGCCCAGGTAACCCTGGACTTCAGGGAGCACTCCAGTTCCTGGGAAAATATCACTCTTTCCAAGTATCTGTTTGATTTCATTTGGTTTCATTCACATCCCTGAATAGTCTGCCTTATCAAACTATTGCTGGTGCAGGCACAGCTATCGCTACTTGTGATTTTTAATCTAGTATTTGTGAAGTAATTGGCTAATAGGGGGCGTTTCCTGCAGTGGAGTACTAAACTCCTCCATGGAGACAGAGCAGATCTCTTGCTGGGGAACTGTAAACTGCGTGGGGTGAATCACTCTTGCTTCATAGCTCTGTGGAAAATTAGGCTGACTTTTCAGAAGCAGCAAATTACTTTATTTTATTTTTTATATTTTTTATTTTGTTTTGCGATATGGTGGAGATGTCTGCCCAAGGCAGCAAGGCTTGGGCAGGGGCTCTGTCGAGCACTGCTGTGAAACAGCCAGATCAGGGTAAGAGATGATGCTTTCCAGCAGGAGCCAGTCCTTCCTCCAGCTCCCACCGCAGCCATCCCAAACAAATGCACTTGCTAGATGGGAAAAGGCTCAGAAGTTAGTACAAGGGGAGGATTTGTTCTTTGAATGACCTTTTTTGGGCCAGGGGGATGACCTTGAAGAAAAGCCCATTGTCTGGCTGTCGGGGGTGGCAGCAGGTCTGTCGGGCAGAGGGATGGCTCTGTTACCGCTCAGACATGACAGAGGGGAGGGAAAGGTTGTTCAAAGTTTAGGGATTAGTGGAAGAGAGAAGGGATGGTTTTGCTTGGTAGAGCATGCAATAACCATGCAATGTGTTAAGCAACCAGCTGAAATATGTGGCAGGGGTTTGAGGGTTTTTTAAGCCATCTCTGCTGGAGCCCCTTTGACTCGCCATCGCTCAGCACCACGCGCAACCACCCGCTTGTCTGAATCAGCCCTGTGAGGACGACGTTTGCAACGTTATTAAAACTGTTTTCCATTCTTTTTTTCCCACTGCTTAGCAGGGCCCAAACAACAGACAACTCCCAGTGTAGGTTGAGGTTTTCCCCTTCAGAAGCAGACATGTAGAGCTCACACCTTGCCTCAAACGTGGATGTCCACCCGAGGTCTTGGAGGGCACGTCCAGCATGAGTTGAGGTTAACTTTCCACTTCCAGAAGACACTGTTCATCCTCTGTCCGAGGACTGTCATGATGCAGATCCACCGTTCACTCGGTCGCGTACAGTTTGGGATGGAAGGCCATCCAGCTTATGGTGTGATGTACGTACTCTATATAAAATTAGCCGGCATGCCCTAAGGTGGAATTTGTCAGTAACAAAGAGCTCTGGGTAATGACGTCTAAACAAACACCATCTTTCTAATAGATTTTTGGTTTGCCCAAAACGGCAGAAAATCATTTATACCCACCCAAGCACGTGGTGGGGATGCCTTCTGAATGTGAAATGTTGCCCAGGTATGGGCAGGTATGGCCGTACCCGCTTGCCGCCACCTCTCTGAGTGGTTTGACTGTTGGAAAAGGCCATTTGCTGCTTCTCCTGTGACTGTCCCACCTGTGGTAGCATGGAGCAAAGCTTTTCCTGACCCAAGGGCCGGCAGAGCATCCCGGGGACAGAGCCGGCCACGCAGGGAGCGGGGTGGTGGGATGAGATGATGCCTGGTGGCCATGGTCCTTTTGGTTGCCCACCAACCGTCCGGTAGCAGAAAAAACACCCTCATGCATGAGAAACGCTCCCATTGCAGAGACTCCTGAAAAATCAGTGTTAGGTGGGGCTGCAGCGTCTGAATCGCAGTCTTTAGTTTATGAAAATTATAATTATTTTGATTTTTGTCCACAGACAGCTTGAAATGTTGCAAAACTCTGCAGGTGCTCTCTGTTATAACAAAACCCCAGAACAGATGGTGCAAGGTACCAGGCCAGCTCAAGGGATTAAACGCAAGGCTTTTGAAATTTAAAATTAAAGCTGGGTGATCTTGGGAAAATGTGCCTGCCAAACAAGCTTGCTTAAAAAAAAAAGTTCTCCAAGTTCTCCATACAAGCTGATTTAAATTCAAATGAGACAAAAATTGGGCACTTTAAAAGTGCTTAAGAGAGGATTAAAAATCTGCGATCAAGGAAAGAACGGGATGTGTATGAATTAGTTGTTGCAGTAGTGTTTTTTGTGTCCAGAAGCACATTTTCTCTCCATTTTCTCAGTAGCGCTTCAGCGGATGGTAGGGGAAAGGCTTTGCTAACCTTTCTTTTCCATTGTCTGCTGCTCCAAGTATGAATGAGACAGCGAATCCACCGTGCCGGGCAGCCTCACCCTCGGTGGTAGCAGAGATGATGCCCCTCTGTCCCATACCAGGGGTGCCCGGCAGTGGGACCACCATCCCGGGAGCGATGGGGAGGGGGCCATGCCCTGCGCTCCGTGCCTGTCTCACCTCGGGGCGGCTGGGAGGCTGGGGCTCTGCTCTGTTTCATGGGTATAAGATTCATTCATAAATTTTGCAATTAGAAGGACGAGGGCTCTCCTTTTGAGCCCGCTTTCCTTCCTTCCACGGCAGAAAGGAGCGGCGGAGGGAAGGCGGTGCCCGCTGCGAGCCGAGCGCGGTGCCGCGCTCCAGATGTCCCCTTTGTTTCAGCGGCATTGTTTCCCCTGCGCAGCGCAATTTCAATTTCTCGTTGGCACAGGACATTGTTTTCTGCATATCTTTTTTTTTTCTTTTTCTTTTTTTTTTTTTTTAAATCGCTCTTAATCGTGAGCCTAGTGGGGGCATTTAGGCTCACAATGAAGAAAAAAGCCTACTGGGTGAAAAAGCAGCAATCTCCCCGGCTTTGATGGCCTTGTTGGCCAGAATTTGGGACTCCAGCAAACGGTTTGCTACAGCTCTATTTAAAACAGAAAGGGCTGGCAAACACTGTAATGCTGGACGGTGTTTGCTAAAGCCTTTGTTAATGTATTAGATAACCTATTAATCACAACTTCTATATTCATACGCAAAATGCGCCTGGAGGACAATTTAATCATTTATTACAAGCACTTTATATATTTACTTTCCCTTTCCCCTCCCGTCGGAAGAGCCACGCTCATTAAGCAGGCACGCTGCGGGCAGGCGGCTGCGATGGGACGGGGGGCTGAGCCCGCGCCTGAACGGGAGCTGCGCGGGAGAGGGAAAACTGCAGAAAGTTTCAGCCCACACTGTGTTCTGATACGAATTTGAAAGCTGGCATGATTAAAGTAATTGAAAGAGTCTCTCTTATTTTTCTTTCCTATTCCTGTCTCATCTTGTCATATTAAAGGTTTTTAAAGACTTTAATTAGGTATACTGGTTACGGAGACGACAGAGAGCAACCCTTTCCACGCCCAGACACTTGATGGAAGATGATCACTTTGGCAGGTACAGGCTGGCAAGCTGAACCGATATAAATTAACTAGGAAAGGTTAAATTAGAGTAAAATGAGGATTGTAGACCAATCTACGAGGCAAAGTTAATTCTGCACCGGTGCCTCGCTCCGTCCGCCGTGCTTTAGTCATAACTGCGTGGGTAGCTGGGGATTAGGGAGCCTTTCCACGCAGATCGTTGTTAATTGTTTCTTTAAAAAGGAATTCTGATGTGGAAGGATGAGTTGAGGTTGCGAACTCTGGGGGGCGGGCAGTGCGCCTCTTCGTTTTATGGCTGTGGAACGCTTTGTGTAGAAAGCAAAGCAAAGCCAACAAGGCTCGGGAAGGCTACCATCGGGTGGAGAGCGGGGGAAGCGAGAAGACCGGAGATGCGCTTCTGTGCAGCCACCTGGACCTTCAGCCCATGGTCCAGTGCGTCACTGTCCTCCCTCAAGGGCTCAAAAGAGGGCCAAAAGGTACCTCGTGTTTCAGATATCCAGCTTTGCTCTTTGGACCCGCTGGGGAGAGCAGGCTGTAAGGTACCAGGGGTCAGGCCAGTGGGGTCCATTGGGATGCAGGGACCTGGGGTGGGCTCTGGTCAAACCTCCTGCTCTAAGCTCAGCCAACATGGGAAGCTTGGCTCTGGTTGCCCAGGGTCTGGTCCTGTTGAGTTTTGGATATCTGTACGGATGCTGTCCATGACCTCCACCCTGTGGACTCCCCTGGGCTTACTCCAGGCTGTCCATGTCTTCCTCACCTGGCACCTCCTTCCCCACTCCTCTCTGCCCATTGCCCAGCACCCCCGTGTAGGACTTTGCACCCCCATTGCTTAACCTCAGGAGGTCCTCTGGGGCTGATTCCCCACCCTGCCACTGCTCCCCAGCCACCACAGGCAGCAGTGTGCCACCTGGGATATTGTCACACAGCATCCCGGTGACAAGGGAAAACCTCAGCCTTGAGTCACCTCAAATGTTCTGCTGAGTCGGCACCAAGTCTTTTGGATGGACCTAGCTGGTGTGTGATTTTAGTGGCCAAGGCTGAAAAAAAAGTGGCAGTATGATCGCGATGTATAAATGTTAACATGTTTAAATTATTTTACAGTGTGCAGTAAGACGGTATTACCTACTGATTGTCCTGGATCGCTTTTTTAACTCTCCTGTAGTCCAGTTGAACAATGCAAACAAACAGGGATTGATCCTCCCCTTTCTCTGAATTAAAAAAAGAATGATTATTTTTGTGTTTTATCAGGATGTCTATTTGTTTTGGTATTCAATTACAGGGTTCATTAAATAAAGATCCCTGTAGCTATATTTCATCTTTTCTTCGCAATAGGATACCGTGGTGGATGTTCCCAACGCAACGCGTGAGGGAAAAGCTAAGGGGCTTCCTCATTGCCTGCAGTTAAGAAATAACATTTGCCACCTCAAACCAGTAGAAAATCGTAGGATTTTCAAAATGCGAGCCTCGCGCATGGTCTGCAGCCAGCGTTGCGTCACCGAGGCGGGCTGCTTCCCCAGCACCGTTTTCGGGAGCTGCGATAGCTGGTAACGATGTTTTTAATTTGTTTGGCGGTCTTTAATCTACCCCTTTGTTAGAGTGTTTGGTGCTGAAGTATTTTTTCAAGGACTTTGTGGTTGCTATAGATATTTTATTCCATAATAAAGATTACATTGCATGTAATCCTATGAAAAGATACAGTAATTAATTTGATAATTGCTAAGGAGTCGATAAGTATTTAAAACCTTAATTACGTATAACCTTGTTTTCTCTTGCAGCTCATCAGATACAGAGCCTTTGAAGAGGGGGAACGGGCTTTTGCCGCGAAGGCCCGGCGTCAGCACCGCCTTGCCGCCGCAGGTCTGCCCTGCCCGGCTCTTCGTGCGTCTCCCGACGACCAGCCGGGGCGTAAAAAGGCTGAATCCACCGCGGAGAGCCCGCAGGCGCGGGGAAGTTGTTCTCTAAAGCTCTGGAGAAATGCAGTGCATTTATCAGCTTTGAGTGGATATCATTGTGTTTATAACAGAGTGGAGGCACCATGCAATTTTGCTCTTGAAATTGGTTTATATAGATGACTGGTTGCTGTGAAGTGTGTGTCAGAGTTGCATGCAGCCGTTATGAAGTAGTACAATTGTCATCGCTTCTTACATGGTTGTTGAGAAGAGCTTGAGAGCCCAGCTCAGTCAGCTGTTGAATAGATAACCCAACACAGTTAACGTGGCATACATTGTAAAGAATTACATGCCTGCTACAATGAGCTCTGGGCCTTTGGTCTAGATAATAATCCTGGTGGGTGTACCACGTGTAGTGGCTGTCTGATCGCTCAGATATGACTGACGAAACATAAAGAAAAATGTCAGTCGGCTAAAAGAAAAATGCTGCTGTAAGTTTGTTTAAGGTTCATGTAAACGGCTGTGCTTTTTTATTTAACCCCGGCTCTCCCAAAGACTTGGCTGTCAAGCTAAATGCAGATCTGTAAGTAAGCTGCGGGTGAAACTCCGGTTTAGATCACGTTGAGATTTGTCAGCTGCGATAAAGGCTTTGGCCATCCCTTCCCATCGCGGTGGCCTTGTCTTCTCATTTCACGGCAAGCGAAGTCCTCGTGTCAGTTTACATTTGTGATGCGCGAGCCTAACGCCACTAAAAAGGACGAGTGTTCGCGACTTTTTAAGTGCTGTGGCATAATTCATTTCAGTGAATTGAAGTACGCCAGAATAATCAAGCTGGCAATATGGACTGGGCTGGAGAAGCAGTAATTAATACTGCTAGCAAATTAAAAAAAATAGAATTATTTGCGGCGTAAAAGTTACACGGCCGCTTGCCGCTCAGAAGGGGCTCCGACACTGGAAAGATCACAGAATCACAGACTGGTTTGGGTTGGAAGGGACCTTACAGACCATCTAGTTCCACCCCCCTGTTGTGGGCAGGGACACCCTCCACTAGACCAGGTTGCTCAAAGCCAGGCATGCTCAAAGATGTCTGTCACCTCAAAGATGAGCATGGATGAGAAATACCTCCGTGACCTTGAGGCACTGCCAAGCCTGCAGAATCAGAGGAGGCCAAGGCCAAGGCTGATGTTGCTCCGGGCTGCATCTATGGATTGCAAGAGCTGGATGCGGACTGTACGAACGAGAGGGCTGAAGGGGCTGGTGTGGCCACCATGAAGACCCATTGCCTACACCGTGCTGCAGGGGAAGGAGGCTTAAGGTCCCACCAATCCTTGCACAACCTGAGTTTTCTTTTTTTGTACCAGGAAACCAAGATTATTTTTTTTTAGGTTGTTTGCATTTTGTGCAGATGTTCCCGTTTGGAGAGAAGACAGTTTTGCAGTAATGCGGCTGCCCTTGCTGAAACTGCAGCTGGGATCCTCGTATGTCTTGCACACAAGCGCCAGTGAGCGCAGGGACCCAAGTTGGGACATCTGTCCGTGACCACTGGTGGTCACTCTGTCCATGAGGCGCTAATTTCAGAGGCTTCTCTGTAGTGGGACTAAAATCTTACCTCACCCAACTGATTTGACAATTGCTAATTAATTTCCAGATGTTTTAATGTCATGTAAATAATGGTTTGAGAATTGCTTTTACTCGCCCAAGTGATTGTACCGAGGAGTTGCCAGAAAGATGGCACTCCACCCAAAAGCTGTCATCATTTTTGATGACGTAGGTTGCGGCCACTCCATTTAGTATGTTTCGAAGAGCAGCATCGCGGTGGCGGTGCTTGTGTCGTGGCAGACGGGGCTTTTCTAGGGTAACTCGAGTAAGAGTTGCTTCTGCAACACATAAACCTCTGTAGCCTGCTTTGCTTCTTTTTTATTTTTCCACAGTAGTCAAATATTGGTGCTTTATTTATGACACCAATAATACTTCTGTGCCACAACAGGACACTTTTATTGCTGGTTTTGAAGTATTTGCATTTTTATTCAAAAGTCTGAGCCAAGCAGCAACCTGGAAAAAAAAAATCAAAGTGAATAAAGAAGAATTTGACAAAAATATGCATTGCGTGCCCCTGAATAGCCGAGGAGAGGAAGCTGTGTGCCGCAGGGTCCCTAACCTTTCCACCCAGGGGGCTGGCTGCCGGGTTTGAGGAGCAGCGGGTGGGCGGCAGTCGCACGTGGGGCTGGGGTGGGCTGTGGGGCGCTATGGGGCAGAGGTCACCTCCACCTCGCTCATCCCTGGCAGCATGCAAGCGATGCATCGTGTCCGGGTTTTGCCGCTAAGAGGAAGTAGATGGGGTGCGTGTGCGATTGGTCTCAGGCATGTCGCTGAACAGGTCTGGTTTAACGTACGGTGTGTTTCTGCCTGTCCGGCCGGAAAGGCCGTCTGGGCACCTTGGATTTTAGCAGTACGAATTTCAGGATACACGTTTGGGCTGAGAGTGGGAGCATCTTGCCCAGTGGAGAAGCTTTCCGCAGCACAGGAAAGGTTGGGGTTGACGGAGGGAGGCGACGGAGACTGTCTGTGCCATTGTAATTTCTGATATCATTCAGTGCATGACTTTGTCATGTGAGATGCAAATATCCAGCACATGCAGGAAAATGCCAGATGCAGCTCTTCCCTGCTTTATTGTTTCCTCCCAGTTTACATGGCAGTCTAACTTGTATTTTTTTGAACCCCCATTTATTTCCAGAGCTCGCGGTAGCACTGTGGTAGCTCAGAGCCGCTTCCGAAGCACGGGCCGTGTTGAACAGAACGGGTGTCTGCTCCGACTGGGGCTGAACCAACGTCCCGCTGGCACCAGGCTGAGCTTGGAAATCTTTCCTGTCTCAAACCGCCAGACTGTACTGGGGAAGGTGAGAACGGAAGGAAACATCCCACTCAAAACACCCAGAGAACTTGGAAAGGTGGGTTTGGACCCAGCATACCTTGGGTATGAACCTCTCGTTCATACAACTTTCCTATGGCTTGGAAAAGGGGTTTGGACCTTTGGGTCTGAAGTTGGAGCAGGCAAGAGAAGGCGACAAGGGACAGGAGTTAGAGACGATGGCTTTATTTCTTTCACCCCAAATTCTTCCATAATATTTAGTCCTACAAGGTCTCTACTCACAGCTCTTGTGTGCGGTGTTCCTCTCCACAGCCATCCTGCCGGAGATGCCACCGGCTTAGAGGGATTTTCTTTGCAGTGCAGCTAAATTTGACTCCTTCCGATGAGTAGAATTCTCTTTGCATGGCCACACTCTTCCTTGCTGGGCACATACAGTCTCGTTTTACCATTACCCGTCCTGTGTTAACTCTGATTTGAATGTCGTTGTTGGAGGATGCACAAAAGCCTGTGCCAGTCCTTCCTTTGTCCTTGCGTTTCCCATTAATTGCAGCACCGGTTGTAAAGTGGTTTGTGGCAATTTTCGTGTGGAAATGACTCAGGGTTCTACTGTAACCCCGAGTGTCTTCCAGGTCTTTATTGTTGGGGTGTGGCCAGTCGTAATTTGGCCACTTGTCTTGCTGTTCTCCTCCTTCCGCTTCCACCTCCTGCCCCAAACACTTTTTATTTTCTCTTTGTGAGAAAGTCCCCTTAAAGAAATCCCCTTTCAGGAAGTATTTCTGAAAATACCTAGTAGTGATGATGCCAACCCAACTTTTTTGGGGGGGAAAAACATTACGCCTGAAGTAGTCTTACGTTGTCTATGTATTTGGCCCAGGTAAAGGGTTCAAAACTCATCCCAGGGGGTCAGAAAAATTCTAAAAAGAAAAAAAAAATCCAAGCAGCCTCTGTGTTAAAATCTAGTCTTACCAAAAAAAAAAAAAAGAAAGGCTGAGAGAAAAGATTAGTGCTAAATAATAGAAAGATAGCAGCAGAATGTATCATTTTACAGCTAAGGAATATATATTCACGCAGGTGCAGGAGCTTCTCCCTTATATGCGATAGCTACTCATTCTTTAAACAGCCAAAGTGGGCCTTTCTAGTTTAGATTCTCGGAATTGCCCTCTGGAGGCACCTGTCTGTTCCTCTGAATACTTTAACTGAAATCAATAGCAATAGGATGCGGTTCGGTATTAGGCTGAAAAATGGATGCCCTTCATATTTTTTTAGTAATCTTATGATATCCTAATTCTTAAAATTATGCTGGAGGATTTCGTTTATATATACACATGACATATGTTTATGCATTTTAATATGAAACCCTTTATAAATGGATGATATTCAAATTTCAGTCTCTAATGATGCAATGTGTGCGGCATGAAATGCAGCAATTTTTCACAGTTTCTATTGCTGCGTTTTACTTACGGTACTAAAATTTCAACTCCCCTTCAGAAACCTGGCACAAACCCACTACAATAGTCCAGAAAACACAGTTTGAGATAAAGTCTTTAAACTATTTTCTTGGTTTTCTTAATATAGAAGGGGATTTTGGGTTGGGTTGGGTCTTTTTAATTTTTTTTTTCCTTTTTTATCTTTGCCTTTCTTCCACCACCAGCTCAGTAAAAACGTGCACGCAGCTGATTTCGGAAGCGGTCCCTCGAGCGGGGTTGGGAATCGCTGGCAGCCGGAGCCCTTGTGCCTGCAGCACGTCCTGGGTTCAGCGCCGAGCCGGCTGCAGCCGTCGTGCTCATGCTCTAAAGGTTACGCTTCCCAGGCCCCGGGTGTGAGCGGGCATGAGGTTTGCTTTGCAGAGAGCACACAGTCTTGTTTGATGTTCAGGGTTCCTCCGTCGCCCTCCTTTTCAGAGCCAGGCTCCTGGGCGAGGCTGTTGAGGAAGGTGAGGCTCGTGAAAAATAATCAAATGAGGAATACCTTGCAGAAATATATGGAGTATGTGCGTATATATATGTATGCACACGTGTATTTAAGAGAGCTGCCTCCACCCTTGGCTCCTGAGGGGAAACAGGCAGTGTGTGATGCCTTGGAGGAGGCTGTGGGGGGGTTGGGAGGGTGGAATGGCCACGTGCAGCAGTGCCATGCACAAGGATGTCCACACTTTTTCCATCCTTGCCTTTTTCCTTCTCCCACTGAGTCCCTTGTCGCGTTTATCCTCTCGGGAAGTTGCAAGCATGGAGAGGTGGAGTTTCAGGGTCTCCATTCCTTCCCTGCCCTGCGTACGGGGGGAAATTCTGGGAGGAGAAGGTCATGGGGTTCCTCTGGGGGGTGGGGTACAGCTCTTTGTGTCTCACCTCTCCCGCTCTGATGGAGGAATCCAGTTACATGCTGGGCAAAGCTGCCTGAGCCCACTGCCCCTTCGAGGCACACAAAGGACTATCTGGACCTGGAGCTGTAGTCTGGAGCAGGAACCCCTGTTTGCTGAAGCTCGGTGTGCGGTGGCAGTGCTCTCCACCCGCCTTGTCTGTTTTAGTCTCAGAATTAAGGTCACACCACATACTGCATCACGCCACGTATATGCGTTACTTGGGCAAATTTAAGCCCAGTTGGAGTGGGACCAGAGTTTTACCACCCCTCCTGCCCCTCCAGCAGGCTGCCGTGGGCAGACTGGCTGTAGCCCAGAGATGCACCCTAGTCCCCGGGTACCCACTGGAGCCGTCCAATTCCGCGCAGGGTGCTCAGGATGACGTTTTTAAAGAATGGTTAGAGGATTTGTCCAACAAACAGGGCGAAGAGAGCCGTTCTGCTGGACTGTCAGTGGCTGAACAGGAGCACAGCTCCGTGGAAGGTGAATTTGGTCTGGTACAACAGTGCGGGATGCACACAGTGTAAAAGCTTAGTAGAAGCCTATTGTGGCTCTGAAACCTGGGAAAAATATTGAGGTTTTTGTTCTGTTGTGGTTTTTTTCAGCTTAAATGTTTTGGGGATTTTGTTTTGGATTATTTTTTTTTTCAGGTAAAGTAGTTTTATTTTAATAACTGTAACCAGCTCTGTTTGTGTCCTTTAGCCATAAATCCCCACAGCGATTACGTTTCTTTGCTAATGGAAATAAAAGGTGAGAGAACTAAAAATAATAATAAAAATACTTCAGGTCTCTACACTTGAATTCAATTAATGCCTCCATCTTAGTCTATCAAACACTTGAGAGAGCCACAATAAGAGGAGATATAGATATAAGTGCCTAAACAAAGTGGTCAACCGTTGCACAGCCGTATAAAGCACCCCCTCTTCACGAACGTGCTCAAAAAATCAAATTAACACTTTTATTTTCTCCAATTACTTTAACTACTTTCACCTTAAACCCATGCAAATAATAATAAAACCTTATAAAAGGCACTGCCGTTGCTCCTGCGAGAGGCAGAAGGTGGGAGTCCACCCCGGCTCTCGAGCAGGGGCCGGGGCTCTCCTCCCTGGCCATGCCAGTTGTGATTTGCTCTTAGCCTTCGAAAGAAGCCTCTGTAAATTTATGTCCTTTTTTTATTTTTTATTTTTTTTTAGTGTAAATCCCTGGGGATGGGTTAGAAAACGCTTCAGTGCTTTTAAAAATAGCATTTTGCTTGAGCAGTGGCTGGGTTGGTGCCGCAGACCATATGTATTTATTTGTTTGGAGGGTCCAAGGCTGGAGTCCTGCCCTGCATCACTTCCTCCGTGTCCTTCCTTCGCACCCCACGCTCCCCACTGCTCCTTGTTAAAAGGAAGTTTAGTCTCTGTTTTCCTTTCAATGGCCATTATCTGTTGGACTAACCAAACCCCGAAGAAGGCCATCGTCTCTGAAAGGCTAATTATTTTGGTTTATAATTGTTCTATCTCCAGTTTTCCCACAGCACCAAGGAACACATGGTCTGAACTGAGAGAGAATGATTGCCATGATGTCATTTTACCTAAAACTGGCTTGCCACAGTGACCCTGCCCAGGAAGGAGCCTCGACGCATCCTTTGTTCCCCTCCTGCGATGGTGCAGGAGGAGCAGAGAGGTGTTGGGGAGGGAAGGTTTCGGAAGCAGGGTGCTGCTGGGGTCCCCTCCCAGCACATCACCTGGGGAAAGGTCCTGCTGCTTGGACCTCTCCAGCCCAGCCTCTGCGTGGGTGTCGGTGTTGGGACATCCAGCATCACCTAATGGAGGCTCCGGTTGAAAATCTAAACTCTGCAACTCTCCCCAGGCCAAGGCTTTAGCGAGGAGGAGGATGGGTCGCCAGCATGTTTCCTGTTAAAACGAGCAGATTAGCAAATTTGCAGAATTTCACTGGGAAGCCACAAAACACAGCAATGAAGACGCCCTTCGTACACATCAAGCAAGGGCTGAAGCTGCAGTGCAAGCACATACAGGGGTATACGTTCTTCTTCTGTACCGTAATGCCCGGGTCGCTTGATCACGGGTTCGCTTCACAATGTCTGGCACCGTACGAACACGGCACAGCAAATTCCCTACTTCTCCAGGGGACCGAAACTGGCAGTGCCTCTCGCCATGAGCAGCCATGGAGATGGTGTGTCAGGAGTCAGCACTGCCCCTTGGCACGGCCACGGGGTTCCCAGCGAAAACCTGCCCTGTCTGTGTCGGTCGGCGCTGGTTCTCCCAGCAGATGGCTTTGTGGAAGCATCCTCGGTACGCAGGATCAACACAACACTTAAAAAATATTGGTCTTTGTACCCTGCACGCTGGGAAACGATGCAAAGGAGGTGCCAGGCAGCTCCCTTGGCAAAGTGACAAATGAAAGAGAGAAGGAACCACAACCAGCCTGTAGTGCCAAAGTGGAGGTTTTGGGGAAGATGCTCTCCTCGAGACGTGGCCCGCTGGGCACAGGAGTTCGTTGGGACCAGCTTGGCCTGATGAGCCTGTATTTGCCTCAACAGAAGAAAGCAATTATTCATACCTCATGTACCTGAATAAATAGAGCATTTCCCATCCCTGGGTTCCAGGCAGGCTTTAAAACGAGTAGAGTCTGTTAATGGTGTTGATGTTTCGCCTGCCTGCAACCATTGCCTCCAGACACCTTTTGTATTTGGAAAACACTGTTTACTAGGAATATCCAGAAAATGTATGTGTACACAAATTGTTATGGATTTGTTTACAGCTGAAAAACACCCCGTGTTCATCCTCAGGCCCTGGACATCCTGAAATAACTCAGGAGTCAAGGCTCTGACTGGCAATTTAGCTCAAGTGTCCCGTCTCCTGGAAGACAACTTGGGTGCGAGCACTGTGAACGGCTTTCCTGAGCCTCCTACACGCGCTCTACCAGACACCCGTACTGAACGGTGTGGAACCGTGATTTCTGAGATGCCAGTACCACAGCCGGCGGGGCTCCCCCTGCCAGGCACAGCTCGCTGCCCGCTGGCGAGGAGCAGAGGTTTGCAGCGTGTCGCCAGCCCAGTCTCGGCTCACACTGGCTGGAGTCACCTGTTCTGCCGGCCCAAAGGACGAATATTGAGGTTTGGACCTCTTCCCCAGTCACAACGTTAAATTGTGCCTGTGCTAGGGGTGCTCAGAAATGCCAACATGTTTATTTTAATGTTTTCAACTTCGAGATTTCTGTTAAATATTGTAACAAAACCGCCACTGATTTATATACTGGAATGATTTCCAAAATATTTTTGTTAGGAAAAAAATATTGGTTCATCATTTTTGTTAAGAAAAAGGTATTTTTTGGTCTTAAAATGGAGATCTGTTCCAGAAGAAAACATCATAGGGGTTGATAAAAATATCTTAGAAAATAGCACAGAATAAAAAAAAGGCACCAGTTTTTCTTTCTTTAAAGGCCAGGCTTGAGCACAAAGGGACTGAGGCTCGTGGCCAGCTCTGCCTGGCGGGGCTCGGCGCGGCTGGGCCCGCTGCTCCGTTCAGGGGAGGGTGCAGACATGGTGCACCCAGAGGGATTGCCTCCCGGTGCCTCTTCCATGCCTCCTTCCCTGATACCGAGGGCTCACGTGGGTTACCGGTGCACAGTTTTGTATGTACTGTGTCGGTGAAGAAGGCGGTCCCGTGTACGCAGTTGTGCGTACGGTCGTACATACACGTATCAACCACAGCCTGAATTTTCATGAGATAAATGCCTCTTTGCAGTTGGCAGGAAAAATGCCTAAATGCCGCTGGAATATTCCTTACCTGCTACCAACAATTATTATTTTTAGTAGCATCATTATGCAGTAGGGTGCTTCCTCAAGTTAAACCAGTTAAACTGAAATATTTCTCTCCTGTAGAAAACCCCCACAAGTCAATGCCTTTGAAGGTTGGTGGTTTGGGTTTTTTTCCATCTTAACTCCTGCATCGTTGATTTAAGTGTCGTCTGCAATCTGTAATTGTGAAAACATTTTGAAAGAATTAAAATGCTTACGCACTTGTACCCATTCGTTGCTACTGAGGTGTTAAAATAATTTATTCCATTATATTAACGATTGCTTGATGCATCAAAAGATAATTTGCCATGTAATTTTGTGAAACCTGAAACTGTAGCATATTTTCTCGATAATACCATTAATATATCAAGAGTAAATAAAATGTTTAGTGGTAGGCACATTAATTATCGCCTTCATCTACCGGTGTTTAAAACTAAGAAATAATTAAATGCGCTTTAATAAGATATGGTTCTGGGAAAGCAGGATCATTTATGAATTGCTGGAGGTGCGTACAGCTGCCTTTCCCTCGAGAGGAGGAATTTATGCCGAACACCCCGCTGATTGTTCAGGAGGTAAAGAACCAATAGCTGCATGTACAGAGGTTTAATTTAAAGTGTCTTTCTCACTAGGCTGCTCACAACACTTAATTAAACTCTGCTGTTTTGGCAATGACAAATGCTGTAGTGCAAAAGGAACCAGAGTAGCAGTGACTGAGAAGCTTTCGTAATTTCTTTCATGTGCACCGACAGCCAGATCCAGGTCAGGAGAGAAGGAAAGAATAAAAGAAGATTTATTTAAGGTGTTCGAAGGAAGTTGCCGCTTTCCAGCATCTGCGTTAATTCCCGAAGAAGGTTTCCTTCCGCGTGGGTTTCATCAGCCCACGTTTGTGGATATCGCGGCACGTGGCCATGGAAAACAATTTGCCGCTGTTTCTCAGCCTTTTCGTCTGAGCTGCTCCTACTCATTGTGTTGGGCTCACGGGGAAAAAAATGCCAAATCAGCGGAGGCTGGCACGTGCCCGGCCATTCCTTTCCTGACCCAGCCACGCCTCCTCTTGAGTTCAGATGGGCCTGTCAATACGGCGTTGGGTACGCGGTGCTTGTACGCTGAGGGAGAGGTGATTAGTGCAATGTGTATAATCAAGGTTTTAGTCAGGTTGTGTTGTTCCTTATTCAGACAGATTTTTAAATAGGCAAGTTGCTTTCAAGTCATTAAAAAAAACCCCAAAAATCTATTTTTTTTTCACATTTCTGCTATGAAATACCAACCTGAAATGTGAGGAAACACCCTTTCGTAGATATTTTTAGTTTCAACTCCTTTATTTTTGGCGTACGTGGACATAACTGGTACTGCACGTTAAACCCACAATCTCGTCTGCTTTTAATCCACTGCTCCCCCGTGCACCTGTCCGGGCAGCTTAAGGCGGCTGATGTGAGTGGTCGGTAATACACAGTCTCGTTTAGCACTTGCATGAATAAAAAAAGCAGTGAAAGGGCCGTCGCTGATAACAACGGGATTTTTTTCCTCTCTCCCCGTCTTTCCAGTCGTAATCCAGAGTGTTGTAAGGACATGCGTTTGGGGAAACTATCCCTCAGTTTAAGTCTGCGTTGGAAGTGACAATTGCTGAGACAAAAAGCAGTGGAAACCTGTACAGCAATAATGAATATTTGGTTTAGAGGATGACAGATAGGGATTCCATTTCCTCTGTGGAGGTTAAAAAAAAAAAAAGGAGACAATTATTTGGACCAGCTTCCTTAGGTCTGTGCATGGGGAGGGAAGGAGCCAGGGGGGAGGCGAGCCACGTTCAGCCTGTGATTGTGCCATGACAGAGAGCTGCACACATCTGGAAAGTTGAGTCTGAGGAGAAGCCTGTGCAGGCTGCCAGCCTGTATAATATTCCCTTTCATTTACCGAGGGTCTCCAGATGAATCAGAGGCAGCATTTCCTACGGGCTGGGGGCAAGCTCCTGCTAAGTGCTGGAGCAGAGCAGGGAAAACAGTTTCTCACCGCGGTCACCAGAGTCGCGAGGATGTGGCGGATACGGTGTCAATATTTATGAAAATATCACACCCGTTAAAGCTTTTTTTTTCCTTTGAAGGGCATTTTCTTGATGAATTCTAATGTAAACCATTTTGTTAATTTAATTGATTTTTTTTCTTTTTAGTACAGACTTAAATAAAACCTCACACGGGTCTCCAAGGGCTGGTGGTTCTCTTTGATCTGGCAGAGCTCTTCCCCTGCTCTCTCCCATGCTTTTTCCTGCATTTTTCCCCTCTCCATAAAACTCGTCCTCTGCCAGAAACTCTCCTGTAACCCTTTGCACCCATCATAATTCTTCCTGCCGTCTTTCCCCTCTCCTGCCTTTTTCCTTTTGGGCTGAGGGTCCCCCCAACGGTTCTCCATCACAGGTGGGGCAAGCATGGGGAGGGTTCTCTGTTTTTCCACCCTAACTGGGATCACCTGCCCTTGAATTCCCTCTGATTAGCCCTGATTTTTCCCCTCGCCCTTCCCCATCCTTTTGGGTACTTGGCTGGTGCTTGGCATACACATGCTCCCCCTCCCAGGACTTCACCATCAGCAGAATCTGTTCCCTCTCTGAAATCTTAGAGTTGGCTGGGTTCAATCACATGAGTGCAACTCCTTGCTGCTACACCCTCCGCCTGTTTGCTGCGGTTCCTGAGCGTGTTTGAAGTATTAAGGTAAAACTTTATATAATACCTTTTACTGGAGATAGAGCAATTCAGCCGGGGCCTATTTGCCTTACCCATTTATTTAAAAGTCCAACAATAAACCCAGTCCATTCTGAATGGTAGATAAAATGCGGTGTAATTGATGAATGCCTTTTGGCGAGTGCAGTTGAGTTTCCGTGGGGTTTTATACATTATTGACACTGTCAGTGATTTCAGTGATTGTGGCTACAGCTGGGATATTATTATTACCGTGTTGCAGTACTTCTGTTGGGAGGCTATTGCGGAGGCACAGCTGGAAGTGCTAGTGGCATTTGATGTTCATGACCTGCCGTAATTGTACCGTTTCATAATGGGAGCTTAGGAAATGCACAGTGCAGGATTAAAGGGTGGCCAGGCTGATGGCTCTGGCTTGTGGGCGAGGGAAGGGGCTCTGCCCTGGCTGGCTCTGGCACCCTGCTCGGTGTGGGGCTTGGAGGGGACCCACAGGACTTCCTGTAGCCCTGTGCATTTCCGTTGCATCCAGAAGCCAGCATAACCAGGGGCAGATATTGCTAGGATACTGCCTGCCCTTGCTCTCCTGTGATACTGGATGCTGTCACGCCCTGGGTTGCCCACGTTGCTTGCTCACCTGTGGGAGCTCCCACTGGTGCTATGTGGAATGAAGATTAAAACCACCTTTCTCCCTGATCAGTGATGTGCTGGCAAACGAGCCATTAACAACACATCGTGACTCTTTCAGCGGACGCCCCGCTTGCCGCGTGCGGGTGCTGTAGCGTATCCCATCGTTCTGTGAAGCCTAGGGCGGCAGGTTGCGGTTGCTGCAGCAACTCTGGTACTGGTGCCTCTGGGCCAGGGTCCGGCTGCCCAGGGCATCGCCTGGGCCACGGTGAAACAACCCACACTGACTGTTATTCTGGCATGGGAAATTATGCCACCACGGGTAAACCCATGGATTTAATATACATACTTGCTTTGTATACACATGTACTTTGCTTTCAAATCTAAATGTTTGCTCTGAATCCTTGGCCACTTTTCTCCCTTTCTTTCATTTTAACGCCTGTCTTTGACTGGTTACAGTCTCAAGATGTTTGCCAAATATTCTCCAGTACGGCAAGAAATCCATGTTGAGAGATACCAAATTCCTGTTAGCTGTTAAGGTTGGAAGAGGTGTGTTAGGTAGCCCATCACATAAAGCTTGATAAAAATCCCTGAGTAAATGCCACAGGAACCCTCCAGGAATAGAGCCTTTAATCTTTAGATCGTCTAAAAGGAGCCTGGTGACATGACTTGGCTTATTGCAGAAAGCTAATTTCAGTGACTCTTGTGATATTGGGAAGATCCTCAAGTCCTTCACCCCATCCTGTTCCAGGAGGCAGAAATGGGTTCTGGCTCATGATGCATTATTTTTTTCCCCAATGCTGAAATACTAAAACCGAAAAGATAAAAAGTGCTTAGGCATGGCCAAGTATTTTTCATTTTTATTCAAAGTGCTGGCTATGGCTGGTTTTCCCCCTTACCCAGGGCAAGGGCTGGGTCAGAGCATCCCTGGTACCCCTCAGCTCAGGGCATTGGTATTTCAGGTGCTGAGGAAGGGCTGTCTCTCTGTTGTCTGCTGGAAGATGAGGTCCCTCTTCTCCTGCCTTAGCATCCCCCAAAGCCAGGCAAATAGGACAACATGGAATTTGTTGTCCTATTTGGAATTCAGGAATAGCAGGGGGGCTGCTTGCTGGGAAAACACTGTCCTTGGGAAGAAACCACAACAGGCGAGAGTAGAGGTCTTAAGGTGTTTCTGTTATCTCAATGTTGGCATCTGAATATTTTATTTTATATGAAATTATGAAGGAAAAAGAAGCAGCAAAAGAAAGGCTCTGAAAAGTAACTTTGCTGTACTTAAAAACTGATGGGACCTGTGTACCTAATTCCCATGAACTGGGGACGTTTATTACTTATTGAGAAAAATACTGAGGGGGGGGAAAAACTTGGGAAATCATTTATTACTGCTGTTTCTTGAGGTAAAGTTTCATCAGTGAGGAGTGCGTAGAAGAACTGGTTTATGACGTGGCGTGAATCCTTGGGCTCCGCACCTGGTGCACGTGCGTTGTCCTACACCGCTGCTCGTCCCTCTCAGGGCTTGCTCCCCCGGCTGCCTGGGCTCACGGGTTGAAGCCACCTTGGAAGGGGGGAACCGGCAATTTTGGGGTCTGCATTCAGGCTACTGGCTTGATGTAAAATAGACTTTTTTTGCACTTCAGAGCAACATTTTGGGAGGAGGAGGGAATGCTGCTGTCACTCTGGATTTTCATGGACTAATTAATTTTGCAGCAGAATGTGGGAGGGTTGGGTTTGGTTTTTTTTTTTTTTAACAGGAAAATAAGAGTAAGCTTCAGGAGGTGTAAACACTTTAGTAGCTGAAATACCAACTGCAGTATAAACCAACTTGAAACCCGTCAGCATTGCTGGAACTTGTGTGACCCACTGGCATAGCCAAGCACCATGCGAATGCCCAGGGTCAGTGTTCCGGTGTAATACCGTGGGGTGTTGGGGCAGAGAGAGGAACAGAGAGATGCTCTGTAGTAACAGCCCTTCAGGTGTGCTTTATCCTCTCTTGGATCTCAGCACTGCTGAATTCCAAACCACGGTTTCCATTCTGTCCTGCGTTATTAGTAGTTACACCAACGGCTGGACTGAGTTGTTCTTAGCCAGTTGAGAATTAAACTGGTCAAGAGAAAAGGGGGGAAGACAAGTGGATTTTGTGCAGTGATGTTTCACCTGAAGGTAAAATGGGGTGATTGCACCAGCAGCACACACGAATGCCAGTGCTGACAACTGTACCCGCGCCCAGGCGCTTTAACTGGTGACTGGGATGATAGGGAATGCGCTGTTCATCTGTGTTCAGAAGCTCCGGTTTGCACTCAATAAATCAGACCTGTTGGTAGTCTCTTTGTTCGATCTGCTGCTGGTATGTGGTTAAGAAAAAAGATTAGGTCTTTAATAGGTATCAGCTACTATTATTTATTCTTACACATACAGGCTAGGAATTGAAAAACTAGAAAACGGTATGAAAATCGTACATGCAGCGTTCTCTATTGGTGGTCATCATCTTTTTCACATAAAACCAATCACTGAGTGCTCACCCCTCCACAGGGGCCGTGCCCCGCTGACGGTGAGGACGCGGTCCAGCTCCCGCTGAACGCAGCAGAGATGCTATTTGGCATCATGGGTTTGGTGCTGACCCTGTGTGGGTCCTTCCTCTGGGAACTAGACACCGTAGCATCACGTCTTCCCATTCCCACCTCCTGGTAGGGTTCTACTGCTAAATTAACTTGAAGACCAGCTTTAAGATCCTGTCACTAGCCACTGACGCATCATTTGACTTCCATCCAGACAATTTTAATCACAGCTGAGACAGCAGAGAGCAGCACTATTAGGAAGAGTTGGTGAAACTTGAGCGTAGGAAGCTCCAGTTCCAACACAAACTAAAAATGAATCACTGGCTGGGGAGAGAGGGAGAGCCCAGGAAGTGGATGCTTTCCCCAGCCTCGTCCTGCGCTCGGCCTTCTCCCCGGCTCCTGGGGCAGCAGCCTTGGTTCTTCATCCACTTCACTGATTTTATTCTATTTCCCCACTTTCAAAGTAGACATATCACAGCTGACTGCGACTGCCTATTCGTGTATTAAGGCTGTTGCTGATGCTTTTGTGACGACCGAGAGAAATAAGGTAGGGGGGCAAAGGGAAAAAGGGACGGGGAGCAGGAGGCCACTGGAAAGGTGAGATTTAAGAACTCGGATGCCGAGTTAAGTGGATGAAGCAGAGGATGAAGAGGAGGCTACCAGGTAAAGAACGTTAGGAGGCAGGAGAAATAAGTTTGGGGCAAAATTGTTGGAGTACTGGAAGAGGATCCAGGGTTGCAGGAAGGATGCAGAGGAAGAAACGTGAGGTTGCTGAGACGTCTTTGCCCAGAGATACAGCTGGGTGGTCCACAAAGTCAGTGGCCCAGGGGAAAGCTGTCCTGGGGTGAGGGAGGTCCTAAGTGCATGGGGAGAGGTCTGGGTGCAGAGGCTGAGCTCCTGGGAGGAGGGCAGGCTGCTGGAGGAAGCCGTCCTGCACACTGGCAGGGAATGGCAAATTGAAACCTGCAGGTGTTTGCCCCCAGGACCTGATAAATATGCATGCTGTAGCCCTTTTGCTGCAGCTGGGTGATCCTTAGCCCTGCAGTGCCATGGCAGAGGTGCCACCAGTGCCCTGTGCCCCCCACAGGGGATGCCCAGCCCTGTCCCACCAGAGCTTTTTACGGGCAAAAATCTACCTCCATAGAGGTAGATAGTTCTGGCTCTAATTCTGTACCTCTTAGACATTGAAAATAACATCGTTGCATTAAGACAATGCTCATCTGGGGTTAATTAGTTTCTTTGCAGGGCTAATTAGCTCAAGCGGAGCGCTGTGCTAACACACCTGTATTGCTTCTCCAAGGGAGGCAGTTTGTCTGGGAGGAGGTCAGCTGTAATTTCTCTTTATACCCCAGATTCAGTCAAAGTTGGTGCCTGGGTTCATTCTGAGCCTGGGAATAAAATTCAGGACAGTTCTTATTTTATGTCAATTGGTTCTTATCTTCTTAATCTGAAACTTCAATGTTTGCCTGGCAGAAGCACTTAGCGGTTATGAAAGGGCTTGTGCTTCTGTGGGAGATGATGGGAATTTTACTTTCAATTTGGGTGGCAGTAGAAGAAAGCGGTGTAGCATTAATCTCGTATCAGGACATAATCTAGGCGCATCGAGGTGCTGAGTGGATGTGTTGTGCAAAAATTGATAAACGGCTGATCGACAGAAATAGACCAGTTGTACTCGTGCCGCGCTGACCCGCGGCGGGCGCTCGGTAATTTACTTCTTACCATCCTTCCTCCTGAAATCCCTCCCCTGTAAGAGGGTGGTAAAGGGAATGTCTAAGTGGGGTGATTTGTTGATGTAATTTTATGTGATTTGGAAATTCAGATGCAAACGCCGGAAACAGCTGATATAAAACACATTGAGACTCAACGCTGGAAATGCACCAGGATCCCTGTGCACGGGATCTGGCCGGGGGTCAGGGAGCCCCGCTCTGGCAAGTTCCCCCCATGGAGTTTTCCAAGCCATAGTATTTAATTGACAGCTTCTCCTTTTGCCAAAGAATGTAAATTGGTGTCGCTTTTTCGGAATAAAAAAAATAATTCTTATTCAATGACATTTTGAAAATACCGGTTTAACTATTCCATAGTGAAATTATTTCTATGTGAACTTTTTTAAAGGATGTAGTCCATTTTAAGGGTAAAGCACACTTTATAAAGATTTCCCATCATGCACGTAGCAAAGATGGACTCGGGTTCCTCAGCTGGTATCATGTTCAAAATAAAAGTAAATATGGAAATATTTCCATTTCTCAAAACTAAAACCATTTGATCCATAGTAATATAGCACTGCTCTGAAAAATTTAAATAATAATAAATATTGTATGCCGAACAACATTTTTGAAGGTGCTGCCGGTATTCTCCCAGCAGTTAATAAAGTAGTCACAAATGATTCTGCCCACTTTTGTCCCAAAGAGGATCATATTTAATGCTCCATTTAATTTGCTCAAATGTCAGGGAACATCAAAAGGGGAAATTTATTGTATTAGTCACTGAAAGAGATATAGTAGGAGCATCATGCTATCTAAAGATGATTAATAAAAATAGCTATTGATTTTGCAAAGTCAATAAATCCAGCTGTTCAAATGATAGTATTAGTCAGTCCAGGGGACTAGTTTAGTTTGTTTGGGTCTCTGCAGATACATCTGCAGCCTTTGCTGCTCACCCAACCGGTGACGGATGAGAAGGGCCCACACTGGGTCTTCACCTTCCTGGGATCAGAAGCATCGCCCGCAGACGGGAATCGGTGAGCCGCAGCACAAAATCACTGTCCCTTGTTTTTTGTCAGAGATAAGGGCAAAAACCCCGCTCTGCTGTGCTTGCCAACCCTCTGCTAAGGTTTCAGGTGAGACAGGCTGGATAAATACCCCACTGAAGCATGCTCAACTCATTGAAAAGGGAGGTACAAGTAAATGGTTGTAAGAAAAAGCCTAGATAATCAGATTTTTAAATAGCTACTTTTTTTTTTGGTCACAGTACTTGTCACTCATTGTTTTTTCATCTGCATTGGGAGCTGTTGGCACCAAGCTCCCAAACATCCCCTGTGGAAGCTTCTCCTCTGGCTGTGGTCGCGGGGCAGTGCTGCCTGTAGATCAGAAGGCTGCCCCAGCTCTCCCCTCACCGGGGTTTAAGGTTTCATGTGGTTTACACAGTCTTTTGCAACACTTTTTTATTTATTATTATTTTTTTTCTCTGCGGCTTTATGCCCAGAAATTCTCCTTAGCCTCTCACGCTGGCTGGCTTCGTCGCTGTGATTCTAATTCCTGGAGCAGACCTTGCTTGTATTTAGAGAGACAAGAATCTTGTCCCCTCCCTCCCCACGGGACAGGGCTACAGGAAAACATTTTCAGTGATGAGTTTTTTTGTGAATCGCAGCTTTTCCCGCTCTGAATAATTTTTACAGGAACAAATTCCAAAAAACCCACCCTGGCCATGTTTGCACAGTAATTCTCAAATGGCCAAGCCAGGCTCACTGTGTTCGTCTCCCAGTGACGTAAGCCTTGAACTCGGTTTAATACTTTTTAAGAAACCCAGAATAAGTCAGTATTTGGCATCAGAAAGTGGAAAGCGCTGGCTGATTTCAACACTTCCTTTTCTGTTTATTTTCTCAGCGAGGCCAGACGTCATCATGCTAATTTTTGTTGGGTTGACGATGGGGGAAAAAAAAATTAAGGATGCTAACTTCAGTTTAAAAATATTTCTTTGGCTGTGTCATTTCTAAATTTCCTTTCTAAACTCTCAAGCAGCTGAGTTTCATTGGCAAAAATGTTCGTTACCAATCTGCAGATAGTGCAGAGACTGGCAGTGACAACGATGAGCACAGTTACCTAGATCTTCTTTTGTGGGGGGAGGGGGAAGCCTCTCTAATATACATACTAAAATCACTTACTAATGAAATGCAGAATAAATTATAGGATGAGGTGGATCATAGCAGCTTTGAAGATTTCAGGATGATGTTGCTTAATTTCTGGGAGTCTACCATGATGCTGGGACCACACTTTTTGTTGTCAGTAGGTAAACATAAGCCATTGGTACCTCTTACAAACAGATGGGCCGAATTACCTGTCATCTGAAGTGTTTAAGCAGACCTGAGATATATTCCTCCAAAGGTCCTTTAGGCCATGAGTTCCTGTGCTCTGCGCAAGAATGGAGGAGGTGTTGAGTAGCCTGTGTGTTACAGGGGGAAGGTGAAACTGTCGCCCTGTGCTTGTTTGATGGGAACTATCCTCACATCCTACTGGGAACCACCCAACACTGAAACTCTTGATGGCTCTTACCAAGCCCTTGCTGCGGTCTGTAGGAAGCAGGACCTTGCGCATGCGTGGAAGTCATGAGCCGCTACAAACCTGCTCGCTTGCTCCTCTAGTTAGCCAGAGTCGCACTGCTTCTCTCTATTTAACGTGCCCCAGACCTTCCCAGGTTGGGTTGAATTTTGGATATCTCTTCATATTTTTAAGGTTTTTCTCTTCTTTTTTGAGAATATAAATTATTATGAGAAACAACATGAAAACACTCAGTCTTCAGGTCACAAGCTCACGTTTTTCCCCAGCACCTGAAAGCTCAGCCAAAGCAGGCAGCGCATGTTGGCAGGGGGCGCTTGGGGGATGTGTTCTGCCGACCACAGCAGTTGGCAAACTCAGCGTCTCACCAAGGAACAAGGTCTGGGCAAGGCTGGATCCACCTCTTAAACCAGCCCAGTGTGACTGGCAAATGTACCCCCAGCCCATCCGGTCGGACCCGCTGTGATGTGAAGTCTTCCACTCCTCAACCAGTTTTGTACCTTTATCTTGGGCATTATCTGCACGGGAAAACCTCGTTGAACGTATTTTTGAAAACTGAAGTATACTACATCTACTGAATTTCCCTTATCTACCGTGGCAGTAATATCTTCAAAGAACGCTGGGGATTAGTTAAGTGCGATCCAGCATGCCGAGAGCCATGCTGCTGTCCTTAATCATGCCCTCCTCCTCCTCATCCTGCCTCCCTCAGGAGGATTTCCCATAGTTTCCCTTCCATGGATGTGAAACCCTAACCTCTACAGTTGCCAGATTGTCTTTTCAAAATAACGGAGCTGTGTTTGACAGGTTCAGAGCCTCTGTAATCTCACCCAAAAGTTTATGAGCTCTTTAAAACGTCCATTAAAGATTCACAAGTTGCCCTGCTTATTATTTGACATTATAACTTAAGCACATCCATTCTCTTATCATTTTCAATGGAGGGTTTTTTAAGCTTTTCTTCTTCCTGGAAGCATGCTTATAAAAACTCACAGTGGGAGCTGGTTGCTAGCTGCCGGTGTGCCAAAGCAGGCAGAGGCCCAGGGAGGGGATGTGTGGTTGGGATGGGAAGGCTGCGGTCCTCCACAACATGGCTGAGTGCCTGATTGCCAGGAGGAATGAAGGACCCCTCCAAAGTGAGCCCAAAGTGCTCCTCACTCAGGCCGGTCTCACCTCTCCCTTTTAAAGCACCCCCAGAGCCGCCCGTGTCCCCGTAGCTTGGCCATGCACCGAGCTCTGCCGTCGGGAAGAGGATGGAGCTGAAGGAGCTCGTTGTGTGTGCCAGGGAGAGGACAAGAGTGGAAGGAGAGGACGCAGAGCAGGGGGTCCTCCCCATGAAGAGAAGGATGGTGGCAGGGTGGAAATGTTGGTCCATTATGCCAGAGAGCAGATAATGTCTCCTGCGTGGGTATTAGTCTCGGTGGGTGCTGAAGCATGGCGGTTTCTGAAGCAGGCACCCAAGGAGACCTAATCTGGCGGTGAATGGAGACATTAGTGAACAGGCTTCTTTGTAAAAGTGTTCTTATCTCAGACCTTGCATATGTACCGTGGGCTTCTGCAGTGCCTATGATAAGTAGTACTCCTTGTTTCATTGAATGGCGGAGTAAATAGTCACATAAAACCCATATAATTTGCTGGCTTGTAAGTTAAAGCCCCAGGCAGTCTTATCACTTCTTTTGTCATGTCCCTTACACTTCTAGGGCAATTCCCCGTCAAATTGCTCTACATTTTGCACCCTGACCCAGCAAAAGTGGAAGCCTGTGAAAAACTTGCCATCTCTTCATCTTTCTTTTTCTTCTTTTTACATTTTGTACCTTATGAACGGAACCATTTTTTCCCTTCTAGAGAGCTAAAGGTGTCTCTGTAGCTGCACCCAGAGCACATCATTTCACCAGGGCTCGTCTGTGCTATCAAAGTACAAAAGAAAAACATCGGTGTTTGACTAACTTTAAAAGTGAAGATATTAATTATTGAGCAGCGGAGGAGATCTTACCTCAATACTGATGTTCAGGCAGATACCATATTTATCTCAGAGTACCCCAGAGCAAAGAACCCGAGAAGACGGTGGTTACCTTTGCAACCATATTTATCATGTAAATAGCTCAGAAAAGGATACTGCCAGTTACATCTTTAAAATACAAAAATGCATGCATTTCACTATTTTGTAAATGCCAGAGAGATGCAGCATCCGTTAGAGTTAACGGTGCGGCACTTTTGTGTTCAGTAGCATGAATCATTAATCATGAGGCAGGCCATATTCTTGTACTGCTTCTGCTTTCATTACTTGGCCTAATTAAACAGTTCTCTGAACTGGAATCTCAGATTCCTCTGTTACAGATTATCATTAATTATGGTGAAAGTGCTCAGAGATGTTGGACTCAATTATATTCTGCTCAACTCTGGCACTGCGTGATTCATTGCACAGCCTGCTTTGCAGATGTACTCTTTTCTTATCTTGCACTCCCACTTTTGTAAATTGGGCTCTGCCAGCCAACAAACTAAGAGTTATGTGCCGCGTTTTCATTAAAAACATGTTGGAGAAGCACACACCAATTAAGGATTCTGTATTTTATGCCGAACGAGGAGCCGAGCGCTGGGTTTGGGAGGAAGAGCTGAGCGAAGGAGGCACTCTGCTCCGCAGCTGAATTTGTGCACGCTGCTGTGGGCTGCCCTGTCTCAGGTTTGGGTCCGGACCGTTCCTCTCCTCCACCTTCCCGTGGGGCAGGTTCTCCCGGGAGGGCTGCCCGGGGGAATGGGTGCTGCGCTGGTGCCAAACACAGCACCGCAGCCAGGGGATGCTGGTGGGTATCGAGCCCCTTCCTCCACAGCATTAACGATTAAAAGGCTGTTAATAGTCCGAGCAGAGAGAATTCTTGTGGTGATGAATGCGAAAAGTAGCAATCGCATATACAGGTAACGTAACACTGTTAATACATAACCGGCCTTAACGCCTCTTACTTCTACCAGACACAGTTTTATAAATTAACAGGAAGTAAACACACGGGTTTGCAGGTTGGCATTTTAAAATATTTTATATTGCAAATTGAGCCCAAATGTAAAATGATAAGCATTGAAAATTAAGCGAAAAGGATCTGAAATGCACTGATGCTGCAGAAAAGTTGGGTTTCTTTCCCCTTTTATACTTTTGTCTGATTCAGGCTTTTAAAAATCAGTGTTTAGATCTGCTAGCTGTACTTCATGAGTATCTGTAAGGTGACATCGTGGTCAATGAAGTCCCATCGCGCTGCGTAAAAAATGTATTATGGTAAAAGTGATGTGATCTGACTCATGGATGAGAAATGTAAACAGCCCTGTGTCATTCCTCGCCGAAAGCACCTCTTGAGGAGCGCTGATGGGGCGAGATGCCTGGCATCGCTCGCAGCGCCCGCTTGGATAGCAAAAATAATGTTGCAGTACCCCCAGTGATCAAGTCTGCAAACACGTTTGGGAGCAGCAGAGATGAGCCATCCCTCCTGCTTTCCTGCCATGAATCCTGAGCTAACGCCGAAGTGATCTGCTTTAGAGCTCAGCTGTTCATAAAGTAAAATAGATTGCCAACAAAATTGCTTATACTGCTTATACATTGTCAACGTATAAGTATTTACAGATTGCAGGTTAACATGGCTTACATGAGAGAGCCTGGGCTAGAAAAATTTTAAAATTCAGCCTGTGGAGAATTTATATTCATCATCATCTTTACGCCGAGCACGAGATGTGTTTTTACTGATATATGATTAGCTAATTCACCTGCGGTAAGTGGATTTGTTTCTCCGTGTCAAAATATACACTGGATTTTTATCTACAGGTAGATTGAAGCAGAGAGTCCTTGATTAAGTTATCAGGAGAGCAGCGCAGTTTGTACTCGGTGTTTGATTGCAATGACAAAAGCCATCTAATACACCAATAATTGGTGGCGGCACCCAAAGGGACCTGGGGTTCTCGCCGTTTCAGCCCAGAAAGGCGGGCTCAAAACCCTGCCACGAGGGAAGATGAGTTTAGCTGTGTCATCCTCATCCCCCTTTGCTCAGACCATAAAACGGCACCACCACCCAACTGGGGTGGCGGTGATGGGGAGGAGGAGAGGTCACCCACCACCGACCCCCCGGTCCCCTTTCCTCCCTGCGCCAAGCATGCGCGGCTCAAGCAAGATGTCACGCGGGTGCTCCCGTATGACTGGACGCTGGGGAGCGTGGGGGTGTACGGCTGTATTTACAGCCCCTGGCAAAACAACCCCCTTTGTCCATGAGCGTCGGGAGCGGCTGAATGACAGCAAAGCCCCAAAAGTTTGACGTGGAAGCTTTTGGGCATCGCCGCGTGCAGAGTCTCATTTTCCACAGGAGTTGCGGGTTTTAATATATATGAAAATCAGTCGTCTTGTATCTCTGCATATGTGCCTTTTGTAATATAATTTTGACAGATGGTGAGCTAGATAAATCTAGCTCCTCGCTATAGAAAACCTTGGCTTGACTTGCGCTCTCCAAAAACTTGCCTTAAACTGCTTTTGCGTTTTATTTTTTAAATATAGATGTATATTTTTTTCCCTAGTATGCTTTTGTTTTTATTTTTAATGTATCTGCCAAGTATTTCCACCCCTGATTTCCACATACAAATTGTAAGAGAGCGCTGATTCCTTTTTTCTGATTATTTTTATTTCTTTAGCCCTATTCGGTGCATAATGCCAGTGACTTTGCTATTCTGCATGTCTCCTTATTAAAAATAAATATGCTACCCTGTCCCTGTTTGCACCGTCTACCATTCTGACAACAATCCTGACAAATTCTTACTATTTAAGGGTGGTGGAAAAAAAAAAAAACCCTCGACCAGGAAGCAGTTTCCTCTCCTGCCAGCTCCAGACAGACTGCTCATTGAAAATGTAATACACTGCTGCCATGTCACAGGTCAGCTGGCAAATGGCAATCTGAATTTTAAAAGGAATATGAATAAAATTCTGTTTTATTTTGAAAATGAACTTTGTGCCCTCCATCATGAATCCAATATATGTCTTAATCTTCTATGCTCTTGAAGCCTGCGGCTCCTGGCTGAGTCCTTTGACTCCTGAACCTAATAAGGAAATAGGTTGTTTTCTCATCCTCGCCTCATTTTTAGAGGGGCTGAAACAAACAGTCCCTATTTCAAATGTAATTGGCAAAGCATAAAAACATGTGTGTTGTATAATTTTTAGGTGTATGATGGAGCTCAGCGCTGGGATGTTTTATTTTCAAATTTGATTAAGATGTTATACCTTTTGGAAATGCGCTGTCAAGACTCCCAGTCGGAATTTACCAACGGCAGCGTTTCATGTTTACCTTGCGGCCGCCCACGTGCAGCTGAGAAGGGATGAAAGGGCCGGCAGCCCCTTCAGCCGGGACGCTCTTCATTTAACCTGGGCTTTATTTACAGCCGGAATCCGAGAGCTCTGTCTTTGCAGCAAATCTTGGTCCTTACGAACTGCGGCGGGATGAGGGAAGGGACGCTGTCGCCAACGGGTTAATGACATCTTTAACGGTTTTTGTCTAAGGTGCCGGCTATACAGCTTTGTGCTCGCGGGGCGGGTATATATATTTATATTTAGGATGGTTTCCGTTGCCGGGCATGGTCTCCTCCATTCCCAGGTGGCATGGCAGCACCCAGCCGTCCCTGCTTGGGGGCGCCGAGCGTCCATCGCCTCCCTGCGTACAGATGCGCGCAGCCGCTGAATAGGCGCAGTCAGGCGTCTGGGTGCTCTCCCCGTACCTCGGCTCCTAATCGCGTCTGTGTGGCAGAGTGGTCCCGCGGATCAGCTCCGAGAAATTAATGCTGGCATTTGCCTGTGTTTGTTAGAAAAATAGCGGGGTGGCTTTGCTCCCAAAGCCCCCTCGTTGATTTGCTGTGCTTGCGGGTGGCGCGGGGTCCGAGCGGGAAGCAGAACGGAGACTTCTGCGAAATAGGGGCACTTTCTCTCTTATTGAACTGGGATACGTGTTTGACAATTCACACTGAATTTGGGGAATTTCTCCTCAAACACAGGAGACGTTATCCCCCGGCCTGACAGGAGAGATCGATCGATCTGTGTGGATGTACGTACGTATACGTACGCGTGTACGTAGCCGGTCAAATCTTTCTAGCCCCGCCAGGAAGTCAAACACACGACGTTTTCTGATTGTTCTCTCTCCCAAGCATGGATCATACAGCGAGTAGCCAAATGTGGAGGCTCGTTGGTGGAGTACGTGTTTTGGTGGCAGGGTCCCAGCTCAGCAGGGCACTTGAGCAAGTGTCTAGCGTGAAGGAGGAGACCGGTCCCCGCGGGAGCACTCGCACGCATGAAGCGAAGCATTTACTCAAGTGCTTTGTTGATCAGAGCCTAAATGAGTTTCCCGCAGCAGAGCCTGGGGTAGATGCCTGCCTGGCAGTAGCTTTCTGTGCAGCCCCTCCGGCGTGGCAGGGGTCTGGGTGGGCTGAACACCAGAAGAACAGCATCCTCTGGTACCAAAAACCTCACTATTAGCCTCTCAACTGCATCCCAAGGTTTTCCTCTGCCTTCTCAGGCTTTGCTTCCTATGGAATGTGCTTCCCCTCTGAAGGAAAGTTCTCTGGGGCTGTGGGATGGGGACACAGGGACCTGGTAGGTGCAAATGTCAGTGGTCACTGCCCTGTGCCCAGGTCACACCATCGCTGCTGCCTGAGTGGGCCCCAAGCACATGGGAAGGAGTGAGCTACTGGGGGGTACCCAGTAGGGTCAGTTTTATTTCTTTCACCATTCTGTTTCTACCAAAGTAAACAATTTTCACAGACTGGTTTGGGTTGGAAGGGACCTTAAAGATCATCTAGTTCCAATCCCCCTGCCATGGGCAGGGACACCCTCCACTAGCCCAGGTTGCTCCCAGCCTCACCCAGCCTGGCCTTGGACACTCCCAAGGATGGGGCATCCACCCCTTCCCTGGGCAACCTGTCCCAGTGCTCCCCACCCTCTCCGGGAAGAATTCCTTCCTGATATCTAATCTAAATCTTCTTGCTTTCAATTTAAACCCGTTACCCCTTGTCCTGTCACTCCCTGCCCTTGGAAACAGTCCCCTCCCGGCTTCCTTGTAAGTGTTTGTCTTTCCTCTGTGATGCTGTTGAGGGGCCAGAAAACTGTCTGGAAGGAACAGAAGCAGCTCAGAGTCACGCTGGAGATGTTGAGCTACACCAGTTCAGGTGATGTGGGCACTGGGAAGTGCTGCCTGTGCAATGGGTGGCTTGTTTCTCAGAGACGGACATGGGCTGATGGCAAGAGAGGGATGTGTATTTTTTTCCTGCTTTTCTCCTGTATATTTTTGAATGCTTCTGTGGTTCTTGGGTTTATGTGGTCCTAACATGGCTCATACAGAGCCATCCCCTGATTTTTACAAGTAGCATATTCCACACAGTGTTGAAATAGGACTAAAATGTATTTAAATGTGCATGCAGAAGCCGTTCTCATAGCTTCAGGAGATTATAAAAACTTCACTGGGATTTTAAATTTAGAACAAAACCTGAAGTCAGAAATTAGGTTCTTGACCACGTAGATTAAACTGAAAGACTTGAGCAATTTTCATCTGCTGATCTTTGAGGGCTCCCTTATGAGGTTTGGCAGAGAGGAGGTAGGAAGGGGTGTAGAGCAGATTAGTTCATCTGGTCTGTCACCTCCCTGTGGCAGGTGAAAATTCCCCTGTCAGCCTTTCCCTTATCCCATGTGTATGTTAAAAAATCAAAGTAAGAAACAAAAAAACCCCAATAAAACCCAATAAAATCCACAATGTAAAATGCCACAAAGCCACTCAAAAACCTTGTCCTAGGAGCCTCAAGGGACATGTATAGTGTTTGAGTTAGGGATGTGGATGGAAATTGTGGGGTAAGCCACAATAACCAGTGCTATGGCGACTGTTGTGGTATCAAAACCCCAAAGATCCTAATGACTCCCAGTTTGGCCAAAAACATTTAATTTACAAGTGTGTGTGGAGGCTGGAATATACCAGAAAATTGGGAGATACAAACTCCTTGGGAAGAGCAGGGAATGAAGACGTAGGGATCATTGGAAATATATTGAATTAGCTTTAAAAAACAGAAAAAAAGACTGTTAATATTTCTAAAATGATCACAGTTCCAGGACGTTTGGGTGCTTAGCCTGCCTAATTTCAACAGGTAGTGGGCAGCCTCCCTTTGGGGAGGGGGGGATATCTTCTTCTAGTCAGTTTTGTTGGCCAGTGAAGGTGGGACTGTTGCTCCGTTAATCAGATAAATCTTTGTACTTGAGGTGAGCACATCATGGTTTTTTGTTTTTGTTTTTTTACTAGTAAAACATGTTGTGCTTAACAGAATTACAGTAGTGAGCACGTTTGAGAAACTGCCTCGTGTGTTTCTCAGCATGAGTAAGGGGGTGAGCAACACCACAGGCCGGACTGTGCCCTGAGTCCTTTCGGTCTGCAGCGAAAGGAAGCCACTGCCCAAACGATGCATTGGGCAGCAGGCAGGAACAACAATAACAATAATAAAATACTGGGTTTCAGATAACATATATTTTCAAATTGAAAAATACAGAGGAAATTCACCGAGTTAGTGATTAGCTGGAATTTCCCTGGCGCCTTGGGCAACGCAAGAATTATGGCTGTAATATATCCAGGCGTGATGTAAAACATGGAAACCCCACTGTACCTGACACGCCATAAGAAGGTCAGGTATTTGGGGGCTGGGGAGTGTCCCTGGGCTGCAAAGCAAAGCAATTATTTCATTACCCATCCATTTCTCATTTAGAACCAGCTCCTGTTTGTGTTTGATTGCTGTACTGATAATGATGATGTTGAGAATTGCTGTGATGAGAAATTGCAATCAGCTAAATAGCAGCAGAGGTTCCCCCAGGGAAAGGGACTTATGTAATCCCACAGCAGATTGTTTTGGGCTTCTGCCTCTTTGTCTGGTTGAAAGCAAGCCGGGGGGAAACAAGGTACCGGCAGGTAGGTTGAGGTTAAGGTGCTGAGCAAGAGTAGCCTCCAGGCAGGGAAAGCGGCTTTGGAGTTTCCTGCGTTTTCCGTCACTCCGCTGTACGCCAGCGTTTTGGCGTGCATGTCCTGAAAACACATCCATACCTATAAACCGTTTGGACTCTTGAGGAAAGCCAGTGCGGGATGTGCAGTTATCAGAGAATCACCGAATAGTTTGGGTTGAAGGGACCTTCAAGCCCCCCCAGTGCCACCCCCTGCCACGGGCAGGGACACCTTCCATAGCCCAGGTTGCTCCCAGCCTCATCCAGCCTGGCCTTGGGCACTCCCAGGGATGGGGCATCCACAATTTAACTCTCGTAGTATCTAGGAGGTAGGATGGCACGCACCACCTTGAAAGGAGTGGGAAAGGGTCCTATTTCTCCAGTTTAGGATGCCTCCATACTTTGTATGACATGGAAGCAATAACTAAATAGATCAACCTGCCAGCATGCATCCCTCTTACGGCTGCTCCTACAAACTGCCCGACTGTTGCTATAGCAATGCTAGCTTTTGAGGACACCCTTTACTAAAATTCTCCCTTCCAACATGCTGAATTCCTTATCAAACCTTCCTTTGTGCCATCCCTGGCCTGCTCTGCCCCCTCAGCACTGCTCCTCATCCGGAGGAGTGAATCAGGAACGGTGCTACAACCGAACAGAAAACCAACCTGTTGGGAAGCTTTAAGAAGGCATAGTTTACTTTTTTTGAGTAATGATTAAAAAGCTAATTTCAGTAGAGAACGAAATCAAGGTCAAGTTCTAAAATAGAATTGCTTGCAGGTATTATTTAATAGTTGCATCCCATTAATTACTGTCCTTGCCTTGTAACTTGAGAAATCCTGCATATAAAATACCTGGATGGCCCTGCAGGTGCGACATGCTGCGTCACTGGCAGCAGATCACAGCCTGGAAACTGCAAGCACTGCCCCTTGGCACAAGAGGAAAACCTGAAAATTCCCTTTAGCAGGGCAAATTTCCCCATCCTTGGACTGGGAAAACACCTGGCTTGTTGCTCGGCTCTTGGTGACTCCCCAGGGGCTGGTGGTGGGGTTGTTTTCTCTGGCTTCCCATCCTGCTGCGGTCCCCACTGCTTTTGCACGGCCATGGGTCCCCACAGGGAAGGAAGCTGGAAGTTTTCAGGGAGCCTTTTCCTGGGCACGCAGCCCTGAGCAAGGCAAGATTCCCAACAGCTTTCTTGGGAAGCACGCTCTTGCTGTATACATCCCCTGGCTACCTCGGTGCCGTCCATCTGTGAGTGGCTTTGTGCCAGCCTCCCAAGTGGAAATAATTCCATAAGGGAGATGAAGGAGCTTGATAGCAAATAGGTAATGTTCCCAAAGGCCCTACGTGCCCGTGACTGTTTTACGGAGGTGAGGTTGCTCGTGCAATGGGGGAGCTCGCCAACCGTGCGTGGGCAGGTCCCTCGAGCATCCCTCCTCCCGCTGCTGGTACCATGACCTGCCATTCCCAGTCGGTGGAGGAGCCTTTGGGGGCTCTTCCCTTGCCCAAACACCAGCATTTTCTTTCTCGCTGCCTTCTACCTCCCACTTTCCCAACCAGCCGTGGGGAATGGGCATCAGCGTCTGCCACTGGACCTGCAGTCGGGTGTGAAATGAAGTAAAAGAGTTCTGGTTGCCAGGGAGAACCGGAGGGCAAAATCCTAAGGACAAAGCTCACGTCTCAAATAATGTTCTGCAGCTTGATCCTTCTGCTGTGGGGTGGGCCAGGAGCCCTGTATGCAGCTTCCTTGGGCTTGCCTGAGACACAGCTATGTGCTATTGCTGACGAGGCCGTTATGCATCCAAATAGAGATTAAATGGCCTCAAGGATGAGGTTTGGGGAGTAAAAAAGAAAAAAAACTTCCCAATTTTGAGGCTGCAAGGCTGGCCAGGGGGAAGCCAGTGGGACGTGAATCGTGGTCTTGCAAGGGGGGCTGCGCACCGTTAAGGAGTCAAAACAGTTTGCTGGTATTAACGAAGCAAACGTCCTTATTTTTTGCATATATTCTCTTGTGCTTTCTGACCTCATTTACTCACACACGTGCACGTATGTAGGATTGTTTGTTTTCCTGAGGAAATAAGCAACAATAAGAAGATACTGAGATTTATCAGAAGTTCCCCACAACAGCAGAATGTTTTACATGGGGGTCCAGCAGCCGCTACGGTTTGGTTCTTATACTTGTGACTGTGCAAAACACATTCATGCTGTTACACTTTGCAGAAGAAACAAGTCCGACGCTTCCTGCTGCTTCCATTTCTTCACTTTTCCTTGGTGGTTTTTACTTTTATGGTTATAATTCCTGTTCCTTAAAATACATTTAACACTGGAATGTGAATGGGGTGTGAGGAATCTGGCTGGTGGTAAGTGGAAGCAGCTTTAAAAGAGGAAACCCTACTACAGCAGGGGTAGAAGTGAGTGTTGTGTCTCTTACTCATTTTGCATGTTTTGTGGCATCTTTTCACCTAGATAATGGAGGAAATTCAAAGCAAGCAAACAGTCTGAAAAGGACCGCGTACGGCCTGAGTTAAGCACCCACAGGAACTTCAGCCAAGTGAGACACATTCATTATAACAGAAGTATCTGAAATTACATGGGAAACAGCTGCCACAATTGGCAGATTATGGTTCAAGTACTTGTAAGTTTTTATGATTCTGAAACGTATATTTTTTTGAAAGCGTAAGAAAAGCATCTCGGTAGGTTTAGAGAAGAGCAGCAGCTTTAAAAAAGGCTTCAGTTGTGTATAATGCCAGCCAGGTAGGAGCATCCTCCTCGCCGGGATGTGGCCGGGACGGCGGGGCTGCCTCACCGCTGGTCCCTGTCCCAAGCGAGCTCTGGGGAGGACGCCCCGTGAGCAGCAGCTCCGTGGGCCATGGCACATGTGTTAAAGCCCAGAGGGAATGAGGGGTCTGCGAGGAGCCTCCCCCGTCCTCGGTAGCAAGATTAGCAAATTGCAGATTAATCCGAACCCCCTCTAACCTACTGGGATTCATTAGCTGAAGGTTTAGTATTATCTTCCAGGTTAAACAAAAGAATTAGGGGGGTTTTGCATATCTCTGTAAGGTAGCAATTCTCCAGAGACTGTAGATTATCTTGGTAATATTTTTTTCCCCCTTTACATTCCTGCAACTAAAAATCTCTGAAAATAATTTCTGGAACACTTACCAGGGTTACTGAGAATGCCTGTCTTAAATAAGGGTATTACACTTAATTAAGCATTATGCCTGTGGGGCCGAGCGTGTAAGGTTCAGCTGAGAAGTCTCAGGTTATATGAATTTATAGTTGAATGCAATGACTTGAGCAACTTTTAGGATTAGGGCTGTTGGCTGATGAGGAAATTTAAGGTGTTTTAGAGTAACAAATACGGATGTAACCTAAAAATATATTCTATTGTGTTACAGTGTTAGAAGTACAGTAAGCATCCGTGGCTGTTTAGTCATGCTTGGGTGAAATCAGAAGCGTTTCCTTTATCCTCACCACAATAAGAGGAGGATTATTATTTTTAAATGGTTATTTTTTTTTTACAATTTCAAATTAGGCTTCGATTGTGCGGTGATTTAAAGAGAGCCACTTTTCTAGAGCCTGCTATTTATCTTTAACAAAAAAAAAAAAAAGAAAAAAGAAAAAAAAATCACCCAAAGTTTGACTGACACTAATTTCCTGAACAAGATACCCTAGAAACTCCAGTTTATCTCATAAAATCATAACAGACAGGGTTTGTGATGTCCCCTCCGCAAGATTCTTTATTCTGTCAGTTGATAGCATTTGAGATGACGGAGGGAGATGCGCCGCGCTCATATGCCAGCGAGGAGAACAGAAGCTGTCACCAGCAGTGTAATGTGCTGTGTATTATCACTCAGACTGATCCGGGGGCCCGGAGACTGTCATCTTTTTAGACTGTACAAGTCAACACAAATAAAACTGAGGAGGCAAATGATAATGTCTGAGATAGATCCAGGCTCATTCTAGCCATTACTTTTTATTCAAACCTTAGAGATGACATGATGTGAAAAATGAGCCTGTGTCTAGTTCAGTGCCCATTAGTGTGTGAGCACATTATCTTCCACTTTTCACATTGCATCTCCCTGTACATACCATGGCAGTTATAGCTATGCAGCCCGTCAGGTTTAGGGGGCTGCGAGCACCTTTTCTGCCTTAATGTATAGCAAATATTGCCCCTAAAATGATGTATTGTGAGCACTTGGGGATGCACTTTTAGGAATGATGCTTTAAGCACCCCTCAAATAATATTATTCCTCCCTAGCTGGAGCTGACGGAAACAGGTCTGCCCTGGCTCTCCAGCATCCCAAGCAGGATTGACGGTCGAGTTTGCATTGAGTGCCAGGGCTGGAGCTGCCTGCCATGCTGAACCGGTGCTTGGGAGAGCCTTCCCCTGCTTGGGGGGGAGCTGGGGGTTGCCTTCCCGGGGCGGGGCGGGGGGGTTGGCTGCCCTGCCTTCCTTCCCGCATGCTCATCCATCCATCAATCCCAAAACTGCCATCCCTTCCACACCTCCTAGGTGACAGGGCCCTCACACAGCCCTAAAAGCAACATCCCTCTTAGCTGCTGATGGGGAGAAATCAATTAATTTCTCTTATTGCTCTTAAAGCATCGTGTTGTTTTGGCCAGGGTCAGGTGACCGTGCCGGGAACATGTGCCCCTCACCAGCTCGCTCTGATGCAGAAGCTGACAGAGCTCAGCCCAAGCGTTCGCCGCCTTTAAAAATAACACGAGGAAAACTCAGCCGGGAACATGAATCACTTTCCCGAGGAGGTTTTAGCACAGTTGCTAACACTATCAGTACCCAAGTAAAATTCCTATTACTCTCCTGTATAACCTTTAATTACCCCCACCACCCCAAAAATATCCCTCAATTACCTTCTGGGCAGAATTATGCATATTTTTAAAGTTCTCCTAGGGATATAACACTAAACGTTGGGTTGTTATGGTTCAGTGGTTTAAATTACAGTGTACTTAATTAAAACAGCTTAAAAAGCTGTCAGTATTCCATATAATTTGAAAGACTTTGATTAGTGATTTTTTTTTTCCTTTAACTGTTAGAGCATACTTAGCTTTGCCATTACACTGTCGTTTGCTAGCACCTCGGTGTGGAACGATGCATCATTTCATGGCACTAGGGGAAAAAAAAAAAGTAAACAAATGACAGTTCCCAGCAAAAGAAGTGACAAGCGAAGAGCACCCGCCCTGCTTAGAAAGGCAACAAATAGATTGGAAGACTAGACTTCTAGGAAGTGTGAAAGCTTGAAGTTAGCCATGTATTCCCGTTGGGGCTGCTTCACCAGGAGGAAGGAGTTGGCCAAAGGCAACCTGTGGGTGATGGGAGGAATGATGGCAAGGAAAAACCGGGAACGTCTGGTCGGAGTGCCCTAGCAGGGACGGTGATGCCATGCCCTACTCCTTAGGCTAGGGAGGTAAAGCAGACACGCACCTTGCGTATATAGAGTGGAGAAAAAGATGTTCCTGTGTATATTCACGTGAACCTGTTGAAAGCAGCATCCCGTTTCACACGTATAACCCATTAACAGTGCCATGGGTTTGCTGGGTCGGGGGTACCGGTGGGCAGGAGTTTCTGTGCAGGGAACCCTGGCATGCTCGTGTCCGTACAAAGCACATTCCTGGCAGTACTATGCAGGAGAGAAGCCTGAATTTTTGTATGTTCCTCCCTCATGCCAACATTATCAAAGCTCTGTCTGCCTCCAGGAAAAGCACTGTGACATCATGTTGAATTCCACCCCTTGTCAGCCGTTTTATAGGGGACCAGATGCACGAAGGATGCAGATTCTGGGACAGCCTGCACGGCTCCGGCAGCTCTGTAACACCTGGGGTTATGTTGCCCTCAACCCCCCTCAATCATGGCACAGGCCCACAAATCCTCTTTTATTTCCAGAACTTTCTTCCTGAGCTTTGGGAAGAAAACTTGTTCTCCTGCGCAGCAGGAGTAGCTGCACCGCTGCTGTGGAACACACTGGTGGCAGCCTGGTTGTTGTGACACGTTGCGTCGGGAGATTAGCCGTATGCCTGAAGATTATTTCTTTTTCATGTAATCCATGTTTATTTACAAACTAATGATGTGGCAGTATGTGCGCTGCGACCATCTCTATTTTTTATCAAGGGTTTTTATTATGGCAAAACATGAAATCGTAACTGTGAACAGGAAAATCTTGTTTAGCCACGGGCTAAACATCTAAGCGTTGATATACGGTTAAACTCAGAATCGTGTTTCACTTCTTAGATTATAGGACTAAGCAAATATTTTTTAAAATACAGTTAGAGAAAAGCATATGGTCAGGATTCGCAGTGTTTCTTTCCAGTTCAGAGAATTCTCAAACCTATTTGCTTGCCGGGAATGTGCAGATGCATTCATGCTTGCTTGAAAAATTATCCCATTTTTAAGTAATGACTTGCTGGTAATTGTTATCTCCCTCGAACTCGGGCTCAAGCACTTCAACGTGCGCTCATCCGCAGGGCCTGATCCTTCCAGCAGAAGTGTGTTTGTTTATTTCCTCTTTATGATATTGCAAAAAAACGGTTTGTTGGGAAAATTGTCATTCGATTGGCCTTAGCTGCTCGTATCAGAGGTGCTCGAGACAGGCAGAATTAGAGATGTTGGCCTCGTGTGACGTGCCCTGATTTTGGAGCAGGTCCCGTCACCTTCTGTGGACACGAGCAGTTCGGAACCTTCTCCCCATGGCCCAAGGTCCACACTCAAGGTGGGGTGGCCAACCTGGGGTACCATTCCCATGACAGTGCCACGCACCAAGCCTGCTGTGAGGCCGAGTTGTGCAGCTGGGTGGCCCCCACCCGCCACCCCCAATGTGGGCACTGGGTGCAGGGGAGCTGAGAGCCGCAGGTCGGCGTGTAACGGCCAGGGCTTCCGCCTGCTGTGCTCTTCCCACTCTTGCTAGTTAGTTTGGCTAACGTATTTTTCCAAATCCATTCGTTTCCTATTTATTTCACTCCTGTAATCCTTTTTTATTTCCTTTGTCCATTCTGGAATTAGGGCTGAACCAGGCAATCAGAGCTGAATAAACCTTGAGATACCATTTCCTAACGTCAAACCTGGTGCCTTAGCGAAATAAAGCAGTGAGCCGGTACAATGACCCGCTCTGTAAGGGATCACTTCATCATCGGATTGACCTGGAGGATGGCTTGGAGGTAAAAGGGAGGTCTGAGAAAGCCCCCCAGCATCGGGCTGGTGCCCCAGCAACGGGCAGATCCCCCCACCCTGCAGCCTTCGTCATCACAGTGTCGACAAAATCTGTAGGAGCAAATTATCTTTGCGAGGTTAAACCTCGCTTAAAAACGCGTTAACAAAAGAGGAAGGCACGCAGTCCTACGATCCAAAATCAATGCGCAGATGATGAATCTTGAAAAGATTCTAGTGAAATGAGGCAGCTCGTGTAATTATGGTTGTGTGTTTACTGACACTTCGAGCACCCTGCATCGCTGGGGATGGGAGAGGCAGTTTTGCCTTCGAAGATTTAATATGTAGGAGGGTGGTCACCTGTTCTAAAAGGTCTAATTGCCTGGGCTGATTCCCCCTTTAAAGTAATTTATATTGCTGAAAGGATGACTCCCTTAGGGGTATATTCTTTGAAATTGTTGCTAACGCAGAAAAGATTTTTTTTTTTTCCGTTGTTGAAGGAGAAAAATTCTGCAAATACTCAAATTGCAGCTGACCTGCTCTTTTTGGAGCACCTTGTTCCCACAAAGGGAAACCTCCTGTCCTGGGAGTGGCCTCAGAGGATGGAGAGCTGAGCCCCCCCGGCACGCACCGTGCCGCGCCGGGAAGCTGCGGTGGCACCGACAGCAGACGCTCTGCAGTGAATCTTAATTAGGCATATGCAGATAGCTCAAAATCTGCTCAAGATGGATTATCTGAATGAATACTAGTAAATTATCCTTTTATTATCCTTTTAGTGTCCGCTGGGGAGATTGGATTGGATAGCAGGCATCTGATACTTCTACTCCCTTGGACTGAGGTGGAGGAGCAGCAAGCTGGGGAGGGAATGGCACGTGGTGGCACAGAAGTGCTGCCTACAGGGCAGGTGGCTTGGGAAGGGGGAGCGGGCTGGGGCATGCCATGGCACCCTGGGACCTGCGCACCTGAGAAACTTCAGGTGCAGCCATGTCTTGCAACAGGTTTGGGGGCTGACACTTGGCGTGGAAAACTATTAAGAGCACACCTAATTGAGAGATCTTGCTTTGAAAATGGTGCTCTAGGGCTATCGTGCACAGTGATGATTTGAGGGGTATCACGCTGCAGTGGTAAATATAGCAGTGCCCAAGAGAAAGCTGTGGTCTGTTAAATGGGCACTAAAGAGTTTGAACACAGCCTGTAGTGATGGGACAAGGGTTGATCCGTTTAAACTGGAAGAGAGAGATTGAGATGGGCCATCAGGAAGGAATTCTTCCTGCAGAGGGTGGGGGGCACTGGGACAGGTTGCCCAGAGAAGCTGTGGGTGCCCCATCCCTGGGAGTGCCCAAGGCCAGGTTGGATGAGGCTGGGAGCACCCTGGGCTATGGAAGGTGTCCCTGCCCATGGCAGGGGGTGGCACTGGGGGGGCTTTAAGGTCCCTTCAACCCAAACCATTCCACGGTTCTATGATTCTATATTAATATGCCACATTTGGAGCCGTTTAACATTGCTGCATGAGTCCTGGAGGTACAACTTGTAGGGTGACACTGGGAGCCCTCCATGTCAGCCTTTGCTTCCTCCCATCTCAGATCTGGGGAATAATCCCTAGGGCATGCCCACAGGATTTTGCTCAGAAACATTTAAACGTGTGACATAAGTAGAGTAAGATGCTGCTGCCACTCTTCCAAAAACAAGCTCCATATGGTCCTCATGGGAGCCTGCGGAGTCTCGCACGCTGGATGGGGATGTCTCGCTTGGAAAGTGACAGGAGTTGAAGTGTAATTCTATTATAACCTCAACAACTAGGATGGAAGACTTTCCCAACTGTCCATGTAAAACTTTGAAGGGGGGGGGGGGGGGGAGAAGAGCCAAAATACTGACCCTCCTATTCATCTTGTTCATGCAATAACCATGAGTGCAGCACGCTTCTGTCGGGCAAATTTTGGCACTCTGCTCAAAGGCTTGCAAAACACACTGTGAACATCCTTTACGTTTGTTTGGGTTATAGTCCTTACTTTTTTCACTTATGGTTTGCAACCAGACTGTACATGTGGCAGATCAGGTGCCTCCCTCCCCACATGCTGGTCTTGCTTGGCAGCGGTTACGATACTGGGGATACTTGGAAATGAGATGCAGTTGCAAAGCAGCGCCCAATAGCAATGCCCTCTTAGGTTCTCTGTGCTCTTTTCCTTATTTAATTTTTAATTAACAAGGTGTTGATGATTATTGCTGAATTCCTTCTCTTGTAAGCAAACAAAGAGCTGTAGACCACAGGTTTTCCCATCCAGGCTAAAATGGCTGTATCATGGCACGACTTCTGCTCATCAGCAATCCCCATGGTTTTGCTCTCTGCTCTTCCCTCGGCTCCCATCATCTAACAGGCCTTTTCCAATGCATCTCGAATTTTAAGTGCATCTCCGAGCCCTTTATTTCATCTGCATCTATTTGCTTGGCCCCTCGGCGAGCTCGGCGCAGCGGTCAGCACAACTGCTGGAACTCAGCTCCCCAACGTCCAGCCGCGCGAGGCAGGGCGAATTCCTTCACAGACTATTTATCCAGATTGCTAATTCCCTGCACAGATGGTTCTGCATAAGACTGTGTGGGAGAAGAGTGGCTTTTTAAGCCAATTAAATAGAAACCTTGTCCAAGAAGGATTTTCGAAATGCTTATGCATGTGAATTCGTGACGTATTGTACTGTGTATTCTGGCAGTGCTGCTTCTCTCAATAGGAAGAGAGGGAGCGATGCGCAGAATTTCCTTGGTTTGTTAAGGTCATTTCTGATTTTTTCAATTTTAAAGAAAAACTCCTAAAAGAACTTCTGGTTTGGCAATATTGCAGAGGACTTTAGATACGGGAAGAAAAGTCTTTTTGTCATTTCTGTCAATTAATTCTCATGCCAAGCTCTTCAGCCTGCTTCTCAGTGTGTAAAGCCCTGCTATGATTTGTAGTAAGGCAGATGAGAGAGTGAAAAGGGTATTAAATGACATCCAAAGGGGAAAATGCTAGCTAATAACGTTAATACTTCTCTATTATTGCTGCAGCATTTGGGCTGAGTAATCCAAAAAGCCGCAGTAAAAATCCATCCAGCTCAAGGAGAGAAGTCAACACATTAACACGATCACTGTTTCATGTTTGTAGTGAGAACTGTTTAAGGTGAGCGTGAGTAGTAGCAGGAGTGGGAAGGATAGGGATGCTCAGTGCATTATATGTCGTAAGGGCTTGATTCTCTCTCCATCAAATGAACATCGACTGCAGCAAAACTCTGTACTCTATACAGACGGAACAGTACTAGACGGAATTGAGCTTTGAGAAAATGCTGTTTAAGATTTAGGGCTCAGGCAGAAACTTCTGCAAGCACATCAGCGATCCTGACAAAATGTAAACTGCAAAACCACAGCGTGTTTGCTGTACGCTCCTGGGCTGGTCCTGTGGGAAGTTGTCTCCCACCCAGGTGAGTGTCCCCTGAGGTGTTGCAGGAGTGTTGGGTTTGGGACCTTGGCTGCGGGCCATCGGGGATAGCCTGAGGTCATATGAGACCACCAACACCCAAAAAACCATAGCGACCCCTAAAAACCACTGAGCAGGAACAATTAATACCAGGCTATGGCTAAACTAGGGATTAAGCTTCCTATTTGTGGACATGTCTCTTTCACTGAAGTGGCATGAATTACGGCAAGCGCTTTACTCCACCTTGTAATTGCCCTCTCGTGAGTGTTTGCTGCAGCCATGTGCTTTCTGTCAGATCTTGTTCAAGCACTGATCAAAACCCTCTCCCCATTTAACCCCCCGGTAGTTTCTGTATCTCATACCACACAGTTCAGGGTGGTTGTGCCTGGTTTACGTATCTCGATGTCGGGGGTCTTGTAAAGTTTTGTGCCTTTTCGTGATACAGTCCCTGGCTAACACTCACTCCTCTTACTATTCGCATCTCCCTTTCTCTTTTCTTCCATTCCTTCATTCTCTCTTTTCATTCTGGGAATGTTTTAGTCAAGGGAATGTCCTTTCTCTGAAAGACATTACAGAACCCTGAAATAATAATTGCAATAATAAAATAATAATAATACAACCAGTAACTGAGATGGAACTAATTGGGCGTATGGACTGGTTTACCAAGATGTGTCACACAAAAGGTAGCAAAGATCCTTTTATTTGGGTTGAAGTTCTAAACTACTGCAATAGTGGTGATTAGCATACACAGATCTAACATAGTAGGAGACAGAATTAATAGCCTTCAGGCATAAAATTCATAATCTCTATTCCTTTTAGTGTGGTGCCACCAGAGTCTTGTGTGGAGGAATCCAGCAGATTCCCCTGCAGGTGATCTGGAGCAGATTTAGATCTACAGGAAGCAACTCCCACAGGAGCCAGTTCCCACAAGAAATGTGTGAACATGAGTCAAGTCAGTGAGGCACGCATGTGTGTTGTAAAATAAACCTCCCAGACACTGCATGCTTTTTCTGTTTCAAGCCTTGTGAAGAAGTCAGCTAGGTGGGTTTATGTGAAGAGTGGGTGAGATGAGACGTTCTGCTCTGCGTCTGGATTAATGGCCTTGGGGCATCAGAGTAAAATTAGGGATTGAGTGGGAGCGAAGTTCATCTCCCCCATTTGTTGATGTGCTGAGTTCCCAGAGCTGCTCATCACCGTGGGTCGTAACCAAGGGATAGGGCAGGTCTCACCCATACCCCAGCACTGTGGTTGTCTGTACGGTGCGTCTCATCCTGCTCCAGCCCCAGCGCCGAGCAGATGTGCTACTTCTGCTGTGTAATACCCATTGCGCTTGAGTCGTCCCTTAATCACCCACTGCCTGTTGTGACGGGCTCAGACCTGCACAAATGACACCTTACGGGGGTCTGTCATCTCCAGCCAGGCCATCAGCTCCCCTCCACTGTGCTGTCTAACCAACCAGGGACTCCCCAGAGCCACCTCCTCGCCGCTGCCACCCAAAGACAAAGGCATTTGCTTTGTTCTTGGGTTTCCTCTGCTTGGGAACTTGCGGTTTGCTGATTTACCAGTTTCTATACGGTCTTTAGCCTATTAATACAGAGATTTCCTTTTACAGGTAGATTGGGTGTATTTATTTTCTCCTTCTTTACCTCTGTCTTCCCCCTTCCTCTTTTTTTCCTAAACATTTTGAGGCTAACCTTCATCCTGACCTAAGAATAAAGACTTCTTTTTCCCTTTCTTCTCTTCCTCTCTGCTTCTTCCCCTCTTCTTTCCTCTTCTCTCCTCTTTTTTGGACTATTTTTATTACCTTTCCCTCCTTCCTGTTCTTCCTTTTCCTGGCTAATGTGCTGAGTTTGGGCAATATATGTAATCCCCTCAGTGGAATGATCGAGACATAGGATGGAGAAGACCACACAGAGGCCTGTTGGACTGATGTTACTTGACGACTCTGATTTGGAAACGGTGACCTTGTTGTAAAGCAATTAACAAAGTCATTCAGCCGGTGTTTCTCCCTCTGTCTGTGTCCAGTGAGCACTTCTGGGGGTCTCCTACTCTTTGGGAGTGGGGGTGCCGTTGCTTGTCTCATCAGGGCTTGTGTAACGAATTGTCTGTGTGCGTACGATCTGCATGTGGAAAATAGGAACAGTGGGTGGTGAGGGCAAAAAGGGGCAGCACAGGCTGGAGGTGGAAGCAGGAGCTGTACCTCGGCAGCTCAGTATTCACCGGCAACATCTTCCCAGTCATTATTCTCCGCTTCCACGGCATCCTGCATTACACATGCATGCACTGCACCATCATTTACAGATGCAATGAGAAGAAACCAGATCAGATGAGTCTTTGGGAACAGGGAAGACATATGACAAACATAAAAATTAAAACACTCGGGAATAAGGCAAATACTGAGAGTAAGAAGTGGGAATGAGACAAATATTGGATTAAGACAAATACTGCTGCAGATTCCAATGTCAATTCTGACAGCGATAGTGAAGTTTGGAGTATGTTGACAATTGAAGATGAAGGGCTAAGACAGGAGGCGAAAAACCTTCTAGACTTCAGTCCGGTGTCATTGTATTATTTGACTCGGTTGACCTAAATTACTAGGATATAACCAAATAAACTTAAACATGAGCAGTGTGCTTAAATACATGACACTCCAGCAAATTAACTTACATTTTTTATAACCAGAATCTCACAGATGTGGTAATCTTTGCTTGTCATCTGGGGGCTTAGGGATTTTTACTTATAATTCATTATATTGGAGCATATTCAAAATAGGCTGCAAAAGCTATCCTTTTTTATGCTAACAAGATTAATAATCTATTTACTGGAATGGAAAGTACAGACGCAGTATGTGGAAAATGTATGAGGACAAAAAATAGTGAAATCCATTTGCTGAAAGTATCAAATGCTTGAAAAATTATTTAGAAGGTTGCTGGACAACTTCATACGTGACATCTGAGAATGCCTTTGAAACGTTCCGGTTCGCCATTGCATAAGGCCAGATTTTGTCAATCTCGTTCAGTATTTTAACTTTTCAAGTACCCTGATTGCAGAAGCGTGTGGAATTTGGCCAATGACGTGCTCTATGAATTTCGTTTCGCTGTGGATCTTATTATCGGAAAGAACTGCAGTTCTTGAAGAAAAACAGGGGTGCAGAATTAGAGTCCGTCTTTTCTGTGTGGACAGGGTGTGAGTTGACGGACTGTACCATGCCATGAATGCTTCAGGACAGACACCTGGCAGTTCTTTAAGACTGGATTGTACAAGAACTCTACAGCTCAGTTATTCAAAGTCACGGCTGGGAAGCGGGTTGCTTTGCATCCAGCTGCGACCGTGCTTTTGGAAACCCTTCCCACTTATCCAAGAACATGTCCATGCTCTGACTGTCTTCACACCAGAACAGTGATCTTGCCAAGGATTTTCTGTGCATGCTACCAGCGTGGCAGACTTGTAAGAGTGAGCACGGGGTTAGGAGGGACAGATTTCTTTGGCTTAGCTGGTGTCAGGGCTCCTGCCCGGCCGGCTGAGCCGCCTGCTCTCCCCATGTGCTGAGTCTTGGTTCCTGCACCTCTGCAAAGCTGCAGGGGAATGTGGTGGGGTCTTGTAGGAAAACAATGAGCTGCTCCAAAGCGGTGTAAGGTTTGCTGAGCTGCAAACGTGCTCTTTGGCACAAAGAAAGGGGAAAATTTGGCTTGTTCCATACCCAGACCATGACGTTATTTTAGGAAGGCTGAGGACAGAGAAAATTATTGTCCTGTTAATTACCATTCACAGCTTGTGATGTAATTTGAGAGCGTTTTCCAGTTGTTCTCCACTGTCTGTTTTTGTTGTGTTTTGTTTTGGGGTTTTTTTTTGTTTGGTTGGTTTTTATTTCTTTGTTGGTTTATTTTTGTTTTTCTTTTGGAGGGTTGTTGTTGGTGGTGTTATTTGTGAGGTTTTTTAATTTATTTTTTTATACTGGCATTGCAGAAGCTCTATGTTTTCCAGCAGTGTACAGTAGCTTTAAGTGGTCGGTTACTTTATTACTCATTACTTAAAGAGTACTTTAGAAGGGGGTGGGGCTCTCATGGCACCGGCACAGCCCAGTCCTGGGACACAGCTGGAATGAGAGTTCCCCTTCCCCTTGCACTTCCCTTTTCCCGGACTGCCTTACCCCACTGCTCAGCTACTACTTAGCAGAGCAATATCTGCAACAGACATTAATTACTGCTGTGCATAGTAATTGATTTATGCTATCCATTCTTAATAATTACTTATAATTTGTTACTGTAGTAGGAGAGGGATATGAGTTACACCGTTTGACCAAAGCAAACAGGGGCACGGTGCACATATTGCTATTATTCCCCCTTCCAGGGCATCGTGGGGTGGGCAGCTGCCTTCCCCCAGCTGGCACTGGGGAGGTGGGGGGCTGCAGCTGCCCGCTCCGTGCTCAGCGAGGGGATTAGGTGCCCCACACCAAAGCCCTTGCTTATTTTCCTCCACCGAATGGGTGGATGGGATTAAATTAAATGGGCTTTATGGGTGGATGGGATTACATTTGGGAAATGGGTGAGTTCGGAGGGTGCCATCAGGCTTCTGAAGGGCTCCCGTGGGGAGAAGCAATCATTTTTATAAGTCTGATATTTGTACCAGTAGTTTAGAAAAAGAAAGGGAGACTAATGTGTTTTTTATCAGGAGATGGGGAGACAAGGCTGCAAAATATTTCCAAACAGGATAATAGAAAATAAATACGCTATTATGGACAAGTTTAATTCTTCTAATCAGAGATACCAGCTTTTCCTGTTTTCTTAAAAGTTATTTTCTTCTAATCATTTTCAAATAAAGAATGAGAATAGTAGGAATATTCCTGTGCAGGACTAATATATGAATAAAATATTACATATTCAAATTCCCTTTATTTTCAGTACAGCAACAGACATATTTTCAATATACAAACCCTTCTGATCTCTTACTTCAGTGCACATATGCTTTTTCTTATGGTCTTCCAGTGGATTTGAAAAGTCTGAGGTCTGTGGACTCTGTTTCTTTTTTAATAGGGAAGAAGCATCTATTCGTGTCAGAATTGGGGCAGGGGGAACGTTGAGCTCCTGTGGTCCCTATGGTGCGAACACTGCAAGGAAAAAAAACAGGTTTTCATCCTTGCAATGCTTCTGATTGCCTTTGCCATGCTCATGGGATTCAGCAGGTCATGAGATTTTAGGTGTCAGCCACAGAAATTACTAATTTGTTAAAGAAAAAATATATAAAGGGTGGCTGAGACACCCTAGAAAAAGTTAGAATAGTTCTGCATGAATGCAGACACCTTAGCTTAGCATTTTTAAAAATCAGAAGGTATCACCGGGTTTTACAGGGCACATTAAAGGGTTATCTACTTATCCTGCACTAGACTGCATACAGTGAATACATCTATACTAAATAAAAATGTACCCTGTAATGTAGGAAGTTACACTGAGAAAAAGCAAATCGTGGGCACATGAGTTTTGAAAGATTCTGCCTGTTTCAGAAAGATCCAGATATAGTCGTGAGTACTCAATATAATTTTTCACATGAAGGAAATTTTAAATGCTCTTTGAGTAGATGAGAATGTCGTATGAGTAAAATATATGGTCGTATGGATATTCTCTGACCTTCTTTAGGATCGTCACACAAGTAAACTGTAAAATCAATATAAATAATGTTAAGAAGTAGTCAAAGAAAATACCAATTCATAAACAGTTGCACTAACTACAGGGATTTAAGCGAGGACGTGTGTGACCAACACATTGGTGCTTTTCAGCTTCTAAATTAGACTAATAAAGCGTATCTCCCCATAAATCTTGTTTCTCCTTTAATTAGGACATCGCCGAAAAGCTAAAGACACAAAAACTTCTGGTGCTCGAGTGCTTCGGGTTCTGTGGAAAGCAGAGACGGGCATAAATAGGCATAAAAATTTTACTGGGAACAGTGAAGAATACATTTTTAATAGCTTTGATAAAGGTTTGAGCAACTGAAAATGCAGCAACAATAGTGGGAAACATCTACATGAGGTACCGCAAGTGAATGAGAAATTGATGCTATATTTATTAGACTGCAATCATCTTCCTAATATGCTGGAAGATGAATGGCGAGGCATTCTTTCAGCCAAAAAAAGCGTAGCCGAGTGTTGCATTTGACATAGCGATTATTGATAGTGATGATAAAGTTCAAAACATCGAACAGCGAGAAACCCAAAAGCAATACTAAAAATGGTGGAGTGGAAGTGGAAAATTATGTGAAATGTTAGGGATGTTTCATTTCAGTACCTCTGCCTCATTATACTATCAGCAAAATGTAAAATACATAGACTAGATAAATGTCTCATTAAGTATTTCACTGCTCATTCTGGGTGCTTGGGAGTGTGCTTGAATAATGAAAAATGTAGAAGTACCTTTATCACGCGGCGATGGTGGCAGGAGATAGCGCTTTGTCAAAAGGTGGTGTTAATTCGCTGTATAGACCAATATTGTATAGGAGTGTACAGTGTGACAAAGTGTTACAGCTACATAAAAACAGGATGATTTAGAAAGATCGGGGGTGTTTCATATGTAGATTTTGCAATAAGAGGCTAAGATCTCTTTCCTTTGGGCGCTGTGGGCTTTGAGTGCAGAGGGCAGGATCTGCGAGCCGGGGTCAGGTGCAGCTGGTCACCACGCTGGGATGCTGCCGAGGCCAGCGCAGATGCAGCCTGCTCAGAGGTGTGGGGTCTGCCCTCTGCCGCCAACACCCCCCGCCCATCCTTAAGATGCTCCTTAAGAAGGAAAAAACCCTTGGGTGTGCAAAAGCAACTCTGATTTAAGAAAATCCAGTGGCTCCATAGAACTTAAAGTTCAGGGAATTGCGTTTAGAGCAGTGAGAGTAGTTAGGTTTGTGCCTTGCACGGTAAGCCGGAGCGGGGAGAGGAATTAAATGTATTCCTAATTTCATCAAGGCTATTTTGTGCACCTACAATTATACAGAGAACTGGTAAAGGCATAATTGGTAGCTGCAGAATTTTCATGTTTAGAGAGGATATATAAAATACAGATAAAATAATAAAAACTACATATATTTAGGCACAAAACTATAAAACATATATACCATGGCCATCTTTTGTAGGTCAAAGTAGAGCATGCATAGTTTCCAGCAATATTTTCTGGTAGCTCATGATCCAAAATCCCTTTTGTTAGTATTTGGGGAAATTCCCAAATAAATTCCCTGTCGGTGCCTGCGATGGGACAAAGTCGCAGGGGCAGGGGTGAAGCAGCACTTGGGCTGGCTGGGAGCGTGCGTGCAGCTGGGAGGCTGAGATACTCGCGTTTTACCCCTAAAAAAGGAAAAAACCCCACATAAAATCTGTCTTGTAATGTGCGTGGCATGAACGCTATTATGCTCAAAGATACTGAAAAAAATCAAACCCCAGAAAACCCCACCAAACCCCCCACCACACTGAGCTGCTGGAATGTGCATAAACATTAATAAATCCAGCGGTGGCCTCAGGGCTGAAAGTCATCAACAAAAAGCTCGTGTTAGCTGCGAGAGCTGGCTGGAAGGAGAGAGAAAGTGGGAGTGAAAGCAAATACCATGTGTTAGAATTACGGAGAGCACGGAAATAGGTACCCGTTACGCACTTTATGAAGATGCAACATGGTTTATTCTTCAGGGAATGGCATAATAATTAGAATTAATAAGATTTTAATGGTGATAGCCTAAGTGCCAAATCTTCACAGTAGGAGGTTTTAGTGCTGTATGCCACAGGAACATTTTCTACTGTGAACAAGCACTATAGTTAAAATTACCCTATTACTACAAAAATGGAAATAGGCAGAAGGTTTGACTACTGTCAACTAGTCCAGACCGAGCACATCAGACCGAATCCTGCAGGAATTTGTAGAGTTCATGGCGAAGAGAAATATTTCCTACAAGCGTGCTTCTAACAAATATCTCGCAGGTACCAGCTTTCATGGGTTCTTTTTTTCCCTGGGATGTGCTTTAATAGGAACTACATTCAATTTGTGGCACTGCAAGCGACTGAAATAATTCAGGATTGTCAAATTATTTCACCATAAACACCCTTAGTATGGCTAACCCCTTACATTATGCTCATATAAAAACCAGTACTTCACAGAACAGAGCAAGTATCCTTATTCCTACTTTCTTTTCTATGTCCACATTCATCACAGGCGGCTCAGACCACATCAGCTGCTGGAAAGTCCAATTTACGTAGCATGAGCTTTCCTTGTCCGTTACGTATTTCTTCTGGATGTGTCCAAACAACAATTTTCCTTGGAGCAGCCAATATTTTTAGCTTTCCAATGGTTTTAAAATATTTTGATGCTAAAATTGGAAATCCCAAGGTTCGCAAAATTTGCTTTGAGGTTTTCTTTCTTTCAGGGGACTGAGTTCTGACAATGATCATCCAGGTCAGAAAGTGCAGGTAGTTTTTATCCATTGACTGAGAAAATGATCCTAAAATTAGACATGGAGAAAAGTCCTGGAGTACTAGGAATCTTTACTGAATCCCAGTATACTGGATTCAAAACCCTGTGAAGCTACAGAAAACATTATTTATGGGAAAGAGAGTTGAAATTACTAATGTACATACATGTGCAACCTCTAGCCTGGTGCTCAGGTGTGTGGGAGTGGAAGGATGCTTGTGTGCCACCTCCTCCATCTGAGGCTGGACCACACCAGACCCCATCATCCCTTCTCCGTAACCCAGGGACAGCACGCTTTGAATGAACCTTAAATCTTGGGAAGGTGGGTGGATACAAACACACCTGGCTGTGATAATGTTAGGAGATTAAACCAGTGCAAAAAAACTTTGCCTTTTCGCTAATTTAGTGCAGAACTACCCTGCAACACCACCTAGTGCTGTCGGGATGCGCGGCCGGTGCCAGCTGTGCCCCACGCACCCGGCAGAGCCAGGGTACATGAGCACAGGTGGGTTGTCACCTGCTCCGACAGCCAACGTGCCTGGGGTTAGGGATTCTGGAGACAATAGAGCCGTTAGAAATGGGTTCCAAAATGCATATTCTTCCCTGAGAGCTAATTATAGAATCCTAGAACCACAGGATGGTTTAGACTGGAAGGGACCTTAAAGCCCACTCAGTGCCACCCCCTGCCATGGGCAGGGACACCTTCCATAGCCCAGGTTGCTCCCAGCCTCATCCAGCCTGGCCTTGGACACTCCCAGGGATGGGGCATCCACAGCTTCTCTGGGCAAAGATGAGTCATTATTTTCCAGAGAGCAAAACTTAAGTGTCTTTATTTTCAAATAACCACAAAAATATCTCTTGTTTTTAAAGTCCAGTGGATGCAGTTCTGCCTCCACACTTCATGGTGGTCTCAGGAGCGGTGGGACCAGCCCATACCCTCAGCTGGGCTTCTCCCCTGCATGCCGCTGGGCCGGATGTTGCTGCTGGATGTGGCAGCTGGTTGCAGCATGCTCGGCTGCTCCCAGGTCTGCAACGTGATCTACAACCTCCTGCTCAAAGCATCAGATGCCCATCACGGCAATGATAGCACCCACAGCCCCCATGCTCGGGTGCCAAGAAGGTTTCTGGCTACAAAAGGTCAGTCTTCAGCGTGCAAAAGGAGCTTGAGAAGAAGAGCAGCTCATTCCCGTGCATTGCTGCTGCTCAGGTAATTAAAATGTGTCACTGGGTGTGAAGTGGCTGTCCTTCCTGGCAGCCCTGATGTGAGCTTGGGGATGGGATGCTGTCCCAGTCCGCAGGCATGCCCAAAGTGCCATGAAGAGGAGAAAGGTCTGTGCTTCCATCAGCCTGGACACCAGTGCACAGGCACTTATCTTGGTACGACAAGATTCTTTTTAAGAACTAATGGGAACAAGAAAATTCATGCTGGAACAAAAGAAGGCTTAAAATTCAAAGACTGAGCATTTCAGGCCAAAGAAGGAATCAAATTTGTTATTACAAAAATGCTTATGTTTTTACAAAATCGTTCCAATAGTGTCAAAACCCATCACCTCTTAAAAAGTTGTTGGTTGCCTTTGTGTAATGTTGCCCTTCCCCCTTAAAACCTTTCGTCTCATTAGGATAACGTAAAGAAAATGCGTCTCTCACAGGAAGAGAAGGTGTTTATGTGGCAGGGAAGAGCCTGGTCCCCTACAGAGATGTCCAGATTAACCAGTCTATTTAGTCCCTTAAACTGGTCACACACACCACTGGCGATGGATGGCAGAGAGCCTTGACAGCGTAGTGACAGAAACATCTTGTAAGGATTACGCGGTTGCTGAGAACATAGTATTATGGAGTTAGAAATTCCTTTTGGAGCACTCTGGGACACGAGCAGCTCTTCACCGTCTCTGGCACCTGGCTTTTGTCCTCCCAGTGAGAGGGGCAGGAGGAGAGCAGCCACGGGGACTATTTTTTGAGTAGGAGACAGAATGGGTAGAAAAACGTACATGTGGAGCAGCCCAGCCTCCCGCCACCCACCTCAGTGGGGTGGTCTCTGCCTTTTTGAGGTGCACTATTCCTTGTGGCCAACAGAAGTTGGCTTTTTTAGCATGCAAGACAACTCTGCAAGGTTCTGTGCAAGCTCTCTGTTACCTCACTCAGTGAGTGTGGCCGGGCACCTGCACCATTGGTTTCCCTATGCCATGGGGCAGTTATTCCTCTCTCTGAGCGGCTTGAGGTGGCTTTACCTCTGGCTCTTGCCGCTCTGTGCAGCGTGGTGCTTCTCTGCCTAAGTTTCAAATAAACCCTCTAACTGGGGACAGGATCAGTCCCATTTATTCTTTGTGCAGAGAAGCTGGTTGGAAGCCCTGGAAACAATGCAAACCAAGCAAATAATTAATGTTGTTATACTTTTGGTGCAATGATTATGAAGAATTTCTCACCACTGAAAAACGTAAAGTTGACACTAATATCAATGCCGATAATATCAATGTAGCTACAACAATCCTGGAGGTAGGGTATCTAAATAGTTTCCCAGCGGAGCAATAGGATTGAGATTGCAAAGCAATAATATTGAGTGTTGCACTGAGGTACTGAAGGATGCGTCATCTTGTTTTTCTGAAAAATATGGCACTCTATTATTTTTCTTTTTACTAATCCTTTATATTTGAAAAGAAGTGATGAATCCTTCCGTTCACAGGATTTAAATGCTCTCTTGCCGGTATTTCTTTCCCATGCATTTTATCTGCTATGTCTGTAATGAAGATAAGGCTCAGTTGCAATAAGTCATTGCAAAGAAGAGATCAGGGTCCTCACCTGCAGTAATTCTGCTCCACAAGCTCCCCATAAGCATTTGCAGCCGGGGCTGCACTGGGGCAATGGCAGGGCAGTGCCTTCATCTCCAGCAGCATCACCTCTCCATGAAAACCTGCTTTGAGTACACGCCGAGGACCCCTGGCCACGTCACTGCTTGGACAATAGGTTAACATCTTGAATCCCCCTCACCCCCAAGGCGATGGGAGTACTAGATGTGCACTTGGGGAGTATCCCTCCAGGTGGGATGGTGAGGACTGTGTGCTCGAGGGTTAGGGTCTGCCTCTAAATGGAAGCAGAGAACATAAACAGTAGAGAAAGAATGAAGGTTTTTGGGAAAGCAAGTCCCAGAGGGGAGTGGGGAAGCACAGGAGCAGAAGAAAAGCCTCATGCTGAAGGAGGTAGAGTAGGTAACCTGTGGAAGTCCATGGTGGAAAGAGAAATAAGCTCCTGTCCAGACCACAGACACAAAGAAACTGGGAAGCTATGTATCAAAGGCGTTCAAAATTCATATTTTAAGGAAAGACAGAAAACCCCTATGAAAGGCACATGTGCACGATTTAGGGCGGCTGTTGTGCTGGACACTACAGCTTAGGCTAAAAAGTGAAGCAATTCAGAGCTGACATAATTAAACTGATGAGTATAATTAATCCCCCCCTGTGATTACCCTGAAGGAGAAGCATTAATAGATGTAAATACGATGAATTCAAAATGCAAGTGGATAAAGCGAGAGGCTCAGCCCATTGCAGAAGTATTTTTCTGGCGTGATGAAGAGGTCGGGATCATGGTGTCGGCTGCTGAGCCAATGCTCCAGGAAGGATGCTCAAGCAGCAACGGCCCTGCGAAGCTGTAGGGCAAGAGTTGAGTTTTGCACTGGCGTGTGCTCGTTAGGAGTAAGTGTATTTTTGCAGTAAGTCTACCCAGGTTTAAAACCAGCTTAAAGTTGCAGCATCTTGCATTTGAATTTAGGACTGTCTTTAGCCAGGGAAAACTCTTCCTGGGCGATAAAGCGTGATGCCATGTAGCAATGTTCTGCTTCCAGCTGTACTGTAAGAAGAATTATGTGACATCGGCATCTCCTACGTGGCAAATTCTGTTTCACAGAAAAATAAAATAATAATCTCTACGTTCTTCCATTCAAGTATTGTTAAGGGGAGAACATCCAGTGTGCTCAGCAGATTTTCCTTCAGTGTGAGTAGCTGTTTAAATTAGCATTACTTCCTAAGTGTACACAATACTCTTCTCTGTGCTCTCTCATCCATGCTGTATTTGTTTGCTGAAGTCAGTCTGTTCTCTCCTGTGGATACATCCCACCAGCATTAACCCCAGCAGCCCCCCAGGCCTCCCGTGGGCACCCAGCCCCCCCTGAGGGCTGAGCTGGGGAACCTGCACCCGTGGAGGTCAGGGATGCTCTATAATGCAGTCTTTGGGATTGGGAATCCACCCCAGGCCTGCCCTGCTCTACCGGAGGCATGGCATCACGCATAATGTGTTGGCTTGGTTACTTGTTGTGGTTTAATCTAACTAAACCAGCACATTACTACAGTGGTAAGAGTTAACTTATTTCCATGTTGCATAATTCCAGGTGAAAAAAAGGAAAAAAAGGCAAGAATTAAAAGAATTGCTGAGAAGTCACTGGCTGACCCCAAGTGCGGGTGCACAGATGTGTCCTGAGAAACCAACGCTGGGCAATCCTGGAGTAGGCAGGAATATCCCCCCAAACAGTCACCCCCTTCCAGAGCCGTTTCTGGTTACAGTCACTGCGGGCAGCCTGCTAGAAGAGGGAGGGAGAAAGCATCTACTGTTGGTAATGAAGATGTGTCAATATTAATAAGGTGTGCATGTGTCTGTGTGTGATTTAACGTATAATGTATGGAGGAATGCCAGCTGCTTAAACATCACGCTATGTGGCATGCACAGAACATGCCTGCTTGTCCCCAGTTGTAAGATTTGCAAATATCAGATGGCAAAAGCCATAAACAAAGGAGCACAAAATATACCGATAGCTAATTCGGCTAGTTATATTCTTTATTATGCTGTCTTTCTTAATGTAATGTGTCTCAGCTGCCATCGGGCAGGAATCCATTGTGAATAAGCTGTCACGTTTAATTGGGCTATACTGTGAAAATACATAAATAAATCCTTTAATAAATAAATAGCCCCACCTCTCTCTGAGGCAAAAGGCAGTGGAATGTGCACACTCACAGTCCAAGTCTTAAAAAAAGAGTTTAAAAAGGTTTAAAGAAAAAAATCCCCCCGGAACTTTTTTAGGGAAAAAACAAAGAAATGTAGTGGTTTATGTGGACTTATGCATTCTCCTTGGGGATGCAGCCTTGGATAAGGTTTCTGGATCTCCCGTTGCAGGCTGAGTTATTCCTAGTGATTGTGGACGTTTCTCTCAGCTGAGAGCTGGGTGTTTCTGTAGCGTGTGTCCGTGCCTTTGCCGCTGCTCAGCGTGGGGAGCAGAAGGCCGACCTCGCTGACGTTGCTATGAAGCCATGACAAAACCTAGATACTAAGAATGAAGTTTTCTTTTGAAAGCTGTTGCTATCGCTTCATCAATTAGAAAGAGCCCTGCAAAGCATTACCTTTTAGGTTGGATATTAGGAAAAATATCTTCCCAGAAAGGGCTGTCAGGCACTGGAAGGGGCTGCCCAGGGAGGGGGGAGTCCCCATCCCGGGAGGGGTTTCAGAGCCGTGTGGACGAGGCGCTCAGGGACATGTGTCAGTGGTGGGCTGGGCGGTGCTGGGGTGACAGTTGGACTTGATTGTCTTAAAGGTCTTCTGCAGCCAAAAGGATTCTGTGATTCTGTGATTCTATCCTGGATGCGAAGTCTCTGAGCATGGGCTGCAGCCCAGGGCCCCACAGTTTGCTGTTCCCAGCCCGTCCGTGTGCTGTTCCAGGGGCTGGGCACTGCCAAGGTGCCAGATAAGTACAAATCAGTCTTTAAGTCTATTAGCATACAAGTGCAAAATAAACCAAGTCTGCGTGGAGGTATTTTGTACAAAGTAATTGTCTCCTCACTTTAACAAGGACAAATAAACCAGGAAGATATAAACTTTCTGATGCGCTTCAGTTCACGCTGTTATGCATTCATCAATAGGCCTGTAAACATGATGCATTCATCAATAGGCCTGTAAATAAACTTTTAACAGTGTGCTGAGGATATTGGGAAGAACATAGTAGTGACCCTAATCAGCATAAAGCAGGTTTGATGAAGACAGGAGGAGAGATCCAACGGAAAAAATTACAGGCTGTTGGGATGAAATGGGAGTGGAGTCACATGTTGGAACTACAGGAAGAAGAAAGGCAGGGAAGGTGAGACTGAGGATAGCTTTGGAAGAAGGAAAGAGAAGTAAAGCCTCATTTTCCTGGATAATATTGAAATCTGTGGGTGAAACCATCTCCAGGAATGGCAGCTACCGCCAGATCATGGTACGTTATCGCAGTAACATCTGCGCACTATGAAATTGTGAGCTCCTTAACTATATGTTTGCAGCCTTTAATAGCTTGGAGCAACGACAATGTTGTAAGTGAACAAATTCCTAGATGTGGTGAGAAGAGGAACTAGGAAAACTGGTTCTAAATTTAAGGATCTGGGCATGGGGATTGATGAGAAATCAGTATTGCAGCAGGTGAGATGTTCTTCGGCATCTGTCTGTTTTCTTCCTTGACCTACAGTATTCTCCCTTAGCCCGCATGGTATCTGCTGTCTGAAGACCTAAGAAACTCTTTTTATGACATTGCATAGCGGATTTTTTGTTTTCTTCAAGGTGTGTGCACACTTTTGTGTATGGAAATTTAACTTTTTCTCTTAGTTATTTGTGGTTTTGTTGGATTTTTCCAACGATCAGCACCACCAACCTGGTGTTTATGAACTGCCTCGGAGAACTCAGGCAATATGATCTGGTTCACCATGAGAATCTGTGGGATTTGGATATCTACCTCCTCAGCATTTTCCATTTCACCCTCTTTAACCTAACCTGGATTTATTTTTTGACTGGGGAAATCATGTGCACACGTGCATCTTTATCTGACACACTACTGAAACATGATTCGTTTAAGCTCTAACTTTGTTCACTGACATATTAACCTCCTTTTGCAAAACTGAAACAACTGTCATGGTTTGTACCAAGTACAGCGAATTTGTGCTTTGCCACCGTTTTTCTAAGCAAACATGAATTCTGGTACAAGAGAACAAAGTGTTGCCTAGACCACTGCAGCCAGCGCGCTCACTGGTAGAGTCAGAACTCGCCTTTCCCCTGGCAGGGCTGGATTGATCACCCGTTAGCCAACTCACAGCCATGGGAAGACAAACACACACAGAGCATCTGAAATGCTCCCTCTCGGCCTCCCTCTCCAATAGCCCCGTACTCTTTGAATTCTCTGTGTGGGGGAAATCAAAGCGCAGAACAAACGCTGTTTTGATATGGCTTTGAAGATGATAACAGCGTCTAACAGAGGAAAAGAAGGCTTTGGGTCTGCAAAAAAGCAGTGACTGACATGACGCACAGCCCAAGAGAAGTTTACCTCTTAACAAGCAGCAGGAACCTCTCCAAGACTGCTTCACAGGACCAAAACTTTCCCGCCCACTCGTGCAGTTCCCCCCTCTTTAAGGCAAAAGTGTCTTTTGAGGCAAATGAGCACCCGTTTGGATCAAGATCCCAACAGGAGGAATCCCTCTGCCGAAGGTTAGTAACGTGTTTGCCCTGGTACAAAGCTTTCTAGGAGGTTGCTGTGATGCTCAGCTCAGGTGGCAAAACCTGTCTGGCAGCTCCAGAAAGTGCTCCACAAAGAAAGGCATCAGGAACGGCCCTGTGCTTCAGCAGGGACTTCCTCAGGAGCTGCTGCCCAGATAAAACCTCGGGAAAAGCTGTTGGATTCAGAGGTGTTGCATCGGTGGGGTAATTGGCTGACTTTAAATGTAGCACCAGGCAGGGACATGAGATCTCCTTTGTGTCCCAACTAACTAACTGCACCGTCTCTAGTACTCAGACGTACCTACCTCCTCACTGCTCACGTGAGGGTGAGTGGTGTTGGTAGAGTAAGTATGAAAAATGGGCACATCGCAGTATTCTAATTTTCACTGGTAGAGACAACACATTGAAAAAACCCAGAAAAGATCCCTGCGCTGAAATACGTTGTCCATCTTGCTGCTACTGGGCTGCCCTTGCCAGAAATGATTTTCTAGACCCTTAGATTGAAAATGCATCATCCTCGTGAGGTGCTGCAACACGGTTTGTCCATGTGTAAGGGCACCCTGGCTCTTCATAGACCGTTTGACCATCCGTGCAATCACACCACTTCTTGGTGGGATGGGCAGAGGCAGGGGGGCTGACCCACCTCCGGCTCCTGCCGGTACCCAACAGCATCGGGTAGAAGCAAGTCCATTCGCTATTGCAACAAAACACACAGGTATATCGATGGTTTGAAACGGAAGCCTTCGTTAAACATGTGTACTGCTGTCTACAGCATCTTCTTGTGCCTCTTGGGGGTGTCAGAGAGGCTGCAAACTTCCTCTCCGGTGTAACAACAGCTGAGGATGGTCAAATATCTTTCAGCACCAGCTTGGCTGTACCTTTTTCCTCCATTTAAATCCTGGGAATGAAGGACTGAGTGCTGTTCCCAGTATGCACGTCAATTTTTGTGCTCAGAGTGTTTCCTTTTATTTCACTACTCCCCTCAGCTCGCGGACAGAGAGGGATGAAATGAAATGTGCATCAGTGCTCGGCACTGAGAGCTGCACTTGCCATTAGAGAGCCGGGAGTGCAGCGGGAACAGGCAGAACCGAATAATTTTTCAGTTACCCATCACAGGCTTCTGTCTTTCTTCAACCACCTTCTTCCCTGTGAATTTTTCTGGTTATGCAATGGGAAAATCTAACCTTTCTTTTTCAGTCCCATTAATGCTGGGAAAATAAATTCTGGTTCGGTTTTCTGAATATATGACAGTTTTGCCAAACATCTTCTGTTGCATATTGCAAATTTAACCTTCTAAATTCATTGAAATAGCCAGTTTTGAGACTGGCAACAAAATAATTCTTTTAAATTGCATTTTAAGCTATAGTGCATACCATCTTAATTAAAGTATTCACAATGGCAATGCATTGTTTAAACTTCATGAAACAAAGCAAAATCTCCTTCTCTGGTCTATCGACTTCATGCTTTGGTTCCTCACATCATGATGAAATACTGTCAGAGTCCAGCACTGCTTTTTAGTCCAGGGATATGGTTAGAAATCTGAAATCATTTCCTCTTACTGCAGACCTTTAACCCTGCTGCCAAGCTCTGCTCACCCCAGGCCTCTGAATCGGTGGGGTCCAGTGTGAATCACGTTAAATAGCAGAATAATCGTAAGCTGAAGCCTGCTTCCCCACGTTGGCAAGGGTCTGCAGCCGGTGTGCCACATCCAGCTGCTACAGGAGAGTCTTAGCCATGGTGTAAAATGGTCAATTCTTTAGCTGGGGGGATTGTCCTGCCTCTTCTGCTATGGGGTTTGTTTACTTGTTTGTAAAATCAGACAGCAATACGCAGAGCCTGAGATAAAAAAGGTATTTTGTAGTTCTTCAGAAAGAAAAACAACAGATAAAGTTCTTTTGGTTATTCTAAAATCTAATTAAAATAATTTCCTTATTTCATTTTTCTTTCATTGATACACTTAACTATCCATCACTGGTGGTTTGTCAGATTTAGCCCTTCTGTCTGTTTGCAGACTATCAATAACACTGGTCACTGTTCATAACTGAGGGCTTCACATGGCCGTACCTGAAGCAGTAGGGGTTGGGCAACACCTTCAAACCAACGTGGCACTGCGTGTTTCATGTTTCAAACGACACCGTTTTGGTTGGTGCCAACGGTCGCCCAAGTCGTTCTATGCCAACTGTCTTTAATTTTTAAGGTGCGAGACTGGCCCAAGCAAGTTGGTGAGCATTGACCGTCCTGGGGAGAGAGGAAAGAAGGACCATGTGTATGCCATAAACCGGAATTTTGGACGAATGAGCAATGGAAATCACTGCAGCGAAGGTATGGTATTCCTTCAGGGAGAGATTCTTGGAGTAATAAAGATCAAAGGTTCCTAAAGCATCAGTGTCATTCCTACATGCATCTTACTTCTTGATTTTAATGATAACCAGCCCCTTTAGCATGACAAAGAGGAAATATGTGTTTTCATGCACTATGGAAAAAAAAGAATTAGATGGTATGATGAGAAATGGCAGGAGCTTGGGAAAATGAAGGAAAGTAAGTCAAAAGCAGAATGGGAGAGAGGAACAAACCTTGAGTAAAATGAAGATTTGTGAGTATCTTACCAAAGGGAAAAAGAAAAGGAGATGAAATCGAAGGACCTGGAAAAAAAACCAAAACCCCAGGGAACATCAGAAATAGCTCCAGCTCTGTCTATTCACCATGTTCTCCGTTGGAGGCAGCGATCTGTGGACCAGAAAAAGAGCTTTTGCAGATATTAATATTTGACATTTCTTCTGCTGTGGCACCCAAACTCCGGTGAGACAGATATGCTTTGTTACAAAATGTATGAGAAAAATTCAGGTTCTATTTACAAATTTTCACCTGTTCAACTCTTCTTCACATGTAGGACTGAATGTTGCCATCTCAGCCCACGGAAGTCTGATATCTGCGTCCTAACTGTGCTCTATAACTGACTTTTGCAAACCCTGTCACTTGTGAAGAGATTGGTGAGAGGAGGATCAAGCAATGTGGCAAAGCCATTAATAGTAATATTGCCTACAAGAAAGCTGGAGACTTTTCCCAAGGGCAGGGAGTGACAGGACAAGGGGTAACAGGTTTAAACAGGAAGAGGGAGATTGAGATGGGCCATCAGGAAGGAATTCTTCCTGGAGAGGGTGGCGAGCCCTGGGACAGGTTGCCCAGAGAAGCTGTGGAGTGTCCAAGGCCAGGCTGGGTGAGGCTTGGAGCAACCTGGGCTATGGAAGGTGTCCCTGCCCATGGCAGGAAGTGGGACTGGACGATCTTTAAGCTCCCTTCCAACCTAAATCTTCCCATGATTCTAAAAAAAGATATCCTGGCATCTGATGTTCCTAAGCCTGGAGGTGTTGTCCAAAGGCATCCAAGTGTCCAGGTGAGAAACAGAAAGCTACTGGTGTGGTTGGACATCACCATGGTTAGGTTTCCATCCACCTTTGGAGATGTAAAGAAGATCCGACATATTGATGTTCTTGCAGGAAATTACCTTCCCAAATAGGTTCTCCTGGGGTAGCACCCAAAGCCACAGTTTCTGAGGGCTTTGGCTCTTTTCCCCTCTTGTTTCGGACGTTCCAGAACACAACAGATTTATTTTGCTTTTACAGTCCTCCTCCTCACAGTCTGGGCCTGACAGCTATGTCAGGAGGTAAAAGACAGAAGCCATAATTCAAACTGATGTCTTCTGTTTGATAGTGTAAGCCACTAAAACAGATGCTGATAATCAAGATAATCAAATCAAGATACTAAGATCTGAGGGTTTCAGACATGCAGACACGTTCAACTAGATGAGCAGCCCTGGCATTTATTTTGCTAACGTCAGGCTGGCTAAATTTTACAACCTTTTCCAGACAAATTATTTTGGGGCTAGGGAAAAAATTGCTGTGAACAGTACGGCTGATTCTCCACAAGGGTCTAAGCTAGCCCTGACTTGGTTAATCTTCTTTGACGTGGCTCATTTCAGCATCTTCCTCATAAGTGCTGGGGGAAAAAAAGGTGCTTTTCACAGTGGCTAAAAGTACAAGGTATTAGGGTTCCTTGGTGACCCTGGAGTGTCCTGTCCTGGATGCTGTTATCGAAGAGACTTTCTTGTTCCCAGAAGCCCAGAAATGTCCATCACACCCATATCACTGGAGTTGCTGAGCAAGAGTTACCCCCCAGCCAGGAGCAGAGCCATGGCCATCACCCCCAGCCTTGGGATGCAGAAACACTGCCTTCAGGAAGTTCGGCAGCACAGGCAGTGCTCATGCAACCTAGGACCTTCCCTGGGTTTCAGTTCCCACCAAGAGAGAGCTATTTTGTTCCTTTTGTCATGCAGGGCGTGAGAAATGCGGGCCTCTGCATTTAAAAACACCAGTGGTGTATGTGGGATATGTAGAGCCATGGCTGCTGCTCCACGGTGCCACAACAGCCTTGCAGAGAGTCTGGGAGAGACCTGGCTGCCTTCTTGTGAGCGTGAGCACCAGAGAACATAAAACTATTGCATTTCATGCCCTGAGACAATTTCTGTTTGCAGTTTTTATCCAGACCCTTAAGTGTTCCTGTATTATATTAAGGAGGTGCTAACCTTGCAACCGCCACAAAGCACAAAACCCTCCCACTTTGTCACAGGACTCTTCCAGCCAGGCATGACTTCTGTGCAGCACCTTGAACAAGCAAAACACTACCAATTTTTCACATTTCTGACCACTGTTAAAAATGGTACATATTTTGGGCTTGTCTGTGAATTACAGCCAGTTCACCAGCTTGATTAGTCTAGGACTGTGCCCATAAATCCATCAAAAATGTTTCTTCTTGCTGATGAGGTTTACTACCATGGACCTACTGAAGTGATGGTGTCTCTGCATCTAAAGCAATGCTGCACGGTACACTTGGAGATCAAGATTTCAGCCAAAAAACCCCATCAATATACTGAGTCCAGCAACATTTACCCCCTGGTTCCCTTCTCATACATGTGCAGACACAGCAAGGTGATAGGGGAAATGAAATCTTGAGACAGCCCAAAGCCTCGGTTCATGTTTTCATTCAGGTGAATCTCCAAGATTTGTTTTTCATCAGTGGTGTAATCTCATTATTTCATGCTTTGTAAATTATATGTTGGGAATAATGAGTAAGGGAACAAATAGCCTGCCTTGTTTACGTGTTCAGCACACAGGTATCTAGGAGAGTTGGTGCGACCAGGGCAAGAATGTGTAGCATGTGGGAAATGCACATCCACGAACACCGCCCAGGAGTAAGGGTCTGCTCTGCTCATGGATTTGCCAAGTATACCCTGGTATGATTATTTATAGCAGTTCAGCATATACCAGGAAATGTTCTTCTGTATGCTTTGATGAAATAGTGAAGTTTTACTAACATGAGAACTTGCTAGAGGAGTCTGCAGTTAGCACCTTACTGAGAAGGGGCGCAGGAAACTGTGGGCTGTGCATCAGCTATGAAGCCTTCTAGTGGAAGGTGTCCCTGCCCATGGCAGGGGGTGGAACTAGATGGTCTTTAAGGTTCCTTCCCACCCAAACCATTCTGTGATTCTACGAAAAGCGGAGGACTCACCCTGCCAGACCTCCCTCTGCAGTGATATCAGGGGAGAAAGGTGTAACGGCCAGATGCTCTGCTGACACAGTCCAGAGTCATTCCAGAGTCTTCAGAAGTTCAACTTAAACCAGCCACAGAACTGGCTACTGGTCTGGTTTACGTTTTACCACTTCTACATTTTATGTGCAAATTCAAAGACCTTTCCTGCTGTACCTGATGGAGTCCCTTCTCCCAACAAGGATTGACAAAGATGGACTTGTCATCTTAGTTGCATGGTCTACCGAATATAAAGAAAGTAATTAATATGGAATCCTAAAACTTGATTTAAAAAAAAAAAAAAGGTGTTGCATATGTCCTTATCCCTGTTTTTATGTATTTTAACATTATAAGATGGGTTTAGGGGAGTTTGTGTTAGATGAACTTTGTGTCTCCACCTATAAAGCAAAACTTTCTGTATCTGTAAAGAGTCACAACTAGTGATAAATAAAATAAAAGCAACCAACAGTTTTCAGCTGCTGTTTTTCCCCTCAGAGTTTCCCATTAGGGTGAGCAGATAGGCAATGAGATGCACCTGTCTGTTGCCAACTGGGAGAAGGATCAATGTAGGGCAACCAACCAGGTCTCTGCTTTGCCATCTGATGGGCTGCCAGGTGCACTATAAATGTTATAGACACAATACTTGGGGTAGTTCAAGCAAGATTAGTTCTTCTGGTGTTGGTCTTAGTGCTGGATGAAAGGTACTGCATTGGTTTTGTTGTCATGGTAATTGTGGGTGGCCAGGAATGACTTGATCTTTGCTATGTGAGCTTTTTGATACCTCCAGCTAGGAGATGTGTGCAGGTTTAAGAGCAGAAAACAGAATTGGGGTGACTTGAAAGCTGTTGTGTCTGAATTTTGGTCTTACTTTGGAAATACGTTGGGTTTCACTGGCAGTTGCGTCTCAGTACTTTCCACTCCAGTGTGAGTCAAAACCAGCTAAGGGTTGGTACCTCTGAAGCCGTCAGAGTCAGCAGTTTGTTTCTTCCAGGTGGCTCAATAATTTTGGTGTAGTACGTGGTTTTTCTTCCCACAGACCTGATCCCAGTTGATGAGCAATGAAAGGAGTAATCTCAAGCACCCCGTTATTCTTCTCTTGAATGTAGACAAGTGGTACATAAAAGATATTTAACAATTTCCTAGTCTGGGCAACAACCCAAGACAAACATATGTATTGGGTTTCAAGAGGAATATCTGACAAGCTAAGCCAAATCAAAGCACAATATTACATTTCTTAGGAATAAAGCAGCCTGTTACTTACATCTCAGATATAATGTGCCATCTGAAGGTAACCAGAGCATTTAACTCCACTTGAGTTTAGGACAGTTTGCCTCCCTGTGCCCTGAAGAGGAGCGTTGGTGTGTATCGCTGTCTGCCTGGAGTCCCGCTTTGGTGGTTGGGGCTTGGTGTTTCAAGAGATTGGATGATATTTTGCAATGCTTGTTTGTTATTACCTAAAGTAAATCAACAAAGTGACCAAGTAGTGGAAAAATCCACAGTTTTACTAAGGTAAACAAATAGGAGTTTCACTTGGGTTTTTTCTCATCTGTATAATTTTTCCTTGAATCGTGGTTGAACTTGAAATGACAAACGTGATCTGCTGCCTGGTGGAACCTGCAGCAGGTTTATTTCCAGCTCTTCAGCTGAGATCCTGAAGTCAAGCCATGGGTGTTACTTTTCGGTACTAATGAAATAAGGTTCACAAACCTGGAATAAATTGGTAGGAGTGGCTTATTTTAAAAGAATTTCAGTAAACCATGCTCTTGCCTGTGGACAGAGTGAGCTGTGACCTGAAGTTTACTGCGTTATAACAGACATGGGAAACACCGAATGGAAGATGGGTTTCTGCTTTGCAGAACAATTCTTCAGGTGGAAAACTGGAACTTAATAGGAACAAGTCTTATGCTGTAGCTTGGAAATTCTATAAATTCCTTTATATTAGTATCAATTGGCTACAGTTAGCACTGAACTGCATCAACTGGACATTGACCTTCTGTGTGGTGTTGGAGCTGATGAGGAAAACGAGCCTGATACAGTCTTTGGCTGGTGAGTTCTGCCTCGGAGAGATGCAGGAGGAGCACAGGGATATCCCCTGTGGCACAACTGGGGGGAGTTTGGCCGGGCCAGTGGGGTCCCATGGCTTTTGTCATCATGTCCCTTCCACCCCTTTCTGAAAACAAATTGAACCTGTTGTGTTGAGGCTGGCATGAAAACCTGTCCTGACTTACCAGGCTCGGAATTAGGAAGTTCTCATGCTCAAAAGCAGATCTGTAAGCCAAGAAGATCTATAACCATGAAGACTGACAGCCATAAAGGTTGTGTGTTCAAAACTTGCGAGTTCATAAATATTTACACATTTGCATGATCACTACTGGCAGCAGTTTGCCTTTGCTAGCTTAGAAGAGGCTAAAGCAGCTCAGCCGCTGGGACGTGAGTAGATTATCACGGCTGTGAGTGAGGAAAATTGCTCCTGCTCTTCACATAGTCCTTTTCTTGTTAGCTTGGGGATGCGCTGGCTGGGTTTTATGGAGAGTTACATTGCCTGAGCAGCCTGAGGCAGGGGGACACGTTCAGGGGTGCTGCCTGTGGCTATGCTGAGCCCCCGGCAGGGAGGTGGTTAAGCTATTAACTAAATAAAAGCACTTTAGCCTTTTGCTTTTTTAACTAAAGGGTAAAGGACTAGCTTTCTAATAATTACAACTCGCTGAGCATCTAGGATTGTGCTCCTGTGTATCTATACATCTGTAGGTTTTAAAAATGAGTATTCCACGTGCAGTGCACGTTTCCAGATGGATGTATAGGTCTGCTGACCTATACCTGCATGGCTCATGGTTTTAACCAGGTTAGGTGTCGGGAATCAGGTAAAGAAAAGACAGGCTGGATGATGGAACTAAAGGAAAGGGAGAAGCTAATATTTTTAATAAAAGCATCTTTCCAGCGATGCAGCTGATCGAGGTGGAGGCTTTGCTGTGCGTGGTGCTCCCCCGAGGTACTGCCGATCTTCAGTCATCATCCAGAGAGCCAGCGGAGTGCAGGTCCTGGAAAGCATTTCAGTGCGTAGGAGGAAACCCACATCTTGTTGAAATTTGCATTATGTCACTTTACATGTGGTTATGTCTCGTGCCTAGTGATGCAACGTAACCCAGCGTAACCCCACTTGACTTTACGCAACAGAAGTGTCTCTTGTGCCATTCACCACCGAGAGTGGAGCTGGGGGAAGGAGGTGTTTGGGGCTCAGAAATGGATCTTTAATGGGGCATTTTGGAGTAGGTACCTGCTATGCTCACAACTAAAAAAATTTTCTCTGAAAAAAGCATTTTGATGTACAGCGTGCTTTCTTTACATTTCTATACAAGATTCTTTATTTTATTGAGATATTCACCGTGCAGAATAGTCAGTAAATTTTTGCTTTATCTTCATATCTATTTTGTGTCTAGCGATAGAAAAGGGGGTCAAATTATCTAATGCAGTGTGCTGATACCATTAACAAACATTACAGAAAAAATGTCCAATAATAACTTAATTTAATAATAAGTGACAGTCCTTTAGTATTTTATGATTTCTGAGTGTCTGATGCCATTACAGTGCCTGATGACAACAGCAAATGTAGGCAGTCAGGAAGGAAAAGCGCACGCTGTCCTTGCATTTCCCCCCACCACATGCACACTTGAAATATAAGGGAAATGCTGTCACGGCCTCTCATGTGTTACCCTCCCTGCAGCCCTACAATGCTGCTGCCACAATTGATAGCATGTATTTAAAAAAAAAAAAAAAGGGGTTTTGGCTCCAGAGTGAGGAATTTTTGTGTAGCTGCCTTGTTCCAGCCCAGCAGCCCAGGCTGTGCTGGCGTGGGGAGGCCCTAGCAGGCTGCTTAGCTGCCCCAGCCTCCTGGCTGCCAATCTGCCTGGGGTTCCCACCAAGTGACAGCTCTAAGAGCTGGGGCCAGCTCCCTGCCTCCGCTCCACGCCGGTGACTGGTGCCTGGGACAACTGAGCTGCCGGAGGGAGGGCATGGGCCATCACCCTCTGGCTGCGTGGGGGCTCCTTGGCATCCCTGCCTGGAAACAATACCCCGAGGGTGCGGGTTTAACCGGGCACCCCCGCATCAGACCCTGTGCTTGGCTGCCTTCAGCCCTAAAGGTGGTGGTGGTACCCCTTCCCCTCCTCCCTTCCCCTCCTAGCTGCAGGCTTTCCCCATGACCTTTAAATGCAAAAGGTCGCAGCGCCGGGGTGGGGAGCTCGCCCGTGCTGCACCCGGGCTCGGTGGCGGGTGAGAGCACCAGAGACACCTATAGATAAATAAATTAAAAATTAGAATAGCTTCTGATTATAAGGGACAACTCCATGTGAATCTTAATTACGGTAATTGGTTCTCAGTTACTATGGTGATTGGTGGGCGCTCCAGAGATGCCTTTGATGGGTGATGGATGTTTACTCGTACGTGTAGCGTCACTGGGAGAGCGCAGCAGCCCCATCGGAAAATCAACATTTACCCGTAACTTGGACCTAGCGCTGGGAGATGCGCTGCCTGTTGACAACCGCTGCACACACACAAATATTCAGGCTGGTATTTTACTGTTGAAGGGAGAAACTCGGCGATGGCTCTGTCAGTGCAGCCACCCCCTTTCCGAAGGCGTACGGTGCTCCAGCCGGCACGTACTGTGCTTCCTGGGAACAGGCTGCTCGAGCAGGTGAATGCCAGGGTGGTGGCACTTATTAGCTGGCATCAGCATGAACAATTACTCATCTGATCGAGACGAGATGTTTTATTTTGCAAAATAAATAGGAGCTTCCCCCCTAATCCCTGCTCCTGAAGTAAGGAATTACCGGCTGGGAGAAGGGTCCCTGGCTGCAGGTTCAGCCTCAGCCCCTACCGCAGCTCGCCACATCCCTCGGGGTTTGTTTTCGGAGGAACCCGGCTCAGGTATTGCTGACAGTGAGCGTAGCTGGGGGCTGGCAGATGCAGGGGGAGCTTTCACATTTAAAGCTTTCTACGTTAGAATGACTGATTTGGGCTGCACAGGGAGATCATCAAGCGGTAGAACTTAAAATGTTAATTTTCCTAAGTGAGGATTTCTGCATGCCATCCCTCGTTCCTTCATTCCTCTGACCCACAATATTGATTTTAAGCAGAACCAAAGTTTCTAATGGAAAGCAAACAGAATGCCAGGGTGGCACTTGTACAGTTAAAATAATTCCCTACACAGTTCAACAGCAGATGAATCTGTATGTGGCTTTTATTTCTCTGAAGCCCAGGATAAGTCTTGAGGTAAAAGAAATAAACATCTTTGGAGCATCTGAACAAAGCCTGTGTTTGTCCTGGGTTAAACTGCAGCTGTTAAAGTGATGCTGAATGACGCTGCAGCAGCGCTGAATGCAGCACCGAAAACTTGGCTTCGCAGCATCTCTCAGCGCAAGCGCCTGCAGGACCTGCAGCTGGTGCTTGCAGCATTGGGGCTGATTAACTTGTGCTGTGGCCATGAAAAGCCATAAACAAATAACATGCAGGATCTTTCACCCCCCCCAGCCCTTGATGTCCAGAATTAATCATGCAGTTTGGGAGCTGTTAACCTGGCCCCATGGTCAGCCTGGATCAAGCCCTTGTCCTCATCCTTTGGGCTTTGAGCCCTGCTCCCGCAATCCCTTTCCCACCCCCTGAATTTCAGAGATGCCCTGGCGAGTTAGGAGAGTGTGCAGCATGTGCCCAGGCTAATAATAGTCACGGCAACAGTGATTCCCTTAAAAATAAGGCCCCAAGTTTGGCGAAGGCACTAGAAGGGTTTATTGGAGCAGCTGTCTGGAAGCACTGGTGGTGTTGGGGCGTTGCTGGGTGCCCTTGGAGCCCCCCACTGTTTGCACAATCTTTGAGGTTTTGTAGGATTTCATGAGCCCCTGATTGCCACGCTTTGGGATCGGGACCCTGCCACACCAGCCTGAGCAGTCTCGCTCACAAAGGGCTGTTTCTTATTGTTTTTTCCTTGAGCTTTTAAGATTGAGATTGGAGTCGAGTTTAGAAGCAGGAGATTGGGATGATTTTAAAGGCAAGCAGGAGGTTTGTTGGTTTTTGGGTTTTTTTGTTTTTGGTTTTTTTTTTAAGGAGAGTGATGGTGTTTGAGAAAAAGGAAAAGTTCTGACTAAGACTTATGGTATAACCAGGGGTTTAAATCCTCGATAACCCTGTAAAGCAGAAAGCAAAAATCACCACTGTTTGATTTCACTGCTAGATCGCAAGTTTTTCTGCAAGGAAAAATAAAATGAGGTGTGGATAGCAGTGAGTTATGGTGAGCAAAGACATTGTTAGTCACGGATAAATCCAGCCGAAGCGGCGACGTGCCTGTGCTGGTGTTGGGCGACCACCTTGTTGCTATCTCTGTTTACCAACAGCACAGATGAAGCCTGACAGTTCCAAACTGTGAGGTTTTCCGTGATTTTTGCACCGAGTGTTAAAAAGCGTAAGGATTAAGAGAAGGACTTTAGTAACGTAGTTCATTTGGAAAGCTTCTTAACCTTGTGAGCTCTGCAGGGATCTTCCGAGTCGTGTCGGGGCTGGCACAAAATCCACCAGAATGAGGATTTATTTCTTCTAGGAACTGCAATTATTAGAAAAGTGAGTCTCCTTTTTCTGTCTTTTTGCTTTCTAACAGTGGCAAGAAATCTTAGCTTTTCGGGATTTTTCTCTTTCCAGACCTGGTCATCCCACATGGAGCTGGGCTGGATCCGTTCCCCGTGGCAGGCGCTTGGGTGCTGCTGGAGGGAGCTGAGTTCACATGCGCAGCTTGTGTTTGCCTTCACAAGAAATCTCTCTCCAACACACAGTTCATCATTTAAAAGTTTATTCCAAAGGCTTAATCCTCCCCTCGCCCCCCCGCAGCACCCCTGGCCCCCAGTCACGGTCCTGTTTTTGACAGCCGAAAATATCGATGCAAAGCATCTGCTCGGGGACCGGGGAAGGGCTCGTGCTGCAGGACCGCGGGGGTTAACGTCACCAATCGCCAACTGCAACACAAAAGATATTAAGGGGGGGGGGGGGAGGGAGGAAAAAGAAAAAGCAGCCCCCAATAAATCAGCAGCCTGAGGAAAAGCAGGAGACGGGCACCGGGGCTGCGCTGCTCCCTGGGTGCCAAAGCAACTTGCTTTCAAAAAATCCCTGCGAACACAGGGGATGTGGTTCGGAGGGATTTGCAGTTATTGTCGGTCCTGCTGCCACCTGTGCGTGTTTCTATACATCCCAGGCGTGTGTGTACACATATTTGTGTGTTTGCCATATGTACGCGGCGCGGAAGGAGGCATTGCTGTCGATACCGCTGAAATTCAGCTTGGAACCAGCCGTCGAATTAGAGCGACGTTTTGCCCCCGGTTGAAACACAATTGTGAAGCCATTCAAACGTAATTGTGACTTTTTGTTTTGTTTTCTTGAATGAAATAATTGAACTTAGTCCCTGATTATCATTATAGGGCAAAAAAAGGATGGTTATAGAGGCAGCACCAGAAAACAAAGCTGCCATTCCGTGTTTAATCCACTCGAGGAAAAGGGTTCTCAAGACTTACCAAAGGGGTCTTGTTGCTCTTTTAAAAGGGCTCATTTTATTATTTTTTTTTTTTAAATAGAAATGTCAGTTAATTTGATTTATAATATGGAGCGTTAATGGAACAGAATCATAAAAATACCCTGCTCCGAGCGTGTGCTGTTGCGCTGCCTCGTCTTCTCTTTAATTAGCGTGGAACTGCCGGACAATCGTAAGCACTAACAGCCTCTGCTAAAAATCAAATGCACTTTGTCCTGCGTGACATTAGCATCTAAATACAAGTTTTCCTTTAAGATGGTCACTGATACATGGAAAGAAAAGCACCCCCTGCTTTCTCTCTTTTTTTTTTTTCCTTTTATTTTATTTCCAGAACAACGACTGCCAGAATATAGCAAGCAATGTTTTAAGGGGAAAAAAAATCCTGGCTGTAAATGTGCACAATATTCCACATTATATACATGTCATTTCTGAGCACTGTTGGAACGATGCAGTGTCAAATCTGTATGACAGATTGAGGTGAAAGCTGGGAAGAGAGAGCCTGTGAAGAAACAGCCCTGACTGAGTCAGGCACCCTATAGAATTTATCCTGCAGGCTATAAGTAACCGGTTTCATCACATAAAAGGAGGAGTGGAAGAGGGATAATTGTCTACTAATTTGGGTCTGGGCAGCGGGCTGGTCTGACAATGCCATCTAGCGCTAGGGGACCTGGGACCCCCACCCGGCCAGGAGCCCCAAGAGGACACTCGCCCGCCTGTGCCCCGTGCTGTGCTGTCTCCCCTGGTGCTCCCCGAACAGGGCGGCGTCTGTGCTCTGACCAGCCCCGGCTGCACTTTGAGCTGGGAAACAACCCACCAAAAACTTTGCAAAGAGCTGGGTTTTTGGGATGAGGCTCCCACTGGGAAGGAGCATATATTAACAGTTCACATTGAAATGTTATGCCTTCATGGGTCAGCGGGTCCCCGAAGGAATTCTTTCGAATTAGGAGCCTCAAAAGGAGGCAAAACAATGTCTTAAGAGTAATTTGGGTGGACGCTCTTACTTTTCCCTGCGTGTGCGGCACTCGCATGTCAGCACCACTGATGTTTGTCAGAAGATTTATTGGGGACTGGAAGGGAGGAATTAGCATCGGGAATAAGGAGAAGGCCGGCAGACCTAACTGCCAAGGAGCCCAGGAGCTGCACAGGGGAGCACAACTTTCTTTTGTTTATATTTTTAATTGCTTTTAAAAATGTTTAAGTTTTCTGATCCCACACCCCCACCCCCCGTTTATTTGTCATTTGCTATCGTCGTACTATATCTATAAGAGAAAGCATCCAGGATTCAGAGCTGGAAAACAAGTCCCAGATGACATCCCTTTGGAGATGGAGAAGATTCTGGCCCCTCCAGCAAGGAGGACCCTTAATACCCACCCCTTTGCACCCCCTCAGGGGTCAGCTCCTTCTGTAAGAGCATCAACGGGGGGTGTCCGAAATGAGCCTGGACGGTGGGTACCCAGAACTGCCAGGGACAGCAGCGGAGACATTAGTGCATCACCCTTGTTATTCCGGAGGATAAAATATGATGCTTGTTAAAGCATGACAGGATCCTTATCTTAAATACAGGAGAATTTGGGCAAAAGCAAGCAGCCACTGGTTACATTTTTGAACTCTAGGCTTTGCCCGCGGTTAGTGCGGTGGATGGAGGTGTTACCATCGGTGAGTGGTTTCAGTGTGCACCCCGACAGAGCACAGCCGCTCCCCAGCACTAATCTGCTGCTGTGGGGATTGCTCAGCACCTACCTCTGCCCTCAACACTGCTCGGTGTGTTCCCGTTCAGGGTGCTGCAGGCACTGGGGAGCAGGGTTGCACCCCTCCTGGGCCGGCACCGAGCTGCTGCCAGTGATGCTCGCGCAGGATGCAGTCTGGAGACACGTTGTATTGAAAGTGAGTCCTGCAAATCCTGCCTGGCATTTGCCATGGAAATTAAAGAAAAAAATCTTCCACAGGTGCCAGCAAGAGGGCAGGGAGGAGCAGGAGCCAGCAGTGCATGCCCACAACCCAGGGACTTACCCATTGCATTTATTAATGATTTTTTAAATAATAACAGCCTATAGCTAAGCCTGTTTAATGATGGTGACCTAGTATAGCCTCTCATCTAACGCAGACGTACCCTTGGTACCTCTTTTGGTACCGCGGGTGGCACAAGCCACCTCCTTACTCTGGGTCAGATTTTTGGGAACTGGGCTGTGGCTGAGCTTCCAGTGTGTGGCTGTGATTGGAAACCCAAGTTTTCACTCATTTCTTTGGAAAGAAGTTATGAGATTGCTGTGTCTCGAAAATGTGAACAAATAGCATTGGCTTTGGTGGTTCTTGATGGTGTGGGGGGTTTTTTGGGTTTGTTTGTTCCTAAATCTGTAGTATCTCAAGCAATCATTCCGGCAAGGCTGAAATATGTCATTCACCTCAGGAAGGCTTTTACATCCAAACACTTTTCCACATGGAACAAACAAGGGAAGTTATTTGGGTTTTTTTTTTTGGTGCTGGGGCCTTCTTGCGAGGCCCGGTTCTACCCAGCTGGGCATTTTGGGTGCCACCCCGGCCCCACGTGAGGGATATGGGAAATGTGGCTGCAGCCACAGATGCGCGGGGTGATGCTGGGGGCAGAGCAGGGTGGCTCAGGGGGGTTCCTGGGAATTCTGCCCGGGCAGGGCCCTACAAGGTGTTCTGATTTCACCCAGATGGCATTTTTCTGTTGGAAAAATATTCTATTTAATACCAAAATAAATTAAAAAGTCCTGATTAGTCCTATAAATACTAACAGTTCACAAGACCCGTCCAGCTTCTGCCACTCGCGTGTGCCCACGCGCTGCCGATGAGCTCTGTCAGCGAACATCGTGCAAATCATCTTTACAGAAGCGACACGAATGCATCAAAACCTTCTCCGGCGCGCTCTTCAGCAAAGCGGCACCAGCTGAGTGCCTGGCAGCGTTATTTAAAAGAATATTCTTGGAAGGAATAAATCATGGGCTCTATTAATCTATCCCGAGGTCAGGGCGAGGACGCAGCCGGTTTGTGGGGGCTGCGGTGACTTCTTTTAGCTGTCCTGGAGGAGCTGGAAACAGTCGAAAAGTTTATATTGCTATTATTTATTATTTTATTAAGAACTCCAGAGGTACTGCTTCCTCAGAGAGGTGGATGGATAAAACGATGCTTAGAAGTGCCCTTAGATTAATTAATGTAGCTATAACAACTTTATTACAGAAACAGCAAGCGAAAGGCTGATATGTACCATCGCTTATCACGGAACACTTAAGCTACAGCTGTAATTGTTTATGTGAGCATCAATCTTTCCTCCAGGTTTGGACTTGGTTCAATTCTGCAGCTGTTTCACAAACCAGAACCTTTACTTCCCCAAGATTTTTTTGTTAATTCCTACTATTAACGAACCCTGAGAAGGTTGACAAAGGCTAACAGGTCTTCCCTCTTGCCAAATGCGATTCAGCTGCCTGTGGATCACGAATGTGTAGCCAGGTAGGTGCGAGTCTGTCCCCTGACGAACCCCAGGCCAGCAATGTTTATTCATCTGCTGCCTTTAGCACAAGCCCGTTGTCGTCACTTGAGCCGACGGTCAGCAGGGTGGATCCAGGATGCGATTTCCTGGGAAATACGTAACCGTTTACAAGAAACATAATTTTGATTCAGTTTGGCGTTTGAGTGAATGAGCTTGAATGGATGAAGAAAGCAAAGACACATTGAACACAGTGCTAGGATTGTAGGCACCAGGCCAGTAAAAGTAACCGTTGTACACGGTGGATACATCCCCTCGGAGGTTAGGTCCTTACCAAACCTGACCCAAACTGTGGCTGAGATGGGCAGAACACCCACTAGCAACTTGGTGGAAAACCAGAAATAGATAGATACAGTAGCATGTAATATGTTTGATCTAAAGACATTTTATTAATAAATTAATATTAATGATCAATGAGCAGCACTTACATTTCTTCTTTGTCAGTTCTCGCCCTGCCGCAGCCATGTGTCATTATTAATTTACTGGTATCTGCATATTTTTAGAGCCTTAGTTTTTCTCCCCCCTCTCACGCTATTTGTATTGGAGATCGGCCGATCGATGGGCCTGTCTGGTGTCACAGGTTAGTAAGGTGGCACCACGCTATTGTCACAGGCTGCAGCCCACGGCTCCAGGGAATTGTGCCTGCACGATGCTCGGAGAGTCCGATCTTTAATTGCTTCGTTTGCAAGCTGAGTGGTTACCGACACTGGGTCCACATTCCCAATATCCCCCAGAGTTAGGGTGGGTGCTGGTGAGCGTGGCTGCGGGAACGGCTGCCGGAGCGGGCAGCATCTCCCACCTAGCACTACCTTCATCCAGGGTATCTGCTGCTCTGCGTAGCTGTCTCCTTGTCACCTTGAGCGTGCTTCCCAGCATCCCTTTGCTTCCTTCATCCACCGGACCCTTCACGTTTGGTGTTACCTCCACAGCCTCTCCACCCCAGCCTTCCTGGCCAGACTTCTTCATTCCTCCTGGAGTCAGCAGGAATCTTCATGGACCATCTCCTGCTGGGATTTCATCAGGTGCTGGCTCCTTATTCCCCACCACGTTTTCACATCTGGTTGAACCACTTCTCAGGGTACTTCAGTGGTCACGTTAGTGGGTTTATGGCCAGCTATGCTCCCAACGGCTCGTGGTCCCCAAGGTTCAGCCTCTGCTTTGTGCCCCCGTTCCCACTGTGGGTCCAGAGGGGCCTGGGCTTGAGGTCGGTGGTATTTGACTGGGTGTTGCACAAGACAGAACCTGTCTCTTGTCAAGCGGTGCGCAGGCATCGAAGAAAAAGTGTTATTTAACTTTTCATAGCATCCAGTGCTTTTGCCCTATAATGATATTTCTTCATTGCCTCCATTTATTTTCATAAAAACAATCCTGAAGGACAGCTTGGGGCCGGGGGGGGGGGGGGATGACACGACGAACGGTGCCCTGCAGCCCCCGCCGGTCGCATTCCTGGGGCTGCAGCTCCATCTAGCAACCGCCCGCGGAAGGTTCTGCTCCGGCAGGGATGCGGATGGGGATGCGGGATGGGGCCGCAGGATGGGGCCGCGGGGTCCCAGCGCATCCCTCACCGCCAGCCGGCCGCCCCCTCCTCCGGCCTCCACCAGCTCATCACCCTCTTCTGGCTGACTGCAAATTGCTGTAATTAGTCCATATAAACTTTTTCTCCCTTTTTATTTTTTTTTTCCCTCCTCTCGAGTTTATGGGCGTTTTCTGAAACGGCAAGCTGCGAGAAAGCTGTGTGCCAGACTCGGGTAGGCACGGGAACAAGCTGATGGACTTTTTTTACCCCCCTTTAAGGTTACAGATTTTTAGGAAGAGCTTCTTCCAGACTTTGAAGAGAGGCATTAAAAAGCCCTTCTCGTCTATGTCAGCAATGCACAGGCACCGAGCGTTGGCAGAGGCTGCGCAAGTCGTTACCGCCACATTGTAGCGATGTAATTAGCGTGTTTAGCAAATCACTGCAACTTCTAAATCCCGATATGTCTTCTGCAAAACGGAGCTGGGTGCTGCTACTGCGCACAATTAGGACAGTTGAGCCCCATCTGGTCAATCAGTGCTGGTATATGCCACGGCCTGGATCTTGCTCTAAGTTCTTTGGCTCATTGGAATAAACATGTAAACAATCTGCTCTAAGACACTCTGAAACTTTCTATACGTTAAATAATGTAATTCAGTTTAAATATCAGTTCATTATCTGTTGCTTGGTAATATCTTTATCACTTGCAACTGATGGGAGCTGATTACGATGAGTTGCAGCTCACTCTTATTAATTGCAGTTGATTAACGTAGTTTGATATTACAGATACCCTTTGCTGCTAGATTGTGCTGTTTTTCAGCAGCTCTGAATCAAAGGTACATGGGGAAATACCTCCCTCTAGTGCTAACGTCCATATTTCTTTGTGGAATCAAATCGACTGATAGCACACAGACCTTTTATTAAGCCCGATCTGGAAAACACTGAGATTGTTTTTGATGCTATCTGCTCAGGCTCGTATCTTACTGCTCTTCCTGAAAGGGTTAACACCTCTTTGAAGTAAAATGCTGTGTGCTTGAAAGGCCAAGGGCAACGAAGGGAATAGGGATGTGTAAAAGAAGACTTAGGTAAGATTAACATTGCATGTCAGGGTATGAGAAATATGGGATGCCCAAGTAGATCTGGAGAGAGAAAATTGGTGTTCTGCTTCAGGTGATCCGAGTTACTACTTTAGGAAAACTTTAAATTGTGATCCTCTAAGAAACTGGAGGAACAGGCAGGGTCAAAACACAGGACTTGCCCCAGTGCTTACCCAGGCTTGGGTGAGACTGGTGGCTGCTGGCGCCTCTGCCCATGGAAACCACCCCAGTCCAGAAGGGACAGGTCTGCGGCTCTCCAGTCCTCCTGGAAAACAAGCAGCCTTTCCTTGGCGGGATGTGCGTGCCCTCAGCTGCTCAAATTTATGCCTAATTCTTGATGGAATAAACCCCTCAAACAATAACTAGCACAGATGTTACTAATCTGACCAGCTGGTTTGGGTTTACGAAATCCCTGCTGTGGAAAGTGTGGATGCTGTGCACCTTAGGCTTGAAATTGCTTACTAAGCTTTGGTACATTCATTGAAAATGTTCTAATAAATGTGGAAGTTGTAAAAAAGGCAGGGAAAGGGATGATTGTAGATGACTCGGTGACTGCTTCCTGCCATTAATTTCCAAAGTTATTTCTTATACAGTATGAAAATGCTTGCTATGTTAGCACTCTAAGTTAAGTGTCTCAAATGTGCATTTAATTTGGATTTAATAACACCATTTTTCCTTATGAAAACTCAGTCAATTATTGAAAGCATTTCTTGAGGTTTAGCAATTATTTAAGAGGTGCATTTACAGTAAAGTAATTAGCTCAAATGGCAGGTTCATGGAAATAGTATATTTAAAACAAATTTAAATATTTGTTAGCAGAAGAAAATATTTTATGTTACTGTAATTTGATAATCTTCACATTCATTGTCTCTCAAACTTTTAGTATTATTTACCAACCTGATGGAGAATTTTCAAGAGCCTTGGGGGAAAGGGCCTTGGGGATACAGCAACAATAAGCAGTTTAAATTGTGGTACAAGTAATACAGAATTAGGAAAAAAATGGATTGACTCCAACTGTAACCAGCTGTCTCTGGCTTCTTCCTAGATGGTTTTTGTAGGGTTGGGGGTTTTTGTTTGTTTGTTTTGCTTTGTTGTTGGTTGGTTTTGTTTGTTTGTTGGTTTTTTAAAGAAAATTCCATGAGAAAAGATGAAGAAAAGGTAGGGAGAAAAAACACCCCCAAACCCAGAAAAATCTCGATAATTTGTTTTACAAGTATTTTTGACACTCATGAACAGATGATTACTCTTTTTTTTCTGAATGGTAATTTTCTTTATCTTCTTTCTGCCGTTTTCTGGGTGCAGAAGGCGGCCCAGTTAAGGCAGAAAGGTTGATATATTTCCATAAAATCTCCGTGTCGTGCTAGAATCACAGACTGGTTTGGGTTGGCAGGGATGTCAAAGACCATCTAGGTCCCACCCCCTGCCCTGGGCAGGGACACCTTCCATAGCCCAGGTTGCTCCCAGCCTCATCCAGCCTGGCCTTGGACACTCCCAGGGATGGGGCACCCACAGCTTCCCTGGGCAACTTTGGGTGGGGCCCAGCTTGGCCACGGAGGGGGCTCAGTGAGAACCGCTGGTTCAGGCTCCTCCTCAGCCACCTGCGTGGAGGTAGAAGTGATGCAGAAGGTCTGGTGTGGTGCTTAGTGCAAGGGATTGTTGGAGTCAGGACACCCATCCTCTCCCGATGTTACCCTTCCTGCTCTTGGCCAAGCTGGAGGATGCTCAGGCTGCGTCTTGCTATGCTTGGACGCTGAGGTGCTGCCAGGTCCCATCCTCTAGGCTTTGGGCCCCTCTGTGTAGGTGGTTCCTGGTCCTGGCTCTGTTCCTTTCATCTGAGCTCCTCATCATTTCATCATTGCTTTGTCCACTCCTCCACACTGCTGGTCTCCTCTCCCCACCCCCTCCCGAGCTGCCCAGGGCAGCGGGTTTATCTGCCCACAGTGGGGTCTAACCCTGGCACTGGTTTGCACGGTGGGCAATGTGAAGGGCTGTGCTGGTTCCGTGCTCCTGCCAGGAAGGGAAACAAAATATTTAATTTTAATAATAATACATAGAGGTGAGGCACAAGAAGAGCCATTTTCAAGAGGACAGTGTGCCCTGACCGAGGGGAGGCAGGAGGGGAGGCTGGCTGTGGTAAAGCAGGCATGAAATGACCTATTAGGGAGATTAAAATAAACCCACTTCAGCACAATGGGTGCAGTTACATCCTTACGTTTATTGGGCTTTACATTTATTATTAACATAGATATTTCTCGTTACTGCCGGCAGACCTTAATTAATTTCTCTCCTTTATCCTTTTAATTCTGCCGGCTCTTTTTCACGGCATCGTTCGCTAATTTAAAACAAAGAAACTTGCTGACGGAATTAAAAAAGGTGTCCCAGAAACTGCTCCCTAAACTACTTCCACGGGCATGGGGAGGGGCGATGAGTTTCCAGTTGAACTTTTAAGGCAAGTGCCAAACTGCAGCTGAAACCATCAGTCCAGCAGTGGGACTGGCCGCAGAATTCGGATGCGCAGGTGGGATGGGGAAATAGTGTTGTCTTCAGAAGGAGAGCTGGGACATCACAGATGGCAGAAGTTGACTTTAAAGCATGAGGCATCTGCGGAAACTGATTCCCAGGAGCCGTAGGACAAAGCAAGCCCCGGAACGAGGGCCCGCAGGGGGCTGCCTATTAGGAAGTACAAAGGGTTTTAAATCAGTAGGGTCTTGTGTTAAATGCAGATAAGCTGCGTTGGACCTTGAGGGGACACGGCACTGAGGGAGCAGATGGGGCACTGGGGGCAGCCGTGCCCCCAGCCAGGCATGGCCAACGGTCTCCACCACCCTGAATCTCCCTGGAGCCAGCTTCTCTGGACTGCAAATGCAGCCAAACGTGTTGTATTGGCTTTGTCCGTGCTGTCAGCAGCCCCGAGCTTATTCTGTGACTCTGAAGAGGAGGGATATTCATAAAATCCTTTTTTCCTCACTGCTCATTTCTAATAGCTATAATACAGCGACACAGGATGCCTCCGTGAACACCCCCGCTGTTCTGTTATCCCTCGCACTGAGACCTAGGCTGAGTCACCCCACTGGATCAGCACGTGGCCCAGTATCTCGGTTCTGCTGCCCAAATTTTTTTTTCTGCACTTCTTTGTATAGAAAGAATCATGGTTTGGGGGTTATTACTTCTAGGAAGCGCATTAATTTGTTCACATGTGCAGCGACAAATTGCAGAAGCAGTCCAAGCAGACCCAGGGTGAGTTCCTCACCCCATTTGAGGGTTCATTGGAAACCACTGAATTATTCACCCAGTGTTGGGCGGTTGCACTTGTAATACCCAGTTTGACCCCAAAAGACGTTTTCCTTACACCACATTCTTGAGTGTTTTGTGTGGCTGAGAGCTCTTTTCTGAAAAGGACCCCCAGGCAGGGCAAGGACCCTGAAGCTCCCTCGGGGGATCTTAGAGCAGCTCTGGCTTCACTGTCCACCAGTTTTGGGACAGCCTCAGGTGCCCTCTGCGAGGGCAGCGTGCGGGCAGCGGCTGCTGACCACCACCCCGTTTCTGCATCAAGTCACGAGAGCTTCCCTGGGGAGTCTGTCTGTCTGTCCTTCACCTGCTGATGGGGAGGGATTCCAGGGTGTCCCCCCATCGTAACCCACTAAGGGGAGCTCTAATCACAATGATAAACCCTGACTTTGGGAAATCATTAGTTTAGTATTGTTTTTGTGGACATTTTCCATATATTTGGATTTATATTTTAGTTTTTATGGGACTGTCCAAAACACATCTGTATCTGTAGAGCTAATTTCTCAAGAAAATTTGGGTAGTGGGTTTTTTCACTTGTTTTGTTTTCCCTTTTCTCTTTTGGGGTAGGACTTACAGTCTGTGGTGTTTTGGAGCTTTAGACTTTATCTGGACAATTAAGTGGCAAATCATGTGGATGATTAGTCTGGGCTTTCCCAGAGCAGAGACAGCGTACAGGTCATATAGCTTTGTTTAGGAACATTTAGGTCTGCACGCCCAACATCCGTGCAATTTTCCATCACAAGGCCATGCCTTGTGGGTCTTTCCTTCTGGTTTTGAGGTTTGGTTGGAGTGGGGTGTTTACATTTATTACACAAGGCATCTGGAACAAGATGCAACTCGGTGTCTGGTATTGGGAAAGTAAAATATTTCCTATGTAGGTTTAAAGCGACACTGAGAACTTTTCCAATGTACTAAAAATATGCGTAGGTAGGAACAGAGCAAAGTCTGACTGTTCACAAGCTCTGACCATGAAGACGTATGGGGTGTTTACGAAACACTCTTCTTCCCCCAGTGAGCAATGAGAGCTTTCTATGCATGGAAACGTTTTCTAGAAGGCTCAGATTCTGAAACCGGTGAAGTGTAGCCACTCTAGCACATGAGCTGCTCAGAGATGGAAATTCTGTGCTTCAGGGCTCTCATTTTCGCTCCGCACACGTATTCCCAGAGAGCAATTTGGAAACAGTGTTGGTTTTATACTGGTTTCACACTGGGAATTTCTGGGAGGATGCTTCTGTGCAGTTCCGCTCTGTGCACGCAGCGGCACTCCAGCTCGGGCGCGCAGAACCCGGCTCATGGCATCTCCCGCGGCTGCCGTCATGCCTCCGCAGGAGTGAAGGACCAGCCCCTCACAGCATTCGGGTATTACTTTATTTTCTCTGCTCCAGCGGGATGCTTTGCCCCAGTAGCCGGGGCAATGCCGAGCAGGCTCATGCAAACTGGAAATTGGTTAACCTGACGTCTGAGAGTGAGAAATCAGATTAAAATCGATGGAGAGCACAAAATCTGACCTAACTTTCCTCAAATATCGTTTTCCATCATATTTAAATTTAATGCTGCATCCAAGCAACCTGCAGTCGAGTTCCAGTAGGCACAGCCCGTGCATTCATTAGCGGCACGTTGTGACGAGCCCGCGTGCGTTTTGCAGACCCCACACTCACGACGCGGTCGTAGAACAGCAGTACATGGGGTTCGCTTTTGTGAATCTTTGGGGTCGGTGCTTGCACAGGGTTCATAAAACACTTCTTATGTAGCTGCCTTGAAAGGCTCATTCTGTCTCCAGGCTGTGGTGCCCTGTGCTGCTCGATGTGCTGCTGTGGGGTATCACTCGGGGAGGGGACTGCTGGCAAGGCACACCGCTCCCAGCTCATGCTGGGGTGTGTTTGGGTGGGCAACAGCAGCACGGCAAAGTCTCTCCTGCCAAAGAGCTCACTGAGGCTGTGACTGCAGAGAACTAAAACCTTGTATTCCCCAAACCCTCAAAATTCCCTTGATCTGCATGTCGCAAAGCAGAGGTGCGATCTCATCAGGGGTAGCTGCAAAAGCAAAGAGCAAGGTCATCCAGCAGTGAGAAGAGCAGAATTGGGACTACCTTTGGGGATGCTGCAGGCTCAGCCTGTTCCCTCACCTGACATTGCATCCCTGGTTATCTCCATCTGCTATTTAAATAATTAGCAGGCAAATTTGCGTTATTGCTTGAGAAGGAGATTAAGGGGACGATATTGCTGTTAGCACAGAGCCCCAGGGCTGCTTGCCAGTCTCTGTTAGTAACCAAGCACAGGATTAACCTGTAATAACACAGCCGGGCTCACAGGATGATAATTTACGGATTTGCTCGGAATGTAAGCAATTTCAGCAGCCTGTAAAATTACAGAACTTAACGTGTTTAGGAAAGGTTTTAGAAAATGGTTGGGAAAGATAACTACATAAAGTACATAATTAGGATTAACAAAGCGTGTCAAGAGAATACCACGTCAGAGCCTTCTCCTGGCTGGCACTCAGCAGCGTGTCCTTGTGGGGTGACTTCTGGCTGCTCACGAGGCTGGCACGACTGAAGCACCCGTGTCCCGAGCTGGGTGTTAAAATGAATCGGGAACACAGGCAATAAATAGCAAATCCAAAGTTGTTTTGTGTTATGTGGTGGCCAGTAGTAAAGCCTGGTCTGAAGTCCTCCCACTCGGTTTCTGGTTCCGTGGCAGCCCAGGACTGCCTACGCACACTTTTATATGTAAACATATTGATAAATGTCACAGAACCATGGAATGGTTTGGGTTGCAAGGGAACTTAGAACCCCCCCAGTGCCACCCCCTGCCACGGGCAGGGACACCTTCCATAGCCCAGGTTGCTCCAAGCCTCATCCAGCCTGGCCTTGGGCACTCCCAGGGATGGGGCACCCACAGCTTCTCTGGGCAACCTGTCCCAGTGCTCCCCACCCTCTGCGGGAAGAATTCCTTCCTGATGTCCCATCTCAACCTCCCTCTTTCTGTTTAAACCCCTTACCCCTTGTCCTGTCACCCCCTGCCCTTGGAAAAATCCTCCCCAGGCACTGGAAGGTGCTCTAAGGTCTCCCTGGAGCCTTCTCTTCTCCAAATATAAAGGAAAGGATATTAAGGGTCCAGAATAAACCAGAGTATATTAAGAAATGTCACGCTAAAGTTATCTGTGCAACCCCTTGTATGTGGAGGGCTTGGCACGGTGTGTAGCTACAGGCTCTCCGGCTGCTGTATCAGCTCATGTTTGCTGGTCGGCACAAAGTGGCCTGGAGATAAGGGGCCGGGTCCTTCACGCGGAGGACATCTTTCTGTCAGCACTTGGCCAGCGTCAGGGGATCTCTTGTAGCCTTTGGGTTACTGGGTGGAGGGGATGGGGTGTAAGAAAATGGCCGGTTACTGTAGAACCCTCCCTGGTTCGTGCACCCCTTCCAGAGGGTCAGATGCGGGCGCTGATTCCCAGGCAGGGCTGGGGCAGGCAGGTCACAGCACCGGAGGAGTGGGCAGCCCCGGAGCTGCAGGAGGGAAAACAGAGCTGGAAGCTACTGTGCTAGCTCCATAGGCTGGGAACCTGGTCGAGACCCCTTTGGCCCAATACATGTTATTAACTGTCACAGCTGAAAATTACATTTCTTCTGGTGGAACAACTTAAAAATGGCACGTTTTTACTCTAGTCCAGAGGCTTTTCACACGTTGTTAAAATGTGTTTTACAGGGTCATGTTTTATAACAAGCAAGAAGAGGTTTTGTTCCCTGAGAGGAAATTTTGCTTTCAATTTTTCTTGCCTCCAATTAGATTTGGCCAAAACAAGGGGGTCTGTTCTCACCAGGACCAGGCTAAGGGGTAGAAGAGACATTGAAACCCTCACCGTACCCCAGGTAATACTTTTCCTTTAGGGCTAAGTTTTAATTTTACATTTTAAATTTCCATTTCAAATGTGAAGGTGGTTGTTCTCTTCCATCTGGAGTGCTTCGTCATCAGTCAGCAAAAATGAAACTCAGTGCAGCAAGAACAGCTGATCTGCGTCCCCGTCCCCAGAGCACCGCGTTGCTAGGGCAAAGGGAAAGCAGTGTGGGCCAAAACCATCCTCCTGATCTACACATTTTCCACTTGAAGTGGTTTGTATCTAAGGATACGGTTTGGCTCTGCAGTACTTGAATTATCCCATGTTAAAGATGGATTTTTGTTTCATTGATTCTGGTGGGAGTTGCACCAGGCTCTGCAGAAGCCGGAGTTGCCCTCTCGCGTCTTCTGCATGTTCTGGTAATGCACTTGTAATTCAGCCTTATCTAAACTGCTCAAGAGCAGTTCTCAAAATTATTTGCGGGGCATCACGTGCTTCCCTAGGGGCTATTTTTGTGGTGGTTATCTGTGTACGAGCAGTTTTCTGCTCTCTCCCCGATCCGTAGCCAGGGTGACGGCAGAAGTGTGGCAGGTGGCCCCGAGGCCACCACAGACCCAAGCGGGGGATGGCAACGGTGCCAAGGGGACAGGGGCTGGGGGATTCAACCCAGGATGCTCCCCAAAGGCCTGGCAGGAGCAGTGCCAGCTGGGGTGTAACCAGCCCACCCTCATAGCAGGGCTAAGAAAGGGGATTTTATGTCATTGTGGCTGTCTCTTCCATGCCGGAGCTGAGTCCAAATCCTGTTATTGGAACAGCCACGTGAGAACAGTGAACCTGAGCCATGCCTTCACATTCCCTAATCCTTCATGACCTTCCAAGTGACTTTGGTGAAGCAAGTTTATGGTGAATAGCATCTGTACCTTTTACCTGCCGTGCCTCTGCGGCCAGCTCTCAGCCGGGCAGAGGAGCTGCTCCGTCTCCCTGTCAGCCTTTCCCAGGGACACGCAGGGCACAGTGTGGTCCCCCTCTCCCAGCTCACTGTGTACATCATTTCCTTCACCCCAGGAATGCCAGGCTTCCCCTTGGACAGCTAGTCTTGTATATTAAGGTTGCTCAGTTTGTTGAAAACTATTTTTAATTAAAGTGCTGATCTAGTAAAAAAAATTTTCCCTGGAGAGCAGTTGCCCAGTGAATTGTACAACTCCATCCAAACCTCCTTACCCAAGAGTACATCCCAATCCTGCTGCAATTCATGATGGAAAAATGACAGGAGCTGTTTTCCCCAATGCACTTGTGGTGCTTTGGGACGTGGAACCCAGGACAAGCCGATGGAGCAAGGCCCCGCAAGTCAGACTCCTCTCCCGTTCGGCAGGAAGGAGTTACAACCATCCCTCTGCCCAGGGACGGAAGGGAAGGCAGAGTCAGGAGTCAGCCTAGGCCAGCGCTTATTCACTCACACCCCAAATGCTGGGATTCAAGCTTGTTTTGCAGTGTTGGAGTTTGCCACATACATTTTTTCTACAGTAAGCAATATTGATGAATTTAATCTGAAGGTTATTAAAATAATGCTTCAAATGTCATATATATATATATTATTTTTTTTTTCCAGTTACCAACTGGAGCAGTGGTTTCAAAGGGGCTGGTGGAAGGATGCTCGAGCTTTTGGATAACTGTGAGTTCCCCACTGGTGCCTGAGTGGATGCATTCACCAGCAGAACATCCTGGCCGAGTGCTGTGACACCACGTCCCTGTGCCCTGGCCGAGGCAGTGGGAAAGGCTCCGAATGGGCGTTGGGCTGTTTATAAAGGCATGGGCAGCCCTTTGCAGTGGGATGAGCGCCGCAGGGTCCGGGAGCTGAGCTTCAGTCGCTGCAGAAAGGCTGTTTAAATAATATGTTTTCTGGGAAGGACAAAAGGGGCGGCAGCACTTCATCTATATTTATGGTGCCACGGATGCGTGGCAGATGGCACTGCTTTTGTGTCTTCACACTTTCAGCGATGTTTAATTACAGGCCTATAAATAGCTGGGTTTATGACTTACGGTCAGATGCTCTTTCATCATAGTGGGAAAATAAGTAATAACAAGCACATCGAGAGAGCAGCTTTATTTTTTTTCCCCCTGTAATCGTGACAGAGGATTTTTCAGAGATGGGGGGTTCTGCCAGATTTCTGCTGCCCTCTGCTCTTCTGCCATCCACCCAAAGCATTTAATGACACTGGAAGGTTCGTGCACTAACCGGGGGGTTTATTACACAGAAGGGTTCTGGATCTGATAATAGTTGGGCTCAAGCACCCTTGGGTCCAACCTGAAAATAACCCACGTGGCAAAAGGAGACCAGGCTGGATGCAAATCTAGCGCTTGGCTAGTAAAATGCCATTGAGGACTTCACTTTTCTGCCTTCACTCGGTGAAAGAGCAGATGTATTCCTTCTCACCTGACCCTCTTAAGTCTCATTCAAATGAAACCAACACTGACAACCTGGCTTTTGCAGGTGAAGATTGCAGCCTGCTAAGATTTGGGAGGAAAATTGAAATTGATAGCTTCCACATGCTTACAGCCATGTGGAAAATGCGTGTTTTTTTTTTTTCTCAGAGAAAAAACCTTGGGACAGGGAAGAGCGAGAGGGTGGAAACAGATTTCCAGGCTCAGGAGCAGGCAGAGGGCAATCAGGCCCAGAACATCTTGTGCGTGGCTTTTACTCTTTCTGCCCTCAATTGCTCTGCCACGTGAACATAAATAACTGTAATTAGGGGAGATAACAGTCCAAGCAGTGTCTTCTTCGGCGAGGCCGCAGCTTCATCAAAAATAATACTCGTGCTTCGTGGGGAGGCTCGTTTCAGCAGCAAACGTGATGCTGTTGGGGCCGGCGTGGGGGCTGTGGGGAGTTGGTGCCAGAAGAGGGGGAGTGTCCAGGCAGCAGGGGCTCGTGTCCTGCGGGTGCACTGGTATGGGCCAAGTAAGTAGTATTTCCAAATGGTATTATCAAAGAAAATTAGCTACTGGAACCAAAGAGATGCAAAGTTTGTTTTTGGAAAAGTGGGAAGAAAGAAATTTAGATTTTAATTAAATGGGAAGAGAAATGTAAAACTCCTTTAAAACCAGCATTTAAGCTTTTCAAGCTGCTTATTTCTCATTGGTGTGTAAATCTTGAACGTTGGGTAAAGCACTTGTAAAATCACGTGTCCCCCTTCCGTGGCTACGGGGCGTACCAAGGATGCAATGCGCTGTCACAGCAGATGTCCGGGTAAACCCAGGGTAGTGGGGATCATCCCTAAGGTGATGGTTTGGCATTGCATGTCCCTGGCTCTCGCCAAGAGTGCGTCCCAACCCCCTGTGTTTCGGCGGAGGGTGACGTGTTCTGAGAGCAGGAACAGGTAACTGCAGAGAGGGAGATTTGCAGTTTAATGAAAACGTCCCCTGAACCGTGAACTGCAACACATAATTTCTGAGGTTATATGTATGGGTTTGCCCAGATTTATGAAGGTATCAAAATTTGAAATAAAAATAATTGAATTACAGTTTCTCGGTGAGTTTAATTTTACTTTCAGTGTTTCGCTGCAGGCAGCCACCAAATGTTTTCCAGTGTGAAGGGAGCACGAGGCTGGGCATGACGGCTGGAAGCTCATGCCTTGCTGTTGTGAGGCACAAAAGAAGTTTCCCGTTGAGCTCTAACCTGAGGCTTTGCTTGTCCATGGGCAAATATTGCCGTGTGGCCTCCTGCGAGCTCCTGCTTCGCTGTCGGTAAAATTGATGACAACTCAGCTCACAGCGGAGATAAATTCATGAATGCTTGGGAGCGTTCAAGTTCTCGGTGATGAGGTAGTAGGGAAGAGCGCAGGACAATAAGGGATTTTCTTGCCGGCGTGTGATGACAGGCAGTAAATAAGGCACGGACCGCGGGAAGGATGATGAACCTACAACGTGCAATGTCTTGTGCTGCGTGTGCCACCGGATAAGGTGGGTGAGCTGTAATGAGGTCTCCAACTACATCTGAATGTCTGTTATTGCAACCTGATTGGGTCTTCATAGGATAAAGCGTGACATCACGGATACTGCTAATAGCTTAGCAAAGCACAATACCTTGGCTTCATCTGTCGGTCTGACTTAGCCAATACTTAACTTGTAGGTATTGACCGCAGAATAATTATGCTAGATCTTCATCGGAAGCAGGAGGCTGCAGCAGGAGGCTGTAATTATAAACTGTTGGGAGCTGGGTCTGTCCTTAGGGAGCCCTGCTGACAAGGGAAGGATGAGCTCTTGCCCTACACAGCTGGCCTCCTTCCTGCAGCAGTGGCCATTATTGAAGATCCATCTAACCGAGTGTCTTTGCAATACTGAGTCGTTTATGTGACCTTGGATTTCTTCATTTCATAAATCTCTCAGATTTATTTTGGTTTGCTATTTTTTTCCATGTAGCTTTTTTTAGTGTCAATAATCTCCTAGCAGCTGCTGCTACTAACTTTGTGACCATAATTTTCTGTGCTTAGATAATTGCCACTCCTGTTCCAGAAGGGAATCCACTTCACTATTGACCTAGTACAGAGATGTTGGGTTTATCAGAATATTGTAAGAAATTATACAAATCACTTCACAGTGCGGAATAGATGAAGATTCAAGTATTATATCTAGTGAAGGTTTGGCTTGAATAGAAACCTGCTGTATAGAACTCTTAAATCTGCTATTGTGACTATTATGCCTTTGTGCGGTGGATCTAAGCCGTCCCCTGGCAAGGGCTTGCCTTCCTCTTCCATATCCATTGCTTCACTCGTACTCATTTAACTGGTGCCTAGAAGCCTTCTATCATGTCTCTGGTTTTTAGTGAACATGCACTAAAATGTAGCCTCCGCTGTGCTAAAATAAAAGCCCTTTACCACCAGTGTTCTGCTCTGTGCCCCATTTTGGTACCCAGCCTCTATCTAACATAGAAACAGTGAGGAAGGACAGATTTCGGCCCCCACCAACACAAAACGCAAACCAGATTTCTTCAATTGAATTTACAGCGGAGCAGCATTGCCCATCGGAAAGGTCCTGTCTGAAGATGCGCTCCAGCAGAAACCCACAGCTCACGGATAATGTTCTCTCTGAGAAGAAATATAAATTGCTGAAAAGGCCTAAGTAGGAGCACGAACATCAATTTTTGATTTGTACCTGGATGAAATAGATTTCTGTACAGGAGATTGGTACACATAAAAACTCAGCAGGAGTCCATCTGCCTCCCCAATTTATTAAAAAAATAAAACGGCAATGCTTTTGATGTAGTTGTATTGCCCCCTTTTTAATGCTTATTTTTCTCCGTGACAGATCTAGCATGGGTTGTGGCCTGCACTTCGAAGACTGCCGTTCGTACCCTATCAACACCTGTGCTGCTCTTTTGGGTACCTCAGGGTGAATATTCATCTTGTGTGACAGACCAAAACCAGAACAACCTTAGTGAACACGTACGTTGATGCGGCTTGATACGCTGCAAAGTGGGTGTTTGTCTGAATGGGCTGCAGAGAACAGCCAGGAGCCGGGAACAAACCAAAAACATAAAACATCTCTGTAGTGATTAGAGTGACTTTGAAGTCTTAAAGTAGTCTCCTATTAACTATGGGAGGCCACTAATTGCATTGGCCTCCAAACCTGTAATTCAGAAAGAGAAAGCGTTGCAGGGTGTGTTCAGGGCGGTACGAACTAGAATACAGGATTTATAATGGAACTGAAAGAGAGCAGTAATAAATAGAAGTGCATAATACAGGCAGTAACCCCACAAATCAAAATATACACGTGACGTAAGGAAAGAATCACTCCTGGCCTCATGTGCCAGCTAGGTGTGGGTTGGACGGATGCCCTGGGGAGCCCAACCTCTCCAGGATATGTGAACACAGCCTGCAAACCCAAACACACGTGCCCACCCCCTCCCGAAGTATAGCAACTCCTAACAAAGTCCAGCTTTCTGAAAGGATAGAAGCTTTACGAGGAAGATATAATTGTGTTACTGAAGAGTAAGACTAAATGAAGGGTGTTTAGAATGTTTCTGGCATTGACTTCCCTGTGCCGAGGTATCAGTGTGTCGTTCCCTAGGAGTCACGCTGTTCTGACAGCGGGCACTGTTTTAGGAACAAGTACAAGGCCATCAAGTACACTTTGCAGAGCAGAGAGGAGAACAGTAAGGACGTCCAGCTGGAACTGAGAGGTCAGGAGAACCCCTGGTTCAATGTCATAGAGGTGGGTTTTAAAAATTATACAGGCTGAATGAAAAAAATCCTCAGAATTCATAGAATAAATCAATGTTTAAAATCAATTAAAAATTATTTTTTTTCAAATGAGGTGTTTATTTTGAACTCAAAACATTAAGAAGCAGTCTCTGTGCCGTGGAAGGGACACAAGAAACTTTACCTACTCTGTAGTTCTCCAGGTTTTGTAACGGCTGAGTGTTACCTGGTAGAGTTGAGTGCACAGCAAGTTAGACAAGAAATTGCTGGCTATTTGATGATATAAATTAATGCCCCAGCCATGAATTGACTTGGGAAAACAATTTTGATGCCAGCTCGCACATTGAACTGACATACCAAATGAGGATTCAACACACAATTCCAGCAGACAGCTGTTGCTGGTCAGCTCAATAGTGCAAACTGTTAATAGCCACGTTATTTGGTAGATAACGGAGTGTGATAACCATGTGCGGCGCGAGGAAAGCCACACAGCTGGGGTGGCTGAGGATCTGTGAGCAACATCGTGCTCCAGAAAAACGACGGTACCTAAAGCCGAAGGGTTGCTCATCAGAAATGAAGGTAATCAAAGGAAGGGGGTGGGAGAGGAGCCCTGCACCCCACCCACCCTGCTGTGTCACCAGGCACCACACTTAGTGACGGATAGACTTGTTGATCAGCGTGTGCAGGGTAGGAGCAGAGGGGAGAAAGGCTGGAAATGTGATGACATGAGATAAATAACAGTTTATCCTCATGTACAACAGCTGGAAGATGGGCTGATCGTATTTTGTAGTGATATCCTGCTATCACTGTGTGTGCCAAGCCATCCCTGTCATCACCTTCAGGCTCTCCCCATCCTCTGCTTCTTGATCTCTGAAGAAAACATTTTCATCTTAGATCTGATGAAAAAGCATTTTAGTCCAATATTACATGTAGTACAGTAAATTTAGTACAAAGATCTTCAGTGTGAATATAAAAGAATCTGTTACGCAGCAGAGCAATCTTTCTTTGATTTGGCTTTGCTTGATTATTGCTTTCCCTTAGACAAATTCTGTTCACTGCCTTGTTAAAATAATTTGGACTGCTAATTGGTAATGTTTTCATGTTTTGAAGGCACAGCCCAAACCTGTGTGTCAATTGTCACTGCCTAGAACCTGATCTTTCTGGCTTGGCAGCATTTCAGGGTCAGGGTGGTTTGGTTAAAGAAAAACAGTCTGTAGCTTTTTATTCCCTAGAAAAATCGGACTTTTAATTGCTCTCAAGACTAATTACTCTGCTGGGTTTATCAGTGTGGCCAGCTGACATTTTAGCTACAGCACTGGCTCTGTGGCTCTGACACTAATGACACCTCATGAATATGCTAATGTGTTTGTAAGAGTTGATCCTGCTTATTAAACGTATTTCACTGATTTGCAGAGTATGTTGTTGAAAACACGTATTGCCTCAATCAAAGGTAAATGCGCTTTATGTGCTTTATATGACTCTGCTGCTAATCAAAATTAATCAAGGCCAGACCTTTTGATTAGATTTTTTTACTGCTGCAGCTACAATTAGGCTAAAGAAGATGCTCTAATATTTAAGTATGTATATTCATTTTATATAGGCCTGGGGAGGTTTATTTTTAAAAGTACATGGCTTATTTTAGCAGCGGATTTGATAGATAGAGCACCTAAAACCAGCTAGATGAGACCTGGAAACACGTGTCTGACCCACTCGCAAATGATGTGCAGGTACTGGTGCCCCAGAGGTAAGTTTAGCTGTGTGAATTCCTATGGTGTCGTTAAAGGATTTGCGTTGGGTCTGAGAGCAGGAGGTTATTTTATGGGTATTAGCTTAAAGGAAAATACGTAACACAATCAACGAGGCAAGTGTTGCTATCAAACAGAGAAGGGTGCAAATCCCAGATGATGGCACCTACAGCGTTAAACACAACCTGCTGCGTTGTACATGCCACCACATCAAATACAGCTATAGAACAGGTCCCTTCCAACCCAAACCATGCTATGATTCTCTGAACAATACCTGAAATTATTCATCTTCTGTTGTTAATTATGTTCTTTCCTCAATTTCTTGAAATTTAAAGAAACTTTTAAAGAGGTAAATGAAACATAAAAATGTAAAAGGTCCAAAGCAACTGTTTAATTTCCCCAGGAAAAGTATGTTTGAGATTTGGAGAAAATGGGTCAAAGGAAGGAAAGCCCAAGGACCTGGCACACTGGAAGCTCATTCTCTTTGCAAAACTAGTGCACCCCATGGCCTCTGGAAATCGTGTACTCTCAGTGCTGAGGGCTGAACCGACCGCCTCACGCAGCCTCTGTGGGGAAGCCGTACTCTGTGATTCCCATTTACGGGAAGCAAAACCAGTGAAGCCTTACGAGGCCGCGATGTGCCCAGCGCCTCCTGGCAAGGTGATGCTCCATGCAGGGTGTCCCTCTTCCACAGCCAGGGAGCTGTGACCTGTCGGAGCCATGGATTGCAGACTAGCAAGCCTTGGAAAGGTTCAAGGGTAACGGAGAAGTGAAATATGGCCTGTGTCAAGAGTTTAATTAAAGAGGGAATGATGCAAAGTCCCTCAGATCATTTAAACAGTAACTCAGGGGAGTCTTCTCTTATAACAGGTAATTACCAAAACATTTCCTTTATATATTCCAAAGGAAAAAACCCGATTGTACTCATCTATCACCTGGTTAATACCAAGCTTTGTAATAAATATGAACAAGGCATTATCAGGGTGAAATACGATTGTTATCCTCTCGACCCTTTAATCGTAAAATGCGTCTTTCAAAAATCAATCTCGTTAGGTGTTTCAAATCAGAAATGTTTTTCAATGGTAATTACTTCCCACCAGTGTAAAAGTATCTGTATAGTTAAAAAAATACAAAAGAATAGCATCTTCCAAACAAAGGACCAGCAGGGCACCGGTTAGCCAACTTTGTTTGTACCCGCTCAGATCGGAGGGAGCGAACATCTGAGATTTAAAGGGGATGAAATGCATTTTTAACCACAGACTTCCATTACACAGTGACCAGTGATTTGTACCGTGGCCTTCAGTTCCTAAAACATGGAGAGCAACAGGTAGGAACATTATTACTCTGCCCTTGAAGCCAATGAGCCCTCGTGCTTTCTGCCTTGTTGCACACAAACCGAAGCTGAGCTTAGGAAGAGGATGGATGAGGCTTGGAGCAACCTGGGCTATGGAAGGTGTCCCTGCCCATGGCAGGGGGTGGCACAGGGGGGGCTTTAAGGTCCCTTCCCACCCAAACCATCCTGTGATTCTATGAATTACATTTCCAGTGCAGAAAATAGCCCAGTACCAGTGATGCAGCCAGGAATGGTGGAAAGTCATGCTCTGGACTGAGGCTGAGGAACACGCTCATGAGGCAGCTTTGAATCTGACAACAAGGTGTGTGCTCGCTGTGGAGAGGGGCTCATCTTGCCTCCATGGTCACAACCCTATTTTTCACAAGGACCCCAACCCTTGTCTTCTTGCCTTTGGTGGCTGTGCCATGGTAAAGACCATGCTGAGAGCCGCTGCTCTCCTTGCAGGTACCTTTGCAGCCAGCCTTCTGATTGTCCTGATTTCCCAGCAGAGCACCTCATCTTTTAAATTCAATTTACATTAAATAAATATAGAACTTGAATAGAAATTTAAGTAAAAATGTATAAATGCTTTGCGTAAATCAAAATGAAGAATTGCACATACAACTATTTTGCCAAAAAATTATACTTGAAATTTTTTTACCCCTCAGTGAAAAAAAGTGACTATATAAAAACCATGGAAGTCCTGAAATGTGACCCCCCTGCCTATGTTGCAGAATAGTCCTATTCTGTATACATTATAGATATTGCCCTACCCCATCTAGTGCTTGCCTTATTGCAAAAGGTGACATGATAACTGTCAGGTGTTCAGCTGTCCCAAAATACCATCATTTTATCTATTTTTTTGTTGTTGTTTTTAGCAGAGAACAAATCCAGGGGAAATACAGAAACGATGAGCACTTGTTCAGCAAAATCAGAGTTTTGCTTCCTCATTAGGGTGTAATACTCTTAATATCTTTGCCTATAAATGGTAGGAAGCATGCAGACACCTGGAAGAAACTCCGAAGGCCAGTGCGCGTGCGCCGTGCTGTAGCAGAGCTCGGTGCCTGCAGCAGGCGTGGGCAGAAAGCTCAAACTCCTCACAGGGCTCCAAAGAGTCTAATTATAAAGTCTTTCAAAATACTGATGGCCTCCTTTGGGTTTGGATATTTCATCGGTAAAGGCAATTCCATTACTGTTTGTTGTTTAATGTTTATCCCTACTGTCAGTAGATGGTTCCTCAGGAAAACTGCTGCAGATCTCTTGTTTAAATACTCTGGGTTTACCACTTTCTCTAACTTACATACACACTTGCAAACTATACCCGTTAACTACGTACCTGAAACCTTGCCCGCGCTCTGTTTTGTTTGCTAACACCGCATTTACACTGCTGCTTTGTAAGCTGTTGTAACACAGGTTGGCACAGCCCAGGGTGAATTTTGCAAATACTGGGGAAATCAAGCGTTGGTCTCTTCTGGGGATGCTTACTGCTTTCCTTTTTTATTACCATTATGATTAAATGCTCTAAGAGGTCTATTTTCCCTATTACTCTGTCAACAGAAACCATAAAATCTATTTTAAATTATACTATTATCTACTTATTTTACTGTTGTCTGGAGAACAAACACTTTCATGTCGCAGATGTAAATTAAAAATTCCACCGAGGCTTCCCAAACTCTGCCTGGTTTCTGTTTCCAGCCTCGTCAGTGTTCAGTACTGGAGCCTCACGCATGTTTAACACACCTCCTCAATGTTGTTACTGCCCAGGGAGATTCATCTCCAGCATCTGTGTCACGAATCCTCAGAGAGGCTGCTGGAAAAGGAAAATTTAACTGTGCCCCACTACTGCGGGGGCCCCGTTGGCAGAGCACACCTCAGAGCTCTGCCAGCATCCTTCGGGTTCATTGCTCAGCCACGGCAACGCCTCAGTTTCTCTGTACTAGCAGAATTTGCTGTATTAGTAGCTTTAATCAGCCAAAGCTTTATTTTATGGTCTTTTTCTCCCTGTTCTGGTGCAGAGAAAGTTGGCTTCAACTGTGACTGGACGGCACTGGAAATGAGGGTGGATGCTGTCCATGGATGCTGGCAGAGTCATGGGTGCCCAGGAGTCCTCTCCTCCCTTCTCCCCACTGGTCCCTACCTCTCTGTGCTGCCATGTGACTGATTGTCCCCTGCCCCAAAGGTGACACCAGCCTCAGCATGAGCTGCTGCAATGCCAAGAAGCACTCGAGTGCCCTTGCTAGGCATCTACAAGCTTAAAAATATTCCTTCTAGCATCTGCAAATAGGGAATCCATGCATCAATGGTTTAATCATATAGCTGTTCCCCAAACGGCCTTGAAAGAGGTGATATATTACACTTCTGGCTGGAAGAACCAGCATCCAACATGGGAATAAATAAACCCCATCCCACGGTGGTGGAGGGGAGGGGAGCAGGAGTTTCTCATGGGAAAGCCAGAGCTGCGCCCCAGCTCTGCGGTGCTTCGCCGGGCAGCCCTTCACCCCACGATGCCAGACACACCGCTGCAAACCGCGGCATTAGATCCTGTGCTCGTAGCCCTGATGTGGAAGAGGTTTGAGTGCGGCAGCCATGCCGTAGCCACGGGGGGTGGAAGGGGCTGGGGCCAGGGACTCGTTTCATCCCTTAACCCCCTGAGCTCTGCTTTGCCTCCATCCTGCCTGCTGCTTCGGAACAAAGGGTGTCCAGTGCGACCCTCCATGCACACACCAACCAGCTGCAACCCAGGGATCCCCGTCCCCAGGCAGGGATGTGCCTTCAGGGGCTGCAGCCTTGGGGGAGCATCCAGCCTGGCACCCATCTCAGCATGGAGAGAGCCCAGTGGCCACCAGGTTGGGCTGATGGACCCTATGGGTCCTGGAGGAGGTGACGGACATGGTGACTCCCATTCCGAAACTGCTCAGCTTCAGGGGCTGCACTTTGGGGTTTTTCATCGGCAGCTCGAGCGTAACAAATGAAGCAAAGTTATATTTATAATTTTGAATAATTTTGCATTATGAATGAAAGAACATACCATGTGAGACCCACACCAAAAGGTACTCTACGTGCAAGTAAGTCCTCTACTCCGCCTGCGTGTTGGGTTTCCTTTGGGAAACAGGACTGTTATATATTTTTGCATGATTCATCCATATGCAAAAAAATTCTATAAAGGTAAAACCCTCTAAATCTCATACATAGATAATGAGCAAAAAAGTTATAAATACCTAATGATATTTAAAATTTTCATACATTTGTGACTTAGCACTTCTTAGGTCTTGCATTTTCTCCTTCCAGTCCTATCTCAGTCTGTTTTCCTTGGAGTATAGAGACTGTACCTGGAAAGCATGAATGTACTTAATTAATAAGTTGTCAGCTAAAAAATATCGCTGAGGGTTGCTAGGGAAGGTTGTTTAATTTGTGTATCAAGACTAAAGAGTTGAAGAGAGAGGTATGATGACTTAACAGTTAATTCACTTGAAAATATTTTATGCAGTAGAATTAAGCGATGGCCCATCAGGAGAAAGATGTCAGGGAAGATTACAAAACACCTGGCAGTTTAAATTCAAAGTTGTAATTCATAAATTGGCTTCCCATGATAGAAAATGCATTTCAGGATTTCTCCTAGCTACAGAAATGTAGGAATGGCATCATAAATCAGGCCACAGATTCATGGAGCCTGAGTTGTAGTGATCAGTTTGCACAGGGATAACGTGTTCTAGAAAACACTGAGTGCGAGGGATGTTCCCACGTTGCCCGAGCAGACCTTGCACCCAACCTCTCCCAAGTCACCGTGCACGGGAACTGGTGCTGCTCTGACCTCTCAGCCGTGAAAAACAGTGTCTGGTTTCCCTTTGTAAAAACATGAATCTTCAAGGGATCTCTCAGCATGGCCCATTTTTCTGGTTTTCATTCCTCGTGTTCGTGGTGGTCTCATGCCAGGATGGCACCAGCCTGGTACACGCATCAGGGACCACCCCAGCCACAGCTGTTGGCATCTCCGGCTGGGGCTGTTGGGCTCCTCTCATTTACTGCTGCAGGACACTCGTGCTTGGGTCTGGCCCTGCCACACCAACTAGTAAATGCTTTGAAACATCTCTCTTTCCTCTTCAAATCAGCTCCATCCGTTTTCCATCTGTTTGGGTGGAACGTGTAGATGCCGGGCTCCCCGCACACCTACCCTCTAGGTTGAAATACTTCATCCCAACTATTTTGGATACAGAGGGAAAGCAGTGCAATGGAAACTCGTGGCTGGGTAGTGTGAAAACTGCCTGGGGAGGTGATGTCAGAGCTGCAGTGTTAACCCTTGCAGCACTGCAGGCATTGGAGAGAGCCTGCAACAAGAGTGGGCACCCAAGCACTGGCTGCCTCCTGCAAGCACCCGGGAGGTCATGAAAGGGTTACTTCTCATCAGCTAATTAGTGGAAATGCTAATTAGGAGCACATGCCCCTATTTCAAATCAGGCTCAGGGGTGGGAACTGCTCTGGAAGGGGCAGTTGGGCTTCATTTGGGTTCAGTCCTTGCTGTTGGAGTGGAGAACAGGTAGGTGTGTGGGGCCAGTGGGAGTTGGGGAGGTGGCAATGAGGTCTCGGCAAGGGCTTGGGTGGTTGGAGGTGGGGTTAGTTCTGCTTGATGCAGCGTTGGGGCTGGGGGTGGTGGCTGAAGGTGGGCCCTGTGCAGCTAGCCTGGCCCTGTGGGACTTGCCTGCCCTGGGCAGGGGTCCCTGGCCCTCCAGCAACTGCCCTGCTGGACCACTCTCTTTAAGGCTGAAGATAAGTGTACCTGAGTAAGGGTTCGTGCTCTCAAAGGCCCACATTTGCAGGGGTGGCAAGAAGGTGCTGCAAACCTTAGATCCATACAAGGAGGTGATGCCCATGGTGGTAGGGTGCTGTTCTCTTCTGGGTCTACAGCTCTGTTTTTGTGGTTTTCTAGCTTGACTAATGTCTGAGACGAAACGCTTTTAATGGTTTTCTGTTACTACAAGAAATGCTGTGTGCATTACTGGTACTTGGAAGTGCCCAGGAAACTGCACCCCACGTGACATTGTGCTAGAGCTGGGAGAAGCTTGCAGTGTAGCTTTATGTGTAGCTCAGCTTCGGTGCCAAGTTGCAGACCTACTGCACAACCCCACTAAACGGTTTGGGGCTTTTTTGTAATGATTTGTGTTGTCTTGAGCATAATTGGAGCTGTGTTGTGAACTGAGTTAGCTCAGCTGATGATGCTCTGCCATTGCAGAGGAGCTGGCAGGTAGGATGGGAGGCCGGATGGGAGATGAGCTCTGAGCAATGTGGATGGCTATTTTCTGAGGGTGCTGGTGGGAGGTGCAAGGTGAGAGCAAATAGCTTCTTGTGTTATGGTGATATCCCTTATCCTTAGTCCCTGGATAGGAAGCAGGGCTGGAAATTGGTGTCCTGCCTGTGTTAAGGGCTGGAGGCTTTGTGCTTCCTTTGGGTTGGTATTTGTTACGAGTGGTGGTGGGAGAAAAGCCTGAGAGAGTGGAAGGGGCTGCCAACATAGTTAAACTGCTTGTGTCAGGAAACATAAAACTGAACTCCTCAGCTTTGTGAGGGGGTTGGTTTGGTTCCTTTAAAAATGAAAGGACAGATTGCAAATATTTCTTATTACTTGAACACATGAAGTATCTAGGTATGAAATGCCTGTATACCTCAAGCTACACCAACCTTGCAACAGCTTCAGGCACTGGAAGGGGCTGCCCAGGGAAGGGGGAGTCCCCACCCCGGGAGGGGTTCCAGAGCCGTGTGGACGAGGCGCTCAGGGACATGGGTCAGTGGTGGGCTGGGCAGTGCTGGGGGAACGCTTGGACTCGGTGGGCTTAAAGGTCTTTTCCAACCTAAAAGTTTCTATGATTCTGCAAATGTATTTAGTCTCCTTTTCTTCCAAACAATGTTCAACATTTGCTTTCCCTAGAAACTCTTAATTTTAAGCCAATCAGGCTTAAAAGCAGGAGCAGCAAGGCTATGGGTGCAGCCATATTCCTGCAGCTTGAGGGGCTGCCTGTAGTCCCTTGTCTTTTTGCAAACACCTCATATACGACTGAGCTATTTGAACAGGCTTACGAGAAGCTCTGCTTTCCTAAAAAGGCTTTGTGACATGCAAGCAGTCTGCAAGAGCTGCTCCAGATGGCAGAAATTCAGCCTTGAACCCCAAGCCTGCCGGTTGGCAGCAGAGCGGCAGGTTTGGGGGTGACTCGGTGCAAGGTGTGCTGCAGTTTATGGAGCTGCAAGTGAAGACCCGAGGGGTAGGGCAGCTGCTCGAAGGGATGTTATCCTGGTGCCCTTCCCACCCAATGGGCCCCTTGGCTGCAGGATCTGCTACTGGTTTAGTTCATCAGCTCCTGACTGGAGTTAAAATGTTCCTGTAGGTGCGTCCGTAGAAACCCTAAGGCAGCGTGGCTGACTCTTCTCCTGTTGTCTGGACCAGGAGTGTGCATGTGAAGGGCATGTTTCCGAAACCTTGAGCCGTTCCAACTTCTGGTACTAGATAAATTTGTCTGTTCACCTAACTTCCCCAACCTGCATTGAAGAATTGCTTAGTCTTCATCCATACAGCTCCTAAAAAGTCTGAAAAAACCCTTATTACTGTGTAACATATGGAATCGTTCCAGTCAAAAATAGCCTGTCTAGAATATTTGCTGAGACTTCCAGGTATAAGTGGAAAACATAATTACCAGCTTCATGTAAAAAATGAAAACACTGTTTAGGCTAGAGGAGATTCAATCTGTTGAAGTACATTTCAATCTCCATCTGATGCTAAATAGCTATCTGCATTGCAGATAAAGCTGTATTTGCATGCAGACCTGGATGTTGTCATCTCTCTTTCTGCAATTGTTTTGATCTGAAGTCCCTTGTACAGACTCATTAGTTGCCTAGAATATCTTAGTCTGTAAGTATCTCTCTGGAGGCAATACTCAAGATCTCTTGAGGGCCTCTGATTATTTTATACAAGTGTTTTTCCTGCTTTGATGGACCTTGCTGTCTTGGTCACCTTGATTTAATCTAAAATGAATGCAGTCAGTGTAACTCAATTGGGAGTGGGGAGAGAGGGGGAGAGAAGGGGATTGATTGTAGGCTTAATTCCTAGGCAATGCAAATACAGTTGAATATACCCTGGGAGTCTGGATAAAAGTGCTTTGGACAGTTTACAGCCTTTGAAAACAAATAGAAGAATCCTCCTCCTTCAACTCTATGGAAAATTCTAAGATTTCCATCTTGTGTGCCTCACTTAGGACTTCTAAGAGAGTCCAGAATCTACTTGGACTGTAATTATTTTAGCCCAGAAGGATTTTAACCCTTTACTGTAAAGGCAGGCTACTTATGCAGCATCAATATATGCATATAAGGATTTTTCTGAATATCAAAATGGGAATGCTGGGGTGATTTTTCTGTTTCTGTAGTAGTATTTGATCTTTGGTCCCTTGATCTTGAGGTGAGCTTACAAGAATAGAAACTTTGGTTCTGGATAAACATCCACTTCCAAAATGAATGGCTGCAAGTGTATTCCCCATAATCCATGCCTGTTTTTTTCCACTTTCCCTACTATTTGCACACACATGCTAACAGGACTTTAAGAAAAGGCAGCCATACAGGTAGACCAGAGGCCTAGCTATTGTAGGAGCCTCCTGGGTCTGTGGGTTCGGCTATCAGGACTGATGAGAGAATATTTTACAAAGCTAACTATTTAAAATACTTAAATGCTGGAGTAGTTAATTTAAATTGATAATTGTGAAAGGATGTGAATCTCTTATTTCCATGGTCTAGGCTACTCAAACAAAATGGGCAGGTCATTAATTTAGCCAGTACTGAAGTTTGTTAGCAGTACTTGGTGAGCTATACTTGACCATCTCTTGGGTCTTAAAATGATCTTCAAACTGCCTTAAGATGTCTATTTTTAAATGGGAGCATACACATATTCTCCCTCTTTTCAGGTTCAGTGCTCTTCACACTAGTTATGGGAATAAATATTAGCTGGGTTGCATGTGTTCATGGTGAGGATCCTGGGGTCTTGCCTTGGAGCCTCTCCCACTTGCCTGAGCTGCTGCTTGTGCCCCAGGAGGGTGGGCTTCTCTGGTGATGCCCAAGAGAGGACCTGTTTTGCCTCTCCCTTGCCATGTTCTCCAGGTGAGAACCTTGTATGGAGACAAGGATTAAGGATATACTCCTCATGTTCAAATCCCCTATAGGCAGCTTCTGTAATGATAATTTTCCTCTTGTCTTCCCCAGCGGTTAAGTCTGGACAACGAATGTTGCTTATAGATCCTCGGAGCACCAGCTTTGCTCCTGGATCTGGTACTGAACTGTGGCATGTTGCAGACGGCTAACGAAGGCACGAGGCGCATCAAACAACTGTTGCTGCAGAACATTACTAATCAGATTAGCCTGGGAAATGCAGGAAGAGCCCGTGTTCATTAGCATGTAGCTCTTCAGTGAGTAATTAGAGTCTTTGTTAGAGAGCCCTTTGATTCAGAGGGGGATGATTCCTGGTGAATGTCTCCTGTACAAATGGGAGCAGTGCTGGAGCAAACAGGATAGCTCGTTAGTACCAGAAGGGATTAAAGCAAGTGTTGGGGTTAATTGCAGTGAAACCCTTTTGCTGTGAGCTCCAATGCTAGTGAGAGCACATGGGGACTGAGGATTCACTGTGAGCTCAGGGACTGATTTTGAGGGAGCTGCCTCTGTAACCTAAACCTGAAATTAGCTGTGCCCATAAGTCTTCCTTTTCAATATTCAGGATGAAACATGGATTGACGTGTAGTCACTTAAACAAGGATGAAATGCCTTTTATACTAATGGATCTTCTGCTTTATTATGCATGTATTCATGTGAAAAATGTTGTTTTATGATGTTTTGACATGCATGGGTCTGAGCAGGAGCTGCACATCTTGGGAGATGATTTTAGTCCTGTGCAGGTGGCTGATTTTGCTAGTAAAAATCAGCTCATTAACTGTTTGAATAAACACAAACCAAACCACTTAGAATCACCTACCTCGGGCAGATGTCTGGGGTGGTTATCTGACCTCTTTTGAGGTCAGGCCAGCAGGACCAGGCTGCTCAGTGCTGTCTCCTCTCTCCAAGGATGGAGGCGTTGCTCTGCCTCCCACGGCAGATTCTCTGCTGCTGCAGACATATACCTGCATCTGCAAGGAGAAATGGGAGGATGCATGATGTCTTGTATGTGTGTCCCAGGATTTTGGCAGCAATTGGGGTGCAGCACTGGGGTTTCTTTCAGCTCCAGAGCCATGGGGATGTAACTGCAGCAGGGAACCAGGGAGCCCCGGGCCACCCCACTCAGCTAAAAGCCTGTTGCGAGATCTGCTGCAACTGGACTAGCTACAGTGCACGTCAGCACGTACTAAGGGCTGCTGGTTTTAGTTGTGATGGAGTTGATTTTCCCATTTCTGCCTCTTTTGCCCCCATCTTTATGCTTTGTCTTCCATGCTTGGTCAAAGGCGACATCTGAGCTCTGCAGCGCTTTTGTTTTGTACCGGGTTGGCTACAAAAACAGCGAGTGTGGGAAGCTCAAACCACCGTAGCACGTGTCTTCAGAAGGACTTGGTTAAAAAACACCAAGAAGCTTGATGCAGTCTGCTATTATTTATTCTGTTTATAGTCATCTTACCCTTTCGGAAATGAAGGTAACAGGCTAGTGGTTATTGGCTGGAGCTAATAGACCTTATAAAGGGAATAGCAATTTTTGCTGGATGTAAAGGGCTATTATCCTTTAGATTAAGACCAGCTAGTTGCAACTAATGAACTATATCCCACATAATGTGCAAGATGAACTCTTATTGCTGCTATATAGAGAGCTTTGGTTAATCTTCTAATTACTAAATGAATAAAATTATTCCTAATATGTTGTTTTGTGGTCAAGCAGATAATTATCTATCTTGCATAGAACAGTAAAAAATAGTCTTTGGTGTAAATCAGCATGTGCAGTTATTGACTTTAACTCTGGATTGCGACTTGTTTGTCTCTGTCCTTGCTTAACGCTGAGCCAAAGCTCAGTGCCACAATGAACTGGGCTTCTCCATGGTGCTTATGTTTAAGCTTGTCTCATTGACATCAGTCCTGTGTTTCATTGATGCTATTCCTGATGGTCCCAACCCTCGTTATTCCTCTGTTTATTCTTTTCTAAGCAGCCATGTTCTCCTAAACATAAATGCTTTTAAAAATATATAAAATTAAGGCTTTGCATATAACCTGTGGTAATAACTCTTTCCTTACAAACCCTACCTGCAGAAGCTGCTCATCGTAAGAGCTCTGACACTTAGGTACCACTGAACCGTGCTTAGATGCCTAAAGCTTCCAAGTGTTAGGGAAAAGCTTTGAAGTACACAAATGTACTATTGAAATATCGAATAAACTTAGGCTCTTCATGAGCAGGGAGGGGGAGGTGGGGCAGAGAAGTGGCTGAGCAAACACACTAAAAACAGCAGCAGGTTTGGAGGCTGAGAACCACCCAAGTGCCGAATGGGAGGATGTTTGTGGCAAGATGGACATGGTGCACCAACGTGACGCATGGGATGTGGACCTCTGGAAAAAGGCTGTAGCTTCACAGTAACTTTGTATGGGCCAGACACAAAGTTCTTGCTTTTAACTGGTGATGGGCTAGTTTTTGGGTAAAATGGACCCATAGTGAGGCTGAAACAGCTGAAATTCAGGATGTGGGGTGCTCTGCTACTTGTTGCATACAATAGTGGAGGTGGTGGCCGACAGCCCTGTATGCACCTTGCATGGGATGTGTATATTCCCCGTACATAAGGGGCAGGGCAGAATGGTGGAGACACCACATCTGGCCATTATTTAGGCAATTTAGTAGAAGGCTGCTGGTTTGGGAGTTCAGTCTGGGAGGCGGGAGGTACTGGATGAGTTCACTGTAGCTTGCAAAGCAAGAAGTACTACCTGCTGCCCTGGCAGTGGGGGATGTTCCCAGAGCTGCCTTTCTTTAGTCACCTACAACTGAGTTTGGGACTCCCTTCTCCAGGATTTTGGCCTCAGTGCACCTTCACTCTGTCAGATCAGGACCTGAACAGCCAGACTGCCCTCCCCAGGCGCAATCCTCATGGGCCACAAAAAACCAAGTTCTCTTTTTACTTGTATTGAGTTCTGTGCTAACTCAATACAGAGGAGAAAAGGTAAATGGCTGTTTTGGGGTGCTCTTTGTGGCTGGAAGATGGTCTTCCTGGGTGCAGACACTGTTGAGGACTCGTGAGCAGCCTGGAGCTGCCTCCAGCCTGATGCCTGTTCCTGGCTGCAGAGCTGTGAGCCAGGGAAAGCAAGGGGAGCCCTCCCTTGGCAGGAGCTGGCTGAAGGAGAAGAGAATACGGGAAGAATACACCTTTTGGCTCAAAATGGAGCCACCCCCTGAATAAACAGTGGTGTTGAAGTTGGTATCTCTGAAATCAGCAGTAGGACTCCAGCCCGGCTCTCACAGTGGATAGACCCCTGACCCCTGCTGGGATGAGCAGGCCGCTGCTTCTGCCACTTCGGGCCTGCCACCACAGCTCTCTGCAGCTTTGCCTCTTCCAGGTTTCAAGCTGACTTTAGAAGGTCTTGGTGTTCAGGAGATGCTGAGGATGTACTTCTCCTTGTACTGTGTAATTTGGTCTGGTTTGACCTAATTGGTTTAGTTTTAGTTAAGCAACTGCTGACTTTATCCTGATAAAAATTTTATGCTGCTTATAAATAAGAAATGAGTTTCTAATAATAGTCACTTTCTTTACTTTTAATTAAGGTATTTTCATTTAATGACTGCTGAGTGTTTTTCTGCTTCCTGGTTTGCTTTTTAACACCTTGTCTTAATGATTACACAGTTTGAGGGATTACACTCAGGAGGAGGAACAACTTTCCCGTACCAATTAGCGGGAGTCTCCAGGGACTGTGCCATGAGTGGTGGCACATTAGGTGTTACCCAGGGCTCTTCCCATTAATGAGTTGCAGATGCATCCAATAAGTTACTCTGGGAACATGCTGGAAAAGGTATGCAAGAAAATAAAGGCAGATGATTACAGTAATTATGATTTCCTAGGGCAGCTCCCCTTTTCCTCAGTCTAGGGAGGGACAGAACTGCCGCTTTTGCCAATAACTCAAAGGGAGGGAGAACCACAGAAGGAAAACTACCACTTGACAGTGTTTCCCTGATAAAGTTCCTTAGAGTATTGCCTGACAATACAACTTTCAACAGCCCTGCTCACAAGCAATAGGCACACCACTGCATGGGTTTGACAGGAATTTTTAATTTCATTCCCTTTAAAAACACCTCTTTAAAATACAGCTGGTTTAGAAATAGAGATACATTTAAGGTGACACTTGTAAATCTCTCTATATAAACACTAAGGAAAAAAAATGGCACAATTAAACAAATCCAAAAAGGCAATAAAACCTGCAAGTGAAGCTGCTATTTTCCTGTGGCTAGAAAAGGTGCAGCTACTTCCCATGGACTCTGCCAGGGTGTTTGAGGGATGCCAGCTCTGGTGCCCGTGTGTGGATGCAAGAGAAGAGCAGGGTAGGGTCAGTGGGCTGACAAAGCGCCTGCCCACTGTGGCCTCTGCTGTGAAGGAGCTGTGTTTGGGGCTCAGTATTAGTGCTGAAAGGCTGGGAAGTGAAGATTCAAGGGTGATTTTTAATAGCTTAAATATAATGGAGAATTACTCCTAACACTGTAGGTTGAATAAAAATAATTAACTACCATTTCCAACAAAAAAGGGACAATTCTATCAATTTTCCATAAGAATTCAAGGCTTCACATGGCTTGAAGGAAATATAAACACATTCAGTGTGTTGCTGTTCTGCCTCTCCAATGCACAAATGTTAGTTAAGCTGAAACTTCACCAGCAGAAATGGTGAATTGTACAAAGGTTTGGGTTGGAATGGACCTGAAAGCCCCACCTGTGCCACCCCCTGCCATGGGCAGGGACACCCTCCACTAGACCAGGTTGTTCCAAGCCTCATCCAGCCTGGCCTTGGACACTGCCAGGGATGGGGCATCCACAGCTTCTCTGGGAACCTGTCCCAGTGCTCCCCACCCTCTCTGGGAAGAATTCCTTCCTGATGGTCCATCTCAATCTCCCTCTTCCTGTTAAACCATTACCCCTCGTCCTGTAACTACAGGCCCTTGGAAACCGCCCCCCCCCCAGCTTTCTTGTAGCCCCCCCCAGGCACTGGAAGGTGCTCTAAGGTCTCCCTGGAGAATTCTGCTCTGAAGACTTTATCCCATGGGTATCCCGTGACTTGTTCTCCTCCTGATTTCTGTGGATCCCTAATACTGACAGTGTTTCTAAGGCTTTTTTATAAATTAGAATTACTCTTTTTTTCTCCTTTGTTACGGAGTGCTGCTCTGCCCAAAGCCACGCTAGGTGGGGCACCTATGCACCTCTTGCTTCTCCCCCATGGACGTTGGCTGGAATAAAGCGCATCCCGACGTTACTTTGTGCTGGGAAACAACCATTTCTGAGCTAGGTGAATGTGAAGGCAAGAAATATTCAGGGAGCAGGGCTGCCCAGCAGGTCCATTGCCACAGAAGGGTGGCTGCTGTTGAGGGGGCTGATGTCTCCCTGCCTGTTGATGCAAAGGTTTTGCCTTGGATGTTTCTCCCGTGATGGAAAGAGCTATTCCCGTCTCCCAACAATAGTCCTAATGCCAAACTCAACGTTTTGCCTGACAAAGCCTGTTGATTAGTGGACTTGTTTGGGAGAGCTGGCCCCTTCTGCATGTCTTTAATTGCACTGGGGAAGCAATTGTAATGACCAAAATATCCCTTCCCCAGCTCGATAATACTGCTGGGCGGTCACTCCACCAAGTGACTCATCTCTGCACTGTAAGAATAGCTTTTTGATGTTTTTCTATTTTCAGTTGCCAACACCAACTTAACTCTTATAGGAATGTGTTATTAAGAATTATCAAATCTAAGGGTTTTTTTATCAGAAAATAGAAATACCTGAATCTTTCCTGTTGGGAAGAAGGTCATCTACTGAAAGTCTTCCCTTGGTGTTTGATCTGACTGGGGGAGAGTACTCAAGGTTGCGTCTGTTCCTCTCTTAAATTTATTTTCTGGCTCTTAAAAGTTTACCAAATTATTTACATCATTCTGCTTTCTTTTTTAACTAAAAGAATACTGCAAATACTGAAGATGGGTGTGAGCGAAGCCCAACCCAGTGCCATATGCAATGCTCTAGCGCTCCCGCTTTGCGCTTGGCAGGCATTTACCCTTGTCGTGCACAAGGAGCCTGGGGACTGCTGAGCTCAAACGCTTTCTGCCTCCGAGCCAGGCAATATCTGCGTAAGCAGGCTCACTCCTGGCAGCTGGACCCCGGCGGGTGAATGGCCTTTCCTGGTTTTTTTTCCACCCGCTTCACGGTGTGCGACTTCACTAACAAAAGCTGTTAATTAAACGTTGCTGTGTGCATCAGATACGTGGGAAGGCCAGGGGTGGTGAAAGCAGAGACGCCAGTGAGCTTTAAAGACACGTTTAGAAACAGGTAAGTAACATGGAATACACGGCAAGCGTGTCGTATTCCTGCCTGATAGCACAGCAGTGCTAATGGAAACTATTCCAGCATCATTTTGAAGGACAATCAAGTTTTGAGATTCTCAAGCTTGTTTAGTGTTGCATCTCTGAACTTGGGTGCTTTGGCTTTATTTGGTCCCTGCTTTTTGGGATTTGCATCCAAAGCTGCAGAAAGCCCCATGGGACCAAACAGTGGCCAAGACTCCACCCGTGAGGTGGTGTACAAGCCATGTGTACTCATGGGATGGTCCGTAAAGCTGCGTTTGGCCCTCGGAAAATCTGACCCAGGCCTGGATTTTTGTTCCCTTCTTTGCCGTGGGATCGTGTTTAACGTTTGAGAATTATTCCATAGATTAACACTCAAAATCAAATAAGTGTAGAATAAGGTGTGTGGGGTTGGTGTTTTTTTTTGACAACATCTCATCATCATCTTTATTTTCTTGTTGTACAAGTTTAAGCAAATGATTGTGTTGAATAAGGTTGGGAATCCTGAAACCTGGTACAGATTGTGAGTCTTTGCATATGAAAAGGAGGCAAGATTTAGCAGATCTTGCTAACAAAATATGCAAAGCCAAAACAGTCCTATGACTGTTTGCAATGAGACTTATTTTTATACCGGTGTCCCAGCCTTGACTTGTTATAATCCATAGTGCTTGGGTCTGGTGCAATGATGGGCCGGAGGGAGCAGGAATCCCTGCCATAGGAATGTTGCAGGTATTTGGGCTAGGTACTATAGTGAATAGCTTTCCAAAGGATTACCTGGAATCCGGTGAAGTGCACAAATAAAGGAATTGCATCACGTGGATAATACCCCCTTTATAAATGAGCACAATGCACCGCAGCACTTCACATTAACGGAGCATTAAACACTGTCCTTTTTAAACAAGGTTGTTTCTATGGCAACTGGACAGGATTGCAGGGACCTGGCATGCCTCTGCTCTGTGCACTGATGGTGGGAATCCTGTTCCATTTGTTTTCCCATTTAAATAGGCAGCGTGTTGCAACCGGCGCAAGGAACGGTGACAGTGTCGGAGCTCCAAGCCTTTTCAGTCTTGCACGATCCATTTGCTCCTCCCATGCCAGGGAGCCCCAGTCCCTCCAGCTGGAGGCCTCAAGCCTTCACTGCCAATGTTCACCTTTAAAATGCCTCTAGTGCCTTTAACCAAAGCAGGGTCCAAAATGTTTGTAATATTTCTGTGTGCTCCCCTCTGTTTGCTGTGAGGCTTTGCTTTTGTTTCCAAGGCTGATTCGAAATAGTTTGACAATGCCTGTCGGCTGCAGGTGACAGTGCTGGACGTGGAGCTGGTGGTCCTCACTCAAAAGAAAAGAAAAATGCTTATTAAATGGCACAAAAGGTCCTGATGATTAGACTGAACTAATTAGTGCGTGCAATATCCATGATGGGCAGTAAGTACAAAACTATCATTTTATTGTCTGTTACAGAAAGAGAATTGAATGAGGGTTTGGGGGTGTAACACCGCCACAATGGCACCAAGAGCTGTTCCAAGTGCATTGTGCCTTGTCGTTGCTTTTTTCACAATAATAATACAAAATACGTATACCACAAATCTTCCTTCTAAAACTTGGCAACAGAAAAAAGTCCTTTCTTACTTCCTGTAGCTTTTGAAATATACTTTCATCAGGATTACTGAAGTACTGCACATAAAACACAGTACATGCATAACAAGATGGATGTGGAGGGCTGCTTTGATAAATCATTGCACCCCATTCTCAAAGGGCTGAAGAATATGCATGGTGTGTAATGGTAACCAGTTTTCCCTACGGTGGGTACTCTATGGCCTTGGAATGGAATGTGAGTTCCCTGCAAATATCTAATGAGCCTCAGCCCATGATCTGGAAAAAAAAAATCAGGGCAAATAAATCTTTATCAAATAGTGCAATTTAAGTGCTTCCTGGAGTAGGGAGCTTCCACAGAGCTGGCCAAGGTCAGAGTGTGTTCGTATATACTTCAGCTTCCATGACAGTTTGTTAGCTGAAATTATTTGTGCTAATGTTGTTGGGTGCCAGAGGTGGAGCTTGTCTTTGGGTGTGTTCTTCTCTTCAATGCCAGGCATAAAGGTGTTTTGGGTGGTTTGGGTAAATGCGTTTCTATTAGTGGTCACAGCACTACTCTCCACGGCCTTGTGGGACACAAGGAGCAGCAGGATGGTGTAGGTGGCACATGGTGCCCTGCTTTGCCTGGAGAAGTGGGAGTCCAATAGCAAAGCCGTTGGGTTATGTAATCTCTTTACAAAAGGTTATTCACTAATTAGCCTCATCTGTGAGCCCAAAACCTCAGTGGGTTCCAATTATCCAGCATGCTTAGTGCTGCCTGTTGTCCTGATGCTTTGTCTTTTTTTTCCCACTTTTTACAAACCCTTTACTGAATCAAGGCAGGCTTGTCTCTATAGAAACAGATTCTGGGGTTTTTGGCAGTAATTTAAGTTTTCCATGTAGTAAATGTTGATAAATGTAATGGCAGGAGGAAGATATAATGAGGAGAAGGGAATGATTGGTTATGAAGAGCTCAAATCTATAAATTAAGGGAATGTTTTACTCTAACAGAGGAGGAAAAGGGGAAGAAAAATTATGCTGGGTTATATATTTCCTAATTTTCATACCCTTGAAAGAGTGGAAGTATTTAAGTGACTTTGCAATCAACAGTGGCCATCTCAAATAACCAAAGTTTAACGGAAAATAAATACAAATTTAAGAGTATCAGGCCCTGACAGATTTATCTCCTGCTGCCAGTGTTTCCCCCTCTCAAGACAATAGTCTGCAGTTTCTTTGGTTAAACCCTCTACTCTGCTTATTATGCCTTATGCATGCAGAGTACTATCGGTTAGAGATTTCCTGCTCAATTCCCAAAAGTGCTGTAGGTCATTTCCATATAGACTTCACTTCTGCTACAGGAGGGAGCGCATAGCACACACTTATTCTCCTTGGAAGACTGAATTAAACCAACCTGGCTGTCGGGTCAGCCTTGGAGCATCCCCATCTCTGCAAAGGGAGGCTGGAGGGGAAGGTCCACGAGGGCTGGGGACCAGAGGGGCTCCATCCTCTGCAGAGCCACAGCAGGGCTCATCTCACTGCCCCCAGCACAGCTGTGATTCCCTGTAGCAATGGCTATCTCCTTGGAAAATACTTGACTAGTACATCATTTATTCCTCCTCTGAGAGCAGATGCCACATAAATATACATTTCTTTGGTTTAAGGTCCTTGGAAATTATTCAAAAGGGTGAGCTGACTACATCTTGGCTGAGATTTATCTTTTTTTTTACAGCATACTTTTAGCAAGTAATAGAAATTCTAATAAATGCTTGTACAGCCTATACTTTCAAAATACTCTGGGAAAAAATTAATGTACTATTCCAGCTATGACACTAGCAGGTGCTGTGTGGGCAGTTGTTTTACCGAAACAGTAGCGATCTCTTTAACAGCATGATGAAAAGTGAAGCGGGAAAAATACAACGCTTTTACTGCTGCAAATGACTAATTTTAAAAAGTCTTCATATGCTGCATTGCTTTCTGCAGGAACCAAGGTCTTCTCTTCAGAAGAGCTTGTTATTAACAATAATTTCTTAAACCAACCAGGTAGTAAATGTTTACAGCTTTCATGTAAAGTCCACTCTAGATGATGCCATATGATCTGTTATACTAGGAATAATGCAAGTGCCTTGTTCTCGCTGGGTTCTTTGGTAAGAAGCAGGTGCTGTCCAAAATATCTCTTGGGTGCAGAATCACTTAATCTTTCCTGGGGAAAGAAATAAAGCAGCCTTTTGTCTTTAGTTTTGGGTCTACCAGACTCTGTGAGTCCCTCGAGTGACCACACCAGCCTAGGTGTCCGCCAACCACCTCGTCCTGATGTCCTGCTTGATCAAAATGCTTTTGGGGAGGTGAAATTATTATTCCTGTATTGATGGATAAGAAAGTAAACTGGTGAAAATAAATATCCCAATTAGAAACAGGGGGAAAAATCGCAACCTGTTGCTTCTGAGGGTTTGGGGTTTTTTTCAAATTTCAAAAAAACCCCAAAGACAATTCAGAAAATAGCAAGCCAAGCAACTCCAAAGCCTTCCCGACCCGGTAGGGCTCTGAACGGCACATACGTAGCACTCTGAACGTACTTGGTCTGAGCTATTCTGAAATTACTGTTATTATTCTGGGGATGGGAGTTGATGAGGGAACCATCAAAGCCTGTTCTGGGGAGGCTGAAGGGCCCCCCTCGCACGGACCCGCCTCTCTGATCTTCCCACCAACGGGAGCCGCAGGCTGTCATGGTCCAGCCAGCATCCATGCCCAGCTTTGGCCACCTCACTTGTTCCCTCCTGAAAGCTGTAATTTCTAAGTGAGCTTATAGAGAGTATTCTCCAAGTTTTGACATGAAATTTCTTCTCTTCAACGTGTGCATCTGTTGGAATAATTTACCAAGAGAATAACCTTTGCTATCAATCTTGAATCTCTTGGTCCTGAAATTACGTTGCTCGTAGCTGTTGCATTGCCTTGTTCTTGTCTGCAGAACTGAAGAGCCTTTCTCCCCCCGTGAGTTCTTTGCCTTCCCTTGGAGGAAATCTGGGAGGCTTGCACAGCAAAGCTGGTTTTTCTAAGCTTAGAAATCATTCTGGTAGCTTCCTTCTGGCATCCCTTTAGATACCTCATCTTTTCCTATAAGCCAAAATTCCTGCAAACTATTTTGGTTCAAAAATCTGATCTTATTCTCCATTAATGAGTGCTATAATCCTGTTTTTCCTTGAGACTTGCTTAGACTTTGTGATGCAAACCTGCTGAGGCACAGCCTGTCATTGCTTCTGTCTGGGTTTGACCATTCTAGGATTTTTCAAATTTATATACTTAGTTTTTATATATTAATATAGAAGTAGTTGCTGATGGTTAATACTCCCAGTTTTTCTCTCTGACTTGTTGGCAAGCTCCAGGGGATTATGCTGGCCGTCAGCACCACACCGAGATTTCTGCAGTGCCATGGTTGAGACCGCTCTAGCTCAGCGGTTCAGTATCAAGCCCTTGGCATAACAGCCTCCTCCTTCTCGAATGGCTGAATGTCTGTGTAACAGAAGGAGGTTTTTCCATGGATAATGGTGCCATCAGTGCACCAGCTCATCAAGGCATGGGATAGGATTGAATTGGCCAAATAACACCCTTCCCAAGAACACTCTTGGTGATCGGAAGCTCTCATGTCCCGTTTGGACACCCCTGGGCTGGGAAGCCTCTGCAAGAGATGTTGAAAGCTGTCCCAGAGTCCTCTCCTGCCCTGTCTGTTTGTGGCAACCTCCAGAGCTGGCTCCAATGCCACGTAGCTGCTGGCTAGGCAGGAGTCAACGTCCAAGTGACCGCAGTATTAACCGTGCTGGTTATTAGGGAATGCTGATGCTCTCAGCAGAATTTACACGTACAGTCAGTCCAATCTAGGTGTTTCTTCAGAGACACTAATGTGTCTGGCAGCACTGCTGTAACCCATTTACCTTTCGTGATGTCACTTTGACATCCAAAATTGAAATCATGTTTTATTTGTATTTTTGCACATGGTACTGAATTTTTTATTTTCCATTAAAAAAAAAAAGGCATTTCCATAGAAAACTGATTTGTTATTGGCCAATTGTTTTCTCTGTTGTTACAGAAAACATGAATGCCTCTTTAGATATTTTTTCTATTCTCTGGAGAATACTTTGTTCCTCACGTTTTTGTAATGGGCTTTGTGCACTATATATATGCTGGGATTTTTTTCACAGGCCCTGTAAAATTTCTCCTGGGGTGATGATAACAGAATTCAAGGATAACATAATGTAGTTTGTTAAACTGTCTACAGCTGGCTATGGAATGAAGAGACTGAATTTTTCAAAAGACCAGTCTTCGGACTTCAGTCCTGCTCTGGATTTCCACAACGTGGCACCTCATTCAGATTTATGGCAGCTCCAGCCTGAAACTACTCTGGGCAGGTATTTTGGAATTTCTAATCTGAGACAGCAGGACCTTGGGTATTTTGCTTTCTCTTAAATACTTCAGAGCATTGCTGTCTTCAGGGAATTAAAGATTTGCTTCTCCCGATATCCCAGTCTATTTTGATGCTGCTCTTCAGCTGCCGTCTCCTTTATACGCTCAGAGTTTTTAAAAACCCCACACATGGAGTTACTCCCATAAAGACTGTACAAATGGGAGGTCTCCTTGAAATTATAATGCACTTAAACACAGGTTAGTGTATGTGTGAACTCTGCCTTGGAGCAGATTCCTAAATCACCTTAATTTCAAGCTGGGCTCTTAATTGGGAGTGTGCGATTCCGGTGTCTCGGAGGTTGCACACCAGCTGTCGGACGGCGCTGTCTGACTGCAAAGGTGGTCAAGGGGAATGCTGGGAGAGCTGCAGGCTGTTAGTTTTAGAGTCTAATTACCGTCCTCTCTGCTGGGTGTCCCGTAATCCTTATGGAGGCTGTTGTTCCCATTCACTGCATGTCCTGCAGATTTTCCTGTACCCTCTGTTTCAAGCAGAACTTCAACGGAAACTTCTGAGACTGCTGTAGCCAGAGCCACACTTGTGTCTCCTGGCAAAACAGTAAAATTGTGGTCAGCTCGTTGTAGTAAAAGCAAGATATTTTTTTCCTTTTATAAGTAACGTTTTTTTCTAAGTGTGCGGTCCGTAGAGAAAACAGTATTTATGGGATTTCTTCTGCATCTGTCTCAGTGGCAGAGAGACCCTCTCCTATCCATGTCGTTCCACCTGTTTCTCACATCTAGAATTTAATGGCAGGTTAAGACATGAATGAAGTTCTCTCTACGTCATTCATGGAAGTCAGAGGTCTCCTTTCTAAAATTTTCAAGTATGTTTTTTAGAAGGAAGCACTCAATAATTGACACTTGTAAGCTCCATTAGAGTTTGCAAACTAATGCTGCATTCCTTGAAGGAAAATGATCTTGTTTGTATGCTTCTAATAGGGCTTGAAATGACAAGTAAATAGTCTTTGGCCTCATACACACTAGCACTTTTTGATATTCCAGGCATTGCCATATAATAGCTTCATAAAATTATTCCAATTGCATATAATTTGCACAACCGGAGTGGGCAGAGTAGAGGCAAATGACCAATAAACCATATTTAAGATCATCCTTTGAAGCGATGGATCTTGTGGAGTCAGGTTCTTAAACAGTCCATTTCTTGTAGAAGCAAAAAGATGAGTGGTTAATGTCAGCTTTACTCCTCATGGCTCCTTAGAAAAAAAGGAAAAGGGTAAAGGAAAAAAATAAAGTGAAACAAGTCTTCTAATAGGCTGGTTTAGTAATTATTGCTTCTACCGAAATGTACAGACCCTCCTTGAAAATTTGGGTTCTACTGTATGCCATAAATAAAACCAGAGAATAATATATATTCATATGGCTGTAAATGAGGGGAAATGAATTTCACAACAGAGATATTTGTAGATGATGGTGGGGAGTCCAAAATGGATTTTATGGTTTAAATATTTATTGCAGGTGTGAGCCAGTGCACTGGCAATGAAAAATATCCCACAAGCTCACTTGGATTCCCAAAGGAGTCTGTAATAGGCCACGTGCAGGAAACTCTGCTCGTAAGGTATCTATGGCAAAATCTTAAACTGTCTAGGTAACCGACCCACTTTTATCAACAAAACTCCTTTAAATTGTTTTTACTGAAAAACTGCTCAATTTCCCTTGTGAAAAACAGCTGTGCCAGGGTCAGTGACAAGCCTGATGCCTGTTCTGCCCTGAGAAATGAAGTAATTAAGATGTCCACGGAAAACAGAGAAACCTTTTAACTAGAGAAAGTATATATATTTAACAAGTTCTATTCCAGCCAACAGGATCAATTCCCAGTTATGCCTCCACACTCCAAATATGACTCACAGAAAAAAATGTAATTAACTTCTTGCTCTACTCAAACCTTGCGTTCCTACCCCGGGTCAAAAACTCTCAAATACAGAAGGAAACCTCTAATGGAAATGCTTGATGGAGGCGCACAGAAAAGCGCTGAAGGCAAGCAAGTGCCTGCCAGGTCTATAACGGCTCCCTCAAGGTCAAGTCTGTGTTTCTGGTGGGTAAGAAACAAATCCTTGAGAAGCTTCGTAAAACTAAAATGGTAGAGAATAAGCCCTTTGGCTCTCTGCTCGCTGTACTTCTGCTGCCTGCCCGAGGTCTGGCTGCTCAAACGGGGGTGGAGGGAAGGAAGGGGCTCAGGAGATGCAGAAATTGGGGATGCTGAGCAGGTGAGATGCATGGTTCCCACCGAGGAGCCTTCCTCAACACCCACCATGGAGATTAAACCCGCAGTTATTGAGGGACCTCTGGGACAACTGCACAGCGACCATCAGCCAAGTCCGCGTGCGGCTGTTCCCATCCCAACGCTCAAATCATCAGAGCTCGCTCGGGTGCCTTGCAGGCAATACCGAAAATACTTTGTTTTCCCTGAGCGCTTCTAGAGCTGCGTTTGCTGCCCTGCTGAGCCCTAACGAGCACACTAACGGGGAGCTGCTCTTGGTTGATCAGATGTATTGTTCTTCTGCAAACCCTGGTGCTGGAGTAGCAAGCTGGAGTGGGAAAACTGTAAAATAGCAGTTTAGGTTTAATTTTCCAAAATGAAAAATAGCAGTTCAAGCTTATTTTGTCATACTTTTATCTGCTGTAACAGTTTGGATGGCTGCGCAGGGGGGTGAGGGGTGGAGGTCTGTCAAGGTCTAAGTGCAGCTGCAACTATCCAACTTGACGTTGTCCCCTCATAAGCACAGTGCAGATCATAGGGTGCAGGAAAAGCAGCTCTGGAGACAGGGGACAGTCCATATGGGGCACTTTCTCAGGCACAAGATGATTAAAGCAATTAAATGTTCACCTCAGGGGTGAGGTTCTCCCAGCACCACCACCGGTGCAGCCTGGGGCCCCATCTCTGACTAGTACCCACCCAGGGAAGTATTTTTAGGGTTTATTGAGGAGTTTTCTTTCTCTAATCCACAAATACAGCCTTTCCAGACTCCTCTGAAGCTTGCACTCCAATTTCAGTACGAAATTTGTTGCAGGCAAAACAATCTTGTACAGACTTGCCCATGGGAACTTTACATAAATTTTTCCTCTGTTACAATAAGCACAATCAACAGCTGCTTTTAAGCTATGAGGAAGATAAAAGGAAATTGAAGATCCACGTATTTTATTTTTTCAGCACTATGTGGTCGTATTTCAGAAGACGTATCAGTGTTGCATGGTTGTATTTTGATACAGCGGGGTAGAATTTTAATACCTTTAAATGCACCACCACTGCTTAAGTCACTATGTCTTCAGTTATAATTTTTAAAGGGCACCTTATTTTCACTGAAGTAACTCATACTCTAAGTGCAGTGAAAGCTTTCTTTGTGACACTAATTGTGAAATGCTTTTATTGCATGCTTTATATTGAAAGTGTATTAAAAAATATGCCAAAAGGGGAAAAGAGGAATGTCCCAGTGGTCTCCTCCTGCCCCAGGGGACCTATTGCCTTTGCATTTGCTGTTGGAGTAAAGCCAATGCCTCGTGCAAAGTTAAAATTTGCATCTATATCCGAATTTCCACTTCCCTGGGTTGACAACTGTGTGTGGATTTGGGGTTTATGGCTCTGTCTGGACATCCACAGCCGTGCCTGAACTTACCTGGGGGAAGATGCAGACGGGTCAAACTGCAAAGGGAGCTCTTCAGTAGTTTCCAAGGGAGGGAATGACCTTACTGCCTTTACCGACTTCCACAAGCTGAATGGATTTGCAAAAGCAGGTATCTGAATTACTTATATAAGATGTAAGGAAGGAATTCTTCCTGCAGAGGGTGGGGAGCACTGGGACAGGCTGCCCAGAGAAGCTGTGGATGCCCCATCCCTGGGAGTGCCCAAGGCCAGGCTGGATGAGGCTTGGAGCAACCTGGGCTATGGAAGGTGTCCCTGCCCATGGTGGGGGGGTTGGGACTAGAGGATCTTTGAGGTCCTTTCCAACCCAAACCATTCTGTAATTTGTATGATATATAAAGATAATGGGTAGAAAAAGTCTCTTCAGCAGAAATCTGGCTTCTTCCCTCCTGTGTTCATCATTGGGTGTAATTAGTACCTATCAATATTGGATATGCCTTGTATTCAGAGATTTAGGTTAAATAGCTTCTATTCCCGCTGGACCCCATATTCCATTCCATTACACTGAGGAACCTTTTCCTGGTAATACTTTGTCTCGCTATGTCTCTATGTCCAGCTCTGTACGTGTTTCCTTGTCACGCAGAGCTGCAGCCCAGCCTGACTGCCAAGGTAAGGATTTTGTGTCCTTCTGAGCCACGTAGAGTGAATAAACAGCAAAACAAAGTTTTCACTACTTAACCAGTGTACAAAATGAAGTCATGATCTTATTGTAGCTGGTGGCCAGCACGTTCCCTGGCAACCAGCCTTACCCTCTTCCCTAATGGTATTCCTTGCAGTTGATTTTGAGGGGCAGAGCGAGTGCTGGTGTGTGATGTGCTGCTGGGGAAGGTGCTCTGCGCTGCAGCCGGCTCTGCTGCCTCCTGGTCATCGTGTCCTGTGGCTCCAGACCTGTCTGCACGTGTTTAGCACCAGATAGAATCCAATTAAGCAATACGAGGCATTTATCACTTGGCTCAATTAAGATGTGAATCTGCAAAGAATTCAATTAAAATCTGGGGCTGAATTAAGCAGCCCTTGTCTCTGGCCTGGTGTCTGCCTCTCCTTGCAGAAGCAGCAGCTGCCAGCTCACACTGAGCTCGCTGTCCTAATCGCCGTGGTGTACAGCTGTGCCACCGTGCCAGGCGATGCCATCGTCACAGCAGGACCAAAGGGCTGGCTGTGGTTTGGGGTGGTCACTGGTGCTTGAGGGGAATGGGATGCAGAATGATAGGAAAACAGATCGAAGACGAGAATGATCCTGGTTAGTGTCCTCTGTGCTCTCAGTTGCATCTGTGCCCCTTGGATGTGTGCCCATGTGGTTTCAGCCCACCAAGGCATATCCAGCCATAGTCTCTGTGTCAGACCATCTATTTGTGCTCCTCTGAACCATCCCTCCTCAACACACACCCTCCCAGGGAGAAGAGAAGCCTGCGCTGACCTCTCCCTTTTTCCACCGCTTTCATTCCTAATTGACCAGCATCAATTTTTAAGGAGCTTTTTATCCCATCTCCTACCGCCTGAGCAGCATCTGCGTTGGCATAGATAGTCCCACACGGCTCCCTGGGCCCATTCAGGCCCTTCCAAGTTGTAGCAAAACTTCGTAGGAGTTTATGGTAACTAATTTCAAAATGGATTTTGGGAGGTTGGAACCAAGGAAAGGGGCTGCACAGGCTTGGCCTCTCACGCCACCACAGCCTCCTTTTCCCTGCAGCCATTCACCTGCTGCTGCCATCTCCCTCCCCTGTGCTGCATTTCAGGGACCAGGAAAGAGAATTCTTCAGCATTTTGATCCGCGCTTCCAGAATTCGAGTCCTCATTAGGACAGAGCTTGTACACTTAGAGGGAAAGCAGTCCTTGAAATTTCCATTTATATGGTAGGAATGGTTGTAAATGAATAACAGTAACTCAGCTGTTTGGGGGGGATTTGGGGATTGTTCCTGATTTTTATTGTAAAGTCAAAATAGTATAGAAAATATTTCTTTTGCGTTTGATATGACTAAACAGCATGATTTTCAATCTTCGCTCAAGTGGTCTGAATTTTGGCTGCCTTTAATGCCCCCAGAAACAGAGGAAATGGATGCACTACTCCAGTTTATTTCCAATTATTAAGCTCTTCTTATCTCAACCCATAACCTACCTTTTTCTATGATTTTCTCCCCCACCCCGCTGGGGAAGAGGGAGGCGAGTGAGCGGCTGTGTGGTGCTTAGTTGCTGACTGGGGCTAAACCATGACACTGATGCAGTAAATGGGCTGCAATTCTTTTTTTTTTTTTTTTTTTGGTGGCCTCTAGTTTGTTTTCTTTTCCCTACCGTAACTAGGAAGCTGTGGGTCTGCGTGTTCTGGTTTGCTGATGAATTGTACTGAGAGGACGTGCCAGGGGTTGATAGGTCCATCTCCCTGTATCCCACCCTGTCCTAATGCAGCCTTCTGAAGCCACTTTAACAGAAAGCTTTTTGGGTGAGAGAGAGTGAAGCAAAAAGGAAAAAAATCCCATGGAAATTTTATATTTCATAGGTGGCTTCATTATTTTTTACCATTGTATCAGTAGTTTGGGAGGATGAAAACAAAAAGTAAAATTTTGTGTGTTGTGAGTTCTTGATTATGCTGTTTCTGGAGGAAGGGCTCTTCATTGGAGCAGACTGCTGGAAATGGCACAACCAAAAAAAGGCAAATAAAGTCTGTGAGAGAGCCATTGTCACTGTAGCTTTCCGTAAGAGGCAGGATACAAGGGCTGCGGTGTGCTCGAGGGAAATCTGAGGGCACATGTTGAATGGAAATCAGAGAATTCCTTGAAAACTTTAGTTCTTTGCTGTTGCTTGTTTGGAGAAGATGAATAATGCAATCTTCAGAGCCCTCTTTTAAATGACAAAATATATTCTTGGAGGAAGGAAAGGGGGAGACTATGTACATAACCGTGCACAGACATCAGCAAACAGGCACATACAACCCAGTGTTTAAATGCGAGGGGCGGCCCAAGGTCCCTCCCTGCGTGGAGCAGCCTGCCCGCACAGCTCACCCTGATGGTGCTGTGGATCGGCAGCACGGGGTGTTTTATGGCTTGCTTAGAGGGAAATATTAAAAAAGGCATTTTGTGTATGCATGCAACTACTTGAATTGTAAATACATTCCCACTCCTGCTCCCTTGCAGGCTGTCAGTCCCTGTGGGCTGATAACCCTCTCTCCCTCACTTGCTGCTCCTTTTCCCAGGCAGTGGCTCATGGTAGCCGCTCCATGCTACAGCGCTGTGTCCAGGGGTTTTCTTGTCCCTTGGGAGTCTCAAAGGTGTTTTTTGGGTTGATTCTCTGGAGTAAGCAGGCCTGGGACATTGCTGGGTCCCAAGGTGCATTTGGGCTGCAGCCAGCCCCCTGTTTATTCATCGTGCTGACTGTAGTCTCAGACTGCAAGAGGTGTTTGGCACAACCCATCCCTGATGCGAACACACAACTGTGCATTTTTCATAGAACCATGGAATGGTTTGGGTGGGAAGGGACCTCAAAGCCCCCCCAGCCCCACCCCCTGCCGTGGGCAGGGACACCTTCCATAGCCCAGGTTGCTCCCAGCCTCATCCAGCCTGGCCTTGGACACTGCCAGGGATGGGGCACCCACAGCTTCTCTGGGAACCTGTCCCAGTGCCCCCCACCCTCTCCGGGAAGAATTCCTTCCTGATGGCCCAGCTCAATCTCCCTCTTTCCATTTAAACCCGTTACCCCTTGTCCTGTCACTCCCTGCCCTTGGAAAAAGTCCCCCCAGCTTTCTTGTAGCCCCCCAGGCCCTGGAAGGGGTTCTGAGGTCTCCCCGGAGCCTTCCCTTCTCCGGGTCTCCGCACAGCCTCCTCTCTTCAGTTTGTCAGGAGAATCTTTCCCTGTTTATTCTGCCTCCCCCTCGCTCACACAGCCCGTTATCCTGAACACGGCACTGCAACAGCAGCAGTCTGCTTTCCTGGGATTCAATGTGAAATAACACGGGGGTCAGTTACTCGCTTTAATCTTAAACTCTTTGATCCGGGTTAGAGACCGTGCTGCAACCTAATGAGTTTCAGGATATGCCATGTCCCTCTCTGTTTCAGTAAATAATATATTTCAGAGTGTATATGACCAGAATTGTTACCAGCAGATGTGAGACCCGGCCCATGGCCTTCGCTCACACTAGTCTACTTAAGCCAATGTGAGTTTTTGCCCAAGTGAGGATTTCAGATTCCATCCCCAAAACACCAGGCCCCAACCCGGTCCGTTTTCCAAATGCTGACATTCCTCAGCCAGCGCAGGAGCCATCTGCACGGGGTGAGGATTGCAGCGTGAAAAGCCAACAGAGGAGCGTGTGGCTTCAAAAATATTTTTAACTTTTCATGTTACTGGGCACTGTGTGGGTGAGGAAACCGGCGCTAACTCCCTCTTGGTCCCGCTCGCTCCCGGTGCCAGATGAGCCTGCCTTGCTCGCGACACTCCAAGGACGTAGATGAAATATTGTTTTATCTGTAAATGCAGGTTAGGATGCTGAGGGTCAGGACAATATTGCTGGGGAGAAAAAGGAAAGAAAACCCGACCCTGGAGCTGATCCACTGTGGGAAACACAGGGGAGGGCTCCCGTGATGATGTGGGAATACAATTTTTAAAGGATCGTCTGTGTTCCTGCATTGGTGGGTGCTTGGAGAGGCTGGATGACACAGCTGCCTTCAACCCAACGTTTACATGTTGAACAAATGCAATAAAGGTTTATTTAAGATACTGTAATGCCGCTTCTGTCCAAACAGATCAATTTAATGGCTATTTAATAGAAATTAATTCAATCTGCCACAACGGAAACAGCAGCAGGAGAAGCTAAATATAGCAGCAGCACGCCCTGGTGTATCATTTTTTTGTCCAATTGCCATACTGGTTTTAAAGAGGGCAAGAGATGCTGTCAGTGCGGGAGGAAGCTGGGTGACTGCCACGGCCTCCCCACCGTTCCCAGGGTGGAAGGTGAGCAGACCTGATAAGAAAATGGGGAATAACAGTGGCATCACAGAGATGATGCATCCTGGAGGAATCAATCAGCCTGGATATATATATGGGATGCAGGAAGCAGCCTGGATACACATATATAGGGGATAAAGGAAACCTGTATGGAATGGCATGATCAAATTGTTGAATAAAAGATGGGAAGGCTTTCTTAAATGGTAGATTTTTTTAAAGTATTTATAGTTTCTTGGCATGAAAACATGAGTAACTTAGGGATACTTTAGGTAACCCAATTACCAAAGTAACCAAGCGAGAGCTATGTGTGGAGCCTGTGCTCATGGATGGTGGTGGCAGAGCTGCACATCCCGGGCTTTCCCAGCTCCTCAGCCTGCTGTCAGGCGCGTGGCAGACACCCCGGCTCTGCTCCTGCTTCCTGGGTGGTGAGTGACTTGTCACGTAGGTCACGTCTGCAGCCATGGGATGGATGGTTTCCCGCTTTCCTCCTTTGCGAGGGATGCTCTGCGAGCGCGGAACAGCAGGACAATGCTGGGGGACACTGTGCCGTCTCTTGCATTGGTCCTTGGTTTCTGCACACAAAGGGGTTTCCGTGAGATGCTTAAACCATCCCCAATGCTCCAAAGAGCCGCAGGGTGCAGCCAGGAGCCAACGACCTGCTGCGTCCCCACTGGGCTCGCTGGTGAGGTGCTGCTATGGGACCCCAAACACCAATGTTTTCCTCCATGTTTCGGGCAGTTGAGCTGATCAGATTTGTTCCCGTCTGGGAGTGCAATCTTCTCCCTGCTCCTGCCTCTGCCCCGGACCTCTGGGAGCCCCAGGTCATTGCAGGAAAGACAGCTTCGAGAATAAACCCAGTTTCTTTCCTTCTGAGCACCCCAGTCTGCACGTGGATGGGCCCATCCTGCACCAGAAACACTTGGTCTGCAGGTCCCTCAGAGCCCCTGAAAGGTGGCAGTTCCAGACCATTAAGCTAAATTAACTTTGCATTATCATTAATAAGTTACCTGTTGGAAGGAGAATTCTCCCTTCTCTGTGAAGGATGGATTTTTATTATTTTTTCCTGCCAAAACATTTGCAGCTCAGTGAACAGAATGAATCTATAATTCGGCAGTTAATGTGTCCGCAAGCTCTCATGAATGCAAAAAAAACTTATTAAACTTAATCAGGTTTTAGGTTTTCATTATTTCTGCTCTAATAAACACAGGAAAGGATACTGCAGGAGTGCAAGGGCTGAGCGTGCTATGGAGAGGAGGGCTCTGCCGCCCCGGAATGGGGGGTAATCCCTGCTCGGCTGGGATGGCTTCCCCTCTGTAGCGTCTGGATGCTGAATAACTGGAGTCAGCTCAGCACAACCCCTTCCCTCTTCCCTCTGTGCATATACACACACTCATGTATTTGTGTTTATATATATGAAAAGATGTGCTGGACATCATTATGCTAGTAAACAAAGTATGTATGTAGTATATATAGCTATAATGTTAATGAAAGAGAGAGAGAAATGCTGATGCTGTTTCCTAGCATTGCTCCTTTCCCTGGTAGCTGTTGATATTCAGCACCTTGCTAATTAGTTTCACAGTCAGAGCTGAAACTAATGATGCAGAATCAGATATTTTAAATACTCTCTTTTTCTCAGCTGTGAGGTTTTTTTTCCCCCCTAGACATCTGATGTGTTGCTTGGAGTTGAGATATCTAGGACCGTGCTGGGGCTCTGCTGCTTTCTTCTTGAGAGCAGGCATGGGCTCAGGTGTGGGAAGGAGTGCTCAGTGCCAGGAGGGGTGTGATGGCCCTGTGCTAATGGAAAAGAACCCTTTCCAAAAAGAGTGGAAAAACTATTGCACTTTTTTTTTTTTGAAGCAATTTTCAACCAATGAATGATTTTAAAAGCGATGCTCTCCATTGCATCTCTCCTGGATGGATTTGGTGCCCGTTGCCACGGCAGCGCTCAGCACCTGGTCCTGCCTGTGGTACCTGAGGAGCTGCCATGACCCACGGCTCCAACGCCAGCCCAGGAGCCCACGTTCTGGCTTTCACATTGTAAAGGATGATTTTGTTTTCCTTCTCCATGTAGTTTAAAACCTTATTCTGACAATATATTCATTCAGAGTCACTTCTCAAACCGACCTCTCTGGAGCATAGACTGAACATTGTTATCTCGGCTGTAGCCATGATTTATAGGTCCCGGGAGCCTACACAGTCACAGAGTAGGGAGGACAGGGCTCTCGAGCTCTGCACATCTTCTCTCTGTCTTGCGCTTTCCCACCTGCGGTCTTGCTGAGTAAATTGTTAGCCAACATCTTGTTCTGGATTGTTCCTCTTCTCATGCAGGTCATATCCCTTGGAAAAAGGATGAAACAGCAATGAAAGACTGCTTTTGTGTCATGTGTGAAATCTTTAGTTAAATGCCAAAAAGGAGTCGTTAAAGAATTTGGCTCATACGTGTGAAATAATCATGGAAAATGTATGTAATTAAACATTTTTAGGAATTCATATGGGAAATAGAAACTGGTATCTGCAAACAACAAATAAAACCAAAGCTACTAGGATGCTGGGGAAAAACAAAGATGATGGGAACATGTGAATGTAATTAATCACAGTGAAAAGTTACAATTACATTTAAAAATGACTCTTCGTATCTGAATGCTTTCAGTTTCTTTAAATCCAGAACATCAGCCTGGATGATTGAATCATCATCGTTAGTCTGGTCTTATTGACTGCTTTCCAAGCATCTCATGTAGCTTCAGCCCTAGGTATTGTGGGTGTCTGCTCCATATAGTGACTGTGAGGGTCTCGAATTCTTATTAGCATGGGCGTGAGTTGGGCTGTGCTGTATCACCAAAACCCCGGGGTGTTTTGAGGAAGCAGGGTAATTCACTGGCTGTTTGTACCTGGTGTTACACAACCAGCGGTACCTTTGAAACAGTGGGAGAACCTGTGTTGGACAAAGATATACAAAAAAGACATACATTGCCTTTTAATAAATGTTTACATTGATCTTCCTCCTTTATAGAAGATGTATGAGATCTTATAGGCAACTTTAGATACTAAAAATATATTGTCTGGGTGATCTATTGCTCCACGAGGAACATACTCCTTAGCATTCAAGTGAGGGAGGGATGTGCTTTCTGGGAGGAGTGGTGCTGGCAGAGTCTGGCATCAGTGCAAGTGCCCAGCCCCAGCCAGCCTGCCCCACAGCTACTGCAAGATAGCGAGTTCACAAGTCTGAATGTTTCTATTTTCCTTCAAAAATGCCTTTATGCAGCTTCCTTTAGCTCCGTGCTGCAGAGGTCACTCTTGTCAGTGGCCATCCTGCTGGGATGGGGAGTGGCTGCAGTGGCACTCATGGGTGTAAATGCTGTTAGGAGCCCCAAAATACCTCTTTTTGGCTTGTGTCTTGCAGCCCTTCACGGTGTGATTGTACATGAGGAAAGGTGGCTGCAGCTTTCTAGTGATCAACCCTTGGAGCTGAGTTTTTATAATGAGCTGTCTTTTTTCTTGCAAACCTGATGGGTGAGCAGGAGTAACGGGGCAAGTCGCGGAGGCAATGGCTGGTGTGATGACCCTGCTAGGACAGACAATGAGCACAGGTTGGTCCCACTGGCCACAGGCTGGTTTCTAGCCTGGCATTGCCCTTGGAGTCCTAATAAATTAATATATATGTGTCTGCTGTGCTTCACCTCGATGTAACTTGGGTACCGCTCCTCCTTCCGCTTCGCGGACCATCCGTAGTCGGGCCTGGGTACCAAACCCAGCACAGTTTACCAGCTGTTTTAATGTCTGCACTTGTGCCAAGCATTTTCTCACTGAATCACGTTCCTGCTAACAAAAGGCACAGGGGATCTGTGTTAGCCCTGTGCTTTTTGGTGATAATACCATCAGCAGCAGCCTACGTCCCTCAGTGAATTAACAGCTTCGTCTGACAGGGAAATAAAACTGTTCACCTACAGGGATAGCAAAGGATTGTGGGAATTGTAATGGGTTTGTGATACTCCTGCCATTTTCCTGAAACAGTTTTTAATCAGACTCTGCTTCAAAATTACTGTACATTTGAAAAAAAAAAAAAATTGACTGACATCTTTTCCTGTTCTGTTGCACGTTAAGAGCTAAAATTCACCTTTCAGGTGAGGAGTAAGAAACCAGCCTGGCAGGACCTGAAATGCCCTTGCTGCATGACCCTCGCTGGCACGTTCCAGCAGCAACTGGGAAAAGCCAGTTTTATTTCTCTAGGCATGCATTCCCTTTTCACCCCATGGGAAAAGCGGGCAAACCTGGGGAAATGAGTTTAAAAACGTGCCAGGGGCTGCAGAGCACATCGTGTCCCTCCCCAGCCAACCCCCTATTTCCCACCAGTGTCCGTGGGTTATCCTGGGGTGCGGAATGCTGGGGTGCTCCCAGTGCCCTCGGGCAGCCTCACGTAGCGGGGTGAAGGGTTATGGCTGCCTGCGTGTGCGTGCGTACGCGTGTCTGCGTGCACGTGTTACGCTGGATGTCTCTGCGTGTGTTCTCAAACCAGCCTACACGGCCTCAGCTCGAGCCGTGCTCAGGGTTAAAGTGCAGAAATAGTTAAGGAATAGTCTGAGGTGTCCCTAAATTAGAAAATATAAACTGCTTTTTTGGCATGGTTTGCAAAGACCTCTCCTGCGCACCACCTCTATACCGCAGCTATCCGGCTTGGTCCTCCTTCGCCCGTGTCAGTGGGAGTTTCGTACGCGCAAGGAGAGTCAGTTCAGGCCCTAGGCATTGCTCTGTTGAAAATGCGTTTCCGTTAATGTTTTTAATTACAAGGAAAAGAAACAGTTTGAATTAAGATGTGTTTTAATTTTAATTCTGTTTAGAAAGAGCCTTTTCAATGCCGGTACTGAGCCTGAGACTTTTGCAGATCCCAGCACTGAAAATGATTTGTTCTCCCAGGAGTTTTAATCAGGTGAAACCTATACAGAAGCGGTGAAATGCGGTTCCGAGGGAAGGCCTTTTGTGCGGGGAGGTGTTTGGTAGCTGCCTTTACACCATGTTCCTAAAGCCTGTGAGCCATCCTCTCCAGACATCCAGCAGAACTGTCTTCCCGTGGGAGACATGGCGTCCGCTGTTAAATCCTTCAGAAAAAAGACTTCAAAACTCTGCCAAAAAGCACGACACTTCAAGTCGGGCACGTTCTCTGTATTCTTTGCACACCTCCACATTTCAGATGGTTATGCTGTTTTTCCTCTGCATTGACAGGGTACAAAACTGCTCTGCAGTTACTGCAGGCTCCAGCCAAATGCTGCGGCACGTCTCAGAGACCAAACCTGGGTGCAATGTGTTCCTCAGACCCCCAGAACACCGGGGGATGCTCCAGCTTGTGGTTGCCTGCAGTTCAGACAGCTTCCACAACCTTTTTTTGTTTAATGTGTTGTTTTCTCATTATGTTTATGGTATTTGCATACTAGATATACCCAGAAAAATCATCATCTCTGTCAGCTGAAGGGTTATGTTTCTATATATATGTATAAAAAAAGGGGGTTATATTGATATATATAGCTTATATATTGATATATATAGCTTATATATTGATATATATAGCTTATATATTGATATATATAGCTTATATATTGATATATATATAAAAACCATAGCTTTGTTGCTTCAGTCCTGGATGCAATCTGTTACCCATCCCATTGATGGGACAGGGCTGATGCTGTCATTTCACTAGAGGGCCAGGCAGATAACTCATTAGTCTTTGAACATACTGGAATATTAGATAAATAATTCTGTGGGTGCGTGTTTGCACAGGCTAAATGCAGTGCTGAGAGACTAGTCTGCCTTGGTTCGCTACTCAACGGAGAGGGAGAAACTACTCCAGCTGGCAACTGAGATAGAAAATTGACTTATAAACCCCAGGTCTGCATCTGCCACGCTCTTCCCTCCCCATCTCCCCAGGCTCCAGACAAAGCCTGGGGAAATTAAACTCTTTCTTCTATATACGTATATATTTTTTTAAATCACGCTCTGAATTAGTCCAGAGATATTGTTATTTTAATTTATTCTCTCTGCTGAATGTGACAGGTTGGTCATATTGCACAAACTCAAATGAGCCTTTTTAGGGGTGACATTCATTCAGAGGTACCACCATGATTTTTGTTTGGTTCATATTTAGTTTGAATCTAATTTTCAGAAAATGCTTTTTTAAAATAAATACCATTAACTAAAAAACGAGGAAAGGCGGGCACCAGCTCGGGGAAGAACTGAGCGTGTCCTGGCCAACGCTTATAACAGTGACTGGGTGCTCAGTGCTGCCTGGCTGGGAGCATCTTCAGGCCTCTTAAAGCTGGGGGTCGGGGGGAGAAAAAAAAAATCACCAGTGGCCAAAAGCCTGGGTGGGCAGTGACGACACCTCTCCTTTCTGAAAGAGGTGTGAAGGTTTTCTGCTGTTTATACCCAAATAAAGGCCACACAGGGGCAGTTTTGTTTGTGTCTTCCCTCTCTCTCCTCTCCAACACCTCCCGTGGTTTGTGTCTCTCCCCACGATAGAGTTAATTATGGGGGGCTAGCGGGACGAAGCATGGCCAGGGAACTGCTGAGAAATCAGGTCTCTCCACCTCGTACCTGCACCACTTGGCTCTCCCTGCTAATTAAATAAGGTGTTTTCATTGCGGCGGTGGCATGTGGGTGAATGTGGCACATGGACCTTCGTAACCCTTAACCATTTCTTGATTTGCCGAGCAACTGTTGCATGACCTTTCAAAAAGGCAAAGATTTTCCCCTAAAAGTCAATGATCAGAGAGATTTAATTTTCATTTGTCTGGTAAATTACTCCAAACAAATGGTATCTTCCCTTGGATGACCTACATACGTTCTATGGCATGAAATGTCCCTTTGGTCAGTTGGGGTCAGCTGTCCAGGCTGTGTCCTCTCCCAGCTTCTTGTACAGAAGCAGCTGAGAACACAGGGGCAGTGTGAGACTCTGAAAACATCCTTGGCTTAATGTACACATTGCTTGGCAACAGCTGAAAACATCAATATGTTAATATTATTCTTAGTACAAATTCAGAACAGCTCACACTAAAAACATTGGTGTGTGCACTGGTTTCAGTCAGGAAAGAGTTAATTTTCTCCACGGTGGCTGGTATGAAGCTATGTTCTTGGGTTTGCTCTGAGAAGAGCACTGATAAGGTCTTTGTTAGCTGGTGCTGGGGAGTGCTTGCACCAGTTCAAGGTCTTTCCCAGCTTCTGATAGGCACTGTGTTCCCACCTTTCTCACTACAGGCCGTGCGGGGGGACACACAGCTCAGCCAACCCACACTGACCGAAGGGGATTGAATTCCGTGGCACGGCATGCTCGGGGAGTGGGCTGGGGGGGCATTAACACCCTTTTGCTCCTGGGTTAACTCTTTTTTGCTAACTCCTTAGGTCCTTTTCTCCCTCTTGTGCTGGCTAGTTCGTTAGTGAGCTGGGGGGTCGGTGGCTTTCCCGGCCGCTCGTGGTGTCGCTTGGGCTCTGCTGCCATCGCTCTCGGACTCCGGCTACTCAGTACCTGGCTGTGCATCGGTCAGCGGGTGAGGAGCAACCATATTATTGTATCAAAGCCAGAGTCTTTGTGGACTAAATGTTTGGCCAGTGCCATCCGGATGTTTCCCCTTTGCTCCGCTCCCCACGGTGTTTTCCCATGCAGCCCAGCAGTACATTGACCGCCAGGTCCCTTCCGAGAGCTGCTCGTGAGGCTGGAAGTCTAAAAAGAGAAAATCCCAGTGGTAATTTATTGTCTAGTGGTAAAAGGACTGCGGCGTGACTTTTCTTTTTTCAGTAAATACTCCAAAGGCTCAGCAGCCTTACTCTGGGGGTGGGTGGGGAGGATCGCATCCCGGCTGGGCAAGCTCAGTTTCCTCTTAATAATATAATCAAAATGTTTGCTACAGCAGCCATTACTTTAAAGTTATATATTTAGCCAAAAAGAATGCTTTGAAGTGGGACATTTATCAGAAATATTTTCAAATGCTTATCAAATCGTGTCTGAACATACGAGGGGGTTGAAAAAACATCAAGCTTTTGGTGTAAAAACAATATTGGTTAAAAGATGTTTCAGTGCTCAGGTAACAGTATTGACAGACACGTTGGTGGAAACACAAAATGAATACTGAAAACTCGGGCTCCAGCCCGACAAAATAGCAACAGGGCTGAAGATTTCCCGCCCCCCTCCCACCCTCCGAGGGTGTAAGCCCTGAGTCCTCACTGCCGGCAGCATTGTGGCCCCACTGGTTGAAGCCTGGGTTGGTCACTAAATCTGAGCCATGGGGGGGGTTATTATGAGTTTTGTTTCTTTCAGCCCTCCATAGTAATCCTGTTAAAGACTGCATACGCTTTGTATAAAGCCCATGGTTTATACAATTCCATCTTTTGATACTTCTCAAAAGATGAAGCATTTAGTACAGCTGTAGTATATACACCAGGTATGAGATATCTTGTATGGCCCAAATCGTCTCGGTGAATAAATTAGAAGTGGCTCTCATGTTGCCGGCCCCTGAAACAATTTTAGAAAGGCTGACCTGCCATTTTCAAGGGTTAAGGAATGGAAAAATAAAAGACTAAAGACAAGCCAGCAAACCTCCTCACCCCCTGCCAAAACCGATGCTTCACGCTGTTTGCACACCCGAAAAGTCAAGCCGGTGCTCTCTGCAGCAGCCAGGGAGGGTTTCTGATGTCCAAAAATCTCCAGCGAGAGGGTGAGGTGCGAGTCGGAGCGGCCAGAGCTGCAGCGATGCTGCTCTTGCTGCAGCAGGATGGTTACGGGCACCCCTGGGGCCTGGAAACCCAATCCCCGGGTCAGCCTGGCCGCGATTCGGGGATGCTCGGGCCTGCCGAGAACACAAATACAGTTCAATTTTTGTTTTTACAGCTGTAACAAATCCCTAATAAAATGGGTGTCATCGTAAAAGCCTCTCGATTTGCAGGGAAACGGGGATGATTAACATGCTCAGAGTGCACCCCCAACTGCTGTTTCGGAAGAATGGTTACAGAAAAACCATTCCCTAATCCTGGTCTCCCCTGGAAACCCTGGGAAGCTCTTTCTTCCCAGATACCTGCAGGACCAGGGCGGGTAATCTCTTTTTTGTTCCTGCTCTACTCTGAATAATTAATTTCCAAACACAAAACGGAAAACACCGGGGATGAAAAGGGGAGCAGTTACCATGGCACCGCAGGAGGGGCTGGCTCAATCCTTTCCCACGCCCGCTGCCCGCGCCAGGGAGGCTACTCTCCAGGCTGGGAGGCAGCTCAGGGTTCCGGGGGGCAAAGGACTAACTCTGGAGCACAATGTACCCACTGAGCCCAGCGGGAAGCTGGGCCAGGGACTGCGAACCCCACGGCTTGGTGATGTCCCCAGACCCAGTGGGGTACCCAGGGTAGCTGGACTGGGGGGATGCAGCTCTGGCCGATGCCTTGCATCATTAGGAGCTGCAATGCGGGTGGCAGCCCTCTCCCAGTTACACAGCTCACAAAAAGCCTGACATTAAGCCTTAAAAGCTGCTGCAAGGCCTGTAATTTGAATTTCTCTTCTCTCCCTTCAGCTCTGCCCTGGCCAAAGGCTCATGCCTCGTTGCTGCACCTCATGCTGCAGCGTGCGATGTGTCAAGGGCAGGGTGCGGGTGCTGTGTGAGGATAAATACGCATCCATAAATAAAGGATGTGTGCTAAAATCTTGTACTATTAATAAAGTGCATCATACCAGTCTCTTAAATGCTGCAGTGAGTAGGTATACGTACACAACTAACAAATCCTACTCCTACTTTTCCATAAGCGCATGTACTGTGCTTATCGCTCCTCCACTATGCCTTTTACTAAATCCTTCTGGTATATTAGCATTTCTTCTAATTAATGTCAACCCTAATCACAACCACCTACATAAAACCACAAAATACTGGGAAAAGCTCTTTTACAAATAGCAACAATGCTTCAAATTGGCCTGGCTGCCTATAGCAATGCACCCAACACAAATTTTTATAGAGAGCAGAAAAAAATGGGAAGCATGTGTAATGTTTCATCAAATGTGAAATACTTGCTACCAAATTCCACAGCATATGGGCAGGGATGAAAGTAAGAAAACCAGACAAGGCTTTGGGAAGCCTAGTAGGGATTTGTTAGTGTTTATTATATATTGGTCACTTTTATGATAGAATCACAGAGTAGTTTGGGTTGGGAGGGACCTTCAAGCCCCCCCAGTGCCACCCCCTGGCATGGGCAGGGACACCTTCCATAGCCCAGGTTGCTCCCAGCCTCATCCAGCCTGGCCTTGGACACTCCCAGGGATGGGGCATCCACAGCTTCTCGGGGCAACCTGTCCCAGTGCTCCCCACCCTCTCCGGGAAGAATTTTTTTCCTTATATCTAATCTCAATCTCCTTCTTCCTGTTTAAAGCTGTTACCCCTTGTCCTGTCACTCCCTGCCCTTTGAAAAAGGCCCCCTCCCAGCTTTCCTGTAGCCCCCCAGACACTGGAAGGGGCTCTAAGGTCTCCCCGGAGCCTTCCCTTCTCCAGGCTGAACCCCCCAACTCCCCCAGCCTGGCCCCATGGCAGAGGGGCTCCAGCCCTCGCAGCATCTCCATGGCCCTACCAGACAGGTCCCACATTCCTGCTCTGAATACTTAATTTATACCTGATAACGTTAACTTTAAAAAAATTAGCAAAATAATTGTGAGAAATATCTGTGTAGGACTGAAAAATGGGCACTTTTGGATTTGGTGCCTGGGGAGGGTCACAGCGATCAGCTGCCTCTGGCCAAGCACAAGCCCCGAACGCTGCCAGCATCCGCACTGAGCCTGGACATGCTGCTGCTAAGGATAGATGGCCCTTAACTTAAATACCTGAAGTCACGTTGTCAGGAAGGCTGTTCCGATGGCCGATTGCTTCCTCTCAACCCCACTGGGAGGGGGTTGCCTTTTTCCCATCATCTGATATTACACCTTGCACTGATTTTTGCCTGCTGGGCCCAGCCCCCTCACCGCCGCAGCCACCCCGCTCTCTCCCCGCAGAGCTCCCAGACCTGCGGCGGGCTCTGGGACAAGCGTTCCTATATGGGGTTTCTTGCCTTTGCTGTGCCCGGGAAGGCGTGTTCCACCAAAGGGTGACGGCTCAAACAAGGCACCAACAGGCCACAAGAAAAAGCAAGGCAGAAAAAGGTCTTATCAAAGCAAATGAGGTGGTTACTTAGTCAGAATAAACGTTTTTTCTATCCCCGAGTCTAGATTCTATAGGCGTGTGTAAATGCCTGCGTGTGTGTCTATATTCTACTTCCGTAAATGATGACGTTACATGTTTATGAACGGATAAAGGACATTCCTCATCACAGCAGCTTCTTGCTTATTTATAATTCACAGCAAAACTTTCTGAAGCAAAGCGCTTCACTGAAACAATTCAACATTAAACATCACGTTTTACCTTTTAAAGGCTGCCTAGATGTTACACATCCCGAGGAACTTGCGTCTGCTGTAGGCGGGGACTCGGCGAGTGCAACTTTGAGGAGAAAACCCCGTTTGAAGCGAAGCTGTTCCTCCAGCACGCTGTGTTTGCTGCTGGCTTTCGGCTTTAATTGATGGAGTTCATCTTCGTGCCAAACTCCAGGTAAGCACGGACACTTCTCATCGACATGCTGAACTCCTGCTCCCTGAAAACGTAGTTTTCCAGTCACTCTATGACTTTAGTCCTTGGGGACTGCGTCATCATGCGATTTACTCGTCTATTATTTATTTCTACGAGCGAGGCCAGCGGTAAGCTCGCATTTGGAAGTGTAGAACATTTAAATATTTCAATTCTGTCTCGCTCCAAAGGGCAATCCTCCCGAGTGCTACGCTGAGGTTGCTCCTATTGGGAAAGAGGTATCTAAATATGCATTTGAAATATTAAATATTTAGCAGCGGCACGATGATATCTGCTGTGGCTGCCAGTTGTGATGTGAATCATAAGAGGATAGGAGGATAACGATTGGGTTTTCACTCCAGCAAAACTCGCATTCCAGGACTTTAGATCGTGTTAAGAACAGTTTCAGTTCCCAGCAGTGTTACAGGTGTATGAGGATTTGATAGCATTTCCATTTTTAAATCCACCCAGTGTGGGAAACTCTCCTGGTGGCTTCACAGACCCCTGGGAAGTGCTGGCCTTCGCATACCCATGTGGGACTCAAATGTGGAAAGGGCAGATTTTGGATCGAAGGAAAAAAGGGGAGTATTTTAGAAAATACATGCCTTTTGTATTGACTCCCTCCAAAAATAATGTTACAGCTTTTCAAACTTATGTCTGCATCAGCGTCCCGTTTTTATTACTATGTAGGACTTCCATGGGTTTCCTGGTTTCTGATCTGTCCGTGGCAATAGGATATTTCTGGCTCTACAAGACCAAAATTGAAATATATCTTTTTTTTTTTTCCCCTCCCTTACAGTAATTCTTATGTTCCTGGCGTCAGGCTGGTGGTTATTATTAACTGCTCTGGTACAGCCTATAACTTTCACATGCTGTTTTGCCACAGTGATTTTTCACAGGCTTTAGCCTGTGATCTTGTCCATAAATCTCGGCTGATGATCTACAGGGAATTAGATGCTGTATTTTTTACTCTTGATAACGGAGACCTTGCAGAAAACAGGCAGCTGAAGGCGGCCACAACCACAACACATTTATTCCCATCTATCACCATAGAAACAGATAATCCACAAATGGTCCATTTCTACAGAACCAGTTTACAAGAGGGAGCAGTAAGGAGGCTGCAGCATGTCGCACTCCGTGCTGAGAGCACGTGAGGGGGAAAAACATCTGGGAAAAGGTGTCTGCATACATAACTCACCCTGACACCCACCCATGGGTATAACGTGTACAGTCGTGGGACAGTCCAGGGGGTTCTACTTGCAATAATCATCCACGGGTGTTAACAGGGACAAAGAAAACCCCTGTGATGATCCCATATGTGAAGCTCTATGCACAAGAGCCAAGAAACTGGCTCTGGTCTAAAGGAGGGTGTCCCTGCCCATGGGACTGGGTGGGCTTTAAGGTCCCTTCCCACCCAAACCGTTCTGTGATTCTACAAAACTCAAGGAGGGGAGTGGTTGTCACAGTCCAGGGCTGATTCAGGTTCCTCTTCTCCTCCTCAGAGCTGCCACTGAAAGCTTTACTCGTATTTTACCCAGCCGTTGCAAAGCTGTAGAGCCTGATGCAAGGCATCCTTCAGGATGAAATGTCATGGGGAGGGAGGAAGGGAACTCTGCAGCCTGTGCTGTCTTGTTCAAGCTGCAATCAAGCCACTTGCAACCCTATAAAAGACAAAAAATAGAAAAAGGCAAGCATAGAGCAGGAAGAAAGGTCGTAAATTAAGTTACAAATCTTTTCCTCAGCTTTAGGGGGGGGGGATATTTTGAAAAAACAGATAAGGTGAAAGAAAGGGTGCTCTACTGAAGCATCAGGGGTTTGCACGGCCACGGCGTGGGCTGGTGGGATTTCAGAATGACCATGTGTAACATGCTTGTTCCACGCCAAAGCAGCTGTGGAAACCTTAGGGCTCCAATGGAGAGCACCTGGCACGTTAGCCACGGGGTGTTAGAGTGGCTGGGGTGGAGGCACAGCCTGGAGAAATGCTGGCTGTCGCCATCTCCAACCTGAAGCAATTTTTCCAATTATTTTTTAATATGTTAGCTCTTAATATTTTGAAAAGAAGTTCAGCTCTTGTTAAAAATGTCCTACAATCTATATCACTTCCATTTCTTGACTCTTTCGAAGCGGTCTGTATGCTCCAAACTACTTAAAAGGCGCTGAAGCAGAGAGCTAGAAATGTAATTCAGGTTTTCATCTCCTAAATCCCTTCCAGTTTAAAACGGAGATTAGGTATTTATGGAAGCAGCAGCACCCTGACTCCTACGGCCGCTGGCCTAACCAGAACTGAACTTTTTACCGTAGCACTAATTGTGTTAATATTTGCTTATTTATGCAGAGGTAAGGAGCTTCACCAGACATGAGCTGCCGGAGTGGAGGACTGATCGCTGCTAGTTTCCTTCCCTCCCGTGGATCCCACACAAATAATTTTGCTTTTATTTGAACACAGGGCGTAACGAAGTAGGAATTACCTTCTGCTCTGTGCCCTGCCTGGGCTCACTCACCTGCAACACAATGACAGAAAGCTGAACCCCACCGCTGGGACACTGACCCCGTGCACCGGCGTCTCCATGTGCCCGACTCCCCGTCCACCAAGGGATGTAACAAGGGAAAGGTAAAATGTCTATTTTTGGTTACATTTCTTAAGAAAGATGAGAATTGCTAATTCCCAGAGCAAGGGGTTTTATGCCAAAAAATCCTCCACCCAAACTATGTGACTACAAGTTCATTCACAGACTCATTGGAACAGTTTTAACCACTCAACAGCCAAATATCGCGGAGCCGCGAGTCACTGGCATTCCCAAAGTGCCTCTGCGGCAGGGAGTGAACGGCTCCGTAACCTTCTTACCGCGCAGGGGTTTGAAGTCCAAGGCAGAATGATGTGCAATGCCCGGAGAGCACCAGAAAGCGCCCGAGCACTCCCGACTCACTGCTGGGAAGGAAAGGCAGCTGGTGTAACGCGGACAGGGACTGACGGCTCAATCAGCATTTCTTCTTGGCACATCCAGTTGTTTATAGGTTAAGATTTTGATGTCTGGATTTAAGACGACAATAAATGGTCTTCACAGCACCTAGCCCTAAAAGCACTAAAAACCACTCTCCCACTATTGCCTTTCTGCTCCATTAACTTTGGTACTGAAGCATCAGAGCAATAGCTGACATTTCTTAGAGAGCGCGCCGTTTCCTTAGCGTGGATTTCCTGAGGGCTAAGCAAACCGAGTATGTATGCACAAGGAAAAATATAATATAAAATCCATAAATTATGCAACAGCGTGAAGGTATCTGTATGGATCGAGTCGAACATTGTGTGTGTGTGCGCGGAATTGTCAATGACTGCTTATAAAATATTCGCGCCACGCAGGACCTGCAGTGGAGCTGATACATGACATTTTATAACAGATGCTTTAGCGACATTGCATAAAAATTAAGGATAGGCCTTGTCAAAAAACCCTGCTGTTTCTTGCTTTTTTAATATTAAATCCTACATTATGCATTAGGAAGGGGTCATTGCGTTGTTCGAATGTTTATCAAAACCATCTAGCACACCTTTAACTGGTATTTTGTGTCCCCTGCGAAGCAATATTCCTGCCCTGAACCCGGCAGAGCAAAGCTGAGTGCTGCCAGCTCTGCCCGGTGAGGTCCCCGTTACTCCGCGAGCAGGAGAAGGAGAAGCGACCTTGTCCTTGGAGAACACAGATGGCATTTGTAGCCCTGCGGCATCGCTAGACGTTGGCGATCAACAACACAGCTGTTGGCGTTAGGATGCTTCTGCTGAAGAAGCAGCAAAATGTGCTTGAGCTGTGCTGAGCAGTGTTACCAAAAATCGGGGGAAATTCAGAATATGGAGGTAAAGGTGGCAGTGCTTCCTAGGGCTGAGCATCTGTAAGAACCCTAAATTCCCCCAAGCTCGCAGGAAAGCCCCGAGCACCCTCGTGCCAGGCCTATGGGTGCATCTTGAGGGGTAAAGCCAGCCGTGGGGAAGCATCTGCAGGGCTGAGAGCCGAGCACTGGATTCCCGGGATCCGTCCAGCCATGGCCTGGCAAGCGGAGGGCATTCAGACTTTGGCCACCGAGTGGATTGCCAAAGCTCTACCCAGCTTTACCCAAATCTTCCAAGTCAGAAGTACAAAAGGCAGTTCATGTGTCGTCCAGCTGCAGCCCAGTATTAAAACCACAATTGACCTTGAGTGAGAGTGAGCTGAGCTCTGCTGCTTTCTGATTTTTGGAAGGGAGAAAACCCGGTGAATGAGTTTTGGGGAGCCAGCACAACATCCCTACCTTGCCTTGCAGCGTTTAACTGCTGCTCCGCGCACGCAGCCTGCCGGGCTCTCCCCCGTCGCGTACCATCAACAGTCGGTTAAAGAGAAATCAATTCTCTTCGCTCACAGCTTTTCATTCACTTATGCCACAGGGAATGGCTGAAGCAGAATGAATGGCTACGTTCCTGTAAACCTCAGGGGGAAATGATATTTATGCGCTCTTTGGATGCACATTTCTGTTTTAGGGTTTGATGATCGTTACTGAGACTGTAAGACTGAAGAGCTTCGGTACAAAGACGGCAGAGGCAGACGTGGTTATGAGAATTTCTTGTTTCTCACCGTGTCTCTCGGATGCTTTTGGCCCCTGGTGCCGCTGCTGTGATGCTTTAGGCCACGTTGCTGCCAGTTTTACCCTCCGTGTCCCACGGAGGTGGCAGTGGCGTTGTGCTACGCTGCCTTCACGTGCCGCTACCCTGATTAGAGACCCCGTGAGCAGGCGGGGGGAGTTCTGCGGCCGGTTTAGAGCACGCGCGCAGGAAACGTTGCACTTAGTGCTCTGTTAAAGCAATGGGGTTCAGGCATCTAAAGGCATGGTTAAACTGCAGTGATAGTCGGAAAAAACATGCCTACGCCGGCTTTCTAGCATTCCACATCTACTTTCAAATTGCCTCCATGTTCAAGAGTTGGCGTTTTTCTTACTAGCCAGGAGAATTTTGTGACCGAAGGAACAAGGTATTAGCAAGTAACGTATTTGAGGAAACATGTTGAGAGTTTCCCCAATTTGCATGAAATGGGAAATATAGATTTGTAACGTACTGCTTAAAAGAAGAACAAAATACTTTGGTTTATGGTCTCAAAGGGGAGCTTTGCTAATCTATTTTAAAAATTAAATTGGTTTTGCTGTAAAGTGTGGGTTTATCGATACTGTCAATTAGTATAAAATATTTTGTGTGGTTCCTTCTTTGAGCGGGGTCTAAGGTGATGTTTATAGTCTCCTTGAGCATCACCCCAGCTTGGGATTTAATTTTGTCCCTATGTTGGGACATGCATTAATTCCGCTTTTCTTTTCTTTGTTACCGTCGAAGGCTCCAAGAACGCTTAAGGAAACGATGCCTGGAGCCTTCCCAGGAAAAGTCTGGAGGATGCCAAGAGAAAAGTCTCCCCAGGTTATTCTGACAGCGAGCGATGCTGCCATACCCCCGTTCTCCCTCGCTTTTCCTCTCTCGCACACTGGTCCATCTGTCACGAGCTTCCATCGCAGGCAGTTGGTGTGGAATGAGTCCAAAGACCCGATTCCCAAGGCAGTGCCCAAAACGCTTACCTAAACCTACAGACATTTTAGAAATAAATGTAGACGTTTGGAGCGTGGAAATGGGGACTAAAGCTGAATTGACAAGCAGCTACCTGTCTCCCCTGCTCTCCTGTATAGGATTATGGGTACACACATCACAGATTATGTATTTTCTTAGGAACATGTATGTAATTGTTATGTGCACACTGCGGCTTTTCTTACCTGTATGTTGCCTTACCTCCCGTACCTGGATACACAGACGAAGCTCTGCTGAGCCCGCCGTGTTTGCAGTCACCAGAACATCTCATCCTCACGTCATGCTCCTGCCATTCCTCAAACCTCCACCAGCTCAGCAAAGCCCACTACTGGGGCCAATGGAGATGGGGGTACAAAACGCAACTGCTGCGTGGAGCTCCGTTGGATGGTCGCGGTGAACCTCCCCACCTGGGCTGGTAAGCCTTGTTCAAAGACAATTTGCATTATTGTTTGTCACGTGTGATGTTCTGCTTGCTTCTCGTTAGTATCCCATGTCTGACAGGAGAGTGATGGTAGCCTCAGTGGCTTCACTGAGTTGTTCAATTGCCGTGACCATAAACTGGGCTTTATAGTGAGCAAACACTGGTGGCACTGGGGTTATAGAACCGTAGAATGGTTTAGGCTGGCAGGGATGTTAAAGACCATCTAGTGCCACTAGACCAGGTTGCTCCCAGCCTCATCCAGCCTGGCCTTGGACACTCCCAGAGAAGGGGCATCCACAGCTTCTCTGGGAAGGATTTTTTTCCTTGTATCTAATCTAAATCTGCTCTGTTTCAATTTGAAGCCATTTCCACTTGTCCTGTCACTCTTTGCCCTTGTGAAAAGTTCCCCCCCAGCTTTCTTGTAGCCCCCAGGCACTGGAAGGGGCTCTAAGGTCTCCCCGGAGCCTTCCCTTCTCCAGGCTGGACCCCCCCAACTCTCCCAGCCTGGCCCCATGGCAGAGGGGCTCCAGCCCTCTGACTGGGTTCTCTCTGTTCAACACTTGGTGATGCCCACAGTCCGTAAGCATTATGAATCGACCTTGGGGGAGAACTCTACGTGGTGACAATACTTGGGCCAGGAGGGCCTTTCCTCCAACAGAGGTGCACGTCTATTCCTGATGTGGGTCTCTGATGGGTGAACAGTCAGGGAACTCTCAGCCAGTGGATGTAGAGCTCGTTAATGTCTATAGTCAAAACATACCTAGCTGTGAAATGGGAGAAGCTTATTTCTCTGTCTGGCTCATAAAAAAGGGCAGCTGGGAGGGACAAGATGCCTGACCATCCCCAGCCCATCACTCTCCCTCAGCGGTTGTGATGCTCATGGAGCACATCGCCTTCCAGGTCTCAAACCACGTCCCCAGCGGCAGAACTCGCAGTGGAGCGACAGCAGGAGCGGGTGGGATAGACCTCCTCCCTTCCCTTGCTGCAGCTTTGGGGTCACGTCTGTCCATAAACCTGCTCACCTGTGCCCAGCAGTGTCCGGTGAGCTGCTGTGGGGTGGGGGTCACAGCCCAACACAGCAGCAAGGGTCTTCCAGCCTCTGACGGATGACGCATGGATGTTTGTCTTGGGAATAATAATTCAAGTGCATTTTTGCAGCCATCAGAGAGCGCTTGGCAGGGTGGCTGGTGAAAGGCAGCACGCTCAGGAGCCGCCTGTCACCCCTCTCGAGTGTTTTTGAAAAATATATGGTTGCAGCTGCCTTCAGTGGTGCCCTGATCGTAAATCCTGCCTGTGTTGGGGTTCAAAAGCGCTGGCGGGGCCAGGGCTGCCTCCTCTTCCCTGGCAATGCCCCCATCTCCCTCCTTGCCGCGGGCAGAACGCAGCCCCTGCGTCTCACGTAAAGGTGTTTAAATTCTCCTCTTCGTCTGCCTCAGCGCAGGATGAGAATACATTTCGTTTCGAGCTCTTATACCAGGGATGCTTCTCGTTCTTTCTCGCCCTTCCTCCCTGGCAGATAGGTTTCCTATGGAGGTATTTAAACCCTACCCGCAATTTCATTTCCGTATCTCCAAGTGCGCGCCGCAAATTCACTTTGTTTCAACCGGGGCTGAGGAAATAAATGCAAATGTATTCTGCGCCTGGTGTCACGGGATGATTGATACAGCCTCGCGCTGTCGCGTCTCTGTTCCGCCACAGGCAGTAATTCAATTACCCCAATTACCGCAGCACCGACGCCTCGGTTTGCAGCGCTCCCGACTACAGCAGGACGGCTGCTCGATCCCCCACGGGTGCCCTCCGCGAGCCGGGATATACCTGCCCGCTAACTGGTACAGGTATTCCTGGGTGACTCCAGCTAAGCTGTACTGGGGGATATGGAAATCATGATGAGAATCAAACTGAATGGAGGCGAAGTGCGTGAGCACGCAAAGAAATCGCCAACTTCTCCTGTCTCCTCACTTCCAACAGGGTGGGAAAATGTATATTAGCACATTGGGGAAACGCATGTGGTGGATCAGCAACTTAAGGTTGGGACTCAGAGCAAGGCAAGAGTTAACTGGGAAAACCAAAATACAGCTATTCTCTAGTGGCCTTCATTCAGCAGCCTCTTGAAGGGAAGGAGTTAAAAAAGACAGCTATTGTCACGCGCCTTTTGTCATTCTCTTCATATTTTATTTTCTTGGCGCAGAAGGCATTTTGCCCACCCCGAGTGATGATACCCAGCCACTAACGGGGCCATTTATAGTAAAAACCTAAGAGTAAGGTCTGCTCTAATGGGGAGAGATCTGATAGCCTCTACTGACATCCAGAGCTTTAATTCCTGGGGCTGGATGGGGAGATCACGACAAAAATTCCAATTTCTCTATGCAACAGGAAAGAGAGCTCCCCAGTCTCTGTGCTAAGGGGAAATGGCATTTCATAAATTAAAGTCCCAAAATTTGGCAGGATGTTGACATATTGGGGCTGCCTGAATTATAGAGCCCATTGGTTTTCGGCACGTACCTTGGTCTCTGCTTCAGGAAGGAGCCTGCGGACTCCTGACTCGGCGTTGCTGGGGCTGGGCTCAGCCAGACCCACTCCAAAGACCCTGAAAACGCAGCTCAACAAAACACAGCATTTATTTTTGCCGCTGTTAAGAGCAATCAGGAGATTGGCCTTTTTTTGCATGCACTAAATGTGAAATCAGAAGCCCTTAAACAGCTTGAATACATAGGCATTTATTACAGTAATAAAAAGGGGACTGGATAAACGACAAACACATTTAAATGGAACCATTTTTGAAAGTTTAATATAGCTTTAGATAAAACTGAGCTTGCAGTATTAATGAATACAAGAGTTTGTTATTTTGTATAATTCAAATAAACTTGTACATTTATACAGTTATAGACTGCATGCCAGAAAATGCATTTATTTTATTCTAATTTGAATATGTACAATTTACAATATAATTCAAGCATAAATTCAGCAGTAGAGAACACAGACCGGCTGTGCAATCAAACAGTTACTTCTTCCTAGCTTAAGCGTTAGGGCTGGGCTAAAATGCTAATTAGGAATTAAAAAAAAAAGTGGCCACGCCAGTAAAAATGAAATATTAACCAGCAATAACTTCCTAAAATTAGTAACTAAAGTTATCATCCATGTCTGTACTTTCACTCTTACTAACGAAAGACGCATCTATTGTCACCTTAACACACGTAACGCGTTGCAACACAAGCCACAAGCCTCAGAAATCTTGCGTCTGGCAAGGACAGCTGCATATGCTGATTTAAAAAAATCAAACCTTTCAGTTAATCATAACTTAACATTTTCTATGGCATGAATTTAATAAAAGTGAGGATACTTCCCCAGTGTTTCACATACCTTCGGTTCTTCCTTTATATGGGCTGAGTAAGCTGTGGCCGCTCAATGCCAGCATCTTCTACAGCTACAGCACTTCTCCCTGTCACCTACTTTAAGCTCAGTCTGCAGAACACATCCACACTGCTCCTGCTCAATTCAGTCCTGTACACAGAGTCAAATCAAGTTTCCCAAAGAAAAACACCACTTGGCTCTCCCAAAGGCAGAACTTTGCAGGCCCTGAGCAACCGCCCTGCCAGGGCACGGAAGCCAGGCACCTGGTTTTTGGGCGAGAGGATGCTGGTGGCCCCGCGGCACGGCTGGTGAAACACCACTGCTGTTAGTCAGGGGACAAGTCACATTTACTTTTCTTTATGGAAAAGTCAAGCGGACCATGAGCCATCCCCCAAGCTGATGGCAGGTGAGCTCAGCAAAGATGGTCAACCCCCAGGGGATCCCCATCTTGACTCTGCACATCGGAACCAGAGACACAAAACAGGGGGCAGCATGGGGGAAGAGAGAAGGAGGAGAAGGAGAAAGGAGAAAGAAAGAAAGAAGGAGAAAGAGGAGGAGAGGAGAGAGAGAGAAGAGAGAGAGGAGGAGGAGAAGGAGAAAGAAGGAGAAAGAAAGAAGAAGAAAGAAGAAGAAAGAAAGAAAGAAGAAGAAAGAAAGAAAGAAGAAGAAAGAAAGAAAGAAGAAGAAAGAAAGAAGAAAGAAAGAAGAAGAAAGAAAGAAAGAAGAAAGAAAGAAAGAAAGAAAGAGAAAGAAAGAAAGAAGAAAGAAAGAAAGAAAGAAAGAGAAAGAAAGAAAGAGAAAGAAAGAAAGAAAAGAAAGAAAAAGGAAAGAAAGAAAGAAAGAAGGAGAAAGAGGAGGAGAGGAGAGAGAGAGAGAGAAGAGAGAGAGGAGGAGGAGAAGGAGAAGAAGGGAAGAGGAGAAGAGAGAGAGGAGAGAAGAGGAGAGAGAGAGGAGAAGAGAAAGAGAGAAAGAAAAAGAGAGGGAGAGAAGAAAGAGAGAAATTTTCAATTGGAAGGGACCTACAGGATCATCTAGTCCAACTGCAGTGTCACAGAAGGGCAGCAGGTTGGTTGGGTCACGCCCCAGCAGCATGCTGGGAAGGAGACAGTGGTCCCCTCATCCACCCCAAATAAACCAAAGGAGTTTTTGAGGAGAGTTCAAGCTGCTGGAGACCCCCAAACTGGACAGATCTGCTCAAGCTTGTTGACAGGACTCATCGTTTGGCTCTGCCACTGGCTGAGTGTTTACCATTCTGATTAATGGCCTTGGCTCTCTGGTTTGGACTTGATGGTGGTGTTGCTGTTGACACCTGGCAACCGTACATGGCTATTTTTGCTGTCAGTCAAGGACTGGTAGAAGAGTTACGTGTGGTACAAAAATCAGCAGTATTTTACAAGACAACCTGAGGAATAGTTAGCAAACAGGAGCAAAGAAGTCCAGGTTTTACCCGGCCACAGCAGCGATCTGCTCAGCGCGCGTGTGGAGCACAGGATCAGCAAACAGGGAGCGACGTACACGCTTCCCTTCCTTCAACAATAACGTGCAGAGAGCTGAAGTATAGCCAAAGGTGTAAAAAGCATGCAGTGCCACTCAAAAATCATTATAAACGATGAAAAGGAACTTTGGAAGTTAGTATAAAGTCCTTGGGTGTACAACTGATAGGTCATACACTGCAACTTCCAGGGAAAGCACTGAGCCACAGTGGTGCTTGATCCAACCCTCCAGCAGTGCCGAGTTTCTGGGTTCTCGTTCCATGCCAACATTTGTAATATAACCAAATTTTTTTCCCCAAAGACCAGCAGAGCTGTTGATATTAGTCATGTAGCAAGTGTCAGCATTCATGCAGGATCGTCCAGAGCCCTCAGGTCAGAATGGCCCATCCACAACCACAGCTACGTGAGCACCTCCCAACCCACACGTGTCCGTGCCTGGGACCGCCTGGCTGTAGTTTCAAGAGTTGTACATACAGGTGACATCATGCAGGGCCCTTTTCCTGGCCACTGTTGGCAGTAGCTTTTGTCCTTGGCTCTGATGGTGCCACCCATCGCTCCACCTCCGCCAGACCTCCTCCTCCAAGAAGGAGCCCCCGGGAAGCCATCACGACCTGGCCCCCAAACACAGACCGCCCTTTAGGCATGGGTGTCCCTTGGCACCACAACAGACACCCTCCAGTATTTTGGAGAGGGACTGGGGAGGGGGCGTGGGGTGCTCCAGCATTGCAAGCCACGACGTCAGGGGCACCGGCACAACGCCCAGCCCTCCCGGCTCACCCGCCGGAGCAAAACAAGATGGATGAAGGAAACCCAAACACAAGCACTGAAGGATATCAAACCAAACATTTATACAAAGTATTACTCATTTTGAAACCCACAGGGTCAACTTCAGTTAAGAACATGTTTAAACATTATTTTCACCATAGAGAAAGCAGTAAGGAGCGCCGCCGCCGGCAGCGCGGCCAGGGAGCCACGTGGCTGCCCAGGTCAGGGACTTGCCGTGACACCACACAGCCCTGGCTGCAAGAACGGCGGCTCTCACAACCATCACCTTCATCGTCAGTGGCCCAACTGGGCCGTCAATGCAAGAAGGAGCAAAATCCGGGCACTGTGGAATTCAGGGGAATTGTGACTCTGCCTTTGGGGTGGAATTTATGCAGAATAAACGTCTGCTTGGCTTCGTGGAGACATTCAGCTGTTTTCATGGCTAGCTATTCTATCAACATGAGAAATCAAGCGCGCCCTGTTTATTCAAAATGGTTTTCTTGCACGTAGATTATAAATCACGGAAGATTTTAAAAAACTTCTTACTAATTGTATCTAAAGTGTGAATTTTATTAAGGTATTGATTGTTTTGCCTAGGCTCAATAACACAAGTTTCTTCTCTAAACAACGCCTTACGAAATACATTTTATTGTTTTTTCCCCAGTAGCCTGGACGCAGGAAAAGAAACCCCAAGAAAACATTAAAGCAAAATAGAAACCAGCAGTTAATTTAAGGCTAGCAGATTCGGTGTTAGGAAATAACTAATACACCTTCTTTTAAGAAAAAAGACATGCACCATAACTACGTTGTTGAACAAAACATCACGATCCACATCAGGAAAAAAATAAAAATGTTTTTCAAATCAAATTATAACTTACCCTGAAAGTTACCCACTCGCATGTTTTACCTACTACTTAGTCTTAAGAAATACAGGGGAAAGGAACGTCCCTTTCCATATTTTTCGGAATATACAGTATAAATATAGTAGGAGTCATGCCATAAAACTATAGGCAAAAATTGCACACTATGACCGCATGCGTGTTGTGGTAGTACATGCCAACGAACATCAGCTCGCCGAGCGTCCCGTCGTTCGTACTTACAGCGCAGCCACCGCTACCGAGGGGATGCTCCTGCCTCCCGGCGCGCCGGGGACCACGAGTTCAGCACGCACACGGGTGGTGGAGGGCCTGCTCTCCTGCCCACGCTGCCCTTGCCAGTAGCAGTTCCAGCTCTAAACGAGAGCTCAGAAGTCCCGTTGGGTTATGTAAACCGATCCGAATTCATTTTCCGCAGTTTGGGTGGAAGGTTCCCTTCCATCCTGCCGCCGCCCGACAGCTTCTGCAGCTTGGGCGGCAGGTCGGCCACCGACTGGCTGATGGGATCCGATATCATCTTGGTGGTTTTAGACACCAGTTTCTCCTCCGAATTCCCAGGGACCGAGCTGATCCGCTGCAGTTTCATGGGTAAATCCCCCATGCTGTAGGCCTTCTCAGAGGTGGTGGAACTCATCCTGAGGAGTTTTTTGGGGAAGTCTTCCCTCCCAGTTATTTTCTGCAGTTTTGAAGGGAGTTTTGTGCCAACTTCGTCAAGACCATCCAGGCACTCCACCGAGTTATTCCTTTCCTTGCTGTTGCTCACCGCGGGTGCTATCAAGGGAGAGGACATGAGCAGCATCTCCTCCTGCTCCTTCACGCTGTACGGTGGGGTGGGGACCTCAAACGTTGCGTGGAACTGGGAGTAATCGACTTTAAAGAACCCTTCTTCCAAGGAGATAACAGGGAAGAACCGATGACCCCAGAGCACCTCGTCCTCAGTATAGGATGTCCTGGCTTGGCACGTCATCCCTGCAATGAGTAAGGGAGAAAAACTTCCACCAGTTATGGAAAAATGTGGATGCACATAAATCTTGGGGTATATTAACATTTCAATGAGACATATTTTATGTTTTTAAAGGTATAAAAGAAAAGGCACTGGCATGCCTACCATTTACGTACAGTAGCTATTAAATTGTCAGTCTCAAGGTGCGAGGAGCCAGCTGTAAAAGAAGGAGCATTAACTGTTTGAATAATTCACATCTACCATTATGGCCACTTCAGAAGGGGCTGCTGACAAAGGGAAGATTCAGGGCTACACTGATGACCCCGGTATTAAATTAGCAAGAGGTGCTAACTGTAATGTAAATTTGGGCTTGTCAGGATCTTAAAGTATTATTAAGTATTCCACATTTTCATCATCTTGGCGAATGCATACAAAACCAGGCCCTACGCTTCATGCACCATATGCACAAACCAAGCCCGTGCCAGTGCGTTCCAACCCATCAGCGAGCAGCAGAAAGGTCCAATGAAGCACATTTATTCCTCTTTAAGGGTGTCACCAGCAATCTACTCACAGATCCATCGCTGCCAGGCTGAGATCCAAGCTTCAGAAGATTAGCAAGGAAGAAGAAATATGACTAAGAGGCAAATCACCACCCTTCCCCCTTCCTTCACTGCATCCCTCCTCTTGTGCATCCAGACTTGGCCATCCCAGTCACCCATCTGATCTCGGAAGTCATGGAACCATGGAATGGTTTGGGTGGGAAGGGACCTTAAAGACCCTCAAGTTCCCACCCCCTTCCATGGGCAGGGACACCTTCCACTAGCCCAGGTTGCTCCAAGCCCCGTCCAACCTGGTCTTAATCAGAGGGAAATGATGACCACGTATAGCTGGAGGCTTCTGAAAGAAAACCTGCTGCTTCTTTTTACTGTATTTTTTAAATAGTATTTGTGGCATTCTGTGACTAGAATTATCCTGTCATTTTATCCTCCTATAGCAAACTGGAATTACAACATGTTTTTAGGAAGTGAAATCTACCTCTGCCAACACATCCCCTGCTCAGCTGGCAACAATGAGAGAAAATGAAAGGAAACTTTGGAAGGCACAGGAAAAATGATTTCGGGGCTGTAGTGAGGGATGGATACGTGTCTGGTGACAAACAGCTGGGAAAATATCATCGGGCTGCCCAGGGAGGGGGCAGTCCCCACCCCGGGAGGGGTTTCAGAGCCGCGTGGACGAGGCGCTCAGGGACATGGGTCAGTGGTGGGCTGGGCAGTGCTGGGGGAACGCTTGGACTCGATGGGCTTAAAGGTCTTCTCCAACCAAAACAATTTTATGATTTTATTGCCCTTTACGTTACCGCTAACGGACTCCAAGTTTTAGCTTTCCATAGGGATTTCTACCTCTAACGCACCTGAGTATATCTCAAGACATAAACCTCAGAGTTTTCTGCTTTATCTCTTCGGAGCAAAACACAAACATGGGGGGAGGTTTGCACCCAGCGCTGCTCCCGCCACCCGTGAAGACAACTCACGGGAGCTCACATACCTGGAGGCGCCTCCCCTGAGTGCAGCAATCCCACCCCCTCCCCACAGCTCAGACAGCACACTCTTTTATCCTTTATGGTGTATTTTCACCCAGTCACCATGTGTTTCAGCTCTGTTTACTAAGCAAAGTGGAAGCAATCACATACCTAATGGGTTTAAAAAAACCCTGCAATTTTTAGAAAAAATGGTAATTCGAGGCTTTTTTCCATCTGTGCCCTTTACTCTGCAGCTGCTCATTAGCCGTACCTCCCCTGCGAAAGCCCGGACCTTTCCCCCTTTGCTTCTTCAGACCTGACTTGCGAGGGAGACCTCATTAGCGAACGAACGCGCCCAATAACGCATGCAAACGGCGGCAGCCACGGTTGGAACCGGCTCTGCGGTGCCCGCGAAGCAGATGGCTGGTTAACTCCGGTGACCTACGCTTTAGATAACAAATCTCTTAAAATGCAAATCTCTCCGTATAGAAAACGTGGTAATTGTCGACCTGACTGCGCCGAAGGCTTTGCTGGGGGGGTGCGAGCCGCACCGCCGGCACCACCAAAGGGCTCTCGGGGGAACACCGCTGGGGTGGCCACCCCGGCCACAGCCACGCTGCTCTGCCGAGAGACAGCTGATGGGTGGAAACCTTGCATGGCTTTTTCTTGGCATTGGCAACACTAAAAATCAATTACTAAGCCTTATTACTGTAAAAGGTGCTCCGTCAGGATGCCCTAGGGGGTATAACAAGGGACCTGGGGGGAGCACATGGGTCAGCAGTGCTGCCAGGGCTCAGGGAAGGGGAACAGTGCCCAGGACCAGTCGGGACCTGCATCCCCCTCCTCATCCCCATCCGCATCCCCATCCCCAAGAGACCTCAGAGCTGATGCTGCACGCCCAGGGCAATGCTGGGGTCAGGGACCCGCTGCCTGCTGAGCTAGGCTCTCCCATCCCCCCCCCAGCAGTTGCCGTGCTGTGGGGTTATTTCTGCCTCCCGATCCATCCTTCTGCCCTCTCTCAAATCTACTGCTGCCAGCAGGCTTCCAAAGGAGGAATTTTATACCTGCTTCCTATCAAACAACGTATTAGCTGTATCTCAGGAAAATCAGCTCCACGTTTTGTTCCACTGATGCAACCCTTGCTAAGCTCACTGAAGTGACAAGTACTTGACAGTATATAATTTTTCCTTAAAATCAATTTATCTTATTCACTAACAAACCTGAGGGTACAAATTATTTATTAGCCTCTCAGGATGAACAGCAGCGACTAATACGCTTGTCATTACAGGGAGTACCTGTCACGCTAAGCAGACAACACTGAGGTGCTAACGTGCTCTGATAAACCCTTGGACAAGAAATCAATTCTCAGGTTATTCTTCCAGCTCTGCTGCGTTTCCTAGCTCTTCCTTCCCTTTCCGTTTTCCCAGCGAAGCCTCAGACTCCCAGCTATAAGCTCTGCAGTGCCTTTCTGCCCTTCACACCTTTTGAGCAACCAGCTCACAACTGGCTGTAACCATCTCCTCTGCACTATTACAGCAGTAACAACGGAGTCGCGTAAGGCACTTGATAACCAGCACCGTTATCCACGTCCTTGTGTAGAACAAGCATCAGCTCTTCCCAAGTGTCCTAATGCACGGCCTGTCTCCTTCCGTGGGAGAGTTAAAGCTAGCGACGATGCTCAGGAGAGGGACAGTCCCCGGGGCAGAGCAGCAACAGCGTGTACATCCCGCTCCAGGAGCTCGTTCAGGGCATCCAAAGGCTCTTTCGCTGCTTCGCATGGCAAAGGTAGACCTAACCCCAGTCCAGACGGGTTCACGGGATCAACACAGTGGGGGGGAATGCAGCACCCACGGCTCGGCTCGCCCCTTACCCACACCACGAGCTGCGTCTTCAACAGCTGCCTGGCCAGCTTTCCACTTCTTCCCACAGGAAAAGCAGGAGCACCTGGGTGCAACCCACCGCTGACAGCCCTTCTTGATAGCGCCCTCAGGGTTATTTGCCATTAATTTCTGCCTTTTGTTTAATGCAGCGTAGTTTCTTTCTGACCTTTAAAAAAATAAGATGCGTAAAGCAGCAGGACCAAGGCACGGCTACCATGGACCTGCTGCGGTGGGCACGGCCTCGCGCCCAACGGCCCCGAACAGATCAGGCCCGGGGCATCAGGGTCCTAAGGCTTCCGCCCCCTCTGTTGGTATGAAAGGCTTTTAGTTTTGGTGCTTTCTTCCCACCCCTAACAAGTTATTCATCAGCAGGGGATGCAGACAGCAGATCCTTCGATGCCTTCATCATCTTAATGGGCCTGTTAAAATTTTACCAAGTTGTCTATATTATTAATATTCATTTGCAGTATAAATTTTAAACTCTTCGTTTGGAAGCAAACACACTGTATGCAGTGCGTATAATTAAAAAGCCATCCATTTGTTGAAGTAAAAGGTTTCAACACATTTTGTTCATCGCTCCTGACACACGCTTCCTTCACGAAGTGCTCTCGGAGCTGCGGACCGACAGTGACTGCAATGCACATCAGCAAAGCTCTGCCTGCCTGAGAATCGCAGGCTGGTTTGGGTGTGCAGGGACCTTAAAGCCCCCCCAGTGCCACCCCCTGCCACAGGCAGGGACACCTTCCATAGCCCAGGTTGCTCCCAGCCTCATCCAGCCTGGCCTTGGACACTCCCAGGGATGGGGCACCCACAGTTTCTCTGGGAACCTGTCCCAGTGCCCCCCACCCTCTGCGGGAAGAATTCCTTCCTGATGTCCCATCTCAATCTCCCTCTTTCCATTTAAACCCGTTACCCCTTGTCCTGTCACTCCCTGCCCTTGGAAAAAGTCCCCCCGAGCTTTCTTGTAGCCCCCCCAGCACTGGAAAGTGCTATAATGCAGTAACAGCACACCTGAAAAATAGGCACTCATAATATATTCCAGCATAAAGCCAAACCAAGAGCCCAGTAAACCCCCTCTCTATTACTGCACAAACAAAGGATGCAAAAACATTGCTCACTATGTCCAAGGGAAGAGACCTGCATCCAGAAGCCCTGCTCCTCAGGGGACTATTTTGCCTGAATACCCCATAATTTCACAAATCTCACTCCCCGGTATTTGGCACCACCCCTACCCAGGTTTTCTCTCACCGTTCCCAGGAGCTACGTTCCTTCCACAGAAATCAGAAGCTGACTCTATTGTCAAGCTTGCAAGAATAAGGAAGGCAAGGGCAAAGTTTTGGCACTCTTTCCCTCACAAGCGGAGGCTGAAATGGTGTTAGAGAGAGCTTTAGTGTTAGACATGACTAGAAACTTTCCTACTGATTAAACTCAGTCATTCACACCCAACCGTACTGGCCCGGCGTCCCTCCGCAGAGCCCCGTACATCGTGCCCCAGTCGACAACACAGGAAAATCCCAGCCCTGCATATTCAGGAAAATTTTCCATTAACTTCCTCAAAGAATGTACAGCAGAGCAGCTCTGGAGGACGAGCACGGGCTAAACTGATGCATTTCTTTCCTTCAATTTGATATGAAAAAATCTTTTTGGGGTTTTTTTAATAACCATGCCGTCTCCTTTCAGCATTCGCTCTATCTGAAGCAAGCGCTCTCGCTGGAGAAAGACGCATCTATCTGTCATATCATGTCATTAATTACAAGTTGTTATTTCTAATGAGGTAGAACTCTTGGTTTTAGATCCTCAGCCGAGCTGAAAGGCAATTCCCTCACCCAGGCAGCAGGCTATTTAAGCTTTGATTTTCCTCTGGCTTCAGCAGGTTAAGACTCAATATTCCATTTCCTGAAAACGCCAGCGAGAAACAGGGTTGTACAAACGCTTAGACACAGCTGACAGGGACCGGAGCTCCCAGCGGGCTCGCTCAATAAACACGGAACACAGAGGAGGCTTGGTGCCGTTGGGATGATGCTGCGGTCAGAATTCCTTGGCATCTGAAATCCTAATAATTCAGTTAATGACCCTGATTGCTTCTAGCTTGGCTACAGGAAAAAGGCCAGTTCCCCAGGAAGGCAAAGGCATCCCAAAGGACAATGTCTGTTGGCACCAAACCCACCAAAAATCCAGCATCATCTTGCATCACCCAAAGTCCTGTCCCGTGTTTGTTGCCCGTGACGTTCCCATCGCTGTGGGTATCGGACCCCGCTGGACTGGGACAATCTGTCACCAGCACGCTCGCCTTCCGTCCCCACGCTGGGCTCTGTACGCCCAGCTTGACTCAATTACAGTCATTCTGTGGTTAGTGCTGGCTTTAGACAGGGTAGACACATCCAAAAGCACCCAGGTACATGGTCCCTCCCGAAGCGGCCAGAGAACAGCGAAAACACAAAGCATCCTACCGCTGTGACTGGCTGTCAGCACAGCCGAGAGCTGCCTCCCCAGATTAATAAGGGGGCAGATGGAGGACAAAAAAATCTGTAAATAAGTGCTTTGACTAATTCTATCCTATAATAACCCTCAAATTATTTCTAAATTTCTAAAGTACCCAGATGGAGCTGGCTGTATTCAGGCAATTTCTAGGACTCATAATATACTGCCTCGAAAAAAATCACGGGCACGCTGTTATTTATATGGCCCTCTTACATTTTATGACAGAAGTTGGCTGGTGGTGGACAAATCATAGATCACTAATAAGCTTTTAAGAGCCCCTTCATGAAAACCTTCAGAAGCAATTCAGGCATACAAGGGTTATACGGCTCTTTTCTCTCTTCAGGGTAATGCCAGAAAATTTCCCCTTAAATCTTTTTGTGTTTCTGGGCTGCACACTTGCTGGCCAAGGGCTGGGTGCAGGGACACCAGGAGTCCTTCTTAACACGGAAATGTGGAGAAGTTGATCTTAACCAGCAGGGAAAAGCGATAATTATTTTGGCATTACGACGACTCAACAGCTCACCGTCCCAACGGCACCGAAAAGGGCATCTTGGCATCCCACCCGCCAGGACCGGAGCGAAGAGCGATCCTCCACAGACGTTACTGGCAAAAACGCACAAATATGCTTATGTTTTGTCAGAGTTTTTGGTTATTTTCTCTTATTAAGAGGGGCCCTGCACGTTCAAATGCCTGAACCTGAGCTGGGTCCGAGAGGTTGCCCATACAGCTCTTCCCTTCACATGTTTTACTTTGCATTTTGGGCGGGTCTTTACCTCCCTTAAACCTGCAGCTTATCTGTAAAGCCTCAAAAATATTCAACAGTGCTAAAAATTAATTGGCTGGCGATGTCAACTCAATTACAATGAATTAAACTAAATTACAACCTCAAGCTAAGGCCGTGAGGGCAAGAGTCAAACTTGATGTGAGATTTGATGTAAAAATAAACCGCATCCCTCCTGGTCTCATGCAGGACTAAGGGAAGATTTACAGCTGTGGAAGAAAGGAATTGCCTGATTTCCCTGTCAACCTCTCCCCTTCCAGGACTGGAGAGAAAATGGGGGAAGAGATTTTATCCCATTTAGCTAAGTAATGGCATGATACCCAGATGTTAGCATCTGGCCACGCGCCACCGCATCTGAAATGCCGATAGATGTGCGAGTCCTGCGTTACGCCAGAAAACGGGAGCCTGGAACGGGGGGTCAGAACCAGAACTCGGAGCGAAGGGTGCGCTCAAGCTTTTCCTCTCAACGCTCCTTGCCACGCTGTATTTTAATGTAAGTTAAAATGACGGGCTGCGCTCCGCACGGCTGAGAATCGCACAGCCTGACGGGAGGGTTTCTAAGCAGAGGGAAAGCGCCGTGTCTGAACCCCAACGCTTCCCACCGGTTCGGAAAGAACAGCTATTTTTAGCATTCACTTTTCCCATCCTAATTTCAGGGGGCATTTTTTTTATTAAACCGACGATGGTTTGAAGTGCAATAAAACTTTCTGACGCTGCGGTTGCCAGCCGCTGTCTGCCGTCAACGCCCGCTTTAATGCAGCCTGATTTTCTCTAGTAGAAGGGAGACGGGCAGCCACCTTCCCATCTATGTGTTTAAGGCTTCTGATTCCTTTAAAAGTTATTGTTTCAGTTAAAAAAAACTCCCTTTTTAAAGAGAAAAAAAAAAAAAGGCATTTCCTGAAATGCCAGAGACAGAGTTTTGATGGTAACAGCATACAACGGTGCTCCATGAACCCATGAAAACCTAAGAAGAAGAAAATAGGTCAGATTTTGGTAATGGTGGATAATCTGAGCTCTTTCTTTCAGAAAACACATACGCTGCCCATTTTGTTAGAATCATGGAATCGTTTAGGTTGGAACAGACCTTTAAGCCCATCGAGTCCAACCGTTAACCCAGCACTGCCCAGCCCACCACTGACCCATGTCCTTGAACTCAACTGGTTGGAACGAGTCCAGAGGAGGCCACGGAGATGCTCCAAGGGCTGGAGCCCCTCTGCCATGGGGACAGGCTGAGAGAGTTGGGGGGTTCAGCCTGGAGAAGGGAAGGCTCTGAGGAGACCTTACTGCACCTTCCAGTACCTGAAGGGGGCTGCAAGGAAGCTGGGGGTGGGGGATGCTTTCTTCCAAGGGCCTGTAGTGACAGGACACGGGGTAACAGGTTTAAATTGAAAGCAGGGAGATTTAGATTAGATATCAGGAAGGAATTCTTCCTGGAGAGGGTGGGGAGCACTGGGACAGGTTGCTCAGAGAAGCTGTGGATGCCCCATCCCTGGCAGTGTCCAAGGCCAGGCTGGATGAGGCTGGGAGCACCCTGGGCTATGAAAGGTGTCCCTGCCCATGGCAGGGTGTGGAACTAGATGGTCTTTAAGGTCCCTTCCAACCCAAACCATTCTATGATTCTATGTCCTTTAAATTCTTCAAGCTTATTTCTGGTTTCTTAGATCATGACACCTATAGGCCCTGGGAGGTGATACAAAACAAAGCACAAAACAAACACATCTCTTTTCCATAGCAGAAAGAAAAAAGTGGGAAAAAACCCACGAGAAGCCCATGAGCCTGTGGTACCAGCGGAGCAGACACCGGCGTGGATGTCCACGCACACCCTCGGGCACCCACTCAGCACACGCACACATCAGAGCATCATTTCTCTCGCAGTGTCAACCTGCAGCAGGCCTTTCTAGAGCACCTAATCCTTCACCAGTTATTACTGCCATCTAGAAATTACCCCAAGGAAAGGAGGTCAGAGATTAAACGAGCTGGTCACGCGTGCAAGAGGGAACCAAGGAACGCAATGCACGCAAGGGTCAGGCATCAGTCTTATGCTAAACATTTTAATTTCTCACCGCACTGAATAGCAAACGCAGGCTTCTGCTCTGCTACTCAATTTAGACACGTTGTTTATGCTCCGGCACTATAAATACCTCCTGGTTTATTCCGACTGTGCTGTTCTCCCAGGAGCTTTCTTGACACTTAAAAAATAGCGGTGACAGCCAAGGTATTTTTCTTATCAGCCGGTCCTGTTCTCAGGGCAATTTTTAATCACTCGTACACACATAGTTTTCTGACATCTTGCAGACAGCTCCTCTTGATGCTCCCCAGGACCACAGCTACCCATCATTAGCACAAATTACAGCAGGTTTCGAAAATGTCATAAAACCAGCGCGTAAAAGCCAGGCCCCCACTGCACATACTAATGCTGTTTGCACGTGAAGGAACGCAAGGGGCTACTGGCAGGTGAGCTACCCTCCCCTCTTTGCTACTAGCCACTTCCCAAAAAAGAAAGGGGGGGGGGGGGGGGGGGGGGGAATAAAAGCACGGCAGCCTTCAGCACTGCTCTTTTGCTCCCAGCCCGCAGACGTCTGCGGCAGTATTTTCCATTTTTTTTGAAAAAACACAAACCAGAGCCAAAAGCGCGGTTATCTGCACAAAACTGCCTAACGCACATTTAATATAGAAATTTATATTATCTGAGGATCTCGCCTGGCATTTGCATTATCTCCTAACCCAAACCACCGTATTATTCTGAAAGGCTCCCACCCGTTCCCTTCTACCTACGTGCTGGAGTGCGTCAGGGCTGACTCCAGCCCCTTCAGCTCCTTTCTTTGAGCAGATTTTTTTTTGCAGAGCCATCTGCCACATTCCCGTTTTTGCATCGTTTCCCTCCTACCGGGATGTTATGGAATAAGCAGCAGCAGTACCAAAATGGGAGTATTTAATTCCCTGCTCCATGCAGCTCTCCCCTAAGATGTATCGGGAGTGGTGCTGGCAGTGGGCATGGGCAGGAGGAAGGGGCAGGAGGGAAGGGATAGAGGGAGGAAAGGAGAACGGTAACAGGGAGAGGCAACATGCCCATTTTCACTGGACAGGGATATTTACAGGATGCTCATGCAAGCTGGCAATACGTGCAAATCAGTACTCGGACATAAGATAGAGTTGCCCATCCCTGCCCTGATGAAGTGCAGCGGATGCTCCCCAGAGCTCCCCTCCAGCATCAAGTATTCCGTAATTTTGGCTGGTAACACAGTCCTGTGACAACCTTCCTCATGCTAATAGCTGAGAGTATCTTCAAAACCTTGGAGCAGACAGAGAAGGGTCATGGCGAGCGGCACGGTGCACTACGGCCCTCCTGCTCGAGGATGGCGGTGCCAGGAAGGTCAGGATACCTTCATCCACCTCCTCCACCCCAGCCCGGGCTCTGCACCCTGCATAAACAATGGAAATTCTTCATGGCTGTCCATTCCAATGGACAAGGGGACATCTTCAATCATCCAGAAACTCTTTCCCGCTCTGGGTTCCCCAAATTATTGTGAAATAAGTGTTTTGGTCAACATTAGTCTACGCAAAATTCCTACCACAGGGGAAATAATTTCTAAACATACAAATGAACACATACATAAACCGCATACTCCATCATAACGCGATGCTAGAACGTCCCCACCATGATGACTGTTTTCCTCAGCTGTAGGGAAAAGCAGCCCTTCCCAGGACCTCCCCACAGGCCAGCATCCACTGCTGTGCTGGCAGCAGCTCTATGCCGAGTCCCACACGGCAAAGTCCCAGCCTGCCGGGGGTTGGTTGCAGAGTGGAATGGCCGTGAGACCTCGACCTGCTCCGGTGTCCTGCGCTGAGACCCACCACCTGCTCCGGGCAAGCACCGGCTGCTGCGGCAGGAGCCACGACCACGGGCAGGCCGGAGGACAGGGATGAAACCGCCACTCTCACTATTTCATCAATAGCAAGCTTTAATTTTAAAAGCAAGGGCTTCTCAAGTATCCTTAATTAATACCAAAATAATTTTCTTCCCTGGTTCAGTAGCATCAGAAGCGATTTCCCTTAACTCCAAGCTGCCTGAACCACCTCCTTTCCCTGACTGTTTAAAGAAAAGCCTGGGATGGCTGCCTCTGCGCTGGATTTCTCTACAAATTGCAACCTCAGTTCTTCAGTAAGAACTGAAAAGCTGGGTTCTGCGATCAGTGCAGTTCTGGCTCCACAGTGCAGCCAAGAAGGCAGTGGTTCTATTCGCAGCATAGTGTAACTGTCCACTGGGGATGCTGGGGAAGAGACACGGGAAGAAAGGATCGTTTTGTTAAATCAGAAGAAAATTGGTTTGGGGTCAGAGGATGCCTCAGGAGCATATGGCTGGAGTGAAACGTGAGAGACGTCGGCCAATCAGTCAGGTAGAAAAGGGAATAAAAAAGACATTTAAAATAAAACATTCTCTTCAAATGAGAACATTTTAATGATGAGGCAAGAAACACAAACTGAATCCCAGCCCTTCCCTTTGAACACACGGTTACTTCAGCAGCCCTGTGCTTCTCCAAACACCCACCCAGCCATATGCTGCTGGGTACCAAAATAGAGCACTTGAATCTCCAGGGCTTTGGCAGGCCTAAAAAAATACCAAGAAGTATTTCATGTTAGTCTGCCTTCCTGGGATGGAAAAGCGATTGCTTTCACACTGAAAAGTACCGTGTGCTGGTGCGGTACAACAGGGCCACGTAGCCGGAGCATTTTCGGGCTCCGAGTCACACGCGTGTCTCCTTCCCGCTGCCTGCGGAGAGAGGAGGGAGCACGGCAGCAGCGACCTGCTGAGCACCGGCTCCTCCTTCCCGGCTTCCCTGCCTGCATCCATGGTGCAGGAAAAGGCTCTCAGGGGATGCCTGGGAGACTTATTTAAACATACCATAAACCTGGCAGCCAATTCCTAAGCTGAAAATAACGTGCCATTTGGTATGATCGATATCAATAGAAGATGAAGTACAATGCGGAGCTGTCTTTGGAAATAAACTTTCCTTATTTAGTGTTGTTGGTCTAACATACACATTAATTTGTTGAGTATCTTCGCAACACTAAACATTTAAAGGCAGTAATAGAATCACAGGATGGTTTGGGTTGAAGGGACCTTCAAGATCATCTACTTCCAACCCCCTGCCATGGGCAGGGACACCTTCCACAGCCCAGGGTGCTCCAAGCCTCATCCAGCCTGGCCTTGGACACTCCCAGGGATGGGGCACCCACAGCTTCTCTGGGCAACCTGTCCCAGTGCTCCCCACCCTCTGCAGGAAGAATTCCTTCCTGATGGCCCATCTCAATCTCCCTCTTTCAGTTTAACCCCGTTACCCCTTGTCCTGTCACTCCCTGCCATGGAAAAAGACCCCCCAGTTTTCTTGTAGCCCCCCAGGCACTGGAAGGGGCTCTGAGGTCTCCTCGGAGCCTTCCCTGCTCCAGGCTGAACCCCCCAACTCCCCCAGCCTGTCCCCATGCCAGAGGGGCTCCAGCCCTCAGAGCATCTCTGTGGCCTCCCCTGGACTCTCTCCAACCAGTCATTATCCTTCTTATGTTTCCAGAACTGCTCTGAACAAACCAGTGGGACACCTGCTCCTGACCTGCAGCTGACCTGTGGCCACTTCAAACAGAAAATTCAACGTGGGACACCCCATGCCGTGACAGAGGGACAACCTCCTTTACTCTCCTCTCTTGGGGTACTACTCTGTAAAAATGACATTGATCGCTGACTGCCCTCATGATCCTGGGTACCCCGTAGGTATCTCAGAGCTAGACCCAGGGGTGACGGAGGTACTTGGCTACTGGAAACCAAGGGACAGCCCCCAGCGAGAGGGAAGAAGGGGACAAGTAACCTCCTGCTTTGGGACAGGGGCTGCCTACAGCAAATACCTGGAGAAGGGGACCGCTGTCCACCCTACCAACCCCAAACCACTACCTTTTGGTCCAAAGGAATACCCTGTTCCTTTCTGCTGCACAGACAACTTCTGACATCATGTTTAAAGCAGCTTTTCCATCTTTCAGCCGCATCTACCTGAGAGTGCCTGCCGTGTACTTACAACACGCAGAGTTCCCAGCTTCATCGCCAGCATCTCCCAGCCCGGTACAGCTTCTGTCATGTATTTAAAATTAATGCACAGTGCTTAACACAAGATCCTTCGAACTAAACATAGCATTTGCCACGCAGCCTTACGTTTTAGCTGACAAACATTTCTTACAAACATGTCGGGCACGCAGAATTTCCTAGAGAAGACATGCATCGAATTTGTCAGTGCAGGGGGAAATGAGCATCAGGCTGGACTAGACATTCTCTGGACTGTAAAAGTCTCTTCAGGAAGGCAAACACACCTTGCTGCACCGTCTATATATCCCATATATATATAAAAAACAAGTTATGCCCTTGGGCATAGCCCTGCATGCCCTTGGGCAGGAGAGTGGCCTCACAGGTCGCTACAGCGACCCACGAGCCAGCATCAGTTATCTGTACTGTTTTTCAATATCTAGAATTACACTTAAATTACAGCAAAGTCGCGAGAGCAACAGTATTCGTACAGCTTTTCAGAAGGGATCCATGAGAAGATCACCCATGCAAAGGCTGGGAGAAATGGGATGCTACACCAGGAAAAGCCAATGTCCAGTCAGGTGTCCACACAAAATGAATTTAAATAGTGGTGTTAATAGTTCAATAATAGTTAAATGTTTAATAGCAGCTTTAAATAGTGTTCTTAGTCCTGGCAGCTCCCACAGAAAATAAAGCTGCATGAAGGTGAGTGGAAAACCAGGCAGTATATCCTTGCAAATACAGGCTTTGTTTCCTGAGAGCAGTTTCAGGTTTTCATGGAAACTGTATATGTACAGATGTCCAGAAACGCCTCTAAGGTTTCAAAATAATCAAGAACTTCAGCAAGGGGAACACCGTAAACCCCAGGATTGTCTCATTTTCATGCAGTGCTTTGTTGATGGTGTTGCAGGTAGTTCCTGGAATATGCATGAGTGTATCCATCTAACCCAACATCTATTTACATTTCAGGAGGTAATGAACATGCATTCCCGGTTTCTCTCCCTCCCTGGCGTGTTGTACATGCTTCACCACGGGCTCGGTACAAGCTCAAACAAATCTGCTGCGCTCCCTTTGATCAGGACATTTTGCTTTTTTGGTTTAAGTCAGATGCGACATCTCTCAGCCGTCAGCAGAACGATGTTCTCACTTGTCCTCCCTGTGCAAAACGCTCTACCAAGGGGCGAGTGCCAAATACCAGTGCACATCACCGCCTGCCGTTGTCATCGGCTGTGTAGACTCTGCTCGGGCTGACCAGTTGGCAAAGCTGCTAAAATATAAAGTTGCAATGGCAATATTTTTTAAAGATGCTTTTTTAGCATTAATTAACGGGAATGCAATGGCTTTACTTTTCCTAAGAGCCATGACTGATCCCCAAGGACCCAGTGGGTTTACTCTTCCCATCTGAGCAGTCCCTGGCCGCAAAGAGCAGTGTAAGTTGCCCATTACCTTGGGTTTCCAGCCTCTGAAGATGGGGGTTGCTCAGCAGACCACCACCACGTTGGTCCCTGTCCCAGGACAGTCTCTACGCCCTGGCCTGGAGACTGACTGTGATCTTTGAGGCAGAGAAGATGGAAGACAAAAGATGCTATTTCTGGAAAAACCACGGGACTAGTTCACTTCCCCCTTACTCCTCAGCAGAAAGTGGAGCATTGTAGCTACCATCACACAGACGTTAGCTACATGAAGCCTTGCACCATGCTTTATTAATAACAAACCCAATTTTAGAATGGACTGAGCAGAGAAAGGTTCCCACTCCCTTGTCTCTGATGCCTGCGGCACAGCTTGCGCAGCCTCAGACGAACGCCCAGGAGAAGAGTCCAGGTGGGATGCAGTGGGCTGAGCCCTCCAGATGGTAAGTGAGGTCCTTCACCCATGGAGAAGGTGACACTCCGCACCTTCAGCCCTGGGCTGCTCCCTACAGGCAAGGGACTCTGCTACCCCTTCCACCTAAGGATGCAGTGGTGGGAGTGTTAACCCAACGAGCAAGCAGGAGGCCACGGTCCTGGATCAGGTCCCTGCAGAAGCCAGTGAAATTCATCCCATTCCACATGTCCATATTCCATCCCATCCCACGCGTTCATGTGAGCATTATTACTTGTGAGAGGTATTTTAGCCGGGTGGTTTGGGGGCAGGCTCAGACTGGAGCTCTCGACACATGAGCAGCTTTAAGACCAAAAAGAAGCTAAAGGGGACAGCTTACCTTCAGTATTCCTGCCCAGAGATGCCCCCGTCTGTCCTTCTCCATCCCCTCCTGTACCAGCCGCCCCACCCTCTGCGTGGAGATCCCACGCATAACCCCTTCTCGTGGGACCCTGGGGGTGCACATGCCTTGTGCCACCCTCTGCAAAGGTGAGTCTTCCCTTGGCAGAGAGCTGCCAACTTCTCCGTCCTCCTGGAGAGGCCGTGGCATTGGGTGGAAGGACCTGGAGAGATACAGGGACCACCTGGCAGCTGCTTTCTCCTCTTTGAATTCATGTCCTGGGTCAACATCTCGATGGTACATGTAAAGAAGATGTCATGAAGGCTTACCACTTGTAACCAATAAACATCGGGTCTTTCCACAGACATGAGATGCGAAAATCAGCCTGCCCAAATCTAAGGTCTCCCCTTCCTACGCGGCAAGCAGAGCACCTTCGCATCACCTCCCCAGCCTACCGAGCTCCTACTCCACTAAACTTGGGCTGCCCTCCGGACAAACTTCTAAAAACACGTCTTCATGCATTCGGTAATTTTGGTTTTGGTTCTTTTCCCCCTGGCAATACACCCGACTGACCTCTCCAGATTACACAGGTGCATTCCTATCACCAGGTGCCCAACATTTCAGAGCTCTTCCTTCGTTTGCAGCATCATCAAACCTCTCCCGTATTAAAAATAAAAATCAAAATCCCAAAATAAAACAGGACCAACATTTCCTGATGCCAAAGCAGGAAAGGCAGATAAGGCTCAGAGTTATCGAATGCCGTTTTCTTCATATGGCCCCATCTCCCATTACGGTTTATATACAAAGCATCAAGAAGATAATATAGCAGAAAATAATTTCCTGCAGCGTGCACAGGAGTGAGACTATTACAGCAGTCAGCGAAGGTTAATTAGTGACTATATATATTGCAGTGTGATGTCACGCAGCGCACTTGTTCTTTCCATGCGCACCCCAGGAGAATAAATAAGCCACAGCTCAAAGCTGTACTGTACAAATAACCATATGCCTATGAGGAGTTTCTAAATTTATATACAAACCCTTTCTGAAAATTTGAAAAGCAAGTCAGTATTTTTGACATTTCCTTCTGAATTTTGTATGCTATTCTTCACTTCCAATCCTAAATTGTAGTGTCCTGCTTTTCCTCTAGGAAAAGACCCGTTGGGCTGCAGAGGGGCCCCTCCACACCTTCAAGGAGGATGGGGCAGGAGGAGTTAACGTGAAGCGTTGAGCTGTTTAGGCGGCAATCCCCATGAAAGAACTGTTCAAATCCAAGAGCCGTGTTCACCAGTTTCCCTCACTTGCTCCGTTCTAGGAATGTGAAAAATCAATACAGGAAAGTATCGAGCAAGCCTTCGATGAACACAACAAATAGCAAGGATTTCAGAGCTGAACAGTTTCCCAAATCAAAGATTTGCTCATTACTTTCCAAAACGTGCTGGTGGAACTGGTCGAACCCCCGGGGCCAGGCATCTGCCACGCTGCCCAGGGAAGCCGGTGCATCGGCTTTGCCCACGGCCACGGGAGAGACCTGCGTGGGCAAGGGCGGGATGGAGGAGGAGGCAAGAGACGGAGACGGATGGGCAAGAGAGATGGAGAAGGAGGAGGAGAAGCTGCCGGAAAGTACTCAGTTTGGCAGCAAGTACTCAGAAAAAACAACAGCACCATGAAGCATTCTACGGAAGAACACTCCTCCGGGTGATACGGGCGGTTTTGCGGGGCATTGATTAGCCCCCAGACGTCGCTTTTCAGTGCAGCAACAGAAATGCTACGCTGAAACTAATTCGATTTCCAGAGAGCCGTTGCAATAAAGACACAGAATCCCTAATTCCACAAAGACGTCACAGAACGCTAAATCACAATTCACGATGTGAGTGTTCTGAATTCCTCGGGGAAAAAAAAGGGTGCGTTACAACAAAAGCCAAGCCTCTTTTCTCCAATTTTAAATTCCACATTCTGGAGCCAGTGAAGATGAGCACTTCATTTTTGAAGGTCGGGGACCTGCTGCTAAGATCTTTGCAGCTAATCCCTCTCACACCGCCCAACGAGCGGTGCCTGGGCTCCCTGCGTGCGCAGGAGCAGGGCCGGGGGGCCCGGCGCTCATCTCCTTTCCTTAGCAAGGAAAGGGACCCGGCGTTTTTGTGGCAAAATTCAGCGATTCTTGTAAAAAATTAGACTGGAAAGAAATGAACTAAAATCACGCAACGAATACACCTTTTATCAGAGTCATTTAAAGCTAAGTGAAGCAAGAAACAGGTTGCTGTCTGTCAGTCTGGCATCACGCACGCATGAAACGGCAAGTGCCCTTTTGGTTAAATGCCAGAGCCAGGAAACACGGCATCAGCTTCCGACTACAAAAGCTGATTTTATAATCCCAGACTGACTTACAGGAAGAACATTCTCCTTAGTTCAAGAGGTGTCGGGAGGAGGGTGGGAAAGATGCACACATGTCCCCCAGGCCAGCTGCTTCCAACCTGGGGCAGCACTTTGAGGACTAATTAAGATTTCACATCAAGAAAAGATGAATCCATATTTACCTACATTTTCGGGTTTACACTGGGAAAACGGAGCCTGAAGCGGACAAAAGCTAACTCTGTAAACAAACACTGTGAATACTTCTGCCTTAGACACAATTCTCCCAACCCCTTTGAAGACAAACAACCCATTGCCACGCCGGCGGACTGCTGTAGCGGCTGAGGTACAGCCATCAGCACATCAATTTACTCCTTTAAAGGATAATTTGCCATTACGTTATTGCAAGGAAAAGGTAACTTTCCAGGTTTAATAGAAAATACACATTTTAATGAATAATCGGTGTCCTAATAGATAATGCAGCAAGCCATATTTGCAGATCCTATGCCCATTTTTCACCACTACTTCTTCCCTCAGTAATTTTTCCTGCATTAAGAGCAATGTACAGCCATTTTTGAAATACAAATTACAGCCAATAGGAGAAAAAAGTATATCCTTTCCAAGGCCAAATACACAGACTGACACGCTCACTGGTGAATTGCCGAGGACAAACCTCCTAACACTCAATCTCAGAGGGTCATTCATGAACACAAGGAAGCCAGGGGGGCTCAGAGAAGATGTAGGGGAGTTTGAAGAGCCTGAAGATGACAACGGCATCACTCCCGACTGTAACACTGCCCATGGCAGCAGCAGGGTGGATCCTTCTCCCAGACCCACAGCACTACCCAGGCCAGTGTCGTTGCTGGGTGCAGCAAGCACATCCCTCCTGCACTGCCTTGGGAAAGGGTCAAAACCCACCGCCAGATCCAAAACTGCTCCACAGCTGTGAATTTGGCCCAGACTGACTTGCCTTAGACTGGTATTCCTCAGTGGGATTTAGCAGCACGGTGCAGCAGAGAGCACAGAATTCAGTAGGGAATACATTAAATGGAGAAAAAATAAAATAAAATAAAATAAAATAAAATAAAATAAAATAAAATAAAATAAAATAAAATAAAATAAAATAAAATAAAATAAATAAATAAAAAAAAATAAAATATAAAATAAAATAATAAAATAAATACAAGCTCCTGCATGCACAGCCTTGCACACACTTCGTTATAAAAGCACGGTCGTTTGCAATTTTTCTCAACAACCTCCGCACCCCAGCTTCTCATACCTGAAAAGCACTCGATAAAAATGCCACTGTTCAAAGTTTCCGTGGTTTTCAGTAGCAACATTACACGTATTACAAAGCTGAGTATATTAATGATCTTACAGCTGGACTCGATGACCTTAAAGACCTTTTCCAACCTGAATGATTCTATGATCCGGTTGCTTACATGGGGACGACTGGAATTAATATCTGAATCTCAAATTTCAATTTGCCATTCAATTTGAATCACAAATTCAAATTTGCAGTTTGCAGCTGTCAGTGGGCAGGTAGCACTGAGGGCGGAGCAGCCTGTGCGGCTGCGGCGGTTCACCCTGCCACCCTCCCGCTGGTGCGTGCAAAGCCGGGGTTGCACATCGCGGCAGGACAACAGCTTACTGGTCACTATTCAGTGCCTTGCGAAGCAAAAAGAATAATAAAAGCGAGGCCAAATTCATGGCCTGAAAGCCAGGCGATGCCACGACAGGCGGTAGGCACAAGCACTGCCAAGGCAGCTCCTGCCTGCAGCCTGGGGAGGGAAAACCCTGCTCTGCAAGGGCAAAGTGAGAGAAAATGAAGACCCAAACTGGTCTAGCGGAAAAGCTGGAGCAGAGGATTAGCTGCTGCTCGGCTGAGGAAGAAGAGGTTTTGTGCCGAAGCAGGGACCCGCACCAGGGGCAGGCATGGGCAGGGCTGCCCCCGTGGAAAAAACTTCCTTTTTGTGCTCCAAGTCAGCAAAGGTGGCTCCTTCTCTTGGAAGGGGCTCAAGGATGCCCTTTCCCAGCACTCATTGCTAGGATCTGCAGCTTTTTTTTGTTCCTCTCCCTTGAAGGACTTTCACCTGCAGTGTCAGACTTTCTGTGTACTTTTCCCAAGGGCAGGGAGCGACAGGACAGGGGGTAACGGGTTTAAACGGAAAGAGGGAGATGGAGATGGGCCATCAGGAAGGAATTCTTCCAGCAGAGGGTGGGGGGCACTGGGACAGGTTCCCAGAGAAGCTGTGGGTGCCCCATCCCTGGAGTGCCCAAGGCCAGGCTGGATGAGGCTGGGAGCACCCTGGGCTATGGAAGGTGTCCCTGCCCATGGCAGGGGGTGGCACTGGGTGGGCTTTAAGGTCCCTTCAGCCCAAAACATTCTATGATTTTAAAAAAACTCTATGTTTTAAAAAACAGTTAAATCTGCACAAATGGAAAGCAAAGTTGTTGACTTCAATTATTTTCTAAGTCAAATCCAGCGGCATCTCAAAAGTCCTGGCTTCCAGCAGGAACCATGTATTGATGTGACCAGACCCTCTCCAGAGCTCACTTCTCCTTTCCATTTGCAGAAAAATAGTCCTTTTTCTTTTTTCTTTTACTGATTTTTTTGGTCTGTTACTCACTTCTCTGTGCACTGAGGTATGAAAAACCATTTTGTGCATTTTCCAAGCTACCCTCCTCCTCTCTCCGAAGGACGCAATGTTCCAGAGACCAAACAGAGAGCCGGGGTCTCCTGCTGCCGGGGTCGCTGCTGTTCTGTCGCAGCCCCTGACACACACGGCGAGGTGTCTGTGCACTTCACGGCCAGTACGCTGCACTCAACACAAGCGTGAGCATCCTTCCACGTCGCGCCGGGAGGGCTTCATGGGAAACACTCAACGGGAGAAGCCCAAGGGTCTGCTTCAGCCCTGTGCTGGGCTCACAGCCTGTCTCCTACCCCTTCCTTCGTTACCAACAGCAAACCATCCCACATTCAGGTGTTTTTACAGCTTTCTGCAGAGCAGCCCCTGCTCCTCACTTTATACATAAATTTTGCTAACAGCCACACCCCTATTATTTTCATATACCTGGTCTAATGAGGAGGAAGGTGCCCGTGCAGCGCTGTAGGCACCCACGCAGGGGGTGATGGCTGTCGCCCACAAGCTGCGCAGCGCCAGGGGTACCTCAGCACCTCCCACCACCCCAGGGAAATCACGGATTTATAGGAACACACCAAGAGCCCCCAAAACCCAGCCGTTCCCAACCCACCTCGGTGCGCGCAAGGAGCAACCGCGGCAGCCAGGGGAGTGTATTACGCTACCTGAAAGTCATTAATTATTTTGTTTGTGTTTACTGATGTTCTCAGGTTGATCCCTTCAACGCTAATGAGCCATTTACTCTCAATTAGGCGCCTCTCTCAGAACAGAGCTCTAATTCCAGCGAGTTTTACTGATGAATTAATTACAACGCGAGCGCTCAGCCTTCCGCAGGAGCCTCTCCTCCCCTCAGAGCAGGGTCCCCTGGGCCACGGCACCCAGAGAATAGTATTTACCTTAACGCTACTGTTAGGAACACATTCACATGGGTATTATATACCCACAAAGACACTCAGAGTGGAAAGGGGTGGTTTCAGGGGCAACAAGGATCAAGCAACATTCTGAGGCATGCTTCTCGGGGAGGGTTTAAATGCGTAAACTCTTCCAGGTTAAAAAAAAAATAGTCAAAATCCATATTTTTGTTATGTATAAATCATTATATGAATTTCTCACAGCTTTAAAAACCCGCCCAGGTCTGGCTGCTGAGCAGTACTGCAAGAAACAGCCACAAGCAGAGAAATCTTGCACTGCGACGCCGGCTTGAAAAGAAATATTAAATATAAATCTGTGCTATTTCATCACGCAACATTAAGTCAGCAATGTTCCACTGTGGGAAATTTCATCCCCATTGCTGCGTCCCGTGTGAATTTAAAGCATCTGCAGCATAATGAGGAAGCCGAAAGGAGCTCCAGCCAAACGCTGCGAATATGCTTAGCACTACGGTTTGCGTCCCGTTAGATGACTGCGGCGAATATACGTGAAGTGCCACGCTACAAAGTGAAAAGGCAAAAAAAAAAAAAGAGAATGAATAATTAATAGGGCTCTGGAGGGTAGTTGGGTAGATAACTGTATTTAGAGAGAGGCTCTTGGGTCTGCTCGTTATCCAGTACTTGGGCTGCAGACCCTCGGTTGCTGCAGGCGGACGCCCCGCAAACCCCAGCGCTGCGATGTGTTGCCCCACCGCGGCTATTAACACAAAACTACAGGTTTTACAAACGTAACTGCAACTTTGGGTGCAACCAACTTCTAATTAGATGGTGCCAAAGATATTCTTCAGGCGCTGAGGCATGTGTGAGCTAGAGAGGATGCCCCTTTCCTCCAAGCGGGAGCATTGCTCTGGAGCCCCCAGCGGCAGAAGGACGTGGACCAGTTGGAGCGTGTCCAGAGGAGGCCACGGAGATGCTCTGAGGGCTGGACCCCTCTGCCATGGGGACAGGCTGGGGGAGTTGAGGAGTTCAGCCTGGAGAAGGGAAGGCTCCAGGTTGCCCAGAGAAGCTGTGGATGCCCCATCCCTGGCAGTGTCCAAGGCCAGGCTGGATGAGGCTTGGAGCACCCTGGGCTATGGAAGGTGTCCCTGCCCATGGCAGGGGGTGGGGATGGGGGGGCTTTAAGGTCGCTTAACCCAAACTATGCTGTGATTGTAAGAAGCAAACCCCCTAATTACTGTGCTGCCGAACCTGTCTGAGAAGCAAAAGCTGTGAGATACTTGGCTTGGTCATGCCATGACAAGACAGAAGGTTCAGGTACTTTGAGATTACAGGAAAGGCAGATGAAATCTCTTTCAGAAAACTGCCAGCCCATCCAAGGGGACACCCCGCAGCACGAGATCCGCTCCCACGCCCCAGGTGCCCCATGGGCACAGTGCAGCATCATCTTATCACACCTTCCTGAGCTACAGACGCAGGACCACTACAGGTATTGAAGTGAGGGCAGGAAAACCAAAACCTCAAGGAATGACCACATTGGCTTTTCTGTTTCACTGCTGTCATAGCTTACTGTGCTGAAACTGCCCCCAGAAGCTCTTAACAGACTGTTGAGAAGACACATCCTTGCCTCAATCCCAGCCTGGCTCTTTGCCAGTTACATAAAATAAGAAAGGCAACCATTTCTGCTCAGCTTTTCAGAAGGTTTTTTCATGATTGGAATTCACGTAAATATAAATAGTTCTTTAAAGGCAGAAAAGCATACAATTTCAAAGAGTAACTTGTTGGTGAACACGGATTGCTGAAGAATAAGTCCTACGCAATGCATTACATGAATTGTTGGAAAAGGAAAAGACATGGCGATGATGCACACCACGGGATGGAGATGCAACCTTCTAGCTGTAGTTAGATATGAAAAGTTCATTTCAAGTATTCACCCTTGTAGGCTATTTAAAACGGGAAATCCTGGGGGCAATGACTGCAACTTGCACACCGCTGCAAGGTAAAACTACCGGAGACTGTGCTACTGATCCCTGCCGCGGGTCTGTCAGGGCATGCTAATAAATCTCACATCCCCGCTTCGGCAGCCATGAAAATCCTTCTGGAATATTTCAGCTGCTAATGTTAAGACACAGATAATCATTCTTAGAAAGCATCAGTGTCTTGGGTGCCAAAAGGCTGCTTCGACATTGCCCTGGAAAGGTTTCTGTGCAACGCAACAGAGGGGTTTCGGCTTTTCTTGAGCAAGGTCTACGCTGTTCTCCCGGAAAGACAGGAGGCAAAGAAAAAGTTGTTTTCACAGATACCCTAAAGGCAGGCTATCACGACAGAACAGAAAATTCATATCCAAATGACAACACGAATAGTGCCACTTTGAAACATAATTTCCCGTTAGGAGTAATGGTAATAATACGATTTGAACAATAAATCCTAACGCCAGAGCAAGCCACTGCAGAAACGCAGCAATCTGGAGCTCTTCACGCCCCAAAACTGGGCTCATTTATGTTAAGAAAAATATTTCTGCAATCTAGTTTGGCATGTATTATCCCCCTTCCCCTCCTTTTGGATTTAAATATTCTTCTAATTCTTTTCTCTCTTTTTCTTACGCCATTTCCTTCCTTCACCAGCAAAATACTTATTGGCATGCTCCAGCTCCAATCTGGCAGCAAAAGAGAGGGATTCAGAGGCTGAGACCAACCAATTAACAATTAACTACTCCATGGCCACAGGGCACCCTCAAACCAACCACTTCTTTGCCTAAAGACACAGGAGTAACTGGGGAGAATTCAGTGGGATGCTCACCCCTCCGCTGCTGGCCAGTCACACCTGGAAACGGGAGTATCTGAAATTAAAGCCTTCCCTGTCATCTCCTTAGCCAGAGGAATAACAAAACACAGAACCAAAAAATACTTTCTGTACTTTTCACAAACCTTTTCTAACGTATCTTGTTACTTTTCAGTAATTACTGAAATTTCTACCAAATTTTCTGTGGTTCTGTATTTTTTTGATCACTCACAAATACCTGATTGCAAAGCACATTAAGGATGAAGATGGGCTACAGAGGGGCTATAGAGCCAGAGCCTCGTGGGCTCACCACGGCTGCAGATGCACTCCACAGCTGGATTACCTCTGGACCCATTCTGGCCTCTTTACAGTCTCTCATTCAGGGTAATGGTTCCTAAATTAGCGATCTCGCACTTCCAGCACTGTTACACCATTTATCACCGCAGCTGTGAGCATGGTGGAAACACAGCTTTTCCTGTGGGAACTAAAATTATGGCTCCGGGAGGGAGGGTGAAGGGGGGGTGACCAGCAGAAAGTCCAGGCGATGGGCTGGGGCCATTGGTCAGCACTTCTCCATATGGGAAGGAAACCAAATTCCACACCGAAAGCAGCACACCACTGATTGACCGCTCCGTCCAGGCGTCATCTTTATTACCCTTGCACCTTCCTGTACTCTGAGGCCATAATTTTAACGTTAAAGTTGTTCCAACTCTGTGTTAGTGTGGTCCCAAAAGCACTCCATAAGTCAAAAATCAGCCAGAAACCCACATCCACCCACACCGTTAAAAACACGGCAGAAGGCCAGGAAAGCATCGTGGGTTTGGTGGAGAAGCCACTTTGCAAGGCAAGGCTGTGAAACAGCTAACAGCGATCGACAGCAGAGAGACTGAAAGACCTTAACACGACACAGCCTCGTCGGACACGATGGCAAACACATGTCCTCAGTCACAAACAATTAGTCACGCCGTGTCCTCCGCTATTTATGCAGGACACGGGAGTGCTCATCTTTGTCCCGAATTATCCTGCTGCAGACACAGAACAATATCTTAACCAGGAGCAGAGGAAATCTTGTTAGAAAAATTACTGGTCTAAGAGGTCACCTCATTTTAACTGATTTATTTCTACGTTATCTTTCCTTAGACGTGCTCTAATTAAACATGGGTGGAATTCCCAACGGGGCTAGGGTGCCCGACTCACACTGGAGAAGCTGTGGGACTGACCCCACCACATCTCAAAATCATCACTCCCACAAATCATAGAATCACAGAATGGTTTAGGCTGGAAGGGACCTTAAAGCCCATTGAGTCCCACCCCCTGCCATGGACAGGGACACCTTCCACTAGACCAGGTTGCTCCAAGCCTCATCCAGCCTGGCCTTGGACACTCCCAGGGATGGGGCACCCACAGCTTCTCTGGGAACCTGTCCCTGGGCCTCCCCACCCTCTCTGGGAAGAATTCCTTCCTGATGGCCTATCTCAATCTCCCTCTTTCTGTTTAAACCTGTTACCCCTTGTCCTGTCACTCCCTGCCCCTGGAAAAAGCCCCCCCAGCTTTCCTGTACCACCCCCAGGCACTGGAAGGGGCTCTAAGGTCTCCCCAGAGCCTTCCCTGCTCCAGGCTGAACCCCCCAACTCTCCCAGCCTGTCCCCAGGGCAGAGGGGCTCCAGCCCTTGCAGAATCTCTGTGGCCTCCTCTGGACTTGCTTCACTATTCCATAAAACCCATTCTCTGTGAAAAGGATGCAGACACCCCCTCCCACAGCAGCAATAACCAGTGCAGCTACACCATCCCTTCCTCCTAGGTTTACCCAAAACGCGAGTCTCCCCCCACCCACTGCCACGCCACAGCTCCGGGCACGGCTGCGGGCCGCCAGGCAGGGCAGCGCTCGCCCTTCCCGGATATTTTGCCTGATTTTCAGGTACCGTTGCAGCCCTGACTGCACATCGTTCAGCTGTATGTATGTCACCTCCAACCCAGCGCACTCTGCAGCTCACGGTACCACCTCCTCGCCAAAAATAGCTGTTTCAGACAGATGCCTGTGCCGGGGAAACCCATGAAGGTGAATGACTTAAGGAGGGGATTATTTTTTTAAACCTTTGCCTTTTCAATAGGTAAGCAGGGTTCTGACATCCTTTGCTTCCCTCAACCATCAGTCATTAATTTTATTTTTATTTTAAGCCGGTGGAAGCCCTGCTAGCTCTGCAGGGGCAGAGTCAACTGCAGACCATGTTCATTAAGAAAGAAAAGGGCCGTTAATCAGCATCCCCTGTTTGCCCTCAGCACATTTTGGTGTGTCTACCCTCCCCTGCTGAACCTGACCCCATGCTGCTGTGCCCCCACGGACCTGCCCGCGTCTGCACCCCTGCAAACGTTCCCTCTGCTCGCCCTGGGCTGCAAAAATCTCAGTACACACGTCACACACATGCACTACACATCACTCGCAATCACATGAATGCACATCATGTTCAATTCTTTTTTTTTTTTTCCTGTCTTAACTCTGCCAAGTAGGTGACTTTTTGTCCATATACAAATTTTGCAAGCGTGTTTGCTGCTGGCAGAACAAAAAAACACCCAAAAGGCACAAGCGATTCCGGCACCAGACAGGAAAACAGCCTACGAAGTCTATTTATCCAGAGATTTATTGATTGTGGGATTAGAGCTGGTTCAGCGCGTTATCTGCGTGAGGCTGTGGCAGACACCGTGCAGTCCTGGGCTGGAAATCATCCGCTGTTTATTCAGCTTCTGGATTTGCTTTATGCATGTGCCCTGCCCATTGTGTTCAAATTCTGGTGTTAGAGATTTATTTCATTTCTTTCCTAGAAGGATCCTTTGTGCTTTGTCACAAATGATAAAGAGCCATGGAACCACTGTACGACGAAGACGTTTAGACCTTGGCAATGAATTTTGTGTGCTTACATGACTGCCGCACTCCCGATACACAAAATCCTAATAACGTGCCTGCTTAACCCGTGTCCAAGCACGGATACCAACAGTATAAGCATTAAGTCCATTCACTCCTTGCAAAGAAAAGCTCAGTAGCATCAATCCCACGGCACGCACCCGCCCGAGGAGTTCTGGACGGTGACATCTGTGAGGGTTGATAAAACAAATCAATGCAAATAGTACATACTCCAAAGGATTTGTTAGGGAAAACCCAACGTGCTGACTTTTTCCCTGTCTGGCAATATTTTAGTGCCCAATCACCACACTGGAGACGTGTTCATTCCAGTGGGCAGCCAGGCTCTGAAACCAGACTGCCCTCCCCGCTGCTACGAGGTAGAAAATAATCCCTGCAGTTCTTGCCACGGTTCACATTTTGGGGCTCGAGGAAGACCAGGGCCTCAAGAAGAACATGCTGGTGGATCCCAAGGTTCAGCATGATGCACAAGGAATGTCACTGGAAAAGTGTGCAGGAGCTGCCAAAGCTCAAGCTTTATTAATTCATAGATGCAAGGAAGTATCAGCCATGATGGTCAGATCCAAACTGAATCCCCAAACTCCCCAGTAAAGCCTGAATGAACTTTTGCTGGCAGACTAGAGAGCAATGGAATACCCCTATAGTGATGTAATATGCAATAAATGGTCCCTGGGGAGCTGCCTGCATCGCTGCGGGCAGCAGGGATGCTCCCTTCTTGCCCCTCGCTGCTGCCGGATAGCACTGCCAGCGAACGCTGCTCCTCCCATACCACCTCGGACTGAAACTCCCTCTCCTCTCAGGAACTGTGTTCCCCAGGGAACAGAAAACGGGGCTGAGGTCTGTATCTTCATTAGGAAGTAAATCACCATCACACCTCCAGTGCTTCGCTGGCGGTTGACGAGAGGACTCCAGTCCAGCCAGTCGTGGAGGAGGGAAGAGGCTGGGAGCGTGAGTGTGCAGAAGAAAGCTCTCGAAACCCCGATGATCTCTCAGATACTTGGCTTCCACACCGCAGGCAGGCAGGGAATAGCAAAGACTAGTCATAAGTCTGCCAGTGGCTGTATTTAGCTGGAAAAACCAGACCAGGCACCTGACGGCACATCAGTTACCCGATTACTGTATTTATCGATGGTTTTGAACGCAGCCCCAGTTACAGTACAACGATCAAAGACTCCTTGGAAGACCCTAGAATCACACATCACCTTGGCAATGGCTTGGTGCATTGCATATTTCTCTCTCAAAAATCAATATATTGTATAAAGCCCCTTAATAAATAACTGGCCAGCAGGACCGTGAGCTGTCACCCGAGCAGAGCACACAACGGCGCCGTGTTCTATTTTGTTTACGTAAGTAATCCAATACAATAAATCCTACCAAAAGGCAGTTACACTGTGGACACTGAGTATCAGACAAGCAAGGCTCTTCCCAACTGCCACTAGGAAATGAATTGTTAGGGATCAGACAATTATTTTTAAGAAAATTGAAACTTTCTGGAACTTCTAAGATGAATTCCACGAGCTCCTAATCATCTTTCCACTGAAATACAACGGAAATCTTGTTTCGTGATACGAAACGCCTCTCAGTATTTAGGGATCCTCAGGCAATGAAGAAACACAAGTCACACCTGACAGGAGATTGAAACCAGGTCAGATCAAGAAAAAAAATTCTTTTAGTAGTCCTAATTCCACCTCTTTTGCTGTGTTTCTGCTCCGTGCCTACCAAGAGAGCAGTTGAGTACCACGAATACACAATCCCCAAAATGCAAAATGTTTTTTGTCTACTGACTTGCCAAAAGATATTTTCCTCCAAGCAAAGATGAAGCATGAAAAATTTCAGTCTTACAAGTTAATTGGCTGAAGAGTTATAAATAACTGGAAGCAGAGAATTGCAGCCGACGTACACTCTGACCCTGTTCGGGAGGAAGGCAGGCACACGCATCTCCCAGCGAGAACAAAAGTTCCCAATCTTCATTCAGAAAATGACAACTTAGTGAAAGAAGGGGGAAAATGCACTTTTTGGTGCTAGCCATGCCCACCCTCTGAAAGTCGAGGCTGGCAGCCCGGCAGGCAGCACTCCCCTCCCCGCCGTGGTGCTGCCGCCGGCACTGTCGGGTCCACAGTGGGCGGGTGTGGATGTTCGACACCAGTGGGGACTGGCACCTCCTTGGGTGCTTTCTGTCCCACCCAGCTGCTGCCCCCGTTGCCGAGGCACCCCAACACCCTGAGCTCGTGGCGACCATAGCCACACAGACCAGCTTTCTCAGCGTCTCCCTTGGATCTAGTGTAGCTGGAAGTTGTGTGCAGAAAAGGATGGAGAATCATGGATGCAATATGCCTGTTCCTCGCCTTCCTTTCTCTTCAACGATTTTTTTTTTATAATGAACTTTTCCTGCAGCCACAGATCGCTGTTTATCCATAATGCATTAACATTTAAATCATATAATCACAGAACCTTGTGGGTTGAAAAAGACCTTTAAGATAACCGAGTCCAACCCAGCACTGCCCAGCCCACCACTGACCCATGTCCCTGAGCGCCTTGTCCTCACGGCTCTGAAACCCCTCCTGGGATGGGGACTCCCCCCTCCCTGGGCAGCCCCTTCTAGTGCCTGATAAACCAGTCGCACTTGCTAATGGGTTTATTTTTGACTTCAAGAACAATACAGTATAAGAAGCCAAGATAAGAACCTCTATTGCATGCCTCCAATACCAGATCAGCGTTTAATAACCTTGTCAAAATGCGTCCCTGTAAGGCAGGATGGCTCCTGCCCAGCAGGCAGGCTGGAGCCGGGGGTGGGCAGGGAGCAGCATCATGCCCACAGGGATGTAGGGATGCAGTCAGCGGTCCAGCCGGCAGGACACCCATCCCAGGGTGGGCACACGTGCCACATTTCTCACCACTTGTATCTCCGGCTGCTCTCCCACAGCCCTCCAGAGCTAACCACATAGGCAGGGAAGGGATGCAGGAGGAACAGTCCCCGAGAAGGAGGGCGTCACAGCCCGCCGGTGAGCTGCCGGCCAGCCTGCCACCTTTAAAGGGGGGCACACAGACTGTCCCTCGCACCCCAACCCAGCCCGTGGATGCTCCTGCGCTGGGAACAGCCTCAGGCTGTTTTCAGCCCAAGCACAGTGTTCCCCTCCGTAAAATTCAGGAGCTGCTAATTGCATTTTGGATGACTCTCCCAAGCGCTCTCCAGGAATGCGGCAGCGTTTTACCCACAACAGGCTTTTTCAACAATGTTATCATAATTCAGTTAGTTAAAAGTAGCACTCAGTGCAAATTTGGGTTTGTTCACACACACAGAGCAAAGCCAGCTCTCCTCTCCAGCTCCAATCTCACCTTGGCTTGACAAAAAAACCCCAAACAGATGCGTAACAAGGCTTTAAACAGAAACTGCAACGTGGGCTCCCCAAGCAGCTCCCCACGCAAGCCTTCGCAGAGAGGTTTTGGGGAAGAAGCTGTGAACTACGGCCACGCACAACGAGTGCGCCAGCGAGAGATGCCGAGGGCACGGCACCCCCCACGCCCGCGCTGCCGTGCCACTCTGAGATTGCATCTAAACCCGCCTTGTGCTTGGTGATCGTAAGCTTTGGCTCGACAAGCGACTTCTACACCGACAATGAACCCAGCATAGAGGTTTCTGATGGGGAGAGCTTTGGTGTAAATAGTATCTGCGGCTGGAAGCAGCAAAATCCCTTTGCCCAGCACCGCCCGGGCGGGCTCTCCACCCCTGCGCTCCCCGAGCCCCAGCCCCATCTCAGCCCACCTGAACAGCCCAGCAGATCACATTATTTCAGAGCAAGCAAACCGCAGATAAGCTCTTTAGAACAAAAAGTAAGTGTCCTTCAGCGCAGAAATTATATTAGAGAGAGCCTCTTCTGGGGCTTGCACAAATGGGAGAGGTTTCAGGAGTATTTAATATGGTTTTCTTCTTCGGATTGTAATTCGTGATCCCTTAGGAGAGCAAGTGCATGAGGAACCACCTCCCACTGAGTAGTGCTCTACATAAAGCACAGCGAGCATAAAGGTATCCAGGACAAGTAACAGGTATCCATGGAGAAGGCAGCTGGGCATTTCTGCCAGGCTTTAAGCAGCCAGAACATCTGCTGGAGGCAGGTACCCTGCTGAATATTATTTTAAAAATATACAGAAGAGTTACCAATTGGCTGCTGACAAAAACTACTGACAATATCATTAATCATGTATTGAGGATGACCATGCAGGGAAAGCTGGTGTTGCCAGTTCATCTGATGAGGGAACTAAGCAGAGAAAATAAGTTGCTACATAAAACCAATGGCTAAGACTTCAAGACAACAGGCAACATACCCTCTTTAAAGCACCCTGGGGACCAGAGACCCTGTATCAGCCTGGGAGACATCGGCCACTGCCACCAAGGTGTTTTCTCGGCAGAGCTGGTACACCTCTGTGGAAAGCCTGCTCCCCCCTCATTAAAGACGTGTGATGGAGTGCAGGAAAAAGTATTTCTGCCCTCATCCAGCTATGCAAAAAATCAAGAACACCATGTATTAAACTGTAAAACAAAAAACAAAACAAACAAGAAAAAATCCCAAACAGAAAATAAAAATTTCTGACACACACACCACACCACACCCCCCCCCAACCCGTATTAAGCTGTAAAACAAAGGCCACGTGGGTATTAATAAATGTAAGGAACACAATGCTGACTAAGTGTTCAGAATTACCAAGGGGTCCCACTCCCAGCTGAGCGCAAATTCTCCACGTGGGCAGGACTGCGAACGCTGCAGCCCGTGGCAGCCTGCATCGCCTACTCCGGTTCACGACCTCTTCCAGGCCTGAGGTGAAAACACACTGTATGATACTTCGAGCCCTGACCCAGACCCTGAGCATCCCCGAGGACAAGCCAACCCACGGCTGCCATGAGCCATCTCACAGCCACCGGGCTTGGGGGTTCCCCTTTCAGAACACCCAGCGAGCCGCACGCGCCAAAACCAAAGATAGTTCCAATTTTCTCCATCAAGGCTTGGCAAGAACCAGAAAAACGTGCACAGCTTACTAAGAAAGCAGATTCAGCATCTTTTGTGTACTCAGACTGAGATGCTAAAGCCAAGAGGACAGGGAATATTCAGGAATATTTAGGAAAGAAATCTTTGTGCAGGTCGTGGTGCAGAACCAGGGGTGGGACGTGAGAAGCAGCACCTAACACCCTCTGCCCGGTGCGAGGAGTTACACAGGGATGAGCAGCCCCACTGGGACCAGTACGGTTTAACATCTTCATCAGTGACATGGATGATGGCATCGAGGGCACCCTCAGCAAGTTTGCTGATGACATCGAGCTGTGTGGTGCGGGGACACGCTGGAGGAAGGGATGGCATCCACAGGGACCAGGACAGGCTGGAGAGGTGGGGCTGTGCCAACCGCATGGAATTCAACAAGGCCAGGGGCAAGGTCCTGCACATGGGTCAGGGCAATCCCAGCACAAGGACAGGCTGGGAATGGATCGAGAGCAGCTCAGAGGAGAAGGACTTGGGGGTGCTGGGGGTGAAGAGCTGAACATGAACCGGCCGTGTGCGCTGGCAGCCCAGAAACCAACCGGATCCTGGGCTGGATCCAGAGCAGCGTGGCCAGGGGGACGAGGGAGGGGATTCTGCCCCTCTGCTCCGCTCTGGGGAGACCCCCCTGGAGTGCTGTGTCCACCTGGGGAGCCCTCAGCATCAGAAGGATATCGACCGGTTGGAACTAGTCCAGAGGAGGCCACAGAGATGCTCCGAGGGCTGGAGCCCCTCTGCTGTGAAGAAAGGCTGAGAGAGCTGGGCTTGTTCAGCCTGGAGAAGGGAAGGCTCCGGGGAGACCTTATAGCACCTTCCAGTACCTGAAGGGGGCTACAAGGAAGCTGGTGGGGGCTTTTTCCATGGCAGGGAGTGACAGGACAAGGGGTAACAGGTTTAAACTGAAAGCAGGGAGATTGAGATGGGACATCAGGAAGGAATTCTTCCCGCAGAGGGTGGGGGGCACTGGGACAGGTTGCCCAGAGAAGTTGTGGATGCCCCATCCCTGGGAGTGCCCAAGGCCAGGCTGGATGAGGCTTGGAGCAACCTGGTTTGGTGGAGGGTGTCCCTGCCCATGGCAGGGCGGTTGGAACTAGGTGATCTTTGAGGTCACTTCCAACCCAAACCATTCCATGATTCTATGATCACCGCCCGCTACAGCCACACCAAACCATCGACACAGACAGGCACAGGAGATTGAGTCTGATGCTCTCACTGGTCAGGCAGAAAGAATTACAGTGTGATGGCTAACGGCCATCGCTGACCCTGCAGGCCAGGAGAGCGGCTCCAAAACTGGTCTTGGGCTTTTGAAGAGCTGCTCTCCTAATGGAAACCACACCTGGAAATCTTAGTTCTGGAGCCTTTTTTCACAGCAAGCAAGCAAGGAAACAAGAAAGGGGATAATAGACCATAACTCCAGGTAAGATCAACTGTTATGCCTCACATGTACGTGATGTGGGACACAAAATGTTAAAATAGGATTAATAATGAAGTCCACCCTGCACAGCACTTTTAACGAGTATCTAAAACTATGAGTAAATAGTTCACAGCTATTCAGCAGCTTGCAGAAAGTGACCTCACATACAGTCCAATCATCCACTTCGTTTATTATGCTCTCCCAATCCCAATAAATTACATTTTCCTCTTCTTTTTAACAAACTCACTCTTGTAACTATGAACCCAGTAGTAGTGATAGCATGCCTCCACTTGACCATGCATCCTAAACCCCGATGTGCATTCGGTACCACCCTGGATCACTGCTCTGCCCCCGAGCTTCAGCAGTTATAAACTGCCCCGAGGGCCAGCAGCAATGACTCCCCAGCCCGGGTGGAGCCAGCCCTGCACTGGGGTGAAGAACAAGCCAACTACAGCTGGGCTACACAAAGCAGACCAGAATAGGTCGATTTTTGACAGGCTTGCAGTCAAGTAAACCCAGAATAAACACTGGGAAACAATACAAAATGTCACACAAGTCCAATGTGCCAACTGGGTGGATGAACTGCAAATGGTTTCAAACCAGCTGACTAGAGGTGCGTTATTAATACAGAACACTGCACATGCTGTTTTGTGAACGACGACTGAGCCATTTCTGAAAAACTTCATTCTCAGATTTAATTCTTTTATTCTATTTCATAGAATCATGGAATGGTTTGGGTGGGAAGGGACCTTAGAGCCCGCCCAGTCCCACCCCCTGCCATGGGCAGGGACACCTTCCATAGCCCAGGGTGCTCCCAGCCTCATCCAGCCTGGCCTTGGACACTCCCAGGGATGGGGCACCCACAGCTTCTCTGGGCAACCTGTCCCAGTGCCCCCCACCCTCTGCGGGAAGAATTCCTTCCTGATGGCCCATCTCAATCTCCCTGCATTCAATATGAGAAATGCCAGGGGGGCCTGGGTGCAAGCAGCACCCGGATAAACGGAAACATCACCCACGCAGACCGCGGTGCACATGTGGACAGGACTGATGTGACTGCAGCATCTGAAACAGTCAGGGGGCGGAAAATCTTTTTTTCTCTTTCCTGACACTTTTGTAAGTTAGTGTAGTTTCAATATCAAGCTCTGGCTATGAGAAAAAAGTTAGAACAGAACGAGTCTTAAGGGACTCGGCTGCAGCGATGGACATAAAGAAAGAAAATGCATTTTTGTACCTAATGAAAGAAATAGATCTTCACAAGAGCCCTCTGCTGTGGTGGTTAACCAGATCCTTAACAGTGCGGGTTTCCCCCGCACTCCAGATTGCGACTCGCGTCCTCGATGAATTAAAAAAACCAAGCTTTTGGTGAGAGGCCGTACAGGTCTGCTCCTCCATATTCATTACACTACGTTACCACTCTATGATCTGGCCCAGCATCAGCCAACAAAAATGACCTGATAAGCATTAAAAAAAAGCAGCAAGAGACTCCTTAAGAGTTGCAACTCATCCTAGTGCCTTTATGTCCCCAACAGCCTTGGGAGGGGTCGTGAAATATTGCCTCTTCAGTAATTTCAATATGGAATAAAATACCTATACAGTTTTTAGCAACTTTAAAAGTCTGCATAAGTGATGACGCAAAAGCTAAAGAGGATGGAAGGTCTTGGTGAACAACCCAAGCTCACAGAGGACGACCACTTATTTTCTTCTTGGGAACACATGCAAATCTTTGACAGTTCAGGGGCATCCTGGAAACTCCCGAAGAGTACTTTTGACGCTTTGCATTAATATTGAAATGAAATTGCCACTATCACTCTTCCCTGTAACAATTCATAGCGAACCCCGCAAGAAATCATGTTCATGTATGAAGCGTGGGTAGTTCAGACTTCACCCTTTCCACCGTCACGTCCCTCTAATATGCTCAGAAGAAAATTGCCACCTGGCTGACAAAAGCACTTGCTGGGTGAGAAAACCCCACAGAAACTTGATGAGATACAGATACACACGCCCTCCCCCACGATATCCCTGGGCAGACCATTCCCCGTCATCGCACTAGTGCAGAATTTCGGAAAACCCTACCAAGAATGACATAATGCAGGTTGTGCCAAGGGGCTGACACACAGCATGGCACACCTGGTCCATCCGTCGGACTTGATGATCTTAAAGGTATTTTCCAACCTGAAATCAGGATTCCATGATTCTATACCCTTCTGAATTAGGACAGGTTACCTATAATCTGTGTGACAAAAAAAAAAAAAAAATCCCAGCTGCTTGCAAAAAAATCACAGCAAATTACGAGCCTTTATCTGTAAGGAGCCAATGAAGCTGAACTGGAAAGGTAAGAAATGGTTCATCTGGTTGCTCTCCCTTTACAGACCGCTCCCGAGGCAGCCCCTTGCTCCTAAGAATATTTCTACCGCTAACCTCGTGGTAGGATAACACCACTTTGGTGCTTATTTATGTGGATGGGTTAGGATTCGATTGCTACGCCTAGCCAGGGAGTGCTCGGTAACGAGCACTTGGTGTCTTCATAGCTGGATTCTCAGGAGAAAGAACGAAAACCTGGGTTTCCTAACAGGTAAGATTTAATAGCGAGTAAAACCACCTGAGGACTGAAGGATGCTGATGCTCAGCAGTGACTCTCCAGAATTTCCAACTGATGAAAAGGTGGGAATTTTTTTAATTTTGAAAATAAGAAAAATTCTCATTATGTGAAAGGAACACAGCCAAGTACCAACTGCTCTATCCCCTTGTTTTGCATCGATGCAAGGCTAATTAATCCTGGTGTACCAACCAAAGTCGAGGTGGAAGCACTGCACAGAGCTGGCTCCCAGCTGCAAACCTTTCCCAAGAACGCTTGGTATTTCCAGCTTTGCTTTGCACCCATGGATACCACAAACGCTTTTTTGCTGATGTGCCACCCCCTCGCTCCTCCGCTGCCTCAGAGGGTGCCCGATGCACCCACCGCCCTTCATTTTCACAAGACCCCGAGACGCACCGAGGGTAATTACAGCCCCGTCCCACTAACTGCCCATCACGGAAAAACACCGCACTAGGTAACCAAACCAGCAGCGGGAAGATGGCAAGGTCGCAAGCAAGGGCAAAAATGGATTTGTCACAGCAGATTGGGTCAAACAGCCTTAATTTCCTGCTAAGGCAGAGGAAGGGGGTGCCTGAGTAGGAGAGAGCGGGACTCCCCGCAAGAACACAACTTTTACAATTTATTTTGCAATAATATTAAAAAGTGGAGGAAAAATGAGAAAGATGCAGTATGTGAGAAATGGCTAAAAAGTGCAGCACTTGGAAGTAGGAGTATGCATGCCGCACCAATAGGAAATGGAAGAATTCCCATTTAATTCCCACTGAATTCCATTTAAGGCGACAGCCTTGCTGGAAACCCCACTCTGCTCCCCACAGCGGTCCCAGCTGCAGCTCGGCCGCATGGAAATGAACCCCTCCATCCTTTATAATGACCGGGCCTGGGATTTTGGGGGGTGTCCGGGACCAAAGTGGCTGAGTACCCCCAGCCCCTCGGGTGGTCCCATCCGGGCGTTAACACCATGGCCCCCCGGGGAATTGGGAATTCCCACTGCTGCTCCTGATGTTGCTCAGATTCGCTTGTTCTGTGCAAATGCAGCAGAAGAGACAACTTGGCCCGGCTGGATTTAAATTAGACCCACATTAGCAAGCATCACTTCTGAGGGCTTCACTCGGGGCAGGCTTAACCAACAAAGTCATCTGATGCAAACGGAGATTTGGGGACAACCCCGTGGAAAGAGCCGTCACAGCAAACACGGGCATGGCAAAACCAGTCATTCAAACTGCTTCAGCGACTAAAACTCTTCCTGAACTAACATAAAATCTTCATCAGCCATCCTCAGAAGAGTATTTACATTCCTTGTCCAAACCATTTTGCAGGAACCTTCTTATTGAAGGTATGTTGTGACCCACTTCCAGATCTGGGCAATAAAACGACCCTCGGATTCGTGATGGATCAGATTCGGAACCTGGCGCAACCCGTACGCACACGTGCATTGAACAGGTCTCTAGGCCAACCTTCTCGCGGATCCACAACAGCATCCTTGTGACTCCAGTACCAGGGCTAGTGTACCCAAAGCCTCTTTTTCTGTCCAGAAATGCGGAAGATCACTGAATTATTTATGTAACTCGTTAGGAGAGGCAGCGATGGTAAGAGGACAAGGCTAAAATGAGGAACTCTAATTTATACTTAGTAACAGAGAAAGCAATAGGAGACAAACAGCACAATTTGAGCACCGTAGCGTTTTCTTCTTCGTTTATGAATTTCTCAGAGAGAAGCAATTCGGGTCTATATTTAGCAAGCGGCATCTTCACATCCCTGCCTGCTGCTGACTTTACAGGAGTGAAGTATTCCCTGCCCAGCCGGAAAAATTCAAACCCTTTGCCTTCCAGGCATTTCCAACCCGAACAGCTCCGACCTGCCAGGGCTCGGGGAGATCCTGTCCCCCGGCACCCCCGTAGCCAAACCCTCACGCCTCCAGCTGCAGAAGGGACGTAGCCCGCAGGCTCATGAGATTTTTTTTCTTGTTTTCATATATTTTCTTGCTAGATAGCATTCGATTTCCCGGCGGCACGGTGCAGATTTATATCTGAGATCAAGTTTTAGTGCTCCTGAGTTTTGTGGATGATTGCACATGTCACTCCCCCAGAGATTACTACCTCACGCTTAGCCCTCCAATACTTATACATGGAAAAAAAATGAACTAGGCGTGTAGACAAGGTCCGCCTGTGCCAGCACTCACAGCAGAACATCAGCACAAGGCGGCTTGTTCAAGGAGAATGTATTCTGTTTGATTAAGCGTGAACAAGTATTTTTTGCAAAGACATGACTTGCAATGAATCACCAGTTACTCAGATTATATGTGGTGAAAGGAAAGCTCCTGCAGAGCTCCAGATTAAAACCACTATCGTTTGTCTCTCCCACATCTCCAAAGAGATCTAAGGGGAAACAGGAGAAAGAGCCACGAAGGCTTTGTGCAGGGAAATTCGGCGCTTTGGGGAATTGCTGCCTCACGCAGGAGCGGGGATGCGTTATTCCAAATACAACGGCTGCGGGTTATGTAAGGGATGCAGTCACCAAAACTCCTCTCCCAGTTGGGATCCACAGAGCGAGCACACAAACCCGGACACTTCTGCTACATTTTCCCAGAACCTTAAACCTTTTCACTAGCATAAAAAATGCCTTTATTTTTTCTCTCTCTCTTTTTGATGCAGCTGAGCCCTTTGGCTGTGCTGCACCTGAGCAGCAGCTGCAGGAGGGGCAGCGGGAAGCTGGGCGACAAGAGCCCCTGTTTCAGCACATCCTCGCTTTGACAGTGACAAACGTGTTTGCCTGCGTGACCAACAAATATTGTTTTTTCCACTGAGAGGTTTTATATAATGGCAGCATTGGAAAAAGATCTGCTGAGCTGCTAAGACCACAAGATTTTTAAATTACTATTTTATCACGTTTAGTTTATGCTTAAAAACAAATAAATAAAAAAAAAGAAGGAAATTAAAAAAGCCCCTTTCATTACACAGAGCTGCTGAACTCTTCTTTTCCTGTCACCTTCCCATCTAACACACCTTACTGATGGCTCAGCACTAAAGCAGCGGTGGAGTCTCTCTCCTGGGAGAGATCCAAAAGCCATCCTGAGCACCTGGGTCTGGGTGGCCCTGCTGAGCAGGGGGTTGGGCCAGATGACCTCCAGAGGCCCCTTCCAACCTCAACCATTTGTGAACCAGTGATATTTTGCAGAGAAGTGGTTCAGAGAAACGATTTCTAAGCGAATTAAACCACTGAGTTATCCCTGGTGAAAGCTGGCTTAGGTTCCCCAAGACCCCAGTCCCCTCCCACCGATGCAGAGGGTGAGGACTCCCCTCATCCCTTGACAAAGACCAAGACAAACAGGTCTACAACGCACGTGTGGGTCCATGCTCCACCAAACCCGAGGTACCGATGGCTTCACGCCATCCTCACACAGACAGGCAAACCCATAGCAAGCAAGGAGCGCTGACAGGAGCAATGCCGGCATGCACGGTGCTGTGCAGCAGTCTGCTCTGGGCCCCGAGCTCCTCACCCTACCTCTCCATCCCAATTTCTGCCCCGTTAATACAATGAGATGGATAATCCCTTACAAACAGCAACATCTGGCCACAAAAACTGCTGTAAGACAGTGGAGGAGAGCGAGAGGATGCACGAGGTATCCTTTATGGAGTCTACCAACTATCAGGCGATGCGATGTGTTGCTTGTGGTTAGTTCCTCAGTTAACTCCAGAGTATTTTCCCTCTTTGCCATCCTCTGCCCACAACACGTGGCCCACATCTGCACAAAACCCCCCAGATCCAAACGGTAAGATAGAAACAACAAATAGATTTTATGCTCCACCTTCAAAGCTGCTAAATTTGCACTGGGGTTTCGTCAAAGCTAAGCGGCCGTGAGAATACGGCGTAGGGAAAACATGTTTAAACAGCCCTCGAAATTATCTAAATCACGTTCGCTTTCAGTTCTGTGGAACAGTTCTTTGCTCACTCCAGTTGTTTCAGTTTTGAAATCATTCCCATTTATCTGTTTGAGAGAAACCTTCCCATGGAGACCCACAGTTCCATAATTCAAGCTATTCATGTTTTTCAAAGCAAAACCAGTGGAATATGCCTTTGATTCCATCTCTATTTATTTAATTTGAAAGCCTGGCAGGCTGTTTGATTTCTTTAATCAGAAAATTATGTTTAAAAGGTTTCCAGAACAACATTTAATGAGTTTGGAAAATGGATACATATACCATTCCTGCCAGGTTTCTGTACGTTTCAGGTTCTTATTAACTATTCATTTATTTTTTTAACAATTTCAGCAGCTTATCAGTAAGTCGCAGGATAATACAGCGATCGGAAGAGGCTGCGTAGTCCTAAACGCCTGCGGAGGCAAAGCCCCAGAAGGGGAATCCAGCGTCAAAGCTCATTCTCCCCACGAACACCACCCGGAAGGTCTGCTGACGACGGAGCTTGAAATTCTCCATCGCGATAACGTGAAACCAGGACAATAGGTTTGGAAAATAAGCGCTTTTGAGTGTTCTTCCAAATTATATGTTATCATAGTAATGGAGGGGTTGAATATGTATTAAAAATAATCCCAAATAATTAGCAATCACCCTTATGAATCATAACCAACTTGGAGTTCTGCAAAGCCATTTGAACGGGCTCGGCTGAGCTCAGCCCCGCTGCTCCTGGACCCCGGCTGCCTTCCCCTGCGGGTGCGCCGGGTCCCACATCCCACCTGCCAGTCTCCAAACAACCTCAAAGCTGTAATTAAGGAGGGTAAGGAAAGCATATAGAAATGTTCATATTACCCAGAAATTAGGGTTTCGGTGACGAGGCAGTAAATTAAGTTAATCAAGTTGGGAGGCATCTATGAGAAATCACTTTTTTATGATTTAATGAGAGAAGGCATCGGGAATAGTGATTTTAATCAGCCAAGTGGGATTTATAAGCAAGAAGATCCTGCTTAAACAACTCATTAGACTTCTCAAAAAAATCTTTACTGTCCCTGCAGACAGTCAAAACACGATTTATGGTATATATTTACTAATTCTCTAAATCCCATGGTAACACTGCATATCAAAAGTCACTGATTAAAGCAGAAAACAAAGTCAAAGAAAAAAAAGTATCTTCATAAGCACCTGCTAGAGAAAAACAAGAGGCTCCAAGTCCCTGTCCAAAAGCAGAGCTGACTCAAATCACATGCCATTAGGACTCCTAAATCCCTATTTATTATAAATACAAGGTGATCTTAGAGAAATATTCAATGCCTACTAATGCTTTCTATAATTTGTAAGATGCTTGCACCCTGGCCCGCACCAGGCAGCGACACTGGAGGGCTGGAACAGGAATAACACAGGAAATGGCAAAGAGAACAGGATCCTTCAGATGACTTGCCCTGAAACTTTGCTGTCCTGGTGTAACCCAACGGCTGTGACATGCCTCCCCAGGGCACCATGCCATCACACCCGAATGCAGAAACGCGACACTACTGCTAAACACATTTTTAAATCATGATTTAGGGAATTGTTATAGGCTGAAGAATGTATAAACACATTCAGAGCCTTGAATCCACCCCACGGATCCTTTCCTTTACACAGATGGAAAAAATTCTTTCCAGGGCGGGTGGGGAGCCCTGGGACAGGTGGCCCAGAGAAGCTGTGGATGCCCCATCCCTGGGAGTGCCCAAGGCCAGGCTGGATGAGGCTGGGAGCACCCTGGGCTATGGAAGGTGTCCCTGCCCATGGCAGGGGGTGGCACTGGGTGGGCTTTAAGGCCCCTTCCAACCCAAACCAGTCTGTGATTCTTTGATTCCAGTGACCACTTCTCTCTTATATTTCCTTTGTTGAACCAGAAGTCTGAGTTTAGTTTTTATGGGTATTTTTGCCTCCTTCAGTCCCAGAACAAAGGTTGCTTCTCTCATGTGACTACAATGAGAAGTATACCATGAAATAAATATTTTTGTTATTTATTATTATTCTCTAGCCATCTAATTCTTGACGTTGGGGCCAGCAGCCCTCCACAGGACACAGGAGAGGCACGCGAGTAACTCGGTGCTTTACAAAGGAGGTTGTAGATCTGAGCGGAATTTCACAGCACTTTCCAGGCAGACACAGAAAATAATTTCCTTAAAAAAAAAAAAAATCAAACCAAGAGTGTAGGCTGAAAGCGCTAGCTCCCCCGTTAAACCCTGCCAGTGGAGGAACTTTGATGAGTATGAAAGCCTTTTCGGTTAAATATGCTACAAATTACCGCTAGCAAAGATCCCGGGTAGGAGCCCGACGGAGCCCGGGCAGGGTGCTGCGCTGCGGTGTGCTCTAAGGACATGGCCGTGGGAGCACACGGCACAATTCCTGAAATTGCTGCATTTCTACGCCAGAAGGAAACCAGTTATCTCCATGGTACTGATGCTCTTCGAGCCAGTTTTACAGAAAAAGAAAATAAACCAGCAGCTTTAGAAAATTGGCTGTATTAAAGGTTCCTTAATGACGATGTGCAGGAGCCACGTTATTTTATCTGATCCTCTGAACTGGTTGCCAAGCAGGAGACGTGGCACGGAAGCCAAGCACCTCATCAAGCACTGGGGAAAGTTTCTCCTACAACTGCTGCTCTGCCCAGTGCACGTCTCCCCACTTGGGAACAAACACATCTGAGTGAAATAAACTGGTTTTATCGGGAAACGTGAGAGTTGGAGTCCAATTTTAAACCATTTATTCAACAGTTGCCAGGCAGGGTTTCCCAGGTGGAGAATGCTGCCATGGTCTGCAGCAGCATAGGGGTCCCGCTGTCAGGACATCAGCACGGGAAGGGGCATGCATCACCACCCCGCTTCAGTTTGGCTTTTGGACATCTTGTCTTTGGAAAGTAGCCAAATGCCAAGACTGCATCATCGTACAAATTCATCCATTCTCATTTTGTTCCAGTACTGAAATACTTCTGGGTTTCAAAAATCCAACTCACACCGGAGAAGCTGCGGGACCGACCCCACCGCATCTCAAAATCTTCACTCCCACAAATCATAGAATCATAGAATGGTTTAGGCTGGAAGGGACTTTAAAGCCCATTGAGTCCCACCCCCTGCCATGGGCAGGGACACCCTCCACTAGCCCAGGTTGCTCCCAGCCTCATCCAGCCTGGCCTTGGACACTGCCAGGGATGGGGCACCCACAGCTTCTCTGGGCAACCTGTCCCAGTGCTCCCCACCTTCTCTGGGAAGAATTCCTTCCTGATGTCCACATTCTCAATCTCCCTCTTTCCATTTAAACCCGTTGTCCTGGCTCTCCCTGCCATGGAAAAAGCTCCCCCAGCTTTCCTTTCCTGTACCCCCCTCCAGGCACTGGAAGGGGCTCTAAGGTCTCCCCAGAGCCTTCCCTGCTCCAGGCTGAACCCCCCCAACTCCCCCAGCCTGTCCCCATGGCAGAGGGGCTCCAGCCCTCGAAGCATCTCCGTGGCCTCCTCTGGCCTCACTCCAACAGCTCCGTGTCCTCCTGCTGTTGGGGGCCCCAGAGCTGGAGGCTGAACTGCAGGGGGGGGGGTCTCACCAGAGCGGAGCAGAGGGGGAGAATCCCCTCCCTCGCCCCCCTGGCCACGCTGCTCTGGGTCCAGCCCAGGATCCAGTTGGCTTTCTGGGTGGCCAGCGCACACGGCCGGCTCATGTTCAGCTTCTCATCCCCCAGCACCCCCAAATCCTTCTCCTCAGGGCTGTTCCAAATCCATTTTCCACCCAGCCTGTCCTTGTTCTCGGATTGCACAAAATATGAGGCACCACAGCTGAGGTCTGAGGCAGAGGCCATCAGAAAGGACTCCCACACCACCCGAAGCGCTGAATGGCACGTAGGAGCATCTCCTGAAGCGTCGGCTGGGCTGATGCCAGGAGCATAAGTCACCCCATACATAACTCAACCTTCCTCTCCTCTCAGCCCTGGCTCTGGTCCTTCCTGGGCTTGTCAGGAACAGACATATAAAGAAACCTTGAACCCCTCTCTGGTTCGGTTCAGACCAGTCCCCACTTCAAACACGCGCAGCTGTAACTTGGGCTCATTTGCAAATCAGTCACAGTTTGTTTAATCTTCCTCCAACCTACTTCCCACAGGCTGCATATCCATCACCCGCAGGGCTCTCCTGAACGACACACACACCAGTCGGGCTCGTTCGGCCCCCGAGACCCACCGCCACCACCACCGCCCTCTTTCCAGCCACACACTATTAACTGGAAAAGCCTTTTCAAAGGTATGACCTGCTCCCTGACTTTCTGAGACAATAAAAAACCCTCAAGGACCGTTTTTACACCTAACCAAAAATAGCTCCCTGGCTTCCAAACAACTGCGAGCGATTCCTGTTCCTTCCGTGCCAGCGGACACTGAAGGGTCGCACTGCACTTCTGGTATCGTGTACACACTACGGCGAGGGCAGGTAAGTGTCTTACACCGAGGAGGAAGAAAGCGCAGACTGATTGTCCTACCGCCTTTATCTACAAACCATCCAACGGTGCAAGCTGCACGTTGTTTTGGAACTATTCCAATAACCCCTTTCAAATTATTGCTGGGGTCCTGGGTGGCTGTGGGCTCTTAGATGCCAAAGGCGAGTTAAGATACAAGTTTGATGGAAGATTTTTGCCACATATTAGAGAAGAAACCTGTTTTGCACAACATGAGCAAAGAGCAAGACCTAGGTCTCACCAAATGTGTTTTAGCTTTAGGGTGAACGACAGGAGAGGTGGAAAGTGCCATAAAGTATCAGCTGGGAGAACACCAGGAAAGACAGATGGGTCCAGACTTTCCACAAGTTTGAAGCCAACTAAGTGTCCAGCCCTCCTCTCTTAAAAAAAATAAGGGCATCCTTTAGACAAGACAGCCCCTTCCCTCGTGTCTGTTCTTGTTTTCCTTACCTGAGCAAGGCTCAGCAACTGCTACCCACTGGAAACCATCAGTGTGCGATAAACCCCCAGTGCTTGTGCCAAAGGCAGTGTCATGACAAGGGCCTTTTCCTCCTCACCACCACCCGCATCACCTCCAACTTCATCTCTACATGCTCCCGCTATTGACGAAATTGCTTCTCCTCCAGCCCAGCTGCCCTCCAGCTCTATGCTCTCCTCCTTTCTCATTTATTCTCATTTTTAAAGATATTTTTAACTTTAGAACCCTTTCATCCCTCCATGTTTTATCAAGATAGAGCACATTTTGCTCTATTTTACCCAATATTCATCTCATCTTATAAAACTAGGTCACAAAATTTACAAGCTTATATGAGTTAGGCTTTAGAGATCCAGACAACACTGCCTTATTTTTTTTGTTCTCTGTATAATGCCTAAGTCTGAAATATTTACATAAATAAACTCAAAAGTATACAAACACACCACTTCATTTTAAGATTCTAAGGAGTTATTTACAAAATGCCTTCTCTTCAAACATTTCTATTTTAAGAGAGTACTACTAAGAAAAAATCCCCAACAACCTGCAGTCCTCTGGTTGGCATATCAGCCCTAAAATCATAGAGCCATGGAATGGTTTGGGTGGGCAGGGACCTCAAACCCCCCCAGCCCCACACCCTGCCACAGTCAGGGACACCTTCCATAGCCCAGGTTGCTCCAAGCCTCATCCAGCCTGGCCTTGGACACTGCCAGGGATGGGGCACCCACAGCTTCTCTGGGCACCTGTCCCAGTGCCCCCCACCCTCTGCGGGAAGAATTTACACGAGGCAGCTAGCAGGGACCTTTTCTTGAAATATCAGGGAGTGTTGCTTGAACACGGACAATTCACCTCTGTTGCCCTGTGCTGGTTTTGGCTGGAAGAGAGGCAATGTTTTCACAGCAGCTAGTATGAGGCTGTATTTTGGATTTGTGCTCAGGAAAATGTTGAGAACACACTGATGTTTTCAGCTGTTGCCAAGCAATATTTGCATTAAGCCAAGGACTTTCACAGTGTCTCAAGCTGCCCCTGTGTTCCCAGCTTTTTCTCTACAAGAAGCTGGGAGCGGACACAGCCCGGACAGCTGACCCCAACTGACCAAAGGAACATTTCATGCCATCAAACGTTATGCTCAGTATATAAGCTGGGCGAGTTGGCTGGGAGGGGAATCGCTGCTCACTGACTGGCTGGGCATCAGCTGGCCAGTGGTGAATGGTTGTATCATTTTTATTTTTCCTCCCTTTTTTCCTTTTTTTCATTACATATCAGTAGTAGTAGTAATAGTAGTTTCATTACATATTATTTCTAGTAGACGTATCATTATTTTATTTCATTTATTTTCAATTATTAAACTGTCCTTATCTCAGCTCATGAGTTCTATCCTTTTTTTCCTCCAATTCTCTCCTACACCCCACCGGGGGAGGTGAGTGAGCGGCTCTGTGGTGTTTAGTTGCTGACTGTGGCTGAACCACAACATATCCCCAGCCTCCCTGGGCAACAGGCTGAGCTACTGGAATGCTGCAGCATGAGACTCTCCAAGGTGACTTCATGTGCCCCAGAAATGTTGGGACACCAGTATACGGACCGAAAAATGACCAGATACTCTGAACATCCCGCCGCAAGCGCTGCCCTGCGGCAGGGTAGCGAAGCCGCAGGGAGCACAGCACAACCGAACCCGCATCCCCCACCCTGCACCACCGAGCCACAGCGGCAACCGCCACGGAGGTTTCTCTGCCTTGCTGGGAGCACCAAAGCGCATCACCTTGGTAACAGACACACTGCCAAAAATGCCTCAAACATTCCCATTTTGCAGGAAAATACAACTTTGGCTGTCTCGAAGCCTTTGCAAACTTTGACCGTGCCGTTGGATTAAAAGGCAACCTGAAGCACACAATTTTTCCAACGCAGAGGGTACAACCTGCGGGGTGACATCTGTTTCACCGAGCGTTTGCCGTCTCTACTCACCCGTCGTTTCCACGATGCCCTCCAGGATGACGACAATCTCAAACTGCTCCGTTTGCATGCTGCGCTGGGAGAGGTCGTAGAAGGGGCTCTTGGCATCTATCACGTGGCAGATGGTGAGTGGAGACACGAGGAAAAGCTGGTCAGCCCCCGTGCTGAAGCCCACATCCAGCTCCAGCTGATCGAGCGGGAGGAATTCACCCTCGGGGGTCTGGCGGGACTGGACAGGCAACAAGGGAGAGACAGAGAGAGACATCACTGCTAGAGCAGCCATCACTGAGGCATCCCGATAGCATCCCAACAACGCCCCGCATCCCTGACAGCGCTCTGCACCACCCACCACACGAGGCAAACCCCGGGCCAGCCACATGGCCACAGCACTGGCTGTGAAGAGCCGGGATTAATTATTTCTAACCCACATCTAACTGAAATTGCAGCCCGCCAACATAGGAGACCTCGAAAACCACCAGCCACTGACCCCAGTGATGGCTCTGCCACCGACCTACAGCATCACCCACCAGGAGACGATGAAGCCAGCACCCATCCCACCCACCCCATACCCAGCTTTGCATGCCATCCATCCCTTGCACAGTGTGCCCAGAGGGGTGTACCCAGACAAGGTCCCTGCCTAGGGGCTCAGACAAGGGGACACCTTCCCCTTGAGATACCCAAAACCTCACAGAATCCACACTGAAACGCAGATGAGGGCTCACAGCCACCTCTGGGATCCCTCCCGTGAGGGACCATTCACAGAGAAACTCCTCACAGAAAGTAGGAGCAGTCAGATTAATTACCAGCCTTTCCCGTACGAGCCAGCTCTGCAGCACGGGCTAACAACCACCTCCATCAGCCCCAAATCGGCTGAGCGCACTGTTCTCCGGGGAAGCTTTTCCATCGCTGTCCTTTGGACGAAAGAAGCTGGAGATGGGGATGCTGCTACTGCTTTCGTTAGAGCTGCCCGCTAAGACACTCGGAACTACTATTTAACAGCTACGTAACGAGTCCATCAATCACACCTAGAGCTGTGTGTGATTCAGCACGCCGGCTCGCTGCAAGCATCCCTGGCCCGAAAGGAGCTCTGTGGTCAGCACAGCCCTGCCCAAACCCACCCTCCTGGGCTTTTATTTCTTCTCCCGGTGGTATGAATAGGCAGGAACAGAACATTATAGCCCTCCCTGGTCATTATTTTTATTATAGATTTTTCTATTCTTTGCTATCCAGATGTAAAAAAGAAGCGTTACAAACTGTTGCGTTCATCACACACAGCCAAAGCCCAACGTTACATCCCAACTTGAGATGCATTTTCCCCATTCCCAACGTTTTGAGCTGGTGGGAAACTTCCCATATTGAGCAACACCACCGACTTGAAATGGGATTTTTTTTTTAATGAAGCATGATTACGCTTGCAGAAAGCAGCATAATATTCCCTCTAACTTGTCCTCTGTTCCATGACTCAGACCCGCTGCACTGTGTATGTAACTGGGGGCCAGGGGTAGATGCCCCGTCAGACAGGGACCAGCACAGCATCACCTCCGGACTACGAGGGCTCCCACGAGTGACACCAGCGACTCCCAGACAAACCCTGTCCCGTAAAAAAGCACGGCGTTTTGGGGAGCGGGACGATGCCAGGTGCCACCGGGATGCAGGGCAGCCCCATCGAGGGGTGCAGCCGCCCTGCCACGGGGGTCGGCAGCGGTTTGGGAGCCTGGCAGCAAACGGCAGCAGAGCGAAACCGGATTATGCGCCTCGCTTAGGATTTGGTTTCTATTTTTAAAATTCTTCCTGAATGGTGGCTGGATTGGAAGGAAATTTAATCCCAAACAATCGCGTGTTTCACCGCCCCGAAGTTTCAGCTACGAAACACACTTTGGTTTTTGTGTGTGAAAATTCAGATCTATCCCACCTGCCTCTGCTACCCCGTCCCAGAGTATGCCTCCCGCTTTTAGATAAGGACATCAGAGCTGAGAAACATCTAGAGCACATCTGCATAAACATCCCGCCGGCGGGGTTTTGTTTGTTCTTTCTTCAGCGAGAAGTCTATTTTTCAATAAAAAGAAACACAAGCAAAGCACCGAGGAACACCCGTAAGCAGGGCAAGGAGCAGCTTCCATCAGACAGCCCGCACGCCCCCAAGATCGTTACAGCCGCAGGGGAGCGGAGGACGGGCCGTTTCGGGGGGACACCGAGACCTGCCCACCCAGCTCAGCCTTGGGACGGAGGAACACAGGTCAGACCCAACGAGACGCAATTAGGAATTGCACGCATGGGGCTTCGTTAGGAACGCTAATGGTTTGGGAAAACCTTTAAAGGTCCGGTGGTAAAATTGTTGCTAGTTTACCCAAAAAGTTTTGGCTTTACACGGCACTTCTCCGTGGATGCTTCCAAGAAATACCCAGCAGTACCTGCCCTGAAATCTTAGTCCGAACCAACCAGCCAAAACTCTTTCCCTACCAAAGGAAAGGAGGACAAAGCAGGATGAGCTATTACTTTTGGAGAAAAAAAACCCACAACAGATGGAAAATGGTGAAAAAGAGAGATTTAAAGACAACATGATGCTTGAGGGACACACGAATTCCAGAGACAGAGGCACGAACTACAGATGAGGGGGAAGAAAATGATGGGGAAGAAAGGTTATGGGCTGCTGCCTGGGTGCCATGAGCTGTCACCGCTGCTGCGGTGCGGAGGGACCCTGCTCCCACTCCCACGGCTTCGTCACGCTAACACCGCTCCCACTGGAGCTCACGGGAGCTCAGGGAATCTACCACATCTGTCACAGAACCTTCCTATTTTACAGCTGCAGTAAAACCAGGTGGTACCTTACTCAGCTGTGATGTACACCAAGTAAGATTGCTTCTGCCCGGAGGGAACTGAGATAAAGGCTGAGGGCTAAAAGGGTACAGACAGCCCAAACATCATTTTACAGCTACTCCTGAGTCACAGGTGGTGTTCGACCCAAGGCGGGGAGAGAGAACTCCTACTATTGACTATTTGGCTATTCGAGACAATACATCTGTAGGAAGAAACGACCTTGAGTGACACTTTTTGACTCAATGTCAAGTAGGGAGGAAAGTACAGGGCTTCTAAGTTCCATTCAACTTCTTGGCAATCCTGGAGATTCCTTCAAAAAAGTGAGTATTACAGGGAGTAAGTCTTTGCACTAACTTGCCGCTTTGAAAGGGTTCATATTTGGTTTTTTCTCTAGTATGGTCTAAGCTTACCAGGAAAAAAAGAAAAACAAAAACATTAGAAATAGTGTATTGAGATTTCCAATTTTACACAGGTGTTTCCAAGCAGAATAACCTTTACCAAAGAGGAAGCCTTTCAGCAGAAAACCTGTGAGCAGCCCTGCCCTCCTCCTTCTGCGATGAACGGGCAACAAACATTACATGCAAACCAAAGCAGAGACACTGAAGCAGCAATAACCCCCTGCCACACGCCCGTCGGAAAGACTGTCCGTGCGTGGCAGCACTCCTGGACGAGAGATCGCTCTCCCTGCTGCAATCCCTTTTTTTTGGCCAGGAGGCTTGGCCACGCACTGCTCCCCCCCGGCAGCGAAGGGATGCACCATGCAGACCTTTGGGGGATGCACAGAGCCAGCTCTCACTGTATTCATAGAAAAGCCACCTTTTAGCCCTTTATTAACCTTCTCCCTCCACATTTATAGCTGCCGTGTGCACGTATATTTGTACAGGGGTGATGCCCCAGGATGCCAGGACAGCTTGCTTTGTTGGAGCTGCTGCTGTGGCAGGTTTCCTGGGCTCCTCTCAGTTCCCTGCTGGATTTTACCCAGCTGCAAAGCCTTCACCCACAAACACCAGCACTGCCCTCACAAACGCAGAAGAAACGACCTACGAAGCTGCTCTTTCACCTATTTAAAGTTCAGGAAATTTTGTGGAGCTGCACTAAGTCGTAAGCTCCAACTTTTAAAATTCCCCCTGTGGCACGTCTGGATACAAAAAGGGCTAATTTCAAAATCTGTAATAGCGATGACTCGTTTTGACTATTTAAAGCTATTAAAGCTCCACGTTAACCGTGACAGCCTGACCTCTCCCCAGCCAGGATGGCCTCGTCGACAAGGCAGTCGGAGGACCCGTATTGCCTTCCAAAGCCCAGCTGATTATTTACCAGGCTAATTGCATTCAATTTACCCCTCTAAACTGACAGGGGGAAACAATTAGGGATAGCTCATATCAGGGAAAAGTGTAACTGAGATTCCAGCTGGCTATTCCAGACAGAAAGGCAGCGGAAGAGACGCCTCCAGGTCAGCTGCAGCGAGAGCATCTTCACCGATGTCAGTCCCCAGCTCGAGAATCAGCTGGGCATGGCAGGAAGAAAACGGGTGAAATGATGCTGCTTCCCTAAATTTCTCCCCCCTGACCCTGCTGACCCTTTGGCCGCAGATTCCTTCACGGTTTAAGCTGCAGTGGGGATTCTGCAACCCTCACCAAACGCAGCGACGACCCTGCCTGCAAAACCCTCGTCGGAAACAGGTATTTGGGCCAAAACACAACTTCAGAAGCCTCCAAGCAAAACGTACTTGTGCTTCCCTGGATCAGGGCACAGCAGAGAGGGGACGAGCATCCCTCCACGGAGGGCAGTCAGGGGAGCAGGGAAGGAAGCAGGGCAGCCCTCCAAGGGGGTCCCTCCCAGGCAAGAGGGCCCTGCACAGCATCCACACCGAGGGCAGGGCACCCACATCCCCTGCCAGCCACAGAAACATGCGGGATGCTCTGCTTGCGTCAAACGTCACCCGAGACGTCCCCTTCCACCCACACCACATTTGTTTCATCTCCCCTATGTATCTGTGGCCGATGTAGTGAGACTCCAGTATTAACACTGAATTTTCTCTAGGCATGCAGAGCCATCAGCATGACTTCTGAATGCCTCATCCTGGCATTCTGCTTTCCATGAAGTTCATGGACCACACAAATAAAGTTCTGACCGACTGGACTCACCGTTACCCAAAAGGACATAAATAAAACTGTTTACCTTTCTGCCATAAAATGCAAGGAATTTGAGCTATAAAGTGTTTACTTGTCAGAGAAAGCTCGCATTTTATACAAATATATAAATATGCACATAAACCCAGTGCTGAATATAACCGTTATCCTACAAGGCTGCCGGTAAATCAGACGGTTGACTGATCTGGAGCCCGACGGCCGAGCCCAAGAAGCATCACGGGGACACGGAGGCAGCCCCAGGCAGGAGCAAGGGATGGCGAAGCTCTCCTGCCAAAAGGGTGCTTGGGGGGGAAGGCCGGCAGAGCAACGGTGGGGGACACAGAGGGGGACACAGGGGGCCCAGCAGCGGCCGCGGGGCGAGCGTGGCAAGGCACAGCACTTACTTTGAGCAGCTTGCAGCGGATCTGCGCCGAGACCATGTGGCTGTTGCGGAGGTTGCCCACCCTGAACATGAGGGTGAGCTTGCCGTCCCGCATGGAGATGGCGGCGTGCTCGCTGAACATGAGCGTCTCGGCCCTCTTCTTGGGCTGAGACATCTTGATGAACATGCAGCCGATGAGGAAGGCGTCCACGATGGAGCCCAGGATGGACTGGAAGAGGAAGAGGATGATGCCCTCGGGGCATTTGTCCGTGATGTAGCGGTACCCGTAGCCGATGGTGGCCTCGGTCTCGATGAAGAAGAGGAAGGCAGAGGGGAAGTTGTAGACGTTGGCCACGCAGGGGGTGTAGCTGTCGTCGTGCGCCTTGTTGAGGTCGCCCCGCATGTAGGCGATCACCCACCACATGGAAGCCATGAAGAGCCAGGCCACGGTGTAGGTGAGGATGAAGATGAAGAGGTTCCAGCGCCACTTGAGGTCTACGAGGGTGGTGAAGAGGTCCGAGAGGTACCGGCTGGTCTCGCCGCCCAGGTTCCCGTGCTGCACGTTGCACCGCCCGTTCTTGTCCACGAACCGCTGCCGCTTCCCCCGCGGGGCCGCCCGGGGCGGCGGCAGCCCCCCGCCGCTGGCCGAGGTGCTCACCACCTGGTAGTCGTCCCCCAGCTTCCGCCGCAGCGCCGACATGCTCCGCTCCGCGCTGCTCCGCGCCGCCCCGCGCAGCGCCGCGCAGGGCAGCCGAGACCGGCTCCGCCCGGCCCCGCGCCCTGGCACGGCACAGCCCGGCCCGGCTCGGAGCCCCGGCACGGCCCGCCCCGGCCCCGCCGCCGCTCTGCGGGCGCGGAGGCACCGCTCTGCGCGGCCGCCACCCACGCGGAGCCGGCGGCAGGGGCGGCGCGGCCCCGGGCAGGGAGCCACCCGCTCCGCTCCGCCCCGCGCAACGCCCCCCGCGCACCACCCCTGCTCTTCACCCGGCGCTCCGCCCCGCGCAACGCCCTCCGCAGCCTCAGTGCACCCCTCCCCTTCCCCCTCCCCTCCCCTCCCACCTCCCCACCGCAGCTCTCCCTCCGCGCATCCCCCGCCGCGGTGCCCCGGTGCGTGCTGCCCCCCCCGCTCCCCGCGGAGCCCCGCGGAAGCTGCCGCGAGGGGAAAGGCGAGGCCGGGGGTGTGTGTGTGTGTGTGTGTGTGTGTGTGTGTGTAAGGGAAGGCGGGATCCTGCATAATTCCCTTTATTTCCACTTCTTGTCCCCGCAGCGTTCACTGCACAGGGCGGGGATGGACTTTTCCACCCCTGTATCCCTTCAATCCGCGCTGGGAAAAAAATACTGGAAAGAGTCAGAAAAAGGACAAGGAAAATGTATGGTCAGCAAGGGGAATTAGTGGGATTCAAAGTACGCGGTGAGGAGAGCAAAAATTCTGCCAACTGGGTGGCCAAATACACGGAAAGCTGAGTTTTTGTCTTCCCGTGTTCGGGGCAAAGCTGGGCCCTGCGGCCCCGCCAGCGGCAGGGTTTCCCCAAATTTCGGGGCTTCCTGGGTCATGGGGTCAAGGCATCCAGCCTAAGGGATTGTAAAACGGATGGATTTGGGTATCCCTCGGCGCTAACAGCCGTTTTTAATAACTGAAAATACGGGGAAGTTTCCAAAGAGATTTCAGATCCAGAGCAGGAGAAAACCAAACTCCCGTATTTTCAGAGTAAACGAGAGTGGCCGATCAGTAACGGCGTGTAGGGCGTTAAAGGAGGGGCCGGCAGCGGTTCGTCAGCTCCCGTTTGTGGAAAAGAGGTGTTTCACAAATAACCTGCTCTGCCCTTCGGCTCGAGGAGCAGAGCGGTGAAAGATGAGCGGCCGCGAGCGTGCGTGGGGTGAAGGCACAGGGTACCCAGGGCACACTGTAGCCAGGGCAAGCGGTACCCAGGACATGTGGTACCCAGGGCACGCAGTACCCAGGGCACATGGTACCCAGGGCATGCTGTGACCAGGACACATGGCCCGCAGGGCATGCGGTACCCAGGGCACGCTGTAGCCAGGGCAAGCGGTACCCAGGGCACATGGTACCCAGGGCATGCTGTAACCAGGACACATGGTATCCAGGACACGCGGTACCCAGGGCACGCTGTAGCCAGAGCACGCCATAGCCAAGGCAAGCGGTACCCAGGGCACATGGTAGCCAGGACATGGGAAGAACTCAGGCAGAACTACACAAAAATTGTGTTGTGATCAGAAAGTCTCATGTCATGGAGGTTTGCAGACAGCCTCCAAGCAGGACCAGGAATGTATTGTTATCTCTACTTGGCCGTTACAGGAGCGCAAATGGGATATTGCATCCAGTCCTCATATCCATTGTTGAAAAAAGATGGGAACAAGGGGTTCAGCCGTGGGAAGATGAAAGAACGGGCAACAGCAGCAAGACCCTTTCATGTAGCAGAAAGCCACAAAGCACAGCCCTTGTCCTGGGGCTGGGGGGAAGCGGGGAAGTCGGTCCAAAAATTCATCAAACTGACAGAAAAAACCCCGCAGGAACTTTGGAATGATGTCTAGGGTATGGTGACTGCTTGCCCACTGGGATTTTGAAATTATTCCGCTAGCCACGGCACTGGCCCGGCTCTGAGCCCATTTGCAGGGAGTTACCTCTGTCTAGGAACATGCGTCTTGCGTGTTGGAACAACGCCACGCATTGAGGAAGCTTAGAATAACGTCATTTAAATGTTTGGTTTCAAGGGGGGTTGTAAAATCATCTTGCTGAGTGGACCTGTGGCGTGGGGCATCCTGTCAGGGGAGCATCAGGGAAGGGCCATGGCACAGGGCTGAGCCGGAGCTCCGTCCCTGCTGCACATTGCCAGTGCCTTGTCATAAACTCTATTGCAGTAGCCCAAACTGATGGGGTTTTGGGGATGTCCATCATCCCCATTAATTCAGGCTGTTTCTAATGTGCTAATTACTTCTGCAATAACTTCATTAAAGTTTTATAATAGCTCACGCAAACCTAACCATGTTTTTCCACCTGATGTTTTTCTTCAGCAATCCGTGCTGCCATCGTGTTTCCCTGTTAACCTTCCCATTTTTCCACCAGGAAGCTGTTTGTGTTTTCTCCTTCTGGTGATTCTCGGAGCTCCAAACCCGCTCCTCCTCCATCGGCGCTCGCCGTCTGCTCCCCGACGCTGCGCCAAGATGCTTCGCAAAGTGGCATCGTCAGCTGTCGGTCATCTCGTAAAGCACATTCCTGATTTTCTGACCATTATTGCTTCACCTTCTTCAGCATTAACTCCCTAGCCTTTCCATGAGAAAACATGGACCGGTTGGAGTGACTCCAGAGGAAGCCACCGGCTGGAGCACCTCTGCTGTGGAGACAGGCTGAGAGCTACCAGCATCCTCCGGTGGTCCCATGGCCTCTCCAGCTTTCCCTCTCCTGTACTCGGGTATTTCTTTTTCCTTCCTACAGCCGCCCTCCTGCTTTCCCAGCCTGGCCTCTCTCGCCTCTTCCCTCCCACGTGCAGCCTTGGAGTAGGCAAGGATTTTATGTTATTAATCGCAATGTTATGGTTACAGAACTACAACAGTCTAAGGGGAGCGATCTCCTTCTAATTACTGAAATTAAAACTATTATTGCTTTTGGGGAGACGAGCAGATTGACAATGTGCTTGTTCTGTCATCCGTGGTGAGGTAAGGAAATAACGTGAGCGGAGAGGAAAATGATAGACGTTAAAAAAAAAAAAAAAGTCCTCCGTCATCCGAACGATCCTGGTGACAAGAACAGCCTGCTCTCAAGGACGCCCTGGAAAGAGAGATTTTCTCCCAGCCAGGCGCCCGGAGTCTGACGGAAGTCCCTGCTAATTTCATTACGCCGTAGCTGCGGGACAAAGTGACAACACCCAGGGACTAACTGTGTCTTAACCTCTAATTCCTTCTGATGTCCGTGATGCTATTCCCTTCATGCCTGCTTCTCGATCCGACCCCGGGCTCAGCAGATGCAGTTAGGGAGGAAAAGCCCAGAACCCTCTTTTCCCCACCCAAACCACACGCTGATCGAGTTTTTTCCCAGCCATTAGGTGTGCCAATGACACAAACAGCCCTGCCACCGAGGTGGGAGGGGGCGATCAGGCCTGGCAGCCCAGCGAAACGCTTAATTGGGATGCAAAGCCACTCAGGAAACCCATGTGGGGATTTCCAATTCAAATTCAAATGGAGATTCTGAATGTTCTTGGGTTGCAGAACAGAAAATTTCGCCATGAATCATCTAATCAGTTCATAAGCAAATGCAGACCAAAATCAGGAACACAGCTAAGGAACGGCGCGCTTGGCTGAATCCCTGCATCCCTGGTGGCTGCACCCTCACGGATGGGCTGGACTGACTCCCACATCCCACGGCACTGCTTACGGCACTTTGGCATCACTTATGTTAGCGGTCAATACTCGTTACGTTAGAGCCTCGACGTCTCTGTGAGTCGCTGCAGGCGCAGCAGGTCTCCTCTGCCTCCTGGCGCGCTCTCTGCCAGCATCGACAACCTTTCGCGCCGCGTCTCCTGAAAATCAAACACGAAAACCTGCTAGCCACAGCGGGATGCCGCCTTCACCAGAGACACGGGACACGGTCCCAGACAGCCTGCTGCTGGGGCGGCATTTTGCATCCGTGCACTCAAATAATGGATTTCTTTCCATTTTTGCAGGAAGAAATGGGTAAATCCAAAGAAAAACCCGTGTGGTGAAAGATAATGTCAAATATAAACACAAATGTTATGGAAGGCTACCTGAGAAGACCCTTCTGATGCTCCGAGGGCTGGAGCCCCTCTGCCATGGGGACAGGCTGGGGGAGTTGGGGGGTTCAGCCTGGAGAAGGGAAGGCTCCGGGGAGACCTGAGAGCCCCTTCCAGTGCCTGGGGGGGTACAAGAAAGCTGTGGGGGACTTTTCCCAAGGACAGGGAGTGACAGGACAAGGGGTAACGGGTTTAAAGGGAAAGAGGGAGATGGAGATGGGCCATCAGGAAGGAATTCTTCCCGCAGAGGGTGGGGGGCACTGGGACAGGTTCCCAGAGAAGCTGTGGGTGCCCCATCCCTGGCAGTGTCCAAGGCCAGGCTGGATGAGGCAGGGAGCACCCTGGGCTATGGAAGGTGTCCCTGCCCATGGCAGGGGGTGGGTCTGGGAGGGCTTTAAGGCCCCTTCCCATCCAAACTGTTCCATGATTCTGTGATGTTCAACAACCATGGAGTCATGATTGTACCATCCCAGTCACATTCATCTCTTTGAAGGTTTGGTGTAGCTGAAGGCTGAGAAGGAGAACTGGAAGTGAAGCTCTGACCGTTTTGAAGCCCAGGGCCGCTGACTGCAGCCAGGAAGGTTCACCCGAAGCAGGAAGATGCAGAGGGAGATGTGTGTTGCTGGTTCTGAAGAGATCCGGGAAGGAACGCCTCCATCTGCTGCCTGGGGCCATGTTTCTAAACCTTCTTCCAGGTCAGACACGGACTTTATGTCTCGCTTCTTCCCCATGGGACAGAAAATCAGTGGAATAGCAGCATGGCAGTAATTGAGACGCAGAGCCCCTGCCGCCTCCAGCCCCCTGCGCTGGTCGTGCTGCCGACTTCGGAGCAGCTACTTCTGATTTATGTCCCACCAATTCGTAGCAACATCAGGCTTCCAAACTTTGGGCTGTCAAATGCAAACGGACACCAACGGTATGTTTTCGCCCTGCTATGCTGAAGCTAATGTCAGTTTTATGATTACTGGTGAAACCTGGCCAAGTCAGAATCCAAATTTAGAGTGTTTTTATCCTATTTTTGCTGGGCTGAGAAGCCAAATGAAGCACTCTTCTGGAAAACGCAGGTTGTCTGACGCGATGGCTGCTGCCGCCTCTGCGTCTCACTCGGGTCTGGTTTACCCCTTGAATTTTCCCCTTTGGAAGGCCGAAGGGCTGGCAAGGGGACAAGGCAGGGAGCCCGCAGCAGCAGTGGGCGGGCGCAGCCGGGTGGCCTTTGCTGCAGCTGCTGGAGGAGACCAAAGGTATCCCATGTCATAGTCTGTCATATCATCCATCTCCCATCTCTCATATCCCATAGTCATAGTTCTCTCATATCTCACTTTTAATAGGAAAAAATCCCTAAAAACTTGTCGTGACCAATATGTTTAAAATCTTGGTCAAAAGATAGTCTTGACCAAAAGTTTACTTTTTCCAATGTGGAAGTGTTTTCCCTTTCCACACTGCTTTTGTGGGGCATTATTTTGCAGGTTTTAAGCGAGCTGCTGGCCGTGCCAAGGCTCCCCTGGCTGAGACTGGATTTCCCCCATGAAGAGGGCAGCGTTACTCGGCCAGAGGAGGCATTAGGCGTCCCTGAATAGATCATCAGAGCTATTGATTTGATTGCGGCGCGCCCGTCTGCGTTGGCACTTAGGAACTTCAATGATCGATGCCCATTTGCTGCTCTGTTCTTGTGTGGTCACACACAGACCAGTATCCAAAGGGGAAAAAAACCCACAAAAACCCAAGCGGTTCCTCCCATGCTGCACATGCCAACACTTTCTGCCCTGTGGGACTCCTCGCAAGGTATGGGGGAGGCTAAAAATACACCTGGGTTCAGTAAGCAACGGGGGAGATTCGGTGCAGATCCATCCCGGTGCCAGAACAACACTCACCAAGGAATGAGATGGAATTGCTGCCCTGGACGTACACGTGCGGATTACCAGAAAGCATCACCAGACCCGTATTTCTTCCAGCGCACTGTGCTTAAGCTCCCTCGTGAACCAAAATTACGGTGCCAGCGAACGAATTTTTGACAGCCATCACGGTTTCTGAAAGATATTCTTTCGTGTAAAAAGCGCCATGTCTTTGGGCAAGTTCTTGAAAAGCTGCAGCCGGGGTCTCTGCCAGGATTGAGAGGCTCAGGGCTGGACTGGAGAGATTAATAACCGAGAGTCCGCAGCAGCTTCTCCTGGTTGCGGCTCAAGCCGTGGATGAAGAAGGTATAAGCAGGGTTATTAAATTTACAGACAACGCCAAACATTGAGGAAGACTGAGGGCAAAACTCGAATTTAAAATGTTTTAACAAACTGAAATAAGAATTTGGAATTTTAAACAGAAGTACAATTCGATAAGGTGCTCAAAACACTAGACCTGGGAGGAATAATCACCTTCAAACCGGCACAGCGAAAGCAAGGAGTGACCACAACAGCCCCATCAAATACAGACAGCACGGCATATACTCATAACTAACTCAAATTCAGAGCAAGAGGGGATGTTATAAATACGAAATTTAGAACAATCCATTTCACCAAAAGGCACTGGTAAAGCTGGCAGGTTATAGAAAAACATGGCTGTGTTGATCAGGAAATGAAATCAATCTTCATTTCAGATAAACAGTTAAAGCAGGAACGCAGCAAACGCCGTTTTCTACGGAGAATAAATGGCTATTAGCTGAAGACAAGCACTCAAGCAGTCTCTGAATTTCCCATCTGTGCTATTAGCAAACGAGCTTTTTCCCCATTTTTTCCTACAAAACAAGCATAAATCATGACAATAAAACGCTGTTGCTATCCCAAGTTGTTGCTGGGGCTGGAAAACATTTTCCCTCACATGGTCCAAGCTGCAGCTCAGCAAAAAGCCCCAGCCTGCCCAGGCCCTACACAAAGCCCTGCCCATGGGGAAGGGCTGCTTCCAGGCTCTGGAAAACACACCTGTGGGAACAGTCTCACCAGCAGATCACTGGGAATCACGTTTCTTCTCGTCTTGCTCGCTTCCCTTTCCATCAGAAAGAAGGTCCCACAGATAGGGCCCTGCTGGACGAGGACCCGGACCAGCCCCCTGCCCTGTCACCGGGGGCTCCCCTGGTCCCCTGCCAGCACCCTCTGCAGCCATTCCTTGGGGATGACTGGAAACATCCCTGCTTTCAGCCCTTTCTTCTCCCCATGGAGAAAAAAGTCAAGCCAGAGGCAGCAAAAATAGTGGAAGTAACTTAGTAAAAGACCTGGGGTTTCCGTAGGAAAAAAAGGCCCCAGAAGAAAGCAAAACTAACCCAAACCAACTAACCAACAAAAAATAAACCCCCAAAACCAAGAAAAATCCTCTGGAGATAGGACAAAGGGTAACGAGTTTAAATGGAAAGAGGGAGATTGAGATGGGCCACCAGGAAGGAATTCTTCCCGCAGAGGGTGGGGGGCACTGGGACAGGTTGCCCAGAGAAGCTGTGGGTGCCCCATCCCTGGGAGTGTCCAAGGCCAGGCTGGATGAGGCTGGGAGCAACCTGGGCTATGGAAGGTGTCCCTGCCCATGGCAGGGGGTGGGGCTGGGAGGGCTTTAAGACCCCTTCCCAACCCAAACTGCTCTGTGTTTCTGTGATTCTTTCCCTGCTCCAAAAATGTAATGATGAGTTAAAAAAAATAGGTATTTTTGTATTTTGACCTGAAGTGGTCAGGCAGCTGGACCAGATGGTAGCTGTGGGTCCCTTCCAACTGAAATACTCTATTCTGTTCTACTCTACTCCGTTCTAATTTCATGTTTTCTCATGGTTTCAGTTTAAGGGTGAAGACAAGTGACCCTGAGGGGACCCCGAGATGCAGGGGAGCACAAGGACAACGAGAAGAGCCTGAGAGGTGGTTGTAGGACCCCTGGGACAAACCCAGTGCAGACAGCAAATATAATAAATCATGGAAGAGGGCTGTAACAGGATCTCTGCTCCTGGAGGGAGGGGTAGGAGCCCCAAGCAGTGTGGCAGCGGCCACTGCGCTACGTATTTTTCTTCCAGTAAATTAGTCTCAATTAAAGAAACCAACATGTCCTACTGTCTGCTTTGTACTGTACGCAGCCCTGGAGTGAATGAGAGCTCTGCCCTGGCCCAGAGCTCATCTTGTCTCCTTCCACCACCAAATCTGGAAAAAAAAATACTGTAATTAGATTGACATCCTGCAGTGAAGGCAAAACCGGAAAGTATAACCTGTTCTAGCATTAGAGCAAGAGCTCCTGCAGTCAGTCAAACGAAAGGGGAAAAGCTGACAAACCGTCAGCATTAACGCAGAGTGGCAACTGCAGCTATTGATTTTTTTTTTATTTTTTTTAAGGGTGTGATCCACTTTTGAACAATTTCTATCAGCCCCAGCCTTCCCCTGCTTCCTTCTTTTCCGCCTCCGCGAGGTTAATCCGCGCTCTGCCCTTCACCGAACATCCAGGAGGCTTGGAAGGACGTGCCCTATTGCAAGGCTTTTGTTTCTAATGCCAGGTGGAGCTGTGTCCAGCCTGGCAGCTAACGAAGTGATCAGAGCCTAATGAAGAGGGCTGCGCATTCCGCCAGACCATGAGATCAAGCGGTACAGCGCACGGCACCGCTGGGGGAAGAATGAGGGAACCCCAAAACTGCCTGCTTTTCTCCCCTGCAATACCCCAGCTCCAAGGTCCGTAGCTGCCTGGAATTACTCCTGGGGCTTGACCCAAGGGCAGGAGTGTTCAGGGATGGCTGGGGGAGGCAGACAGTCGCCTGAATAGCAATTTGCTATTGTACCCCATCCGCTAAATCAGATCATGCAATGAACAGCTCGCAGGGAAGAAAAAGGGGAACGTAGCCCCAGTTTGCACGAGATTAAGTATCATTGGAATATTTTAAAGCTATACCAAGAAGTGTGTATTACAGGGGCTTATATTCCATTAAAGACAGGAGGACCACAAGTGACCTCTGCAAACATCACCCGTAACATCCTTCAGCGGTTTCAGACGAACCGCCCGCTGATGCCCTGGCATCTCGAGCCCTTTGAGCAGAGGGGCTCTCCTCGCCCAGTTTGTGTTGCCAGGCTGAACCCTGCTCTCAGCGTGTGCAGGCAACCCTCACATCCCTCATTTCCAAATGTGACTTTTAGAATCATGGAATCGTTTGGGTTGGAAAAGACCTTTAAGCCCATCGAGTCCAAGCGTTCCCCCAGCATTGCCCAGCCCACCACTGACCCATGTCCCTGAGCGCCTTGTCCACACGGCTCTGAAACCCCTCCCGGGATGGGGACTTCACCGCCTCCCTGGGCAGCCCCCTCCAGTGCCCGACAGCCCTTTCTGGGAAGGAATTTCCCTAATATCCAACCTAACCCTCCTTTCCCGCTGGGCAGCTTTCCAGCCCCGCATCCCAAGCCTCGAGCGTTGCCGGCGGTTGTGGCCCAAGGGCAGGACCTGGCACTTAGCCTTGTTGACCCTCTCACAGTGGCCTCAGCCCATGGATCCAGCCTGTCCCAATCCTCTGCAGACCCTTCCCGCCCTCAGGCAGATCCACACTCCCACCCAACCTGCTGTTGTCTTGGTGTTTTTTGTATTTGCCCAAATAAACTGGTTCACCCTGGCCCCACTCCCCAGGGTGGCTCAGGCTGTCCAGCACGAGTGACCTTGTCCTTGTTACTTAGCCCTCAGTGCCTGTCCCACCGCCCTGGCACCTGCCTGCCTCTTCTTCCAGACGTGAGGTTACACACGCGCACCCATTCACCACGACGCAATAAGTGTGGAAAGCTGGATTTGTTCCATTCTCCAGCACTACACACATGAAACTGCACATGACATACGTACCTACGGAGCTGCTTTCTTCCAGCTCTCCGAGTTTGACTCCTGAACCGCATCCATCAGGATTTGGGGCAGGGAGAGCTTGCCACCGAGGGCAGTGGATGCTGCGGTGGCTGTAACCAAGCCCGTGTGGGACAGTCGGAGGTTTCCATGGATATGCTGAGGGCCAGGGATGGGAATGGGTATTTTTAGGTTGGAATCAGCAAGTATGGGAGTCCTTGTGAAAAAGATACAAGTTCTTATGTCTGTTTACCTGCCACCAGCCCTCCATACGGAGGACCCTAAGGAAATGCCTACTTGCTACCCACTGTTATTCCCACTCTGATCCACCTCGATTCCCAACACACCTGCTCTTTAACTTAAAGGCTAAAATCTGCATCCTCCATAGCAACAAAACCTGTCCAATATAGAACAGCATCAGGCTGTGATGACTGTATTTTTTCTTTTCTTTTTCTTTTTCTTTTTCTTTTTCTTTTTCTTTTTCTTTTTCTTTTCTTTTCCTTTTCTTTTCCTCTATTTTATTTTATCTATTTGCCATGCCTCCCGTTCCTGCTGTGGGACTCCAGCACTCCCTTTCAACCCTTCCACCACTCGTGCTGAAGTTTGCAAGATGCAGCGGTGACATTTGACAGAATAAAAAGATTCACACAAGCTACAAAGAGAGAAAAAAGTGGGTTTCCAGCTCTTTGACTTCCCTTGTAAATATTTTTTCAAAGTCACAGTGCCAGGGAGTCGACCCTGGGTCATGCGTAGGCTTTCATGAGCTTCCTATCTGAAGTCTCAGATCATTAATTCTTCCCCAAATAAATTCACACCTTGCAAAAATGTGCAGTTAGCTCTGTTGCTGCCGGAATGTAGCCAGCTAAAAATATACCCAATTATTTCTGCTTGAAATGTCAGCCCAGACAGGTCTGGAAACTATTCCCTTCCCGTCACACCTTAAAGGAGACCCCAGGTCTCCTTTGTGGAAGAAAGTTGTATTTGCTCTGGAAACCCAGGAGAGAAGTGGATGAGAATCCTGGCACGGGGCAGGCTTCTTGGAAAAGTTTGCAGGAAGGAGGGGAAAAAAAAGCCTGAGCTTTATGGAGGAACTTATGATCAGTCCTCAGCCAGATTTCCTGAATTTACGGACCGAAGGAGCTCTTTGGGCTGCAGCAACCCTGGGACTGCCAGGGTGGGTGCCAGCAAGGAAGGATGGGCTCCGGCCCGGCCCAGGGCAGGGGCTCCTTGCTGGGCCAGCACCCAATTCCTCACAGCCAGAGCAAAAATCACGTGCAGTAAACCCGCCAAAGCATGAAGAAACCTACACATCATTCTGAGGGGGAGCATGCGTGTTTTCTCCTGGGACCAGAACTGCTGAGCGGGGGGAATTTCCAGTTATGCAGGGAAACCTATTCTGCTTCTCTACGTCTTTCCCGGCCATAACCCGTCCAGGCTGTGGGCTGCCAGCTCTGCCACCGCCCCATCCTCCATCTCCTGCGTTCCAGTCTGAAGTCAGGACGAGGAACAGAATCCATATACCCAGGAGAACGGGCTAAAGGCAGTCACAAACCCAACCTTAGAGCGGCTTTGGAAAGAGCGGGGGCCGGCGCTGGTTAGAGGGTCTCGGCACTGATCTTAGTGACTCCATTGGAGACGGAGAAGCTGCCCATTTACCCTTCATCTGGACCAAGGCACGGCTTTCCTCCAGAAGATGCTCGGTTTAACACAACAGCAACGCTTCAACTTAACCCTCCCGTGTTTAATTTGTACCTAATGGGCGTTTTCCAGCGTTTCTCGGCCTGGCAGGCTCCCAGCGTAACGCACCTTCGGGACGCAATCTTAAAGCCTATAAAAGCAGTGAGTTTTACACATCGTGCCTCAGTTTACCAGTTGAACGGCAGCGGTTTTTATCCACTGGCAGTCAAGTCCACTGGCCATGGAAGAAATTGCATTGAAACTGCTGGTCCCTTAGGCCACGGCTGAGGGGATCCATTATTAATCTCAGCCAGCACTTCCTTACGACTCTGCCAAGGTCTCTCCTCCAGTGCAGATTTAGGTTGCCCAAAATATTCCTGCAGACGCTTCCCTTCCAGCATCACCCAGCTCCCTTTTTCCCTCACTCAATACCTTCTGTTAGCATTCCCGAGGACATACCGTCACGCTCACAGCGAATATCGCATTTCATGGAAGATTTGAGGGTGAGTTTACAGTAAAGCAGAGCCAAGTGGAAGCAGTAATGGCAGTGCAGTCGCCCAGGCGTCATTAAACATGTCCCTCTTGGAAAACCACAACTCACTACCAGAAAGCCGAGAGTGTCCTCGCAATTCCCTCCTAATTTCATAAAAAATACCCCAGGAAACAGCTCCTACCACACCAAGCCGCTTGCCCGGTGGGCTGCCAGGGCAGGTACTGGAGCTCCCAGAGCTGATTGCTGCATTTACCCTTCCCATGCTCAGGATCCAGAGCCCAGTTATCCAACCTGCCAGGGCGTCCTCTCCAGTTTTCAGCTGCTTCATCATTCAGACAATTTTAACTGATGGGATTAAAGATCGGTGATGCTACGTGTGCCCCGGATGTGCTCCATTAAAAAAAAAAAAAAAAGGAAAAAACCCAAAGTGGACCACTTTTTGCAAAAACTAATTGGGAAAATACATGATTTAGTACCATACATTCCTGGGAAACTTGTTTCTCTATTTATTTACTTGCTTGAATCCTTCATGCTTCTCACAGGCAAGGTTTGGCACAGGGCTGTCAGCACCGTGACTGTTTCCAAGGCGGCAGTGCCTTCAGACTTCGTCCAGAGCGGGAAAGAAACTCAGCCCACCCGCAAAGAACAATTTGTGTCTGCTCCCTGGATACAGCCCTGAGGAGAAGGACTTGGGGTGCTGGGGGAGGAGAAACTGAACGTGAGCCGGCCGTGTGCGCTGGAGCCCAGAAACCAACCGGATCCTGGGCTGGATCCAGAGCAGCGTGGCCAGGGGGGTGAGGGAGGGGATTTTCCCCCCTGCTCTGCTCTGGGGAGACCCCCCCCCCTGCAGTTCTGCCTCCAGCTCTGGGGCCCCCAACAGCAGGAGGACACGGAGCTGTTGGAGCGAGGCCAGAGGAGGCCACGGGGATGCTTCGAGGGCTGGAGCCCCTCTGCCCTGGGGACAGGCTGGGGGAGTTGGGGGGTTCAGCCTGGAGAAGGGAAGGCTCCGGGGAGACCTTATTGCACCTTCCAGTGCCTGGGGGGGTTATAAGGAAGCTGGTGGGGGACTTTTCCCAAGGGCCTGTAGTGACAGGACAAGGGGTAACAGGTTTAAACGGAAAGAGGGAGATTGAGATGGGCCATCAGGAAGGAATTCTTCCCGCAGAGGGTGGGGGGCACTGGGACAGGTTGCCCAGAGAAGCTGTGGATGCCCCATCCCTGGGAGTGTCCAAGGCCAGGCTGGATGAGGCTTGGAGCAACCTGGGCTAGTGGAGGGTGTCCCTGCCCGTGGCAGGGGGGTCAGAACTAGATGATCTTGAAGGTCCCTTCCCACCCAAACCATCCTGTGATTCTGTGATACTTACCAAGTGTTAACTGGGGAGAGTTTACAGGTATGACAGCTTCATGCCCCGCAGCCGCCGGTGCCGAGCACCTCCTCTGCTGAGGACAGCACCGAATATCTCCTGGAAAACTCATTCCAGCTCCTCATCCGTGATGGAGCAGGGGCTATGCCGATAAAAGCCCATCAAACACGTGGGGTGTCACTTGTCCTGAGTGCTGGTGGGATATGGGGGTGCTGAGGGCAGGGGGCTGTGCGTCCCTCTCAGCGGGAGCAGGAGGCACCACGTCCCCACGGAGATGGGGTCCAGCATGGAACTGCAGCTCCGTGATGAAATTAAGCACTGAATTAGAAAACGCCAGGATTACACTTGTGTACGCAGCCTGAGTTTGCCCGCCCCCTCCTCTCTCGACAGGAGTGCAATGTCATTTTTAATTACAAGATGCTGTAACGATTTTTTCCCCCACTCCTGGCTTTCTGAGCAGCTTTTTGTGCCGTTTTCTTCAGTGCTTTTGTCCCTTCCTGTTCAATGTCTTGCCCTGGGCTTTATTTACCGCACATAACTCAAACTTTATTCCAGACAGAGAACTATAAATTTCCCCCCATGTTCCTCTGTCACGCCTGCCATTGTGTTATCGGAGTACTTCATAAAAGCTAATTGGTTTTTACCAAATCCCTGGGAGGCAAACAGATTTTATCTCCCCCTCATTTTACAGGCTGGAGCTTAAGACAGAGAAATTGAGGTCAAAAGTATTTTGAGAGCCCGGTTTAAAATATCTGGAGATGGGATCTTCTGTAGCTCTTTGCACTCCATTGCATTTGGTGTGTTCAAACGAGGGCTTGATCGACTCCAGCCGCAGCACTTCAGCAAATGACCCTGTAGTGCCTCAACCCAGCCAACAGAAACAGGCAGAAAACGTCAGCTTGACTAGAATATTTAAAAGCCTGGGAGAAAGAAACCAGACCTCTAAAGCATCAAAGTGGTGACACTTCTGCAAGAAACCTCGGGGTGTCCAAAAACCCACCCCAGGCATCCAAAACCACCTGCAGCCTTGAGATCCCTTCCCGCAGAGGGTGGGGAGCACTGGGACAGGTTGCCCAGAGAAGCTGTGGGTGCCCCATCCCTGGGAGTGCCCAAGGCCAGGCTGGATGAGGCTGGGAGCAACCTGGGCTATGGAAGGTGTCCCTGCCCGTGGCAGGGGGTGGCACTGGGTGGGCTTTGAGGTCCCTTCCCACCCAAACTGTGCTGTGATCCCCGCAGCACACCCGAAAGGCACAGCAGCACTGAACTGGGCTTGGCATTCAGAAACCAGGGGGTTATTTATCTGAAAAAGGGAAAGGACATGAACAGGTTGGTTGTGGCATCAAAGAAAAGACCCACTCTGCCATGGGCTGTCGAATGCCACCGAACCAAATCTGTCCCATTTACAAATGAGAAAGGCTTTCCACCATTAACATAATTAACAGTCTGTTGGAGCCTCCATCACAGATTTGAAATCAAAATCACATTTCAATCCTAGTTCTGTTTATCTCAGTGCAATCACAGGGCCGTGTCCCCTTCAGCAACCCCTCACAGAGGGCTTTGCCGGTGTCGCCCTCCCGGATCAGCTGCCTTGGGCAGGTCCATTATCACTGGGGGAAAAAGGTGGGGGATCTGGGCAATGTGTTTGTCAGAGTCCTGCAGGAACCGCTCCCGGGAGGCTGCTCCCTGAGACCTTCTGCCGCTGGAAAGGGGGATCAGCACCGCACTAAAGCTGGTTGAGCTGTGGCCTGCGCGGCCAGCCCGGGGGATGCCCAGCCTCCGGGGATGCTGTGGTGTGCTCCCTGGGGTGCAGGAGGAGCCACCTGAGGGGAATTGAGACAGGGAATAGGAAATGAAGGATGTATCACAAAGTGCCTGGGGGAACCCCAGCACTGCGATGTAAAAACAGGCAGGGACTTAGAGCCCTTCTTGAAGAGAGCAGTTGGTGTCCACTCGGTCACAGAATGACAGAAACATTTGGGTTGGAAAAGACCTTTAAGCCCATCGAGTCCAACCGTTCCCCCGGCACTGCCCAGCCCACCACTGACCCATGTCCCTGAGCACCTCGTCCACACGGCTCTGAAACCCCTCCTGGCATGGGGACTCGCCCCTCCCTGGGCAGCCCCTTCCAGTGCCTGACAGCCCTTTCTGGGAAGGAATTTCCCCAATATCCAACCTAACCCTGCCCTGGCACAACTGAGGCCATTCCCTCTTGTCACTTTGGAGAAGAGACCGACCCCCCCTCTCTGCACCCCCCTTTCAGGGAGCTGTAGGGAGCGATCAGGTCTGCCCTGAGCCTCCTCTTCTCCAGGCTGAGCCCCACCAGCCCCCTCAGCCGCTCCCCACAGGAATTGTGCTCCAGACCTTCAAGACAGTGAGACTAATGGCTGTTGCTGCTCTCTCTGGCAGAAGGATGCCCAGCATTTTCATTTGCTTGAACTCTTTTAAAAAGAAGCATGCCTCACCCTGGCAAGAAAGGGCTGGGTAAGCCCCCCGGGACAGTAAAGGGGAATGCCGTGTACCGCAGGCTGCCTCTCGCCGCTCCCCGTTCCTGTTTTAGCACCAGACGCCGTGACTCACGCCGCCGCATGCATATTTTATGGCCACCATCATCAGTGCAGAAGCACAGCCCTGTAAAGCTAAGTGGTACTCGCAGAGCATCCCCACCTCCTCCACAGACGGGCCGAGGAGGGCTGGGCTCTGCGGGGAGATAACCCAACCTGCTGGGCTCCTCCGCCCAGGAGAAGCAGTATATGCTGAGTCAGCGCTTTGCACGAGAAGCATTTAGAACAGCACTGCCGTGAACAAGTTACCGGCAGGACTGAGGGCGATTCGTTCCTGAAATTCAACTGAAGAGCCAGCCGACTCCTTCCCTCAAACACAGGAAAAAGGGGATGATGCCCTCCAGCCTACACTCTATTAGCTAATCTGCCCTTTCGCTACAACTATCCCTTCTTGCCCCAAAATCGCCGAGTCCCTATGGGAAGGCAGCACCACCGTTCGCTTTCAGCGGCTGCCTAAAAGGCCGGAGACACCCCGAGGGCTGCGCAGCCGGACCCAGCGCCAGAGGGTCGGAATCCAAAGCTTGGTGGCCACCCTGGACCCGCTAGGGCAAACCACACGGACGCCAAGCGCGGTGTCTAATGGGAAATTGAGAGCTGGTGCCAAAGCAAAGCCGTGATTTATTACTCTTCGTTAATACCGCGCTACAGGGCTAAGTAGAAAGGGAACAACTTGCAGCTGAACATTGAGAAGTGGGATCAGCCCCGCTGCCGTGCTTGGCGCTGCTGGGCTGCACGCCCCAGGTTACGCACGCTTAGCCTGAATCCTTGCATCTCAACAGCTCTGTCCGTGGAAGGGAAAGCCTTGTCGGAGCATTAAACCGTCACCTGCTGGATCTGGGTAGCAGAGATCCAGGTGAGGGGCGGCTCATCCCACGGGGAGGGATGCTCTGCCGCACCCCCTGCATCCGGGGGGCTGCTGGAGCACCACGACCGAGAGTCCTGCGCTGCTGAGCCGGTTTGCCGTGTAGATAACACTGTTCTGCTGCTCAGCGCTGCTGTTTTTCAGAGTTAAATCATTTAAAAGCCATTACCAGAGGTGTTCACATGCAATATTCATAAGAGCACTTCTCTCCGAATTCGCTGAAAGCAAAGCAAGTGACCTGCAGCGGTTACATCAGAGATGCCTTCAGCTGCAGTCTGACCTTCACGGTAAATTCCAGTGAATAAAGCCAGTGTGTATGGAGAATAAAACATGGAGACAAAGCATAAGGAACGCTCTGACTCCCATCAGGAAGAATTAAAGGACCCCAGACCCATGAAGGAGGGGTACAGTGACACAAAAGACACATTCTGCTCAAGCTCATTGGAGTCTTTCAATTTTTTTCTTTTGTTTACTTTCTACTGGGTTAATTAACTTTAATTACCATGCACATCTCCTTCCTTTTCTCAGGAAAACGTAAGTAACAGAGTGAATATCGCAAAGTGAGTGCGATTGTGCTCACAGTCGCGTCTGACTATCCGAATCGGAGGCTCCAACTGACGTCGAAGCCCCTCCAAACCTGGGAAGGACCATGGTACCGCCCGGAGCCCTCAGCACTATCGCTCCCATCCGCTACATCTCCAGCAGACCCTGAGAGCGCGAAGCAAGCGACAAACAGCTACCAAAAACAAAACAAAATATAAAATAAAATGAAACATCAAAACAACAGACATGAAAAATCCCCCATCGCTTACCTTGGCTAATTAAATCTGCTAATTCTGACTGGCGCCAGCACTGTGGCAATCCCTAATTATTTAGGGAAATGCCTGTCCTTCGGTATTGATCTTCTCCAAGCCGTTGCTGCAGCATCCCATTTCCCCTGTGCCAAGCATGCTGGTAACACTGCTTCATCCCCGCACGTTTAGGGTGACGGGGTGGTTCTGAACACAGCGGGCCCTGTAATCTCTGCAGCATGATACCGACAGTATTTACAAATATCCCTTGTTGATCAGTCCACTCGATGTTCTACAGTGAGCAGTTTCACATCGGTCCGGGGGGAGAGCTTACCTCTGCCCAAGGCAGCATCCCACAGAACAGGTTGGGTGCTCAGGGAACTCAAAGCCCCCCCAGTGCCACCCCCTGCCACGGGCAGGGACACCTTCCATAGCCCAGGGTGCTCCCAGCCTCATCCAGCCTGGCCTTGGGCACTGCCAGGGATGGGATGGGAACTTGTATGTTCAGCACCTTTATCCTGAAACTCCTCCTGCCAGGTCCCAAGCTAACCCCCAGTAACATGCCTCCTGTGCTCTTTCAGTTGCTTCTGCATCTCCTGCTCCTTAATTTACCAGATTTCCCTGTCTTTTCCCTCCTGCTGTGTAGGCAGGGGCAGCCTGCGCTTTGCTGGGTGCGCGGCCAGCGCACGAGGAGCCCCTCACCTTGGCCTCGGGCAGCCCACAGCGCTGCGAGCAAGAAATAGGGACCACAGGGATAAAAATGCGGATCACAGAGGCTCAGACTAACGGCAAGGAAAGCCCGTGAGGTGCTGACCTTGCCGATCGGCGAGAAGCCGTGGAAAGCTGGAGGATTTTTGCCAGCTAATGACTTTTAATGTTGCCGGTAGCGGCAGGAGGGAGCGGAGCAGGGAAGAGGTACCAGCACCATGGAAACCAAACCCAAGGACACGTCAGCAACGTTCTGCAATCCTGGCGCTTACCCAGACTTCGAGGGGGGGGGGCACAGCAAAACACCCCCCCGTGCCCCAGCAGTCATCTCACACCTAAAATGCTGTATAAAACCAGTTTTTAAGAGGAGGGGGGTTGGCTTCCCCAACCTGTGCTTCCCCACTGTGATGCTCCCAAGAACTCTAAGGCCAGTATCGGTACGTACCCCCCCGCCACGACCATCCATTCCCTGCGGGATGCTGACAGGGGACTAATGCTGAGCAGAGCGGGGGTCCCGTCGGGTCCCAGCTGACAGCTCTGCTGGGAAGCCAGCGCCGGGGCCGGCAGCCTCAGAAATAGCGACCGGTGTCACTTTCGTGTCTTCTTTGCAGTTAATGAGCATAATCCATTAGTTTCTAGATACACAAATACACTGCCCTGTGCCCTGTGTTTTGCTCTGTGCCTTTTGTGTGTATCCCAGTAAATGGCCTTACACTTAGGCAGGCGTGCAGCAGATCTCTATAAGAAAATATCTAGGAAATATGGTGAGAAAACAAGGGAAAAGGGGAGCAAGTGATTCACCCAGCAGAGCTGGTTCTTACCGCCCCACACCTTGCCCATTGTCAGTCCTTCTACTGACATTTGTGAAGTTAGGAATACACTAAATGTGTTTCCCAAACAAGATCTCCAAGAGTGAGAATCACTCAGTCAAAGGGAAAAACCCAAATCCACACGGTGCTCAAAACCTGAGCGAAAACCCAGTGCAGCTTCAGCCTCTGAACTGCCCCCGGCCACTGCCCGTGGGCAATAACCACCATCTACAACATCAAAGGCAGATGCATAGTGACACTAGTAAAGGCCAGTATCACCTTCCACTGAACATGTGCATTTAATATATTTTATATTTCTATCATGTCCATTTGATTTAATAATTAATTATGTTCCACATTCCCTGACCCAGGCCAGAACGAAGAGCGCAGTCAGTGAGACAGAATTAATTCAGGTTAAAAAAAAGTCTCGACGCACCAGGATGATCAGCAGTTACGTGGATATCAACAACTTACAGCTTATTTAACGCTGCAACAACGGCACGTTTTAGAAGAGATAGAGTTTGTGCTATCTGCACCACGTGGAAGGTTGTTTTTCTCACCTATACCTCACACAGGACTTCTGAGACAGCGATGGAGTAATTTCTTACACCCGTGGTAAGAGGAAGAGCTCAAGTAGCAGGGTTTTCCCTTTTTCCTTTCAGTTTAAAATTAAAACAAAAGCACAAGGGAGGAAATACATGCTTTGCTAGCTCCTCTCAGTACTCGTAACTTCAGAGGTTTCCAAAACATTTGTTGGGGTGGTTTAAAGGCATGGGATATAAATCCTTCCCTTCTCCTGCTGCATCTATGAGGCGCCAAAAACCTTCACTATACTTCAAACGAAAATGATGTAAAATACGGTTTTCTCACATCTCAAATGCGTTATGGAAAGGCCCAGTTCACATTCCAGCTCCTGGGGGCTCGTAATGGCGATCAATTTTCATTCCTGCATATACAGGCTTGATTAAAGGCCAGGAAGTCGAGACCCTGGCAGCGGAGAGATGGCGAGAGCGGAAGGTGCTCCAGGAGAGCAGCAAACACCTTTCTAGTCCAGCCCTCAGCACCTTGAAGATTGGAAAGGAAAAAAAACCCCAAGGTCATAAAACTCAGCTGGAAAGTTGCTCCTTGCAACAGTCTCCGCGAAGGGCTGACAGGGCGAAGAACCATCCAGCTGCTGGGGACAGAAGGGACGTACCCACAACACCCCGGGGACGGCGTGGGGCTCCGGGCACTGCTCCGGGCACCCTGCCGGGGTTGGAAAAGCCGCAGGATCCAGGGAGGGCACTTATCCACAGACAAGTACACACGTGCCTGGGGGCAGTAAAGCCCTGGTCGCTCCCACTGGGCCTCCCCGGGCTCATGTCCCTGTTCTAAGTTGACCATTTACAGAAGCAAGGCTGACAACACTGAGTAGCTAGCAGTAAGCTGCTAGCAAGAACAGCTTTCTGTAAAGCAGGCTCCTTATGCTCCAGGAGAATGCCCTTGTCCAGGGCATGGACAGCTGTTTAATAAAATTACCCCCCTTGACACCAGTTTCTGTAGCTTTTCTTACAGGCTCGTACGACAACTCCAGTCGGGCATGACCTTGGGAGGTCACCGAGTCCAACCTCCTGCTCACCTTGGATTTATTTCCCTCTACATTTTTACATCCTAGGCGAGAAGATTTGTGTCTTTAATAATATAAAATTTGGTATAAACCTTGCCAAACGGGGAAATTTAAACACTTTTTGACAGCATCATCCCTGAGGCCCGCAGGGCTGCCAGGCTGCCGCACCGTGCGCCCAGAGGGCAAGCAGTAGGATCTGGAACAAATCCAATCAAAGTTCGAGACAAGATAGAAGAAACTTGCTAGCAAACTTAGGCACACTCGTCAGAAACTAATGAATGTTATTATTGCACTAAAAAGTCCTCTTTTGTTTGTATTTTGTGGCAACTGGCCTGAGCCGGAGGGTCTGCAGGACAGCACGGACACGGGCATGGAGCGCGTGGGCATGGGTGTGGAGAGCAGGAAGGGCCTGAGATGGGGCAGGTGGGTTCAAATGAGCTTGAAATCCCCACCCAGGGCCACGGTGCCCCTGCCTATCCCCATCCCCATCTCCTAAAGACATGGTGGATCCTTACCTCATCTCCAACTCATCGGCAGAAATAGGCGAAACGTCCCGCGGCGCTGTGCTCTAAACACTTCAGCAGCTCCTCACACGTGCCAGCCCCAAATCCATGGAAAGATCATCGAGTATTTGTCCCTTAAAATGAGGGTTTTCACCAAAATTAGCACTTTTAATATGCACAGGGCAGAAAAAGTTGCTCCATTCTGGTTTATAACTGAAGCCAACAAATATCAGTCTTATTTGAAATGCAAGTTTTCCCAGGCTGGAAGCTAAATTCTATCTTTTGTTTGTTTTTCTTTCCCTCCCAGCACTTTTTGGGACTTAAGCTTGTAAAATTCAAATTATTGTTGTGGCAAGAGAGAAAGGGCTTGGAAACAGTAAGAGATTTCCATTCACCTGAGAGCCAGCGCTTGGCACCGCCCCATCGCAGCTCCGGGCACGTGTCGTGGCTCCCCTTGGATAAAAGGACCTCACACCAGCAGGAAAAGCCCACGCAGGGCAGAGACCACGGGAAGCACGTTGGGAAGAGCAGGAGAACCAGTGGTTTGCTGGCCGTGCGGCTGCTCCGTCACCGGGGCTCTGCTTCCCATGCCGTTATCACTCCGCGTTGGAAGCATCACGTCGGAACTCCCACGCGCGCTGCGCAGCCGGCAGAACACGGTACGTTATCCAGAGCTATTTACACAATGAAAGGATAACGGGTAAAGGCAAAACTTCTCTGCGGTAATGGAAGTTGAATTACAGAGCAGCAGTTTTATCACCTCCAAGTCTGACTCAAGCCTTGTGGCAGCTACAACCCTGCAGCCTGCGAGGGCGGAATTACCACCATAACAGCAGAGGTGAGCCCAACTGTTCCTGCTCAGCGCCCAGGACCTTCGAGCACATGAATTGCGTGGGACGTGTCGGACCGAACCTATTACCCACGCAACATGCACAACGTTATCAGCATTTGTGGGCAAAAAGAGGCAAATCCACACGGGACAGCTTCCTCCGCAGAGCCTGAGCTCCCTTTCCCTGCTCTGTCCGCATGTGCCCGCTCTCCACAGGCTTCCATCCTTACACGAGCCTTGGCCATCGCACAAGCAGTCCACGTGAGTAAGTTCCGTACCAACGTACCCTTTTAGCATCCTTGTGCCACCCGCTTACTGCCAACGAGCTGCACAGCCAAGCTGGGGTTTGACGAACCCCTGCCGGCTGACGTGACGCGGGGAGCCCTCCGCGTTCCCGGCGCAGGAAACCCTTGCTCTTGCTCAGCTGCTCTCCCCATTTCCCAGCAGAGTCTGGCTGCCCACGGGCACCTTGCAGCGGTGCCAGTGGGATGCCTGAGTGCCGCTCACCCTGCAAGGAAAGGATCTCCCGTTCTCTGCTGGTTTCTTTGATATTAAACAAACGGTTAAAATTGACAGCCCTTGGAGGTTCACTTCAATTTAAGTCACCTCTGTTCCCGCCATCTGAAGGTACGTGAAGACGTGCTTTCCTTCCGCTGCCTCCCCAGCCCTGCTCCGGTCCAGGGTCAAGCAAGGGAACCCCACGAGCAGCCCCAGACTGGCAAGCCACCGGGCTACCAGCGCTGGCTAGTGCTCCTGCAGCTTACCAGCTCTCCCAGAAGGTGCCGGGGTGAAAGCCCATGAAGGTGCACATTGTGCAGGAATAACGAGCTGTAATGAGGAGATTGAATCATGCAAGTGCCCTGGGAGAAGCTGGCCGGGGGGAGGTGTGGCTGCAGGGGACACCCCATCTCCTGCTCCCCGCCAGCTCCTGCCTGACCACCCAGCTCCTCCGCTGGCACCTCCCACTTGCTGGGGGCCAGCCCCGGGCTGCCCGCCTTACCCACCGTTAAACGTCCGACAGCAATTTCATTACCCGACAAATCTGACCTTCTCGTACCGGCTTGACTTGGTACTCGGATGTTTCCCTGCCCGACGACACAAGACATCGCCAGCCCTGAAAACAGCCCCAGGCTGCTTACGTGTGTGCAGTACCCGTATGGACAGATGGATTTTAACCCCTGGAAGGATGGATTTTAACCCTTGGGTTCCGTGAAGAGCAGCCGGAGCCGGCTGCCGCCGGCTGAGGCACTCGGGGGCCGGTGACGGGCAGAGGCTCACCTTCGGTTCCGACTACACCCACCTGGGCAATAGTTACCTCTGGGGCTGTTTTGCCCATTCCCAGTGATCACCCACGATTAGTTTCAGCACGTTGAATCGTCTCCGGGCTTTGGGTGATGGCAGGGCACCGTGCGTGGCTTTTGCACTGCGGGGTGAGCTGACGACACACAAAACGACCCTGTTTAATGACCTGAAAGCACAGAAACTGTCTCCAAACTTGTGCCACCCAGTGGCACAAACCTGTGCCTTGCAAGCGTCCCGAGTGTGGATTTTAGGGCAGATCCCACCGCCTTTACCCCGCAAACCCACCTTCCAGATCAGGATTAACGGCAGGTCAGGGCGGTGGCAGCGGTGCCCGGGAACAGGCTTCGTCCCTAACCCCAGGGACACCCTGCGGGGCCTCATGCGCGGTGGCTTTGCTCCGTAAAACCCTAAACCAGCCCTCAAATGAAGAGAGGAAAAACCATGTACAGTTCTTAAAGAAAAAAGAGATGTAGGTTGTTTCCCTCACTGTAATTTTAGCTCCATAATCAGTCCTAATTATTAACATTTCTGAGAAACGCAAAAAACACCTCTGTGTCTCCATTCATTACTCACAGATAGATTATTTTATGATTCATTTAAATGATTCACACACTATAATTAACTTGGGCTCTACAGTTAATTGCGTCTTTGCAAAACAGTTTAATAATCAGAGTAGAAACTTGACAGTCGGGGTTTTTTTTAACCGCACATACGCGACCAAATGTTTTATGTAAACGGCAGCTCATCGGAAACAAACACCCAAACGCAGAACCCTCCGAGGACAAACCTGAAGCTGGCAAACCTTGATAAAAACGATTTATTTTCGTTTTCTCTGCAGTCGGATGAGCAAGGATGCTACTCTGGAACGATATAATCTTGTTAAATGAGACATTAACTGCCAGCACTTTCCTGAATGAGTTGATCTGAGTTCACTGTAGCAGTGTACACGCATGAATTACAAAAATTTGTCTAAAAATACTATAAAAATATCATCTTGATCGTTATTGTTCGTCAGTTACTCTAAGATAATGCAGTCGAAGGCTACATAATCTTCTACCACTTATAATACTCCTACCACTTCGCTTACCCTTTTGTAAGAAAAAGGCTTGATTTTGTCCAGCAATTGAAATTAGCACTAAAATCTGAAATAATCCAACATTGTCATGCTGTTACTTGTGCTAAGATTCCTCAGGAATCCCTTCCACTACACTGCCGAGATGAACTGACCTTGCCCTCTCAGTCGCCTGAGGATTCATTTTCATTTCTGTTTACAGATCCTTTAAACCATTCTCCCTCCTCCCTTCTTCCCAGAACTCATCCAGCCGCCTCAGGATTCAAGATGCGACTTTAAAAAACCATCCGACCACCAAAATAAGCCTAAAGCTCCGTTACTGGCATCACGTGTAACACATACACGACTCTTGTCCCGACAGCGCTGTCACCCGCGGGACGAGCAGCATCACGAACGTGGCTGTCCCACCTGGCCCTCTGTGCCCACTCCAGGGATTTATATGGAAACCACGTATTTCCCACTGAGTATTTTTTTCCCAGAACGTGGATGGCTAATGCAGTACTTGGGCAATACCCAGCACAGCAGGGCAAAACCGAGGGGCCCAGTGCGAGACGCGGACCCTGCCACGCTTCCTGGGACTCCGTGCCATCCACGGCCAAGCTCGTTTTCTTGCCTGACGACGTTTTCCAGGGGATGTCTGGAAAACTGAGCCTTAATCTCCTGAGACACGGCCACGGCGACTTGCCCAGCTGCACTCCGCAGGGGTCACCTCTCCACCGCTCGCACCGACGACTCTGCTGCCCTTGCGTGTGTAAATAAAGGGTCTGAAAATCTAGGGGTTACAGAGGGAAGTTCGAGGTTTTTCGCAGAGGGCATCACGTTCCCAGACAGAAAGGGCATATAGAAAGAGAAATGCGCCAGCAGAAAACTAAACTAGTATATTTTAATTCTACAAAACCGTATAAATATTGAAATGTACAGCAAAGAGTACCAGCAGAGCGTTTAATGACCGTTACAACACTTAGAAGGTGTAATTATTTACCCACAACCCGCTCTCTAAGCTTAATTTAAATCCCTCGCCCCAGCACTTATTCAGGAGCCTCTGTAAGCGCATCCTCCCAACCACCGCACCTCGGTCTGTCCCTTGTTTCCTGCCTCGGCGAATGCCGAGCGGAATTCCCACGTTTTCCAAAGAAATGTCGCATGGTCTCAGAGTCCCGTGGCCTTTCCGCAAGGCCCCGCTCACCCAGCTGTCCCCGGTACGCTCTCGCAGAGGAAGAACAACGTAACGTGGGGGTGGCCGCACCCCGGAGCAACGGGTCGACGTTACCGCGTGTGGGAGAGGACGCACGGACACGGAAAGCCACAGAAGCCTTGAAACACCCGGCTGGTGTCCATTCAACACCCTGGGTCAGGCAGGAGCTCACCGGAGATGCAGTTACACGTGGTGTAGTCCCACCACCTGTGTTAGCCCTGGCGATGGGGGAAGGCATCCACCGACCTGAAAAACGCGGCGTTCCCGGCGCTGCCCGGCTCCTGTGTGTCTCCACGAGTTGTTCCGATCTGCTCAAGAGCTCTGACCTGCTGAGAGGAGCCTTGGCCGAGGCTCTGTCCAGCGCCCACCCGAGGTGCAGCCCAAAGGTGTGGGATCGGAGGAGATCTCTACTTTCTAATTAAAAAGAAATAAGTCAGAACGTGGATTCTTGCAGCTTTTCTTCAAAGCACTGATCGTGTTAGAGCGCAACAAGTAAATCAACTCTCCCTGCGACTGGGAATTCTGCACCTGCAGAGAAACTCACGTAGGACATGGAATAGAGTTGTAGAACCATTTAGCCTGGAAAAGACCTTTAAGCCCATCAAGTCCAACCGTTCCCCCGGCACTGCCCAGCCCACCACTGACCCATGTCCCTGAGCGCCTCGTCCACACGGCTCTGAAACCCCTCCCGGGGTGGGGACTCCCCCCTCCCTGGGCAGCCCCTTCCAGTGCCTGACAGCCCTTTCTGGGAAGGAATTTCCCCAATATCCAACCTAACCCTCCCCTGGCTGTTTCCTCTTGCCCTTGTCAATGGATCCAAACACCTATTTCCGTTCTGGGGCTGTACCCAGTTTCTCCCATCTCCGTGGATCACCAGAAGGTGCCGGGAGATGAAACGGAAGGCGGATGGCTTTTTACAGCGTTTATGGTTCAACCCATTCCTCAAAACGTTCGCTTTGCTGATGCCACCCAGCAGTGCCGCTCGCTCCGACGTCATCAAAAGAAGTCTTAAAAAAACCAGGAGAAGCAGCAACGCTTTTCCAGTGAAAACGATAAATATTCAGTATTTGGAGGGTTCTTTATATTTTAAACACACAGTGCAAATCGAAGTCAATCCTCCCGACACCTTTACCGAGACACCTCACAAATGGGGAAACGAAGACCGAGCGATGTCCTTCAGCCGTGGCCCCTTTGTGGGTACTGAACTTCAGACAACAGCCAGAGGCAACCAAATGAGCTATTTTACATGATTTTAGCCCAAATGACCTCTCAGGGAAACCCCTGAATTCAGTGGCAGGAGGCAGGGCTGGGGCCCAAGCGCACAGTAACTTGCATTCACTCACTGAACCCCACCAATTACCCACTCCGAAGCCGCGGCAGCATTTAAGGTGCCCTCAGGATCAGCACCTCTCTCCGTAAACACGGGAGAAATTCCTCGGCCATGAGACTCACGGGGTTCCTGTATCCTTACCGAGGAGGCAAATCCAGGATCCGGCCCCTCGAAGCCCACGGGACTGAAGTTAATCAGGTATTTCAGTGCTTTTTTCCAGCTCTGAGCTGGATTCCTGGACGTCAGGCCGTCCTGCTGGCGTGCAGACCGACAGCAACGCCCCGGCACCGGGGGATGCGCGTGCTCGCTCAACAACCACAACCAAACACAGAGCCGTTTCCCTCCTCTTTGCCCCCAAGCAGGGACGCAGCCCTGCAGGCGCCGACCGTGCCCAACCCCGCGCGCTTGCTGTCTCGGTCGAGGAATTATTAGCCTTTATAGTAATTCTGAGGAGAAAAACACTCTTTTCTGCACCTGTTTTTGAGATTGCACCTCGAGCTGAAATAAGGGCTGGCTCCACGCTGCCATCCCCCTCCAGCCACGCCATCACGAAAGCCTTGGGACCTGATCCGGGCAGCGTAGGCTCGGCAGCCTTCCCGCCCCACAGCCAAGGGCATTCCAGCGGGACGGCACCACCGGCTGCCCTAACGCTCCCGACGCTGCGGGACCTCCCCCAACATCCCCTTCCGCGACGGCACGTGAAAGCCGAGTGCCTGCATCCGCGATCCACCCGCGTGAGTGGCCGTTGGCGCGGCAGAAGCCCCTGGAAAGGGGACGGAGAGACGATTCGTTCACCTTTTTCTGCAGGGAGACTGGCGTTTAAATCTGTTCGGGGTGTCGGCGTGCTCTTTCCACGAAGCAGGACTGCAGGCACCCGTTTCGCTCGTTTTTAAGCCGTAGCGCGTACTTTTGCGGCAATCCGAAGAGGAGAACCGGAAGGGTTCGACTCGCCTTTGAGCGGGGAGGCTGGACTAGATGTGCTTCCCGTCCGGGTTAATCCACGAGACTCCGTCTCCCACGCATGCACAGCAACCACTTTTCCAATTTAATACCCTTCTGTTTTTCATTTAATGATGTGTATCAAGAAAATATGATCTATAAATTTATAATACGTACATATATGACACTTAATGCATAACAACCAGAGCGTTATACAGAAAATACTGTAATCTGTAGTGACCTAGTGCATAAACGGACCTTTTGAGGAACCGCGAGTGAAGTAACGGGAAACCATTTCACCACTCACCCGCGACGTGTCGCACCGCGGCTGCTGCCCCGATTCAGGCCTCCTGAACCCTCCAGGCAACGGGAAGTTACACCTGCCGAAACGCCAGCCCGCTATCTGCGTTTTGGGGAGTGCGTGCCGCTGGGGTCACCAAAGGAAACGTCACCGGTACGTGCAGTAACGTCACCTGTACGCCGAGGACCCTTCCCCACGCCCCGCCGCCCGGCCACGCCTCCGACACAACCCCCTGCCGCCGGCGTGTTTTTAAGAACCGCGCTAACAAAATTCTTAAGCCACAAAAATACTAAAAAATATAAATAAGCATCTTGTCATCGCTATCAACGCACGAACAACCGGAGCCAGAGCTCGGAGCCCAGCCAGCTTCATGCTCTGTGCGATGGGGATCCGCGGATGAAGCGCTGGGCTGCAGGATGCAGGTACAACACTAACGCTTACGGGGAGCAGCCAGGGATGGAGTTGGGACCAACACGCAGCCTGCAGCGGTGTCAGTTTTTGGTACCTCCATCCGCAACCCCCTTGCAGCTCCCCAGGTGTCAGCCCCAGCCGCTTCCCTGCCCACTTTTCCATCTGCACTGGTCTGAGTCACTCCTCCTCAGCATCGCTCCCACGTCTTTTGCTGTTGCCTCCCTGGATTTAATTTCAATTTCTGAGTGCAGTCTTTCCTCAGTCTTCCTGCTCTTCCATACACCAGATCCCATTTCCCTCCCCCCCCAGCACATATTTTTGCTCTTTGTGGGGACTCTGCTGCTCAGCGTGGTTCTTCACCGAGTCCCGCTCGACACGAGAGAACAGCAAATATTGCCCCCGCCTTGCCAAGAAAGACCAGCACCAACACATCCAGCTCAGGAGACGCCTGCCAGGATGGGTCCCAGTGCCAGTTCGTGTCATAAGGCATTTTACATCGGGTCACTTCTCCGTCGCGGTGTGATGCACCAAAAACACCCTCCCACCCCAACCTCTTTGATGCAGGGTTCACAGAGGCTTCTCTGGAACCATTTTTGAGCACGTTTGTGTTGATAACAGCACGTTTTGACATTTCTAGGCTCAGATGGGCTGCTTTTGAACAGACACAGGTTTCGAAGGGGCACGTGGAGACCCGCCGCATCAAGGAAACCCCCCCGTGGCTTTGCTCTGACAGCTGGGGTTTGGAGAGGGCTCTGCCGCCGGCCTCAGGAAGGAAGGGAGGAGGAAGAGGAGAAGGAAGAGGAGATCCCAGCCAAGGCAGCGGGTCCGCGCCGGCTTCAGGCACCCAGGGTCATGTTGCGCAGCAGCCACTGCTGGGAACGGCCGTCACCGCACTCCCTCATGGTGGGAACCATCTTGTCGTCCTCCGACGGCTCATCCAGACACTGGTTGCTGTTGACGTGCCTCAGGGTGAGCTTCTGCAACGGAGAAGGGCAAGAGCTGCAGCGAGACAATCACCGCGGAACACCCGTAACGGCATTTCCGCTCTTTTCTCAGTATTCTAGACACTACACACGCCACGAGGTGCGTACCCGTCCCTGGCTGTCACCCATATGGCGCTACGAGACCCCCACCACGCCGCTCCCCAGGGTGCCCGGCTCCCCTTCCCGCGCGTGGCCAGGCTACGTGGGGAGCGGGCGCCTCTGCTGCACTCCAGATCAGCAGAAACACGTTTGCTAAGCGTCATATGAACAACGGTACCGTGAGATGAGCGCTCCTCCGTTTCCAACGTATTTTTAACTCTCTGGGACACCCACCCCTTTCTGTGCCTGCGACATGACACCATTTCTGAGGAATGAGAGAGTTGGGAGGGAAACGGAGCTTATTTGGAAGAAATACATCATTTTGTGTTCAAAAGCACTGGGAGAACATGATCGTAAAGAGATCCAGGGAACCTGAAGTTGTGTCCTTAGATAAAACAAGACAGGCACATTCCCAGCCGAGCAGACGGTGTTCTCTCCATCACTCCTGCGGGGTTGATCTGGGGGGTTTACACCCAAAATCACAGCAATTAAGCCCACACCCTAAGCACCTTTGCTGTAAGGGTTGTATTTACTGATTTACTATTGCCTATATGGTCTTCCAGCTCCCGAAAGAAACAATTAAAGCCGTATTATATGCAGATCTGCGGATGCACGCACGCTGAGTCAGCCGCTGTGCCTGTCAGAGCTGTGTAGGTCCTACGCTGAAACCCAGACGTGACCCATGTACGGCTGAGGATGAAACCTCTCCGGATCTGCAGCCTAGCATCCCGTGATCCCCCGGCCAGAGCTCAGAGCCTGGTACTCTGCACCCTTTTCTGGGGCAGGCGTAGCCATGGGGCAGTTTGCTGCCTGCTGTGGGACAGGTCCTGCCCCAGCCCTGCCACCCCACGGGATTATATGGACTCTGCCCCTCCAGTGCATTTAAAGACAGCCATGCAGCCCACCCAGGCAGGTTTAAAATGCTCCACGCAAAGCAGCCAAACAAGGTCTGAGCTGTTGCACAGCAGCTCCACGGTGATTATAACCCTGCCCCAGCAAGAACCACCAAAGGAATGGGAGATTTCAGGACTGAAATCTTCCTTTTTTGCACATCCTCCACAGGAGCAGAGACCTACTTCATGTCCAACACCATGCAAAGGAACAAACGGGGGAACAAGGATGGATGGCAAAATTCTGTAGCCTCCTGGAGAAGGGAGAAAGGATGACCCAACCCTGGGATAACAGAGCCGGACCCGCAGCCTCGGAGAGGTGGCGTGGCAGAGCGGCTACCAGGGTGCTGGAGGTGGTCTGCTCCCTCGCGCACACCCGGGAGCGCAAATACCATGGTAATAGAATATAAACGCTACTACTGCAACTGAAGTGACGCCAGTAAGGAGTCATTTTGCAAGCTATAGCGTCTCCGATGCAGTCTCATGGCTAATGCACACATTGTGTCCCTTTGTATGAATAAAACAACGGAAAAGGCTCCAGTCCAGTGTTTCAGTGAAACTGCTGGGAATCGCTACCGCTGCCAGCACCACATTTGATGACCCAAACACACCCCCGCGCTCTGGCACCGTGTAACTTTACCCTGCAGTTCGTACCGGGTGCCATCTCACACGTTAACACTCCTGCTTTCTATTATGAATATTCTTTCCACGGCTTGTCCCTAGAGAATCCGCTCCGCGGTGTAAAACCAGCTGTTACGCAGTTCTCCGAGAAAAGCCGGCAGATACTATAACAAATCACCGCGGGGCCGTTTGATACGCATTCGGGGATGAATAGAAGGCATTTCCCCCCCCCCTCTAATTACGAGAGCGAAGAATTAGTAGTGCTAACAGAAGTAGCTTGTTTACCAAATAGCACTGCTCAAAGCATCACTGATTCTTCCCTTATATTGTTTTAAGTGCAATTAAGCCGCTATCATTTTCTTCTATAACCAGAAATGCAAACAAGTCTAAAAACGCCGCTGCCGCCTTCATCAGCTGCTCCCTTTTTTATTCAGTGGATAATTTCATGCTAGGCTACCATATCATTGGGATTTTCAACTGCCTCACACATTTCTTTTCCTTTCTGTGTTCTATCATTATTGATGCTATTACAAAAAGGGTCTCGTTTGCTTGGAAAACAATTAATTACCAGGCAATACAACACTGACACAAGCCACTAAAGGTGAGGACACAGGCGCGGGTGCAGAGCTAGCCGTGCAGACACACGGTGGCAAGCTCTGTAGCGTCATGCTTACCAAACGTACACAAATAACGACCCCGAGGAGCGAAGACTCCGCGTACCTTACGGCAAAGCGACGGAGCACGGACCCTTCGCTCCAGCGCTGCCTTACGCCAGTTTCATTACAGGGATCAGCGACAGCGGCAACCGTGGAAGGTTCCACTTTTAAAAAGTGACTTTTGCGAACGAAAGACACCAGCCAAGTGTCGTTGAGTGCAGGAGAAACGAAAAAAAAGCCATTTCTTGAGACAGCCTCGGCAAGGCGTGCTTGAGCAGGGCCGCACGTCCCCCCGCGCCCGTGCTGCCCGTCACCTGGCTCCGGTTACTCGCCGTCTGCCACCGTCGAGGGCGGCTTTCACCGGACGCCAACGGGATGCGCTCGGAGGGGAAGGCAGCATCGTTTGACTGCGGAGCAGGCCAGAAACGAGAGCAACCCTGCTCGTACCCCTGCACAGGTGCTACCCCATCACGATCCCTCACGTTACCCAAAACTGCCCGGGGACGGCGGCACAATACTTTGATTCCTTCAGTGGTTAACGTTTCCAAATTCTCTGTTGACGTTTTGAAATCACCTGTGACTAATAGCTCTGGGACTGGATTACTTGAAATGAGGAATTTTCAAAATGAATGTTTCTGAAAAATATTATGCAACTGGCATCATTTCTATGACTTGGAATTGGGACCAAACTTTCAGCTGTCGCAAGCAGCAGCGATCACGTTGACACCAACAGACCATGGAGGTAGCTCTAGGCAGTTGAAACATCTAAAACCAGTTAATAATAATATATATTTGTAACAATTAATAATAGATATTTATGATAATTGATTAGATTTTTACTAATAACTAACACTGAACACACACACAATATCATATACCTCTATAAACATCTGAGAAAACAAGAAAGGAATGCAACAGAGCTGAATAGGCAGAGAATGGAGAAGCGTTTTTCTAGGAAGAACTTCAATCATTACACGTTATATTTGCTTTTTAATACCAACCTCCAACCTCTCGTTAAAGGAAATAGTCAGTGGGGCTGTAAAAAATGTTTCTAAAGACTTCCAGCCGTGTGTAGTTCCTTAGCATCCACGTCTGCAAGGGGCTGCCGTTGCAAACCTCCACAGTGGGCCCATGGGTGCCATCCTCTATCCTGCTTAGTGTCAGGCACGACTGGGTGATTATGTGAAGAAATGTGTGAGTCTGCACGACAGAAAAACTGGTAAAGGTGAACAAAACCAGCCAAGACAGAGACAAACAAAGGAAAAAAGCAACAGAGTGTTCGAACAGACATCCACAGCAAGGAACTAAAGCTGCGAGCGCTCTAATGGGAATCACTAACTGTGAATGGTGCAGGCGAATCGCGCTAGCCCCCACGCCCACCACGCGGACGTAAACAGGCACGTTCACGAACGAAGCTCTAGCGTCACGAAAAACGTCCTCCCTGCTCTGTGAGAGGAAGACCGCTCCACCTGAGACCCACTCACCCCCCACCTGGCAACCGGGACCCGAGCGTACACACACGCTGCCTCGCTGCAATCCTCACTGCCCGCCGCACAGCAAGAGCCGGGCAGACGTGGTTTCTGCTGCAGCAATACCCCGTACTAACCAGCCTGAACCTTACTTGAGCATCGCTACATTAAATATATAACAAAATAAACATTTACATATGAGCAGCTAAGAATTGTTTTGCCAATTACAGTTTCAGCTCTTCCTTCACTGTGCCAGTACCAGGTTAACCACGATGGAGAGGAGCTTTTTATTTCCCTAAACCCTGGCTGAAGCCACAGCAGCTGGTACTGGGTCGTGGCAGGTGCCCAGGGCTGGTGCTGCCTGGGGATGCTCCTTCTGCATCCCAGCCCCGTCTGCGCCCGCCCCTGCTCTCTGCATCCAACAGCGCCCGGGTGTTTCTGTTCGAAGCTCAGGGATAAAAACGATCAAGATCACTGTCACATAAACACCTCATCTTGGATTAGGCTTTTCATTGAAATAATCGCAGAATGAATCGTTGACTTTAATTTTTAATTTTTTTTTTTTGGTGGTTTGGTAAGGGAAAAAGTGAAGCACATATAAAGAGGCCACTAAAAATATCAGGAACAAGTGTCCTTATAATGTCACTTTGAGTAACCAGTGCGAACATCAATGCTTGTTTTGGTTTCCTTAGGTATTACTGCATCATGTTTACTGCTGTCTACTGTTCTGTTAAGGTAAAACAGAGGCACATAATTAAATAACTTAAAAATATAACAATCTCTTTATATTGCATGTTTGTATTATATTAAACATCTAAATTTAGCACATTCTTCACGCATTATTTTGGTAATTTGACCAGACTCTTTCTCTGGTACATGAGACAGCAAGTTTAACTTGTGTAAATCAGCAAGGCTGCCCTGACTTTCTGTAGGAATGGAAGGAAGAGATAATTTGTCCCCTTCACTCATTTTCTTAAACACTACTTTTTAAGAAGGTAATAAAACCCCCTGTAATGTCTTCCTTACTCATTTTTAAAGAACTAAGTCCTTTCAGATACACAGACATCGCCCTGTTGGAGCGAGTCCAGAGGAGGCCACGGAGATGCTGCGAGGGCTGGAGCCCCTCTGCCATGGGGACAGGCTGGGGGGGTTGGGGGGTTCAGCCTGGAGAAGGGAAGGCTGCGGGGAGACCTTAGAGCCCCTTCTAGTGCCTGGGGAGCTACACAAAAGCTGGGGGGGCTTTTTCCATGGGCAGGGAGTGACAGGACAGGGGTTAATGGGTTTAAACTGGAAGCAGGGAGATTGAGATGGGCCATCAGGAAGGAATTCTTCCTGGAGAGGGTGGGGAGCACTGGGACAGGTTCCCAGAGAAGCTGTGGGTGTCCCATCCCTGGGAGTGTCCAAGGCCAGGCTGGATGAGGCTGGGAGCACCCTGGGCTATGGAAGGTGTCCCCTTTCCCCATGGCAGGGGGTGGGGATGGGGGGGCTTTGAGGTCCCTGCCAAACCAAACCACGATGTGATTCTATAAGATCAGAAATTATAGGAATTTTCACATTATTGGCCATAATCTCTTATGACAGAAGTCAGTTTGGTTACACCAGGCCCAGCTGGTCCCATAACTTTCAGAAGTTAGGCAGCTGCTGGAAGGGTGCAGAGCGGCAGATGAGATATTGATGGTGCAACCTGAATGTACATAGTTTGTGAACAGAATTTAAAGGATTGGTGTTACATGCAGCCAGCACAAGAAGCGAGCCAGCTGTTCACACAAACGCTGTCCCCATGCTCATGTACTTCTCTGCCACCAACCTTTATGCCATATGTGGGGGAGTGCATCCTTTCTCTACTGGTGTTCCCTGCTCCGGCTCCCCTGCTAGCAGGGGGACTTAATCCTTCCCGAGTGGGCGCAGATGAAGCCAGGGGAGCGGGCACGGACCCCGACAGCACCCGGCTCACGTGCGGGAGGGCTCGGGGCTGCACATACCTCCTGCTCCGTGGGCACCAGCACCCACCTTCCATCAGATCACTTCACTGACATGATGTTCCCGAGTTATCAGCCTGACACGTGCATTCTGTGTACAGCACTGGCAGCCTGAGACCATACAGCAACTACCTGAATAACTACGGCTTGGCACGTTGGAGCAGGACCTACGGGAAGGCACCGAGTCACGTCGCTATTGCACAGCACTGCTAGAGAAGCGAGCGAGGCACACTATTCTAGGGTTTGGCACGGGGGTTGGGGTCGCTACCAAACTTACCTCAAAGCTATATTCCCATTTACCAACATACTGATGGAAAGGGGGGAAAAAAACGGGAAATCGGAGTCAATCAGTGGCCCAAGAAACATCTTTGTGAAGACCCTCACCTCTCCGTGAACGCCAACTCAACAGCTTTGCCAGGCACCGTGTTTAGTGACAAGTAACAGTAATTAATCTATTTCCTATCAATCAGATGTGACATACTTAGAGCATTATTTTTGCCCTGAGATCGTTCCCACATTGTTACATGCCGTAAGGCTCCTGCACACCGTGCGCAGGGAAATTTGCCTGTACCGGGAGCCAGCAGGTACGTGGGCACAGACCTGGACACGCTCCACAGGGCTTTCACCCTCAACCTGATGGATCTATTGGGTGCCCAAACACGTAACTCCTGCAAAAACACCTCCCCCAGCACCAGTGCCCTCGTACAGCGGGAAAACAAACACGCAAAACTGGTTAGCAACACCGGAAAAAGGAGTTTTGTTAAGACAAGCTGAGGGGGCAACTCTGGCTCCAGCCCACCGCAATTCCCAGATCTTTTTCTATGGATCCACCCCCTCGTTTCCCAACCCTGTTCCAAAGGAAAGAGCATTTACGCACCATACATGTGTGATAAACCGCATGCCGACAGGAAGCCTTTGAAAGCTGGGAAATTCTAGCTGGGCACGTCCCTTTGATGGAGCTGATTTATAGAGCTGCCCTCGCGAGGTAATGGGCAGCTTGAGGAAGGGCCAGGAATCTTAATGCGGTGTTCACGATGTGGGAAAGGAAAGCATTACAATTCAATAATGGAAGGCAATGGATTTAAAAAAAAGGAGAGGGAGAAGAAAAAATAGATTCCTGCCAAGATACAAAGCACTGAGGGAAAAAAAGGTTTAAAAATGCTGTAAACTACTATTGCCTGAAGTGTTAAAGGCCATTTTGCATTAGAAACGGACACAGCTGCAGAGAGGGGAGTACCTTCCCTGGGAACAGCTCGTTTGGGTGATCTGCAGGCTGAAGCTCATTGCTGTTGTTGCTCCTGGTGACAGCGGGTTTCTTTATTTAGCCTTCCCTTAAATCCAGATATACCATTAACATTTTGTGCCTCTAAGGGCTTCTTTTTAGGCTATATTAATATTTAATATCAATATTGGGCCCCTTCTTGTCTTCTATAGGCAATATCTAAGCTAATTTATCCCGTTGGGGTCAGAAAAAGATGCAGCTCAGTGAAAACTGCCTTGTAGGAAACAGCAATGGAATAAAAGATTTAGGCAACCCTGGGCCACTCACGGGGCAGGACCTGGCACCCCCAGAGCCGCGGCCAGCCGCTGTCACACTTCATTCCAAGGGAACAGCACTGTGGAGCAATCTGTCTGAACAACAAAAAATACACTGCTTGACTGCAAATGATTTTGTTTCCACACGGAGTTCCGTTTTATGCAGATAGTAAAAGGGAATGGCTTGATTTGCTGCTTTTAATTTGGGGCTTTGCAAAAAAAAAAAAAAACAAAAAAACCCCAAACACATCAACTTGTTTTTTAAGCTTGATGGAAAATATTCTGCATCTTGCAAGTTAAATAAGCAAGCAACAGGTTATTCACACGAAGTTACTCAAATGGCTTTTCTTCTTACACCAGCTCTGTCAATCAGCAAGGTTTCAGCCAGTATCCAACTTTATTAACCCTGCTTGCAGCTCAGTTTTGGGCCAAAACATGGACCTGGTACCTTCTGATCACTATTTTCTTTCAGTGTTTCAAGCTGCATCTCAAGGGCAAGTACAACTGTGTTAATAAGTTATTATTAATTAAAAAAATTAATAAGTTTTAAAGACATTTTGCAGAAATTCAGACGCTTTTGGTATATGAGAAAAAGGACTTTTTGAAAAGCCTGCTTCAAATCAATTAAATCTGATACTTTCACAAACAGGTATGAAAGCATTTGAGATTTACCTTTCTTAGCACCACCGCAAAACCTTCTCAGCTCCCTGTTTATTTATTTATTGTTTCAAATTTGCTAGGAATATCTAAGAGAACTGTAATATTAATAAGGCATGTGTAAATTATTGGAAAGGACTTTCTAGAATTTTAAAATATATATTTAAATACCATAATTTAAACTAGAGCACTAGAGAAAATTTAGTAACAGTATGTAAATGAAAAGAAATTGGTCCGAAAATCTCTAGTAAGAAATCCCTTTTTATGATTATTTCTATCTGTCGCTGTACCTCCAGAGGTGGCCAAAGCACTGTTGTCCATTACCAAGTCTTAACACCTAAATACCTGTAAGAGGAGGAGGCATGTGGTCTGTAACCACCACACAACACCCAGAAATCGCCTCAGTTCCATTTCTGAGTAAGCAAAGAAATGTAGAAGCGGGCACAATTTTGCAGGAAAAACCAAATGGATGGATATAAGGGATTCAGGCAACGTGTTGCAACTGCTTCTCCGGAAAAAAAAATAAAAAAAACCCCAAAAATCACAAGCCAGCTGCTTTCTTGGGAAAAAAATCCTGGATATCAGGTGTGGGTTTGGATACTGCACATAGGTGTGGATTTGGAGGTTTCCTGCCATACTCTGGGGCAGCAAAACCGGAGGAAGGCTGCATACGTGCCCTTCCCACGCAGCCGAGAAGGGAACCGGGGCTGCGCACCGCCGTGCCGTGCCCCGCCGCGCAGCCAGCCCCCCGCCACGCTCAGGTGCTAAGGAGGGTTAAGTGATACAGCGACAAACATGTCCTAACTACCACTACCGTCATCAAAGGGGAGTTTGCAAGCTGGAGCCCGAATGCTCACAGAGCAGAACCACTAACAACAACCACTTTGCCAACGAAGAGGTGCGTAATGCGACGGGCTGTGTTTGACTGGAGCGGACAGCAAACCCGTTGTCTCGGAAATCCCTTACGTGAAAATATGGTCTATTTCTTTTTTATGAGCTCCATCTAACGGCTAATTTTGTTGTTACACAGCGACTTAGAAATCTTCCACTGTGGACTTCTTATACCAATCTTAAGACGGCGCGTTTCCGATGTTACAAAGGGAGCGTATTTGGCTGAAAGAAATTTAGTTTTTCGTGCAGAAAGGTAAAAGCAGCTATTTCTGTGAAACGTTGGACATACATCAGTATTCTTCTATCTTCGCAGTCGTGGAAATACGCCGACACTAATCCAGCCCCTTAAAACTGGGATTAGAAGAGCTGTGTACGCGCTGACCGTCGGGCAGCCGGTGTTAAAACCGGCTCGATGGGGAAATTCATGTCCAGTAGATTGTGCCCAAGATATGCAAAGGAAAATGACTGGAAGGGTAATTTTTTTTCATCAGGAAGGACTGCTCTCTACGCTTTTGGTAGAGCATTTTGTGAGGAATGTCACTCTGGGACACGTGCTATCGATCGGTGACTGATGCTGGGGATAGGTGAGAGCATCCCCAGCATGTGGATTCTAGCGGAGAGCTGGAAGACAGCCGTGCTGCCTGCACTGTTCGTGCTTAGCTAGCACTGGGCTGCTGAAGCACAGAAAATAGATTTAAAATCTGGTATTTCCTCAGTATTCAAAATTCAGCCTTTAAGGTATTGCTGAGATAAACCTGAAATATTCCAACTTAAGGGTCTGAAGACCTGGTATTTTAAGGTGTTACACCCCAGAACAGTGAGGCACAGATGCCAGGGCAGAGGATGCTGCTGCTGTGCTGTGAACAGGAGGGAAAGCGCCTGCCCCATCAATGGGTGCCCGACCCACTGAGACCCCCCTGACCACTCCAACCACCAAAAAGCAGCCCCAGGCAGAGACCTCCCTGGATCTGCTCTGGGCACCAGGGAACAAGAAGGGGTATAAATGGAGTACTGGAGTACTTCCAGTACCTGAGGGGGGCCTTTTTACAAGGGCCTGTAGTGGCAGGACAAGGGGTAACGGGTTTAAACTGAAAGCAGGGAGATTTAGATTAGATATCAGGAAGGAATTCTTCCCGCAGAGGGTGGGGAGCACTGGCACAGGTTGCCCAGAGAAGCTGTGGATGCCCCATCCCTGGGAGTGCCCAAGGCCAGGCTGGATGAAGCTTGAAGCAACCTGGGCTAGTGGAGGGTGTCCCTGCCCATGCCAGGGGGGTTGGAACTAGATGATCTTTGAGGTCCCTTCCAACCCAAACCATTCTATGATTCTATAAGAAAACGCCCAGCACAGGCTGTGCCTGTTGCATTTGGTGATGTTTAATTTCCTACTGAGACGGATCGGGAACTGCAACCCCAACTCCATGTCTTTGGCCACCGGTCAGCACTACGCTCCTTACCTTCTGTTTAAAACACTCTAAAACTGATTAAAAATCAATTATCATCTGCTTGCAGGAATGAAACGAAGGAGGATATTGGATCTTAAATCTCCTGTGTTAATGGCAGGTATGAACATCCTCAAAAAATACCTAACAATTATCAAAATAGTCATGTATTTTGTGTAAGAAGAAAAATAATCTTCTTTATTAAAGAGAAAATTGGTTTAAATTCAAATGTTAAACACAAGAACGTAGCAAAAGTTACCAACTGAACTGCCCCTCAGTGGTAAGCATCGTCGCTGGTTTTCTACTTGGCAGTTCAATATTACGCAACGGCAGCTTTGCACGCCTTGTCCAAACCGTAACACGTTAGACAGATCCTGTCTTGAAGAAGATGCAACACCTTGGTGTGAACCTGACCGTGGAAACCCACACACTCACATTGCAAAGCAAAAGCGTAAACGGAATGTGTTAACTTTCATCTGCTCCTTCCTGTCTCGTGCGAAAAGAATTACTCGGCCATAACACACCGCGATATTTACACATATTTTGTACTGAATTTACAAGCTCTCCTCAAGCCACCGAATTTCTCCGAACTGCACCTCTCTCAAACCCCAGAAAAAGCCACCTCCCATCCCATGGTGGTGCCCAACTACACAGGTGACTGGGATACGGAGAATGGTTAAACGCAACTGAGACCCTGAGTCAAGCATCTTTAAGAGAAGAAACTGTCTGGAAAAGCTGTAACTGAAAAATAAATAAATCTCAGTTTCTACTGCATTTATATAAAAATGCAGAAGGCTTCTTTAAGTCTGTAAGAATGCAAGGCAACGCCAGCTACTAGAAATGAGCCTTTTTTAAATAATAATTGACTTTTTCACCCTCTAAAAATAAAGTTGTGTGGGAACACGGGTTAAAACCTGGCAGTTAGCTGGACTGCTTCGCACGCCCGAGGCTGTGAGATGGCAGGGGACACGCGCAGACACCCCCCGCGATACGGCTGTGCACTGTGAAGAATAAGCTGCCGGCTGCAGGGCTGCAGCCACCCGCGAGCACTATCCCTGACCCTCGGGTACCTCGGCATCGTACTCCCAGAGCTGGTTCCCCCTCATGTGGTGGCACTTCAGCATGATGATGGGGCCGTTCAGCCTCGAGACGTCCAGGCACAAGTCGTCCGTGCGGATCTCTTTGTCAGCAGTGTAAGAAAACACCTGGGAACAGAAAACAACAGCAGTGACAAGGAATTAGCAAAAGTCCTAACGGACTGCTGGTTCAGAATATACGGAATTGTCACGGCAGTGGAGCAGAATGACTCTTCTCCAAATGCTGAGGTGGTGGTGCCTTGGGTTTCACCAGCGTTTCATGCAAGTTTCTCCGCTAGTGTACGTCTGTTGTACGTCAGAGAAGGAATATCACGTTTAGGAAAAGAAATGTTATGGGACCAAGGCCAGGACTGACGCAGGCATACACCCGGTTTTTACCTCCTGGGAGTTCTACAGAAGCATGTCACTACGCTCGGTGTCTTCAGGAGAAATTCCACCCATCTTCTAATACAACAGATAAAGCTCATCACTGGAAAAATCCAAACTTCCCTAAACTAAGTCCTCCTCCTAGTATCTACCTTGGCTTTGGGTACCAAGAATTGTCTGGGCTAAGGATTCACACACACGAATCTTTCAGAAATACCAGGTCACTTAATAAAAATAGGAAATAAGACACAAGAGAAGACCCTCAACAAACTTCTATCAAACCAGCTACAAGCTTCAGGGAGACTGCTTAACTGAACGTCTCTGGGGAGGAGCCAGCTGGACAAAACCCAGGCTGTGTGTTGTGTCTTTTCCCTGAACATGTACACAATGAGAATCATGGAATCACGGAATCGTTTGGGTTGGAAAAGAACTTTAAGCCCATCGAGTCCAAGCGTTCCCCCAGCACTGCCCAGCCCACCACTGACCCATGTCCCTGAGCGCCTCGTCCCCACGGCTCTGAAACCCCTCCCGGGGTGGGGACTCCCCCCTCCCTGGGCAGCCCCTTCCAATGCCTGACAGCCCTTTCCGGGAAGGAATTTTCCCTAATATCCCGTTTAACCTGCCCCTGGCACAACCTGAGGCCGTTTCCCTTTCTCCCAAGTGATAAGCAATAGGACAAGAGACTGACACCCCCCTCTCTGCACCCTCCTTTCAGGGAGTTGTAGGAAGATGAGTTATTTACAGTAACCAAACACAGACAGCTCGGATGCTCTCGCGGGGTTGCGGTCACCCGCGGAGCTCTCGTGCCATCTGAGACCCTGCAGCCGGGTTCCGGCTGATGGGGAAGCACGCTCAGTTGGATCTCAATGCTTTTGGGGTGGGTCTGGGAGCTGGAGGAGCCCGAAATCACTTTGACTGCCCTTCCTTGGTAACTTCAATCCACCGTGGGGTCTCCAGCCATCTCTCCCGCACGCTCCTCACCAGCCACACAAGGAGCAAGGGCCGCAGCCCGAAAATGTGGTGACCACGGGAGAAGGGGGGAGGGAAGGAAGGAAGCTTGTGGAGAGCTGTGAGCACTGACACCAAATTACGTGGCCTGGACACATGGGAAGTACCTCTCTGCTCACAACCTCCATAACACTGCTGGCCCCAGCAAAACAACTCCTGAAACGGCCTTAGGAAACCCTTGGGTATGTACTGCTTCAGCGAATTTTCTACCAACACCTCGTCTTTCGCGATGCCCGCAGTCCTGACAGATTTACTGCCCATGTGCAGTAGCAGGTTTCGAGATGAGTTAATGTATTTTGTATTTATTTTTTGTTAACATCCTTTATTAATACACTTCCACACAGCTAGTTCAGCGGCAGAAATAAGCCCTATAAAGCCAAAGGTCCATTAAAGCTGACGCTTGGGACGTTGGCCAGACAGAACTGAGAGACAGGCCTCACCTATCACTGATAATTTCATTGCATCTTCATGTGTAAAAGGAACTAACGAAGTATTCCTCCTGACTGAAGTGTGAGAAACTAATCAGTTTGTTCAACACCAACACGGTGCCAAGCAACATCATTAACTGGAAATCAGTGGGATGATCCATACAAATCCATACTTATACATGTGTTTATATGTTTTCTTATATATATATTTATATAATTTCATAATATATATATATAATATATATATATTTATATACATATTTATATATATAAAAATATGTGGGTGCAATAGCCCATGGACAGAACTTTCGTTTGTTGTTATCTGGTTGTCCTTTTCTTTGGAAAACAGTCTGCCCGAGTATTTTGTCAACTCATAAGTCGCCTGATTCTGAGAATATTGCTCATAACCCCTTATTTTATACTTCATTGCCTGGAACTAAATCTTGAGGATGCATCTGTGCAAGCAAGGAAGAAGCCCGCCCCGCAATGAAGACAGTTATAAACTGGACATAACTAAGTACAGAAAAATCTAATTTGTTCTGACGACCACTTTAATTATCTATGGAACTCCCAAAGGGAAATTCTGAATTCACCTTTCAGAACTGATTTAAAATATTCTAATAAAAGCTGCAAGGAAAGCACTTTTCCTCTCCTCCTGAAATTGTTTACAGATTAAATGTTGAAAGTCACCTTAGGCAGGAGAGGTGAATTGAAGCTGGTTCCCATAAAAAGATCCCGGACTCTCATGGTTAAATGGCCAGTTAAGTCGCTTTTGAGGGCAAGGACTTGGCTCTTTTACCTCTTCACTGAAATCTCATCTTTATCCAGGCCAGGAACTCACCTAGGCATTTTAGCCCCTGGACAAATTCAGAACAGCCTTGGGGAAAAGGCACCTCACAGTTCGAGCAGGCGGGCTCAGTATTCCCATCAGAGGGGACTTCTTGGGAGACTGGTGGCACAGGCAAGTCCAGCCCGTATCAGGGAACAACAGCACTAACATATGCAGCCCTGTTTTAATTCCAGACAATTTATAGAACAGGATTTAGTTTCTGCTACTCCAACAGTTTCTTTTCACCCTGAAGAAAACTAAACCCAAGATAGTGCATCCCACCAGCAGGATATTAAATGTAACCAAGGGTCAACCTCCAGTTCACTGGATGACCTGAAGCCGTGCCCAGCAGATGAGTTCCCCTGGAGCCACTCCAGAAACAGGGATCAGATTTATTTCTAAAAAAGAGGTTATGCCAAGATCTTCCAAGCCATGAAAGCTACAGTCACACGAAGCGGTGCACGGTACGGACGCTGCCAAGCCAGAACTGACTTCCACAGCTCGGAAAGTTCATACAAAGCCTGTTCTCAACCTCTAACCACCCGTGCCAAGAATTCCCTTATCCCGGTGCTCAGTGCAAGGAGAGAAACACTGTAATTCAGAGTGATTCACCGTAATCCAGAGAAACACTGTACTTACCACCAGCTCCCACGGACTGAAGTCAATAGCTGGAACCCCACTACACGGTCAGCGTCATACAAATAAAATCAAATAGCGGGCAAGAAAGCTGCTTGGCAGCACCTGCTGGGGGCACGTACCGTAACAACCGCGGGGATCTGTGGGGAACACCGTGCTTTAGCGAGGTCTCCAAGGGCTGCCAGAGGTTGCCAAGGAGCTCGGTTTTATCGCAGTCAGGAAACGACACTGGCAAACACCCCGGCATCAGCCCTTCGGCAAGCACGTCTTCCCGACAGCCAAACCTTTGCCCTCCGCCACAGACCCCTCTGTCCTTCTCTAAAGCACTCTCATTCCATACGGGCTTCGGGTGCGTTCAGCATTTTCCACAGAAACTGCAAACCCCCTGATTTTTGGCTGCACAGTGGTAGAGGGGCTGTGGGCACTCGTCTCCTGCATTTTATCTACCCAGGCTACACTACTGCGACGTTCCACATCCAATACTAGTCTTCCCGCATTCCCTGGTGACTATTCCTGCCAATTCAAAGCAGCGGCTATTCAGTTTTTCCACAGACTCTAAAAAGAAGGCATTATTCTCATCCTGACTGTGCTAAATAAAAGATACTGTTATTTAACACCCAGGCATGGCTCCTTTGTTCCCGGTTAATCACAGTAATTATAACGGTGCTCAAGATCACCGAGGGCTCCAGTTGTGCTGCATCCTGAGCAATGTGGAGTATTAGACGTTCCTGCCCCCAAGGTCTATCACCTCGATGCACAGGAATGATGTAAAGTCTGCAGGGGGAAGCATGCCTCAGCAAAATGGACTAACAAAACACAAGCAATGACTGGTTTTATTCAGAATGGGTCTGTTTAGAAGAGGGGAAAAAAAGCCAAGCTAGGGAAAACAGGCGATTGTAAAAAGTAAAAAAGGCAGGAAGAGCAAAGAAGGGCTCAGTTACTTTCTGGTAACCGCTTACGGAATCTACTATTTACTGAAGATATTGCCATCAATACAATCAAAGCACTAAACTCATGAAGTCAGTAGAGGGCGATGTGTTCTCTTACCCCATGAGCTCTCTAAGGAGATTACTCGGTCTGAGATCAGCTGCACAAGTACCGCTCAATTCCCCTTTCTGAGCTTAACTTGTACCAGTGGCACGAATGCCTAACTGACCCTAAACTGAAGGTTTTATTCTGTTCAATCTTGCGCACAAAACGCTTTTAGATGATCAATCAGCTAACTAAAAAAATGCAAAACGCGACTCCTGCATCAGTCTGCCGGGGCCGAAGGGCGAGCTGCCATCAGGTGGCTTTGCTGGTACCCACGGCAAGTTCACCCCGCCTGCCGTCAGGGTATCTATCGCACGTCTCTCCTCACCTGGCAGCGACGTTATTACAGACAAAGTACTGTATAACGTAGTGAAAGGGGAGGCCTTCCGTTACAGAAACGCATTTCCATCCTTTCCCAGCTGAAAGCAAATGATTGCAGCATACCAATAAATTCTTACAGAGCAAGAGTTTATAAATTACTTTTCCACACAGAAAGTGCTCAGGTTTGAAAGGCATTTGAAAATATACACATTTACTGTGAATGGGGAAAAAATGGAAATGCTATGAAACAGAACAGTTTCTGAAAGACCCATTATTTTTATTCCCCATAACTGGGGAAAAAACAACCCTCTAACAACCTTATTGCGTGTGTTGGGGTGTTTTTTTTTGAACTGTCAGTGAATACTGAGTCTGAGCTTCCTGTATAAAGCAAAGGAGGAGGGAGTCAGGTTCCCCAAAACACGTAAAACATCGTGTTCCTTCTCATCTCACCCTGCAACAGCTGCCCCAGGTAGGTTCATGCCGAGCAAACTCCTGGCTCATGCAATTCCACATTCACTCAGAAAGAATCCTGACAAAACACTCCCCATCCTGCGGGAACCACGTCCTTCCCAAAAATTCCTTCTCCCCTGAGATGCCGACAGCCTCAGCAGCCAGCAACCGAGGCCAGGAGCTCCGAGCCGTCCAGGGAGGGGTTTTGCATGAAGCAAGTTTCTTCCACTTCCCAGCGCATCTCCCACACTCAGGGAATTGGTACAGGCTGGAAAACAGTGAAAAATCTATAATGTTTTGTCAAACAGTGAAAAAACACGGCCCATCGCCTCTGCCAGGGCTCTGAGCACCTGCTGGGACCCTGAGCAGGATGCTGAGAAATAGCCACGTGGGTCAGAGCTGCGCCACTGCTCATGCCTTGCTATTCTTCCGGGTAAGGAAAACTCACCACGATGTTTATCTAGAGGAAACAGGAGGAAAGAGCAGCCCTTTGCAGCTATTGCTTCCGTTAGTCACAGGCTCCCTGCCGGCTCCGCATCCACCAGCCTCCTTGCTAAGGAATCAGAGGGAGCGTGCTTTGACAACGGAGCTGACCTCCACGCTGCTCCCAAGAGGCTCTCGCCTCTCCACTGTCCATGGCTGCTCTCTCGGACACACCGAGCTCAAGCCGAGAAGCAGACGGCACCGTCTGACGGCACAGATCACCCACCGGCTGGGCAGGGAGCACCACAGGACCCTTTTTGGGGCTTTGCGACCGCATGGCCATGATGAAGGTGTGCTCACTGCTTCCCTGGTGAATTTTGCTGACAAAAAGCAGGTTTATCACTATAATTTGCATAACTGACGCTCCAGACAGGAAAAAAGGCACAGAAAAGGCATTTCTGTGAAACATAAGTATGAAATGGTGATGTGTTGGGTGTTTCGGTCGCACTTCCCCAGCGCCGGCAGCCTGGCTCTCCCCGGCACAACCTGCCCTGCAGCGCTTCGGCACTACACCTGCAATGAACCTGTGGAACCAACCCTCCTGCTTTAATAGAATCCCCCTCCCCCTGCGTGGGATCGTATGATTCGATTATTGTTATGAGCAGAGGCCCGACATTCCCAGTAACAGCAGAAAGAGATGACATTCCCATGGTAACGCAGTAAAAGCCTAAGCGGTATGCCCACCAGGATGGCCGCAGGCAGGAACACCAGAGAGCTGTTTCACCCTCTACCAGGCCAACTAAGGGAACAAATTTCCTCTGAAATACCCCATAACCAGAAGTCAGCTGTAAGGAAAAAAAAAAGGCGTGAAGACTGATGGGTCATATCCCTCTGTCCGAGGCTGGAAAGCAGGATAATAGCTTTTTCCACAGTTCACACGTGGTCAGCGCTTTCTCTGATCACGAGTCAACCTCAGGTACCTTCCTCCTGAAAATCATCATTCCCAAAGGACGTTCCTACCCACCACCCCGGCCCCAGGAGATATATGCGAAGGCTGGTGCTGTACCCACCACAGCTGATTCAAGGACAGACTTCGCTTTATTCCCTCCACACAGGGCAAAGACAAGAGTTCTGAGATTGGATTTAACGGCACTGGGAGATCCACAGTACTTATTTTAAAGATCATTAATGCCACCAGGACCTAACTGAGTTGGGATATTCTGTACTATCAGGATAACAAACCCTCCAGTTTCAGACTATGAAAACAATTCTGACAGGAAGGACCTCAGTTAACATATTTCATTTTCCCTCCTTTTTTAAAGAAATTCATATTTTTAGCATTGCGTTGTCCTTAAAACACTTTGATAGCCGAGAGACGTGTGCCCCTGCCTCAAGCTGGATCGCGCTCATGCATCTCTAAAGCGCTGAGTGCTCTTCTTGCTTCACTTTCATTCTGAAGTAGTTTTGTCCCTCAGCCACTTCTGTAACCACCCAACTGACTTTGGAAAGCTCAGAAAGAACGGAGTACTACATCCAGCTCTGGGCCCCCAACAGCAGGAGGACACGGAGCTGTGGGAGCGAGGCCAGAGGAGGCCACGGGGATGCTCCAAGGGCTGGAGCCCCTCTGCCATGGGGACAGGCTGGGGGAGTTGGGGGGTTCAGCCTGGAGCAGGGAAGGCTCCGGGGAGACCTCAGAGCCCCTTCCAGTGCCTGGGGCGGGGCTACAAGAAAGCTGGGGGGGGGGACTTCTTCCAAGGGCAGGGAGTGACAGGACAAGGGGTAACAGGTTTAAACTGAATGCGCAAGATTGAGATGGGGCATGAGGAAGGAATTCTTCCTGCAGAGGGTGGGGGGCACTGGGACAGGTTCCCAGAGAAGCTGTGGATGCCCCATCCCTGGGAGTGTCCAAGGCCAGGCTGGATGAGACTGGGAGCATGAGCTAGTGGAGGGTGTCCCTGCCCGTGGCAGGGGGTGGGGCTGGGGGGCTTTAAGGTCCCTGTACACTCAAACCATGCTGTGATTCCATGATTTTCTGTGGAAGGGAAGAAATGCTGGCATGTGAAGCTGCAGCTCCCGCACTGCTCTGGGTGAATTCTAAGCAGTTTTTCCCGATCACCATTGTGCTGGTGGTTACACAGCAGCAGATTGAAGCAATTCTTATACAAACTATACTTTTTAAATGATTATTTTACCTGATTTCCTCCCATGCCATGGCAGTTGAAAATGCCCACTTTTTCATTTTCCTTGCGGCCCATGTTGTCTAAACACTGGTTGGTTTCAACGTTCCTGATCTGAAGAAAGAAAGAAAAGTTCCTTGAAAAAAAAAAAAAGCCTGTAAACGTCACGTTTATGCAGAAAGAATTACGTCACTGTAGGAGAAAGTACATTATCCAGGCATTCAACTATGTATTTTAACTTGTGATTTGTACATGTCACATCCCAAGAGAAAATGAAAATAATTACGGAGTATAATGAGATTTCAAATTATATATAAGTGTAACCATGAACAGCATTCACGGAAAATCTCATTCAATGCCCTGCGCTGTTTCCTTTAACAAATACAATATGATTTTACTTCCAAACAATGCAAAATGAACAGCTTGCCGAAGAATGCACTTTTCTTCCAGCAGGGCTGACTCTACTCCAAGACAGAAAAACTGAGTATGAGCCATGTCTGACGCCTGGGTCTTCCAGAGCAGCGGCTGCTGGGCAGCTTTGTGTCTAACTCCATGCTTTTAAGCAGTTTTAAAATACGATTTCCCCCCTGGAATCTCTCCAAAGACAGGTCCCCTGCTCCTCCTCACTCTCTACAGCACGGCGTGATTTCCTTACTAATGTGTGCAAAGCAAAACCAGTCTCCGGGTCCCTCATTCCTTTGGTAAAACTGTTGTGAAAGGATGTATTCTGAAACACGTCACTGGCACTCGGTCAGCTGCAAGCCCCGGTGCCACCTTGGGAGGCTCAGCAGGCGCGGGCAGTCAACAGCACACCAACCCCACCACACCGGCCCTGACCAGCGCTGGGACCCTGCAGTCTGATTAACGACCCCGGGGAAGAGTGGCTGGCAAAGCTCACGTGGTCACCTCTCAACGGGCTCTAAGACTGTTAATCACACACAAAGTACAGCACTCAGTGCTGGTGAGTAACCTCATGGAATCATTTAGGCTGGAAAAGACCTTTAAGCCCATTGAGTCTGTTAACCCAGCACTGCCCAGCCCACCACTGACCCATGTCCCTGAGCGCCTCGTCCACACGGCTCTGAAACCCCTCCCGGCGTGGGGACTCCCCCCTCCCTGGGCAGCCCCTTCCAGTGCCCGACAGCCCTTTCTGGGAAGGAATTTCCCCAATATCCAACCTAACCCTCCCCTGGCACAGCTTGAGGCCGTTTCCTCTTGTCCCATCACTTGTCCCTTGGGAGAAGAGACTGACCCCTCCCTCCCTGCACCCGTCTCTCAGGGAGCTGTAGGGTGTGACAGGGTCTGGCCTGAGCCTCCTCTTCTCCAGGCTGAACCCCCCCAGCCCCCTCAGCTGCTCCTCACAGGAATTGTGCTCCAGCCCCTTCCCCAGCTCCGTTCCCTTCTCCGCACACGCTCCAGCCCCTCAGGGTCTGTCTCGCAGTGAGGGGCCCAAACCTGACCCCAGGATTTGAGGTGCGGCCTCAGCAGTGCCCAGCACAGGGGGACGATCCCTGCCCTGCTCCTGCTAGCCACACCGTCCCGGATGCTGGCCAGGATGCCGTTGGCTTCTTGGCCCCCTGGACACATGTCGGCTCATATCCAGCTGCTGTCCACCAACCTGCTCAGGTCCCTTTCCTCCAGGCAGCTTTCCAGCCCCTCCTCCCCACTCCTGGAGCATTGCCGGGGGTTGTTGTGGCCCAAGGGCAGGACCCGGCGCTTGGCCTGGTTGACTTTCATACAGTGGCCTCAGCCCATTGATCCAGCCTGTCCAGATCCCTCTGGAGACCCTTCCTGCTCTCGGGTAGAGATACCCTCGCAGAGACTCACTCTTTCAATTGCTGACTGCTCCAAGAGCTGCCAAAGCCGGGAGGATGGCTGCAGGCACCCCAGCACCTGCTCACCGATAACCACAACACTGCTTTCCAGCCCCTCCCAGCTGCTTTTAAAATAACTGGCCCTTCTTCAGAGCCCAGAGACAGTAAACAGCTTTATGTGGCTATGGTGGCGAGTGGCTTTCTGGTGTAACCCACTGCTCGTGGTGAGACCAGCCGGAGCATCGCCGGCAGCAGGAACACTGCAGCTGGGGATGGGGGGAACGAGCCGGCTCCTGGACAGCCCGTCCTCCTCTCCCCGCTCCCCTCTCCTCCAGCACGTGCCACTCTGCAGACCACCAAAGCCACTGCAGTCCCACCCCTGTATCCGAATCGTTAGCTCAAGTGCTAATCCCAGCTGAAATGCTTCTCCCGAGCCTTTTTTCTTAAATCACCTTTTTGTAGAGATAGAATTTCAAGTACCTTCACAAGACAATTTATTTCTGCAATCCCTTCGTTCATTCCAAGAACTTAAATGAAAAGCGACTGGAAAACTCACCTATGATTATTATGTCTTGGGTTTATAAAATAATTCTTGTCTTGCTTTTATTGTGTATTCGCTTTCAGTGTTACACGATTAACAGGTAAAAAGGCATATTCAGTATTCACCACATTTTGCACACTTAACGCCCCTGCTGAGGCGCATTTTCATCCGCCTAGGGAATTCAGATCTAACACACCCGCTGTATCTAAGTTATGTTGTAACTGAATAGAAAATTCAGTGGCAAATAAAGGCTTGGCAACCTTCCGGATCCGCCTGCCAAGTGTACAACGAGTAAACTCCACAACCTACCCTGGAACTACAGTTCCAAACCACTCCACGCTTTTGAAATTTCATTTCAAAATTGCGCGCTTCGTTTATAAAAGCAACCGAGGTACCTAAATCAGTTGGGCAATCAGCAAATAACATCCAAAATGTACTACAATACTGACTATTATTATCTCTAACGTGTTGTGCAGTGCAAGTGAACCCTCATGGACCCTGTTTCAAGTCACACCTGCACTACACTGCTGGAGGTCGTAAATGAATTAAGGATGATTTTCCCAAATTTGTCAAAAACATTCACTCTTTATCACTGTTTATACTAGAACAAAATATGCACTCGCACACTATAATCTGAGGACCAATGGTGAGCACTCCTTACAGTTACACTGCACTGTACAGGAGAATCTTCTTCCCACAGAGGGTGGGGGGCACTGGGACAGGTTCCCAGAGAAGCTGTGGATGCCCCATCCCTGGCAGTGTCCAAGGCCAGGCTGGATGAGGCTGGGAGCACCCTGGGCTATGGAAGGTGTCCCTGCCCGTGGCAGAGGGTGGCACTGGGTGGGCTTTAAGGTCCCTGCACACCCAAACCATTCCATGGTTCTATGATTCCACGATCATTTTCTCAGTTTTTCCAGCCAGCCCGATTCCCAGCAGCCAGACAAGGCAGGGCTCCCTCGGGAGCGCTGCTGAGCACCATTCTGCCTCTGTCCAGAGCAGAGGAGAAGCACAGTCACCTCCTGACTGGGCATCTCACCCAGCAGCTGGGCATCACGGACCAGCTCGACTAATGGTGCCAAAGACACCAACCAGGCAGATGGTTTGTCTTACCTGAGACTAAGCGCCTGCCGGAAGAGAGGAAAATGACCCAGAAATATGCTTCTGATGATTTAAAAATCCTCCATTACTGCTGAAGATAGTACCTGAGGTCTAAAAACCCGCTTTGCTGCTCAACTGGCAGTCGGCAGCTGTAATAGTCACGTAAGAGTTTTAATTCATAGATCCTGCCTGAACTGCTGTTCCCATAGAAACTGAGGCCGTGTTGGTAAAAATAAGGTGTTTTAATAACTATTTTATTACTTCCTCATACTTTTATTTTCCAGTCTGACAATATCGTACAAAACCTTATTATTTGACACTTGTTAGACGGGTTCTTTCCTTGCTGTAAAACCATGTTTCACTTCATTTTGTCATAGTTAAACTGAAAATCCTACTGTGGCTTTTATTTTTCACTACAATTGCAAGTTTCAACAGTAAATTACTTTCCTGGATGTAAAAAAAGCCATTTGCTCCTTTGACTGCTATTCTATTCGTAGCTCTCTTTAAATCAAACCATTCAAGAGTTTTTAAAAAGTGTAGGTACAAGTCGATAGAATATTTTAAACAGTGAATTATTTGAATTTTAAAGAGACCAGTTCTTGGTGGTGTTGGAATCATCAGGTTATTAGGGAAGTTTGTGATATTCAGCTCCAGGCAGCCTTGCTGGAAAACACGGCATCAATGAACAAACACATTTCTTGAGAAGAAAAAAAGCAAAAAACCCAACCCTTCTCATGTAGAAGAGAAAATAATAAGCAATGACGGAAAGTTTCCTTCAACTGCTGCATGTTGTGTAATAATTTCCACAATATTAGTCACACAGCCCACTTTTCCAACATGCTACGCAATTTAAAAGATCAATTCTAAATGGTGAACACATTCCGAACAGCAACGCCTCCTTGTGAAAGGCTTAGAGAAAATATAACCTGCTCAAGATAAAGGATAAATAAGGTAAAGGGGTTGCACACAAGGACTTCAGTCCTTTCTCCAAAACCACTTCAGCCTGGCGCCGCCGCCATTCGCACGACGGTTTTAACGCAGCCGAAGGCAACGGGTCGTACCTCACCAAGCGAGTAATAGCGCCGTGGAATCTGGGAGTCGGGGTAGACGTTTTCCAAGTACCACGAGAAGGGTTTACACTTCAGATTCTCTCGCAGGGCTTTTCTGACGGATACGTCGCCATAATCCACCTTAACAACACCTGGAATTGTTAAGAGAACAGATGATCAAAGCACAGTTTCTGTAGAGCTGCAAAGCATAAACCACAGATCCTTCTCCAGCTGTCAGGAGTCCCTTTTTATCAACACCCCTTCGCTGGAATTTCGGCACAGCAATAGGTGAACACGGGCAGCTGCTACACCATAGATCTTCACAAACGTCAAATAGTTAAATTAGCAAATTGAAATGCTTGGAAAATTACATTTTTTCATTTCAGATCATTTATCGATCTGGAAAGGCAGGACCCTCTGAACTCCTGGATTTCTTCACATTCCAAAATATTAAAGAAAGCAAACCCAGGCACCAGAAAGGGCACGTTCTCCACACCAAGAAACCCCATTGCTCGTAAAGGGAGAAGATGTCACATCACGCCACAGTTAAAGTGCCACCACTCCTACTGCAGGCCAGTACATCAGAGACCTGAGCCAGCAGCATCCCGCTGGCCACCAGCAGTGATGTGTGGGTCAAAACGCAGAAATACAGGTCATGAAGAGTAAAAAAATACAGAATAATAACCAAGGAGAGGGGAAATCAGTTAGAAATCCGCCCTGTACAGCGCATTCTTATTTAAATTAAAATCATATACGGTGCTTTCAAGACTTATGACAGCTAGCTGAGCTATTTATCTGTTGATGACAAGCATGCACCCAGGAAAAGGAATTTAAGAGGGAGGACACAGACACAGCTCCACACTCCAGACACGGGAGAGACGAGCACTGACCGTGCATGGGACACGAACGCGCATCCGACACCGGATGACCTGAGCACATCAGCGCTGCTGACAGAGCAAGTCCACGACAGGGGTGATGCAAGAAAAAAATCAACCTCCTAAGTGCATGAATGAGGAAATGTCACGTTTTAAAAGGATCCTTGCAGCCTCTGAGACGCAGCACTCGCTCTCCAGGCAGTCCGTGTAACGCACGGTGAGAGGATGGCCCCGTGCCCGCCCGGCCGGGGGCTGTGGCGATGCCAGCATCGCCGAATGGCAGCAGAGCCGAGCGCTGCTGGAGATGCCACGGCAGGACACACCGCTCCCGGGGCCGCAAGGAGCAACTCAGCACATTCCTTGGCAAGAAATCCACCCGGGTGAGAAGAAATGTCAAACGCACAACTCTAGCACCCAAGAAAGGCAGATTTCATATACTCAACTTCTTAACTTTCTATATGAAGAGAGTATAAGAGGAAAATGCTATTCCCCTTGTCTACTCTCTTATCAAGCTGACTTTTGAGGGGGTGCATATGATTTTCAGAGTTTAAAATACTGTTGAACCAGCAACCCGCAACATCCTTTACAATACCGACATATTCCAGGAATGGGACAGCTCAGGACGGAATGGAGCAGCCCTAAAAGGAACATAAAGGCCAGCCTTAGGGTGCTCAGACAACTTGAGTTATTAAGAAAGACAACCAAAAAGCATGTCAAATATTCCCTGTAGCCTAATTTAATCTAATTTTAGATGAGCAATCTCCAAAGAAGCAGGGGTAGGCAAAGCGTTAGTAACTGCCAGCACTCAGCTGTGATAGTCTGAAAGACACTCCCAGATTGATATCTGAAATCCATGCTGCATTTCCATCTTCTGCTTTCCATTATTCATCGGATCTTATTTTGAAATTATCATAGAGGTGAAGCTCCAAGGATATCAGCACGTTCTGCTCGGAAATCATGCCCTAAAGCACAAGATCATATACATTTATACGGAAATTCAGGACACAACAACAGTAAAACTACTCATTTACAAAAATTTAACTTGTTTTGGATAACCACTCATCCGTATTTCCAAATCTTTACCAGTCAGGTCTGACAAATTATGTTTATGCATTATTATGCGATTGTAGAATATGATGTAATTCTAGATAATTAACTAAAATACAGGATACTCTACAAATTATTGCTACAGGCTAAAATGCAGGCAGGTGCTCCTGGGAAGCACTTTCACCTGATCCCAATGGCTGGGGTGACTGATGCTTCATCCGCCCCGGATCAGCCAACGCCCCTCGGAAACCCAATGTTCTTGGCTGGTGCCAAGCAATGAAGCGGCACTCGCCACACTTCTAGACAGTTTAAACTTCAGGAAAGAGAAGTGTTCAAATGAAACCTTCAACCATAGCCCACACAGAGAAATTACATCGCAGTAACTTAGGGGATGGCAGGAAAGCGAGGGCAAAGCAAATCCAGGTGGGATCCAGGTGGTGCTACCCTCAAGCAGAGCCAACGGAAGGACCTACCCCAGCCGCGGGGACATCAGAGGCACAAACAGCACGTGGGGTGGGGAAGGCATTGGAAGGGACACAAAGGGCTGGGGAGGGATAAGGAAAACCCTCACACAGGACCAGAAAGGTGCTTGGGAGCACAAACAGCATCTGCGGGGACTCAGGTGGGAATGCAAGGCGTACGGGGAAGCTGGGCTCATGGCACAAATGTGATAGACAGGAGGCTTTGTCCGCTCTGCAGCTCTCAGCACATCTTCTGGGCTACAGGATGTTCACTAAGAAATCTGGGGAGGTTTTACCAAATTCTTAAACAGCTGAGAGTTTATTTTCCCAAGAAACAGGTGATTCATCAGCTGTTCCGCAATCAAGGAGATTGATCACAGCCTTCCCTTTGAGTCCTTAGGGGAAGAAAAGTATCAAAAGGTCAGTATCGCAGTTATTTGTTATTTTTTCAACTGGCAATTTTCCTCTAGGCACAACTCCTGCAGTCACTAATTTAACCCACACCCCCGCAAACACCTAGGCGCCGGACCCCCGCGCTTCCAGTAAGCAGCATCTTACGGCCGCTCCGTTGCTTTGTGTCCATCTACAGTCACCACAAAAGGACCAAACAAGACATTGAAGAGCACAACCCCTGGACGGGGTCGGGCGGGAACAGGATTGCGACCCCGGTTTTGCTAGAGAATACTCGTATTTGTCACTTGTACGTACCAGTGGTGGAAGGCCAAGAATACGCGTCTGACGTCGTAGGCTCTCAGTGCAACGTGTGCCGTGCAGGACTGAGCTGAAAACGTCTTTGCTTTCAGAAAAGAGACATTATTGGAAAAAAAATTAAAAACTACGTGTTCCGGGCAAGCTTTTACGGGCGCGGGGGAGCGGAGGCCTGTGATTGCTGCCCAATCCTCCGGAAGAGACGTGCGCTACTGCCATTATTTGTGCTACTCAATCCTTATCTATAATTAAGCTGATCTTCCTCATGGGAAGGCGGTGGAAGCGTTAGGAGAAAAGCAATATCTGTGTTGCGTAGTGCTCTGTACCGTGGGGATCTGATGAAGCTGAACATGAGGAAAAAGGATATTAACGCTCTTCCAGTTTGAGATGGCAAACAAGGCAGCCTTCCCCCGCCGCACCCGCACACTTTGATATTCCAGTTACAAACCACGCCAGAAACACCGTCTCTCAATGAAAATCACCCTGCGGATTCACCGAACACCTTGTTCCTGTTCTGCTTTACAGTTCTTACGGGGAATCCTGTTCCCACAGTTGGTTCAGCACTGCAATTGCTGGAATAGAAAGCAATGAACCGTTTTCCACTCAACTTCATACTTGAGCTTTCTGTAATTAAACAAATTACAGCAAACTAAACGCTATTTTTCAATTTTAATAAAACTTAGACGTAGGGATGGGGGTTCTTTGGTGGTTTTGGCACACCCACCTCACTGGGGTAGGTTCATCTTACGGCTCTTCATGTCCTGACAGGTTCTCCCTTCCCATAGCTCCGCTGTTATGTATACATATTCCTCCCCCTACACGAGCTGGGCTGGCTGATATCAGCAGTTCACTCGCACTGCACGTAGCGGTGCTAACACATACACCCTGCCTTCTCTTCCAGCAAGGACCTCATTTGTATGGAGCTCCAGTAAACCCTGACATTCCCCACTGCTCCACTTAAAACCAAGCTATTATGAATCAATACCTATTTATGTCACTACTTGCTAAATAATGGATGGGACTCAGAGGAAATATAAAAATAATTGATGACTAATAAGTCTGTTTACACTTAAATAAGAAAACGTAAGTAAAATGTCCTTGGGTGCAAAGAAAGACATGAAACACCACAAGAAGCTACAGAAAGTGTAGGGTGCAAAAGAAGGGATTAAAAATACCTCAGGAAAGGAGCAGATTGTTTTAACAGAGCAGCAGATGTGTGTCAAATGAAACAAATTAAACGGTTGCAGCACTGCATTACACCTGCACTTTTTTTTCTAATGAGCACGTCCTGCAAATTGGTGTACAAGGACATCATTTCCGAACTGGCCAAATGTGCCATTTCTGCAGAAGACAACACTAATTCACGATGACAAAGGTGAAAAAAATTTCATCTGGAATGAAAGAGAAATTGCAGAACTGAAAAGAATTCTCTTCACGTAAGAACAACACTTTGAAAACTTTCTCCAAATTAAGCTTTTGCTGTTTTCTGCTGCCTGGAAAAGCCTGAGAGGAAACCCGTGTCTGACGGAACCGACGTCCTGGCGTGCTCATCGGCGGAGCCTCGTGACCCCAGACGCCCAGTGAACGCACATCCCTCTGCAGCTCAGGTCTGAAAACCTGCATCGCAGTAGCCAGCTCCTTACCCAAGGTGGCCCCGTTAAATGAGAAACCCAAGAGCCGAGGCAGAGCCCCCCCGGGAACCTCCACAGATGGAGATGGTTTCGTTTGATTTTTGCTTTTTTTTACTACCAAAGCAGCATTCAGAGTTACATTATGTTTCATAGGATTAAAGATGCCAAAGCGCTAAAGTAAAAAGGAGTTTGCGACGCCAGGATGCCCGGCACGGCACAGGTTACGGAGAAGAAACAAGAACGCTTGCTAATAACGTTGGAAAAATCCCCATTTCCGTACCAACACAGAGTAACCCGTCCCCCCAGGACACCGGGCGAAGCCCAGGCAGGCTTTGCTGCGCCCTGTGAGCTCCTCAGGGTACAATCCAGAAAATACACGTAATGCTGCAGGCTTCCAAAATCCACGGACTGTCACGCTGTGTCTGTATCAAACCCAGACGTATTAACTGACAACACACGCATTTTCCACTCAGCCAAAACCCATTAATTCCTTGACTTGTCTTATTTACATTCCCCAAACCATGCACAGCTCGTTAAAAACTTAAAGTGCTGCTCCTCCCAGAGGTGTCATGGCCAGGTCTGGACGGGTAGACTGTTCCGCACGCGGGCTCAAGGAGCGTTTTGGGCGCGTAGGAGTGCCAACAGGAACGCGTGCGCGTTGCTCTGGGCAGAACTCGTGCCCAGAGTGACTGAGCGGAAGGAATCCCGTCCCTCATGCGGGTGCAGGTGGGCTGCAGCTGAGTTTGGCTGAGCAAGGACCCTGGATGGGACCTTCGGTAACTAGGATACAGAACCAGCTTGATTCAATTTTTCCTTTTCCCTCTTCCCTCCCTTATTTTCCTTCTTCATCTCTTATTTGCCTCTTTTTTTCCCCTTTTATCTATTTCCTTCTTGTCTTTTTCTTATTTCCTTTTTCCTTTTCCCATTTTTCCTTCTCCCCTTCTCCCCCTTTTCTATTTTTCCCTTATTTTTTGTTTTCCTTTTTCTATTTTTCTTTTGCATTCCTAGCACGTGCGCTTCCCACCCGTGACAGACCTTGGGAGGACCAGCCCAACTCAGCAGAGCAGTGCTTCGCCGCCACAGAAAACCCTCCTCGCTCTGGGCAAGCGCTTTCGGAGCCGGATCCCTGCCGAGCGGGGCGATCACACAGCTGCACCGGGGTGGCCACGCGTGTTTCCCCGCCGGATCGTAATGCCACGGGTTGAATAAACTTACTGTGGAATTAGTGCATTTGCAGCTCTGGCAGTCCTCTAGCACTAAAATGCGAAATAGGTAAGGGAAGAGTGAAAATGTTTATCAAGAGCTCTTAGTTTCTAAATTGATACAGTCATTATCAACCTAATTATGTAATTACACTTGAAAGGAGGACTGCGCATCATCTGCTGAGTAAATCTAAGTAAAACACAAGCACTTATCTTGTAATCCCAAATTAAAACTATAAAGTACTTTATTTAAATTCTCAATAATGCTTTAAATAAAGTGCTCGACAAACAATGTAACTTTGCATTTTAGCCTTACTTTAATAGAGTAGGTAGGCCATGGGAATTGAATACTAGCTGATTTTTGAGAAGATAAAGTGGTTTAGCAATGCACTAAGTGTACAGAGAGACTCAGCTATTATGTGCATTATCTTTTTCAGCTGACTGCGCAAACGCAGGCCTATTCTGAGCCTGCAATTATTTCCATTCGGCGATTAGATACAGTATTTTAATGCATAAATTGACATAACTGCCTACATTTAGGAATATACAGGCTGAATGAAAGGAGACATGCTGGAACAACTCGCAGAAGAAGTGGATAAGGCTGCTAGGAATAGCGTGCTGGGTGATTGGAACTGCCAGAGAAAGCACACACGTGCAAATCTGGGCGTACACATAGTGCTTCCGTGTGCTGGGAACAGTAAAATAAGATGGGTGGGTTTGCACAGGAGAGAGAAAGGTGTTGGTTTAACAGCAAAGAACTACCTGGAGTGTGATCCTGCCCCATCGGTTTACATCAATTCAATGGATAATAGTGAAAACCACAGAACGCTGACGGCCAAACACACTAACAGAGATTAGCTGTTATTAGGCTATTAGCTTTTTTTATTACAGATCCCAATAAAAGATCGATACGGAGGGAAGGAGACAACTGCCGCAAGCAAACGAACATGCAGCTTTGGCGTGGCGTCGGGCACGTTCTGCCTCACCGAGAAGCGGTCGGTCACCCCGCTTTTGGGCACTCTGCACTCCCAAGGAGTCAGGAAAGAACGCTTTTTGCAGTCAGAAAATAGCGAGGATTTCTATTGATTTAGGAGGAAAGTCTGTGTCAGCTCAATTCCCCAGCACCATTTTCACCTTATCGTAAACGAGACCATTGGCATCCACTGTAACACGGGCGATACACAGCAGCTCCTCCGTTTTTCAGAGCAAATTCATGTCTTTCTTTCCGTTTCTGAGAAAGGGACTTCCTTTAATCTCCTTCAAAGTATACCCAGCCTCTCTGACATTTTTTTCAAACTCTCCTGAATTATTCAACTCTATGGTTTCAGACTGTAATCAGACTCTCAGGCTCCTGCCAAGAAAAATTCAAAACTCCGCGTTAAACGCAATATTGATATTAAAACAAAAAGGTAAGTGCTCCTTAGTACAATTACGTTTTGTGATCTTACTCTCAAACCCATCCCAGCCTCAGCTAACAGAGCTTTCCCAACCCTGGGACGCGGCTCCAGACAGAGAGCAAAGCCACTCTTCAAAACACGCGTTGCTTCCCCACGCTCCAAGGCAAGTAATCCACAAACGGAGTATTTCTCCTACGAGAACTGTTCCTCCTCCTCTCACCATGTGACACATCAAGCCCATTTTTCAACCTAAAATATTCTGCGCAGGATTGAATCCGTAAGGTTTTCCTTTTCTCTCCTTTTTAATCTACGTCGGATAAATTAAAAATTCCAGTTCCGAACTCATGCGAGCATGTGGCATGAAGAGGCAACACACAGGATGGCCAAATGCAAGGGTAGCAGAAATGAAAGATTTCATCCTTGCCCACGCACAGCTCCTACAACGGGAAGAGAAGGCAGCAATTTTAAACATGGCTAAGGCCATAGCAAAACTCAGATGGGCTCTCCTTCAGAAGAGTTATGTTTCTGCAATCAGCCTCAAGAAAGCAATTCGTACCTCGACTGATCAAGACTTCTACCTTGAAGTCTAATTACTAGGTGTGCATCCGAATTACGCCGAGAGATATATTTAACGCACCACCACCGTGAACAACCATTGGCTCCTCTTTCTCGTAGGACGTCATCTAAGAAATCAAATTAATCAGGTCCCGGAGGAGAACGGGGTAGATGAGTGTGCGCTGATAGATAATCGCTTCAGAGACCTAATTACTAATATGCAACTTGCTTTGTTCTCTAACGGAATTATCTAGAGATCTGTATATTTCAGATTAATAAACTAAGAGAAATGTGTGCCTGATAGAAGGATAAAAAAGCAGTTCCATAAAAATGGGAGCAATTTCTGTCATGTAGAATAGACCTGATAAAAAAAAAAAAAGTCTACTATTTCCTACGCATTTTTATTGAGAAGATTTTTTTTTTAGTTAACGTGTTATTAGCTTTATTTTCTAAAACCCCTAAGTACCTTTTCTCCTCCATCTGCTTCTTAATCCTGGGGAACATCACCATCACATTTTAATCGTCCATGGGTATAGCATATTCATAAATAACTTCAAAAACGACCAGAAAATATCAAAAGGAGACCTACACTGAAATTCTTTCCATGACTGAAACAGCAACTGACATTAAGTTTTGAATTAAGCAAACCTTGTCGTGCCAACATCACTGCTACTGACCCAAATTCACCTTTCTATTTCAATAAAATTTTGCTCCTGGGTTCTCTGTTTGAATCTTGTGCAAATTTGCAAATGCCTAACCGTATAAAGAAGAGAGAGTACATTTCGAAGCGCTGAATTTCCGCTGATTTGGGCTCATTTCAGAACCGAACAGCAGTTCAGTTCATAGAAAGACAAGTAATAAGTTAACAATAAACATAAAAAGTGCATCGCCACATCACCCTAAATTTTCCAACAAAAAGAAACGGTTTCATTGAAAACTCTCATAGCAAAAAAACGAACCGTTTTACCCTACATTGGCTCTGCAGCTGTACCTGTAACTAACACTTGCCAGCAACTGGCCTAGAAATGATTCCCTTGCACCCCAGCCCGCAGAGCTGAGCTGAAGAAGAGCTGTAACTGAACCATCAGGACCTACCACCACCTCTTCGCGTGCTGGAAGCTCTCCAGGGTCGTTGGGCTAACGTGGCTGAAGGTGGGATGCCTGTTCCACTGGGCTGCTCATCAGCAAGGAGCCCACCAAAGCTCAGTGGAGATGAAAGGGTCAACTCCATGAGGTGGGACAATGGGATACCCCCCAGACACCCTGGGGGCGCAGATGGAATGTCCCCCCGTACAGTCCTGCACCTACAGCTGAAATACAGCAGGGTGGGTTTGATTTGTCTTATTTTCCCATCTTTTCGGATGGAGACTGCATTTTTAGAGCCACCCTGGCGTCGCACTGGTGTAAAGGAAAGGGCAAAAGAACTCCATCCCCGTGCAAACCCTGGGGACATTCGGAGAGGGAAACTGATAGAGAAACGCCCTTCCCCAGGCGGGAGGAGGAAAACGATGTCTGCGTGGCTGGATTTTCCTCCCCGAAGGAATCCCTGTGGAAAGCGGTATTTGCGACGCATGGTATCCCACTGGATGTCAGACTGCTGAAGAATGGTTTGTGAAAGACAGCCTTGCATTTATATCTGTGCCTAGGAGCATAAATTAACACGGCAAGAATGGGTCTTTTCAGTGGGAGCTGGGATGTCTTCCCACCTCGGAAACCAGCCGACGAAATGCAGGCTAGAAAGCCTAATATTGGACACCCAAGTTAAAAAATGTTGCTGACGCAGTCCTTCCCCGCTGCTCGCCAAAACCTAGGAAGTTGGAAAGGCAGCCGCAAAACTGACCCAAAGTGATTTCAGAAGCTCCTCTCTAATGTAACAGGGAATAACCTGTAATTCCTGCCCAAGAGACAAGTGCTAACAGGGAAACTTCAAAATTCATCTGACCCCTTACTCGGCAGGTGCTCTTCTAGACCGAGCTTCACGACGGCTTCTGCCACCAAAAGCATCTGCAGGTTTCCAAACACCCACACTGGGCACTTCTTACCCAGCTGAACCACGGGCTAACGGCCAGTTCAGAAGATGAGACGTCGGTATTCACCATCCCTCCAAACCCAGAGGGCACCCATCCATCCACAGGCACCTTGGCAGAGGATGGCCACGCCAAGCAACGCCCTGCGACGGCAGAACCGAGGGTGGCCCCGGCTTGGAAGCGGCAGCAGAAAGGATGAAGGTCCTGACAAACATCATCCAACCGGTTCCTCATTACCGGCTTTCAAAACTGAACCTCAGATTGAAAATAGTTAGATTTTCATCACCTAATTTGCATGGAAAATAGACAGAAATAGGTATTTCTTACTGCCACTTCCCTGAGTTTCACTCTCTTCTAATTGGGTGGTTCCAAATGAACCTGTTGCACTGGAGGTCTGACATGTGAAACGAGTGAAGAGGCAAAGCAGTGGAAGTCCACAGTGAGGGGGATTGCTCCAGGTTTTGGAGACGCCCTGGACAAACAGCCAAGCTGGTGAAAGGTAAGCTGAAACTGGATGTATTTTTCCATTTCTTTTTTATTTTAATTTCTGCATCTGAACTTAACCTTTTGCTCAGCGCTAAGTTTCTCACTTCAACACCTCAGAATATCTCAGTAGAAATGATCTGGATAAAAGGATAAAAAAATAAAGATAAAATAGGGATAAAATAAAAATAAGGGCAAAATAAAATCAAGGCTGATAGTGAGTCCTGCTGTAAGCAAAGGGACCCTTGCTTAGAACATCCCAAAACAAACAACAGAGAAAAGCAATGGAAGAGAGAAAGAGAGAGAAAAAAAAAATCGGATCCAGGATTTGGAGTGTTTCTCAAGTTTCAAATTCTTAAATACAGCATGACCAGCTTGGGAGCATTTTTTAACTGAAATATGAACACATTTTATAAAGCTACATAGCAGCGATTTCACCTGGCACTCTTTTTGAAACGGGAATCTTTAAATTATTCCACCGTTCCATCTCCATTCCAGTCGCCTTTAAGTGCATTTTGCTAATGTCTCATTTAAAATGTATTGCATTTTAAATAGCCCTTAGGATGATATTTTTAGAGCTCGAGCTCACCTAAATGATTTAAAGCAACTACCTCCTCATCAGCCTAGCAAAACCCACTGTCAAGGCAGCATATACAAGCACAGAGAGCACCGTATTCACCACGTATGCGACGGATCCAGTTAGTGCTGGGATGGCTCACGCGTGTAAGGAAATGTGGGTGCTCTCAGGGTAAATTATTAGAAATGCACTGAATTCAACCAAAACGCAATGGGCGCTTGGTATTACGAGGCTGTACAAACAAAAGACCTTAATAAAGGAGGACCGAGTTGAAGAATGGCTAATCCCATGTGACATATTTATGGTTTGAACTTGACTCCACCTTACACAGGGTTTGAATTTGCTTTTGCATATTGGACATTCGTTTGCCAGCGTTATATGTATTTTTTTTCCATTTTTTTCCCCTTCCTCTTGCAAAACAGAAACCAATTACGTTTGAAACAGCCAAGTTTTCTGTCACACGCTCTATTCCTTCAGCTTTAATTGGGTAGATATAATTACAAATTATAAAGTGACACAACCTATCTCACAGAAAACTTCCATTTCCATATTTACAAGGACCCTGTCAACAGGGTTGTTTTTCACTCACGGTATGTTTATCCTCTGCATTCTCTTGAACCCTGTCCAAGTGAAATCCACAGTGCCTTTCCATGAGGTATGGGTTGGGAGGGACCGTAAAACCCACCCAGTGCCACCCCTTGCGATCTCTGGGACAGGAGGAGCCTTCACTAATATTTTGACCTTGGGAACAGGATATAGAAGGTTTGGACACATGGAAAAGACATTTCCTTAAATTCTGAAATCACTTCAGCTGTTCTGTCTCAACTTTTAGTACATATACATGCATACGTGCCTACACTTACCTGTGCGTACCTTACCTTTAAGCTTCCCTTTTTTCAGACAGCTTTACAGATCGTAATACGGTCAGAAAATAGCCTCTTACCTGGGGATATTATGTAGAAGAAGTCCTTAAACTCATCCATCCAGACCTCCGCCAGTCTCCTGTTGTTCTTGTTGATGACGTGTCCCGTGCCACCAGGGAAGGTGTAAGGTGTCGCCTTTCGGAAGACGTGGCCAACATGGGAGCAGGTGACAATCTCAAGGGAGCCGCCGCACTGCCAAATCTGAAATTAAAACACGTGGAAAACGTTGACGGAAACAAACACAAAACACGCCGGGTTTATAGCAGGAGGGACTCAGACAGCTTAGCAGCTACCTCCTGATTTATTTCCCCAGGACACAGGGAATTTCAAGCAAAAGTTGAAGGGAAACAGCAGGGGCACAACTCCTGATAGTAACGATAGTGCACAGACTTACACTGTGAAAACCTGTGTGAATGGTTCACCTGGTTCTGAGTCCTGACAGCATCAACACACACAAGCCACGGCCTTAGAAAGGAGTCGTGATATTGTGGATTATGTATGGTAAGGGAGACATCTGTGTATTTGAATCTTCCAGGATTTCAAAATATTTAAAGAAATGGAGAACTTTTGCTTTTATACGTTTATAAATAGATATGTATATATTTGTCAAAGCAAAATCATGTTCATGCCCGTACTGAGCACAGCAGATCATGGTTAATATCGTGACAGCCATAGAAAGCAGCAAGCACTGGTACCCTGAGCATCACAGAGCCACAGGAGCGACACACAGATGCCACACGTAGGTTTGCTGGTTCATGTGCTGGTGAGTACCACGATCAACTCAAAAAAAATGTTACAGACAAAGAAGAGCATTTGATGAACTTTTCCTAGATGCAAACTGTCCCTTTCCACTACTGGAGCCAAAATCTATAATCTGAGTAAGCTCAATGTCTCCAATATGACTGAGTATAAAAAAATTGTATCATCCTGGATTTTAATGCCCTGTTGTTAAAGAAAGTAACATATTTCTGCCAGATCAGTAGAGTCTGGCAGAACGAACACCAGTTTGTACATTAACAGCTGTTCTGCCCTTTCCCATCTTCCTATTCCCTGAAAAGAGCTAGAGAAGACACTAAAAAGGCTGAAAGCCCAAGTGTGCAGACCTGGAGGTGTAACACGGGCAGCCGGGTGAACAAGAGGGACACACAGAGGTTTCCATCGGATGCTGACAGGGTTACAAAGTTCTCCCAGACAACATCGATTCCTCGGGATTCACTCTTCACTACAGCTTGCCCAGAGTTCTGGCATCCAAGGTACGACCAACTGCCCAGTTCCTGTTTTAGGCTCATCCCACCCCTTGCTTTAGTCTCCTCCTGAGCAGCCAGCAGCACTCAGACTTACCCTACCTCCTTGTAATACAGCACCGACTTGAAGAATCATCGGGTGTTTTAAACAGGAACGCTGGTACCGCCTGGTAATTAGAGCTCCTCGACACAGACATAAGTTACCATAGTAACTTAATGCAGATTTTATTTAATTAGGGCTAAATCCTTTTATATAATTTCATTAGTATGCTAAGTGATGTACTCCGTTGGGATAAGCAACGACAACACCAAAATAGTCTTGTGTTTAACATCTTGTGCTTTGCAGCTCAGTGACAACTAATCAGCTCAGGTGAAACCTCAAGCTGACGGATCCAAGGAACACGCGACCATACCCAAAAGGGACCATACGTTTACAAAGCAGCCTGGGAGTGACTCACCAGCCAGCACACGCGGTTTTAGGTGCACTTCAACCCACGGACTCTGCCCAAGGACCAGCATTCTCACCCAGGCTGCTCCTGCTCTCCCCCTCCGACCACCCTCCCTGGCAGGAAATTCCTCCCACACTGCCATTTTTTAACATGTGTGTTCCTGTACATTTTTTAAAGCAGGTTTTTGGCTGTCCTTGGTACAATCTGCTATGTATTACAGCTGTCATAGGAATGCAGAAGAACCTGCCCTCTGTTCAGAAGAAAAGGATTTTATCTTCTCAAAATTATTTAAAAAAGCAAACCGACGTTTCTGAGTATTCCCTGGTAAAATGACAACTTTCCAAAATCCCTGGAAGTGTCCAAGGCCAGGCTGGATGAGGCTTGGAGCAACCTGGGCTATGGAAGGTGTCCCTGCCCAGGGCAGAGGGTGGGACTGGATGGGCTTTAAGGTCCCTCCCAACCCAGTCTGTGATAAGTTCATACAACAGTTAAGGACTGTGGGATTCCAGAGATCTGTTCACCATACAGACAAGACAACCTTTGCTGTTGAAGAGCTATTTGTGGACAACACCTCAGCCCAGGTAGTCCTACACCTGCCAGCAGGTTTTTGCTGGCACTGGTGACTGCTCCATGTAATACTCCAAAGATTTTGGACAGAAACTGCTAGGAAATTTTACTGCAGTCTTTTTCATTTTAACATTTGTTATCTTTTTTAATCCAGCAAAATTCCCAGGGAAACAATTTACTTGATCCTATAGCTTGGGAATCAGATATTTCATAGAATAACAGAACGGTTTGGGTTGGAAGGGACCTTAAAGATCATCCAGTTCCAACCCCCCTGCCACAGGCAGGGACACCTTCCATAGCCCAGGGTGCTCCCAGCCTCATCCAGCCTGGCCTTGGACACTCCCAGGGATGAGGCACCCACAGCTTCTCTGGGCAACCTCTCCGAGTGCTCCCCACCCTCTCCGGGAAGAATTCCTTCCTGATATCTAATGTAAATCTCCCCACTTTCGGTTTAAACCCGTTACCCCTTGTCCTGTCACTACAGGTCCTTGTAAAAAGCCCCCCCCAGCTTCCTTGTAGCCCCCCTCAGGTACTGGAAGGTGCAATAAGGTCTCCCTGGAGTCTTCCCTTCTCCAGGCTGAACAATTTCCAATGAATTATTATCTTTCTTTCAACATTCCTAGACTTTTTAAAACACGGCGACGATTTTCTGAATTATTGCTTCACTACAGTCCTTTTAGCCATCTGGGTTATCTTTTCCCAGCAAAAGAACAACCACCAGGGCCACTGTCCCACCCAGATGGCCACACTGGGACTTTCTGCCCACCAAACCTCCGCCAAGGCTGGGCTAAGCCTCTGCTGCTGGGGCAGGGCAGGTGGGAACCACGGCCCTTGGCTCAGCAATATTCCACTTGACTGACCACACACCACAACAGGCAACAAGGGCCCTGATGGCGACTAAAAGCCCCAAGGGACTAAAGACAGCCAGACTGCAAGTATTCCAGGACAAGACTGATGTATCGCATTAGAAAAACCCACACAAACCCTCTAATTTTCACAATGAATTATTCATAAACCTGTTATTGTCACATGGTTATTTTTAAGGTTGAAGGTGTCTTCCTTTCCTTCTCCTTTCACCTGAATGAATTCCCAAAATCAGATATTCTTCCAACCACGGTACTTCAAGCCACCTCTGCATCTTCCAACCCAGCACCTTCCATGGATTTGTTTCCCGCCTCCCGTGAAAAGGTACTTAGTGAAAATAAACAAACCCAGCTGCAACTTCACAGTTAAGAAGCTCCAAGAGTGACCCATCCCCAGCCTGGCACCTCGTCCTTCGGCACCACTCAGTTCCCCACCCACCAGTTCATTCCACCTCCATCTGCTCCTGACTCAGGAGATCATTTCCAGACCCTTCATGAAATGTTTTGGTGAGGAAGGGATCCAGCAGATCTGCCGATTCTTCTTGCTCTGGATAACGAGCTGTCAAACCTGGTGCGTTGGAATTTAGCTTTTAATAAACCCATGCGACACTAACCCATTTTCTGCTTTCCTTGTTTGCTTACAAAACCTAATTCCTTCATAGTTTATAGTAAAACATTGCACGCCATGGGATTAAAACTAAAAATTACAAATTATGCCCACGTAATTTAGCCCCTTTTAAATATAGGCACTAATTATTTAGAACTACCTTTGTTTCACAGACATTTAGAAACCATTTCTATTATTGCCTAAAACGTTTGCAATAAACTCCGTCTGATCCCTGTGCAGCACACCGCCAGGGTTTTTTCCTCTTCCGCGAACACTGAGTCGCTGCCAGCTCCCGTGAATCTCAGCGCACGTCAATCAGAAGTATTTAAGGCTAATAATAATTTGTAGGCAAATAAAAAGAACTCCGAGGCATTACTTTTAATCTTAGAACAAGAAGACTCCTGTAGCTCTGCTGATGCTTGGTTTTGGGTGGCTGGAATATATATTATCCACCTCTATCTAAAAGCTAAACACCACACCCGCCACCGTGCCCTTTACAGGCGACTCTCCGCAGCCCACTCCAAGCAAATCCCACCCTTTGCTCCCCATCCCCTTGCAGGACATGGCTGCGATCCCCCCGCGTTGGCGGCGCTGCTGAAACCAGCATCACCGGCCGGGAGACTGTAACGGCGGCACCGGCGCTTTCCCCGGGCCCCTACACCCGATGGGGATGGAACGGCAGCGTGGGTGAGGGTCTGGGCAAGGTGTGCACTAGGGGGGCATGTGGCCCAGCGCCCAGATGTGGCAACAGCTGCTTCTGCACCTCTGAAGGGAGGTTTACTACCGGTTATTGGCTCCTTCTCAGGAGTACAATTTCCTCACCGATACTTTTTATGGCAAAACAGGTACAACTAACTCCAAATGAGATATAATACTCTTTAAAGTTTAGAGTAAAAAACTAGAATCTCAGGTTACACGGCTATAAATATCAAAAGCAAATGCTTTACAAGTTAATAATTCTGCTTACTTCACTTTATAAACTATTTCTATACACAAAGGGATTCTTTTGGTACACGTGTGCGTTGACTGATGCCGGTGTTAGATTAAACCTCTCTCATGTACCGGCACAAATCAAAGGTACAGTAAAAACCATCCCCGAAGATTACTGCAGTCAGAAAGCGAGTTAACACGTAAGCACGGTTATGGTAAATGAGTTAAGCTTGTTGGTTGCTACGCAGGGATGTGGAAGTAATAGTTAAGTAAAAAAAATAAGCCTGAAAACGCTAATATCAAAGATCTCTATAAGGAAATCAACCAAACTGGTGCATCCCGAATATTTTCCCTATAGAAACGTAAGAATCCTGGCATACAGAAAAATTAATGCAGGCCAAAGAAAGGAAAAAAGGCTGCGCTTTAAATGAAAGCGCACAAACCCATTTTGAATAAAATTTGTGAGCAAACTGCGCTCCTAAAATTAGCTAACACAGTCAAGCAGCTAAGGGATATCGAAAAGCACAGAGAGATTTCCAATCTGATTGCCAGGCGATTAGGGATTTATACACCCCAAATTCCACTCACTCACACACAAAATTCGCTTCAATGTCACGGCGTACTTCTGAAAATCATCTCGCACGCACGCAACCCTTCCGGCCCCTCTGCTACGCCCGTAACTACGCAGCCGGTCTGCCAGTCATCCAGGTCGGAGATCCTGCCCGAGCGGCGTCGTTTAAATACCCACTCACACCTAGAAGTTTGCAGCTGAAGGCTGACACCTTACCGTCGGGCTGAAAAACTGTGGTTATTCAGAATTAATGTGCCCCTCTGGCGAAGCTTCCCCGTGGCCTCCAGCCTCGCCAGCAGTTACACGCGCAAGCAGCAGCCCTCGGGGCACTACCCCCGGTCCCTCCGCAGCATCCGTGGATGGGACACGGGGAGGGGGCTGCGCTGTGCCCGTTCCCTCGCACCGAGGCAGCCCCCTTTGCTGCCCCATGTGGAGTCCGCGCTGAGCGGTTCCTGTTTGCACGCGCTATGCCACAAGTGTTTCTGCAAACCGGATACTGCACTAGGTTACGAGTGAACTGAACGCCACTGGCTCCTTGTTCATTGACCATAAGACTTCCTACAACAGCAAAAACAGGAATTTCAGAGAAAAACGCATCAATGTATCACACCACTGAGGAAATACACGTGGAAGCATTTGCATATGCTCTGCTGCACTTCTAAGAGCTGCCAGAAAGCCAAATTCAACCAGCAACTCCCCTCAGAGTAGACATTTGCTTCCTCTAGCCTCGCTCTGGCCCATTGACATTATTCTACAGGACAATCTGTATTTGCTGATGGACAGACTATTTTTAATACCCTTTCCAAAGCTGTATGAGCTTCCTTCTGACCACCCCGTTTTCAGGGCATTCTGACTGGGAAAACACACAGAATTCCACAGAAAATGAAAAGCGTTTCAGCAATTCTATCAATAAAACTATGGTAAATGTTTTAGAAAAAATGAGGGTTTCGTTTACTACAGTGGACTCCTAAAGCTGTAGGAGATTCCTGCCAGGATTTTGTTTTTCCCAACAGCTGTTACTGAAAGACGTCCTCCAAAAGGCATCACTAAAGGCTGTTCAGCAACGAGCAGCAGCACAGCTAAAAGCTGAAACACTGATCTACCAAGAAATCATAGAATCACTGAAGAGTTTAGGTTGGCAGGGACCTCAAAGCCCACCCAGTGCCAGCCCCTGCCATGGGCAGGGACACCTTCCATAGCCCAGGGTGCTCCCAGCCTCATCCAGCCTGGCCTTGGACACTGCCAGGGATGGGGCATCCACAGCCTCTCTGGGAACCTGTTCCAGAGGGGCAGAATCCCAAGGCAGCAAAGGCACTTTAACATTTTTTTGAGGATGCAGGGATTAACAAAACAGGGGGGTTGTTTTCTGAACACTGGACCAACACCAACACTGACCCCTTTCCATCTGATGATAAAGCATCCAGTGTAACGAGAGCCCTGGAAACATCCTTATGGCTGACTCCTATTACAGTAATTTTCCAAACCAAGATTTCCCCTCAGTGTTTTCTTGACTGCAGTGAGATATTCCAGAAACCTGCTGGATAATTGCAGGTTCGTAACGCGCCCGCGGGAGGAACCTCCCCAGCCCCTTGGCACTCGTCGCTACCAATTTTCTGCGGACGTTTTACATCAGGGAGGGTTTTAAATGCAGAGGCCTTGGTACTTTATTGATCCAGTTACACTTGATGTACTTGACTATTTGGTCGGTTTTCTTTATAGACAAAGGCTCTAAATACCAAGAAATAGCATCGCGTGGCTGCTTGGCATCTCCCCGGCACAATGTCTCGGCGCTGGAAGCGCATCATTTTATTTCTATTCTTGACACCGTGCCCTCTCGCTAGGCTGATGGATGCATGCTTGCCAGGCTGGTAATTCTTCTTGAAGTGGGAAAAATCTTCCAAAGACATAAAATAAGCCCAAAGAGTTCATCACAGCATTCATGCGCTTCCTCTCCCCAGTCTTAACGAGTAAAGTAGGAGTAACGGCAGAGCTCTTCCCTGCTTTTCTCACCAGGGCTTTCTGCAGAGAGCACAGCTACTGTTGGTCTTTGTCGTTTTTGGACAGAGATTTTGAATTTAAAGCTGAAATAAAGACCTCATGACAGCATTCTCACAAAATTTATGTAAGTTAAGCCCATCGCTGGCTTACTCACGTAAGCAGTGAATAGACTTCAGTTCCAGTTTGAAACACAGCTCAAGCAATGATTATTTAGGAAAGGAAAAATAAAAAACAAACCCTCCAAGTATAATTATATACATATTATATGAATTATAGAAGTGCCCTGGAAGCAGAACCAGAGAACCTGTACCAAAGGCAGAGGTGTCAGCTCATCCTGCACTACACAAACCCCAAATCATCCCGACCAGGAGCTGGCTGACCCGTGCCAGGAGCCACAGCGAGTTTCCCAGGCAGCTGCCAAGAGCCGGAGCAGAACAGCACAGGACACCACCACTGAGTCACTAAGTCTCAGGAAAGGTTTTCAAAATACATGAGTATTATTCGAGCAGGAGCATGCATCAAGAATATCCTATTTAGGGCATTTCCTTACCATACGCCGGAAGCTGAATACATGCTCACATGCTGCTCTCAGCAGAAGATCAAATGCTTTCTGCCAAAATGAATCTATTATGCCAGGGAGTGGGAAGAGGCCATGGAATTGGAAATTATCCTATTCTGTTGCACTTACAAGGCCTGACAGAAAAATGATCAATATTTGTATCTTTGGTAACAAAAATAGCCACTGCCAAAAGCAGTCAACAGAGAATCAACTTCCATATATTGTCCAATATGGACTCAAAAAACCCCACCTTGTTCATCCCTTTGTATTAGGGATGTTTTTTCAGGGATTACAATTTTTTTATGAAAACACAGTGTTCTTCCAAAAAGAATGGGCCCTTTCCACAGGAATGACCCAAAATGGGTCCTGCAACAGGTTTTCTGTAAGCGACAACAAACACCAGCAATGACAAACAGCTTCGAGGTGGCTCTGTCAGGGTTTGATCATGGAACCATGGAATGGTTTGGGTGGGAAGGGACCTTGAAGCCCACCCAGTCCCACCCCCTGCCATGGGCAGGGACGGGACACCTTCCATTAGCCCAGGTTGCTCCAAGCCTCATCCAGCCTGGCCTTGGACACTCCCAGGGATGGGGCACCCACAGCTTCTCTGGGCAACCTGTCCCAGTGCCCCCCACCCTCTGCGGGAAGAATTCCTTCCCCATGGCCCATCTCAATCTCCCTCTTTCCATTTAAACCTGTTACCCCCTGTCCTGTCACTTCCTGCCCTTGGAAAAAGGCCCCCCAGCTCTCCCCGGAGCCTTCCCTGCTCCAGGCTGAACCCCCCAACTCCCCCAGCCTGGCCCCATGGCCGAGGGGCTCCAGCCCTCGCAGCATCTCCGTGGCCTCCTCTGGCCTCGCTCCAACAGCTCCGTGTCCTCCTGATGTTGGGGGCCTCAGGGCTGGAGGCAGAACTGCAGGGGGGGTCTCCCCAGAGCGGAGCAGAAGTTGGCTTTCTGGGCTCCAGCGCACACAGCCGGCTCATGGCCAGCTGTCCATCAACCAACACCCCCAGTGTGCATCAGCAATTCTGATCTTAAAATTCCAGTGAATGAGGTGAACTTCACTTTACAGAAATCACACACTCAGACACTCAGTGAAAAATGAGCAGCAGCAACATGTGCCTTTAGTCTGCAAGAGGCACTTATTTAATGCTGTAAAGCAGTGCTGGTCTCTCTCTGCTCCAGAGATCAGTTCCAAAGACATGAAAAACAAGCCTACTAACAGACTTAAGTTAAAAATAAGCTCATATATAGGTACCTGTATGCATCCAAGGAGTATTTTTAGGGGTCCGTACACCAAAAAAAAAGTTGAAATCCACTGATTTAAAACACTAACACTCAGAAGTAATTCTACCCTTCTGTTTCACTGCGAGCGAACTCACGCAGGTCATAGAAAATGGCCTGAAAACGCTTTCAAATCCTCAGCTGACTTTCTCTAGGAATACCTGTTTCACAAAAATCTTCCAAGTGGTTTCTGTCCACAGAAAATAGTCTGCCAGCCCTGGCTAAAGACAGAAGACAAAAAAAGAAAGGGCAAGAAGGATATCCCCCTGATGTGCTACGGGTAGCAGATACACACACCAGGGTTTATTTGGCATACTTACAACACATAAGCTGTGCTCCATCAGATACCTTCAACGTAATTTTCAACATCCTTTCTAAAAATTACTTATCATAGACTCAATTTTCCAATTTTCCTGTATGTCTAACGGCCAATGACCCAACGCATTTCACTCCAAGAGGTTTTATTCTCGTCATGGGCAGCATACCTTATCCCCAGCAGAAACACCGGCACTGTTCTGCAGGATGTGCAATTTCTCTGCGAGCTCAGAATTAAAATCCCAGCCAGAACTTGCAAGTTTGTGATGACACACACATTCAAAAACCTCTGTTAAAACATATATTTGAATGTGATACCAAGTTATATCTTGTTTACAGCAGTTAGCATTTGCATTAGCTCACAGCAAGCCTCGTTTCTTTTATAAAGGTTTTGCTGAAATTCACAGTATTTTGAAAGCGTGAAAATTTCCAAACAGTAATAAAAATGTTTCATGCAGTAAAAAGGACCAAAATACTATAATGAGGCACTCCCAAACATCTTGAGAATTTAAATTAAGCCATGACTTGCACGACAGCTAAAGCAGAAGTGCCCTGTCCGCAGCGTAGGAACAGTTACAGCACAACTGTGTGTGTTGACAGAAAATGAAGGAAAATGGCAATTACCCTAAAAGACATTTCAAGATTCTCGCCACCCCAGATATCCATTCCTGCATCGTAAGTTCCTATCTCTTCAAAGTAGTTTCTGTCAATAGAAAATAGGCCACCAGCCATAGTAGGGGTCCTAGTTGAAAACAAACAGAAAAACAGAAAAAAGAGGAAAAAGAAAAGAAAAAATACCTTTTGAAAGACACTGTGGAATTGATAACGTGACACTACAGTACATTTCACTACCTCAGACATTTTAACTATAAATATATTCTACGTACAGCAACTTAAATACAAACTGCTAACAGTAACAACGTGGTTTCGCCTGCGTCCTCCGCGCTTGCCGACCGGGCAGAGCTCCCGGAAGCCGAGAGCGCTGCCCGCGGGAGCACCGCAGGACTGCTCCCTACAGTGCCACAGATCACTTCAGGAGCATTGCAATGGTAAAGTGGATGGAATTTTGGCCTTCTGCATCCAGAACAGCAGTTCAAATCCAATCTGAAATGCTTAGCGAAGAGAGTTTAATGCCTCAGCTTTGCCTTAGAGGGAGACTAAACGTGCATAAAATTACCAGGCATAATCTCTCTTAACAGGATTATAAATCCTTACAACAGGCAAATCCAGTCAGAGTGCAACTTCTCTTTGTGTGAAGATGTCCTCTTGCCCCGTAAATATCTGCTCTGTGGTTTCCAGCACTCGAAGCCTATGTGAAATGAAGAACACTCACCCTGTTAGCAGGAACCCGGCTCCGGGTTACTGCACCGACTTACCCACCAAACCGAGACGGGGCGCGGACTCGCGCGTGCAGCTCAAGGGGTTGCCCCAAGCCAAAAGGTGTCCCTGCAGACATTCTTCCCGCAGAGGGTGGGGGGCACTGGGACAGGTTCCCAGAGAAGCTGTGGGTGCCCCATCCCTGGGAGTGTCCAAGGCCAGGCTGGATGAGGCTGGGAGCAACCTGGGCTATGGAAGGTGTCCCTGTCCGTGGCAGGGGGGTTGGAACTGGATGATCTTTAAGGTCCCTTCCCACCCAAATCAGCCTGTGATTGGCACAGGAGCTGGACCCCAGTGTCCCCCATCAGCCGAGCACAGGCACGACGAGGGCTCACAGCACCCAGCAACAGACGGGCTTTGGTGTAATGAGTCTGCTGAGGTCTCAGCATCCCCACACCTACAGGCTTTGCTGGTGAGGACCTCAGGCACGTTAACCAAGCCTTGACGGTCAACTACCAGCCACGTTTCTGTCCTCAGCTTCAAAAACAACTGCAAAGGGGGCGAGACCGGGTTGCGAAAGCGCATACCCCAACGCTAGCTCAACACATCTGCGCACATCCGCACGCAAACACGCCAGTAACTGTGGCCGGTCCCAAAAATGAACTCATTCACCCGGTTATTCAGTAACTGCTTGTGCAGACTGCTTGGAATAGCGGATACTCAGTGGTCAGGTTAGGCACCAGCCTCTCTTCCCTGAACCTGTTCAAGCGCAGCGTTCCCAGCACCAGCACTCCCACCCGTCTGAAGCTCAGCTTCCGCGGGAGCTCCTGCGTTTGGAGCCAACACTGATCTAAAACAAGCTCCCAGGATTTTTCCGAAAAGCAAGTCAGCTGCAGCAAAACGGTTCATATGCAAGGCAGGGGAAAAGCTGGAAGAGGAGCTTCCCAGGGGCTCCCGCCCATGGCGGAACCCGCACAGCTGGGGCATTTCTCGATTTTCCTTTAGGAGCTTTCCTATGTCCTACGTGGCACACGAGCTACAGCGCACAGAACCACCACGTTACGTTCTGGGTTCGGGTGGGTGCGGACACGGGATCTACGGGGCTGTGCTGCACACAGCCTTTCCCATGCCGGCACCGGACACCACCCTGGCAGTACCAAGTCCTTCACTTACTCTCAAACTCCACAAATCCAGGTAATCTGCCTGCGGTGCAATTACTCCCTCTTCTGCGGGAGCTGACTATCATTACTCCCAGAAAAAAACCCCACACGGTCTAGCAACGAAATAATACCAGACCCTGAGCTTACCGACACTTCATTTCTGTTTTACTCCCTGTGCTCTCAGCGCTGAAAGCTCAGTTAATTAACTGCCTGTCATCTGGACAGGGCTAAACCTTCCCAGGTTTCAAAGCCGCTTTACACAAAGGCAAAGCCGGTCCCCGAGCTACCGGAGGTACCCTGTGAGCAGTTGGAGCAGATGGGGACGCCGGGTGGTGTGACCCCCCCCGAGTGCTGTCATGAGGGTTAAATACCATCTAGTGCAGGGAGTACAAAAGAAATCTTTCTTAATTGAACTGGTTTTGTGCCAGATTATTACCAATGCAAAAATAGTATATATAAAAGAAATTTCTCTTATTAGGTACCTAGAAACTCTGTGAGTCTATGCAAAACTCCTTACGCTGATGTGAGAAGTGGTCCATAGTTGGCTTATTCACCTACCTGACCACCGGCCAAAGTTCCCACGGGACTCTCAGCAAGCCACAAACACATCCATGAGCCTGTGCCCAGCACTGCAAGAACAAACCTCAGCTCCCCCCTGCACTGACCTCCCATCTCACTACCCTGAGTGACACTGGTTTCAGCCAAAAGAGATCATCCCCACTCCTCTGCCTGCAATAGAAACCCTCATCCTCTGCCTCCTTCCTCCTCCTCCTCTCTTTCCCAGAAGAGAGTCTTGGATTGAATGGTACAGAATTTCCCATTCCTGCACAGATTCGGTCTGCAGCAATTTCTGAATGATGCCACTGAACTAAACCCACAGATCTGGATTCTTCTGAAATGTCATCAGCGACCGCTCATGAGAAACAAAACAGCCTTTTCCTAGGAACTCACTAATTGAAATTGGAAGTGCTGAGCTTCATACTGCAAAATGTTAAGTAACTGTGCACCAACGTGCGCCACGGATTCTCAAATAACTGCAACGCAGCAGGCAGGACTATTCCCTGTTATGTACACTTAATGTGTTACGCAAACAGATCTGCGGAGCTCTCGCTGCAAAAACAGCTGAAACAGTACTATTAGAAAGAGTAAGGGTTCCTACCGGTTTTTATCTCAGCTTTGCACCTATCATCAGCTGTATTTTGCCTACTTGGAGTCATGCTAACTACTACAGTAATGTGTTATAATTAACTCTAATAATTATTCAAACCCACTTTTAATTTTATTTTGGAGATAACATCTGCTTCTCATGTCTGCAGTTATTAGCAGCAAGCAGGGTTCCCATTCCTGTACCTTCCCATAAGAGGAGCTGCACAGCGTAAAGTATCTCCATGAGCCTGGCTTTGCCGTATCCCACTGATCCCTGAACCCAGCCCAGCTTGCCGTGCCACTGAAGGAAAGTGAGGAGGGGCTGCCACAGTCCCCAAAACCACATAATGTCACCTCACCCTGTGTCCTCCAACCTCCCCGACCTGCGTGTCCACCCGAAGGGGTCCAACCGTCACAAGGGCAGCATCCCTAACGAACAAGGCCACTATTTATATCGCTTGGAATAAGGGTTTCACACCAGTTTCAAATACTGCTGTACTTCATCTAGGCAGTATTGATTGTAGCCAACTCTAAGTTTAATCAGCCATAAGAAGAAGAAGATAAATGGCAGTAAGCTCTTCATATTTGATCTTGTATTTTTCCTCTCAATAACTACTTCAGACTCAAGAAATGATTTTCCAGAACAAAATGTATTTTTTTTGTATTTATAATACTAGCCTGGAGTGTCTTCAGCTTAATAAAAATAAGGGCAAGTATGGAAATACCCACAGAAATGTGCTGAGCAGAGACTGTAAGCACCCAGCACAGAAACACTTCATGTTTTTAATCCTGTAGATGCAAGAAGACACGATGTTTGTAAACCGATCTGAGCGCAGACAAGTTTTCTACTGCCGCCAGCAAAACCACAGAAGGAGAAATGAGTTTGCTAAAAGACAACGGATGTTCTGCAAAGCACAAACATTGTGCAAGGATTTTTCAGTGGAAACAGAAGACTGAAAGGTGTAGCAAGAGCCCTGGCTGTAGCTGGCACTACCCTTGAGCATTTACCCCTGGATCAAGCCTGAGAAGGAGCTGCACTGCCCAGAGCTCTCTGTTTGCCTAATTCCCAGATCTACCCACACCCACTGGATCACCCGCAGGAAGCTTCAGCTTCAAGCTCCACCTCTGCACAGGGCAACCTTCCACGTTTTGCTCCCAGAGAGCCCTCTGGGAAGAGAAAGGGGCTTCGTGCTTAAAATAACACATTTTGACAAGGTCTAATCGTTTACAAAGTTTGCAAAGCCGGAGGTTGCTCCGGTGACGGTGAAAGTTACAGCATTTATATGGGAACAAGATAAAATCCTGAGGTGCAGAACAGCAATGAATAGCCTTGGCCGTTCAAACAAAAGAAACTACATATATACCCACAGACATGGGTCCGCAGGGGCTGCTGTACCTTCAGAATAAGAAACGTCCCCCTAAAGCAACACCTGGAGGCCCCCGCAAGCTCCGCGGGCAGGGGACATTCGCACCCAAAGCCACAGTTCACACTGGACTTCTGCAAACAGACCTGGAAAACAATATGTTCCGCCTGATATTAATGAACCTTGCCGGGAGAAATATGTGCCGTGAACAGCTCTGCCTCCAGGAAAACGCTTGTCCTCAGGGATTTCTTTAAACACCCCATTCCTGCTACCACCTGGCAGTTTCAGCCCGAGCACGGATACAGCATCACCTGAACGCTCCCCGGTGTTACTTTTGCATGTGTAAAAACACTGTAAGTACATTGGAAAAAAAAAACAACCAAGGAATCTCAGTGTCTGATGAGCACCGACTTCCACCCCTTCCTCCCGTGGGATGGGGAGTACCGGGAAGGGATCGGGGCAGAGGCGGCACGAGGACAAGTCCCCAGTGTTAGTCCTGCCCACCTTCATAACGGGAGCGTCTGCCAACTGGAAAGGCTTTTGCTACCTTTGGAAAAGCTGTGATCCTCTGGGGAGAGGCTCCCATGTTAGACTATCCTGGGAAAGGCCACGCCGTCACGGTGTTTGCTGACCTGAGAGCGCGCTAGGTAAGGGAAGAAGAGACCGAGAACAAGAGAAGGGACATCGGCCCCGGGGTTCAAGAACCAGAAGAAGGGAATTAAGGGGCTGAAGGGACTAGCGGGTGAGGAGCAGGAATAGCGTACACGTACGGATCTGGGATCAGAGCCCGGCCTGTCCAAGGCATCACCCGTTAGTGTGACAGGCACCTAGGAACCCCCACCGTTCTGTTTGCTAAAACCAGGCCAACCCACCTGACTCTTCTCCTGGATGTCAATAAGAAAGCTCTTCTCAGGTGCACTGCACAGCAATTAGCTGTGGGGGTTTAATCCCAGTCACCGCATTCATTAACCTTTTCCCACCAAATCTAGAGAATCCAGCAAAGGCAGATATTTCGGTTGAGTCAAATACCTAACTTGGGAATGCAACAGTCCCTTTAGCTCCCTGGGCAGGCAAGCAAACAGCATTTCGTATCTCCGAGCCGGAAAGCATCAGGCACCCTGAGCCGAGAGCTCAGCACCTTCTCCCTTAACTCCTGCGGGGTTAACGGTCACAGATGCGACGGCTGAACTCCCTCCCCGCTGACTGGCGAGCTCTCCGCAGCAGCTATCCTCACCTTTTCCACACACAAATACAAATTATACGGAAACGACAGATTGCACGTAAAATAATTTGTAGTTTCAAAATGTATGCGTTATGATTTTAACTCTAAAAAGCAAAGGTAGGGACTTATCCGTGTTGCTACGGAAGATAAATATTTTGAGTTAAAGCTTTTGTCCGTTCCGTGGATTTTTAACGTAAAGGAAAGCAGAAGCTGAGTGCAACGGTTACATTATGCATCCGTGCAAACACGTCAGCCAACGGTGTTTAGATAATCTACACCTATTCCACTGATTGCAAGGAAAAAAGAATATAAATGAAGGCATATTCAATCTATACGAGACCGAAATAAAGTCACGGGATGTGGAAAGCAACATGGAACAAAAAGAAAACGAACTCGCCAATTTGTTTCTAGATTTTTGGTATGGATTAGGCTTTTGTTAACTTTCATCCCCCCAGTTTTTTCAATATTCAGGTGGCAGCAGCTGCCAAAAGCATTCTCAACTTAAATGGAAGCAGTATACTTCTTCTCCCTGGATACAGAACTTGTGGCTGTGTTTCTGACCCCCAGGTACAACCGCAGTCCCTCAGACTGCCTCTGACAAGCACTTGGAAACACCAGCTTGTGCTGAAAAGCAGCTGACGACATATTAAATACGGTTTCCTCTAGGAAAGCCGTTATACACGGCAGCTCCACGGCTCCCTTGCTTTGCTGGTTCCCCTCCCATCGGGTAAAAGGGAAAATGAAACAGGGAGCCCCTTCCTTCTGACACCAAAGGGGCTGAAATGCCTCCACGATGCAGTCGGGAAGGGCATCTGTATGCCTAAAAGCTGACACTTTGGTCTTCAGCCAGCACAATTCCACACCCTCGGAGCCACCTCTTCACTCTAAAGCAATTGGGTAAGTGATAATTATGGGACACGTGGCACTTCACCTCCGACTCCTTCACCCACGCTCTGCTCACTAGCACCCACCATACCAGGAGAATCCCAAAAAGCCCAGGCAATTGCCAGCTAAAAGCTGATGGGGGTAAAGAGGGAAATAAAAAGCCTTTTTTCTTGTTTTCATAATTTTCAGAGTCAATTATATGCCTGATTCTGGATTAATTTTAAGTACCACTCCATTTCAAGATAAGGAAGTAAGAACGGGGATTTGCATTTCTTTGAAAAGTCCCAGTGTCTGCGAAGGGATTCGGCCGGGAAGAACCAGGATAAACGGTGCAGGGCGAGTGACACGGCGTGAGGCTGCGCAGCTCGTTAGGATAATTAGCTCTACCAACCTTCCCGCACACCTCGGCTTTAATGAAATAGCTGCTAGCACACTTCACAGCTGAGTGATGGTATTTTACACCACAAGAAGAACAGTTCTATTGACTCGGGAATAGCATCATCCCCCTCCGCTCCCGCCCTGGGGACCCTGCTTGCTTTTCCTGAGAACAGAATCTATAAAAATCCAGCCCTTCCCCTGACTCCCGGCTTTGAAGGACAAGCAGTGACAGGTTTTGCCCATTTCTCAGGCTAAGGAATTGTGAAAGGCTCTTCTTGCCCATCCCCTGCCTTACCTGGGAGTGTTTCTGTGCTGTGAGTGCTGTCCCCTGAGTTGGCTCTCCCTTTATCTGCCTGTTGCGCACAATCGGGGGGAATGCAGGACTGGAATTCTGTCCACTTCATCATGTCTCAGGTTTGGAGCCACTACATCCACTTGTGAAAGCTTTTTTTTTTTTGTTGTTGTTGTTTTTAAGCTTTTCATGAAGACCACAGAAGCTATTAGAGCTGAGCAAAGAACCCATTGCAAGTAATTTATCCAATTTGTTCTGTTTTAGCTTCATTTAGAATTTTTCTGGGGGCTTTGTTACAGTCTGTGGTTTGAGCCATTAAACGAAAGGGGTCAGGAGCGATTGCAGGAGTTCAGGGGACACACTCAGATCGTTTTGGACCGAGTTTGCATGGCCATCAATTTTATTTTCTGGGCAATAAAAGCGTGCATTTTGAGTGCAATTCACTATAACTGAATGGGTGCAATGTTCAAAAATGTGTACTTCAGAACTATGTTCCAGCATTTGCCTAAATTATGAAAAAACAGTAACATCTGTAAACACAAGGTCAACAGGCTGTTTGCAGAAAACAAGCGCAGAGGGAACTTAAAATCCAGGTGGGTATTTTGGATTACTGAATGTCGAAAAGAAGGTGTAAATGAGTTTTCTCAGCTCTGATAACCACACTGCAGCATTAAAGATTGGTGAGGTTTTGGTCTTCTCTACCCTGAGCTATCTATAGCTCAGTACCCTGAACTACGCCACGACTCTCTGACACCGCAGCAAAACCTGAGGTATTCAGGTTATTATCTACATCCACAAGTACAGAGTAGAGTCAAATACTGACTTGATTCTCCTTACCTTACAGGCAAGGTCCTGTCTCCTTTCCTCCTGTCCATCTCTCTCTGGGGAACTGGGTACCAGCGAAAGTTGAGCTTCCAGTTAAACCCTCCGTAAGTCATATCCGATCCAGCCATGTATTCAAACGTGTCATCGCTGATCACATCAATGATTGGGCAGACAACAGTTTTCCTGTAAGAAAACAAAGGGATTTTTCACATTAGCATGCCGAATATCCCCTTGCTTTATTTTCAGGCTTCTCTGCATAAAACCCCCTTTACCACCGCTCTGGGATGGGCTGCTCTTCAAACGAGGCCATGCATCATTCCCCTTTTCTGCTCTCCACGACTTTTTGGACACACTGGCTCCTCACTGCCCTCCCAAGAGCTGGAAGCTGCCAGCACCCAACGCTGCCCGGAACTCCTGCTCCTCTGCCGAATCCTGTTCCCACAGCCGGAGAGACGGCCGCACACTGCACCCCAGCAGCACAGACAACACCATAGTGATGGATTCTCCTCGCTCTTCCTTACATCGTCTTACATCTTTCCTACATCCTTACATCTTGACATACCACTCTCCTGTACGCCGTGCTAAGACAGGCAGCATGGGGACAAACACTACAGAGGGCATTTTTGCTTGAGCAGTGCTGCTTTTATCACGTGTACGTGCACATCTCGTGGAACACCCGCAACGTGTTCCATAAAGGAGAACAAATCTCATCTCCCGTGTGGGCTTAGGCGGCTGGTGCTGCCCACAGCTGCTCTTCCGTCGAGCACAGAAGGACCGTGGCTGCTTGCAGCACTGCCGGGGAGGACAACGTGGGTTTCAGGTCGCACGTGCAGGACTTTTATGCGATTACGGACAAATAAAAGGGGAAAATTGGATCATCTACTGGAAAAAAGAAAAGAGGGGGTATAAAGATACTAAAAAAAAATATATATAGTGCAAATTTCACACATTATTGGAGGGCACGTGAAGAAAAAGTCATGCCTGTTAGAAGAGAGAAAGGTGGCCATCAGGGTGGGGGACACCTAGACCTTGACAAAGTAAACGGCAGAAGTTGCTACCTGGCATTATTCAGGTTGGATTTTAGGGAAAACATCTTCCTGGAAAGGGCTGTCAGACATTGGAAGGGGCTGCCCAGGGAGGGGGGAGTCCCCACCCCGGGAGGGGTTTCAGAGCCGTGTGGACGAGGCGCTCAGGGACATGGGTCAGTGGTGGGCTGGGCAGTGCTGGGGGAACGGTTGGACTCGGTGGGCTTAAAGGTCTTTTCCAACCTAAATGATTCTGTGATTCTATAATTCTATGATTCCATTATTACTGTCAACAACAAACATCCTGCTGTAAGAATCAAAAGCTTATCACATATTTATTTAGAAATTAGATTTTGCTACAAAATTTTCAGATTTTCAGATCAACAGATTGTTTTCATCTCTACTTTTTAGCAGCACAGTGAATCCAAGGAACAGCTTGGAGGCAGGAGGCAGGTCCTGCCCCCAGCCGCAGGAGAGCCACCCTTACCTGTCCTCCTTTATCCTGGCCAGCAGCGGCTCCAGCCAGCCCAGGGTGCACTCGCAGTGCGCATCCAGGAATGTTATCACCTGCCCTTTAGAGGCTGCTGCCCCGCGGAGCCGCGCGCGGATCAGTCCCGATCTCTGCTCCATCCGAATGATTTTTATGGAGACTTCCAGGTTTTTCACGTAATTCTCTAACGAGGCCTTCAAAAACTCTGCCACAGACAATTGGGGAAAAAAAAAAACAACACCAAAACCAGAAGAAACCCATTATTTTTACCTGGCTCAGCAACTAACAATGACTCCAAATACAAGTGCAGCATCTTTGCATCACGCCCTGCCCTGCAAGCACGAACGCTGCCGTACCCGGGAGAGGCATTCTGACATATTTACAGTTTTTCCGAAGGCGGAGATTCACACCGTCACCGTGTTCACCCCAGGGCAAACAGCCCATACATACCCGTGCATCTGCCGGAGCTCCTCCGGAAAAGAAAGATCACGGATTTTAAATAAGCCAGGATCAGTTTCCCTGAACTAAACCGGCCCTCAATCGCGAGTACAAAACGATTACACTTTGCTGGTTTGCCTGTGGTCACATATAAAAATGGCTATTTTTAATGAATTTCACCATTTTAGCCCTTTAGGAAGCCGAAACTTTGCTTTTAGGAAAAATCATAGCTACTTGGGCTAAAGTCTTCCTCCACCTTCCAGCACAGAGAAACATTAGATCTTCTTGTTTCCTGAAGCAGGGAAATCCAGGAGAGCAATTACAGTTAATGCTAGATGGGGCAGAAATAAAGGGTGCATATGTTGTATTTGCTGTTATATACATTTGACTACCCCAGGAAAATCTACCATTCCATGGATTCCATTTATAGAACACAATCTGATTCCTTTTCCAAGTAATACCAGTTTTACATGCAGGCAGTTTTCTTTCTAGACCCTGGATTTAGAAAGAAGGGGAAGAAAAAAAAGCCAAGACCTAAAGAAATGAATCACAAATAGGAGAAACACAAGGAAATTGGCTCAGTCTGGATATTGAGGAAAAGCTGAAACACAGAACGGGGAAGGGGGGTGCGAGACAGCAAGAGGAACGTGGAGAAGGACTCTTGCAGTAATGCGAAACGATAAACCACGGTGCAATAAAGCACTAAGGAAATCGCAGATAGAGCACCCTACACGCAACTTCCGAGCCGATGACCAACCTCTGGCTCCGACACTCCCTGCGAGTGTACTCCAGCTCTGTCCGTACCCGCCAGACTCTGCCTGCTGCCGTCGGAGATGCTCAGCCAGAGGCGCGGGTCTGGTTCGGCAGCAGAAGGGAGCCACGCTGCACAACCCCTTCTGCCGGATCCTCAAAGGCGCGGCACTACAGCACGCGGAGCGGGACTCCTCTCTCCCCAGACCTACCTCTCTCGCTGGCATCGTCCACCAGGATGATTTCGGAAAGCAGGCGGTGCGGCGAGCGATTGATAACGCTGTACACCGTGCGGAGCAGAGTACTCCAGGCTTCGTTGTGAAACACAATGACGACACTTGTGTTGGGCAGTTCGTCGGGGTAGACTTTTGTCTTGCACCTGCCAAAAAAAAAAACAAACAACAACCCATAGAGGAGGAAAGAGGGGTTAATCTTTTAGGAATATCTTAAAGAGCTCTACCGACAGGACAGCCTGGAAAAGGGGCTCCGAGCCTGCTGAGCTGGATACATTTCAAACTGGTTACTGAGCTCTTCAGGCTCCCAAGCCAGAAGCCCAAGGGCAGAGGGAATGTCAAATTCTGTTGTCTTGCTAAGTGCAGAGCCCTCCAAGACCTCCCCATCCTTGGTGGGAAGAAAAAAAGCTACTATTTTCTAGAACATTCTATGTGCCCATTCAGTGGACGAATGAGAGGTCAGTAAGTTCCCCTAGTTTTGGAAAATGCATAACATTGCTGATGGTTTTAGCTCTTGCCAAGCAATGTTTACTTAAAGCCAAGGACTTTCTCAGTTTCTCATACTGCTCCTGTTCTTCCAGCTTTTTCTGTGCAAGAAGCTGGGAGGAGGCACAGCCCGGACAGCTGACCCCAACTGGCCAAAGGGCCATTTCATGCCATCAAATGTCAAGGTCAATATGTAAGTTGAGGGGAGCTGGCCAGGGGGCTCTTCCGCTCTCCGGCTCTCGCTGCTCGGGGACAGGATGGCATCAGTCAGCACTAATACAGTCAGGTGCTGTATTAGTTTTGGTGTTTTTTCCCATTGATGTTTTCCTTCTCAGTACATATTATTACTATTAATAGCAGCATTTTCATTACATAGCAGTATCATTATTTTATTTCATTTATTTTCAATTACTAAATGGTTCTTCTCTCAACCCATGAGTTTTCTTACCTTTTTTCCGCCGATTCTCTCCCCTGCCCCACCCAGCAGGGGGGAGGTGAGTGAATGGCTGTGTGGTGCTTAGTTGCTGACTGGGGCTAAACCATGACACACATATAAGTCATCGGTAGCTGGATCTGACAGCAGAAGGCCCAATGTTAATAGTGACTATATATATAAAAATACATACACACATCCCTCCCTGACATCAGTTTGATGAGGACCACAGAATTTTGCTGGTAGCCAGCCCACTTTCACAACTACAGCGATCTAATTAATTACACAACTATCCATCAATTACAGGCTAGATTCAAGAGTCCAGACAAACAAATAACAGCCCTTTACTAGTTATCATCCGTGATGACACTCTCGGTTTAACCAGAGGGGTCTAAAGGAAGGTGAGCCCAGTAGGACAGTACCTCCAAAAAAAGGACATTCTGAATTCACTTGTTTCCAAGGCACAGTAGAAGTTTTCCTCGCACACGTAATTGTCCTTGGAAGGCATCTCGTGTCAACCCTGGCATCGGAAAGTCAGATATCAACGCCTGAGGAACTGAAAGGCTGCAGTACAAAGCTCAGTGTTGTTTATGTTCAGAGTTGTCTTCCGGAGCTTAACATCGTACTTCAAAGTACATACAAAGCTGGAATGAGTCCTGCTCGTCCCGTCTTTTACAACTGGCATTTTAACGACATTTAAAACAGATAGAATTTTGGAAACTGGAAAAGAAGTGCTACACAAGATTATGTTTTAAAATACTGAGAAATGCATGTCAGTATTGAAATGAGACAAGAAAAGGGGGTTTTCCTTGTTTGCAGTTTAACACTAATTTTGTAGTGCAATGCAGTATTAAGGAACTGAATGTTTATTGTCACGTAGTAACTGCCAGGATCTTCAGTATTTTCACCATCATTCTCATTATCCTCCGAAGTATCTTAGGGTATCCAGACTAGCTAAGGCTGCAGGAGCCAAGGACAGTCGTCAAGAGGCCGCGTGTCCTATGTTTTGCAGCAGACCAATCTAAATAATCATAAATCTGGTCATAAAAACCCATTAACAGCATCATTACCATATGTCCTTCTTCAAAAGTTTCACAATGACCCTACATCCGATACTGTAGCATAACACGAGGAATCCTTCTCTTATTATTACATTTGCCTCTGTCCAGACCAAAAGACTCTGCTGCACATCCCTCCTTTATTTCCCAGACAATTACATGGTGGGATTGTCCTCTCCGGAGGAGGATTATTCCATCCCCAGTCAGTTCATCCTGCAGGTCTGCTAGGTACAGTTCCCCAGGTACACCAACCGATGTGTGGGGATTTGCTGGTATTGCATCTGCTCAGCAGAGACTAAAGTGAATCTATTCACTTCGTTTAATTTGGGTCATTTGATTTCGGCAGAAAACGTAAATGCTGGTAGTTTGTCCACGCTACGGCATGAAATCACTGCGTACCCATCGTTTATTACACGGCACTGCAGCACCTACCCCACCAAGGGGGATGGTCAGCCCAGTCTGGGTGACAAACCGTGCCCTGTGCTGACCCCCGCAACACCCAGAGAGTCAGAATGACAGCCAGCCACTCCAAGAGGGGCAGCTCCACAAATTTAATGGTTTTCTGCTTTCTGAGAGTTTCTGGAGACCCACTGGCACTGGTGGAGAGTTGGTTTTGCGCAACAGAAGCCAAGGGCAAGACGCTAACTAGGCATCAGCCCTGAACAACGGGCACTCGCAGCCCAGCCCCGGCACCAGATCGAGATCTGCTCAGGTTTTTAGATCTGTCTTTGGGTTGTTCGTATTTATGGCTTACCTCCCGTACCGGTACAAGCTTTTGGGCTCCCTCTAAAGCCATAAGCAAAGCATAGATGAGCACAACCTAAGTTATTTGGGCGACATACCGATTGTGACCACTTTGGCTTCAAGAGAAAGCGTCCCGGGCCAGCAATACATCCACCTCACCTTAACGACCGGTAACGTTCCAGGGCAGACACTCAAGGCATATTCCATGTGGCGTTATGTTTTACTTCTTACAGAGTATTCCCGTCTCCCTCCCGCGGAAAGTTTTCACCACAGGCAGACAGTGACTTAAGGACCAAATTTTTAAAAAGCAATCGGTCTTGGTTGGCCAACTGCGCACCGACAAGTCGTCATTAAAGCTCATTAACTGATGAGTGTGTGTGTAACACAGCCGACTCCTGCCCTGGTCATTGGGATGACTCGAGTCCAGAACCAGCACTCCCGTGGTGAAAACATTCATTGCTCGAATTAAACGAGACTGGGGGGAGACAATTTACAAGGGCAGGGAGTGACAGGACAAGGGGTAACGGGTTTAAATGGGAAGAGGGAGATTGAGATGGGCCATCAGGAAGGAATTCTTCCTGCAGAGGGTGGGGGGCACTGGGACAGGTTCCCAGAGAAGCTGTGGATGCCCCATCCCTGGCAGTGTCCAAGGCCAGGCTGGATGAGGCTGGGAGCAACCTGGGCTGTGGAAGGTGTCCCTGCCCATGGCAGGGGTGGGACTGGGTGGGCTTTAAGGTCCCTTCTCACCCAAACCATCACATGATAGTATTCACAGCTTTCCATCCTAGATCAGACCTTGTATCCCCGCTATGTCCAACAGCACCAACCCAGGGACCGCCCAACGGTGTTCCACCTCCAACCAGGTACCCGCCTAACACTGCTCACTTGAGAGTGTTTGTAAGTGCGCAGAAGATAAAAACCTTTCACGCCCCTTGACTGAAACGACGACAGTGACTCACACTGCGCCTTCCCCGGTTCAAAAATACACCACGCGCTGAAGAAGCAATAAATAAGTCATCCGCTATCACACACAAGGACTCCCTCTCCGCCACCCCTGCGCTATTCACAATGCGTGCTGATTGTTCAACATACACTGACGCTGGAAATACTTCCCCAGAAACATTGGGTTTTCTCATGCAGTCATCAGATGTTGCTTTATGAATACACATGAAGTAAATACAGCTGTTTAAATGTGAGAAAAACACATTTTCCACGATGAATAACATGGAAACGGAGTGAGACTCTACCTGTTTACCATCCTTCCCATTGGCTGCGGGCAAATTATGTGAGCGTGAAGGGTTGCACTGTGATTTTTTTCCCTTCCAGAACCGTGTTGAAGCTCTCAGGGAAGCAACTGAAGGCAAAAGACCATGCATGAAAGCAAAGTATTTGGAGGGAAAAAAAAGAGATTCTAACTGCTATATACAATTTATTATGCAGTATTTTTTTTAAATTATGCATTTGGGAACATAAAGAACTGTGTTAAATATTTGTCATTTATATGACTTGAGGGATTTTCATGATTATTCAGTCATTAGCTTTTACTGCTTCGCTTATAAATAAAAGATAAATAAGAATTATTTATATAAAAGATTCACAGCCATAAAGAAAAGGCTGGTATCGCAGATCACTGGCCCGATTCCTCTATGTGACCCGACTCATACCCCAGTGCCCAGAGAGCACTGGAAACCAGCCCGGACTGGCGTTTCTGCCGCAGAGCCGTCACCGCGGTGCATGCCCAGGCACGCAGGCTGCGCGGCTGCAAGGCAGGACGGTGCCCTTTGGGGCTCTACCCACGTGGGGCGAGGCCAGGGAGGTCTGTTCTAACATGGAGCAGCCTGGAAACCAAGTGAAATGGAGTTGTCAGCCAGAACACCCCAGGGGATCCCAAATTCCAGGGGCAGACAGGCTGAGAAACCAGTAACAGAGCACAATGGAGTCTTCAGCAACCGGAGGCGAATGCACCATTTCCCAGCGCTAAATTAATGAATTCTTGACCTGCCACACATTGCATCTCTGTCTCTGCTTTTAATTCGTATTTATGTTCTGATTAATAGCACAGGTGCAACAGTGGCCGCACATTTATTCCAGTGTCTAATAACAGAATCACAGAATGATTTGGGTGGGAAGGGATCTTAAAGACCATCTAGTTCCAACCCCCTGCCACGGGCAGGGACACCTTCCCCTATCTAGTATATATCTGTTTAAGTATATTTCTATAAGCATGTATGTCGACAGTTTTATTTATCTATACATACATAAAAACCTACATATCCGCACATATGAAACCTTAGCTTATATCTGTGGGATAGTAAGGTCTCCCTCCACACAGAAAGGTATTTACTAGTTATGATGAACAGCAGTTTTGAATGCACTGATGCAATACCACATTCCACTGGAATCAGGATTTCCAGCATTATACAGCACCTGTGGTTGTGCAAAAGCATTAATACGTGCAGTAAGTAGATAGCCTCTGAAAGAAACATAAGCAGCTCTTCACTTCTTTGCCTTAGAGACGTGCAATTTCTCCTCCTGCACTTGTTTCTGTTTTGCTTCTTAGTTCTTGTCTCCCCACTGGATTCTTGCATTTCAGAATCAGTCCAGATTAAAAACCTGCTATGTCATCTCACAACCTGCTGCTGTATTTCTTTCCAGCTAATATGATCGCCTTAACTATTACCTGCCCCCTCACCAGTTCTCAGCAGTGAGCCGAACGCTGTGCCCGGGGGCGATTCGGGGAAGCTGAGGACACGGCGGAAGGTCTCCATCGGCCCCAACAGCAGTGCTGCCCGCACCCGCTTCTTCCTCTTTGCCGTTCACCACAGCAACGATCTTAGAGCACCACATTTCCCCGGCACTGACGACTAACGCCGGTTAACACGACCACAGACCACCGGTCGGTCCAAGGCAGCCACTATCCCTTGTACCTACACCCTGCCCCACCGGTACTGGTTACACACGGCACAGGGTCATTGCTCAGAAACTGAAAGCGGCATCAAGACGTGAGAAAAACTCATGCCTAATTTCAAAGTTATGCACATAAAGACCCATATCGAAGAGTGGTGTAAGCAGAAATGATGAACTTCGCATTATGCAGCAAGATCCTCTGCAGAATTGCCTGTTAGAAGTGACAACACCGCCGTTAAGCCAAAACATGGGAAGTTATAAAGTGAATTAAATCAATGCCTTCATCTTTTTATAGGTGTGGTTACCTTCCAGTGAACTTTATACCTCACAGCGGTTTGACTGGCTTAATTTGGCACCACGTTCACACATTTTTGAAGGATAATTCTACATAAGATGGAAGAGTTCACCTTCAAACAGCTCATCACACGCACTAAGACAACGCCATGTGTGTGAATGTGTCCTTATTTGGAGTAATACCTCACATGCCAATTCTTAAGAGAACATTTACCAGTTCTCAAATGAGCTCAGGGAAACTCAAATATTCATAGGACAGCTTAAACACTGACATTTTTAACGTAGGGCTCCCGGTCGCCCTTGGACAACCTTAACTATGCCTCCGTGCCTCTGAATTCAGGGCTTTCATTTTGAAAGCTGTCCCAGTGACAAAGCTCAGCTACACAATACCGCCAAAAGCCTTCCCCAAGTTCCTGACCGTGTATTGATCGGTGCTGCGGAACCGCTCTCCGAAAAGCAAGCAGAGGGATGACCTGACGGTTGACAGTTTCAGCGCAGACCAGGCAAGGGTAGACCTTGCTGCACCATTGGCAATGGCCTGCCACCACCCTCCTTCCCCCTCCCAGCACCTTCCCAATGAAAACAGATGGCACCCCGAGAAAGATTACGAAACCGCTCGTCGTGACCAACTACCTATAGGTTATTTTGGGGGTTAAATCTCACAGCCGGTGGCTGGTGTGGCTTAGCTGCTTCGTAATGGTGCATTTTCTGTAACATACTGAATTTTCTGCAACATACTGCTCCCACTGCAATGAAGCATTTAAAAAAACAGATTTCCCATTCCAGAAAAGCGATTTCCCTCTCGGAAGGCTCCGCAGCGTCCCCAGCCACACCGGTTTTGCCGTGTGAAGCAGCACAACTCAAGAAACAGCCGTCCCTGGGACCTTGCAGTGGGCTGTCCCCGCACAGCCACGTGCCCTCCTGCCTCGGGGAGCACTTCTTCAGCAGTCGTATCTCCTGAGATGCTGGATGCCCTCAAGAAACTCTCAATAACAGCCTGAAATGTTCTCATCAGCACCCATGACCCACTGGCATCTTGGCCATCTACCCATGAGCTGACTCATGGCATTTCCCCAACATCACCCATAACTTTGTGGCACAAGAGCTGAGATCCAGACATACCTCTTGGTGCTATGAAACCCAGAAAGCCTGAAATTTGCCCTTTCTCACTCCCCCCTATGCCAGCACCCCCCAAGAGCAAGCTGCGCGCCCGGCCACGATGCTCAGGTACCGCTCATTGTGTGGATGAACGCATGACTGCTGAGCCAAGCTGGCAGCCAGTCGTGTTTCTTCATCTCCCTCTGCACCCGAAACACGCCACCGTTGCCCTCAGATACCTCACAAAAAGCCAGATCGTATCAATTCGTATTGATTATATGCCAAGGCACATTACGATGATTTATTCTATGCTAACAGCGTATCACGAATGTAATTTGTGCTCTGCTATGGGTTTGAGAGCGCATTATTCCAGTGGGATAGTGTTGGTATACACCGAAATACTCAAAATATTTCCATCTTCCCCTAATCTTGAACAGGATTTAAAAACATAAGGAAACGTGCACTTAATTTAAAAAAATATTCGAGCAAAACAACAGCTTATTTAATGTTCACTAGTAAGGGAAGGTGATTTCTGGTTTCCTTCCACAAAGAATGGCAACCAAAACCTCCACCTCTCTTTGCTAAAGTGGTTTTGCAGCACCAAGCAGCCCACAGGAAGGCAAGGGCAGCACTGGCCTAACTCCAGTCACCAGACCTGGGACATCACCATAGAATCACAGGATGGTTTGGGCTGAAGGGACCTTAAAGCCCACCCAGCCCCACCCCCTGCCATGGGCAGGGACACCTTCCATAGCCCAGGTTGCTCCAAGCCTCATCCAGCCTGGCCTTGGACACTCCCAGGGATGGGGCACCCACAGCTTCTCTGGGCAACCTGTCCCAGTGCCCCCCACCCTCTCCAGGAAGAATTCCTTCCTGATGTCCCATCTCAAACTCCTGTCCTTGGAAAAAGTCCCCCCCCAGCTTTCTTGTAGCCCCCCAGGCACTGGAAGGGGCTCTAAGGTCTCCCCGGAGCCTTCCCTTCTCCAGGCTGAACCCCCCAACTCCCCCAGCCTGGCCCCAGGGCAGAGGGGCTCCAGCCCTCGCAGCATCTCCGGGGCCTCCTCTGGCCTCGCTCCAACAGCTCCGTGTCCTCCTGCTGTTGGGGGCCCCAGAGCTGGAGGCAGAAGTGCAGGGGGGGTCTCACATGTCACAAGCAGTTTCAGAAAACAAGACCCCACTGCCAGCAGTGGGGACAAATACCCCAAAAAAGAAGTTGCCGATGGCACAACCGAATGGATGTCCACCTGGGTTGTGGCCAGAGCTTCCACTGCAGGCCCAGGACTGCCTCGCACGGACGCTTTCAACTGGTCTTTATTTCTGCTTGGAGCAGACACCCAGCGATGCCACCGCCCTCCACATTCCTGCTGGCAAGAACTGACCCAAGGATCTCTAGTGCTTTGACTGCCCACGCTCACTGCTCAGCTGCCCGCAGAAATGAGCTGGTATTGATGATTTGGTTGTAGAAGCATCATCTAACAGGCTGCATGGCCGTGATGGCATTTGCTCATCTCAATGCCCGTCCTCCAAATGCATAACAAGATGGGTTTATTCATTAAGGATTCTCGTTGTAGTAAAGAAACTATGATTAATTTGCTTCTTGCTGCCGAATATAATTTTGCAGGCTCTTCTCACTTCTCAATTGCATCTGGAGACTCATTCCCACATTTCCCTTACAGCCACGTATAAAAGCTGAACTTTCTTCCTCGCAACAAGCGGTTGGGCCAACAGCATCAATCGTAGCAACCATCCATTTCCGAGCCTTGACTTGCCAGGCCAAGGGGACGGCTCTACATGAAGGAACCAATTTCATGCTTGAACAGCCTTGCACTATTAAAGCAGAAAATTGAGTTAGAGCCACTTCCCGGGGTGGACTCTGCTGCCAGGAAGGGTCAGGTCCAGCCTGTGGGTACACGGGGGAATTGTCTCAGGAAAGCAGAGCTGATCCAAGATCAATCTCCCCAAAACATGCAGCCTTTCTGCTTAAAGACTACCTATTCTCCCAAAGTGCATACCACCTGAGGATTAAATACCTAACGGTCTAACCTATTGTCGTTACACAGTTTAGGGTGTTTATGGGAAAATGAGGAATGTGTTTATCCCCGTGATGCGGATAACCCTTGACACACTTTAAAAATGCGAAATAGCCATGCATTTTTAAAAGATATGCAAGCCATGAAAATCAAACTCTTCAACTAAGCACCCTCACCACCTCCATTTTCAAAGGTCTGGGGGAAAAGCTGCATGCCAGCTGTCCTGCAGACTCTCCGGGAGAAGATCCGATGGCATTCAAGTAGTATTCAAAGCTACTTGAAGCCATAAATAAAGGAAATAAAAATGACTTCTTTAGATCATTTTTTTAAATAAATAAAATCATTCTTTATACTTAGCAGGGTGACATTTTGGGGGCCTCTCTAGTAAAGCCACAATCCCAAGGTGACAGCAGTGCTGCCACGAACTGAAATCTGTTTTCAAGTATTTTAACACTAATTAAGGAGTTGACTTCTACTTTATAATCATATCTCCTGATATTAGCTGCCTTACTCCAAAGCAGACTACAGTCCACACGAAACAGCGTGTCAACATGAAGTAGGTTTATCTTCCTGGAAATCAAACTCTTTGGAAGGTCTCTGAACCAAGGACGCCTTCAAAGATTTGTGTGTACCAATGTCTACAACCAAACGCCAGTACTAAATACAAAGAGCTAACTAGGTCAACACCAACACCACGTACACAACCTCCAGATGCAACCCCTTCTCCCCAGCAGCACTTCTGCTCCTTCGGTACAACTCCAGATGCAGAGAAGTTTAATCCATGTTCAGATTAACAAGAGTAAGACACTTCCAATTAAACGAGTCGTACGAACACACCCCTCTTGAGCATTCACATTTTCTTCTCTTCTTACACAGGGGTGCTTTTGCCATGGCCTCCTCTGGACTCCCTCCAACACCTCCGTGTCCTTATGGGAAGGACATACACCAACGCCAGTCCCAATCCTGACCCCTGAGGAACGCTGCTCGTCACTGGTCTCCGCTCTGACATCGAGCCATTGACCGCAGGTCTTTGAGTGCGACCAGCCAGCCAGTTCCTTACCCACCGAGCTGTCCATCCATCAAATCCATGTCTATGCAGTTTAGAGACAAGGGTATCATGCGGGACAGGGTCATGAGGCTGGTGAGGCAATGGGACAGATTGCCCAGAGAAGCTGTGGGTGCCCCATCCCTGGCAGTGTCCAAGGCCAGGCTGGATGAGGCTGGGAGCAACCTGGGCTACGGAAGGTGTCCCTGCCCATGGCAGGGGGGACGGAACTAGATGATCTTTAAGGTACCTTCCCATCCAAACCATTCTATGATGCTATGACAGTGTCAAACGCTTTTCTCAAGTCCAGGTAGATGACATCAGTTCCCCTTTCCTTATCCACTGACGTTGTAACCCCGCTGTAGAAGGCCACCAGATTTGTTAGGCACGATTTGCCCTTACTGAAGCTGTATCGGCTGTCACCAATCACCAATCATTATTTTCACAGGCAGTGACTGCCACTTCCAGAGCCTTTTTCCCCCCAACCCAGGACCACCTGTGAAGGTTTTTAATTTGAAGAAGCCAACACGAAACTACGGCACCAAGTTTAAGCTGTGATTACTATTTAGAAAATCAGAATGTGAGTGTGTTTCTGTTCAGAAGTGTATGCTCATAAACACATACACACACACTGCAACAGTCAACTTCAACCTAAATTTCAGTAAGAAAATCCAATTATAATGGTTTAGCAATTTGTAGAATAGCACTTGCAACCTCACTCATCCAGAAAAGATTGAAGATGCATTTCTTCCCGTGCTACAGAAAATACGTAGATATAAAATTAAACATTCCTATGTTGAAGTAAATGGGGTTTAAGGTTTAATCAATAGCTACTTCAAATGAGACTTGACACTGATTAAAATCTTCACGTTGGCCATTACCAAGAGAACTCAGGCAAGCGAGGGACAGTCTTTGGTAGAGAGCACTAGACGTAATGGGAAGGAAGTTAAACTGTTAGTGGGACAGTGACATCCGCCAGCTGGAATTACAATTACACAGGCGCACAGATGCAGCGGGATTCAGTCATGCCATTTTGAAGGTGGATTTTGCAGTCTCTGAATGAGAGAACTCATTCCTGCAGAAGTCAAAGCAAGCTCTCATTGACTTCATGGAGAGGACAGGATGACCTCAGGACATCACATCAGGGCTATTCCCAAACATCCCTGTTTGGGGGAAGGATGAAACAGCAGACAGACGTCTTACTTCACAAAACTGTAAAGGGAATTTCTCATTAGCCAGCAACCAACCCAGCCTTCCCTGTCTTCCTGCAGCTCATAAAATGAAGCTTTTTAAAAGAAACATCTAACATTCATCCTTAGGGAAAAAAAACCTCTCTCATCTTACAATCGCAAGTAGAGTGGCTGCAGGTAAATCCAGAATGAGCTCACCGTCATCGAACATTTAACCAGAAACAGTCATAAAAGGTTTCAGGACCTCTTTCGTGTGCTACGTCAAAATTTTAAGATTCCCTCAGATTGTTTTCCCCCTTAAACATGTGTTTCGTATTCAGACTCCGATGCCACTTACGCACACCCCCATTTGCCACAGCCCCACTTTGATCATTTGGAGGCAGCGAGGATCCCGAACAGCGAGTGCCCCGCTACCACCTGCCACCGTGGGATAGGAGTACCAGGCTGTGGAGAAGAGCAAAGGGGACTGACGAGCACCTTCGATCCTTACTCCAAGCCTGCAGACCATAGATCAGCTCCCAGAAGTACACGCGAAGGGCTGCATAGGCAGCGGCAGCCTTGCCAAAGTAAGAGAAACCTGGATACCCGCATCGAGGGGAAGGGATAAAATTGCCCACGTGCATGAAAAGTGCTGGGAGGATTGAAGAAGGAAAGGGAATGAGGAAGAACAGGACTAGGATGGGAATGGATGAATTAAGTAAAAAGAATGAATTTCTAGAGTGAGAAATTACAAGATGACTTTCTCAGCTGTTTATCGGAATTCTTACGTCTATTTACAGACATTCCTTTGCTACGTGCACATAATATTATGATGTGCAAAACTAAGTAATTCTCAGTGAGATACAGAGGCAGAAGGAACTCGCCAGGAGATGAGACTTTGCTTTTAGGGCTAAACCACAGCTGGCAACCAGAAAACCTTCTAAACACGGGGCTAATGTGTGAACTGAGGTCTTATTTTCACTGAAGACAGGGTGTGGGAAGTTGGACACACGATTTTCTGCTTTAAGCCTATACCTGACAACTCCAGGAGCAGGAAGAGGCCATTGCTGAGAAAAAGGCATTCAGACGCTTTTCCAACGTCTCAAACAGGCTGGGGGAGTTGGGGGGTTCAGCCTGGAGCAGGGAAGGCTCCGGGGAGACCTCAGAGCCCCTTCCAGTGCCTGGGGGGGTACAAGAAAGCTGGGGGGGGGGCTTTTTCCAAGGGCCTGTAGTGACAGGACAAGGGGTAATGGGTTTAAATGGAAAGAGGGAGATTGAGATGGGCCATCAGGAAGGAATTCTTCCCAGAGAGGGTGGGGAGCACTGGGACAGGTTGCCCAGAGAAGCTGTGGGTGCCCCATCCCTGGGAGTGTCCAAGGCCAGGCTGGATGAGGCTTGGAGCAACCTGGGCTAGTGGAAGGTGTCCCTGTCCATGGCAGGGGGTGGCACTGAGGGGGCTTTAAGGCCCTGCCAACCCAAACCAGCCTGTGATTCTCTGAAAGTCACTGCTCCGTCAGGGATATCTCATGTGGGACCAAGAAGAGCAGCAGTGTTCAGGATTGCTGCCAGTTGCCATGACTCCCCTCTGCCCCCGGAGACCCCCACACAACCCCAACATCACATGAACCTTTTTATTTGCTTGCACAGGCAGCCAGAACGGAGACAGCAACTTAATGGCACAACATACATTCAGAGAAACATGAAAACACCTCTTACACACCATGAAACATTGACACGGGATAGGCACAATAAAAAGGTCAAGCCATGCCAAGAGCTAATTAGTCCTGTACCAATGACCTTCACTCCTTTAACATCCCAGCACCACTACAGACACAGAGAACAGTCTGGCCGTTTCTCAGCACGGCGGCGATGGGGAGCTCTGGGGGGGGGGATGCCGTGTCCCTGCTGCACACACAGTCCGCCCTCGCCCCGCTCCCCGTCTGTGATCACCCTACAACCCACCAACCTCACCCCCACAATCTACTCCTACTATTACTCCTAACACAGCAGCATCCACAGCTACACAGGTTATTACGAATTTCCCACTAGACACCATATCCAGCAATATTTTTTCCCATTTTTTTTCCGCAGAAAACTTCCTGCCCTCTGAAAGAAAAGCGTGCATTTATGATGTGAAAGACACAGGGAGTTAGATGCCCAATGGAGATCGGATGCCTGTCGCCCATTTCAACAAAAATACGTCTTTCTGTCATACACTAAATATATTAGCCATAAAATCATATTCCTCCTTAACGACACAGCCTTATAAATTGGCTTTCAGAACAATTTAATGCTCCCTAAAGACAGAAAATGTACAGAAAGCAGCTGTCTGAAGAGGAGAATGAATAAAGAATATTTTTTTTTCCAAATCCCATCATATTCTGTCCTTTCAACAAAGAATACGGAACATCTTTTCAGCAAGAAAATGCATTTAGGCAGATTTTCCTCAGTATTAAACAGCTCACCTCCCTTAGACTGAGCAGAACTATTCATTAAGTTGAACATTTTACCTTTTTTTCCGATATGTACTTCCTTTTCCACGACTGCTCCCAGGGAACAGGCAAAGCTTTCCGAAACAGATCAAGAGGCTTTGCAAGTGGCCCCCTTGTTCTGGTGGGTGCAACACTGGGTGGTGTTTCTTTGAGGGCTGCGAAGGCTACATGAGCGAGAGGGGAGCACATAACACAGAGCTGACTGCTACTTGGGCAGCCTAAATATAAGCAATAAAGAACAGACAAGCAATCACCAATAAAGCTTTTCTGATGTTTTGTGAAATTTGTCCTTGCTGGCAAGGATCTGAGGTGTTGTTTCAGGGAAACTTGGCATCACCAAATGAGAAAGGACTGTGTTGTGGAGAAGCATCACTCATGTTGCGTGTGAACAAGGGCTGTTGGTCAAGAAACGCTCCTACTTCTATTATTTCATAGTGTCACAGAATCTTTTAGGTTGGGAAAGACCTTCAGGGCCATCAAGTCCAACCCTTAACCCAACACTGCCAAGGCCATGTCGTGGTTTTTATCATGACTAGCCGCTTCTACCACTCCGCCGCCGCCCCACACCCCCTCCCGGTGAGGAAGGGTCGGAGGAACATACCAGGAAAAGCCCATAGGAGTTGAGATAAGAACTATTTAATGATATAAATGAAACTTAGGGAGTTACTAACAATGCTAGTGCTAATGAGTAATTTAAGGAATGGAGGAAAAGGATAGAACAAATGATACAGGATCCCACCCCAAGAAGGGAAAAAAGGAAAGAAAACCCCACCTGAAGGGAGCAAACCTCCCACGAAACCGCCCGGGGGCCGAGAGAGTAAGAGAGAGGAAAAAAACTTTCAAACCCCAACTCCCAGACCGATCTGGCCGGCAAGACGCTGGCTCTGCCCGGAGCACCAACCACTCACCATGAGGTCCCACAACAAACAAACCCCCAGCCCCCTCGGCCGGAAGCCCCCTCAGACCCTTCCCCTTCCCAGGGTCGTGTCCAACCACAAGCCTTTCCACCCACATTCCCACGCCCTCCCCGCCGGTCCTGCAGTGCCACGGGCCCCAGGCTGGCACCGCCTATGCAGCTGGATGTGTTATGGGGTGAAGCAAAACATGGACTAGCTGGTGCAAAGCTAAGACAGGCCATCACTAACCCATGTGCCTGAGCACCACGCCTACATGGTTACAACTTACTAGACTTATAAAAAAACCTCCAAGAAAACCCCAACCACAAAACCCCCTTCAGTTCTGATATCGCTGCAAAACATTTTGAAAGATGTTCTGTGCAATCCTGATTATTCCAGAAATATCTATGGAATAAACTAAAAGAAAACTACACCCTGCAGGTAGTTTGTAGTACTGGCAGCATTTTTCATTTTGTCAGCATTAAAATGTCAATTTTTAAACGCCGACAGCATACTTATGAAAATTTATAAAGTAGACATTGGCATTTTTGTAACTTTAAAACCTTAGAAGTAAAGTTTAAAAAAAAATTATTATTATTCCAGGTGAAACAATATTCCCGAGGGCATTTCATTACGTGCTGCAACGCAAACTGCTTGCTCTAAGCTGAAAACTAAGCTAAGTTTTCAGCTGCTCACAAAATAAATTGCACAGGACAACAACGTTTGCGACACAGCAACCCTCTAAGAAAGTTTGCGTCAGAAGCCAAACTGACAGCCGGTAAACCCTGCGCCTTTCAAACCTTCTGAGGCAACCCCTGCTAGCAACACCCACTAATTAACCTGGAGACAGCACTGTACCTCGTGCCTTGGAAGGGGAACGGCGGCGGGCGCAGCGCGTGCCGCGGCTCGGCAGCCGGCACCGAGGCGCGCGGTACCGCGGGGACTCACCCGTCTAACCGCACGTCGGGCAAACTGCGGTTCAGGGCGATCAAGTCACTGGCCATGAGGTTAAACTGGTTGATTTTAAACAGCTCCTTCATCTTCTCCTGGTCATCCTTTGGAATGAGCACGGCCTTTCCCATCTCTCCAGGCCCTTCTTGGTTTCGGGAAATAACAGCTGTAACACAAAACGGCAAAAGCCAACCGTCAGGATGTGGGAATCTGGTTTATTCTTCATCAATGGGGCTCCGCAACTTTGCGGCGTTCAGTAAGAAAAAAACCCGCATAACAACATGCCACAACTCTCTCTATGCTCTACCGTGAGGTTTTAGCTCTGTCTGGATCCAAATGTATATCTAGTTCCTTTCTAAGATGATTAAAATGCCCAGATTTGTCCACTTGCAGCTTTTGGCTGCAACCACAATGACAGTAAACAGCTAGTCTCAAGAGATTTAGCCCAGGATTACAGAGCACGGCCCCAGATTCTCTGTGAGCCTCTGCAGACAGAAAAGGGTTGGAAAACACTTTTGTAGCTACTGAAAATATCTGAAGAACATGTCTATTAAACTCACTCTAACCCACTTCTATTTTTTATTCAGATTTAACTACCAGGCAGGTGATAGCATAATCCCCTCCCTGTAAGTACATAAATCAATCAGTCTTCAGTGACCAAATTAAAAATCCATCTCGAAGAACATCGTATCCCAACCCTGACAGAGTATTTTTTACATATTATAACTGACTAGTTTTGAGAAACATTTGTACAGTCAACTTTGAACTTTAAGGAAGATTGCAGTATCACCTCACACAAGCACAGAAAACCAAGCACGATACAGGCTGCCTTTTTAGGAAACAGTATATGAAAATACAGGAAACATCCCACCTATACAAATAATTACAATCATTATTCTAAAGCAAAAGCTTTAGACACAGGATGACAGAAGAGTCTCCTCCAACCCCAGTGTGCAGCTAAGCAGAGGCCAGTTTCCCTCCCACCTACTTATCACCGAGATGCTGCATCAACCAAGAGAACAAGAAACACCTGAATTTAACTCATTTTACATTCACACTTTAAATCAGCCTCTTGAGTGAGGCTGATTAATACTGATTAATTTGTCTTCAGTGATGACTGTTACTTGTTCCTCTCATGAATAAGCAGAGCTCAACCCTCCCATGCCTACAGAAGGTGGCTCATCCCCCCAGTCCTGCTGGGACCACCCCGACTGCTGACGCTTTTCAAGCTGCGTACCCCTATACCACGTTCCAACACTACCATTTTTTCTTAACGAGCAGATCTTGGTTTTCTTTTTCTGCCATCACATTCATTTTTCATGTTTAGCACCAAAATTACTTCGAAACGTTTGATGCTTAATGAAGGACTGTCACTTAAGAAGGCTCCTCTACGAGGTGGAGAGTAATTAATTCATTTAATTTTGCAACCAAAACTATAAAATGCTGGAAGAATAAACCCAAAAAACGCCCAGGAAGTAGACTAAGTGACTTTTAAAGGAAAAATCTATGATTTTTCCAAGCAAATCAGACATCAGGGCTGGCTAGAACAACCCAGCAGAAAGAGGTTTTTTAAAAAATAAATATTACAGACTCTGGGCACAGAAATTTTGTTTCTGCAGTTCTAGTTTTTCTCCAGCTGAGCGAATCGCACTTTACAGTATTATCAGATATATTTTTTACCCTTCCCTTTGATCACAAGTAGCACCTTTAAATGCTGCAACAGGAAGCAGTTATTAGCTTTTGCTGTGATTACACGCAGGGATGAAATCACCATCCGACAGCTGCTTCAATCTCAACCAAGGTGCCTCCGAAGCCCTCCGCCTCCAACGCCATTTCCCAGGGGCGGCAGGCGCAGTGGTTAACGTGTACTGGGGTCGGCAGCATCCTCCCAGGAGCTAAACAGGCTGTGGCACCGGCACCAGCACGGGACGCGCGCTCGAGGTGCTGTTAGGTACCTTATTTCACGTCTGAGCAGAGCTGCCGGTCCCTCTCGCGTGGCTTTGGGAAAGGAATTAGTGACTTCGCTGCTATGCACGTTCCTTAATAGGCAGAATTTTATCTTACAGAATACATGGCAGCCAAAATCATTTAGAAATATCACCGTAAAGGAACGAAGGACGAGGAGAAGGTAGCAGTGCTGTGCTCGTAGCGCACCGCTGCACCTCTCCGCACCCACGTGCGCCCACGGAATCGCGTGGAAGCCTGCGCCGCACACGTACGCATGCGATCATACACTACTTAGGCCATCAAGTTCCTCTTGGAACGTTTCCTAAGGTGTAACTGCTGTAACGCGTAACACAAACATAAAATATGTGGGATTAACGGCTGGTAATTAGACTCTGCTCTAGCACCACTTTCTGGAGGAACAATGGGACTCCACAGAGACTGGAACTGGAAGAGCTAGTGCCCCCAGCTGCAAGTGTTTATGGGAATAAATTCTGCCTCCTTTTTGCTGGAAGAGGCAGAAGGGTCAGATTTATCTAAACAGCGGCAGGGAGCAGGCAAAGAGAGTCCGTTTGGCTGCTGAAACCATGGAAAAACCAGATGAGAAGCACAGAAATGAACTTGGCCACTGGCGTTTCCCCCTAGAAACGCAACGTAAACGAAAAGGAAGGAATTCCTTAAAAAAGGGATGAATGTCTCTGAGGAGGAAAAGGTGAGAGGTGAAGGAAGTTTGTCCTTGCCACATCCTTCAGTTTGATAATCCTTTGGCAGAGGAATTCTTTGGTTTTCTGCCTCTGAAGCTGTATTTGAGGGTCTGTCCTAGCTCCAAGGACTCTACAGACCCTATCCAGGTGACCAGCCTTCTGTAATACACCACCGCCAGATCCATGACCTGCCTGCCCAGGCAGGGAGCCATATGTTTGCGTTCAGACTGACCCACTGCAGCCCCGGCACAGGGAGGGAGAGGGGACTCACCTCACGCCATGACCTTCCACGTGGCACAAAAGCTGGAGGAGCACCGAGAGGCAGAGCATAATGAGGCACCCAAACTAAACGTTTCTGATGTAGTAAGGCAGCATAACAAAGTGTTTTGATTTTCTGCTGAAATACCTTGGGAATGGCTAAAAATATCTCATGACAACTTTCTCCTCTAGACATGTGAAACTTCTCATTACAACCAATTATTTAGGGGAAAAAGCAATCCAGAAATAATATAACTGCCCATTATTAGCACAATCATTATTACAACAGTAAATTTGCTGCCTCTCCTTGTAGTAAGCCAAATATCGAAACTGTATCTCCCTAAACTGCGTGGAATGCCCACAGTGGTTTCATACTCCAAGCCCAAATAACAGGAAGAGAGCTGTAGAGGGTGTTATGCTCCAGTGTAAACTCACTGTAAATTCCTTTTAGAAATCCAGCTCTTCTGCAGTGTACCATCACAGCAACTGGGACTAAACCCAGCCTGAGGCCAGGCTGGATGAGGCTGGGAGCACCCTGGGCTATGGAAGGTGTCCCTGCCTGTGGCAGGGGGTTTGGAACTAGATGATCTTTAAGGTCCCTTCCAACCCAAACTGTTCTGTGATTCTGTGATTCGCTTTATTCTGCCTGAAAGCACAAATTATATGTTCCTTCATGTGCAAAACTTATTTTTCCTACAAGCTGTGTTCTTCCATTGTTTACTATGGTCCATCAAGACAGAAGTTCAAAGGGATTTTCCTGTCCTGAAGTTTTATTATAAAATTACTCTGAAATTCCCTAAACAGGCACTTGCACAGTTCTATCCAAAATATTATCAGACTACATTTCAATCGTAGCTTACACATACCTGTGATAGAGAATAATATTTAATTCTGCTGTGGTTAAAATGCAGCAACCTCAACTCATTCCATCTTTAGAGAAGATGCACATGGTTTATGAATTAATAACCACAAATACACTAACATTTTCAGAGGTGTAACTTGAATCCACACCCAGGACCATCTCTCCTCTTGCATCTTCTCTCCCATATTTGAATAAACAAGTTTTGAGCCCAGAGACGCTGCAAGAAACAGTTCTCAGCCCACAATCCAACCACATTTAAGTTGGAAAAAATACCACTTTCCGTTTTCCAAACAATCTGTAAAATATTAAACTGTGTAACCGTCACAATACCAGAGACGGGAGGAATATTTAGCAAATTAAATTCTTTTGCAAATATTCAATTTGAACAAAGTTTTCACAGAAAACTCATTTTTTTCTAGCACTGAGCGCAGTTGAGAACCTAAGGATGGTGTCAAACGTTTCCTAACAGCTGATATGCCACCAAAATTGGCTTTTCCTAAATGCACTAAGCCACTAGAAATATTTCTCCTGAATGATCTGTTATTCATCCAAAGCAAACAAAACAATTTTCCTGTTTGTCCAGACATAGATATTGTCATTTCACCATGATTTTGTGTTCTGCGTTACCCCCTCCCTAGGACACACAGCATATTTCATTCGTACAGCATGCTTCAGATCAAACTGTTCGGAATACTGTATGAAATACCACATTGGTATTCAAGTTTCCACCCAAAATCTCGATGTAAAACACATACGCACGCACTCTTCAATCAGAGAGCAAAAACATAACACAGAATCCCTTCATCTAGACGGTTTAAGAAAATAAATAAACTGTTTCTTGTATCTTCAGGATGTATGAATGGTAAAAGAGGCCCCAATCAGTGAATGCAGGTGGCTGATTAGGAATTGCTTCACCTGTACTGGTGTTTATAAGCCAAAATGAGCATAGCAAGCAATTTCCTTACAGAGTACATCTTCAAAAATATCACTTAGAATTTCCTGCCAAAACCACCTCCTCTACACTGCTTTTAAACTGCTTTTTGACAGCGTTGTGAAGAGCACTGGCTTCAAATGACTCCGCAGCCAGTAGCTCCATCCCTCTGCCGAGCTAACGGAGAGACCCGTCTGCGCACACACGGGCTGCCAGATGTTGCAAACCATGACGCAAATCCCCAGCTAGGAGAGGCCTAAGATTCTCCAATCCCTGTTGCCTCCAGGCTTTTTTCCCCCAATGAAAAGAGCTGATTCACCCCACAGAAAGCTGTACATTCCCATCAGAGCCCTTCCCAGCCCAAATCCATGGTGAAACACAGTGTCGTCACCTTTCAAAGCACTTGAACTCACCTTCACATTCGAATATTAAATAACTTGTAATTGTTATATGGAAGCCAAGGGGGACTCGGGGATAGCCACGCTCCCTGACGCCAGTGTGGAAGAAACTGAGAGATGTATTTAATTTCTTCTATATAGAGTCACAGAATGGTTTGGGTTGGAAAAGAACTTTAAGACCACCCAGTCCAACCGTTCCCCCAGCACTGCCCAGCCCACCACTGACCCACATCCCTGAGCGCCTCGTCCACACGGCTCTGAAACCCCTCCCGGGATGGGGACTCCCCCTCCCTGGGCAGCCCCTTCCAGTGCCTGACAGCCCTTTCTGGGAAGGAATTTCCCCAATATCCAACCTAACCCTCCCCTGGCACAGCTTGAGGTCGTTTCCTCTTGTCCCATCACTTGTCCCCTAAGAGAAGAGACCGACCCCCCCTCTTTGCACCCCCCTTTCAGGGAGCTGTAGGGAGCAATAAGGTCTGCCCTGAGCCTCCTCTTCTCCAGGCTGAACCCCCCAGCCCCCTCAACTGCTCCTCACAGGAATTGTGCTCCAGACCGTTCCCCAGCTCCGTTCCCTTCTCCGCACACGCTCCAGCCCCTCAGGGTCTGTCTCGCAGTGAGGGGCCCAAACTGACCCCAGGATTCGAGGTGGGGCCTCAGCAGTGCCCAGCACAGGGGGACGATCCCTGCCCGGGTCCTGCTGGCCACACTGTCCCGGATGCTGGCCAGGATGCCGTTGGCTTCTTGGCCCCCTGGACACACGTTGGCTCATATTCAGCCGCTGTCAACTGCCCCCCCCCCCGGTACTTTTTGGCCAGGCAGCTTTCCAGCCCCTCCTCCCCGCTCCTGGAGCATTGCCCAGGGTTGTTGTGGCCCAAGGGCAGGACCCGGCTGCATTCCCTGGCTGTCTATCCATAAGCTTTTTAGAATGTCTGATCCATAAGTACTTTGGGAGTGCTGCTGCTAAGTCAAAAGTTTGAGTGAATACTAAAACCGAACAGGAAACAACAAGCTTTGACTCATCTGTTGTTTGCTTTCCTTTGGGTTAACCCACCTCGCTCCCATCGAGTTCCCTCTTGCCGGGACCCTTGCACAACCCTTCAGTGTCACACCACGCTGTCCTTTGCTACTTCTGCCTCGTTCCGTGATCTGGTCATGCTGACGGGTCTCCGTGGGCTTGTGTCAGCCTTTCACATCACTCCTCAGTAATTTGATTGATTTTTTATGTACCGTACAGCACCTTCCGGAGCCTCAGGCCCACAGGTGCTAGCAGCTTTGCCTCATGCTGTACTTCACGTTGTTTCTAAGCGCTGGGACAGGGCATACGTACAGCAAAGAAACCCTGAACTCGTCTGCGTTCGACTTGCTCTGCGTCACTCTTACCCAAAAAGCGCTACTCAAGGCTTTCATCCGTCAGCGTATCCTGGTTTATAAGCAATCCCTCTGGCAGCAGGGGAGGACTTGCAACCAAAAGCCCAGTTATCCCGCTGGCAAAGGGCACCAGGGAGCCTCTCCTGTCAGTTAGGGTCGCTGATATACTTTGGCACTAGCAGCCTGCACAAAGTAAGTAAGATATGTTCAGGTTTAGAGATCAGGAAATCTGTCCGTCTTCAGAAGGAAGAGGGGGCTTTCCATGGGATGGGGGGGATGATGGAGATGAGAGGGCATCAGACAGACACAGGATGAGGATTCGGGGGGCTGGAAAGCATCCCCACCCCTACCATGGGCACTTGGAAACAAGGTTCAAAACCAGCCCCCAGTGAGACATAGAGGACAGATGAAAAACCAAGGAGGATTTACCAGCTGAAGTAACTGGGAAAATGATTTTTGTATACCAGATTAAAACTCTGAGAATTTAATGAGAATACCATGTTTTGATTCATACTCCAGATTTCTAACTTACTTTGACCATATTCACAGAGCAAAATGAGTCTGTATGTCATCACCAGCTTTTTTGCCAGCTCTATAAACATGAATGCTTCATAAAGTCTGATAAAGCCTGAAATATATTTCAGTGAATTTATAATGTCTTAATCTTCAATAACCATCAAAGCTCATTACGTATCTTTCCTGTATGCTGGTTGCATGAGACCATGCTAAGTCAAAACAATCGTTTTTTAGATATCTGAAACACTCAAGGGAATTCTCCACTACCAGGGAAAGCTGAAGAAACCGACATACTGCAAAACTGCAAAGGTCATGTTTTTCATGGCTCTGTCCTCCCCCAGAGATAGCTCAGCTGAGGAGGAATGAGCAGAAGCACTACCTGGAGGGGCCGCTGAGATCTGATGCTCGCTACAGCGCATTTCCTTGGTGTACCCTTGGAAGAGTCGGAGATGGCGTGTGCTCTAGCAAACAGAGATCCTGTCAGGCATGGCTCGGGACAGAAACTCAGTCATTCCATCATTTCTTTAAATGAGTTCCTTATAGTCATAGCTCAAATAATTTGCATCCTCACATCAGAAAGCCTTTCTGCTTTCCGGATGGACACGGTTAGGGCAACCCGTACTGCGGATCTGAAAGCCGACTGTTCCATCCTGACACGAGGACAAGCTTGAGATCCACACAACGGTCCAGTAAAAAGGGAGGAGAAACCTACTTTCACACACCTGCGCAATTACATGTATACACGCATATATTTATACACATATAGACGTGAACAGACCTGAAATGGCAAATAAAGAGGATGGCTGCATAGAGCGGCTACCGCACTAATCCCATTCCTGCTGCCAGGTGCCTATGGCAAACACACACCTCATTTCGCCTTTCCACAAAAACCGTATTAGCTCAATCTTCTAATATTCAGAATTCACACTGTGAAAAACCTTAACAAAATAGAGACCTAGATTTCTCTTCTCTGTAAATCACACTGATCAATGAACTTGAAACTGCAGTCTCCTTGTTATTGTTCAAATGTAAGGCAAAAGAAAAAAAATGAGAGAACAAGGATGGAAGTGGGTCTCAGAAGGTCACCCAAGCTTTCCCCACACCCCAGCACACAGTTAACTGGACTGAAAACTTCCACAGCCTATGTGGGTTGCTGTCTAGGGTGGGGTTTTTGTAATATTTTCTTTGAAACCTCTGAAGATAGAGTTTTTACAGCCTTTCCAGGAAAACTTGATGAAACCCAAGCAAAGAAGTCAGTGAATTAGACCTGGATACACCCGAGGAAATAGAAGAATTTTCATGAGTGAAACACATCAGAACTGGAGAACTGATGATCTTTAAGAATATTGAAAGGGGTGAGCCCAGACAGACAGAGTCAGAAGCATTTGTGGGAAACTGAGCAAAGAGAAAACTCAGCTAAAGCCAGAGAAGAAGTGAGACAGAGCAGGTCGGGCTCCGACTGACCAAAACCCAAACTCTGTGCTGACAAAATCAAAACAACACTTGTTTGTCAGGTATTTTAGAACAGAACTACAAAACACACATGAATAAACAGTATCGACAGCAGCAGTGATTAGGGGAAGTGTCTCCAGGCCTACTCCAGTCTTTGATATTAAACAGTACACCAAAACCAAGAACTCTCCTTTCCTTGGTGCCCATCCGGGAAAGGCTTCCAGCAAATCACAAGATGACAAACCCTTTCCTAGATCAGGACAAAGGTCTGTCTGGCTTAGCACGCTGTCTCAGAGCAACTGGTAGATCACTGGACATCAGGAAGGAATTCTTCCCGCAGAGGGTGGGGGGCACTGGGACAGGTGCCCAGAGAAGCTGTGGATGCCCCATCCCTGGGAGTGCCCAAGGCCAGGCTGGATGAGGCTGGGAGCACCCTGGGCTATGGAAGGTGTCCCTGCCCATGGCAGGGGGTGGGGCTGGGGGGGCTTTAAGGTCCCTTCCCACCCAAACCAGTCTGTGATTCTGTGATCATGGCAGAAAAGAGGAGACACAGGTTTCAAAATAATTCTTCCCGAGATTTCCCTTTGCTGAGGTGGGGGCTGTAGGTCGCCATCAGCGTGTGTGGCCCCCTTTTAAATCTTCTGCCTTTGTGACAATGAACGGCATGACTCACCTGAGCGCTGCTGGTGAAAACAGAGCATCCTTTTTATTTGCTTTGGGTTTGCCATCTCACATTTTCAGTGGGTTTTACCTTGGGAGACACACTGAATCCCTAATCAACCTTCCCTGCCCATTTACGCCTTTACAAATCCTCTGTTTATCCCCCTTGGCTTACCGCTTTTCCAAGCAGCAGAATTATTTAATTTAGTCTTTCCCTACAGAGCGGCCAAGCAGCACCTGAAATCACCCTTGCCTGCCTTTTCTGAGCCACTGGTTCCACTCAATGAAATCCAGCTTGGTTTGAATCAAGCACCCAAAAAAAGAAAAGCTTTTGTCCTTGAAGGGCATAAATTCACGCGTTTCTAGCAGAGCGAACGAGGCGGCTGTAATTTGCAGCAGAGCTCTTCTGCTGTGATTATCTTTCGAGATCTAGAAACCAAAGCAATCTACGATTCTCCGCAGACTGCGACACCTCGTCACGCCGGTGGAATTTCCCAGGGAGCTGTACGCACCTAACGCTTTATCCCAAGGAGGCGTCGGTATGCGCCTCACGGCGCTTCACTTAACTCTGTTTAATAGTTGCCACTAAAAGGGAGCAGTGATTCAGCAGTTTTGCTTAACTTACTGAAGCGGATTTCAAATATTTTTGACGTGTGCTTTCGTTTTTTTTATTAAAAAAAAAAAAAAAAGAGGAAAAGTCTATCGAAAATAGCTTTCCCTCCAAGCACACGAATTAACAGCTCATCTCTTCAATGACCGTCCTGGTGCACGCAGGGATAATGGAACTGACACAAAGCATGCCCACAAAGAATAAAAATGCTATTTTTCCAGCATTCTGCCTGCAGACATTTTTCATCATCTGTCAGCAGCGATAGGCCTCCTTTGGAAATGAAAACAACCCCCTCGCAAGGGCTTATTAGAAGTGCTGAGGTCTTTTGGTGGAGTGGAGAATAGAAAGCACAAAATTCGAGATAAAGATGAGGTGGGGGGAAGCAAAGCCCAATAGATTTGAAAGCATTCAATTTATTTAACAATTCAGGAAAGGCTCTGCACAGGGGCTGCTGCACAAATAAGCAGGGCAACGCTCGACATAGAAGGACTCATCATCCAGGGGGGTTTTTTGGTTGGTTTTTTCACTGCAAATGTTCATCTTCCTTGCTCGTACCTCGACTGTAACGCCTGCACTTCGGCTTTGAGTAACAACACCACAAGCCTAACGATGCCGTTTTGCAGACAGAAGTGCAGAGGCAGGGGCAGTTCTTCAATGTCCTTATCCACCGCCCCGGGCTGAGCTCAGATGGGAACGTCCCAATCCCACATCCCCAGGCTGAGCTCAGATGGGAACGTCCCAATCCCACCGCCCCGGGGTGAGCTCAGATGGGAACGTCCCAATCCCACATCCCCGGGGTGAGCTCAGATGGGAACGTCCCAATCCCACCTCCCCGGACTGAGCTCAAATGGGAACGTCCCAATCCCACGTCCCCAGGCTGAGCTCAGATGGGAACGTCCCAATCCCACGTCCCCAGGCTGAGCTCAGATGGGAACGTCCCAATCCCACCTCCCCGAGCTGAGTTCAGATGGGAATGTCCCAATCCCACGTCCCCAGGCTGCGCTCAGATGGGAACGTCCCAAAAACTGGTGTCTGAGGTGCCCCCGGACACGAAGCCCATCAGCTCATCCCACCCGGACATGGGTGCTGTTACCAACACCCATCCCAGCGGTACCTCTCAGCCCCCTCGCTGATGTGCGAGCGGCAGCGATGCTCGTCAGCAGAAAGCACAGCTTTTTGGTTTAACCACAAGAGGTGAGGGCGAGCGGTGGGTCCTGCGTACAAAAGGTGCTCAACAGGCATTGCAAACAAACGAAAAATACCCACGGCATCAGAAAGCATTTTCCTGTTTCAGAAACTGATTAGTCAGCAAGTTATTCCAACCTTCTTGATAAATCGTTTATCAGTTGAAATTTCTAAAAGGGGAAGTTGGAAATGCCACTTTACACTTTTCCGTAACAGATAAAAACCTCGTTTTTCCCCCCAACAGCAACGATCGAACTGGAGAGCTTCAAGATTACCGGTACGCTGCACGGACTGCAAGCTGCCCTTGGCGATCTTCCTCCCCAGGGACGTGGTACAGCCCCACCACGGGGTTACGAACCATCCCACGTCTGCGAGGCCCGAAAGAGCTGACAAACAACAGAGCTGAAACTCTCTTTTTCTGCAGACTGACATCAGCCCAAATCTCGCTCGTTCTGCAGCTCCCAGGATCATAAGCAATTTGAAAGGAAGAATTCCCAACTTTGTAAGAAACTGAGGCAATAATTATGTTCCTGCTGTTTGGAAAGATAAAAACAACTAGGTGAGGATAACATTGATCTTAGCGCAGAGAGAGGGAAGACAGTGGCTAAAGGGGTGTAAGCCACATGCAGTTACCAACACCCCGATGCGCATCGGACATCCGCGTACACAGAAGATAAAATGGGAATGGCTTATTGGTAAATAGATCTTAGTAAATGACAGTTTGTCTCTACTCCTGATGAAAAATTTGGAAGATTAATTTCACAGACGAACTTTCGATTGAAACGGGAACATAGAAGTTGGAAAGGCAGTAGTGTCAGGGGGACGTGGACAGCAGGCAGAGCCGCTGCTGCCTCCATCAGCACAGCCCCCCCCGTCCTTCCAGACGCACCTTATGCATTATGCAGTTCCTAATTACCACTGATTTATATTTCACTATAATGCTAACAGGAGGCATAAAAATCAACCATTCTTCTCTCATTCTCAGAGGAGTCTTATAAAAACCCGTGGTCAGGCCTCTCCGACACCGCACGTGATCCTTAGCTACGCGAGCCAGCAGCATACAGAGCCATGAAGGCAGGGAGATGCTCTTAACGCCAACGTACCCTGTGCTCAGCCTTGCTCCCTGTCCAGGCAACCCATCAGGGATGGAAACGTGAGTGTAGGCGTCAGATCCTTCCAGTGAGGAGACGCTGTAGCCAAGGGGACACAAGTATCACAGAATCACAGAATGGTTTGGGCTGGAAGGGACCTTAGAGATCATCTAGTTTCAACCCCCTGCCATGGGCAGGGACACCTTCCATAGCCCAGGGTGCTCCCAGCCTCATACAGCCTGGCCTTGGACACTGCCAGGGATGGGGCATCCACAGCTTCTCTGGGCAACCTGTCCCAGTAGGGCCAAGGGCAGCAGGTTTCATGAAATCAGAGAGTCTTTTAGGTTGGAAAAGACCTTTAAAATCATCAAGTCCAATCGTTAATCCAGCACTGCCAAGCCCACCACTAAACCATGTCCCCAGCACAGTGCCCAATCTTATTTTTCTAAATAACAACTTGCTGTTACTAAAAGTACTTTGGGTACAGTTTTTCACAGGGGAACTGCAGGTGTTCACCTGCAACCGGTAACTCACCATGAATGTGACAGAGCATTAGGTTTGGGGGTTGTTTTTAAACAAAAAGTTGTCATAGAGTATTGAATAACTTCCAGGGGGTTTTTTCCTACTGCTAAACAATAACCAGGGGACAAAGAACACATAAGCAATTGCCCTAGGCCATGTAACACTGCGCTGTGGCTGTACAGCAGAACACGGGGGATCTGTGCTAGCAGAAGCTGAACTGGAGATGGTCCATGCAGCACGCATTTCACACAGACCAAGCCTCCAGTATCCCATACAACACCCCATTCTGGGGCTTCATGCCAGTTTGCCATTAAATTCTCTGTGTAACATTTCAGTTCAAAGCATTATTTTTACAGCTTATTTCGCCACCTTTCATTTTGCTCTTAAATAAGGCAGCTGAAGGCAACAACTCCATCTTCGCAATGGTCTTGCTAGAGCAACCTATGAACAGCTGACCCATACAGCCCTGTCCCAGTAACGGTGATACACGGCAGCGTCTATCCGGAATTCCGGAAAAGCCGTTGCAACCTTCGCTCCGACTTCAGGAAGAAAGGCAGCTGAAGCTGAGGAGCGTTCCTGCTCCGCTGCCCAACACACGTGTCCGATTCAGAGTCACCGGGAGCAGCCCTGACGTGGTGTGACACATCATAACCTCCATCACAGCGACTTTCTATTACTGTGTGCATCACTACCTGAACCGCAGTAACCTGTATTAGCCTGCTACACAGAGCCTGGGGTTTTGGGGTTTTTTCATTTTGGTTGGTTGGGTTTTTTTATACCTGACACAGAATTCTCTCTCAGTTGCATCTCCATAATCAGTATAAGAATCTCCACAGAATCCTGCTATTTCACCCCGAATTATTTGTTGCCATAAACTCCATACAGAATCCAATAAACTAAAGGATCAATTCAGAGTCCTTTACCATTTATATGATGTATCTCTGCTGCTCAGAACTACACACAGACTTCTCTTAACCCAGAACATAAAGAATTCTAGTTTTAATTATACGGTAGTAATAAATCCTCTAAAGTTGTCATAAACATCATTAAATAGATCATTTACTTCATGGTATTTCTCAATGTAAAAGCACCATGATTCTGGAAAAAATGAATGTTACTTTCCAATACTAAAAGCATCAGAACCCATTGTAACTTCTGTCATAAATACACTTATTTTAGCATTTCTGCTACACACACTGTCTAGGGCCATCCCAGCCTACGTGGACTCTGCCACCGACAGCCTCAAGAAGAGATACAAGGAGGTCTGGAGTGAGAGAACAAACCAAACATCACAGTTTTAAAACAACACCATTTAGGATGGATGTGAAGGCTGCATACGGATACCAAACGCCATTTCTAAGAGAGAAGAGCTGAAAGGAGGCCTCTTCTCAACAAAAAAACACATCAACTCCCGTGAACACTCTTTGTAAGTTTGTAAGAACCCTACACACAGTTAACGATGCAATTAAAAGGGCTCCACCGTTACTAGATGTGTTCATTACGCTGTGGTAACAGCTACTGCCAGATTCTGACAAAAATTCAAAGTCTCATTAAATATGATGCTAGTTCAATGCAGTTCAGAAACAAAACTGTTCTTCATAACAAATCAGCTGTAATATAAAGTCAAGAAACCACTGATACCAGGCTGAGCACTCAAAACCGCTTTCAAGAGGATAAAAATAATTCTCCACTCTAGGTCACCCCCCTCCAAATATCCAGTTAATAAACAATATGAGTATGACGACAACAGGCTCATATCGCCTTCAAAAACCATACAGCATCACCAGGTACTTGCTTTAATTTTCCACAACAGTGAACTTGAAGAGCAGAGGAGGAAGCAAAGTCCTGATACTGGGTAACCACAGAACCTCTGCAGTCTTTTGGTAGGCTGAAGAGTCACGGGAAACCTCGGCCTCTGCAAAACCTCCATCGTTATTTTGTCAGCCCTGAAAGACCACGCTGTAAATATATTACTCCCAATTACATTGTCAGCTTTGCTGTCGTGCCATGTCATCAGCAATCGTCCTGTTCTCCTGCGTGCAGGCCATGGGAAGATGCTGCTTCAGTGGCTGCGGCACCAGGGCTTGGCTCCTGCCGGCTGCCACGGCCAGCCACCCTCAGGGACACCCGCAAGCACCCGGCAGGTCACGTTCCCCCAGGGACACCCGCAAGCACCCGGCATGTCATATTCACATCAGCAAAGCCGATAAACCTCCGAGCTCTCCCTTCACTCACCCACCGTTAGAATTGTAAACGGGCTGTGTGGAGGGAAGGGCAGGGATCAGCTTTTCTCAGCAATGGCTCAGGGAAGAAAAGTGGAAGGACTTGCCACGCAGACAGCCAAAAAAATGTAGTAAAAGAAGGAAATTAAGTAGCAGTGAAGGGTGAGAGTGAAACAGCGGCGTCTGTCAGTGAACCCTTTGCAAGCTCACACCACCGGGCAGCAGCTCCCTGCCAACAGCACCGGGTACCACCATCCCACGTACTCATGAGTCACGAGGCCTAAGGCCGAGGGAAAGGCCTGAGCAGACAGGACACAGAGCATACATGGTGGATGAGAAGCTGAACATGAGCCGGCCATGTGCGCTGGAGCCCAGAAACCAACTGGATCCTGGGCTGGATCAGGAGAAGTGTGGCCAGGGGGGCAAGGGAGGGGATTCTCCCCCTCTGCTCTGCTCTGGGGAGACCCCACCTGGAGTGCTGTGTCCAGCTGTGGAGCCCTCAGCATCAGAAGGATATCGACCGGTTGGAACAAGGCCAGAGGTGGCCATGGAGATGCTCCGAGGGCTGGAGCCTCTCTGCTGTGAAGAAAGGCTGAGAGAGTTGGGCTTGTTCAGCCTGGAGAAGGGAAGGCTCTGGGGAGACCTTATCGCAGCCTTCCAGTACCTGAAGGGGGCTACAAGAAAGCTGGGGGGGGATTTTTACAAGGGCCTGTAGTGACAAGACAAGGGGAAATGGGTTTAAACTGGAAGCAGGGAGATTGAGATTAGAAATGAGGAAGGAATTCTTCCTGCAGAGGGTGGGGGGCACTGGGACAGGTTGCCCAGAGAAGCTGTGGATGCCCCATCCCTGGCAGTGTCCAAGGCCAGGCTGGATGAGGCTGGGAGCAACCTGGGCTATGGAAGGTGTCCCTGCCCATGGCAGGGGGGTGGCACTGGATGATCTTGAAGGTCCCTTCCTACCCAAAGCATTCTATGATTCTATGATTCATACACCCATCGGGACAGGGCAGACTAAAGGGGAGGGACAGAGGTCTTCAAAGAACAGCAGCAAAGTTCAGCCTACTCATTTGCCCCTTCTGTTGTAGGAAAAAATATCCTGGACAAAAATCCAAGAAGAGATTCACGCAGGAAGCATCTGTTAGGACGTCCATGGCTCCCTAAGACAGCATCACCCAGACAACGCAGCCTGGCACTGAGAGCAACAATGCTGCCTCCACCACAGGCATTCCTTGTCCTGGTGGTCCCGGCTCCTGGGCACAGGGCAGCAGCTCCCAGGAGGAGCGATGCTCTCCTTATAGCCCCTTCCAGTACCTGGGGGGCTACAAGAAAGCTGGGGGGGACCTTTTAGAAGGGCAGGGAGTGACAGGACAAGGGGTAACGGGTTTAAACTGAAAGAGGGAGAGTGAGATGGAACATCAGGAAGGAATTCTTCCTGGAGAGCACTGGGACAGGTTGCCCAGAGAAGCTGTGGCTGCCCCAACCCTGGCAGTGTCCAAGGCCAGGCTGGATGAGGCTTGGAACAGCCTGGGCTAGTGGAAGGTGTGGGAAGGGACCTTAAAGCCCACCCAGTCCCACTCCCTTCCAACCCAAACCATTCTGTGATCTCTTCCCAGAGGGAGATGCACGTCAACAGAAAGAACGGGATGCATGTGAATCACACCCATCTATCACCTTTATGGCTGTGTTACACAAATGAATCCCAGGCTTGCACGTACAACAAGATATGAGTTACCTCTCTGAAAATAATTATCAGTGAGCAATAACCCAGGAAAGATGTATTGGTCCATCAATATTAATTTAAATGTAACGGAAATATCCAACGGATGCTAAGTGCTAAGCAAGCAACAGCCAAGGGAAAGCGAGCAGACGGAGGATCAGCCTGCCAAGCATTTTGGGCCACGTTTCCAAAGTTCCTGCTGCTCAGCAAGAGACTCCCTTGCTGGGGGCGGGGGGGGAGCGTTCCTTACGTGCTCCCGCTGCCCTCCTGCCCACCACGGGTACCACACAAGGGGTGATCCTTAGGAAAATATTTCATACTGCCCTCATGGCATTACCTACAAACTGTGTAACTGCTGCTTGTAGTTCTACCAGCCTGTACAGCTCTTTGTCAAACAAGTTTGCATATGTAAGTTTGCACCATTTTTTGCTGCAGCAGTAGGAGTTATTTATTTAAAAAAAAACCAAAACACACCATTACAAACAAGGCCAAAAATATCAAAGAGGTAGAGTAACCAATGTAAGATTCACAGTAACAGTCAAACCAGTCTTCTGCAAAACCAAATAAGCAGACAACAACTGAATGAAATGAAGGTAAAAGCCACTGAATTTGGTTTTATTTTTTAAACCTTCCCTGATCCCCTTGGCTGGCATTCTAACATTTCAAAGTGCCTTACAACGTCAAACCACTACTGACATACAGTCTTTCTATTTCAGCATTTTATCTGCTTTCATTAACAGGTTTGCTTCTTCTACCTTTATGACAAAGGGAATTTTTAACAGCTGCCTGAACTGCTATACACACATATTCAGTAAATCTTTAGTAAAAGATGCTCCATGGTTGCTCTGCGCTTTATTCCCGTAGGGCTGAAAATCTCCATGTTTTTACCCTACTGTGCTATATTAAACAAGGCAAAAGTTCGGAGAGAAAAAAAAAAATTTTAAAATTTTCTTACTTGTTTTGTGAAAATTTTTGCAAATACAGCCCCAAGTCCCCCATCCAGGCTGGGGGCTGCCGCCATCTGCCCAGTAGGCCCCACAAGGGAACAAGAAGGGATGCTGAAAACAGCATCCTTCCCCCTCCTTTCCTCCAACCAACAGCAAATTTTGCCACCCCAAGTTCAGTCGTAAGCAGGAAGGTGCTGAGGATTCCCAAATGCAGTGTATCCCAGACATTAGAGGGTTCAGGAAAAGGGAGAGGGGCAGGATAGGCTGTGATGCCCATGGGCCATACTCCAGTGCCACAGGGATATGAGTGGGGATGAAGGAGGATGGTTTTATAGAATCACAGAATCGTTTGGGTTGGAAAAGACCTTTAAGACCACCCAGTCCAAGCGTTCCCCCAGCACTGCCCAGCCCACCACTGACCCATGTCCCTGAGCGCCTCGTCCACATGGCTCTGGAACCCCTCCCGGGATGGGGACTCCCCCTCCCTGGGCAGCTCCTTCCAGTGCCTGACAACCCTTTCCAGGAAGGAATTTCCCTAATATCCACTATAAACCTCCTTTCCTGCCGGGCAGCTTTCCAGGTCCTCATCCCAAGCCTGTAGCGTTGCCAGGGGTTGTTGTGGCCCAAGGGCAGGACCCGGCGCTTGGCCTGGTTGACCCTCACACAGTGGCGTCATCCCATCAATCCAGCCTGTCCCGATCCCTGATCAAGAAGCAAAAGAGAGAAAAGCCTCCAGTGAAACCCCCAGGGAAAGCCTCTGCGTGTGCACATATCACAGTAGTGACCAGTGGCGTGCACGTTCATGTTGTCCCTGGAGCTACAGGGGAGTTACACATGGGAAAGGCCGACTTTCCCATTCCTGCAATACCTCTGCTGCAAAGCGTTAGCAACCGCTGTCACCTCCTCACTGCAAATCCATTGTCACCTCCCTGACACCTTCTCACTGCAAACCCATGCACAGCACCCCTGAAGGCCAGCTCCCAGCCCCCAGGACACCCTGCTGCCCAGCACCCTGGAGCATCACTTCGCACATCTTCAGCACGCTGAGGCATCATCCTTGCAGAGGTGATTTCTTAGGGACAAGGACACGCAGTTCTCCCCGACAGCCAGGTCACGCTTTGTGCAAAATTATACATCAGTCTAATTAGTCACTTCCTAGCAAGAGGTAACATGATCACGCACCAGGATTTGGTAAGCAGCAAGGAAAATGTGAAAGAATGCTGAAAACAACCTCCAAACAAATCATCCCATCTCTAATTAAAGGCAAGGAGAAATGAAAATAGATTCATAGTCGTGTGTTACAATTTTAGCCTGGCTTATTATTCAGAAATAGTAATATTTCTGAGTGGAATGAGAGGACGAAACACTCTGCTCACGGTGGTACCATCAGGGTATCTCCTGAAGGATTTCCATGGCCAGAAACCATCACCATCAGCTCCCATCCATGAATTAATAATGAGGTTAAGGGCCAAGCTGATATGAAGTGACATCTGATTTGGCCTGCGATGACATCTGATTTGGTCTTGGATGACAACACGATGATGTGTCATATAACAGGTTCTTTTTTTCACTTGCAGGCATTAATTCCTGCAGGTTTTATTATTTGCATCAAATTGTAAACATCAGCTCTCAAGCCACACACATCCATCTTAATCCTGTTAGAAAAAGGGTGAGGAAAGGACCCCATTGCCCTTTTCATAACAGTAACACATCCCGTCACCGGCTGCCTTAATCCCTGATTTCCCAGCTACGTACACCAGGCAAGCGACCAGCCGATACACAAAGTGACAAGCCAGGTTAAACCAATACAGATCGCATCCTAAAGATGCACAGGAAAACAGAAAATAAGGAATATAACCGGAAAAAATAAACAATCTGAGCTTCAACTGGCAAGTCTGCTAACAGTAAAACACCTGAATAAATTCAAACTTGTACCTGAACACCACTACAAACTGGCTTTCCAAACCCAAAGCAACCCACACGTAGCAGGGGAGCACACACACAACATCTGCAGCAGGGAACGTTTTGATTTATGGACAGGAAAAGCATCAGTCTTCAAAAAAAGAATAACCTCCACTGGTCCCATTTACTGCATGCAAATCACACCCCCGTACACACCCCCCTCAGCACAAACTCTGCGTTCGTTGCCTCAAACCAAAGAGCTGCAATCTGCTCTTTACGTGACTTACGCTTCGTTTGAAATTTCCTCATCCAGTGAAAAAACAGGCAAGTGCCATCTAATTGCTATGAACAGCGGTGGAAGAAGCGGGTTTTTTCCTCAGTCCTTCGCTGTGAGCAACACCCAACGTCAGGAATGAAAGCAATTAACTTACCTGACCGAAGACTGCAACAATTAAAACAGGATGACAGTAAGTGATTCTGCAGCAGTATTTTAACTAGCTTTCAGTCATCCCAGGCAAAATATGCTAACCAAAAAATTCGTGAAAAAGATGATACTGAAGTGTTTTAAAAATATTGAATATTGAAGTAATTTAAAAATAATTAAAATTCAAAATATCAAGACTGCAGATCAATGGTAACACAAATGCATACACTGCATACACACACTATATATATACATATGGGGTGTACTGAGGGTATAAAGAGCAAGGTAAAGCATCAAACATTCATCTCTAAGGGACAGGGATCCTAAGAATAAATCACATAATAATTGCAATTTAGGATGAATCACAGGGGTATCTGGAGGGGACAGAATCCCCTTTTCTAAAGCAAACCATATTGCATTTGAAGTCATTAACAGACCAGTAGTGTACTGGGAAATTCCAGAAATAATTCTTTCACCATTTCAGAAGAGTGCACACACTGCTTTTACAGGGTGAAGCTGTAAGACACTAAAAGGCATCTCATATCTATAGACAGATACAGATAAATTCTGTAACCCTGCTGTTACAACAGCTATTTAAATCTGCCATCACCAAATATGTTTTTAATTTATTATTTTTCAAGATGACATCTGCTTTAAAATTTAAAACAGGTTTTCTTCTTCTCTTCCAGTAAAGGAGAAGAGGCCCTGGCTGTACGGGACCTTCTGCCCAGACTATGTGAGCCAGATGCTCTGGTCCACGGCACCGACTGTCCATCACCAGTATGATACCGGTTTGACAACAGAGCCAATAATTCTTTCATACACAAAACTGATCATTCTTCCAAGAATCTGCATCCTACATGCAAACGCCGGATGGTTTAATTAAAGCGCTTCATGCGGTTTTAATTGCTGAAATAGATTAAGAAAAGAAAAAACAGAGACTGTTTACAAATTCAGCCAGGCTGATCGCATGTATATGGGATACCAGGGATGATGAATACAGCGCTGTATTTTTAAGAGCAGCCCACTACACAACAAACTATACTTTATGGGCACATCCCTTTTATATAAATCAAGAGCTGCTACAGGAAAGAAGTGCATAAAACCATTTAAAAACTGATTTCTCACTAACAATGCACTTCTAATATGGAAATATCCTGGTTTTTCCTATGGTTTATATTGAAAGCTCAGTTTCCTATGGAATAGAATCTTTCCCAAAAGATGCTCCTGGAGGAGAAAATAGCACAACTACAAATACATAGCTGTAAATGAGGTTTCTTGTTTGACCACAAACACGGAGAAAGGAGCTTTCTTGGGTCATCAGTCAGAGGAACCGTAAGGGAAACGGCTCCAGTGACACTAGGACAATAGCACAGCCAACACCTATAGCTCGCAACAGGTTTCATTGGAAAACCAGAAGCGTAGAATGAAAACAAAAAAATTCATATAATTAAATTATGCAGTATTTGTCTTGTCACAATTTCCCAGCTGAACCTATAGGAATTTTATCGAGAACCATTTTTTTTTTTCACTTAAGAGTCACTTTCTCCCAGTTCCTGCCATATATTAACTGCTCTTGTGGAATCCGCACTACAAAGCCAGGAAATTCATTACACTAAGTAACGGCTAGGATGAAGGCACAATAAAACCATGGTAATCCTAGAATTAGCTTGCATTTCACCCTCTCTTCCTCTGTTGGAAAAGCAAAGCAGCGTGAGGACATCCCGCCGTAGTTTCTCAATGACATTAACCCGCGAGCAGCGTATCCCAGCCCGTGAGGCTGGGAGCACGGCCCCGTGGCCAGCAGGAAAGGGACCCCAAAAGAGGGAACTTGCAGCAAGACAGCAGGCTTACCTAATTGCCCTCACCTTTATTTATTCTCCTCTTTAACTGTCTCACCTTAAGCATGCCCGTTAACTGATCAACGCAGAAATTAAAAGGCGGCAAAGGAAGGCGACGTCGGGAGCGCGGCACTCTGCCCGGCACGCAGCGGGCAAGGACATACCTCCACGTTGGGTTTCATCTACCATGCCAGGCTGGAAACAGCTCTTCCTTAAAAAGTGGGGTGGGAGACGCTATTTGCATGAGTTTCAGGCTGAAGAAAAAATTTAAAAGATCAACTTCTTAATTTCCAAACTCCTCTTTCCCCGTGATCCCATGTGGACAAACTGCTCGAGAGGGACAATGTGGTGGGACACAGGGAGGAACAACTCTCATCCTACACCTAAGCAGGGAGAAACACCAAGACATGGCAGACCCAAACACTTGGGAGAGAGGTCTTTGAACTCCCCGTAGCACTTGAATTGTACAAAATATTAGTTAACCCCATAATCACTTGATTAGAGGCAGGACATAAAAGCACTTTCTGCGAACTTCGTAAGTGCCCGCTTGGTTACTTCAGCAGAACCACCCACCGTACAAAACTATCCCTAAAGGCTAATTTGTTAGTAAAATCAAATCAAGAAGAATTTAAAGTTTAACATCAGCCACAAAAACGGCTGAAGGACGGCCAGGGAAAACGTCTGCTCTGGACTCTCACATAACTTTAACAGACAGTGAATCTTGGGAAGACAAATACTGCCTTCTCAAGCTCTAGAACCTTCCTCATTCTGATACTAGACATTATAATCTCTTTTCTTTAAAAAATCTGTATTTTCTTCTATATTTACAAGAAAACACCTTCCAGTGCTCTACGCAAACAACTTAAGTGTGAAATTCTGCCTTGCACTGGCACACGTTTTCTGTGCCCAAATGCAACCCAGATTAACATTTTGCAATCGAGTAACACGAACCACCCTCTCCTGAGGCTCGGAAAAAAGCACCAAACTGCCTCCTAAATTAAAAATTTTGAGATGTACACCTTGTCTCCCTTTCCCTTTCACACCCTGGCAGGGAAAGGGCCTTTCCATACCACCCACAGAGCCTGGGTTTTCAGAACACAATTTACTGTTAGTGCCGGCATGAGCAAAGACACAACTCGGTCTACTGGCAAAAAATAAATAATAAAGTCAATCCAACACTTATTAGGGGATTAGACAGTGATATTTAGACCTTATTAATATTAGACAGGAAATTAAAGTTGGGGTGGGATTAATCTCATTCAAATTTACCCATCAAAGGTTGAGTAAACCTTCCTCCAGCCACGGCAGAGGGAAAAGCATGTCCCGAGGGCACCTACACCCTCGTAAGAGGGCGGCTGGGCAGCCAGGTCGAACGAGTGCCTCTGCCGTGCACAACCACCCTTCTCTGGTAGAGTCCTCCAAAGGATTCAGTGCTGAGCTACCGCTTAGCCTGGGTCACCTTCCAGAATACATTTGATACAACAGGCAAAGAAGATGTGGTACTTATAGTCAGTGACGGCCCCAGGCCCCGGCCACCACCCACCCGCGCTGACCCACCACCCCAGGGAGGAGTAGGAGTAGCACCGCTTGTGTTTGATTACCGACTTAGGCCTGCCAATGTCTCAGCAGCAGTTCCTCATCACCTAGATAAGCTTACGTAATGAGAATGAAGTGGCTGCCAAAGGCACCCAAAAAGAGATTCTTATCAATTGGTTTTGCTTCCAATAAGCTTATCGCAACAAGAGGAGAGGGAGGGAAGAGTTTCCATTAGATCAGCTGAGAGATGGACCTTTCCCAGGTCAGGCCTGTCTGCTGGGAAAGCCTGCCTTCTTCCCTTCGACTTTACCAACCGAGCAGTAAAAGATATGGCACCCTTCCTTACTGTCTTATCTCTCCCTTAAAGCCCTTTAAGATTAGGGTTACACTCCCAGGGGGATTACATGAAGGTGCTTCTCTCTGCTTTCCTGGGAGCAGGCTGCCGTGCCCACCTACTCGGAAGGGTGGTGGGACCCCCGGGCAGAGAGGAGGATGCGCTGCCGAGCGACACCAGGAGTCGCGGCGGTACGCACCACCGGCACGCCGACCAGCCCAGGGACACCGCCACGCTGATACGGGACTGCTGGCACCACCAAACCATCACGACAGGTTTGGTGCTTCTGCCCAACTTGGTGGTCCCTGGGGTGGGCACGAGCACCAGCGCTTGCTGCATCACAACCAGCCGTGAAGTGGCACGTATGAACTCTGCAACATACCAACATAGAAGAGGTAAAATAAGGAAATAGTAGACCTCCAGCGAGAAGCATTAAGATGGCAAACTTAAAATATTAACAATTCCACAGAATATTAAACTAGTTTTGGAAAAAAGTGAATTTCTAAGCATATATAATATAAATATATATAACAATATATATAAAAATAATAACCAAAGATGATATGAAAGATCACAGTGGCAAAAAACTAATCAAGACAGGCAGAAGAGGGACAGGAAACGTGCTGTCAACAAAATCAAATTTGTAAAAACGCAAAAATAGAAACCCAGCGGTCAAAGATAACCAGATCTCAAGCGAAATGAAGCCAAAAGCAAAGAGGGTTTCGCAGTCAAGGCAACGGCGTGAGCATGCGTGTGTGCGGGCGAGCAAAGAGGAGGAAATTTCTACGCAAACTCCGTTTAATTATGTTTTAAACATGTGCTTCTCAAACTCAGTGCAATCTATTTCCAGCACAGCATGAAGTCGGCAGGAAAACAGACAGACTGCATTCAGAGGATACATAAATATGTTTATTCTTCTGAAGGGGTTTTGTGGGGGTGTGACATCTTGTGTGTGTTTCACCAGTTATGTATGGCTGCAACAGATGAGAAAATTGCCAATTCTGTAAAGCATTAGCTAAATTAATGGATGTGTTAGCATCATCATTATGGCAGCACACAGTATAGGGTCTAAAGATTAAACGACTGCAAATTTAAACCTTTCAGCTCCACAAACTACAGTAACAAGTAACTAACAACAATGGGAGTAATTATTTGTGTGCCCTGAAAGCAACCCATTTGAGAACAAACATTTTCAACACAAGGAAAGAACTACTGACGAAAGCTGTGATATCCAGGGGACTTACACACAGGTTTAGTGAAATCAAGCACAGAGGCTTGAATTCTTCCTGCAGCGCAAAGGAGCTACGCAGACACCTTTCAACAGGTTTCACAGAATCGTGGAATCACAGACTGGTTTGGGTTGGGAGGGACCATAAAGATCACCCAGTGCCACCCCCTGCCACGGGCAGGGACACCTTCCATAGCCCAGGTTGCTCCCAGCCTCATCCAGCCTGGCCTTGGACACTGCCAGGGATGGGGCACCCACAGCTTCTCTGGGAACCTGTCCCAGTGCCCCCCAACCTCTGCGGGAAGAATTCCTTCCTTCCAATGTTTCTCCTGTGGAAAGCTCAAAGCATAACACACATTTTTAATAAAAAAGTGTGGGTACAGGTACTTGCGAGCTAAAATTAAGACTTACAAATGAAACTGATGGTAGCATTTATCTACTTACACTGCTTCAAGAAGTTGTTTTAACTGTACCCTGTGTGATAATTAGGAAGGGTTTTTTTCCTTCTTTTTCCACATTTATGGTATAACAATTCTGATTATAAAAGCAGTAGGAATCTGAAAATACAGAGTTGGGAGCTTCGAACTGCCATCAAATGCCTGATACTTTCCCTTGTTGTAGGTCTCCTTGGTATAATAATTCACATTAGCAATTACATTTTCACTCTGGCAGCAGGTTTTAATTATATCTTACGATACTACAAAAGAGACTATTCACTCCTACTCCTAAAACTGCTGGCTTTTGTCTTAAAATTTATTTTAGAAATCCTCTCTCTCCATTGCTTACAAAAAGCATCACAAAGTCTTCAGGAAGAGAAGTCCTAACGTCTTTGATGCTTATTATTTTCTCATCGTACCATTTTCGCATTTAGTTGGCCTATAAAGTATTCCTTTATCATTATTTTCCTCTACCTTTGCCCACCTTTCCTCCAGTGTCAAAAGAACCGGGGAGCTGCAGAGAATTTCAAACGGAACGCAACTCAGTGCCGCCAAGGGAGAAGCGAATGTGTGAACGGGGCAGAGCCTGCACAGCATGGGAATTACAGAATCACGGAATCGTTAAGGCTGGAAAAGACCTTTAAGCCCACCGAGTCCAACCGTTCCCCCAGCACTGCCCAGCCCACCACTGACCCATGTCCCTGAGCGCCTCGTCCACACGGCTCTGAAACCCCTCCCGGGATGGGGACTCCCCCCTCCCTGGGCAGCCCCTTCCAGTGCCCAACAGCCCTTTCCGGGAAGATATTTTCCCTAATATCCACCCTAAGGCAATCCTCCCTTCTGATCGAGTGCAGTGCTCAGCACTAGGCAGCGCGTTGCAAACACCCAGCACGTGGGAAGACGCAGGAGGAGAGCAAGAACAACTCCTAGAGGCATAAAACACTCACGCCAGACCAGAGGAACGTGCTTGTCTAGCCTAAGGACAAGACTTACAGTCTTCAAATCCCTACAGGAGTGCTGCAGGTGGCAAAGGCTCAACATGAGAGTGGCCACGCATCTTCTTTTTGCAGCCAGACAGGCTCCATTACACCCCCCTTTTTAAAAGGAGGGTGACGAGCTGTTGGAGTTGGTTTCCTGAGGAGTCGGCTGGCATTGCTCGTCCTGAGCAGTGGAAGGAACACAGAGAGGGGACCCAGTCCCTACGCGTGGCTGTGGGACCAGCTCAGGCAGTGCCAGGCACCACACAGAGAGGCCGTGCTCCAACCTCACCAGCTCCCCCGACTCTTCAAGTAAACCCTCCTACCCATGAGCTCAAAAGGCTTAATCTTCAGGGACTATAGCAGTGAATCAAACGATATCAATTCCTCTGCCAATTCCAAAAGCAAGCAGGTTACCCTCCTCCAGCTGTGGTTCTAGGTGTCTGCCCAGAAAGAGAAAACAGACTGTCAAACTACAGCCGCAGATAAATGAACGACAAAGTTTTAAGTGAACCTACAGCTGAAGTTCTTTTTATTAAATACCTGATATTTAAGGTATTACAAGATTAGTTTTCTACACCACTAACTGAAAGACTATGCATTCATCACACCTACTGGATGAGTAATTCTAGTACATTTTAATGACATTTTTCACCTGTGGTACCACAGACTGTCATCAACACACCCCACACCAGGGCCAGTTTAGTTTAGAAGTTTAATTTGAAATGCATGATCTACTTGTTGGGAAGGGGTTTTCTTCTCCATCATCGTGCCATAAAATTTAATGCAAGATAAACAGTGTTTACTATTGTAGCATCTGCCTTGCCTGATTTATGGTTCACAGCTCTAAGGGGTTTTCTTTTTTTTTTTTTTCACCCTCAGAATGTCAGAGCAACTTCTGTATCTATGGAAAGTCACAGACATGCCCAAAAGAAAATCATTTAAAGCATAACCCTTTAATTAAGGATGGCACAACCAGCAGTTAAGAGACAGTTTAAGAAATCCCCATTGTAGAGATAACATAATGCTTTCCTTGAATACTAGCCTCCTCCAAGCCGTAACAAAGCAGCCAGCAACATGTAAGAAAAACTATGTGCGTTTTCTATAAGAAAAAAAAATGATCTGCAGGTAGACTCAAGCTTCCCAGGGGTTGTCAACATACAGTAAAAAAAATAAAATACTCCAACCATTCAAATGAATGCAAAATAATAATAATACCCAAAATCCCAACCAAACAAACCCCATCCCTCTGCTTTAATTTGGATGTACACAAATGCCTCCAGCGCTCTTCTCCTCCCCCTCAGTGGGGCGCAAGAGAATGAACTGTCCCAGCTCAGCACCCGTAACCGAGCAACCTAATTACTCATTCTTAAAACAAAAGAACAAAGGGATTCTTGAAGTATAGCAAATATCTTACAGAAATGCTTTTTACACGGTATATATTTCAATTTCATTGTCTTGTCATGTCATACAGTAAGGACTGAAGTACCCAACGCTCAGGACTAAACAGATACCTAAATAATGAATACCACCCGGTACAGCATCCTTGAGGAAATCAAATGCTTGAATGAAACATTTATCAGTGATACAGATCTTTAACCTTCAAAACCGAAGCAGACCTCTGAGTAGCCAAAACAAAGGCAAAAAGCCATCAAAAGCCTCTTTCTACCTCACATTTACTCAGTGAAGCTACTTTTACATCTCCCCTTCAAGGGGACGGCCCACACACCTTCGCCTGGCTCACATCATCCCGACGGACCGAGCCATCCTACCCGCAACACACCCATCCCAGGGGGAAAAGCCACCCGCCTCCCCCACCGTGGCCAACGCCGATGACAGAACAAGCCACCAGCACCACGCCACCACCCGCAGATTCCAACCCAAGACCGGCAGCACGCTCGTACCAACCACCACATCAGCCGCTACCAGAGTCATGGCACATTCGACTCAGAATTATGACTTCCACTGAGTAGCAAAATGAGGCAAATTGACATTTTATGAAGTTTAAAATAGGATAATTTAATACAGTTAGAATTTAAGAGTATCAAAAGTGGAACCAACTGCTGAACCCGCCAGCAGCAAGTCCCAAAACAGCGTATTTAAACTTACGATTTCCACTGGAGTAGCAAATCAGGGAGATTGCCGCTATATGAAGTCTAAAGCAAGAGAATTTAACAGGGTTAAATTATTCCTAAAGCATGAACGACTGACAAGTTTTTATTACAAAGGGCTCTTATCACTTAATAGAGAAAAAGTCTTTCATGATTAAAGTTTTATTTGGTTTTCAGATATCAACATTACACACGGAATATTGTTCTGGTAATTCAACACATTCTGGAGTGCAGAATTAGGCTCTTGCACCGAGATACGATCCTTACAGCTGAGTTCACCAGAACAATATTCCAGTACCACGGAGGTCTACACGTCTTGGTTCTGTGGTTTGGTTTGGGGGATATTTTGTGGTCTGGTTTGTCTTTTTTTTTTTTTTTTTTTTTATTTAAACATTACTTGTCCCAGTCCCTAAGTGCTTTTATCGACCTCAGTGGAGCCAAGACCTATCCCCAAGCGCCAAGTCCGATCTCCTGCCTGGCTCCGGCTCCGCAATACAAACCTGGACAAAACAGTTCCAGTTTTGCTGAGACCGCACCCACTGTGGAGGTCCAGCAATATCAAGTATAAAAAAAAAACAACTCGAGGGCTTTAGATTAAAGGCTGCATGGTTGGAAAGTGCCTTTTACTAAACAAAATTCTAGTATAAAATAAATGCCAAATTGGCAAAGCTAAGAAGCAGCATCCTGTGGATTTCTACAGTTAAGTGCACTGAAATATTGCAGTTCTATAGAGACAAGCAATCACTACTGCAACCCTTAAATCACCACACGAGGAGCCATCCACTGTAAATAAACGGGGTTAATTTATTTCATTACCGTCTTTAAGCACTCCTTGCTCTTCCATAAATATTCTCAATATTCTGTCTTCATGAATTCCTTCCTTTCCCCCATTCGCCAGACAGCTCACAGACACATCTGCCCAGAGTGAAACCTGACCTATGTCTGAACACTTCCCACTGGGTACCCGGCTCCTCGAGGAGTATCCGGGGGCAGTAACCAACAGCTCGTAGGTCCTGTGCAAGCTTTGTTTCTCCTGACCCAAAGCACTTAGTGATGAGTTGCCACGGAAGCCAGATACTCTTGCTAGAGTCGTTGCGAGGTGACCATGAAGTCTACAAAAATCTGACCAGCAAAGAAACCTTTTAAGAGCAATTACGATGTGAATTTGTTAGGTGAGTCCAGTACAAATGCACAAATGAAGAAGTACAATTTAATTCTACGTACAGCTTCGCTCGTAGGCATGTAGGAGTAAGTATAATGCTGATTTCTAATCTTTTTTTTCCTTGCTGGTCAAATTTTTGCTAACTTCCTAGTGCCTTCTCATGATAAGAGAAGACTTTGGGGCCATGTTACATCTCTTGTGTGGTCGGCATTAGTGAAAGTGGTAACACAGGAAGAAGGAAGAGAGTGTTAATGCATTATTGCGTGCACAAAGAGCGTACAACGCCTCTCCTTGGAGGATGACCTGCAAGGGTCTAAAGCATGCATTCAATCCTCACTGATTCTGCCAAAATGCTTCTGCTGCCAAAGCACTACTACAGGTTTTTTTGCACATGGATCGGCTATGGAGTGTGTAACTAATGGCAACTCAAAGGAGGAAAGGGCTATTTCTGTCACAGCTATACCAGGTGTCCAGACAACAGGATTTGGTTCTGCCCCCCCAGACTGAAACAGCCCAAGGCAGACATGGACTTAGAGCACCTCAAGCACAGAGAAAGGTGGAACTGCACTGGGGCAGACCAGAACACTAATTTCATGTAAAAAAAATAACCTAAAAGAGAAGAGAAAGAAAGACAATGTTGGGCAGATACACTCAGCATTATAAGGGCAGAAAATTGAGCAATTTAGGCGTTAAATGCTTCCAATTTATTTCCAACTTTAATCAAGCCCTAACAATAAAGCCATAAAATACAATGCAAAAAGATGAATATCCACATTTAAAAAATTATATCATGCTTTAATTAAGCCCTGCCAATATTTACAGGGAGAAGAGTTTCCGATAAGCCAAGGAAGACAGTTGGAGAGGAGACCAATATGCAGGATCCAACTGATGACAGCATCTCCTCCAAGCATGTGCAAAACGGCCTCGTGTTCAGCCTGCGCTCCCCAACCCCCTCGATGCGGGAGGTTAACAGGGGGAAGAACACAAACCATCACCGCTGTAGGATAATACTGAAACCTGAGTGCAACAAAGTGCCAACACATTCTGCTCTTTTAAAAGGAAAAAATGTGCAAATTTAATAGAAAATGTGCCAAAACACTTTAAATTATGAATGGGGGAGGGGGTCCGAGTATTTGCATTAACAGTTCTATGTACAGGAACCACTCAAAACCAAAATACGTTTGTAGGTAACTTTTAAACAGTTTGAATAAACGAGTTAACTGATCTTTTATACCTTTCGTTTTGCTGTTTAGCGTCAGAAAAGCTTTTAGCTATTTAGAATAAAACTCAATACGGAGGAGTCAAAAGTCAGACATTCTCTCTAATGCACTAGCATGCCAGTACCATACATCCCACCCCAGAAATCCCTCCTGGTTCCCTTCCGATGAAGGGCTATGCCCTTTCGAGCCAAATACTGAAGGTAAACGACACTTTTCTGCCATAGTAGCTGGCGTATCACAAAGGGCGCAAAATACCAGATGGTATTATTAATCTCACTCATAAGAACACATTTTCCTGCACAGCAACTCAATGGAAAAAAACTGGTTTGGATTTTGTTTGTTTGTTTTAATAGTGAGTAGAATCCCAAGGACAAGAAGGATGACATTGGAATGAATTTCACTCTGATTCTTCAGTCTTTATTATGCAAATGAATGCTCACTTCAGCTTGTCAGATTTGGCAATCAAGGCCCTGGAGAATGGCTGTGGCTAAAAGCTCTCATTACAGCGTACACAAATACTCTGCGTGACATCTACTAAAAATGTCTCCAAGGATGGCATTCAGAGATATAAACAATCAGGGCTTTACATGGATATTATGATTTCTAAGCATTATTCAAATTCCATGCTACACTAATACTGACAAACAGAACCTAAAAGTAGTTCTTTGCGATAAAACCAATTATTCTTTATTTCAAAAGTTTCCTCAAAATTCCCTATCATCCTGCTCCAGAAAAACAGAGCAGTCAAAAACAGTGTGTTAAAACTATCATAAAAACCTCTTCCCTCCTTTGGCAAAACCGAAGAGCAGCCGCATACAACACCCTAACTAGACGTGTCACTCACTACTCTGAACGGCTTCTCAACAATGCCGGTTTCTCCAGTGTCTGATTGTTTTCCTCAAAACCTGTACAGGACTCATTCAACACATAAAACTGCTCTGCTGCACTAAGATTCAAACACTAAGGGATTCAAATACACTGTGTAATTTGTAGAGCAATGTAAAGATCATTTAAAATTGGATTAAAGAAGGGCTGATGGCACCGTGGGCTTCCCATTTTTAAGGCTCAGTTCTTGCAAACAGCCTTGTGCACACCAACACTATTTGTAGAGCATTCCTGAAATCCATGAAATCTCCATTCATGGTCCAGAAATGTGGCGTCAATAACAAGACAGGAGTCAATTTTTAGACAATATCCACTATAAAAGCTTCTGACGATAGAAGTACATGAGGTTTTCATGAATCCTTCTTAGTTTTCAAAAACAATTTTTTCTTCCTAAGGAACTGATTGTCAGTGAAATTTGCAAGCAGGTAGACCTAAAAGGAAAGACAGTGCCTGAAAAGAATTTCCAGTGATCTTACGATTCACCTGTTGAACATAAAAAGTAAAACAGAAAACCTAAAAACCTTCAAAGGTTCCTGTTAATCCTCCTAGGAGTGGCTTGAAGTCTCTCAACACAGCTAAAAGACCATCTTCTTTCTTCTGCCTTGCGACACAATTTGCGTAGCTTGCTACCGGAATAGCTCTTACGGATACAAGTGTGAGTTGTAAGGTGAAATCAGAGCACTCCTACACTGCACACACGCGTGCGTACACACCGTGCGGTCACAGGCATCCTCAGCCACAGTCATTATAAACGGGCTGTTTCTCAGATGAAAATGGCGAAGTGCAAAGTATCTATTTCTAGAAATGATGACACATTTTCCTGCCCATCTTGCACATCCAACCAGCACTAAGATTATTCCCCTTGCAGCACTTCCAACTTTTGACACGTTCCTGGTGTTGCCCTGAAGATTTTGTACTACGCCTACATCAGTAAAACCACGAATATATATCAATATCCATCGGGGTAAGCAATACCAGTATCTACCAGGGTAAGCAAATCGTCCCCACTTTACATGACAGCTACTTTTCTCTAGTACTATTAAACATAAGAATTTAAGCTGTTGCTGTTATTAAATATACGCGACTCCACGCAGCGCGACACCTCTACGCCCACGCGTCATCCACGAGCTCCGCCTTGACCAACACGCCTGCTGCCAAGATGACGCCATGAATCCAAAGCATGGAAAGGTGACTGTGAACACGGGAAAACAGCGAGATAAATGTAAAGGAATAACAAAATGGCACAACCCGGTAAGCTATACCTGCTAACAAAGTTCAGATGAGCTAGGGCAGACCTCTCATTCCCAGGAAAAGGAAGTCTAAACAGGCTTTACGAGGACAGCTGGAAAGTACTCGGATACTAGGGATAATATTGCCGATGTGACACAGTTTTTGCTCTTCAAAACAGTGTGGAATATTCAAGAGAAAAAGCAAAACTAACCAAGCCAAAAAAAATCCAACAGTTTATCCCCTTCCCACTTAAAATCTGAAGTGTTATGTAAAATTAACAATATTTTATTCATGCCTTTACGATACAGGGTAGGCTCATCCAGGCTTTCCACACCAACAATTTACTTCCGAAACATCAACAGAAAAAGAGTAACTACAAAATCTTTAGTGTATCAGGAAAAAAAAAAATTAAAAATAAAAAAATCACGTTTCGACAATAATCCAGGGACTGACAACGGCAAGTTTCTAGGAAGCTTTAACGAGCACTCCTACCACTGCTCTAGAGTTAGCCAACTTTCGGCAGCAAGGGAGCCCATAATCTCAATTATGTCACCACCGTGTCATTTTTTCTGTCAGCTGCTACAAATGGAAAGTCCTTCTGACATCTTCCAGCGCTTCTGTCAGCAAGGTAAGAGCGCAGATTCCAATATCCTCTAGGTAGTTGTCCACTGAAACTCAGATTACAATTCGGAAGAGTGGACACAGTTAAGGTACTACATAACACACAGAAATGCTGAAACACTTTTCCATACTCCGTTTTTGTAATTGTCCCTACTTATTGGAATAAGCAGGTATGTGTCACACTCATGAAGTCCCAAAGTTTTCCTCAATAGCACCTCTCTAAGATTTTCACGTGGGTTTCTAACACAACAGTTGTTTAGATAGCTAAACGCTGAAGATAAGGATGTCATTAAGAATGTCAGCAAAGTATAATAAAAGTAACATTAACCAACCTTTCATTGACACATTTTCCTATTATTTGGAAAGGTATCCTAGATTTTACTTCATATTTCAACCACAACACTACTAACAATATTCCAAAACACCACATACACAAGCAATGACTTCTTTTTCCCTTGAAAATTCTTAGTGAAGTTGCTACACCGAATTCTTAAGTACTACAAAAGCAATAGCAAAATAAAAGACATCATAAGCCTTTCTGGTCGTACACAACCTCCCTCGGGAGGGAAGGAAGGATGAGTGAGAGGGCAGACTTGACTTTTGGCTTGAGCAACTTCCACAGCTTCAGCATGTGCGTGCTGCTTATACACGTGGTACCGCGGATAGTGCGTGGCACCTATACACACAGTACGGACACGCTGTATGAGTGCACTCCTACGTCATTATTCAGATTTTTTTCATTGAATATTTCTTAGGTTAAGTATTTTCAGTGATAAGCAGTGAGATAAATCCCATCTGTACAGAAAATAATTAGGAAAGCAACACAAAAGTGTGAAAATTATACTTTGCACAACCAGACTTCCGTGGAAGCTCACAGAGTTGGGAGAACACCATTCTGTTCCTACTCTACTTTTATGGCAACGTACTGCACATAATAGTAAACAACACTTTTTGTACGTCTGGATGACCACGTACAACAACTTAACCAAACCACCCCATGTTTTCGTTGGCGGGGGAGTGGTGGCAGTGTCTGTTGTTTTGCTTTATGAACTGGACCCCTTGAGAATGAGTCCATACATTTCTCAGTGCCGGATGCAGGAGCTGTCTCCTGGTTATGGCACCGAGAATCACGCATTCCTCTTTCTCCTAACACCGCTGGCCTTTCCTACAAGCCGTAGGAAGGATAACCAGCCCCCAGTACCGCAGCCATACCCACCTACGTGGCACGGAGCATGCTTGGGAAGCGCCTACCTCATGCCATAGCCAGGCCATCTCCAGAGCTGGAGGAGCGGTCAGAAACTTCTGGAGGTGGAACTATGAAAAAATGAGGAATTTCAAAACACATGGCTGGTTATCTGTTTTTCAGGCGATCAGAAATTACTGAGAGATACTTCCTGGGGTTGGGGATCATTTTTCCCCCCTTTTCTTCAAAGGAGGGAAAAGGTTACATAGGACCTGCCAACGTTTTCACGTGGTTCATGCAGTACCCACAGCCACAGCGACAGGCTACGTGTGTACTATTTACCACACAGGGCAGTACAGCAGAACACCACTCCAGGAGACACAGATCATCGTGTCCCAGATCCTTATTTACCAAGGCCCACTCCCCAACAGACGAGTCCTCCATTCTGCCCAAACAGGTTGGCAGTCATTCTTCCAACGCCCAGCACGTAAAATATCCAACAACAGAAGTTAACGTGAAGTTATGGAATGATATTGCTACAGTAAGAAATAACCTGTCAATTCATCCTCAGGTGGGAGCCCACAGTGAGCTAGAAAACGCGGCATTTTCTGGCTGGAGCTTGTGCGTTCAAGCCAGCGAGCACCACATCTCTGTAAGTCATTATTTTCTCTTTTTTAACTCCGTTTATTATTTTCCCTTTTCAGTTTGCAGTCGGAAAAAGACGTCTGCTCTGCTAGCCTTGCCTCAAGCTTCAGAACTGCTTTCTTCTTGAACTGTGCGATGAAGATCTATAAATAAACTTAATGTGTTGTCACAATATCCAAATCAGCACAGTCAATTTTATTTGTCCACAAATTGGTGACGAGATTTCAGTGCAATGTACATATCCAGCCATCCATCTATTAAATCTTTATGGTATGTTATTAAAAATATTTGCTACCATTGTTATTGCAGACAGTCCAGTGCATACAGTAATCTGACAGATAAACATGTTACTATGGCAACTACCAAAATGAATGCCTTCTTTTCTACACTTGGCCATAACCCCAAACTTTTATTACAGCATTCAAATGTTTCATACACTTGCTTTATAGGATTGTAAAACACAGACCTTTTCTCTTCAAAAAAACCACAGACATTACAGGATTTGAGTAAATGAACTATCCTCTTATGCTGAGGTTTTTTTCAAAGTAGCATTTTAATAATTTCTACTGATTTTATGACAAATCCTTTCTGTAGAACTTGAGAATACAATTAACACGGAAACAAAAAACTGCATAAAAGCATTAGACACCAAAATAATATTAAAGATTTGTCAGCACTTCATAAAAACCTAAAACATACACTGACATTAAGGCTGCATTAAAAGCATTATGCACATTGCAGAGACAAGCACTCAAAATTACAATTTCACCTCACTGTTCATATACACTCATTTTAATTAATTGCACTTTCTTTACAATTACTGTTTCAATCACGGCACATGCTCCCCGTTTTATCATTTCCAGAGCAGGATTTTACTCCCCCCAAGCTCACTACTCTTGATCTGGACAGAAAACTGCCAACAACTCTCTTCACAGACAGCTTTCCAAACCGAGAATACTAAATTTAACCAACATATCTGAATTTGAAATTCAAGATTAGAGGTTTTTCTGCAGTACAGCCCTTTTCCATTTTAAATTCCTTAACCATGAATGAAGGAAAAACACCAAAACAAACCCACAAAAACACCCTCTGACTCCAGGATGTGTTCTCCCCAACAAGATGCCTACAGACGAATTCAGACCTTCCCTCTCCCAAATGCTGCAGCAGGCACCATAAACCACCACCCCTGCACGGCAGAAACTTGGGGGATGATACAATTCTCCAACAGTACTTGAGATTATGGATTTACATAGCCAAACAGACAAAGAAAGGTTAGATCTTTCCATTTTTCAAAGTTATGTTCCTCTGCTCCTCCTCCCATCAACAGGAATTTAGCGGAGAAGCTGCACCTTGGATCACGCCCCGTTTGCTGACACACACCACAGCAGTGGAAAACTAAAATGCAGCTTAATCGATAAGATGCTGGGCTGACAGACTGCCTTGGCTCAGAAATGGTCTGTAGCATTTTGAATAAAGCAGCAAGACCCAGCAAGCGGAGTTTCTCGGAGAGCAATCCCCATCCGCATGGCAGCCAAGCACAGTCTCCTAGGAGTGATGAGAGATTCTCACCAGTTCCCTGCAGATGCCCGCTTGTTTTTCCAAAAAGCGCTGCCCTTGCAATGTTTAGGCCATCCTATGACACGTTGTGAGGTCCATGGGGCAGCTGGCTCTGCTGTCAAGTATGCAGGCAAATATCTGCAGCCTCACTAACCTGCATCTTGAAACAAACCTACTAATGCCAGGTTTTTTTCCATTAAAAGGACCACACCTTCTTCACATGATCCCTTTTCATCTCACAGCTTGGAGTGGAGCAGCATTCCACTATGGCTTAAACATCTCCTTCACTGTAAGCTCATTGGGCTGAGTAAACCCACCCCTGCTCGGTGCGTAGACTTCTGCTCAACAGAGGTAAGACCGTTTCTCCAAGCAGACCTGAAAGCACCCTGTCCTGCCAACGGCGAGTACCGTACCTTTCAGAAGAACCATCTGCTAGGAATATTGGAGTGAAGGTGATTAGATCACGAGAAAGATTGCCTCTGCACCCTCTTCCTTGGGCAGCTACCTCTCTCTTATGGGTTACTTCGCCCATTCACTCCCACGTACTCCCAACAAGACTCGGTACATTCCCACACACAGACCCTGGGAACCAGCTTTTCAGGAAGAGACCCATCCTTGGGAAAGACCTGAAACAGAGTTGTCACTAATACTAGCAGTGAACACAACCGAGTTGCACAACTCTCCGCTGGACACACACCACACCAACACGGAGCCAAGAGCCGGCACACGTGGAACACCTGACAAGCCAAGCGCTGTTTCCTCACAGGTGATGCCGAATCCATGGCCAGCTCAGGATGTGGTTAGGGTCCTTCAAGAGGCAATACATCATGAATACTCACAAACTTCAGAAACGAAGTGACGGCTACACTGTGCCTCCCGTTGGGTTACTCGGTGCCATGTCCTCGTGCACACACCCTACAGCCTAAACAGTACGGATGTCTGGCTGGTTTTGGACTTGCCAACCTGTTTCTTCCCTTCTCAGCAACCTGCTGCCTGAGGCACCTTGGCTCTGGATGGTTTAAATCCTGAAGCCAGCCGTGGCTCCTGCTTAGGTGGGAAGGGCCAGGCAGGAAGGAAAGAGAGGAGGACTTCTCCCCAGCCCGCACTCTCCTATCAGGAACACCGCTAGGGTTCCTCAATACACCTTTTATTCCCGTTTAAGTAGCAGCTGGGTCTGGCTTCTCCCCACTGCGATGCTCTCCATAAAGCCTACACCTCTCGTGTAGCTCCTCTATAATGATTTGAGCATGGTCAGACGTGTTCTGAACCTCCTGAAACGCAAGGTAAAACCTGAGTTTCCAGGGAAATGCCTGTGGCTTTGTCCAGCCTGGTGTAAGGCACCAGAGCCTCTGGGAATGGGAGGGGACTGCATGCCTCTACGTTACTGACTGCTCTTGGAAGAGCTTCCCAATAGTGCGTTTGATGCACATCCTGCGAATTCACACCTCCTTGACTTTGATTAGACCACATTACCGAAACAACACGGCGTTCAGCACCCTGAGGTACGCTCAAACACCTTCACTACAACGTCAGGAGAAAGCAGCAATGCCATCCCACCCCTCTGGCTGTGGGCCCTACGCGAAGGGGAAGCGGAGCCTGCTTCTTTCAACAGCGGCACAAAACCAGACACAAGCAAAGGCGCCTTGACCGAAAGCCAGCGCGGGGTTGATTAGGATAGCACAGTGGCAAGTCGTTAAGCAACACCACTAACCCAGCTCAGCCACAGCTCATTTTTAGAACACTCAGCTTTTACACTTAAAGATGTACAGCGAGACACTGGGGGGAGCGGGTTCACTGTGGACTGCCACTGCTCACAACCTAACATCTACTGTTAAGCTGCCTTTCTAAACGATTCATAATGCAACAATTACAACTGAAAAAGGCACGGCAAGTTTACCTCTTTCACCTCTAAACACACCATTCGACACAGAGTCCTTCCTCCCTAATTAATGACGAGGGTGATGGATTAAGTGACTTCAAATACTGGATTACCATGTCCCGTTTTAATTTCTATTGGTATATTGATTCTCCTTGTGTCTTTTCTAATATCCTTGTGGAAACACTGTAATTATGCTGCTTTTTATGCTTACAGATAATCTGCATGCTCAATTAGAGGTATTCAGAAACTGAGAAATACACTATTAATAAGACAAAGGTGATGGTACCCATGCAGGTACTTTACAGCAGAAAGGCAGCGCTACACTTCATTTCCATCGTAACAGCTCAGGGCACTTACTGCAAAGAGGTTTTAGGAGCTGGATTGGAAGCTGCAGGAGTTTAAAACACATTTCTAATTACTCCACCAGAACACACACCGTTTCAGCAGAAACAAACGAAGAGGTTTTGCTAAATCTCCATAACAAAGTAAAAAATCACTCAGATGCTTTTTATTTTCAAATGCCCAGAGTGACACGGCAATAGGTATGACTGATATAACAAGAAATATTTAGGATGTTGGAAAAACTCAAGAGTCAGGCAAATTAACTTTGAATTTAGCAGACTGGAACATAAGTGTCATTCCAGAACACACACATTTACAACAGTCTATATCGTACTTCAAGCCTGTGGATATACTAACACCAAACTCTGCTCTGGGGAGACCCCCCTGGAGTGCTGTGTCCACCTGGGGAGCCCTCAGCATCAGAAGGATACAGACTGGCTGGAACGAGTCCACAGGAGGCCACAGAGATGCTGCGAGGGCTGGAGCCCCCCTGCCATGGGGACAGGCTGAGAGTTCGGCTTGTTCAGCCTGGAGAAGGGAAGGCTCCAGGGAGACCTCAGAGCCCCTTCCAGTACCTGAAGGGGGCTACAGGGAACCTGGAGGGGGCTTTTTCCAAGGGCCTGTAGTGACAGAACAAGAGGTAATGGGTTTGAATGGAAAGAGGGAGATTGAGATGGGCCATCAGGAAGGAATTCTTCCCGCAGAGGGTGGGGAGCACTGGGACAGGTTGCCCAGAGAAGCTGTGGGTGCCCCATCCCTGGCAGTGTCCAAGGCCAGGCTGGATGAGGCTGGGAGCAACCTGGTCTAGTGGAGGGTGTCCCTGCCCATGGCAGGGGGGTTGGAACTAGATGACCTTTAAGGTCCCTTCAACCCAAACCATTCTCTGATTGTATGAAACTACATACTAAGCTACCAAACCTTCAATTGTAAGTGCCAATGAGGAAACTATAATTTTGTTGCAATTACTTATGCAAACCTGTTTAGTAGATGAGAGCTGTTGCTTCACCAAACAGTGTTTTCCCAAAACCAAAATCTTCTAAGTGAGAAAGTTCAGTGATCCTTCTTTACTAGAACTACTGCAGTTTAAATCCATGACAGAGCAGAGGTATCAGTGGAGGACCTGTTGTTAAACTCTGCATTATCCACTTCCCCCCTCTTTGAAACAACAGGTCAAAAACTGAGGATAAATTAGATAAAGGAACATAACTAGAAAAAGCAGAGTTTGAGGCAGAAGCCTTCTAGAATTTCAGTAATCTCACAAAAAAAAAAAAAAGACATGCACTCCATTTCCAATAAAACTGTGCTTGTGTCCCCAGACATTACATGCACTTTCCTAACTTCGTAAAAAGGATTATAATCAATTATTTTTCTGGGATCACATAGAATATGCATAGTATCAGGCTCAAACATTTCCTTTACCAGGCTTTAAAGCAGAAATAGTTTTATATATTCAATATAACTTGTTTCTCAAAACTGAGAGCAAGAAGCAGCAGTATTGCTTTTAGAATTCCTGTGCAGAAATCTCATCTCTTTATAATAGGCACAGCACGTAGAATTCAATAAGTTCAATGTTAAAAAAAGAGTCATCTCAAGTGGTAAAATGCAGCAGATACCAATAAAAGTCTGCTATTGCACAGTACTGTGTTGACAAAAGTGTCAAAAAGGTGAATTCATTCTTGCAAGCTCCATACATTTTCATTTAAATTTGAGTGGTGGTGCCAGCAAAACACGTTTATGTTTGTGGGTTTGGGTTTTTTTGCCTAGATTGACTTAAAAGTTGCTAATGGTCAAATAGAATCTGTCATTCCAATATTTAGGGGTTTTTTTTGTACAAGTTACCCAATTACACATCAAAAAATATAACTGGTTAAACACATGCCACAAAATGTAATCAGATTTTGAGAAAATTCCAGTGCATGCTTCAAAAACAAGCCATGAGCACTTGTCTGCAGCAAATAGTGTAGGTAAAATGGGTCGTTTTACTCACGGTATGTCAGATTCTTGACTAATATTTGTTTAAAAACACAGTAATTCAATTACACAGGAGAAAAAAACTACAGCGAGCTATATCGCTTTCATGTGGAATAATAAATGATTTTTAATTTTTAATATCATGTAGCTGTTATGTGATTGGAAAGTCAAAGTGCAGCCTTCCAAATACCCTTTGAGCGAGGTCTGCCAAGTGACAAACCCATCACCGAATGGTATTCTCATTTCAAACTATTTGAGTCATCCACTCAACCGACCCATAACCCCAAAGTGCTTTTGAAAAGGAGGACAATGATTTATCCCGTGGACAAAACTGAGGGTCAGAGTTCAACACACACGTGTATTGATCCTGAGAGGAACCGCCTCAGACACAACTTGGGTCTATTGTCAGCAGTAAACATGTTACAAAAGCAGCTGCACTAGTTATAATTAATTTTATTTCAATCCTATTAGAGATTCAAAGTATCTTCCTTCTTCCATATGCTGAACCCAAACTCCTGAAGAACAGGATGTTAATTTACAAGGAAAAACAAACACCTACATCCCATGAACTTCCACTCGCCCCTCCTCTTGAGTTTCCCACAGACATACCGACGGAAGTGCATGGGAACCAATGCGACAGCATCTTCCAAGTTCATTGCCAGCCTAAATCCCTACCTGCCTCTTTCGGCTGCACAGAAGCACACGATCCGTCTGCGAATGACTGCTCTGGATATTAGCAATTAAACTTGAAAACTTGGAGCTGAACAAGGTTCAGCTGTCATGAGCTCACCTTTAGTAAATTGCACTGCTAGAACATCTGGAGCGCGACAAGAATCTCTGCTCCATCTGCCTGTGAGACTGGATCCCAATGTTTACGTATAGTAGATGTAACTTTCAGAAGTATCTTCTCAAAACAACTGTTTCAGCAAGAGCTAGTTTAAAAGTCAATTTACAAGTACCTTTCACAAATGAAAAAAGAATCACAGAGCAGCAATTCTCTTGCATGTCAAGTGACTTCTGATAAAAAAGGGTTCTTAATATGTTTACTTCGCTTTTCTCTTCCACGTACCAGAGATATTTTATATGAGTTTTGCTGAAGAAAACATACAAGATTCGGGATTCACTATAGCAAAGGTCCAACACTAAGATAACTGAAACTCAGAAAGCACTAAAGCACTACAGAAACAAAGTACTTCAGACCCTGGTATTTTGTAAGTTTGAACTGAAAAAATAATATAGAAATACAAAGAAATATATACTGCCAAAAAAACCCAAACCTGTGACCTTTGAAGAGAGCTTGGACATGGCACTTACCCCTCAGAGCAGGCAGCAGAGACCTCTCTTTCTTATCATCACATTTATTACATTCACTGAAGTACAGAAGTAAGAAGACGTCCACCAGCACCCACATGAGAGAAGTGGCCAGAACCACCTTGCAGTAAACGAATCTCCTCATTGCTTTACTTGGTTTCTGGCTCAAATGCTGAGGAAAGGCAGCAGTTGCTGGGATGTATCAAACTCCCACAGTTAAAATCCAACATGGAAGCAGAGACGAGCATCCCACTGCAAGCAAGGAAAGGAATGTCTGAGTTAGCTAAGCAGCACACACAGTCTGAATTGAAAAATTTATAGAGTGGAGATGTCTGAAGTGTCTGTTTCTTTCCACATAAAGAAGTACTTTCTGTTTCCTGCCATCTTTCTGTGAAGATGAACCGTTTTGACTTGCCTATCTCACAGACGGTCTAAATAACGTGCCTTCATTTAGGAACACGTCCAACAGGTACACCCCTTCCATGCAACATGAGAAAGCTTAATAAATTACACAAGTTTTAATAAATTATAGAAATAAATTATATAAAAATTAAACAAAAAGACAAAGCAATGCTAACAGACAGCTCTAACTTATACTCATTGTTTTACTGACGACCCACAGAATCACAGGATGGTTTGGGCTGGAAGGGACCTCAAAGCCCACCCAGTCCCACCCCCTGCCATGGGCAGGGACACCTTTCATAGCCCAGGTTGCTCCAAGCCTCATCCAGCCTGGCCTTGGGCACTCCCAGGGGTGGGGCATCCACAGCTTCTCTGGGCAACCTGTCCCAGTGCTCCCCACCCTCCCCAGGAAGAATTCCTTCCTGATGGCCCATCTCATCCTCCCTCTTTCCATTCAAACCCCTTACCCCTTGTCCTGTCACTCCCTGCCCTTGGAAAAAGCCCCCCCAGCTTTCTTGTAGCCCCCCAGGCCCTGGAAGGGGCTCTAAGGTCTCCCCGGAGCCTTCCCTGCTCCAGGCTGAACCCCCAACTCCCCCAGCCTGTCCCCACGGCAGAGGGGCTCCAGCCCTCGGAGCATCTCTGTGGCCTCCTCTGGACTATGAGACACATATTAACACGAAGAAGAAAAATAAAATGTTCTATTTCCCTCAAAGAATGTGTTTCTAATGCTATTTTAAATATGGCCTCTGAACACTTAAAAAAAAAAAAATTAATTTTTATCTAGCAGAAAAATTTCGAACACCATGTTACCACCACCAAAAATGCCTCGCAAAAGAGGTCACCCACACCTACATACGTAGGCTCTTGCCTGCAACAGTAAGTCTGGCCAACAGAAGCCTCCGTATCTCCTCTCACCGCCGACTGGTACGTTAGAGGACTGGTTTTATTTAACCCTCACGCTTACCATTAGTGGCCGCATTCCATGCCAAGGTTGGGAGTTCTGCTCGGGCCATGCTCCCGAAGCGCTACCTTAGTGAACCGCTGGGTAACTCTGCCAGTGCCTGTAAAAGAAAAACAGAAGGAAGCCCTTACCACATGGCTGTCTTTTCTAGATCATAAAGAAGTTTCTTCTAGTTACAAAAAGCTCCCAAAAGCTTTGTCCACATTTTAACCTACCTATCCTAATTACACGTAATTTAATGCAGTGTCACAACCAGTAGCGTTCCTGGTTTAACTCCCTCCTGGCCCGGCTTCCTTTGCTCATCGTTGCTCTCTTGCCACGCTACACACCCCAACGCATTATTTTCTAGTAAAAGGGATTTCCGTCCCTCCCAAAGCGTTCTCCTGTCGGGGTTTAATCCCAGCACACCTCCCCAGAGAGCACACAGCCACATCAACGCTGGGAGACGAGAATCAGAGGCAACTAGTCCCATGTATCCTCTTGTTTAAACAACCACATCCCAGGTGAAAAACAGCGCTGAGGGAGCTTCCAGCACAGGTCATTCTCATTTCACACAGTTCTCAAATAGAAGAAATTTAAATTATATTTTCATCACACTGCATGTGAACCAATGAGATGGAATGATTCAAATACACTATTTCAAATTGTTCTTGAAGTGCTATTTTACTATGTAATCATTAATAAAGTTTTCCATCTGTCTTGAAATTTAACCACCACCAGCAGCTCTTTTTTCTTGCTGAAGTGATTCCCAGCCAGTCGATTTAAAATGTCAAGGGCTCAGGAAGGCTTGTTTCAGGTTAGCACAATTCATTTGCATGCTAGTCAACAGGAACAGTTTAATTATAGGAAGAATATTACAAAGAAAAAAAACAAATTACCCAAGATCTTTACTAGAAAAAACAGAGAGGAGAAAGCAGCTGAAGTGTTACCCTCCCCACACAGCCTCTGTCACCATGGTGGCTCCAATTGGCTTTTGTAGCGTTGAGCAGAATAGTTATTTGTTCGGCACCAGCTGAGATACAAAGGCACTTCCTCCCCAAGCCCTTAATAATGCAGAATTTTTTTTTCATTGCCAGTTCTCGTTTTAATACAAGTGAGTAATCCTCAGAAGCGTAGCAGGCATCGGTGGGCGACTGGAAAAATCTCCTATCCCCAGCGCTGCGCGGGTTTTGAACGGACAGTCTGCGCAGAACGGCTGGAGCCTGCTACGATGCGTTGGCTGTGCGGCTTTCGGGGGGCTGAGCAACAGCAGCGCAAAGGGCCATTATGAAGTTCACAGCAATGATGGCAAACTTCTTTTTTACAATATTTAACATTCAGATTCAATATTCCTCCGGTTTCTTAAGAAAAATATATATGTAAGACCCACTCTAAAAGACTAAAATCCAGCTCACTCAAGGTGCTCCCACTCTGCCGTACGGCATCTTGCTACAGGGCACAGGCAACGTTGCCTGCCCGGGTTGCTTTGCTACAAATACGAGGATCAGTGGCAAAGAACCAAGCCTCCTACTCTTCATGTCCTATAAATACTTATTTTTTGAAAGGAAAGAATTAAATACAGTAATTCATTGCACAGAGAAAGCCACCAGCAGATCCTGCACCTTGGCAGCCTGTGCAGCCCCAGGCACTCGCTCTGCAAACACACACACACAAATGCCTGTAGGAAATCTGACCTGTGGATACACACAAGGCAGCTGAGGAGAACTGCACTTGGTGTTGGAACACGGGTTTCAAGTTCATGCTACAAGAGCTGCCTGTGTGTGGTGGGAGGGGGCTTTCCGAGACACAGGCATGGGCTCAGGCCCACTCACCCCTTAGCTTTAAGCTGAAAGAGGGTAAAATTAGATCTATCACCCCTTGTCCTGTCACATCACCCCCTGCCCTTGGAAAAAGCCCCCCCCCACAGCTTTCTTGTACCCCCCCAGGCCCTGGAAGGGGCTCTAAGGTCTCCCCGGAGCCTTCCCTGCTCCAGGCTGAACCCCCCAACCCCCCCAGCCTGGCCCCATGGCAGAGGGGCTCCAGCCCTCGAAGCATCTCCGTGGCCTCCTCTGGCCTCACTCCAACAGCTCCGTGTCCTCCCGCTGTTGGGGGCCCCAGAGCTGGAGGCAGAACTGCAGGGGGGGTCTCCCCAGAGCAGAGGGGGAGAATCCCCTCCCTCGCTCCCCTGGCCACGCTGCTCTGGATCCAGCCCAGGATCCAGTTGGTTTCTGGGCTCCAGCGCACACGGCCGGCTCATGGCCATCTCCTTGCTCCCCCCAGCACCCCCAAGTCCTTCTCCTCAGGGCTGTTCCCAATCCATTCTCCACCCAGCCTGTCCTTGTGCTGGGATTGCCCTGACCCATGTGCAGGACCCTGCCCTTGGCCTGGTTGAACTCCATGCGGTTGGCACGGTCCCACCTCTCCAGCCTGCCCAGGTCCCTCTGGATGCCACCCCTTCCCTCCAGTGCATCACTGCACCACCCAGCTCCGTGTCATTGGCAAATTGCTGAGCGTGCCCTCAATCCCACCATCCATATCGCTGACAAAGTTGTTAAACAGTGCCAGTCCCAGTCCTGACCCCTGAGGCACACCGCTCGTCACTGCCCTCCACTCGGACATGGAGCCATTGACCACCAGTCCCTCAGTGCGGCCATCCAGCCAGTTCCTTACCCACCAAGTGGCCCAACTGTCAAATCCACACCTCTTCAATTTAGAGACAAGGATGTCATGCAGGACAGTGTCAAACGTTTTGCACCAGTCCAGGCAGGTGACATCATTGGTTGCTCTTCCCTACCACGTTAAACATTCCTGAATCACGCTGAACATTCCCTCCTCCCAAGCAGACACCCCTGCCCTGCTCACTCTGCACCTGGAGCACAAGCCACTGACATGTGCAAGCGTGGTTTCAACGTGTGCTGCCCAAATCCTGGCACACATGGAAAACATCAGCCCTATGTAAGAGAACCACTGAAAATTTAAGCTCTCAAGAAAAAACAAACCAAAAAAACCCCTACAAGGAGCCAGAATTGGGGAGTGTAAGGCAATTCCCAAAACCCCTGTGCATCATGACCTCGTCACCTGCGCTTTTCCCCACGAGCCATCAGCATTTGGCCACCCCCACCATCCGGCCTTTCCACCAGCCAAGGCACAGTCTGGGCTCCAACAGCCACGGGTGGAAGGAACCTCTCCACACACAGAACCACAAGGTTTTCAGGGAGAGAAGGGAGGTAGATATGGTGGGTTTTGAGCCACCACTTCTAAGAATACAACCAATTTTAAAATAGTATCTAGAGGCAACAAAGGGAGGGAAATTCCTGCCCCAAAAAACCTGCAGTTTGGCAGTGTTATAAGCCATAAATACAGCGTTTTGTAATAGAAAACATTATGCAAATTTAGAAATTATCTGCATTGCCAGCCTTTCCTAAAATTGCCACAATAAAATGCTGTGGTAAGAGAATGTTATGGAGGTTGCAAATCCAAGCTCTGAAAAACTGGCAGAATTAAAGATAGCTGCAAAACCCTGGCTTGCCTTTCTCACGTAGTTAAAAAAAAAAAAAAACCAAACCCAAACCCTCTGCAAAGCCACTTTCACTGGGCGCACACAGCACACCAGATCGGGTAAAACGAAGCAATTGTTCAGTGTTTCATGTAACTCACCACATGCCCCACGCCCTATTTATTTCATACCAGCCAAGCCGTGCACAGGCGAACAATATTTAATTTTCTCAGGGGCTCAAAGCCATGGCATTCATCACTACGCTGTCCAGCCACCTCAAAAGCTTTTAATTCACTTTCACAGTATCTCTGTGAGATTAATATATATATATTATCCCCTCTGTAGAAACAATGGGAGCACAGACTTGAGGCCAAGACTTTGAAAAGCATACACGAGTTTTGCTCCCCGGTGACGTTCCTGGAGTCACAACCATGGAAGTCTGACACGCAGCCCACGTCAACACACTGAGTCAACAAAATCCCCAGTTCTTGAGCCAGTATTTTCCTGTCAGTGCTGCCAAGGGACCAGCCCCTAGGTCTCACTTGCCTGGACCCCTCGCAGCCATCCCTCCCCTCCAACTCTGCTCTAGCAGGATCAGCATCCAGCCCACAAGCTCTGGTCTGACCCTGGGCGTGCTCACCACCACGTGCACTAGAGAGAAAGATGAAAGATGCCCAAGCGAAAGAGCGGTCTGTTAAGTGGTAAGTTTAGCCCATAAGTCACAAGTCACAAAATTTCATCTAAGGTGTTAACTGAAGCTTCAGAACACCTTTTGAAGCACTGAACTGGCTCTTTGTAACATGCCTGTTGATTATATTGATCTGGGCTCCTTTAAGGAGCATCATAGGATGGTTTGGGTTGGACTGGACCTTAAAGCCCATCCAGTCCCACCCCCTGCCATGGGCAGGGACACCTTCCATAGCCCAGGTTGCTCCCAGCCTCATCCAGCCTGGCCTTGGACACTCCCAGGGATGGGGCACCCACAGCTTCTCTGGGAACCTGTCCCAGTGCCCCCCACCCTCTGCGGGAAGAATCCCTTCCTGATGTCCCATCTCAATCTCCTTTCCATTTAAACCCCTTACCCCTTGTCCAATCATCCACCAGTTTCACTGGCCAGTGGTTTTCTCCAACTGCTCTTTGTCTTCATACTTTATTGGTACAACCTGTGGCAATTTCAGGCTCTGTTGTGGACTTCAAAGACATAAATTGCATCACCACAGGGGTGGGGGTAAGAGGAAGGCCAACACAGCAGCTCCTCAAGCACCACACACAAAAGCTATATTCAGAAGCAACTTAACAGAATTTTATCTCCACACATTTTCAAATGGCTCCGCCCAAATCAAATGGTTTCCACAAATCAGTATGAGCACATCCTTGACCAGCCCCTTAATCTGCTGCTACTCTTAAGGCTCAACATAAATTAAGTGTCCTAATCCTTGAGCGAGACAGAAATAAACTGTTTACAAATGTTCCTCCAAAGAAAATCAGAACAACTGCCCAATTTATCACTCAGCACTTCTGATTTCATCTAGAAGCACTGAGTCCCAGAGTCCACCTACATCCTGGAACTGTGATTACCTCTTCCAAATTAATATCAAAACCACTCTGATCCCCATCTGATCTCCCAAACCTCTGAGACTACAACCTGTGCACAACAACTTGTGTTAGCCATCTATACTCCCAGGAGCACCAAAAACGACTAATGACGTTTAGATGCTTAGATAAGACAGGATGCAAACTGCAAATTATTATTATAAAAGTATGGTTTCAAAACAAAACCAACTTCTTACGGAATGAAATTTAAAATAGAGCCGAACATAATTTTTCAAGTCACCGCTGACCCCAGTGTTAGCCATGAAAGCGTAATGAAGTGCCCACAGGAGCTAGGGCCTGGTAACAGTGCTGCTTAATCCGCCACGTATGACAGGAACGTGCACAGGACGTGAGGAGGAACGCTACACCTCCTTCCCCTGCCAGATGTGGCCACATCTGCATGCATCTACAGCATGCTGCGGTGCAGCATCAGACAGCTGTTGCTTAGCAACTGGGGGGGATGCTCCCCTGGGTACCAGGCTCTGCCAAAAGCCCCCAGAGCTCCCCGGTGTCACATCAGTTGCCAGATGCAACTGGTGTGACTGGTGACACCAGCCTGGCTTCCCAGGCTGCAGGGGTTTGAAGCTTGATCTTGGGAAGGGCAAGGGGTTCGTTTCCTCTGTTGCTGGGTGGTCCCCAGCTCCTTCAGCCTCCCCTGGAGCTGAGCCCACTAAGGGGAAACAGCTGGTAGCAGCGGGGATGCTCTGGGCAGAACCCAGGGGGATAACAAAGCACCCAGGAATCCCACTGGCACCCTAGAGCCAGTCTGGCAGGAGAAGGCTTGCTTCTGGCTCCTGGTCAGCACACACTTCAACAAGTCGTGAATTGGCCTCCAGTTGTGCCAGGGGAGGGTTAGGTTGGATATTGGGGAAATTCCTTCCCAGGAAGGGCTGTCAGGCACTGGAAGGGGCTGCCCAGGGAGGGGGGAGTCCCCATCCCGGGAGGGGTTTCAGAGCCGTGTGGACGAGGCGCTCAGGGACATGGGTCAGTGGTGGGCTGGGCAGTGCTGGGGGAACGGTTGGACTTGATGGGCTTAAAGGTCTTTTCCAACCTAAACGATGCTGTGATTCTAAGTTTTGCTGTGTGCTAGAAGAGCTTTAACCAGCAAGATGAGGAACAGAGATCATGCCCAGCGATACCTGCAGTGACCAGCTTTCCCGGGGGGCCAGGGACAGAGCTGCCTTCCCAAATCACATCACGGCTCTTACTGCAGTGGAATAGCACATCACGGACAAAATGCTTCACAGTGGAAAAAGCAGAATTAAAACCACCTGTTCCTGGTAATCCGTTATTTGTACCGGTGTTGTACAGATTTGATTAAATATCACTGTAACAGAGACTATTTCCCCTGCACCTCTGCAGAGCACCAAACTGCAAACAGAACTCCTCCTCTCTTCTTTTGCATCCCTCTAAACTAACAATATTGTGGGGAAAAAAATAGGAGGGGTGGCGGCAGAAAAGCACCCTGGTTGACCTTTTGGGGTACATATCCATTACTGTACACGGCCTTCGGATGGCAGACGCATTAGAAATATGAGTAAGTGGATGGAGTTACATTACTGTTATGACTCCAGCAGTAATTTCCTGCCTTTTCATTATTTAACTGAGGCATGCTGCATTTTCTGGCAAAGCTGTTATTTGTCATGTAGGCCGCTCTTTTAACGTATGCAACTTAACACCTCAGTCAGTACCGAAATTTATCCTGTTTGACATCTCTATATGTTAGCAAGCATCTCAATTCACAGCCTTTTGAGTATTCCTCTCATACACGCTTGAAAGAATTTAGGCTAAAGGCAAGGAAATAGAAACCCTAGGACAGCTGGGGATGCTGTTATGATACTGACCACAAGATTACTGGATATGAGAACACCTGATCGTTTTACGAACTGGTTAATTCAGATGTTAAATTGCTGTTGTTGACAAATCCTTGTTATAATGCAACATTTGCCACTCAAGAAATGTACATATTAATGAACCCTGAGCTCGTGGTAGTAGCAGAATACTTAATTTTTTTAAAAACGAATGCAACTCCGTAGTAAAAGCATCCATAAAGTCGCATTTCAACCTTTCAGAACTGATCTACAGTACAGGTCTGCTCTGGCAGAACCATTCGGAATCAACCTCTGCAAAAGATGGGTAGGTCAGCTGAAGAGGAATCTGAAGTTTGCTGGAAGAAATTCCCGAGCAGAAATAAGAGCTGTCACAAATGCCCTTTTCACACCTGAGGAAGGCAGACCAGAGTTCAGCTCCTCTGGAATCTAAAACCTCCAGCCTTCACCTCTCATAAGCCCAAGGATGAACGCAACTGTTTCTCGTAGCTCTGCTGTGATTCACTGAAGGCGCAGGAGTAAAAACAGACAACAACAACATCTAAGTGCCAGTCACAGAAAGATTTGGCATTGGTATTATCATGATTTTTGTCGATCTCTGCTGCAGAAGCAGAGTCCAATGCAGGCAGTGCTGCACCGAATGGCAATTAGCCAGCGTGACCTGACGAAACTCGATTAAAACATGACTGCATCCTTGCACACAAGCACCATGGCACCATGGAACGGGATCTAGCAAGATGAAGTCCACGGCTTAAGCGTTGGGTACGACGTGCCACATTGCATGACAAATTAAATTTATCAGAGTTGCTACAAGAGTGATTATCATTGCAAAAACTGAGGAGGCAAGCACGCTTTAAACGCTATTAGGGTTTGCAACCCTGTCTTTCTCAGGCACACCTTTATTTTAAAATGAACATGTTTAAAATACATCTTGCCTACAAAAACCTTAGGATTAGATTGATCCAATCAAACCTTTATACTATACTCTCCAAAACCCACAAATCAGCATTTAATACCACAAGCAGTTTATTAATTCCTCTACAGCTATCTGAAGAACCTACAATGCTGAACTGTCGATCTCAGAGATCAATACAGGAAGCTCTGGGTTTTTTTTTCCTTCCTTACTAAATATGAAAGAAAGGAAACTAAAAAAAATAATCAGGTTTCTCTAGTTAGAGCTACTCAGTGTTTTGTGTTTTAAGAATTAGCTTCTCCCACACACACACTCCTTTCCTGAAATAGGTTGCTTGACATTTAAAAATAGACCTATTCTTCATTTTAAAATGCATTTCCGTGACTCAGAAATTAAAGTGGAAAAGACTTATTAATTCATCTAACCAAACTCCTTTGTAATTACAGCCTACCCTTTATTTTGCGTTGCTCTGTTCAGACTGAAGTCAGGCAACGACTAGCCCCAGTTTCTCCCAGAACCGAGCCCGCACAGCGCCACATCCCCAATATCCAGGCAAGAAAAGCCTATTTTGAGTTCAGCACCACCTCGCTCTAAGCCACTTAGCTTGCAGATAAAGTCAAATTTGTGACAAACTTATCTGGGTTTACTCACTTTTAAAGTCCACGCCTTCCGATACCAGCCTTGTACTAAAGTTGGCAATTTCTACCCATGTGTTGGCACAATGCAGCGCAAAGCCAACGAAAGAAAATAGATATATAAAAGAATATAGGGATAAAGTCAACAGCCAAACATCAGAAGAGAATCCCAGGTTTGGAAGCTCACAGAAGAAATGCAAAGCCCTCTGCTCATTCCTTTTCCCACATCCCTTCCCCAAAGTGAGCCCATCTAGTAACATACAACAAATCTGAGGACTTTGGTCACCAACCTCACAGGTTTCTCCTGGCCTCCACAGTCAGACAGCATCTCTCCCCTCACTAACCTACACCCACCACCACCCCAGGCCTGTATCCCCTTGCAAGCTGCTGCAGGACCTCATCACAGCTAATTAGCAGACGAACCTGACTATATTTATCCTGGTTTCAGATGGTGGGTGCTCTCCCACATACCAGTGAAATTAAAGAGTCACAAGTACTTGAATGGTATCAACGACTTGACAGGCACCACCCAGGACCCGTTTTCCAGCTCTTCAAACATAAGGAAAATGCTGGAGCACGTCAAGCAGCGACACAACCACCAGAGGAAAAGCCACGGGACAAGTTTCCAGGGCAGAACACAGCCCAAGCAGCTGCAGGACAGACGATTATCAACACTGCTAACACCGAGTATATCAACTTATTATCAACACTACGCTACCACTGAAAAATAAACGCATTGCGCTAATCCTGCTGATCAAACGGACAAAGACATTTGTGCATGAAGATAATACTGCAAACCTAAAGCTTTATACAGCTGGAACCAGAGGATCACTGAAGAAATAACCGCTGCAAGACGGCCTCCTACACCAGCTCTGTTTGTAAAAGCGGCTCCTTACGAAGCCGCATCCCCCAAAACGGCGGTGAGGTGCTGATGGACACCAGTGTGGGTACCGGCCGAGGCCGTGGCACGAGCCCGCGCTCAGCACCCAGCGCAGAGGAGTCGGAGCACCGTGCTCGTCCGTAGGCAAACCTGTCGAGCAGTCAAAGAGCAACAGTACGGCATTCCTGCTGACCTGAGCTGGGAGGACGTACCCACCAAGGAACGCCTGTGGCTGCATCCATGGAAGATGTGTTATTTCACCTCTTTTGGGAAAGGAAGGTCCTGTCGACTCTTTTTTCTACATACCGAGCCCAAAAGAGCTCATTTATAACACTGGGAAATTATAACTTCTGCACTTCTTCCAATCCAACAGAAGAACAGCCTTGAAAAAAAGCAGTTTGTGACTACTAAGAGGTTATTTCTGCCAACCACTAAGTGGTCACATCAGGCTTACTCTAACTTGAACCCGATCATCACCGAAGGAATAGGATACGCACTGTCCAATCCTTTTTTTTAACTCATCTCAAAGTTTTGGAAGAAAGCAGGTTTGTTAAAGTGCACAGCTCTCACTATACTGGATTTACAAAGAAAACAAACCATATTTTCCTCTGTTCACAAGTCATGCACAGCCAAACGGAACTCAGTTCTCCCACATTTTCAGTTAAAGCATTCTCTCGAATTCAACTGCTAACGTACAAAACCCACTAGAATTGTCTTACACAGGAAAATATTACAAGGTTTCCTACTTTATTATTTCCAAGTGATTCTGCTTTTTTTTTCTTCTTCTTTGGCCTTAATTTTTCTGTCACCTGACAGCGGGGTTAGGCAGCTCTCTACTGTATTTTGCCTCAACCCAAAACAACGGCAGTTAACATTACCAGGGAAGCAACTCAACCCTACCCTGCACATTCCCGAATATAAACTGGCCATAAGCTTTTGCTAAGGCTGGGGAGGAATGTTTTTACAACTTATTCTCCCCTAGAAATAGAGTTTTCGGGAGTACGGATGCTGGGAACAGGTATGTCACCTCTCCTCTTCATGAACGTTCAGGAAGAATCATAGACGTCCGTGGGGTAGCAGGAGGCAGGTGTTAACAGACATAAATCCCAGAACCATGTAGACTTAAATCCTCATCTGTGCTGGAAAGGCACAGCTGTTTACACTCGTATTACCTTAAAGCTCATCCACAGTCAAACAGGAGGCTGCGAGGCTAGCTTTCCACCCTACTCTACCAGCACCGGCATCTCCCGAGAGCGGACCCTCGTCTTTGGGAACTTGCAAACGCTAATCGCTCGTGTATGAGCACAAAGACAGGAGGACAGAGCACATGCTTTGCTTCTCAGAATACTGCTGCAGTGAAGAAATCACTTCTAAACCTAAAAAAAATAACCCCAGGGGAACACAGATTTATGCCACATTACACACTGTCACTTTAACGCCATCCAAACCCACATATTATAAACAATAAAGAAAAAAATCCTCAGGCATTTGGAGTAACAGGCCTAGCTAAAAAAATTATCAAGAGATAAAGTACCACTTTCCAAGTTACACCTATTTTTTTAGCCATCCTCATTAGCCTCAGCACCTCGGCATGGCTTTACGATGAACGCAGAATATCAAGACTGCCGGCAATCAGATGTGCTGTCAACCCAGGGCACAACAGAGGAAAATTAAAAAAAACAGACCACTCGAAAAACAGTACCAGCTTTAAGGCTTATAGAATCATAGAACTGTATTCTCCTTCCTCACAGTCCAGTAGCCATCTACCAGTTAAAACCATCTTTGCCCCTTGCTTCCCTCTGCATAATTCTGAGCATGTCTTAATTCCTCAATAATCTTTCCTCTTACTATTTCCAGGCACTCAGGAGCACCCAAACAAATATTCAGCCCGTTCTCGTTTTGCGACACAGGAGACATAACGGCAGCTCTAGCAGCTACAATTTTCTCCACTATTTCAGACTGATGAAATCTCTTGTTAGAAACTGCAAAATAAACTTTATTTTCCGTTAGCTGGGAAGAAGTTTTTACCCAATTCTTGGGAAAACAGCTGGCAGCCTAACTTCACCACGTTCTGTAGAGAAACCCTAGGTTCATAGAGCTGTGCCAAATCTCATTTTCACCGGGTTTGGATGGTTTACATCCACCCGACACCCTAACGGCGTTGGGCACCGGCAGCTCGGTGCACCCTGATGTGTTGTGAGCGGAGCCAGCGCCGGGGAAACGGCAACAAACGGACTTGGAGAGCTCTGAAACCCTCGGCTGGAATTTACAGCCCAAAGCATTATTCCGTCTCTACCGTAAACATACTCCATCTGTGGGTTTAAAGTGCCACTCGCGGTTTCTTTTTTTTTCTTGCGACCCGAAAAAGCGGAGGCAAAATCGATTTACTGGGGAGAAATCGGCATGCCAGAACGCGGTGAAATCACAGTTTCTCATACCTCGCTGCCCAGCCCCGGTGCTTCAGGTCAGCCTTATCCCTGCTTAAAAAGGTCTCCGCCACGCCAAAACCTATCAGGCATCAACAGCAAAGGCAGCGGGAACGGGATAAGGATAGCTTTATCCGTCAAGCGCCTCGCCCAGCGTACCGCTCGCCCGGTACCAGCGGCGCCGAGCGCGGCAGCAGCATCCCCTCGGGGCGGCAGCATCCCCTCGGGGCGGCAGCATCCCCCCCGGGGCGGCAGCATCCCCTCCGGCCCCGCCGCCAACGCCGCACACTGAAAGTTAACCAACGAGGCGGGGGTGAGGCGAGGGGGCCGCCCCCACTCTTGGCAGGCACCGCGCTCGGGTCGGCGCCGCCGGGACCCGCCCCTGCCCCGGGGACCCACCGGCCGCCCCCTCCTTCCCCCCGCGCTTACCTGCGGCGGGACGCCGAGTCCCGGCGCGGGTCCCCGGCCCCGCGCTCAGCAGCGCCGCCGCCCGCCCGGGGCAGAGCGCGGCGCCGCCGCCCTCCTCTTCCTCCTCATGGCCGCCGAGGCGCGGCCCGGCACGGTGGGACAACGGCCCCAGAGCGCTGCCGGGGCCGCGCTGCGCTGGGCTCCGCGCCGCTGCCTCGCCGGGCCGGCGGCCCCGCGTCAGCCGCCGCCTCTCCTCGGGCGCGCCGCCCAATGGCGGCGGCAGCGCCCGGCTCCCGCGATACTTGGGGCCCGGCCCGGCGGAGCGGGGACGCGGGGAGGCGGGTGTCCCCGCAGCCGGCTCGGAGCCTGCCTCGGCCGGGCGGGAGGCAGCGAGGGGCGGGCAGGTGCGGGGAGGTGGCTCCTCGCCGTACAAACTGCGGCGGGCGGGCGGGCGGCGGCGCTGAGGGGGCGGGCGGCGGCAGGTCTCCGCCGTGAGGCGGTCCGACCGCTCGCGGGGGCCGTGGCGTCCCCGTTGGCTTGTGCGCCTTGGGAACCTGTTAGTCACCAGTGTAGCGTAGGGAAAACTGAGTGAAAACCCACGAGAACAGGCACAGTCCTGCAGTTAACATTAGCGTCGTGAGAAGCGTTGATGCTCCTGGTGGGTTACGAGCCGGCGGCAGCCCTGAGCGGTGGCTGCTGCTCCTGGCTGCCAGCAGAAGCATTGACCTGAGACAGCCAAGTGAAGGGTTGTTAAAAGTGACTTGACATGGACCTTGCATCGAGGGCACCCTCAGCAAGTTTGCCATTGACACCGAGCTGTGTGGTGCGGGGACACGCTGGAGGAAGGGATGGCATCCACAGGGACCTGGACAGGCTGGAGAGGTGGGGCTGTGCCAACCGCATGGAGTTCAGCCAGGCCAAGGGAAGGTCCTGCACATGGGTCAGGGCAATCCCAGCACAAGGACAGGCTGGGTGGGGAATGGAACAAGAGCAGCCCTGAGGAGAAGGACTTGGGGGTGCTGGGGGAGGAGAAGCTGAACATGAGCCGGCCGTGTGCGCTGGAGCCCAGAAACCAACCGGATCCTGGGCTGGATGCAGAGCAGCGTGGCCAGGGGGGCGAGGGAGGGGATTCTGCCCCCCTGCTCCGCTCTGGGGAGACCCCACCTGGAGTGCTGTGTCCAGCTGTGGAGCCCTCAGCATCAGAAGGATATCGACCAGTTGGAATGAGGCCAGAGGAGGCCACGGAGATGCTCCGAGGGCTGGAGCCCCTCTGCCCTGGGGACAGGCTGAGAGAGTTGGGCTTGTTCAGCCTGGAGAAGGGAAGGCTCCGGGGAGACCTTATTGCACCTTCCAGTACCTGAAGGGGGCTACAAGGAAGCTGGTGGGGGACTTTTTACAAGGGCCTGTAGTGACAGGACAAGGGGTAACAGGTTTAAACTGAAAGCAGGGAGATCGAGATGGGCCATCAGGAAGGAATTCTTCACGCAGAGGGTGGAGAGGCAGTGGGGCAGGTTGCCCAGAGAAGCTGTGGGTGCCCCATCCCTGGGAGTGTCCAAGGCCAGGCTGGATGAGGCTGGGAGCAACCTGGGCTCCTTCTTCACGCAGAGGGTGGAGAGGCAGTGGGGCAGGTTGCCCAGAGAAGCTGTGGGTGCCCCATCCCTGGGAGTGTCCAAGGCCAGGCTGGATGAGGCTGGGAGCAACCTGGGCTATGGAAGGTATCCCTGCATGTTGCCGGGGGTTTGGAACTAGATGATCTTTAAGGTCCCTTCCAACCCAAACCATTCTATGATTCCGTGATTCTTATTAATGATTTCTCCCTTTTCCCAGTACTGGGGAAGCACACGTACTCCCATTACCTAAGGCATCCTTTACCCTCTACTCCCAGCCCTGTACACAGGAGAACCAATACAGTGAGTTACATGTCCAACATCAAAATACTGTATTTCTCTAAGAGCAAATAACAATCGATGGATGGACGTTGAAACATGTGCCCCAAAGCAGACGTATTTCACTGTTCTGCAGGTAAAATTCTGCCCCCTCACTTTGCAGAGGGGTGCTGGCAGGCACGTGGGGTGTTTTCACATCCTCACCCACAGGTCTTGGGGGCCCTAGCTCCACTATCCAAAGCGGCAGTTGATTTTCAGCGTTGGCTAGAAAATTATTACTTGGGTGAGGGAAACCTGACTCATGAGAAAGGGAAAGCAGAACAAAAAAAGCCACCTGTCCTGTGTCCATGAACAGCCAGGCAAGGCTTGCATAGACCTCAACTTTTTTCCTGGATAAAAGGCCCGGGAAGTTATGCATTTTGATGTAGTGGGTTGGGGTTAGGGTCGGTGCACTCCTTTCCCCTCTCCCTGCCTGTGTGTGACCAGACGACAGCACAGAAGTCCTGACTTACGACATTTTAGTGTCAGTTGAATAATACCCTTTTTTTAACACTGAAAACTAACTGCATAAACTAGCTGCTGTGATAGGATGAGAAACTCCGTATTTCTTGTTTCTCTTACAAAATAATTAAGACAAGGCTTTTTCAGCACGTTGCAAAAGAACATTTAAATAAATGATTGTATGGCCTTTGTTTCTCTTCTCGAAACATAGTGAAAGATTGCTCTATACCTCTCCAGAGGGGTATGAGGCCTGTGTGATGTGTATGATACATATATAGCCTGTGATGTATTCAGTGATTCCTGAGGCAGACTCAGTGTAAGCACAGCCGAGAACTTAGCCTGGTGCTGGAGTGCAAGTCTGGAAATCCACGGCTCTGTGCTTCGCTGAGGGTGAGCCAGTCGGTTTCTCTGCATTGCAGCTTTCTTCTCTCTCACCTCGCACCGGCGTTGGAAGCATTAATTGCTTCCTGTAAAGTTAAGAGGCAGAAATGGATGTTGCCTGTAAGTGCAAAGTATCTTCTCTCTGATCATTTTTATCACTAATAGTAGGATGTTTGCTCCAAGCAGGGAAAGAAAATAACAACCCGCACAGTTTGGCACCCTTAAAACAATCCCCTCCCTCAAAAGTAAGAAACACAAAAGAAACAGCAAAATGCAGTGACTGCGTTATTCCTTTCAGTCCTAATGCGGTGTTGGATTCTGGGCGATGCCACCTGTTGGAAAGGGCCATGTGAAAATACTTCAGAGCGGTTTTCTCTCATGGAAGGACATTTTTTGCCGCCTGACTAGTAACCGTGCGCTGTCGTGGAGCAGAAATGTTGTCAGTCGAATTTTCCTTTTAGTTCCCGTAATAGACAACTGTTGTCTTTATTCATGAAAATAACAAACCCCAGATGTTACTAGGATACTTATTTTCAGCAAGCTCCTGACAGAGCGGCCACACAGATCTTTAAACTGGTGTATAAAAAATATTTTCCATGTCAACATTTTTTTATACTTCATTTTTCCCTGTTTTTTCCCAACTAGATTCCTCCGTAATAGCGATTATTTCCTGTGAGCGTGCCAAGCCTTCTGTCCTTGGCACCGTCTGTGTCCAGTGCTACAGATGTTGATCCTTCACAGTTCCAGATGATTTCAATAGAAGCGGTGTGTATCCAGCATCAGTCATGGCGGGGGGTCTGCAGTAGCCCATCTAGTTTGTCTGCGATGATTTTCTGGTCTTCCTCCAAACTTAAATATTATGGCATTACCTCGTGGCTGTTCTAGAATAACGAATTCCTGACAATTTAGGAATGCAAGATAAGGCCGCAGAGCTTCAAGAACGAATAAGACATGGAAGGGTAGCTATACAAACTTTAAACGTATGGTTTGTGTAACAGGGTGGTGTTTGCACCAAAGCATCTGGTTTGTAACTTCCCGTGGGTGGGCATCGTGCCGGTAACCATGGCGAAAGGAATCTCATTTTTCAGGAAAAAAAGAATCCACAATACCTAATGTGTGCTGGTAAGGGGCACAGAAGAGGAGAATGGACACGCTTGCTTGGATCAAAGGCAGTGATCTGGAGTGGATCCTGGGAAAACCGTACAAGAAATAGCGAAAACATAAAATGATTCTTCTCTCAGCAATCTGTGTTTCCTGCAATTAGCAGCGCGGAGTTTCCGGTGTGGGGGCTGCATTCAGAGCATCGCCTTTAACATCTATTTATAGATCTTCTATGAATTCCTCTTAACATCTATTTTAATCTGGTTTGACTTTTGGTTTCAACAACAGCTTGAGCCGTAGAGTTTCATTTTGTATAGGAGAACCTCGACTTGACAGCATTAGCTGTATACTTGCTGCTGGAGAGGCTTGCTGGGTGGGCTTCCATTCACGTCTTCTGAGAAACAGTGGGCAATCTTTTTTAATGAACTTTCTTTTATGACATCTGTGATTCCACAAGCTTCAGTCTTTCTTCTCCCTTCGCCTTTACAGGCAGAAGAAAAGTCCAGGTCACTTCAGATTCCCTTGTGCAAAAGCCACGCTGCAGCTCTACTCACCCTCATCTTTCCAGATGCGTTTATGTGGGTTTTTTTGTCCCTACTAGAACCTTTCTTTTTCCCTCCCAGAGAAAATAGGACTGTAGAACACCCCTTTGCTTCCCAGATACGGAAGCGGCATCCCAGTCAGACTGGTTATCGGTAGGTTGATTGTGTGACCTGTGCAAGTTCATGTCCGCTAAGCTTTTACAGGTGGGATTAAATAGCGCTTAAATAAAACCAGTGCTTTTTCTTGGCAAGTGCTTCTAAATACTGTGTTGCGTTATTTAAAATATATATAGTGTGGTGCCAAAAAATGTATTCCTAGCCCTACTGGAATATCTGCCGTGACCTTTTACCCAATCTGTCATGCCAGAAGGTAACCTTCTTTTTTTCCAGCAGGTGAGGCTGGAGAAAAACATTTATGTGTATTTATTACTGAGAGCAGGTCCTTTGACTTATGCATGATCTTGGGCAGAAGGGAAAACAAAGCTGGAGGAAGAAGCCGGTTCGTTTTCATCTGAATTTTATGTCAATAATTACACAAAATATAGAACTCTTCCCTGCCACCTAATAGAAATAAAATGGGCTGGTAGATAACAGACTGACAGTTATTGCGTGTATACTGCCTTTCAGTGTAATTCCTTTATTAGTTTTTAGGTAATAGCAGCCTACACTGTTCCACTTACTCAACTTTATTGCTTTTGCTATATTGCCTTTTCAAATGCAGAAGCACAGGTAAGCCAAATGTAACTGTTCATCAGCCCCATGAAGTATCATTGATAGCTTTGAAGCGATCCCAGCTAACGCATCAGGTAATCCCATACCTCCTGTGATGGAGTCTTCCCCTACGACGACACAGCCTGGTTTTACCGTTCGGAAAGAAATTGGATAACCTTTGAGATAAATTTTCCTGCCCTATATGAGAAGGTTGAAATACCCTTGCATTTAAATACTTTATGCCCTGTACTCCCTTTATGTCTCGAACACAAATCTTGGAGCTTTTTTAAAGCAGGGTATGGCACTTGGCCCGCTCCGCTGATATAGTAGGTGTGTGTAATGATAAATTGCCCACATTTGGCAGAAGTTCAGTTACTTCAGACTTTAGTTTCTTCAAGACGCTTAGACAAATGTCATCTGGGCTTTGTGATTTAATTTCCTTTTCTCTCGCACCTCTTGGTAGCTGCCTGTGTCTTGCCTTCCTTATTTATAAAGGGTAAACCTCGGGCTGCTGCTGCTTGCTAGTCCTGTCTTTCTGGAATCGTTTACCTCTGCTTCTGTTTTCTTAATTAAAGACTAGATTGTCTTTCTCTGGTAATGGAATTGAAGTAAGGACATTAGTGTCAATGCTGCTCCATGTTTTGCTTCCTATTTAGATGCATCGGTCAGCTTGAAATTTAAAAAGATGAGCAAGATCAGCAGAGCTGGAAAACACATAAAACTGAGTCTAAACCTTAACACTGAATTTGAGCCTCTCTACAGCTGTGGACCCAGAAAGGATCTCAAATCTCAGTGAACTCTGTTTCACGTCCAGTGAGAAGCTGGTGCTGAACCCTGCGGTCTGTATTTACACCGTGACCCGACCCGCGATGGACAGGGCAAAGGCCACTTCTTCTCACGGTCCCTCTGAAGGCGATAGCCTGCGGCTTGACCGTGTGCATACTGGAACTGGCACTCAAATCTCTGCTCAGTACCAGTTAGTGAGGGTAAAAATAGTATCCCAGAAGCGCTCTCAGTTTGAGAGTGAGGATGATCAAAAGGACACAGGCTCTTTCGGCTGCAAAGCACTTGGGATGTAAGAAAATACTTGGGAAAATCCTTTTTGCTCTGAATTCAAACCACTGTTGTCCAGATGCATCTGGCATTGCCAGAGAATTAATTTTGTCATCACCCTATTTCTTCATGTTTGATAAAATTTCAGAAATAAAGGATTTATAGCTTACTTTCCCTCAACGCACATTATAATTTATATAACTGACAGCTTCAGTTGTTAAAAGCAGTACATGAGGGTTTTTCCAATAAAGGGCTCACATCTTTCTGACATTTATTACAAGTTTATTACTTCTATAACCTTCTCAGTGAAGCTGTTTCATTCATTGTGGGAGTGTCTGAAATACAGATTTTTCATTACCTGTGACATACCATTAATTTTAGGCCAGAAGTGGTTTCATTTTGACTGGTTGTTAAAAACAGGAAGAGCATAAAAACACATGAAGTCAATTAAGCTAAGAAAACTCATTTGCGATCGAAGGGGAAAGTTAAGGTTTGGGTTTTTTCCCTAGTGATATGTCTACTTGCCCAGAGGAGAGGGAAGGTGGGTTAGTCACAATTTTGATTTACTTTAGAATAAAAAACACTGCCTGGAAGATTGAGTGAGCTGGCTGTGTGATAGAGAATTTTTGTTTACTTCTGTATCACCATCCTGGTGATTATATTAAGACAACAACTCCTTAACTGAATGCTTAATTGAGAAGCATCCTTTGTCCCAGGTAGATAGTAAATCAGATGCTAAAGCACATTTCTGTACCTGCACACAGACGCTGAGATCAGATCGCATATTCACCTGAGGGGAAGAGGCTGTCCGTGCCAGTTGGTCTCAGTGCCAGGGAATGGTCCCGGGTAGGTTTAATGTACTAACACAGGTGAAGCCTTAAGGAGTCTTCCTCCATGTCCTACATTGATGGTAAAGATCCTCAAGGCATTTCTGTTGGGGCACCACACTTACAACCCTAGCCCCTTAGACCGCAGAGCTGAGCTAGCTTAATAGTTCGTCCCTTCTGCAGGTCCTCGGTGTAAAAATGCACCACATTTCCATATTTGTAACATTCCTGACCATGTTTTAGGTGTCAGATAAGGATATGCCACCTTGCCAAACCTCAGCAACAATTTTTTGTCTAATCATTTCTCTAGCTTTCTCTTAGTAAAACTTAAATGATGACATCATTTGAGTAAAACTCAGTTTTCTTTGTCAATACAATTTATCTTTCCCCTTCAAATGATCTCTTTTTTAAATTAAAACTTCTGTTACTAGAGTTATCCTGTGAATTGTTTGGGGTGTTTTTTTCTGTCTTAATCTGTGCTTCCAATCTCCACCTGCATGAAGGGCAAATTGTATTTCAAAATCTTACGTAGAAACAAGGCTGTATGGATATCGGAAGTCATACAGCTTTCTTATTAGAAATAAAAAGTGTCTTGAATCCCCACCATAAAACTGCCCTTGGGATTTCAGCACATGTTCTCTTGGAAACCTCAGAGGCGTTGATCAGACAGATTACCGCCTTTTTGGTCTCAACTCAGTGGAAAACTAATGGTTTACAAACTCTATTAGAGATCCTGAAAAAGAAAGTAAACCCGTTAAAAATGGCAGTCTTGAACAGAAAACATGAAATGATAACAGGGGCTGGATCTAGCGCTGCGCCGGTCATGCTTGAAACAACTCACAAGCCACAGGAGAAATAATTCACACAGGGAAAAGGGAGGCTGGCAAACCCAGGCACATCTGAGTTACTCCCTTGACGGTGAATGAGGACGTTTATCTTCCTTTGAGTTGGCAGTGGCTGAATGTAGTTATCTGTATTATTTTTCTCATTTCTGTTTCACAGTAATTGCGTCTCTCTACCTCAGAAGTCCAATGAGCATTCTTTTCAAAATCAAGATCACCCTTCCTGTAACTGTGAACCAAATGATACTCTCAGCTCACTGGCTGCTTCCAAAAAAAGGTATCAATGGGCGGTGTGCAGGTTTTAGACAGGTAGATAAATACCACACGATAATTGGGCAGTATTTCGGGCTGACGCTGCCTTGGAGGTATCATTTCATCTGCTCTAGTAGACTTTTTTTCTGAGCATCTCTCTTCAATTGGACTTGGCACAAATCTCAGAGGGCACGGTTGCCTGCTGCCTCCTTTCAACCCAGCCGGGCAGCGCATAAATCATTCATTAAGGGTGTGGAAGACCTGTAAATAATTATCAGCTCTGCTCGAGGAGGCCTGAATTGCTATGTTTGTTCTCCCAGGTGTAAGCTGTGTGCAGACAGTCCGTCGGTGAGCAAGGTCTTCGGGGCGCTTCAGAGCTGAGTTGTTTTCCAATCCCGCTGCTTGTACAGCTCTGCATTGGAGGAAGCGGTATATTCCCGGGTGCAGGAGGAGGCAAGTCAGCTGGCTGCTGCAGGCAGAGGGGCACAGAGGTCTAGAAACCCTGTTTTTACATGCTGCTGCTGCATGCAGGGTGTTGTGCTGCACTGTGAATTTGGTCAGGGTGGCCATCTGCCCTGCATCCCCCTGTGTCCCTGGACGTGCAGGAATGGACGGTAATTTCATACCACTTCAAGTGAGCAGGCCTGGGTCCAAGTCCCTGCTCTAAAGGCTCTTTAACAGGAGAAAATTAATCATTGATTGCAGGCAGGCTTAGGGCCCAGCTCTCCGCAGCATCACCCTACCTTCTTTCTGGCCCAATTAATACTTAATGATTTTGTACAGAGTGATACGACTTCAATAGGATGGACTGAGAGAAATTTTCTTCCTGCCTCATTAGCCAGCGGTCTCCCAAGCTCTCACGGGAAACGGGAGCTGCAGGTTGAAGTTCTCTTAGGCGGAGAAGGAAATTAAATCCAAGTCCTCACATCCTGTGTGGGCACTGGGACTGTGCCAGAGGCACCGGTGGTACCTCCCCTCCCTGCCAAAGGCACACCGCCGAAGACTTAACGAGACTCGCAGCAAATTCTCCACTGTATCGTGTATAAGCATGTTAGTATGTGCTAAACCTTGTATTCTTAATTTCCAGGCTAATATTCATGGAGTGTGATTTGAGAAAACTACAGCGATATTTTAATCAGAATTATTCACCTGAAGTAGCTGTTAGATATTTATGGCATTAATTCAGGCTTAATGGCTCTCTGCCTAGGGAAATCTTTCACTTTAATAACACATAGATCACCTCCAGGGGTGACCTCATTCATATTTGGAAAACAGATCTATCTACAGTGTTTTCTGGGCGTTAGTTTTGCTCCTGTCAGTTAACTGCTGCCACGTTTGAAGTGAGATACCACATTTTCGTGTCTATAATAGCGGCCAACAATCTTTTTGGCTCAGAAATAAACCACACATGTTCCTTCTTACAAATAAATGAACAGTCGTTACCCATTGTGGCGTAAACACATTTGCATTTGCTCCATTTCAATGCAGAGGGGTTGGGCCTTGGTACCTACGACAATAATAGAACTACTACTTGTAAGGAAATGGAGTGTGCCGTAGAAGGAGAAACTAGATTTCCCTTTGTCAGTACTCTCTGCAAATGTTTTCCCGAGGCATTACCTAAATGCCATTTATATTGCCTGCAGAATTTCCCGGGTTAAAAGAACGCATTAATTTGCTCGAACTTTGCAAGGCGTTATATGAATCCAGCGGAAACCGTGCCGTTCATTGAAATCTTTCATGCGGTGGGAAGATGCCACCCACACCTCGGAGAGCATCTGCTGTGTTGCAGTCAGCCTCCAAGTAACGTTCAAACCTAGAAGTGGCTTAATTGCCTCCTTCAACGCGGCTGTCAGAATTTCCCGCGTGACAGAACGTACCAGGTGGCTACCGACGTGAGCTTTTTCCTACCTCAGTTAAGGTTTGTAACTCCACCTGAAGAAATAGCATAGCTTCCTCCTGCTTGCCGCCTAGGTTCACTCATACTGAGGCCGCACGTAGCTAAGAAGGAGTTAAAATTCAAGTACAGGGGTGTGCTGTGGGTTGAAATAAAACTTGAGTATGCATAATAAAAGGATTTTTTAAAAGTTGAGTTCTGTGACAGTGCTAATTTGTGAACAGCTGCCCAATTCGAAGCTTATTTATTTCAGACTTTCTAATAGAATCCTGAGCGCTCTACTGCTGAAAGGGACAAACCTTTCTCCTTAAGTTCTTACAAAACAGGGCGCATTATTTACAGCTAAGAATCGGTTACATTCAGACTTCTCCCTGTTCATCAAAGTCAGAGAACGGTTTCAACATACTGACATCATCCGAAATTGTTCTATTTTATGTGAACATAAAGCAGCGTAGAAACTGTTTACAAACTTCTCATTAGCAATACTTCAGGGAATTGGAAACCCCAGATTTAACACTCCAAGTGTCCATACCTCGGGTTCTCCCAAGTGCTTCTGCTTCCCTATTAGTTAAAATGATACAGCACGTAGGGTTGGCGCCAGGCTGGCACCGTTGAACACCAGCAAAAGCTATTTACTGGGATTCTAGAGAGTGCATCTGGGTAGACGCTAGATGTACCGGTGTGGAGCCAGGCCAAACTTTGTGGGTTTTGGGGTTTTGTGGCAAAAGAGGGCTTTATGGAACTCTGCCACTCACCTGCATCCTCCAGTTAGGTTTTCTGCTGCTGGTATCTTACCCTAAACAACTGAGGCCCTTTTTGGGTTTTTATTCCAGTTGTTCCATCCTTTTAAGATGAATCTTTCTGTTTTTCACTGATATTGCAGAATCTCAAGGGATTTTTTTCCTTTCCTCTGGTATCAGCCCCATCAATATTTTCCTTCCTGCAGTCATTAGACTCCCACTACATCCAATTAATCCTTTTGTTGGTCAGTTCGGGTTTGAATGTTGTTTGCCTCTGAACTCAAAATATGATTTCCAACCGTCATTCATTTTTAATGCCTTCTGTTAATTTGTCTTTTTGGGGGGACACAGCATTTAAACATGTAGAAGCAAAATAACGCAATCTGTTCTGATTATTCTGTGCTTACTAAATTGAAAATGCTAGTAGAGGAAATGCTCTCAAAGGTCTGTAAATACATAGAAGATAATCTAATACTTCATTTCCCATAATTTTTTCAAGCCTTTTGCATCATATGCATCCTGTTTTCAAATTCCTTCTTCTCTCCCTGGTGTTCTGTCACGTACAAAACCACTGCGTGTTAGGACAGAAATTTGTGAAGACTTCTTCCATGAATATCAGTCTTATTTGATTTTTGAGATTAGTATTTCACACCATGTCCTTATAAACTTGCTTTCTCTTTTTCCAGTCGCGGAAAGCTATTGGCATTTTCTCTCTTTTTTCTCAATACTCCTTTTTTGTCATTTTGTAAAGGGAAAAAACTAATATGATTTGTGGTACCTCTGATTTGCCTATTTCATCTCTCTGAAAAATAATTATCACTTGGAAAATGTCTTGATTTGAAACAAAATTATTCCAGTCCTCTTTGAATTTCATCCTGGTGTTTTCTTTCACTGACCGACTTGTAAAGATTTTGTTCTGGCTTGCACACTGAAGTAGATAATTCATTAAATTACACCACCTTAGTCATCTCAAACATCAAAGTTTCTCCATCCTCTTTTGGCTTTCAGGTGTATTCTCCCTAATGTCTGCATAGCTTGACAACAGCATCTACATCTTATTTCTGCTAGCCTTTTTCTCTTCTATGTCCACATGATTTCAACAGAAGTAAATCCTAATTTGACACCTGGTTGAACTCATCTTCTAATTGCCAGAAGGTCTCCAGGTAGCGTGGTTACCCGAGCATGCCGTTAACACGCTGCGTGGGGCTTCTTAACCTCTACGCTCAGGGAGGGAGGATGCGACTCCTTCTTGTGACAGGTTTTAGGCATATCACAGGAACGAGGTCAAGTCATGACAAGATTGAATTCATGAGACTGTGTCATTAACCCTTCACTTCCCCCAAGACACTGAAGAAGGATTTGTTGACATTTCAGCGGTCAGCAGGTATGGGGTTAACATTATCAAGGTTCTCTTGAGTTAGAACAGAATAAGGTTCTAGTGTTATACTTCTCACACAGGAGTGACACTTAATGTGATACCACTGCTCCAGAGTATTTGTATTGTTAAATTCACACATTCTGTAAAAGCTGCTCGATGCTTCACGTTGTTCTGAATGGTATATGTAGGTTATTGATCTTATAGCAGTGGAACTGTCATCAGGAGTTCATTGGAGCTGGTGGCTCTAGCCACTACGTCTAGCAGAATCTACTTTCCTGGGGAGCTCCTGAAAATCTCTTCAGCATGGTGTTCCTGAGCAAAAACCATCAAAGCTTGTGCGTGTCTAGAATTATAGGCTGGTGCAAGTTATTAATGAAATAGAAGCCTAACAATAAAGAGTAAACCAGCTGGTGTCTGGTAGAAAGATGTATATTTACTCTAAGGTGAAGACATAAGAAGATACAAGCCACCAAGTGAGTATCACCTCAGCATGACTTTGAAGAGGAAAATAAAGATGCTTCATCATACTGTGCTATCCAAGGGTATCTGATGTCTCTGGCCCTTTACTGGACAAGAGTAAGGAGATAAAGAAGAGTTAAAAATGTGCCTTAAAATGCTAAAGCAGTAATAGTGACTGGTGCCCTCTTTTTTCACATTTTATAGATGTTTTCATAAGAATATGTAACATTATTAAATAAAATTATGCAACCATTATCTACAGTGTGTCTGTCAAATGACTCAATTGCTCCCTCATTTACTGCTTTAACCACAGCAGTACAGTTAAACGCTCGCGTTCTGGACAAAGCTGAGGAAACCAGTCATTAGCACGATACCCTACTGTGGATTCATGGTGTTACAGCTTATCCTGCTCGAGGAATAAATGTGGAAGGCATCTATTATTCAGGAATAATTCAGTCTGCGCTAGCCATAGCCTTATTTCAATATTCGAAGAAAGAAAAGAAGGAATCATTACTTCCAACCAAGTAACTATATTAATAGGCAGCCTGGGTGAAGCCTGTCCTTGTACAATTACTAAAAGCGCTCGTTTTGTGGATGCCTGAAGTGCACAGAGTGCCTCTCCGCGGAGCATCTCCGTGCACAGGTCCTAACAGAAACGTGGCCACTGCAGCTTGCGGTGCAGAGCTGTTTGGAGCCGTTGGTGCCCCCTCAGGAATTTCTCTGTCCCACCACTGAAAAGCACACAGCCTCGCAGGAGCCCACGCCGTCCTGACATCAAGGGTTTAGGCTTCTAACTCACGTCGTGGTTTTGTTCTTACATGACCCCGGTCCTTCCAGCCGGCCATACGGGCCCGTTCTAAGTGTTCTGGAGGAGACATGGAGGAGAAAATAAGACACTTTCCTGCCGAGGGGGAACACAACAGGACAATATAAACAAGTTCTTGGACACGTGGCTGCTATTTGCTGTGCTCAGGATACAGCACGCTCGCTGCCGGCGCCGACTGGACGACTGTGTCACGGGACGTTTCCCAGAGGTGGAACAGAAGTGATGAAAAGGCTAAGTGTTCCAAAAAACCTGTTGTAGCTCATCGTGTAGAGAACTCCCGTGTAGCTGCATGTAGAGGTTCACAAAAGCCAACGGTAGCGTAATGAAGTTAATATCCTTTGGCTTGCGCCATGGCCACCGAGGTTCCTCTCTCAAGGGGCTGTACAGGGAGTGTTGGCAGATGTTTTGTGAGGTTGAGGCTAACTTCAGCCTTCAGAATGTCCTCCTGGAGGCAGCCAGAGAATGAGCTTGTTGCAATTAAATCCTCAGGCTGCTAACTGCGTTGCACTGTGGAAGGAGGAATCGGTGAAACTGGCCCAAGTAATACAGAACCTGCAGACAAACAGCCGCACTTTGAGGACACAATTAAGCAGATACATAATTACTGTCGGCAATGTACTGTATATTGGCTAAATTTGAAGTGCTCTCTCTCTATTTCGCATTTTCCAAGCACAGAGGTCACGTGAAGTCAAACGAAGCAGATGTTTGATGAATTAAATACTATGGTTTTAAGCAAAAAAATGCTCTCTTCATGTTTAGGTTATCAACCAACACAACAACAACAAAAAAAGCCCGTACGTTTTTTAGGGCTTACTATATTTTATGAAGTGAGAAGAAGGAACTGTAATGGGAAATGTATCACTGTGGCATAAGTACGGCTATCGTAATGATGTGAGAAATGTCGATGCTGGTTTTACATTAGGCAGTAAATATTAACTTTTCACATGATTTACATGGGTTAACTTGGAAAATAATCAATGCCAGAAAGCCAAGGTTACTGCTAATTGCAGAGGTTTTCTTTGTGAGAAATGAATTTTGCCCTGGCGGTTGCTGTGATATCAAAGGATACTGCTTGGCCTGTGTTCTCTACAGGTCCATGTGTGTGCCCCGGTGTTTTCTGGGTGGGGGCTCCGTGATGGAGAGAAACATCACGGGGATAAAATAGAATAGGCAAGAGAGACATCACAGGTATAAAACAGGGTAGGCAAGAAAGATCTAACGCTATGTTATTGCAGATGCAAAGTGGGAATAAATGAATAAATATAAGGACCTCCCGGTGAAACAGCTCTATTTCCTTTTGATCTGGCAGTTAAACATTCAATAGAGCCCTGAATTATCCCCAATAAATTCCTTCCTTTCTCTAACTCGCATGTGAATTAGTATGGTAGGCAGCATGTCATTTGTATGTGGGAGGATATAAGCTGAAATTTCACGGATTAATTCTCACTTACGAAAAACTATTTGTTCACCCAAACATCTGATCATCATCCTCACAGAAGATTTTGCTTAGCCCTTTGTGCAGATTAATGCTAAAGATAAATATTACAAAAGTCACATCTTCATCGGTTTTTACAAAGGTCTACTTCCAGTTTTAAATTTCCACCCAGGAATAGGATATATTTCGTAACTGAAGATGGAAGGAGTTAGAGATGTGCCAGTCATAGGAGGTATTTTAGTAAAAGGCTAATTAAAGACAATATACCAGTTTTAGCTATGTTCACATCTTAAGAATGTCTGTTTAGCAGAAGGCAAAAAAAAAAAAAAGCAACGGGTTGGTTTGTGGGAAGAAGCTATGATTTCATTAGACCCAATAAAGACATGTTTTAGTAGTACAGCAGTTAACCTGCCAGTTTTGTGTCTGATACTTTTCCAAATGTTTAATGTCTACACAACAGACCTCAGTAAAAAGTACCATCTGAAAAAAAATACCCACAAACCAAACCCAGTTTATTAAAAAAAAGACAAATCATTAAGAAGTAACCAAAGTAGCAGGAATACAAAAAACCTCTTTTTTTCCTTACGCTTTAGAATCGAGAATGGAACTGCAGAGGTTAAGGGTTATCATGCCAACGGCACAAGCGATGTGGCTCAGATACATTTTTCTTTAGAAGCTGTGTAAGTAATAAACTCTGGTAGTCGAACCGTGGGATGTAACAGATGAGCTAAGAGAGAATGCAAAGATCAGACAATCAAAGATATGAAATCTTTAATTATCTCAGAAGCAGGTAAGTTGGGAGAGCAAGGGGACAGGCTTACCCACAAGGGTATAAAGTAATTTTGTAGGCTAAAGACTCTCTTGAAAAGCTGAAGTATTTATCTGTACAGGCTTTTATTAGAGAATAAACTGGAGAAATATCTTTTCTTTAAATGTAACAAAGGTAGATTATCACAGTCTTTTTTACTTTTGAGTAAATAAGCAGAGCTCTGATCAAACTGGCCAAATTAAAGTGCTACATAACTCCTTGGCCAAATAATACTTTTCTAAGAGGTCTGCAAGAACCTCAGGCATTGCAGATAAAAACCTGGTAATGTATCCTGAAACACAAATTTATAAAATCTGAGATTTATACTGGAAAGCAGCTGGCTTTCAAACATGATATCAAAATATTTCAAAAACAATTGTGAAATATTTCAGTATTTCAAAGATAATTGTTTGCATCAAAAGCTTCTCTTTAAATGAAAACTTTCCTAGAACATCAGCAAAACAGAGAATAGTCAAGAATATCCGGATTAGCTTGGGGTTTTCAACAGGTGACAGAATCATGCGAAAGTTTCCAAGAGGCTAACCACGGAGGGGAAGACAGCCTCAGAGGGAGGAAGCAGCCCCTGGGTATTTAAGTGAGCACAGCAATGTAGGGGAACGACAGGCCGAACTCAGTTGATAAAATACAGAGTGTTCAGGAAAGTATAGGCCGAACGCCCGTGAAACCTTAAGCGTTATTCTCCGAAGAGATGTGGGTGCCTTTGTGCACCGACCTCTGAAGTATTCCCTGCGAATACTCAGCATTGCCATCCACACTGAATCTTTAAAAACACACCAGAGATAGCGGAACGGTCAGGGGTAGAGCACAACTAGAAAAACATGTCACGTGCAGACGCAGTGAACTCTTTCGCCCAGAGCTCACGTCAGCTCTAAGGAGACGTTCAAAACGTATCTGTAACACGGTAGAGACAGACAGGTATTGTCACGCTGTTTTCAACTCTCAAAGACCAACAGCGTTTTGAAGGAAGGAACAGCCTGCGAAAGCTCTTCTGCAAAACTGCCCCAGATGAATGTGAGTGAGCGAGCACCTGTTTAACCACTGTCACCACGTGCATTGGAAACACCACGTTTTGAAGTGTTCAGATAATACAGATCTGAAGGAAGCTTTGTCCACATCTTGGATTGTGTTTCAAAAACTGGTGTTACTAGGATGGATTAGCAATGGGCTAGGCTTGCCTCCAGCTATAAACCAACTCTTCAGATTTGTGGCTTTCCTCGATATAAATATACAATCACACAATAGTTTGGGTTGGAAGGGAACTTAAAGATCCTCTAGTTCCAACCCCCCTGCCATGGGCAGGGACACCTTCCATAGCCCAGGGTGCTCCCAGCCTCATCCAGCCTGGCCTTGGACACTCCCAGGGATGGGGCATCCACAGCTTCTCTGGGCAACCTGTCCCAGTGCTCCCCACTCTCTCCTGGAAGAACTTCTTCCTGATATCTAATCTAAATCTCCGTGCTTTCAATTTAAACCCATTACCCCGTGTCCTGTCACTACAGGCCCTTGGAAAAAGCTGCCCCACCCAGCTTCCTTGTAGCCCCCTTCAGGTACTAGCAGTTGCTATAAGGTCTCCCCGGAGCCTTCCCTTCTCCAGGCTGAACCCCCCAACTCCCCCAGCCTGGCCCCATGGCAGAGGGGCTCCAGCCCTCGCAGCATCTCCGTGGCCTCCTCTGGCCTCGCTCCAACAGCTCCGTGTCCTCCTGCTGTTGGGGGCCCCAGAGCTGGAGGCAGAACTGCAGGGGGGCTCTCCCCTGAGTGGAGCAGAGGGGCAGAATCCCCTCCCTTGCCCCCCTGGCCACGCTGCTCTGCATCCAGCCCAGGATCCAGTTGGTTTCTGGGCCGCCAGCGCACATGGGCGGCTCATGGCCAGCTCCTCACCCCCAGCACCCCCAAGTTCTTCTCCTCAAGGCTGTTCCAAATCCATTCTCCATCCAGCCTGTACTTGTAGTTGGGATTGCCCCGACCCAGGTACAGAACCTTGCACTTGGCCTTGTTGAACTCCATGCGGTTGGCACGGTCCCACCTCTCCAGCCTGTCCAGGTCCCTCTGGATGGCATCCCTTCCCTCCAGCCAAGTTTACCTGCTTGGCTTACCCTTCAGCTTGCAGAAAGGTTGATAGCTCCCAGATTGGTTGGCATTCAAGTGATGGACTTAATGGCCATCTCTCTGGGGACTCACTATTTACTGATCTCAGCTTTCTGGATGTATGCCAGAAATAAAAGGGTTCAAGATTAGCTTATAGGAGAAGTAGAGGGGTTTTTTAGCTATACAATTTTTAATCTTAATATCTTTCCAATAACCTTTTCTGAGACAAGCATGGGTTGAAGCAGGATAAATAGACGCACACTTACCGACACTGGTATTCAGAAGCATGTCAAACTGACTACATAAAATAAATTTAACAAATGTCACACTCAAGACAAAACAAAGATAATTCACTGATGGCTGAGAAAATCACCTAAAAAAAATAAAGTAAGACAGATGAATCTCTTCGACAATGGCGTGGCGTAAATGTCACAGGGTTAAAAGGTATCTTGGGACATCTATGGTGCATATTACAATCCCTGAGTATAATATGCCTCTAAATCACCATAAATACTAATCCCCAAGTTGCATAATACAACTTTAAAGTTTAATTTTATTCCTATGGAATAAAATGTTTCAGCTTCTTTCGCTGCTTCTGCATCGTTATACCATTACTACTGAGCTTAGCTGAGCCCTATTTTCTGTAGAACAGACTGAAAAAGAACAACTTCATATTTAAAATAAAATAAAAGACGGGCAAGGCGGCTGAGAAAAGCAGTTTTCAGTCACACCTCACGTGGCAGAACTCTCAGTTCATCATCTGCTGCAGCTAGCGTCGAGGCTGAAGACCTTTCTGAATCACGTACCTCCGTGCTGAACATTTGCACAGGGAATCACCAGGGTGTATTGGCAACTGAATGAAATGGAAAGCTGAAGGTAAGGCTTTTATTTTCAAGGCCTGTTTTTAGAAAATGAGATGTGGAAAAGAAGAGCTAAATAAAAAAGAATACTACCAGCAATGACACAGTGACAACTAAAACGATGATCCTCAGGGACACACTACTATATTTAAATTCTGTGAAACGGTTATAGCCGGGCATCCTGCCTGGTGCCTGCTCGCCGTGCCTTGCTGGAGAACACGAACGCTTACAAATTGCTTCCTTCATGCATATGGAGTGTTTCCTGCTTGTTTGTTCAGCCTGTTATGTTTGTCCAAAGTACTTGTGCTCCAGCCTGTTCTAGCGTCATGACTGCAGCGCCACGGTTATGGTTGAGAAGGCATTTAATTCTAATTCTGTGTTTTCAGGAGCTTAATGTCGTCTCAACAAATTACATTTTGGACACAAATTTCCGTGCCTGTTCTGAACTCGGAATGAGCTACGTGTTATGTCCAAACTCTGCTACAACTGGAGGGGCCAAGAAATTTTTATTCCTCGCATTTTGAATGTATTTATGGAAACGTTTTTGGCTGTCAGAATGCATCCTTTTTAATCATTTCAACTTAAAGCATGACACTTCTTACATTTTCAGGTACACAGGCAGCAACTGGAAATTAATCCGACTGCAAAGCACAGGGGATTTTGCCAAAGGCAAAAAAGAGAGTGGGGCACATGCCGGGTGACACACGTGCTGCTCCGTGGTTCCAGACACCGCGATGAGCACGCGCAGGTCTACGTGCCCGTAACTTAGCGTTATCACACGTTGCTCATGTCATGATACGGCTCAGCTGCTTCAACTCAACTCTTCCTTCCCTTAGCGGCACAAGTGCATGGAGGAAGAGAAGAGCAAAGTTAAGAGGCTGTGCAGGGGCCTCACTGCAATTCCTCCCGTTCCCACAGATACCGTGAGCGACTCTGCACAGGCATTTGGCAGTGGGTGGAAGGATGGCCCACAAAGCTGGCTGTAGGAAGCGGAGGGAGAAGAGCTCCAGCAAAACCTGTTTCAGGGCACTTTCCATTGTCTACAGAAAAAGTCTAGGAACATTAGTCCTTGTGGGCCATGGCTGATCTTTGGGAATTATCTCCTTAAGTACTTTTTCCTCATCAGTAAAACGGAGACAATAGCACGTTCTTGCCCCATGGATGCAAAAGTAAACACAAAAGAAGGTTTTAAGTATCATTGCACAATCTGACGTGTATGTGTGCTTTTCAAACACTGCCAGGACCTGCTGCCCACCACACTGTCTCCAAGCCTGCAGTCGGCTCACCTGCCAGAGGTGCCTCCCAGCCATGCCCATTCAGAGACTGGATTCATTTCCGACTCTGCCTCCAGCTGAGATGAGATTTCACGTCGGGTAGGATTAAAAAAATAATCTGCACTGTAAAGGAGAAAGGCCACAGACGTGCAGAGGGTCTGCTCCATTAAAATAGCTCTGCACATGGAGCTTCATCGGTGGGTAACAACGAAGTTAAACTAGAGAGCAACGTAAGCAGAGAATCTAAGCAACAGACATTGGATAACGTATGGATAATGAGTTATGGAGAATATTAGCGGGCTGGGAGTATAAAATGGGGGAATGCAGTGTCCTTCATTGCAGTGTGTTTTAATATCATGACAACGGAGAGTAGGACAGCTTCACAAAACCGCTAGCGACTCTGGTAGTGCCTTGCCAAATCATCCATCACCCCAAAAGAATATAGAATTCCCTTGCAAAATGAATACGTTACATCCCCCTCGCGTTTAGCGAGATCGAAATGAAGCTGAAGAGTGAACAAAATGTAAACACTTCTTGATCTATTCAGTGGCTACTGGGTCTGACTGAAGGAAAAAGGGTGACAATCTTTTAATATGCTGCAAGAACGTGTTTGGAGAGTACTTCACTACTGTCCCAGAAACAGACCGCCAGTTGTTTGCTGGTTTCAGCTAGATATTTATGGGAGCACTAAATACTGTTAACTGTATGTTGGTTCTTTGTTTTCTTCTCTGCAAAGGTACCGAGAGACACTCGAAAGATATTTTACTGGATATAAAATAAAAACCAGACTGTATCCCCAGATCATACGTCTGAAATCCTTAAGGGAAAAAGAATGGAATAATAAAAAGGCAGATTTAATCATTTGAAACCTCTTTGCATGTGGCACAGGCTATGGATGTGTTAGAGTCACAGCTGTAGAAATTGCATGGTGGGTAGCTCGGAGTCAATACAAGTTGCTGTATTTAGTTATTAGGTTTTTGGAAAACATACCTATTAATTGAAAACCTACCGGAAAATATGAGAAAAGCAATACTGCAGATGTGAAACGATGTAGATGTTGATTTCCCGTAAGTATACAGCATATTGTTAAATAAAATCATCACTAACTTAGTTTATTCCACATACTGTAGCCGGTAAGCTGCTCTCCATCACTTGTGCTTACTCTTGTTTTCTGCAGTTCTGTAGCAGCCCGTGTTTTTATAGCTGTGGTGATAAGCAGCACGGTAATATTCATAAACCTTCGTAACTAAGTATCTGGCACGATTTCATTTCGACAAATCAAGGTTTCAGAACACCACAAGAATTTAGGGATACTGCTCACTAATTACTGTTCTCTTGCAGTTTGGGGTCATCCTGACATGTCGTACAAACAGACATATCATACAAGGTCTGCTCCCTATCCCGGGAATTCACACGATGTCTCTAACACCACCGGAGTGGCAATTGCTCCCAAAGATCTGCAACAACAATGGAAGCGCTCAGCCCAACTACATAACCGCAAACTTATGCCCATGCAGAAAGCCCTTGAAGCTGTATTTTTATCTACTGAGCAGGCTCAAGTCGTACAAACAAGTCGTGTCCTTGTAAGAGACTTGTCAGTTGGGAGAAGAGACTGACCCCCCTCTCTGCACCCCCCTTTCAGGGAGCTGTAGGGAGCGATCAGGTCTGCCCTGAGCCTCCTCTTCTCCAGGCTGAACCCCCCCAGACCCCTCAGCTGCTCCTCACAGGAATTGTGCTCCAGCCCCTTCCCCAGCTCCGTTCCCTTCTCCGCACACGCTCCAGCCCCTCAGGGTCTGTCTCGCAGTGAGGGGCCCAAACTGACCCAGGATTCGAGGTGTGGCCTCAGCAGTGCCCAGCACAGGGGGAAATGGCTGTTGTGAAACAAAGAGGGCTTTTAGCACTCTTTGCCAACAAAGCACGGAATATAAATTTAAAATCACACATAAAAAAAAGGAAAATCAAATTTGACGTCATGTCAAAAGGACATATAGTCACCAAATTGTGAATGACCTTGTTCTACACCATAGGTTATTCCGGGTCCATTTGTGACAGAGCCTGCACCCAAAAGCCTTGCAAACCCAGTCAGATCATCTTCTTTTAAGCAAAAGCAGTAAATTCTTATTTAACTTGAAATATCCATGAGATATAAACAAAAGAGGAGTACAGGGTTGGATGAATGCGGGCTGAAAGGAAAGAAGAAAAGCAGGAGTAAATATTTTCGAAGAAGATATGAGAGAAACTGAACTGTCGATAGCAACGGTAGCAAGGAAAGGAAAATAGAAGGGAAAGACAAGACAGGCGTGCTCTCCGGAGAGGAAGAGATAACTGGCCAGTGGAGAGAAATGACACTGGGGAAGAAGGTAAAGACAAGCGAAGGGAAGAAAAAAACCACCACCTGATCTTCCAAAAACGTGCCTTATCAGCCAGAGACAGAAAGGCTGTCTCTAGAAAAGAAACTCAGACATGAAGAAATCACAGTAGGAGATAGAGAAATCCCCAAACACCTAACCCAGATAGGAGAACTGAGGATGAACGTGAAGGAGTCGGAAGAGAAGACAACAAAAATAAAGCTGAGAAAGAATTCTGCTCATCGTTTCTTCTGACATTTTCCGTTAATGAGTTGTGTACTTGGGCTAGCATATGGTTTCTGTATTTATTAAATCCTATGGAGCCTGCGGCAGAGCGTCTGGGTGGGAGGTGACGGATGACAACACATCCTGGAGACCCCTTCTTAGTCCAGATTGTTAAACAAAACTAAGCTCCCCAAACAAGTTCAGATGCACAGCATCCTTGTTGCTGGGAAATACTGATTAATTCACACTTCCTCGTAATTGCGTCAGGACTCTGAGCAACCTGGTCTGGTGGAAGGTGTCCCTGCCCATGGCAGGGGGTGGCACTGGCTGAGCTTTAAGGTCCCTTCCCACCCAAACCATTCCATGGTTCTATGACTTGGCCATGCTGCCTGGTTGCTTTTTTCCTCAGCTGGACAACACAGGGACGTCTGCAAGGAAACAACAGAGCACACTTCACCCAAACCCAAGGGGTAGTATGTAAGGTATACTCCTACTATGTATCCAAAGACGTATTTGTAAAATAAGCCATCTTTCCTTCGCATTCCCTGCCCTTTCTAAGCTGCAGCAGATGGACTTGATTAAAATAATGTTGCTTTGCTTCGGAAACGTGTACAGCTACATAAATGGATGGTTTGGCGAAGTTATAATGCAAATAAATGTTTTGCAGTGACTTAGAAAAATCCATTAGCTAAATATTTCTACCACTTCTATTTTGTAACCCATAAGCCCCATTCTTACTGAAGAAACTATAAATTATTGCATGAAGTGCAATTACAGAACGTAGTGTTTGCAATACTGATTTGTGATCAGTACAACAGGGCAATTCATCCTTCTACCAGACAGCCCAAACAATAATGGTAAAAACCTAACAGCTTTCAACAATCGGGGATTTCTAGGAGTGAATAATGTTCGAGAGACTCTTCCGCAGGATCAGAGTCACCTAAATCACACTGAATCTCTCATCTAGGAAAGCAGAAGTTCCCTCAAATCCCATCACTTCTTACTGAAGTCAAAGCAGTTCTCTGAATATTGAACATTAAAGCCATGAAACTTTAAAGATGCACCTTTCCATGAACCCACAGCTGGGTTAAAACCTGAAAGGATTCAGCTCTCGCTTTCATATGGAAGAGGGATTTTGGCACCGTGTGCTACAAAGTCAGCTGCCAATGAGATAATTAATAACGCAAAGATTCGGTTAATGCCGTTTTCCTGAACCCCTGCGGGGCGGCTCCAGGGAAGGTTTTGCAGACTCTGAACCCTGCACATGTGCATCAGTAAGGAGGGATTTTTAAACGATGTATTTAGAAGGTATTTGAAGTACCTTGTTTTTATGAATGCTAGCACAAAGCTTGTTTAGGATTGGTAACCTTCTCGTTCACAAAGTGTTATTGTAAGCCAGAAAGCATTGTCAGGAGAAACGCAAATTCCTGCAGGAATAGCTTAACTAAAAAGAGACAGATTAAGCAGATTTTTTTCTTTAAGCCAGAGCAAACCTGATCAAGATTTAACTTCAAAACTATAGGGCAGTTTTGCCATTATTTTTTCTTGGAGAAAGATACATAGGAAAAACCTTTTCGGGCAACACTGTACTATGGATTTCTTGAACAGGTTCACTACGCAGCAAGGGATTTTGAATAAATAAGTCCATCCGCGCCCTAGGAAATCAGTGTTTTCAGGCGGTTTTTTTCGCCATAAGTTCTTTGACCCATTTTGGCACTACATGGGGGACCTGCTCTTCTGCCACTTCCACAGCAGGAAAAGGTTCCTAAATGCAGAGCTCAACACACGGGATGTTAAAAATGAGCTGACTGCCTTCATGAAGTAGGTCACTCCATGCCATGTGCTGCTGGAGACATCCTCCTTCCCAGGAGCCGGGGCAAGGTGCTGCTGCCCATCGCTGTAGCTCAAGGCGATGTGTTGTCTGCCTTGACCTTGTTGGTACATAAAAGCTTCTCTGACTTTGTGCTATTTTTGGAGTCAAGCGTCTCACTCCCTTGATAAAACATCACTTATACTGAACCTGCCTTGTCAGAGATCCTTGGAAACCATCTACTTGGAGACTGCTTGAGTCCAGCTCCAGGGGGCTTTAGTCCATCTACCCCATCTACCCTACCCATTATTCACTGGTCACTCAGGACCACTTCAGTTCCTCATCCTAAAGCTCCCTTGCCTGTGTGTGCAGCCGTGGCTCTAACACAGCAGTAGAGATCAGATGGCAAGCAGCCCTGAGGAGAAGGACCTGGGGGTGCTGGGGGTGAGGAGCTGAACATGAGCCGGCCGTGTGCGCTGGAGCCCAGAAACCAACCGGATCCTGGGCTGGATCCAGAGCAGCGTGGCCAGGGGGGCGAGGGAGGGGATTCTCCCCCTCTGCTCCACTCTGGGGAGACCCCCCCCCTGCAGTTCTGCCTCCAGCTCTGGGGCCCCCAACAGCAGAAGGACACGGAGCTGTTGGAGCGAGGCCAGAGGAGGCCACGGAACTGCTCCGAGGGCTGGAGCCCCTCTGCCCTGGGGCCAGGCTGGGGGAGTTGGGGGTGTTCAGCCTGGAGAAGGGAAGGCTCCGGGGAGACCTCAGAGCCCCTTTCAGTGCCTGGGGGACTACAGGAAAGCTGGGGGGCTTTTTTCCAAGGGCAGGGAGTGACAGGACAAGGGGTGATGGGGGTAAATGGAAAGAGAGAGGTTGAGATGGGCCATCAGGAAGAAATTCTTCCTGGAGAGGGTGGGGGGCACTGGGACAGGTTGCCCAGAGAAGCTGTGGATGCCCCATCCCTGGCAGTGCCCAAGGCCAGGCTGGATGAGGCTTGGAGCACCCTGGGCTATGGAAGGTGTCCCTGCCCATGGCAGGGGGTGGGGCTGGGGGGGCTTTAAGGTCCCTTCCCACCCAAACCATTCCATGGTTCCATGAAATGCTGGTTGTTGAGCCCCTGAAGCCACATGCTCCAGGCTCCCCCAAGGTGTCCCCAGTGCTGGATCAGGCATGTCTGGCTGGGCATTGGAAACCTCCCAGGCATCCATCTATAGCAACTAATTGTGGTGCTTTAACAAGAGCAAAAAGTTGGATTTATGGGAGTCAGTAAAATAACAGTTGCATTAGTGTTAAGTTTCATTAATCTAGAAATAAAACTAGCTGTAATAATTTTTAAAGTTCTTTTAAGTCTATCTTGGCAGGTTACTTTTTAAGAGTTTAGGTTTTTTCTTTAATAGAATATTTTAAAAATGGGGGAAGAGAAGCACTTTAAGTCATATTCAGTAGCACAATTTATAAATGAAACCATATATTACATGTCACAGAAATGACTTTTCTCATTTACTGATCTACATAAAGCTAAATGTTTGTTTTGATAATTGGCCTTTGCACAAAAAAGGCATTAAGTCAGCAGTGGTGAATTATTTATGAGACCCACTTTAATGTCATTATTCTCTGAGGGCCTTAAAAAAAAAAAGAATCTTGGGCATGGTGCTGTGTTTCATTAGTTGCTGAGACAGTGAAGGAGTCAAAGATCTGTGAGGCCACTTTGCCTTCTCCTCTTTGCCCACCGTGCCCCCAGGCATCAGCCTCTGACCACACCAGTTTGGGGCACGGCTTGCACTGGTGGTGCTGGGAATAGTTAATTTGAACTATCCTCTGCACCATAACCAAGTTACAATCACCACTGTCAGGCATCGACACGTCCGTAGAGCTGTGTATGCATCCCGATATTGCAGCAAAACACCGAGAGAACCATGAAAGGGAAAGGGATGCAGTGTAATTAGCACCTAAGAATTGAGAGTCCAAAGGGTCCTTCAGTTCTGTCTCTTAGGGAAGAAACAAGGGTTTACAACAGAAAAGTGAGGAGAAGGGACAGCAGAAGGGGTGTGGGAAGGAGGCGGAAGGGAAAGCAGAGTGACTGAAAATTGTGAAATTAAGTATTTTTCACTGTGTTGGTTTGTATCAGGCCAAGCAGCGTTCTGGGGGGCAGTAATGCCATTTTTGGTGAAAGGCAGCGCATTGAGAATGCAGAATTTGGGTGCCAAGTACAATTTAACCTCTTCTTTGCTCTTGAAAACGCGCTGCTGTGGGGTACGGAGCCTTCCCCACTCTTCATGGCGCCTGCAAGTCACTGGGAAAACTCAGAACAACCCCGGTGTTTGCGCATTGGAAAGGCAGGAGACATTAAGTGGTGGTTTCACGGGCTCCGTTCGCTCGTTGCCGGATGCCTGGCTCTGCTTTCCCGTATATTTTTGTTGTTAAATTTGTATTGACTTACTGCATTTTTGTGATTTCAGTTGTTTGTCTTTGGGTTTGTAGCACTGTTTTCTCCTTGCTTTTATCCTTGGGTCTGTGCATGTAGCCGGCATTGCACAAGCATTTGGATAAGGTGCAGGAAAATCCTGGGAATTAATGATGCATTTGGGACACTATTTGTTCCAAACGAAAATATATCATCCTTTACAAGTACAACTGCACAATTAATTGCACTTATTATACTAGTTCTGTACAGATGGAACTTGAAACTACTCTCAGCTGCGGATACAAATAACCTTAAGATAATTTTGAAGACTATGAAACAAGGATCAATGTTTTGCTGGAATCAGAAGCTGCCAGGAAACAGCAGAAAAACTGAAACGCGCCAAATAACCTTCCCTTTTAGCTTTTTGCAAGAAAATGCAATCTAACCTGAGGAGCTGCTGTGCAAAGAGCAACTGCTCGTAGCTTCAAAGGGCTTATTAAAAATGACGAGTGAATTAAGACACAGCGCCATTAAACAATGAAGCTTCCCAGATGCAAGCTGAAAGGGCTTGAGCTGCCGCAATTCTGCCACGTCGGTTTGAAAAACGACAGCAAGTGGCAAAACCTATTTTAAAGTCAACCTTTTAAGTGACTCTTAATAAAAATACGTTTTTAATGTTAATTAAGATGATGAAATAACTCAGACTATTCATTCTCTGGCTCCAGATGCTTGTTCAGAGGACCGCAGTTACTCACATAATTAAAATTTAGGTTATGTTCTCTCGTGTGTCCTTCTTATATGAACTTAAAATGAAAAACACCCGTTCAGTGACTGAGTGTCCATATCCACATAAATCACTTGTCCCTCGTTTCTTTTCTGCTAGGCAGGTGAAGGACAGAGCAGGCTGAGATTTGGACCAAAAAGGGAGGGCAGAAAGCCTCAGGGGGCTCGGGGAGTGCCGAGCATGCACCGTGTGATGCCTCACGGGCACCAGCACCAAAGCTGCCCGAGGGCAGCAGATCCAGCCCCAGATACACGAAATGCCGTTGTGTTTGCTCTTGGTACGGGATTCTACCTGTTTAAAGAGATTACAGCCAAGAATGCCCAAGGACCTCTCTATCTCGTGAATATTTTCACTCCATTTCCAGAAACATTTCATTTATTAATATGAACATCAGGCCTTCTCTCCACCAAAGGTGCCATTCCTGTTGTGCTATACCACGGAGCATGGAGAGTACTGGAGGGTTTTATCTAAGAGCCAACTGTTCTGCACAGGAGATCTCAGGGCCTGTAACATTTCACACCTCTTTTCCTGTAGCTCCCAGGCTAAACATTTGAGAAAAGGCTTCAGGAAATTCAGCATCTGAAACGAGCTGATCCAGCCTTACCTGGGCTGGGAAATTTTAGAGTAACTCCTCGTAAACATTCCTGCAGAGACATTGATTTTGCTCATTTATTGCGCACTACAGATATTGGCCGCGAACCTTTACCAAGCTCTGCGTGTTCTCCAGCAATATTTTTCCCCTAAAAGAAGCAACCAGAGAACCTCACAGACTCACATCGGAGCCCTGCCTTAGGTATATTCATACCCAAACCGGAGCTGGAAGCCTACAAAAGCAGTAATCCTCGGGCAGGCAGGTACAGCGAGCAAGGGGGGTGGAAAATAGAGTCAAGAACCCAACTCTGATCTTGACTACGTGGGGCTGGATAATCGCTGCTGATCAGAAACGGAGACTAACACCAGACTGACCAATTTCTATGTTGCTACTGGGCTTCACACAGTAGTTACTAATCTTAGACGTAGGATCTGGCCTGGTGAAGAGCAGGCTGTTGCAGGAGCTGCCAGGTGAGACCCCAAAATCTGTTGAGCAGATGCGCAAAACGAGCGTAAACTTGCCTCTAGCTGTAAAATTTTCTCTCTGGGAACCAGCGTACGTAGGGTTGAACTTTATTCACACCAATTTTTTTCCAAGCTGTGAGTTTTATTCCTGGGTTTTGCATTTCCAAGTGTGTGCTCTAATTCCAAAACCAACCCCGGAGCCGAACAAAGCGATGCTGTCAGACAACACGGCTCTGCACAAGACAGCCAGAGCCCCGTGCTGCTGGCAGCAAAGGCAGTAACAGGAAGGTACATGCTGCAAGCCGAGTATTAAAGGCTATTTCCCCCCCACTGTAAATATTAGAAGCAGCAATGCAGAAATAAGAAGGGAAAGGGGCATGCTGCGCTAGAGAAAAGGGGATGGGGACTCTCTCATGCCCCTGCCACCCCAAGGGGTTGGGTACCACCTGCGCTGCCCCCAAAACCTGCCTTGCAGCACCTGTTAGAGCTGGGTCTTTTCAGGATGAGCAATACTGCGTGCGGGATCCAGGTTTTTCGGTGCCTAAAGCAACAGGCTCAGTGGCCAAACTCATCCCTAAATCCGTACTCAAGCTCGCTGGTGAAAAACAGCTAGAGCATCTTTTCCTCGGCATTCACAAAGCGCCCCGGTGCTGAACGGCAGAGCAGCCCTGGCAGCACCACGGAGGGGTCCGAGATGCTCAGCCTGGAATTGCGGCCACTTACAAACCAAAGGTGAGATGCAAGTGTAGGCATCAATTAGTAAAGGCTTAGACACAATCTGAAAGGGTTTTTCCCACTTAGGTCCTCTTGCACTCTTGCCTGTTGCTTTGGGAATTTAAGAAAGTGTGAAAAGTGTATTTATTTTACTATGTTTTAACAGAAAGTGCTGATAATATCACGTGGAAATCTGGGGGGAAAGGTCTCCTGCAGAGTTTTTGGATTCCTCTCAGGATAAAGTGTATTAAAACTTTAAGGCAAGCGTATTTTCAGCCCAGAGGCCACTGCTACTTTAAAGGCTAACACCACAGACACCCAGATTTCTATTTTAAGTCCCAACAGCCGTCTGTGTGTGCTTTCCCTGCGGCAGCTGAGCCTTTACCACCGCTGCTGCTGGGACACGTGTTCCGCAGGAGCTGCTTTTCTCGAGGAGGGCTCCAAGCTTGATCCCGGCCGAGCGTAAGCTCCCCTGGCTTACCCTTAATGCCTCTCCTGACCCGCTTTAATGGATAAACCTTGGCGGGTGACGTCTCGCCCTGCTTTTCTGCACCCATCACAGCAGCATCCCCGTGGCTCTGAGCTGAGCATCTTCACTTTAGCAGAGAGCCCAGGAGGATGGGACTGCCTCCCCCCGAGCCCTTCCTGGCACAGTCTGCCACTGGTTAGACTGGTTTGGGGTTTGGTTGCATTTGGGGGAATTAACAGCCTCTCATTGCACACAGAGGAACACTCTTAGAATTACAGAACGGTTTGGGTGGGAAGGGACCTTAAAGCCCCCCCAGTGCCACCCCCTGCCATGGGCAGGGACACCTTCCATAGCCCAGGTTGCTCCCAGCCTCATCCAGCCTGGCCTTGGACACTGCCATGGACGGGAATATGTCATCTGGGCATGAAGCAAGCCAGCTGCCATGCAGCACAGATGGCCAAAATAAACACACAGGTTAAATTTTAAACATACTGTTTAAACATTAAGGTTTCCCTGATTCCATTTTTCAAGTTCCACTGGCACATAAATGTTTACAAACCCTGTGCTGAGGTCCTAGAGGTTTTATGTTCATATTTAATGTTTGTTTCACTGTGTCTGATGTTTTGCTTGTTTGAACATCTTCCTAACTTTTGTATCTTTCTGGGCCATTAGTTTATTTATTTATGGGAACTGGTTACTCTTGAGCTTAAAATATTTCTAAGTGTATTCTAAATTCCCAAAGACAATGAGGAAAAATTTGTGTTGTGGAAACTGACCTCTTTAGAGACTATTTCTTTGAAAGATGCTTTAATCTTCATACACATCTTGCATTGGGTGATCCCTGGTAAGCAGGGAATATTGGGCATTCCAGCGATCAAGGGCAAGAGCCGTCTCCACAGCCCTGTTGCAAAGGGTCTCTCCCTGCATGCTGCATGCTTTGGGATCTGGCTGCAAAGCAGCAGCACAAGTTCCCAAAGCAGGGGTCAACCTCTACACCATCACCAGGAGGCAGCAAGATCCCTCACCCTAAGGAAATGAATTACATTAATTCCAGGCACTAATCTGTATTTTCCCGAGGAACACGGAGCGTTGGGTAAAGCACGGGGGATGCGCGATGCCTTGCTCCTTCGTCATGTCCATTGTACTGGGAGAGTCCACTCCAGCATCTCCAACACTGCCTCACATCCTCCTCCAAAGGCTCCCTCTCCCCAGCGCCCTGGGAAGCCCACCCTGCTGAACCTAAAAATACGAGACTACAAATTCATATCGCCTAACCGTCGTAACAACAGCTTCTGCCCTGATGAGTGCTACTACATACTGAAAAATCCTTGTTTCACATTGATTCTGCAGGGAGATAACACAGGCAGTAGGGTTTTAGGGGTTATTTTTAAGCCTGTCAGCCCTGAAACCTGCTGTTCAACCGATTCCAGGTTCTCACACACCAGTCCAGCGCATGAGATGCATGTGGTTTACAAATTACAGCCTCTGCTTTGCGTTAAACCACTGCCAATCTGCAACTAAGCCAACCAGGGTGAAAGTCCCTGGGAAAGGTTTGTCCCTTTCCTTTGCTTTTTCCCTTTTCTCCCCCAGATGTAACTTTCCATCCCAGTTGACACACGCCCTCAGCCTGCGAGTCCAGCTTGGCGCAGCGAGCCCATTTCAGCAGCCCCTGCGCAGCCCCCTCCATCTGTGCCCAGCCCAAGATTCTCAAACAGTCACCTCACCCTGCCCTCTCCATGGGTATTTTTCTCTTCCAAAGATCAATTATTGCAAGACTCAAAAGGAAAACTTCTAGAAACCTTCAAGGGCAAACCAAGGGATAGCCTTAGGCCAAAGCCAACACAAGCCCCCAACGAGAGCCTAGAGGAGATTCCTCGGCGCTCCACGTTCCCATTATCCACCTCTGCGTGATTCCGACAAAAGCCCAAACTACTCCGTTTTGTTGGAGTAAGAGCCACACAAAGTACATTTCAGGTTCGTACGGGGCATATATCCACCTGAGAGCAAGCGCCAGCCAGAGAGATGTTCTTACGTATGCAGTGTCATCTAGTTCGCATAAGGAGGATCTGCTAGAATCAACCCAGAAAGATTTACACTCCAGGTACTCCTGCAGGTGTCTAGTGTGGGAAAAGCAGCAGCAACGTGAGATTGATCTGGTCAAACAGCAGAGATTGTGCATCAAGCGTTCGTGATCACTGCTAAGCGTAAAGTAATGCCTAGATTTTTAAACGGCAGTGAATAAGCTACAGGCAATTCCATGAGTTATCGACAGAAGGTGAGCTAGCTGCAGTATTACAACGGATAAACGGACCACACACCACGTCTCAGCACCCCCATGCCAGCGGGGCTCCGCAGGGGCAAGGTCTCCAGCAAAACCGGATTGGAGGATTTGATGGGAATTATTTGTAAACACGCCCTGCGGGTCAGAGCTCTCCCGCGCTGCCTGGCCCCAAAGGCCGGCAGGTTAAAAACAAAGATTAAAAAAAGCGGTTCCATCGGGTTGTGCTACATCCCACAGTTCAGGCAGGAAACTCGGGTCCGTGGTAACATAAAATCTCTGTCATGTCCGTGGCAAACAAAGGAGTGTTTGCAAGATCACTTTTGGAAGTGGTAGTTCAACAACTGATTGACTTTCTGCCTTTTTCTTTTTTTCTGAAGAGAGGAAAGCAATAACCCACCACCGATCCCAGCTTATGGATGCTGTAAGATATTATACTCGGAAATGTAATCTTTTTATGGGATTAATGTTTCCCATCTTCTCGGAAAATGAGTATTTTTAGTGTAAAATACCCCACAAATGTCTGATTTCTCCATGTAGAACGCTCAGACATTTTGAACTAGGCAGTATTTTAGGGGGTTTTATTTTCTCTGCTTGGGTCTCTTTCAACCGAGTCTTCTTCTAGAATATGATATTTTCTGCCACTGGATATCCTTCATGGGATATTGCAAGTGTAAAATCGTAAATTTAAACTAAGGGTTTTATTACTTTCAAGAACACGACTGACAGAAAGCACAAGAAATATGCTGCAAGCCCCACAGTGCCACGGTTGCTGATCCTGATTTCGGGTCCTGATTTCCCAGCAGAAATCACAAGAGATGCTCCAGCGAGGGACTCTGAGCAGACACCAAGCTCAGCTGAGCCATGACAGCCTTTTTATTTTTGTTTTAGTTTTTTTAGACAGTGGCAAGTACTGAGACTCCTTCGACAGAGATTGCACTTTCTGCTGTGCAGCACAAATCATTTAACTAATTATTCATTGACTGTCTAATCAATCCTGATTGAATTAACTGATAGCTGCAGCTTGAAGGAATGCAGATAAGTAGGGAGGACAAGAGCGTTGCCAAGATCAGGGACTGCAGCTTAATTCAGCTGCAAGCTTTGGGTGAAACAGGGTAAGATACCAAAGAGAGAGGCCCAGGAGAAGGTACTTCAGGATGCTCTACAGGTACATACCGAAACACACACCCTCATCAAGGAGCATCAGCCATTATTAGTTAAAGTGGGTGCACGAAAGCCCAGAGCAAGCCCCTGCTGTGCTCCCGATGGAAGGGCTGTCCCAGCAGCAATCCCATACACCCAGTAACCTCCAGGCACAGAGCCACGGGGCCAGATTCTGCTCCTAGGGGCACAGGACAGGCAGTGGGAAACCCTGGTTGGAGGTTTGGCAAGACATACTCAGAAGGAGGGCAGCCAAACTGGAATAAGGGATGGAGGGGATGTGGGATCTCCATCCTCAGAGACATCCAAAATCTCCTGGACAAGACAGAGCAGCCTGATCCAACTGTCCCAGCCTTGGGCAGAGGTGTGACCAGAGACAACCAAGGTGCCCACAAACCTCAGCTCCTCTGTGCATCAGCCACACAGCTCTGCACCCACTGAGGACTGAAGTCCGGCAGTGCTGGGGCCATCGGGCTCCGCACTACCTGCACCCACACCCACACTGCCCTGCACCCCCGTCTCACCAAGCACCAGCCTTCCTAAAGATGGCACAAGCCGACTGCTGGCCCTTCGCTCCCGGTAGCGTCCACACCCATGCTCTCAGGAGCAGAGATGCAAGCCCACAGTGTAGCTTTCCAGTGCCCAGTTTCCAGGTGCAAAGAGGTGTTTTGATGATTTCTGTTCAGTAAATCAGGAAACATTCCAGGCTGGAGTTGCATTAAGATTACATGTTGCTTCTGCCAGCCCCAATGGAGGGCGAGTGTTGAGGAAAGTTCTGCTTATGCAGAACAGGCCTCCATCCACAAGAGGCTCACATTGTGCAGTGTTTTATAGGCACTCAGATGAGCAAGTCCAGCAGATGCGCCTGTAGTTTCTTACACATTTCTCCATCCCTGTCATGCAGAATCCATGAAACCCCTCCCAGCATCTGAGGGCCACGGTGCTTCTCCAGCATCATGATGATTTGCATCAACATTTCCTACTTATGTTGCACATTTTCCTTGATTGTTTCATGTTTGCAGGCCAAAATTAAAAAATAAGACAGCCTTGAGTAACTGATGAGGTGAGTTGTGAATTCCTGAGAGGCACAAAGACCTCTGCACAGAGCCAGTCTTGACCATGGCACTGGGATGAACAACCCATGGGAAAGGTGATGAGCCTCCTAATGTCACTGATGGAAAGAGGCTTAAAGCAAACGTCCACCTTCTCCTGGGATTTAACCTACTTCACTTGTTTACTAGTTGCCTAGAGCAACTAGGAATTTAAGGTCTTATTTCTAGCTAAGCAAAAGCTTTGTGTTATGTCTACAAATAGAAGAAAAGTGTTGCAACATAGCCAAAAAAATGGGAAATGCTTCAGTGCAAACAAACACAAGGAATGTAGGAATAATCTCCCTAATTTTCTGGTTACCCCAAGATCCAGCATTGCTTTCACAGGTCACACTGGAATGTGGGTTGCATCCTCATCTGCAACCCAAGTACAGAGCTCACTCCTGCAGGACTCATTTCAGCCGGGAGCAAGCAGCACTCCTGTACCAATCTGCCACACAATTTAGTGCAATTAAGCATGATTGACAATTTCTTTTCAGGAAAGACTGTGAACAAGGCAGGCTAGGAGAATAAATAACTTTTCTCACCTAGCAAAGCTGGCTTCCCTGGGGCAGAGCAGCTCGTTAGCAGGGGCAAGTGTGGATGATGAAGCAGAAGTTAGCTGCCCACAGACATCCCCACCCCTTCATCCTCTGAAATGCTGATGTTCCCACGCATAGGGCAGGACAGGCACTGAAAATTGCCGTTTTCCGTATATTTTAGTTAAAGGAGATTCACCTTGAACTCAGCCCAACGCTCAGACCATCAATGGGCAGGTGACGGTGAGATCAATCCCCGTTTGACCCGGTGTGTGGTATCAAACCGCCGGAAGATTTTCACATTGACCCGCCAAAATGGAATCTGCACGGCCAGGAAGTTTGAAATAAGCTGATAAAGCCAATCAAATTCACCAATTTGCTGTGGGCTGAGCACATCTGGAATAACTTGGAAGCATCTTTGTCTTTTAATGCTTTAATTACAATTATCCTTCGTTTTCCCTTGCCGCGTTATGGTGCCACCCTGCCAACGCTGTCCAACACGGCTATTTTATAACTGACAACACTGCAGCTCCAAAATTAGCAACCTGCTTGGAGAGAAGAGCTATAGCAGAGGTCTGCTTCCCATAATCTTCCTAACACATCTCAGAAATCCCATGATATTCCGAATGCGTTTTGAACCTCGATGGAACTCAGTGACAGTATTAGGATGACATCGGCATATTTTTTGCTTGAAGCTGCTAATTTTGCATCTGATTCAGTCCTCCTACTGACATTCCCTTTCTCTCAGCTATCCCGACGTGAGCCGCCAGGAGCTGACAGATCTTCAAAAAGCCCGGATTTTCCCACCAAAGATGATGCTCCATATCCCTGCTCCTTAGGCCAGGCTTTGCTGATGCCGCCCCCAGGAAACCTTCCCTCTGCAGAAGGGGCAATAGCAGTAAGAGCTCTTCAGGGCTGAACAGGTCAGACCTAAGAATATGATGAGGCGCATCAAACCGGGGTTCTTGGCTGTATTTGTATATAAACCCAGCTTCCTCTGCAGAGTTGATCCAGTATCTGAAGTCATAGCATAAGGGTTTATGCACTGTCTTTAGAAGAACTTAGCATCTTTTGCCAAACCAGAGCAAGAATTCCCTTCTCCCTCGTTCACGTTTTATTAAAATCTAGGTTCTGTTTGGTGCTGGCTTTGATCGGGATAGAGTTAATTATTTCCACAGTAGCTAGTATGAGACTATGTTTCAGATTTGTGCTGAGAATATTGACAACACACTGATGTTTTCAGCTGTTGCCAAGCAATGTTTATATTAAGGCAAAGACATTTTTAGGGTCTCACACTGCCCCTGTGTTCCCAGCTTCTTCTCTACAAGAATCTGGGAGAGGACACAGCCCAGAGAGCTGACCCCAACTGGCCAAAGGGACATTTCATGCCATCAAACACCATGGTCAGTATGTAAGTTGTGGGTTGGGGCAGTGGGGAGGCTCTGGCTGTCACTGCTCAGGGACTAGCTGGGCATCCGTCAGTGGGTGGTGAGCAATTGTATCATTTGTTTTCTTTCCATTATTTTCATTGCTAACAATACTAATATTACTACTACTAGTATATATTATTGGTATAATTATTTATTTTCAATTATTAAAGTGTTCATATCTCAACCCAGAAGTTTGCTTGTCTTTTCCTCCAATTCTCCTCCCCATCCCATTGTGGAGGAGGGAGGTGAGTGAGCAGCTGGGCGGCACTTGGTTGCTGGCTGGGATTAAACCACAACAACCTGGGATTTGGAAGTGAAATGTATCAGGCACTTGGGACATCATTTGCTTCCATTCTGCAGTATTTTTAGAAGAGGACAGTACTTTGCTTGACAGGTATTAACCATTACGGACTCTCATGAGATTGCTTATCAGAACTTATTTTCTTATTCACTTGAAGGGGACAAAGCTGCTGAAGGGGGGTCTGGATGGAGCCGTGGGCAGAGGCAGCAGCTGACCCTCTACGTGGGTGCTTGCCTGTGCTACCGTTTCCCCCTCATCTTTAAATCTGCCAGCCATGCAGCACCACAGGATGCTGTGGCCCAAACCCCTGCCAAAAACAAGCACAACACTCAGAGAAAGGAGAATTATATATAAGTTATATATACACTGAGCTTATTTACTCACTTTCTGACCCATTTGGTTCTAAAACACCAGTTACCTCCATTAGTATTTTCTACCTGACTACAAGCAGCAACACAGATTCCTTTCAACACACACGCACACCCCAGGAGAACAGCAGCTAAAACACATGGACAAACCACTTCAATTTCCTTTTTTCACGCTTTCAGACTAGCTTGATGGAAAGTGAGGAAGATCACAAAGCCCTTAACTGATTTCATTTTAGGGCTAGAGCCATGTCAGCAAGATTAAATCCTCCTGGCCGCAGCTTGGGAAGGAATCCCAGACAGCATGGAAGGTGTGAAAAATGGGTTATTAACTCCCAGTCTCAATGTAACTTTTGTCCCTGCTCCAAATGTGCTCGTGCTTCCAGCACGTGTGACAAATTCAATGGGGATGCACACAGAGCACACAGGGAATTGGGCATGAGAACTGCTGTTATTTTAATGGGCGTTTGGTGCCTGATTTCCTTCCCAGCATATGGAAAGGTAATTGTCAGAGGTAGCACACAACTATATATTTTTCCCCCTCTGTTTAGCAGAAAAAAACCAAAGACTGCTCCATTTTCCAGTCTGAGCTGCATCCCCCAACACTGAGTTGCAGAGCCTGGGATGTGCTCGTTCAATGAGAAGGTCCAAAAAAACCCACTTTCCCTTATGGACCAGCTGCACTAACAGACTCCATACAAAAAAGTTTCTAAATCTGGCAGATTCTATATATCTAATATTTTATATAAATTTTCCTTCAACACAGAAGACTGCTTGGGGATCTGTGCAAATGCTTGCAGTACCATAATTGAGTACAGAGTGAAAACATCATTAAAATCTGCTTAGGATTCAGGCAGAGAAACACAAAAATAGCTAGGCATCCTGTAGAAAGAAATGGAAAACGGTGGAAGATAAGAGGTGGTAAATACAGAGTCCAGCATTAGAATACCAGAAGATAAGGCCAAGTGCAAGGCCCTGCACCTGGGTCAGGGCAATCCCAACTACAAGTACAGGCTGGGTGGAGAACGGATTGGGAACAGCCTTGAGGAGGACTTGGGGGTGCTGGGGGTGAGGAGCTGAACATGAGCCGCCCGTGTGCGCTGGAACCCAGAAACCAACTGGATCCTGGGCTGGATCAGGAGAAGCATGGCCAGGGGGGCAAGGGAGGGGATTCCCCCCTTCTGCTCCGCTCTGGGGAGACCCCACCTGGAGTGCTGTGTCCAGCTGGGGAGCCCTCAGCATCAGGATATCGACCTGTTGGAACGAGTCCAGAGGAGGCCACGGAGATGCTCTGAGGGCTGGAGACCCTCTGCCATGGGGACAGGCTGGGAGAGTTGGGGGTGTTCAGCCTGGAGAAGGGAAGGCTCCGGGGAGACCTTATTGCAGCCTTCCAGTACCTGAAGGGGGCTACAGGGAAGCTGGGGGGGGGCTTTTTACAAGGGCCTGTAGTGACAGGACAATGGGTAACGGGTTTAAACTGGAAGCAGGGAGATTGAGATTAGATATCAGGAAGGAATTCTTCCCGCAGAGGGTGGGGGGCACTGGGACAGGTTGCCCAGAGAAGCTGTGGGTGCCCCATCCCTGGGAGTGTCCAAGGCCAGGCTGGATGAGGCTGGGAGCACCCTGGGCTATGGAAGGTGTCCCTGCCCATGGCAGGGGGGTGGCACTGGGTGATCTTTAAGGTCCCTTCCAACCCAAACCATTCTGTGATTCTATGATAAGACACACCATGGGCAAATATCTAAAGAGGTAGAATCATTCTGAGAAAACTGTATTATCCCCAGTTGTTCTTGATGGGAAAAAAACCCTCCGTTCTTTCTGTCCTCACTCAGCAATGGTAACACCCACAAACAAACATCCTGAGAAAGGCACACACATTCTTGTGAATAGAGAATTGAATTCAAGAACGCAAGTTAAAGACTTCAAGACATGGGAAATATGTACCAGCACAGCAGCTGTGAAGACTGAGGACTCAACCTACATTAGAGATGTTACAACAGCATGACAAAAGCCGTTGTATTTGGCATTTCAAACTTAAGCATCTCTGCAATGCCCAACCGTGCTTGTACAGGGCTTGTATGAACACTCCCTCCATTGTATGTGCACTATCAGTCCTGCTTACTGAGGTCAGTCCTGCCAGAGGCAGAACCAATCATGTTGGAAAACACCTTTAAGGTCACCAGGTCCAACCGTTCCCCCAGCACTGCCCAGCCCACCACTGACCCATGTCCCTGAGCGCCTCGTCCACACGGCTCTGAAACCCCTCCCGGGGTGGGGACTCCACCACCTCCCTGCGCAGCCCCTTCCAGTGCCTGACAGCCCTTTCCAGGAAGGGATTTTCCCTAATATCCAGTATAAACCTCCTTTCCCACTGGGCAGCTTTCCAGCCCCTCATTCCCAAGCCTAGAGCGTTGCAGGGGGTTGTTGTGTCCCAAATGTAGGATCCTGCACTTGGCCTTATTGATCCTTACACTGTGGCTTCATTCCATGGATCCAACCTGTCCCGATCCCTCTGCAGAGCCTTCCCACCCTCAGGCAGATCAACACACCCACCCAGCTTGGTGTCATCTATATGCTTACTGAGGGTGCCCTTGATCCCCTCGTCCAAACCGTTGATAAAGATATTAAAGAGACCCGGCCCCAGCACTGAGCCCTGGGGAACAAACTCCACTGGTGACCAGCCACCAACGGGAGTGACCTCCATTCCCCACAGCTCTGGTCCCGGCTATCCAGACAGCATTTTACCCAGCAAAGAATATGTCAGTGCAGGCCACGAGCAGCCAGTTTCTCCAGGAGAATGCTGTGGGAAAGCATCAAAGGCTTCACTGAAGCCTAGGCAGACAACACCCACAGCCTTTCCCTCAATCCACACATCATCTCAGTCTGTTCCAATACCCATTTAAAGATGACACTGCATCAGGACCAGGAGGCAGATGGCTGTCTGCACCAGCCCTCACAGCACAAGGGTCTCCACTATCCAGCAGTGGGTGATGGAGAAGCTCCCCACGGGCCCCTGAAGCAGCCCAGGTGCTTACAGAAACATGAAAGGGGAAAAACCCCACTGTAGGTGACAGTATATATATATGCACAGAGGACTCACTTGGGCTGCGGTCACAGGGACGCACAGCCCCACCCATACCCTCTCTCAGCAAAACCTTCCCCCGCTAGCTTTACAGGACTCAGTCCAAATGGTTTGTTTCTTTTCCTGAAAATTCCTCCAGTGCCGATCATACACAAGTATGAAAGCTTTTTTTTCCTGGCAACCTGATCACTCAGCATCATGATTTTAAATCAATAGTACTCATGTGACTGATAATTACACACTAAATCTAATATAGTCCAAAAGACTTAAAGGTCAGGCATCAAACGCTACGTGATTAAGTAAATAAAAGAGAAATTGATTGCTCTTTTGTCTTCCTCTATCGATTACAGGGCGTTTTTATGGCATTTCTGTAGTCTGGCAGTGTGTCTTTAGAGGAATGGCACAGAAGGTTTGCTAAGTAGTTCTGCTATTGAAATACTTCAAAAAACAGTTCATGCTGCCACCACAGGCTACTAAAAAAAGTTGTAATACATAAATTCAGATAAATTACAGGAGAACTACAAACACAGCAGTGGAGGATCGCTGCCAGCTCCGTAGCTGGGTAGTGGCATTGCGCAGAACCCGCTGGAAGCACGTGGTGGGAAGGGAGAGCGTTTCCGGATGGGAGAGGATGCTGAGCACCCAACAAGAGCAACGGGAGCTGGGGACGAGCACAAGCATCCTCACCTTTCCCGCTTTTCCACAGCTGGCACAGGCAGAGCTTGCACGGGGCAACGGTCCGGCAAGTGGCTGCACCAAATACATCATCCTACTGCCCTTGTCTTTGAGCCTCCCCTGAAGGGTGCTCAACACAGCGAGCACCCCGATTTCCTTCTGAAGGGTTTGTCGGGTTACAGCTTCGACAACAGCGTTTAAAAAGGCTGAGCACCAGGACAGAGCTGAGCTGCAGGCTGGCGTGCAGAGGAGCAGAGGTTTGCAAAAACAAGGACTTCAGCAGCAAACTGTTCTGCTTATGCCTTTCAGCTGGTTATGACAAGAATAATAAGTATTATTTGGGGATAAATCCAATAGCAAAGCAGTCCCCAAGAGAGACACAGGCAAAGTAAGAGATGCAAAGAACTTCACTGTAGGTATGCTCAGAAGCAGCTCTGTTCCCCATCCCAATGCATTTCCTTTTTACAGCTATTTCTTATTTTTATGGTGACAATTATATTGTGAGAGCATGGGAAAAAAAACATTGTTATGGTTTTATATTTCTTGCACACACACACAAATCACAAATCCCCGTGGAAAGACTTTTCTATTGCATAGATATATTTTTTGAGGTTCTTCATCAGGAAGAGCAGTTCAAGGCTGCTCAAAGGCAGTCTTATTTACAGGTGAGCCTGGAGTTATACAGCTCATTCCCAAATCCTACCTGGTTCAGAGCAGTTCGGAAGGGACATTGTGATCCAGTTCACAGTCGAGTGGTGACACTCGGGGGTTCCCATGCACTAGGGGGGGGCAGTTGGCACAAAAAGCAGCTGCAAGAAGCCAACCCCAAAAGCCTTCTGCCTGTCTCACGCCGCAGCAGCTCCAGTAACAGGACAAGTGTCAGGGAATGAGTGTGACCTGCAGTCCTGATGGGATGGATGGGGCGTACAGGTGGTGCTCAATCTCAGAGGTCCCAGTTTCAGAGGGAGCCAGTGTCCAGCAAGAAAAACAGTTGGACTTGATGATCCAGGTCTTTTCCAACCTAAAAGACTATGAAAACCACAGAAGGTTTTAGGGGAAGGAGAAAGTCAGCTCAGGCATCTTAACCCCAGCCACGCTGGGGGAGAAGCCGCTGTCTCTCATTGACTACAGCAGAACCGCCGTGCCCACGAGCTAACCTGACATGTTTGCCAAGCAAGGCCAGTTTGTGTCTGCAGTCCCGCTGCAGCTCACGCTGCCAGGGCAGACACCTTCAGAGCACGTTAATGCTGCTCGTTGGTGTAACTTGCTCTCTTACCCAAGGCTCCCGTCCAGAGCCCACCCCACACCGGGACAAGGTGATTCCGTACGCGCTGGGAATAGAGAGGAGCAAGAGCCGCTGGATTGGGTGCTCGAAGAGGATGCGAAAGAGCTTGGGAAGGGAGACAGACACATGAGCCTGCAGCAACAGCCACCCTGCCCTTCTACACTCGGTCAAGGCATTAGTCTGTAGGGTGCAATGGAGCTACTGCTCTTCTTGGAACTGCACCAGCAAGTGCCAGTAATGCTTTACCAAGCTTGGCCCATGAATTCTATTTCTCACTCTCCCTGGCACACTGCCACAGAGCTGGGCTGCTTGTCCAGCACAGCACCCAAAGGTGGGGTGTCAGGTCTACCAGTTTGATTTCTTCAGGCTCATTTTGAGCCCCAGGCAAGGCACCCACATCGTCCATGCAAGTTTATCATATTCTGGGAACAGAAAGGACCAGAAGAAACATGCTGTACCAGACCTGGGCAGGGGAGACACCAGCCAGCTTGTGAAGTTGTCTACTTTTTCCTCAGCTTCCTTTCTGCAGCTGCTTATTTGTCTTCAAACCCAAGCTTTTTTTGGGAAAAAAAAAAAGCTTCCTTTTACTCTCTGCACAGGGTTCAGCCCAGGGGAATCTGCTCACTGGGACTCTTTAGCGCAGCCTAATGCATTACACTAATATCCGAAAGTGCACCAGAGATGTGCTGTGCCCCACAGCTCGGAGAGGATCGGAAGGCTCAGCTTGGGAAGGGCTGTTGGAGCATCCCCAGGCCTCCCACCATACCCAAGGGCTACAGCAGGGAAGGAGCCATGCCCTGGAACTGCCTCCCTCCAGACACCAGCAGGAACACCCTGAACATGAGCGTACTGGGTCTGCTTCATTTGTCCCCACGTTTGGAGCGATGACCGACACGTCTGCAGGAACATCTGCATTACAGGTGTTGCAGTCTGGCCTGAGCCATGTATCTTATCTTTGCAAGGGATGGAGGAGAAGCACCATGGGACTGGTAATGGATCTAGGATGCAGCTAAGCATCCTCTGTGTTGCAGATGCTCCCTGGCAGAGCCACCCACCCACACCGCCATCCCCACATGGGCAGAGCCCACAGGGCCTGGCTGTGCTAGTCCCCCCCCAAATTGCATGCAACCTTTTAAGCCTCAGACACTGCCCAATTGCCACACAAAGAGGGTTAGTAATCGTTTTCTTTTGCTCCACTGCAGAAAACCTCATGAAGAGGCCTCACACAGGAGGCCATCCCTTTTTCCTGGGTGGCAGCAGGAGCCAGACCCGCTCTGCAGCCCAGGGCGGCTCCCATGCTGGCTCTCACCAATGTTGTCCCATGAAAAGCACTTCCAGGAGGGGAAGATGAGCAGCCCTGCTTCTCACCTCCACCCCAGTCACACAACACCTTAATATCAAGGTCACTCCCTAAGGTTAAACGTGTCCTTGGGACACATCCTGGACCCAGGGCAGAAGTGTCCCGGGAAGCCAGCCCTGCTCCTAGAATACCCTGTCAGCCACACCAGTGTCCCCAGCTCAGCCTCCTGCTATCCCCAGTATGTCCCACTGCCCAGGGGGATGCATCATCACTGGCTTTCCGTGACAGCTGGAGGAAAAGCATTTCTACTCCTGCAACAAACACCACAAAACCTAACCATGCACGACCAGGACTGCGCCGTGCTAAAGTGAGAATGGCAACTGGCTCCAGAGAAACTGATTATTTCCTTTTACATCTGGACACACAAAGGAATGCTTTTATTGCCCCGTCAACCTAATGGCATGGTATGAGGTGCTTTCCAAGGCTGCTTAAATATTCGGTGTATTTAAATAAAGGATTAAATAAAGGATTAACAGCTCATGGAGTTGTATTAAGCACTCCAAAGCTGTGATTGTTCCTTGGATAATTGAACAGTTTGTCCATTGTGCTGCTTGGATGAGGGCTGACTCGGCTCACACCCCCCACTACCAGCCGACCCAAGCAGCTACCACAGCTCCTGGTGCCTGCAGAGAACCGTGGGGACCCCGCGCTGCACCGAAGCTGCTTTCTTAAAAAAAATAATGTACATTTCTAGTCCGTCAGAAGATATTTCATGTTAAGCGATCGATAGAGTGGAAAAACCACAGTCACTGAATTATTTTTTCCTGCTGTACCTTGTGGAAAATCCCTATTCCCTTCACAAACCTGAGGTCAGCTCTGCAGTTAAACAAGGGAAATGCTGGCACGGAGGAGGACTTGGGGGCTGCCCCTTCCTCCCAACAGAGGCAACGGGTCACAACACTCCTTTTAACACGTTCAGGCTTACTTTAACAAGTTGTAGTCTCCTGTTCTTTTGGCTTAGTGACATATTCAGCTGGTTTTACTTTTAGCAGTTGCAGCCCAACCCCATCCAAGGCATGGCGTCCCATAGGGGCCAGGACACCCTGGGCGTCCCTGGAGCTGCCACAAAGGCCAGCTTGGAAATGCACAGGGATGCACCTATTCCTGTGCATCAGTTCCCACTGGAGTATGTGGGAATACGCTTTTTCTTCCTGAACCCTAACTTCATCCACAAGCTACCAGCTGGATGGAGTAGCTACACAGTGAATTAAATATGGACTTTTATGATTTTCTCATTTTAAGACTCTGCTCTTTTAAATGTAGTTTCTCTAAATATCAAAATATTGATACACTCAGCCTGAAATTTTAATCCAGTAGCAAGTCATTTTTATTAAATGCATCCACAGACTCTACACACAGAATTACCATTAACTCTGTGACAAATGGATGTTAAAAATCAGTATTAATAAGGTGAAATTTGCTTCCTCGTCTCTGCCTCCTTCAGTGCACTGGAAGTGAGCAGTTTAAAAGGCTGAGTCTCTCTTCATGAGGCAGTAAAAAAGGTGCTTGCTATCTGTGTGATTACATTAAAGCTATTTACAGACCCGAAGAAACGAACACTAAACCAGCCTGTTGCCTACCCCGACACCCCGAGATACAGTACGTACTGTACATCATGGATGTTTGAACATGAGTAATCCAACAGCGTGTATTTTCCACGCTATCTTGCCCTGCTGAACGCTCAGTTGCAGAACAGTGCCAGCATTTCACAAACCTACATGGCATTTTGTTCATTATTTTACCCCATCTACAAGTTACCCCGTTTATTTCTCCATATCTCTCCCCACACCACGTCCCAGGGTGCATCCCAGACCTCAGCAAGATTGGTTTGGGTCTCGTGGCACCACCCAATACAATTAACACACTTAATTGCTTACTGCCCTTGATTTCAGGTGTTTCCTTGGAAACAGCTCTTTAACTGACACAGAGACATCCTCCAGAGGGAATGCAGGATTTAAGCCTGTTACCTCAAGCCAGTGCCCCTACAGCTCTGGGTAACACACATCCCTTGAAGGTTGCATCCATCTTCATAGGGGTCATACAGTGAATTCCTGGGAATTAACACCTGCAAGGGACACTGCAGAAGTCACCCTTAGTATTTCAAAATATTTAATTAGAATATGTCTCCAAATCCATCAGCCAGGATGGTAGTTTTTGGTGTGATTTCAGAAGTGTCCAGCATTACTATCCTTGACAAGCAGTTTCATCACCAGATTAACTAAACAGACAAGGAGGACGCAGGTCCCGACTACAAGGTCATGCCGGGAGGGTTTGTTAGAAAGGTTTCTGTTAAAAGCTCAAAAATCAAACAGCTTGAGAAGGCAGTGAGGAGGAAACCCTATTTCACAGTAATTATAAACTATTAGACAAGTAGTCCCAAGAAGATTGCTGAGCCACCCCATCAGCATTTCACTTCAATCCCTCCGTTTGCTGTTATAGGGAGTAATCTTTTGCGCTGTCATGAATCAGGTCTGGTGCTGGCTCAGAGCAGCTGCTGTGGGCAGGGGATGGGGTTCATCTCCAGAGATCCATTCCCACGAGTTGGATGTGGGACAGGCAGGCCAGGCAGCATCTTCCATTTAAAAAAAAAAAACAAAACCAAACAACACACCCAGCCTTTGCCTGTAGTGAAATGTATATTCACCGTCTTCCTGCAGCCACGTGAAATCAGGGACAGATCATTTGGCCACAGCAAAGAGCAAAGCAGGGGAAGCAGCATGCAGCAGGTGAGCTGAAACTTCCCATGGATCCCACAGCTGCCTGCATCTCCCACACTTCCCTGCAAGGGATCATTAGGGCTGGCCAAGATATAGCCCATAATGTTTGAGTATCAATTTAAATCATAGATTTAGAAAATCTGAGCTGGTTTACAGTGAGTTCCCTCTTGCTCATTAAAGCAAGCAGTCTCATTCCTCCATCCATAGGCGAAGCAAAGCATGTGCTGGGCTCATCCGCAGCCATGGGAAGGGATAGGCTGCTCAGAGGAGGAGCAGAGCCTGCACCTTTCCCATCGGGTTCACCAAGAAAAAAGAAAACCAAGAGTCCAGGGTCTATTTTCAGACTCCAGGAAGTCCATCTCAGAGAGGAGGGATGGATCAGTGTGCCCGATGTACACACAGCCAGGTGTCGGAGCAGAAAGCACATGGGAAAGCCTGGGAGCAAAGCCTCAGGCTGCTGAGTTGGGAAATACTTGTTACAGCAGCACAGGGCATGATACAGATGAGCTGTACTTGGAGCATCAGTGCTCCAGCCTGGATAGCTGCTAGGAAAACGAGTGGCAAGTCACCCAAAGCCCTTAACTTTAAAAAAGAAAGAAAAAAGGCAAATTTCTTTCCGTGCCACAGCAGGGAGGGATGTGGGACATGCTCCCGGGCTGTCCCATGGAGAGAGATGCTCATCACCTGCCTGGCTGAGCCCGTTCCTGGAGAGCCCCGCAGCCCCACACAGATACAACACACTCATCACCCTTCATGTTGCCTCTCCAAAGCCAAAGGGAACGAGAGTGACACTGTGGAAATGAGTCTGGTTTATCTCTGCGTGCAGCTGGAGACATCACAGCAGACATCAAGTGAGGGGGAAGGTCTGGGGGTGGCGTGGGAAGAGAGCGGCAGCTGATGAATTAGGGTTTATGCTTCTATTCCCCTCTATGGGGGAGACAATCTCTCCCCCATAGACACTTCTCTTCATTTACCAGTTCAGGGAAAAACACCACCCAGGAGCAAAAAAATTAGTTTCAAGTCAAATTGACATGAAAGGAGCCTGTAAATCTCTGAACATAGATGTACAAGTACAGGACCGCACACACACAAGCCTCCTCACCAGCTAATACCCATCTTCTCCACAAAATAGACACCTGCCAGGCTCTCCTGAGCTGTGAAAGATTTTCAAGGTGCTTGTTCCAACACTGAGTACCTGAACTTTGAAAGCCTGTTGCTAGCGAATTAACGCCGTGTGCCTCTGCGCTCTGCAAGGGACGAGCGTCGGGCACGAGAGTTTTCTTTTGCTCCGAGTTAATACAAGGGCAGGAGTTTGATGTTACAGGGAGGTGACGTGCTCGCAGACTCAGGCCCTGGCACTAAGCTGGGCTCTCCTACTAGTACAGCTGCCCAGAGACCAGCCCCAGTTTTAAGCTGTCCGCAGCAGAAAGGTTCATTCACAGCCAGCACAAACACAGCCACTAGTGCCAGTCCCCCCAGTAAGGGCCACTGCATCCAAACCCATGGATTTGAGCAATAAATTCATGTGGAAATACTTAGATCAGGCACACGAAGCCTTGGATCTATGAAAGCTTTGCAGAGTGCCTTCCCTTCTGAGCAGAAGGGCCTAAGGAACCCAAAACTGAACCTGGGGTTGTGAAAGGTAATCTTTATATCATTGTTCCCCCCCGTATCACAAAGCCACTGCTGACTAGCCACCAAGCAGAGCTTCAGTCTCGCCATGGGTAGGCTGAGCTATAGAGCTACACGGTCACCAGTAGATAGTTAGCACCCTGTGAATCAATAAAACAGATATTCAGGATTATCTTAAAGGTCTCTCAGACGTTTTTAAAAAGCCAACGGTGCCCGCAGCATCCAGACCCAGCCCTAGTGAAGGTATCGAGAGCAGACGCAGCCGGTGGAGTTGCCATCGTGGGTTGCTGATGGAGCAATGCTGCGATGGGACAACGCGAAGACAGGGGTTCTCCTTCACCCACACCAAGGGGAAGAACCTGAGCACCAGCAGAAGGGAAGCACTAAGCAGATGAAGCAGTTACAGGTGTGGTTCTTCAAAAAGCAAAACCCTCCATGTGTTAGAGAAACTAAACCCATGTCTCATATACACCCTACGTACAGTATTTTAAGTTAAACTTGTGATTTTTAAATGTTATGCTTCAGTATTTTAGTCATTTCATGCTGCTATAATGTTCACAGATCAAAAGCCACACAAGAATGCCTTTTTTCTTGCTGAGATGCACAGAAAGCTTCCTCTTGCCGGTGTGCTGACTCGGTGTTTATATGACAGCAATTGGAGTGAAGTTGATGCCAAGTACTTCTCATCTCAGGACCTCAAGCACGTATAAAATATTATTTGCACATTATAACCCTTCTTTGAAAGCAGATGTGTGTGTGTGTGGAGAGCAGAGTGGGAAAGAACAGCAAAGTCACAGATCCAGGTTGGCATCAGCATCACAGAGAGGTTAAGAGGTTTCCACAAGCCCTGATTTTCATACATCACTCACCATAAACTGCTTTTTCCATGTTACCTATAAGTGCCATTTAAACCCAGAGGGTGCAAGGCAGGGCCACAGGTATTGGGGAAACTCTCTATCCCTCCTGCAAATGCTGAGTTACATTTGTCCTTTGAAAACACCTCCCAGAGCTGTAGAAGAAACTCTTAAACCCTTCATACTGTACTAGGGGTCCCCCAGGCATGGCACAGGGCTCCGCACCCAGCTGGCTCCCACCCCAGTTCCCTCCCCCAGAACCACCCAGGATCAGGCACTGCCAAACTGGTGCAAAGCAAGAGGAGATACCTGCGAACACAAAGACCCTCTCCCGCCCCACTGCCCTCACTCCAATAAATACACCAATTAAACACCATCTATCATACCTTTCATTTCACGTTGTACTTTCAGGAGCAAGACCTCTTCTCCAGCATCACCCAGGAGAAGCAGCACTCTCAATCAGAGCTCAGAGCTCTGTTATATATATACAGGCTGCAACACCTCCTGCTTTCCCCCTTCCCTGAGGCTCTCCTCCAGCCCAGGGCGGGGAGAAGTGGTGCTGGGGCACCTTGGCCTGATGGCCAGGGGGTGGGAAGGGCTGATCCCCAGCACCTGGCTCTCTTTACCTCATTCACACCTCCGAAAGCCAGAGACCACTTCGTCCTAGTAAAATAAAAACTTTATCTCATTGCTTACACGTTTAAAAAGTGAATGGCTTTTTAAATGGCTTTCTGTACTGCTTGTTCTATGGTGTCACTGCCACGACCGCAGGAAAAGCAGCGTGATGGCAGTGTGCAGAAATATGGGCTTTTTAAATTTGTCCTTTATAAAAACCGCTTACCACACCCTATGAAATTAGATCAGAGCTTTGCTACATCATCCTATGATTTAAGGTACTGGGGGAGAGGGGCTTCAAATATTAAAATATTGATTGTGTATTGTCAGATTGTACTGTATATTTATAACTCTAAGTAGATAATGCTAAATTTTTTTTAAAAAAGTTGATTAATATTGGCAGATATCTTGCCTTAAATAGAATTAACTCCTTCTCCAAAATCAGTTTCACTCTTGGACCACCACAAACACCTGAACCAAGGTAGCAGCATACCCTTAAAACAGAAAGCTGCTCTGCTTCGTGTTCAGTCCCTCTCGGAGGACAAGCTGGGAGCATCACGTTCGGGTACCAGTTTTCATTCCCAGGGATCCTTCTTGCATTTGTACACCGCACGCTTGAGGTTTGCGTGGAAAGGAAACACATAGGAGCGCAAACAGGGAAATAATGAATCCTTATGCACAAAGGTATAACCTGGTACTGAAATTAAGATAAATCACACTGCTGTAAGTTTTTGGTGAAAAGCAATGCTGAGAGAAGCATCATTTTAGGGAAAGCGGCCTCGGAGGTTATCTGGCAGCGGGGGCATTGCAGAGTGCCGTCTGTGAACAGCTGTGACACACATCTGCTTGCAATAGGTGATACCACGAGTGACACGCTGCTACAGGGCAGGATATTATCTCTGGGTAAAGACAGCGTCTGCGCCTGAGAGGTCCCAGCGGCTGTAGTAAATGACCTGCCCTAGGTGGCTGATGGCACTTCCAAAGGGATGGAGACTGTGGCTGAGACAGCCCTACGCCACCAGCTCCTTGGAAAACATTTCTGCCTTTTCAGTTGAGGCTTTTGGCTGGAAACCTGAGTCTTCCTCTGCTTTTTCTATCTGGATTTAAAAACAATAATTCATTAACACGCCTGGCTCTTGGTGCTGTCCAGCGTCATTAAAAGCACAAAGTCCCTTTCCCAGAACACAATGGCAGGCGGGAGGTGGTTGTCCTCCCTAAGTTGCTCAGCTCTGTATTTTCAGCCAAGTTTTTGCTGAATCACAGCACGGTTTGGGTTGGAAGGGACCTTAAAGCCCACCCAGTGCCACCCCCTGCCACGGGCAGGGACACCTTCCATAGCCCAGGTTGCTCCCAGCCTCATCCAGCCTGGCCTTGGGCACTCCCAGGGATGGGACACCCACAGCTTCTCTGGGAACCTGTCCCAGTGCTCCCCACCCTCTGCGGGAAGGATTCCTTCCTGATGTCCAACCCAAATCTCCCTGCTTTCAATGTAAAGCTATTTAAGAAACTCCAGTTCCCCTCTGAGCTGCACTGCCCATTTTCTGCACCCATTTGCCCCGACCTCAGCAATTTGGACACAGTCCCTGGCACAGGAGCTGATCGATAGCTGCCGAGCCTGAGCGGGCCATAGTGATGCCCACACCTAGCAATCATGCAGTTTAAAGTAATTGACTCTTTTGACCCCAAAAAATACAGTTTTCTCCTCCTTAATTCTCACATCTGCATTTCTGCATTTCAGCTTATTCAACTCTGTAATTAGCCAAAGGTTTTCCTGTTTGAGCTTGAGGAAATTGGCTTAATTTAAAATAATTTTGTAGTGCCTATTTTCAGCTCCCTTTCAGAAATAATTTTATTTCAAATGTGGTTGAAGTCTTCCCATTTTAATTAAAATATCGTTTGCAAACTCTTCCTTACAGGCCTTGCACCTGGAGGAGCAGCACCGCTGTGCACGTTGCAAGATCTTCAAAAGCCATGTTTTGAGGAAGAAATGGTTTAAATGCCTTTGCTGACAGAGAGCCGGGCACAGAGAGGGCACAGAAAGCTGGTGGCACTCCAGGATAATACGCACTTCCCACAGGTTTCACACAGAAAAGCACTTTGGTAACATGAAGACGTATTTCTTCGTGTCACGTCCATATCCAATTTTTACAGCTGTCTCCTTCTTTCCCACTAATTAACTCCATCCCAGTGGGCAGCCAAATTACATACCAAGATAGACTGCTGAGCCTCTTGGCTTTATTCAGTGAAAAATAAGTCCATATATTAATTGCAATCTTTTGGGAACAAATTATCCTTTGCAGCACATCTGGCCAGGGGCTGTGGCAGCCCTGTCAAGCAGCGCCTGCAGACGTGAAGGAGCTAATAATCCTCACAGCAAAACCAGAGCGAGCACAGCGAGACAAACCACGGCTTCTGCACGGCTGGGATGCCTCCAGCAGCTCTGCGGTCCGGCAGCGGGGCAGGAGGGGCGGCCGAACGTGAGGCCCGGCGCTGGGAGAGCAGCAGGAGGGCAGAAGCCATGTCTCCGCTGCCCTTCCTGAAGGCCAGCCCAAAGCTGGAGCTGGCAGCGGTGCCGCCAGCCTCCCTGAGCCCCAATCCTGGGCTCTGGCTGTTTTGGGGAGCGCTCCTGAGGAGCACGCATCCCTCAGGGGTTGCACCCCGGTGAAGCACCTCAGGAGCGCACAGCAGCCACGCTGGCATGCCTGCACGCTCCGGATTTTAGACTCTATAAAATAGATCCGCCATCCTTTATCCCGGTGTCCACTGGGTGCGTGTGGGAATAGCCCAAAGCTGCATCAGGGGAGGTTCAGACTGGACGCGAGGAAGTGTTTCTCGACCGAGAGAGTGGCCAAACCCTGGCAGAGGCTTCCTGGAGAGGTGGTGGATGCCCCAAGCCTGTCAGTGATTAAGAGGCGCTTGGACAATGCCCTTAACAACGTGCTTTAACTGCTGGTCAGCCCTGAAGCGGTCAGGCGGTTGGACCAGCTGACCACTGCAGGTCCCCTCCAACTGATAAAGCCCCATTCTCCATTCTACATCAGCCTGACGTCAGCGCACCTCCGTTTTCCCTCAGCAGTCCTATAATCCTCACTGCGAACCGAACCAAACTCTGCAAATTTATGGGATTGTTTTCCGAGCTTTCATTACCGGTTATTGCTCCTTTTATAACAAAAGGGAGGAGAACGGGGTGGTGAATATTTATCCTTCAAAGCCCAGAGGAGCCTGTTGTGAGACATTAGCTCTGCTGGCGGCATGGGTTCTCAGCTGGAGCCTGGGATGGAAGAGCTGCTCTTAGAAGCCTTCCTTAAAATTAAGGAAAAAACCCTAAAAAGCACCTGTCTGTTCTCTTCATTAAGCTCGCCTGATGAAGGCCTCGGGGGAGCTGATCAACATGAATATTTTTCCACATCTAAGTAGAATAAATATGCTTAAAATCAGTCACCAAATGGGAGTGTATTTATAGCTAATTACCAGTGGAATAGACCCGGAACGGAGCAGTGTGTTTCCTACATCCGTTGACTGGCATGTTTTATAAATACACAATTTCTCACTTCCTCGGGTAAAGTAGTTTAAAAGACTGAATCTTGTTTTCATTGCCTTGATCAAAATAGAACAAATTAAGATAATAAGCAAAATGAAAATGTTGGAGGAAAGAAAAAAAACACCAAAAAAGATCACGAAAAAAATCAAACCTGCAGTTTTCTACAATTTCCCTGAGGAGATCCCCGAGCGTTTATTAGGAACTGTCATTCCCGGGGCGAGTCGCGCTGGTTGTGAGCGAGCTGCAGGCAGGCACCTGCCCATCTTCCTCCCCGGCTGCTGATGCTCTCTGCAGGACCAAAAGCAACTCACTCCTAAGTACTGCATGTCACGCTGCTTATCACCATCATCACCCCTCAGCCACGCTAGTGCCCCATAAGCCTGCTACGACGTGGCAGAACAGGGCTGGGTGCCTCGGTGTCCCCCCATGGTCCCTCCACGGTCCCCAGGCAGCCACCTCTCCTCCGCTGACCCTCCTGGCACAGCCAGCCCCTCCACCAACGTCCGCCCCACGCAGCAGTGCCCCTGCTTCCCTCATCGCTTCCCTGCACTGCCTCTCCAAAGAGCCATCGGAGCAAATCTCCAAAGCTGGAGACGAGACGTGCGGGAGCCTCCTTGGGAGGGTCCCTGCGCTGCCCACCCTAGGAGATGGGCAAGGGTACTCGCTCCCGAGCTCAGAAAAGCTTGCTCTGTCTGGGAGCAGGGGATAGGAGGGATGTGAATGCCCACAGCTGCGGAGGTGCCTGGGTAGCCCTTTGGGATCACACTCGGAGGGTTCCTCGGTATTATCCCTGCAAGGCAGGATGCACACCTACATTATGCAGGGATAGGAATTCCCTGGTTTACTTTGTTTTTCCTATTAAACTGCCTTTATCTCAACTCACGAATTTTCTCCCTTTTACTCTTCCGATTCTCTCCATCTCACTGGGGGAGTGAGCAAGCAGCTGTGTGGTGCTTAGTTGCTGACTGGAGTTAAACCATGACAAGAGGCACCTGAATTTGGCCTCTTTGGGGTTTTCTCCTGTATTAGCTCTGAGCCTTATACAGCACCCTGTTCAGCTAGTGCCAGGAGTCTGAACCCCAATGGGGGTGAGCTTTGCAGTAACTCAGTAAGTCTTAGGGAGGTGCTCCCGTGATTTTACCCATCACATTTCTGCCCTTGTACAGGGGAAGCAGCTGGACACAGGGCTGCACAGAGTGATCCTGTCTGTGCCCATGCCTGTGCCCATGCCCATGCCTATGTCCATGTCTGTGTCAGTGCCCATGCCCATGTCTGGCTGTGTCCGTGTTGGTGCCCATGTCTGTGTCCATGGCCAACTGTGTCCATGCCCATGTCCGTGTCAGTGCCTGTGTCTGTGCCCATGGCTGTATCTGTGTTAGTGTCCATGCCTGCGCCCGTGCTTGTGTCCATGCCCATACTCATGTCTGTGCCCATATCCACATTCGTGTCTGTGCCCATGTCTGTGCCCATGTCTGTATCTGGGTTAGTGCCCATGCCCATCCCTGGACCCAGACCCATGCTGTGTTGATGCTGGTGCCCATGTCCGTGTTGGTGCCTGTGTCTGCACTTGTGTCTGTGCCCATGACCGTGCCCATATGTCTGTGCCCATCTCTGTGCCCGTGTCTGTGCCCATATCCATGTCTGTGCCCATGTCCGTGCCTGTGCCGGTGTCCATGTCTGTGCCCGTGTCTGTATCCGTTCTGGAGCCGATGCTTGTGCCCGTGCCTCTGTCCATCCCCATGTCCAGTGCCCGTGCCCATACCCACGTCTATGCCTGTGTCCACGTCCATCCCCGTGTCCATCCCCGTGTCCATCCCCGTGCCTGTATCCGTTCTGGAGCCGATGCTTGTGTCCATGCCCGTGCCCGTGCCCGTGCCCGTGCCCGTGTCTGCATCCATCCTGGTGCCGGTGCTTGTGCCCGTGCCCGTCCCCGTGCCGGTGTCCGGGTGCCGGTGACCCCGTCCCGGTGCCGGTCCCGCCGCACCGCCCGCCCTCACTAGGTGTCACTGCGCGACCTGCAATGGGGCTCCGCTTCCCGCCCGGGACGCGCCGCGCTACGAAGCCGCCGCTGACCGCCCCGGGACGGGCGCTGCCGGGCGGGGATCGGCGCACGGGTCCCGGGGGCGCGTCCCCAGCTGGGTGTCAGGGGGAGTGTGTCCCCCGGGCACTGCTCTGGCTGTGGCCAGGCCACAGCGGGGGCGGGCAGCGTCCGTCCTGGCCTCGCTAACGCGGTCCCGGCGCCCGGCGGGTCGCTCCTCCGGGGCGGGATTTCAGCTGGACCCCCGCGGGACACGGGGCCAGAATGTCCCTCACCGCCGCAAGACTCTTCAGATCTGCTCCTGGAAGCCAGCTGCTGCCTACTCAACGGATCCAAAACACTCATCCCCATCCCATGCCGTTCCCAACCCCTGCCATCCCCATCCCATGCCATCCCTGTCCCATGCCATCCCCATCCCATGTCATTCCATTCCATTCCCATCCCATCCTCATCCCCAACCCAAATCACTCACAAGGCTGGGGGCTGACCCACAGGTGAGCTCAGGCTGCCCCCCCCACACACACAGCCCTGCTCCCCCCAAACCTGCTCTGCACCAAGAAGGTGTAACGGCCCCGTGGGAGATCAGCCAGGCTCTGCACGGCTGGAGTCGCTCCAGATCCCTGGCTCTGGGCACAAGGGGCACAGGGCGGTGATGCCCTCCCTGGGCACCAGAACAGGGAGGAGGAGGGCAGAAACCCTGCCCAGGGGATGGATTCTCCCAGGATGCCACATGTACCACGCAAATTACACCCAGGAGACTGGACTCCACTGCCTCTCCCTGAGCTTCCTCTTCTCCAGGCTGAACCCCCCCAGCCCCCTCAGCCGCTCCTCACAGGAATTGTGCTCCAGCCCCTTCCCCAGCTCCGTTCCCTTCTCTGCACACGCTCCAGCCCCTCAGGGTCTGTCTCGCAGTGAGGGGCCCAAACTGACCCCAGGAATCGAGGTGCAGCCTCAGCAGTGCCCAGCACAGGGGGACCATCCCTTCCATAGTATCTGTTTGTTCCCTGCTAAGATAGTTTGTGCTTTTTTCTCCAGTCTTTTCCTCAGTGTTTTTTTCCACATCAAAACGTTGCAAACACGAACGTTCTGTTCCATCCCGTAGCTCCACAAAACACTCTTTTAAGCACCTCCTATTCTTGGTGTCTTCTTGCCTCCAGTTATCTACAAACCTGGAGAAGAGCGATCCCTTCCCTACGCCTTTGCATTCAAGCTCCCTGCATCCACCCTGCGCCGCCGGCAATCTGTATCCCCAGGGCTGCTCGCAACTTTTTTCACTGGGCAAGGTGAAACCCCGTCACTCCTCAAAGATAAAAAGAAAGAAAAACAACGGCAGGGACTGTAAGAGGTTAAATTGCACATCTCACCGTTGTTCTGCTGTTAAATTACAGTGGGGAGGTATGAAAAACACAGTTTTGCCTGCTCAGACCGAGGTTTGCTCTTTATATCGCTTCCTTACCACAGAAAACTTGCAAAGATGAAATCTCAGCGTTAAAAGGCCTCACGTACGTGGACAGAGATTGTATTCTCCACATGGATCAGCTCTCCTTACTCTGCCCCACTAGCTTTTCAGAGCTGGAGGCGTTCGCAGGACATTCCCAGCATAACCTGGGGATGGGAACTATTTTCCACACCGGTGCCCCGAGGTTCCAAGAGCAGGTAAACGGAGGGGGCAGACCCCAACCCGCACCCCACTGCTGCCACGCAGCAGGTGGGGAAGGGAGACGAGCCCCGCACCACGAAGAGGAGTCATGTGGAGTTTGGACAACACTTCCAGCATTTTCCTCCAGCTAAACTAACTGCCAGCACTCCCACTGCTAATTAGAATTAATACTATCTCCTTCCTCCAACAGAAAAAACAAAATGTTCCCGGCGTGTCCCATCTGATAAGGCAGCGAAGCTCAGCCAGCGCGGCCTCGTAGGTGGGCTGCTTTCAGCAGACCGTTCCAGCTCTGCAGGGAGGGGACCCTGCATGGGGACCACTGCCCCCAGATCCCAGTACCAACGGCATGGGGTGCGGGGCATGAGTAATGGGTTACATCTGGGCTCTGGGTGATTCTGTCAGTTCATAAACAGCCACCACACTAAGACGAATTAGCTGCGGGGGATTCGGAAAACACCATTTCTCCATGCCTGGCCTCAACCTCCCGGCTCATTTATTCCCGTGAGGACCAGCCCTGGACAGTGTAAGGTGCCGTGTGGCCATCGCGCCCCACCCCGCCACAGGCAGCGTGTGCTGGCAGCCCCGGCACGCAGATCGCTCCGGCTGTTTGTGATCGTTAAATCTCTGTTCAAGCAAAGCGAGGGCAGGGTTAGCCCCGGCAGCAGCCGCCTGCCGCTGGCACCATCCGCATCCTCCGCGCGGCAAGGTCCCAAGTCATCGTTCTGCCGGCGGCACAGGAGGGACCATCTTGCCCATCATCACGCCGTGGCCGGAGGCACGGGCAGACGCGCATCCAAACCGTGGCACCGGCTGTGGGCAGCTGCTGCCGCCCTCCACTTATCCCCCAAAACCTCCAAACGGCAGGTGGGGAAAGCAGCCAGGGCTGGGCCCTCCCCGAACCGAGGGGCATGACCCCGGCCATCCCCAGGCACTGGGTGCCTGTGGGGATGCAGCTGTGGTCTCTGGGGTGCTCAGGGGCATCCCCAGGGCTGGGGATGTTGGGGAAGATGACAAGCGGGCAGAGGGGTGCGCCCCCCGTGTCCCCCGCATGCCTGCGGCAATGTGTAGCCCCTGAGTGTCGCCAGCTGGCCACCGCTCCCGTGGGCACCTCTCCCGGGCACCGTGGCCTCCGGCAGCACTCGGAGCACGGCTCCGAAAACGCGTGGAGCTGCACAGTGGCTGAACCATCGATGGAAACGGAGCTGGGGAGGGGTTTTGGGGAGGGTGAGGGTCAACCACTTGAGCCCCCAGCCCCCAAAAGGGCTGGTCGGGAGGGTGAGGGTCAATAACCTGAGCCCCCAGACCCTGAAAGGGCTGGTTGGGCTCTTTTTACAGCCCCGGGGACGGGCACCACGCTCCTTCACTGCAGAAACCCCCTCCTCCAAACCATGCTTCCCAAAATCCCACTCCCCAGATCTCACTCCCTGGAAACCCACTCCCCGGAAACCCACTCCCCGGAACTTGCTCCCTTCAAAACCCACTTGGAAAAATCTGCTCCTCCTGAATCTGACCTTCGAAAGCCTGTTTTCCCCAAAAACACTCCCCGAACCCCACTCCCTAGAAATCCACCCCCTTAAAAAAGCCCACCCCTGAGAAGCACTAGCCCACACCCAAAGGCAAGGATCCTGCCCCCTCCCCAACCCCCTCCGCAGAACCCTCCGAACTGCTCCCTTCCGAACCCGCTCCCAACCCCCCCCCCCCCCCCACCCCCGCAACATCCTCCTCGCCCCAAACCCCTTCTCCCCATCCCGCTTCCCAGAAACTCCCCCCCGCCCCTTGCTCGCCCCCCTCCCCACTCCCAAACCCCCAAGCGCCCTCCCCGGCCCCTCCCCAGCGCCGCCCCCGGCCCCCCGCTCCCCGGCCGGGCGCGGCGGGGCGGGGCGGAGCGGAGCAGCAGGCGGAGCGGGGCAGCGGCGGGGAGCGCGGAGCCTCCGCCGGCGCGGAGCGGCGCGGAGCAGCGCGGAGCGGCTGGGCAGGGCTCGGCACGGCCCCGGTCCGCCTGCATGCGGCCGGCGGCGGGGCGGGATGAACGGCTCCTCGGCGGCGGCGGGCGGCGGCGGGACGGCGGCGGCGGGGCTGCTGGCGGGAGCCGGGAGCGCGGCGCTGGAGCTGGAGCGGGCGCTGCGCTGCTGCACCGCCGCCTCCGTGGTGACCGACGGCGGGGCGGCGGCGGCGGCGGCGGCGGCGGACGAGCGGAGCCTGTACATCATGCGGGTGGTGCAGATCGCCGTCATGTGCGTCCTCGCCCTCACCGTCGTGTTCGGCATCTTTTTCCTGGGCTGCAACCTCCTCATCAAGTCCGAGGGGATGATTAACTTTCTGGTCAAGGACCGGCGGCCGTCCAAGGAGGTGGAGGCGGTGGTGGTAGGGCCCTACTGACCGCCGGCGGCTCCGCGCCCGCCCCGACGGGCCCGGCGCCGGGGGATGCCGAGTTGTGCCGGCCGCTCCCCGCGCCGGCCGCGCAGCGGCCCTTCCTCCTTCAGACTGGTTGGGTTTCTTCTTTTGTTCGTTTTCTCCTTAAAAAAACAAACAACCAAACACAACAGCAAACGAACCCCGAGACCCCGGAGGCCGGTGAGACGAGCGGGAGCCGCCCGACGTGCGCGGCCGCCCCCCCGGAGCCGCCCGTCCCGTCCCGACCCGCGGGGTGCCGAAGTAAAACGTGCTCTGATGGCAACAGGTCTGGGGTTTCTTCTTTTCCTTCGCGGTAACAATAAACGCCTCCGTCTGGGGGTCCCGGGGTCCCGCCGGTGGGTCCGCGGAGGGGAGCGGGGAGGCGCGGGGGGGCCCAAGCCAAGGAGCTCAGGGCGAAACAACGGCCCCGCGGCCCCTCCTGGCAGGTTTTGACCCCCCAGTTGCCCTAAAACTGGCGGTTTAGGCTGATTTTCGAGCCCCGCTCCCACCCCGGCGGCGAGCACGGTACCCTCTCGGCTGTGCGCACCGGCGATGCGCCCGGGGGACGCGCAGGGACCCCCTCATCCTGCCCCCGCTATGCCCCGGTTGTACCCCCCTTCTGCCCGGGTTTGCTTCTAGGAAACCACCATACCTAACTTTTTATTAACCCCACTGAAATCCTCGCCAACAGGTGACTTCTTACCGTCACGTTTAGGGGAGGGAGGAACCGGTGCTTGCGCAGGGTTTTATTTTGGTTTTCTTCCTCCGTTTCCTCTATCGGGGTAACGGAGCATCCTTCCTTCTGTGAGAGGTTTGCGTAGCTGTTTATCATATCCCCGGGGGTTGCGCTGGTTGGTAGTGATAAATCAATGTATCTCCATTTGCTGGAGGAGGAGCGGAACCGGCTTAAACGCTTGCCGGGGAGCACAGCAGCGGGACGGGGGCAACAAAGCTGAAGCAAGCTGCCTGTGAGAAAGTATCCCTCGTGACGCCCAAAATCCTGCAGTAAGACTGGTAATTGTCACCATTTTTAATGCTGATGACAATCAGGAAGTTTTCCAGAGCAGCCTGCAGGCTGCTTGGTTTTCCCGCAGTTTATCTTGAGCTGGCGTGAGGCGGCCGAGCTACCGCATCATTACAGGCGTCTTGGGGAGACGTTAGCTGAAGTTTCCATTTTTGATAGACGAGGTGAAACTCCGCATTTCTAAGACGCACCTGAGCTAGAAGGGGATGAAATAAAGCTGGAGTCTGAGACAACCGCTTGACCGCAGATAAACTTTTGGTAGAAAATGAGACAAAACAGAGTATCTCAATGCAGTCCGGTTCCCTCAGACGAGCAGAAATCTCAGCCGTGTACTCACCCATTTGCAGCTGCGTTTAAGGGCAAGACAAAGAACAGATCCGCCTGTTCTCTGGGCAACAAATACGCTATGGACTTTGTCATTACCTCAAAATAAATGTTACTAAGCCATCTATCAGCTGAAACGTGGGTGAGAAATTTAACCGAAACTCTCCTCTCCTTCCCCTACCCCTTAGTGCTGTAGAAACACTAGATAAAGCCGAATTTTAAGATGATACAATAAGAGGGAAAACTCCTAATGTAGATGTTTCAGCCATTACAAAGCGTTGCCAACTTTCTAATTTGCATCGCGCCGTGGTGTTGCAGACAACACGATCGCTCCTGTAATCCGACTTGCACGGAGTGCACCGCAGGCTTGAGCGTTTTTTGAGAGCTGGATTCATTAGGCATTCTTTATTGATTACAGCGAACACTGGAAGTATCATACATTTTGATTAACCTCTGCCAGAAGCCGCAGCTTTTTCCAACGCCGTAAATCTGAGGCAGGACAAAGTCCTGGTTCTGTGATTGATAGAATTACAGAATTTTCGACCTCAGCCCAAGAGCACGCACAGCCTCGCCTAAGAACCCCTTACAAGGTGAGAGCCCCTGCCCTAATAAAGTGTTTGTGCACTGCTCCCTGCAAGAATCCCTCATTTTAGGCAGGGAACAGTTGGGAGAAGGGTTTTTCCTTATGGGTGATGCAGAGATGCTCAAGCATGTCCAGTCCATCAGCTTTACTTAGGTCTCTCCCTCTCTCCATCATGGGGACTTTGGGACTTGGCACAGAGGATAGAAGGAGACCTGGGATAGTTATAATCCATCGGTGAGCAGGAGGATGAGAGAACAGGGAAGCAGCACCTCTTGGACACCAACAAGGGCTCAAGCATCCACCCACCACGCTGTATGGTGAGGACAGAGCAGCTCGCTTCCACTTGCGCCGGGTGCAGTGCTTGGGCAGGTATCTCCTACCCGGCCCCCACGGACACCCTTGTGCTCTATAAAGCCGGGTCTTCCTGCCAGGAGCACACCCTTGTCCCTTCCAGACAGGGGTGTAAAGTCACCACCTGTCTGTCAGAGGGGTGGGAAACTCACGGTGAACATAGCTTTGGCGGATCACTGCAGGCATCGTTTCAGGGATGCAGTGCTGAGGTGTCTGGAAACAGGTGTATTTGGGATACAACGGGTGCCCAAAGGAGGATTCCACCTCCTTGTAGCTGGCTTGAAAATAGTACAAACAGCCAACCTGCTCCTTTGTACTCGTTCCTTGTTTGTTCATCTGAAACGTAGAGTACATTCAATTTTACCACTAAAAACCTGAAGGGCCTTTTGTTGATGTGTATTCCCATTTCTCCATAATGTTTCCATCCATGAAATTCCTGGAGGAGCAGGAGACTAGGAGAGTGACGTGGTAGACCTGACCAGCTCTCAGTCGTTGCTCTCAGACAGGGGACATTTCCAGTTTGTGAGGAAACCCTGGCCCTTGCCCTGCTCAATGACTGCGGGGGGGGTTGGACTTTACAGCAGGACCTCTCCCTGCAGCCTCTCAAGGGCTGTTTTGGAGAGAACGATGCCCAAAATGTCCAAACAGCCCTAAACCAGACCAAGTCCCTAATACACACTATTCATGATTCTTCTTGAGTACCACAACAAAAAAAGCCTAAATCTCGCTTTTCTTAAGTCAAGGTTGAAGCAGTCTCAACCTTAGGCAGTCCACATACCTAATTACCATCTGCAGAGTGGTAACATAGTCGTTCTCGCCTTGAATTAAAACAGCGGTGCCCACGCAGGCGGGCTTCAGGCCACCGTGCCGCAGGCAGACCTCGGCCCTCGTGCTCAGCCTCGGCTTCGAGCGTGCAAAACACCGGAGCCAGAGCTCTCCTGGCCATAAATACCCATCCAAAGCTCGTCCCCAGCAGACCTCCACAGCCTGCCAAATGGCACTGGAGTTCTTGCTGCCTCTCAGCCCGTCTTGTCTTTCCAGTTAGCCAGGAAGACGGGCTTGGGAACATGAGATAATAGAGTTCACCCTTTCAGCTCAAAACGCACGCTAATCCGCTGGGATAAAAATCAAGAGGCATCTTAGTCCCTTCCCAAACGCCCACTGAAGTGGTTGGTTCGATATTTTAAATGGGATTCACTTATTAAAAACACTCCAGCGACTGCAGTTGCTTTTAGATAACCCTGCGAAGGTACTCGGGCTAAATTTGTCTGCATGGCTGTACAATTTTAATTGTATGCTTTCCACATCGTTTTGGTAATAATCATCAACCTCTGCCTGGAGTAGGAGGAGAAGGTGCACTTCAGCAGCTCAGCTGTATGCAGGTGCGGGGCTTTATTCCAACTTCACATTCAGGCAAAATTCGTATCGATTTTTGAAGCAGTTTAGCTTTAATAAGGCAAATGAGATCCCGCTGTTCATTTGCAGTTGAAAAAACTAAGAATTCCGCGTCGGTGACAGGCACAGGGCGCACTGCGGCTGTGTGGTTTGCCTTCCTATTTATTTCAGTTTGAAGCAGCCATCGCACGACCCTGGAAACGTGTTTCCTATACCCTCTCCACGTTCACATTCAGCCGGGCACCCCGCTTTAGCACGCAGCCCTAGCTGCCTTTGAGCCCACGTGAATTACCCGTAAAGGATGAGCCGTTGAGAGCGCTCCTGTTTCTCAGCAGCACGAACGGATTATGCCCTTGCCGTTGATTCCAGCAAACCGTGCCCAGGGCTGTCAGACTGGTGTAGCTGAAGGAGCCCTGAGGGACATCAAGTCTTTCAGTTCTTCCAGTGTCCTCGCCATAATTAAGGTTTAAACTTGCTGTCCAAAGATCTAATTTTTGGCTGGGTCCCCACTAGCAAGGGAGAGCTGTTGCCCATCGCCCTTGCTGGTGTGCCCGGGGACCAGCAGCCAGCTTTTCTTCGGGACAATTCAGCCAGTTGTGCTGCTCCCCATCTCCGCTGCAAGTTACCGGCACAGAATACAGGTTTCTGTGTTGAAAAAGGGAGAAAAACGGAGAGAGGAGGCAGAAAGCAGTGGGGAGTGTACAAAACACAGGGATAAAGCGCCATGGATGGCACTGAGGGGCAACAACCTTCATCCTTCTGCAAGAGGGTGACCCACCCGAGGGCTGCAGACCCTCACTGCCGCCCGGGCTCAGCGGGGATGCTGGTGGTCCTGGCTCCGCACCTCCAGCCTCTCCCGGGGGGGTGTCCCAAGGCACCAGCCCCCAGGGCAGCGTCCTCCAAGGCGCAGCATGGCCAGAGCTGCCCCACCACCCCCTGCAGACAGCCTGAGCTGGGAAACGTGTTTTACGCACGCAGGATGGCTGTGTCCCAGAACTATTTGTTAAGTTAAGAGCACCTGTTTGCATTAAGGTTTTGTTTTTCTCTTGTTCCAAAGCAGCAGGCGTGCTCAAATGCAGAATTTTTACAGCACCACCTTCTCCCTCCCCTCCTTCACTGAATTTATTAAACCCAGAGCGAGTGATACTGGTGACCATACGAGTCGTCCTCTCTGTAATATATTTGTAGGGAGCTGCTTTCTTTTATGGGCCACCTTTATTTTTTAATGCCAAACATTAGGATTGTTTTTATCGCTGGGGACCCGGCACATTCGCTGAAGGAAGAAACCGAAGGAAGCCTGAGCTCTTCAGGACTAAGTGTATCCATCAACTTGGCCACCGGCATCTTGGGACCTCTTCTGCAGTTATAGAACGTATTTTTAGCACATGGAAAAACAGTGTCATGAGCACATGATATGAAAAATACACAAAGCAATATATCACTTTTATGTCCTTTGTTCTATCATAATCAGGTTGGGTTTTTGTTTTTTTTTTTCACTCCCACTAGGTTCTATTTTGGAAGTGTCTCCAGGGAGGACAGGCTGTAGGAACGTAATGGCCCATCAAACCCACGGCGGCCGTAGCAAAGCCAGCCACCGTGTTGGAGGAGACGGAGTGACACGACACCGGGACGAAGGAGACGGAGTGGAGGCGAAGGAGGAGGTGCTGGTGGGATCTGGGGAGGGCGGAGGGGTTGCTGCCCTGGGTCTGGCCTTGGTGACAGCATGCAGCACCGTGCTGTCCCTTCCGTTACTGCCACCTCCTCACTGCAAATTCTCTTTCTTTTATTTTAGCTACTTTATTTTCCTGTGTGCCACAGCAAACAAGAAAACAGAGACGCCCTTTTGAGCTGATACCTCACGTGGGCTTAAAAGAAGGAGCAGCCTGCTTACACCAAGAGATAATACGATGGGGACATGAGAGCAGAAGGGATGACTTTGCCCTCACTACCTTGCTGGGAAAGCCAAGTCCGAGTTCTTCCCCAGCTCCGGGAGCTGACTTGATGAGCACAAGGGTTCACCCACGGATACTGAGCTTCCAGGACAGTGAGGGATGGGTTTGCAGTGTGAAAAATGTAAATGTGCTTACACATAAAATCTCACTTTTTTGCTTTACTTGTGAATGTACCATGAAATAAATAAGGAATTTGTAGTCCCCACTCAGGTTTCTTCCCTGGTGGTTTGTAAATCCCACTCAGATACCACCGGCAAACGAGGGGAAGAGCAACAAAAATCACCAGGTATCCAGAAAAACTTGTGAAGAAACAAACAGACATCCAAAAAATACACAGTCTTAGACAAAGAAATAGAAACAAGGGTGCAGAATGTGTGATTACACATCCAGAAAACAACCTGATGGGGCAGCAACTATTTTGGAGATGAGGTCTGTCCAGAAGAGAAGGGCTGGAAGAGGCCAGAAGGGAATAGGGCGATTCTGCTGGTTTGTAGGAAAGTCTTGAAAATGAGAGAGGTTAGGCTGTAGCACAATCCCTACAGGGAAGATAGAAAAACAATTTCATTTATAACTTCTACTCTAAACTTGAGAATATATTCCCTATAGGATATTGCTGCATTCAGCTGAAGCTGGACCTGGTTCTCTAACACTACCTCTCCATCGCTGATGGAATTCCCTGGAATTCGCTGTGTATCACTGAAGCTACAGGAACAAAGAGTGCCAATCTTGCTGTAAATATTAATTACACAAGAGAACTACTCGAAAGCTATCAAGCAAAGGGAAGAAGCTGAATTACACTCAACAATTTCAGGTAGCGGAGAAAAAAAAGCACTTTTCTTTGACTCCCTGGCAGAACACCACTGGCTGTTTGACAGCAAGGGAGACATTTCAAGTCCTGTTACCTGTTAGGGCACTTGTGTGTGTGTAATGGAACTGCCACTCAAAGCTTTCAAAACATGTATTCAGTGTTTCACAAATCCATGCAGACTTTCATTAGAATTCCTACATGGTTAATGAAAGCGACGTCTCCCTTTGCCAAATATGAATTTAGAGCTGCTGGAGCACGTGTTTGAGATGGAGGAGATCACTGGGGATATTTGGAACACTTCCTCCCAGATGAACCTATGTTGCTAAATATATAAACCACATATAAACCCACCCCCCGTTTCACACCGTTACAAGGGGCAGATTGGGCTGACGCTCACTCATTTGCAGACAAATGCCCCATAGTCTAACGAACCTCCCTCCCCGTCCACTTGTACCAACATTAATCCCACCACCAAATACTCCCTAATTCCAGCCCTCTGATTTTCACTGGGGCAAACCTCCTTGCCATTCCTGTGCCACGTTAGAAGCGAGGAAACCACGCGGTATCTGAAGTAATTTTGTTCTTTGCATGCTCCGTGTACTTGCTATCACTTTTCCTCCGTTTCAAATGGTACACCGTGACCATTTTTATACATAAATAACATCTTGAACTCGAACAAAGCGCATCCACAGGATATTCTTTAAGCGAGAAATGAATTACCTCAGAAAAAAATACGGCGTTATTGGAAAATGGAGCACAGCAGGTATTAGCTAATGATGCCTCACATTTGTCACACCTTGGTCGGAAAATGAAAATACGTACATTAATTAAAAGCAAGCTTTAGGGAAAATATTATTAACCGGTGCTATAATGAAACCTAAAGGCTTCCAGGGAGATCCACTGTACTGCGGCGGGGCGGTTCGGCTAATTGGATTAAACGCACGGGGCTCAGCATTCGGCGAGACGTGGAACAGCCACTCCTTGCCCTGGAAGAGGGAGAAGAGGTATGAGACCTCGCAGGGGACTTGGGAGACTCAGTAGAGCTGGGGCTGTGCGAGGCAAGGCTTCAGCTCCAGATCAAATGCCAGAATTTAAATAGACACTATTATTCACCCTCAAGGGATAAATGGCAACCCCACACTCAGTCCAGTGCCTTTCCCAGTTCATAGAAGGGTGGATTGAGGAAGAAAAACCACAATTTCATATATTCTACATAAGCTCTGTCCGCGCTGGCGAGCGCTGCCCGTGGCACGGACCGTACCTGTGGGAGTTCAACCATACCCATGGAAAGCGTGAAGTTAGACCGTAAATACACTTTTAATAAAAGGTTGCTGCCAAGTATTGACATCCTGTCGTTTGCAGAGTAAGATCCAGGAGCATTTAAAGCACCATGCTAGTTTTCATTTTCATGCAAGGCCCATACTGTGCAGTGATGTGACATCCCATTACTGTCGTGGCTCAGTACCAGGTACCATATATCCAGGGTTTGTAACTTGGTTCTGGCTTTGCCATCCAGTGGGGCAAGAAGATCATTGCTTATTTTCTTTCAAAGATTCATTCCTCTGATTGATTGAAAAAAGAGGTTTTCGCAAGACACCAGCCTCTTGGAAAATGTGAACTGCCACTGGTTCAAACTAGTGCTTTGAGATGAGAGTCCTAAAATAATTTGTCCTGCTCTTAACCAACCTGAGCAGGATCGATAGCCCCTGCTTCAGCAAGGGAGCTGGGGTGCGAGAGGCAATCACCTGGTGGTGGACAGCGCTGAGGTCCCAGCCAGGACCATGCTTCTTCATTTGTACTTGAAATCTTTATGTCAAGATGCCAAATGAATTCTGACAACCCCCACATGCCCAGAATGTTTAACGCCATGAAACAGCTCAAACCATTGTCTGTCATTGCCGCACCATCCCTCGGAGCCAGAGCACGCTCATCCTTGTCTTTGCTGCTTGGACCACCAGGAAGGAGGTTTCACCGTGGCATGCATGGGATACAGTGCTCAATCAGAGAAACAACCATCAATTTAGTAATAAAGTGGGAGTTTTGTTGTTTGCAGAAGATTCAAAACACCCTTTTTTTTAATAGCAAAGCACAGCAAAGGGAAGTGATAACTTCCAGGAAGCCATAATTCTCATCACAGGGCCAGGACACAGTAGGTCTAAACTGCCCTGGGCAGACACTGCCTTAATCATAGAGTCACAGAGTGGTTTCTGTTGGCAGGGACCTTAAAGCCCACCCAGTGCCACCCCCTGCCATGGGCAGGGACACCTTCCATAGCCCAGGTTGCTCCCAGCCTCATCCAGCCTGGCCTTGGGCATTCCCAGGGATGGGGCACCCACAGCTTCTCTGGGCAACGTGTCCCAGTGCTCCCCACCCTTTGCGGGAAGAATTCCTTCCTGATGGCCCATCTCAATCTCCCTCTTTCAGTTTAAACCCTGTTACCCCTTGCCCTGTTACTCCCTGCCCTTGGCAAAAGCCCTCCCCCAGATTTCTTGTTAGCCCCTTCAGTTTAATGCTTGAAAGCTTCCAAAAAGGAAGTTTCCACCATTTCCCTGGATAACCCATCCCAGATTTTTCCATCACAAAGCCCTTGTCGTAAGATCTAAGCTCAGACATCCTGACTTCAAACTGCCAGTTTTCCATGACCCACCTGCAGCAGCCTGGGAAAATAACGGGTCATGCCCTTCCTTGCATTACATGCCAGCTGTCGGACAGAAAAGCTCACCTCATTCCAGTGTTTCTTCAGATGAAGGATTTTTCACAGGTAGAAAGGTTCAAAGGGAATATTTACTTGGCAGTAACTCACTCAGAAGCAAGGATGGGCACAGGGGAGGAGATTAACCTCCTCAACTCACTACTCATTGTAGGTGCCCAAAGCCCTCAGCCCCTAGGAGGGGGCTGAGCCCCTTTCACGTTTAAGAATCATGAGCACTAGTGGGTACGGAGACGACTGGATGTTCCTGTTTGATTCCCACTGCCTCGCTGAAGGAGGAAGTCCCGAAGCCAAGCAGTTGACTCACTTCATCAGCAGAGTCTGTTTGTGTTGGATCATCCCCCAGAGCCATCGCTCTTCGGGAGAGCTGCCTCCATTACCAACACCTTGGAGAAGTCAATCAGCCAGGCAAGGGTTGCTTGGGGAGCAGAAGGAAGCAGTGACAAATTTTACCTATTAAAAAAACCCCAAAACAAACAGTTCTTTGTCTTCTCTGGAAGATACCAACCCAAAATCAGTGCACATGGAGATAAGGAGCTCTGATTCATACATTACCAAGCCTGTGAGACTTGGAAAGGGCTTACCAAGGAGCAGCAAACTCCTCGTTGGAGGTGACACCGTCTCTGTTGCCGTGTACTGGAAGAGAAATACTAAATACAATAATCTGTCTATTCAGGCCCCATGGAGAGAGCAGTTTCACCATTCTGTCTTCCCTTACTTCATCCCTTTTTTAATTAGAATGTGTCTAGAAAAATATCAGATATGGAGGTTGTTTCCAGTCTATGGAGATTCAGCACAACTGATCCAATGGCTAGTTATCCTCAAGGTTCAGAAAGCACACACCAGTTGTGTCTGAAAACACCTCACATCACTCATGGATTTCTTTCTTCTTTCTTTTTTTTTACTACAGCGGAAGCCTCTACATCACCAATTTCCATTTCATGTGTGCGACATCAAAACTCCAAGCCCTGGACTTTCTTTCAATTAACCAAAAGACATGGTTTTGGTACCGTAATTGTGCTCACAGCACTTATCGGAATCTTTGCCAGCTAATCAATGTCTTGTCTTGCTTTACGTTTGGATGTTAGAACTGGACACAATGTTCCAGTCGCAGCCTCACAAAGCAGACACAGAGGCAGCACAACCTCTCTGCCCCATAAATCTATATTCTGGTTAAGAAAGTGTGTGGATGCCAGTTGTTCTTTTGGTCCCAATGTCACACCTACCTGCAGCTGATTCCATTGCAGGGACGCAGAAACCCCTTCAATATCCCAGTTCCAAGGCCAGAGTCCAAGAGGCTATACACGGAGCCTACTCTCTTCATCCTTACATACATTTTCCATGTTAAACAGCATCAAAATGCATATTGCGTCAAGGGAGAAGTTTGATAACACAGATCTCATATAAAGCCTTTTGTAATCCATGATGTCAAAGTTTTGCTGCCCCCCGATGGATGGATGGATGGGTGGATGGATGACGTGCACATGATTAGCAGGGGTGCTCCGTGCAGACTCTCAAAGCATTGGCACAGCGATAGATGTGAAATTTCATTTGATAGCTCTGGGCTCTCCAAGCAGACTAGAGCTTGTTCAAGCAACATCCAGAGCCCTCAGCTACTTCTTTACAGAGTTTTGGGACAATTTCCTTTAACAGTTCTACCTCTGCTCCCCATGACTAACAACTGTGTTATTCTCATCTAGCAATAATACCATAGACAGCATTCTTTCTTTTATTAAACCTTTTTTTTTTTTTCCAAAAAAAAGCCTTACTAGACTTATTTCTGTTTGCCATTTCTCTCCTCTTTACTCCTTTATTTTACCACAGTGCCTCTTTTCAAATGTTAATGTTAAATATACCTTTTTTTAAAAATGTCAGATATCCTTACATGTAGCTGTTCTCATTCATCCTGTAGGTTGAGATAATAATTTTTTTACAGTGGGGTATGTGGAAATGGTCCCAACAGCAATCACACAAGGGTTCAGGTTGGAAGGGACCTTGAAGCCCACCCAGTGCCAGCCCCTGCCATGGGCAGGGACACCTTCCATAGCCCAGGGTGCTCCCAGCCTCATCCAGCCTGGCCTTGGGCATTCCCAGGGATGGGGCACCCACAGCTTCCCTGGGCAACCTGTCCCAGTGCCCCCACCCTCTGCAGGAAGAATTCCTTCCTGATGGCCCATCTCAATCTCCCTCTTTCAGTTTAAACCCCTTACCCCTTGTCCTGTCACTCCCTGCCCTTGGAAAACAGTCCCACTCCTGCATTCAACAATCCTGCAATCCTTGCTGAAAAGGAAAGGAAAACCTGCCTACCATGTCCCTCTGGCTGGATTGGGACCAACAGGCCCCTGAGAACATCAGTCATACAGCCCCGGTTCTGCAAGGGTCTTCCCTACAGCTGTAGGGCAGTGTCCACCCCATCCTCTCCCTCACCTCCAGCTGCTTCCAGTCTCCATCTGCTTCCTGGGGAGGGCAAAGACCAGTGCACATCTGGCCAGTTGTGCATCCCTAGGTATCCCCCTTGCTGCCTGAAACATGTCTGGTTACATCCCCGCTGCATAAGCTTTGAATGCGGCCCTCAGGCTACTCCCAATCACCATGGCATTTTGAGATCTGTAAACAAGATGCTTCCTGCAATAATACTCGAGCACTGGGATTAATCCACGCCTGATATTTCCCTGATTCTCCAGAGCTGCTATTTAGTATTGCAGCTGCAAGACAGGGATAACATACTACTATGCTTCCTATCTTAGAAATGTGCAGTGTTTAACAAGATCTTCCTGGTGTGATTGTTTTATTTCAGGAAAAAAAAAAAAAAATCTATTTTGTTCCTTCTAAATCTAAAAGGAAAATCAAATTACTGACCAGAAAATAAGAATATCGTGTATTGCTTATGAAAAGAACTCAAATGCAACATGAAGTTTGGACCATAATTGTAGACTTGTGCTACACTTACCTTGTAATTTATCTTTTATGCTCTTCTGATACACTGTGAGAGAAATGATTGATAAGACAGACTTTAACCCAGCACAGAAACAGCTTAATGAGACCGTAAAACAGACATACTGCATCGCTAGAACCACTTGACAGGAGTATAGCACCAAGTACCTAGAACAACATGCTGGAGGCAGAGTTAAGAGGCATCGCTTATTCAGCCACCTGAGTACAGCTGCCCTCTTTACACCGTGAAAGCCCCAGCTCCGTGTCACGACGGTTTTGTTTGGGATAGAAGTCCAAAATGGGAAAATGGAAAAATATTAAAGGCAAGTAGCAAAATAGCTCACAGAAGCAGGATATTCACCGTCAACAGAGAAATGATAAACTCATCTAAAGGTGATGGATAGTCACACTTACGTGCCGGGCGCTCTTCCAAGGAGTAACAATCCTGGAAAAATTCCTCCCAGGGAGAAGGACGTCTATGGCATAGTGCTGGGTCCTTAGAATGAGTCACCTCGCAGGGCAAGAGGAGATGTGAAAGGGTCTGAATGAGCCTCCCTTAGTGCTCTGGGAGCCAAAAGCGGCAGCCCTTAAATGGAGAAAAAAAATGGTGGTGGATGTGCAGGCTCAGGAGGGCCGGGGAACTTTGCCTTTTATAGCTGATGGTGCCTCTGGCGTCTCCGAGAGGCTCTTGCTTTTAGCCCCTAATTTCCTTTGCATCCACAAGAAGAAGCCACCGGAGAGAGGTCCTGCCAAATGGAAGCTGGAAATCAGGATGGCGGGCATCGGAGCCAAGATGCCACCTCCCATTTTTGAGCTGGGGGCTCCGGCCCTCAGCAGCATCGCCTGCCTCTTCCTACGAACACTGCAAAGGTGCACATTGCCCCCCAGCTGTACTGTCCTACCCTCTGCCCTGGAAACACCCCCAACACTGATCCCACCAAACCAGTATGGGCTGTCATACCCTGTGGATTCAGCACATCCAGCACGATCCAAGATTAAAGCCTTGGAGGAAACCACTTGTCTTAATAGCAAGCGTAAACACACAAATTATGGTGGATGTGGGAAAGTCTTGATAGACCTTGTCCAAAATAACGATTTATTTTACACACCCCGTTGCTGGAGGAGCAGGCGCGGTGCCGGGGCAGCTGTGGACACACCCCATTGCTCCCTGGGTTTGCACGGGGCCATGCCTGCCCCCTGGCAGAAACGCATCTCTGCACCCAAATATTCCTACTCACTTTCCTCCATCATTTTGTACACTCATTAAACCACAATTTTTAGCAGGAGCGACTTAAAAAACCCTATTTTGTGGGGAATCTTGGTGATGCTCGTGGCAGTCCCAAGGGACGCTCCCAGGTACAGATGCCCTGCAAGGCTACTGAGAATTACTGCCATTCCTGCTCCCCCTTTAGCAATTTCAGTACTAATTAGGATCTCATAAATTAAAGTATCTGCAAATTTTTGCACTGGTAACATGATATGAAGCACCCATAGCTAGCAATGGACAAAAGGCTTTAATTTGGTTATCCTTGATTAGCTTTATATTGCTTACCCTAATTAAGCTGCTGGGACTACCAGAGAAGCACTTTTCCCTTTCCTCTGCCTACGGAGGGGAGATCCACGTTGGCCAATATATTGAAATTTAAATCAGATGAAATGACCAGACCTGCCCAGTTTCAAAATATTGGTACTTTTGCTATCTGACAGGTATAAATCATTAAAAAATAAAGCAGGCATGTACACATTTAAAAACCAAAAAGCTGCATACAATGCCACAGGGCAGAGGCTGGAGCCATACGGGGGTTGCTCTGATGCAACCCATGTTGGTAGGGAAAGGAATAACAGGAAATCTGTCCTGCGCTCTATCATTTGGAAATCGTCCTCTGCCAACAGCAGCAGACACTAGACAAAAACAAGGAAAAAAGCCATTTAAGCACCACAGTCCTGCATCCCTCCGGTGCTGCCCACTGCCTCCCGGGCAGCCACTTCTTCTGCCCGCCGCTGGTGGGAATCATAGAATCATTTAGGTTGGAAAAGACCCTTGAGATCATTAAGTCCCCTGGAAAATTCCTCCCTGGAAGTCCACGGGGCAGGGGGCTGCTTCATCCATCACTCGGCGTGAGCAGAAAGTTTCCCCGATGACCAACCATGGTCAGTTTGGGGTGATGAGGGACCATTTTCTTTCAGGGTGAAGGGAAGGTGCAAATAGCAGGGTACAACCAGGGAACGGGGGTGAGGGAAAAGAAATAAGTGAAATATCCTTTTAGCTCTCAGCTGAAGATTTGAGCAACTCCAAGCACTTACCGAGAAGCGACAAGCGACCGCGACTCCTGCTGGCACTGGGCAAGGTAGAGGGGTTTATGGAAGGCAGAAATAATGGAGTGTTATCTCCCTCAGTCAACCTCCAAAGCCCGTTCCCCTGGGATGAGACCGCAAGGAGAGCAAAACACCTTAAACCAGCTCCTGACCACCTCCTGGACATGACAAAAGGACTGTGCTGGATGATAGCCAAACCCCAAAATGGATTAACAGGGAGAATTAATTTTGTTTGGGTCTTTATGCTTCCACCTCCAAATGGCAAGTCTCTGTGTTTCCTTTTCATCTGGTGTTTTCTCCTAATTCAGCAATCCACAATAGGTGGTGAGAGAACCGGAGAGCGAACAAAGCTCCCGCTTGGAGCCAGGCACCGATTCTTTCTGAAGGGATTGTGGCTGGGACAGGAGGGCAAGATGCAATTCAGAAAGTTAAAGGTATAATTAAACAAAATTGAGTTTTGTAGCTTTGTGAGATAATAAGAAAAACCTCACGTTCATTTAGAGAATGAGTTGGCTTCATTAAGAGTTGGCTTAAACATTTAGCAGAGGCAGAAAATCAGCGTATGCAACATTTTCACAGGTAAAGCTGCTGCAATTAATCCATAACGTTACAGATGAACCTGTCACCGGAGCTGACACCACAAATTAAATTCTGTATTCCCTCTGCAGCCACACCAGCACCAGCTATATTAAATCTGTATTTAAAATAGGCTGTTGCATGCAGGGCCAAGAGAAATAGCTCAGCACGTTGGTAGCAGCTTCCCACCTACAAATCCTCTCCTCCAGTCCAGCCACGGGTCATCACACCCAGCCCGCAGTGGCCCGTGGTCCGGGTGGCAGGCGGTCTGGGTGTTAAGTGGCCAGGGCTTGCCTCCGCACCAGCAGCATCTTCCCTTGCAGGGTGTCCCTGCACTCAGCAAAGGCACAGCTGGCTGGTCCTGTTGGAGCTTCCACACCGCAACTGCATGAAACAAGGTAAAATCAGATAATATAATGATAAAAGTCTATAATGTGCTCAAATCCTTGACACTAAAGCTGTAAACTTTCCAAAGAGGAAAGACAGCCTGTGAGAATATATTCGGGAAGGGGATTATGATAAAAATTTGGGGTTTTTTTTAACTCAAATGGTGTTCTCACCCTGCAGAACCTGTTACCAAACCAAAAATGCATTAAAGAATGTATCTTCATGACCTGCGTGGGCTAAGAGAAGGATAGAGGTGTTGAATTTCGATTAAACATTCTGGTGTTTCTCTAACGCCTTGGCCCTTGCCTGCTGTAGATTGATAGAGCTCCATTTCAACGTGTGCAGGAAAGCATGCTGATTTGGCAGATGCCTGCGCCACAGAGGTGGCCCTGTATACATCCCATCGTCCGTAACGTCCTCCTTTTCTAACCAGAAACATTTAAGACTCCTGAGAAGTTCTATTAAATTCTAAATAATGACGTTTTTTAAGTTAAACATCAGTTGCCAGCAAATAGTATTTCAATTATTTGTGCTCAGAAACTGTAGTTCACTACTCCCCTGCAGGGTTTCTTCCTTTGGCGTGATCCAAAGTGCAATTTTTTGGGGCTAACAAGACAACATATGGGATCTTCCACTGAAAAAGGCTACGTTATTTATTATATTCTGTGCTTCACATGTATAAGAAGTGATAAATAATATTTGCTATATTTCAATAGAAATTTGGCATGAATATTTATCCTAGATAAGTAAAACATTCCATGTGCACGCTGAGAAAGGAAAAAGGAGACTGATGTGACTTGGATGACGGTGATAATGAGCGATTTCGGTATCACACATCAGCCATAAGTAACAATTCCAGGGCAGCTGGTTGCAGCCAGCCGCAAAACGGTCTCGCTCAGTTACGCTCCAGAGGAACAGCTAATGCTCCTACAAACTACTTTGTCACCTGTAATAACGAGGGATTTGGAAGGGATGAGGTTTTATTGCCTGGCCCACAATCAGCAGTCATCTTCTGTTGCTTAAAATATAGAAAATAAAAGCAGAAAGTATCTCCCACCCACCGGCAGCTGACTTTAAAAAGTGCAGCTAGATGCATCACTCTGCAACGTCTTTTAGATTTCAGGAGACGTGATAACTGCGTGAATTTAAAAGAGAGAAGGAAAAAGCTAGGAAGAGAAGAAGAAAGCATGAAGCACCAGTTGCACCGAGCGCCGCTGCAGCAAGACCGTCCCCTCCGCGGGCAGCCGTGTCGGTCGGCTCGCGGGAAGCAGTCCTTGCACCCCTGCCCCGAGTCCCAGGCGAGAAACAAGATCTCCTTTCCCCACCGATCCCCACACCACATCCCCAGCTCTTGGCCGGACCCGGAGCCGCTCCCCAGCAGCCCCCAAAGATCCAGCAGCATCTGCAAACAAGAGGTCGCGGTGAAGTAAGACCAAGGACCTGCAGCCGGTTTGAGGCTCCCCTATTCATAGAGGGGGGCTGTTTATAGGAGCCCTTCCACGGCTGCCAACCACATGTGTAAATTGGGACGATTGCCGTCATTAACAACAGCAAACGGACTCGGAGGCTTTCTGCACAAGGCATTATCCCTGGGCACCTTTTCCCCCAGTTGTTTCAAACAGGCTAAATAATATGAAACCAGCATTTTTCAGCAGAACAGACAAAAGTAGTTGCAGTAGCTTCTTACGGGCACAAAGCCCGGGCAGAGCGGCGCAGCTTCAAAACAGCAGGTTGGAAACAGGGCGCACCACCTTCTCGGTGCTCATTTTTCTCCATTCGCACCTCGACGCCTTCTGCTCGCAGAACAGATTGAGAATATCAGGATCAATCGACCGCCGACATAACTTCCTTTCTTAAATTGCTCCCGCGCTTTGTTCTTCACGCTGCGCTTTGTTTGTCGACTCACGACCTCGTTTGGCCAAGGTGAGGCAACTCGGCGGCCTGTCAGCACACAGCAAGCTCATGGGCCTCGGTGGCATCCCTTGTGTATCGTACCCCGACTATTTGGCAGCAGCGAGGCATCTTCTTTTGCAACTGCCTGAAATTCTCATAAGGCGCGTGAAAACGAAGCTTCCCACACTTCATTTTGCGTTTTTAGAATCAATGTTGAATTTACATGAAAGAGGAAAAAAAAAAAATGTATTTTGCCTGATTAGAAATTATTAATTTGAGGGAACAGATGGAAAAGGTTTGTGAGAGAGAGACCTTTAGTTTGGCCTGTGAAGGATTCACCTGGGTAGCGTACAGAGTTTTCAGCTCCTTCCCACCGCAGGCTCTGCTGCGTGTATTTAAAGATCATTCGCACTTGGGCGAACGCTGGAGAAGCAGCTTAAGGCACTGAGATGCCGGAGTGCTGGGGAAATTTGTCATTAACCTCCCTGATGCTTTTGGAAATACCATCCTACCTTTCCAGGCAATGCTCTCATGCTCCATGAACGTGGCAGTTACTAATGCACGGCTACTACTATGAGCAAACCCTAGAGAGCAGGAAGATATATTCTGTCCCCATCCCTGATAAATCATTATTTAGTTGCTCTCCAGCAGGTTTGGTAGGAGCAAATAAATTGGCTATTTTTGACAACTCTATGACCTTCTCCTTCAGCTGCAAAGGGTTTCACGGTTTCCTACAGTTGCATCAGGAGCATGGCCCTTGTCCTAACGAAGGAACGGGGCTCCTTCCATGCTCTTGCAGTTGGGTTTCTGCCCCTTCATGTTTGGAGAGGTTGGAATCACCGTGTACCACATGCATAGCAAAGCTCAAGAGTTGAACTGTGTGTCCAAAGTGGGTTTTGTCATGTAGCTTTTTAATTGCTTGTGAGAAAGTCAGCACCTAGAAGCAAGCACCTCGCATCCACGACACCGAACGCTCACAGCAGTGCATCTTTGCAATGCGATAAACCATCTCCGGATCCCACCGCTGCTTCTGAAAAACACACTGAAGGTGTGGTGCTTTCAAAGCTTGGTGCGGGACAAGAAAAATAAGCCATGACAGAAAATATTCTCCGATTGCAGTAACCTCTCAGCCACGTTTGAGCCCAAATGCCAATATTTCTATTTTGGAAATAGCTTTCTTGCCAGATAAACGCTGTGTAAGAACTGGTGTATCGACAATACAATAGGGAAACCATTCTTCTCCATCCAGTGCCAAGGATGATCACTGGAATACATATACACACACAATACATATAAATATATTCCACTTGTCACAGATTTTATCCTCACACCACGGAAAAAGGCACTTTACTCGTGGGCTTCTTTCAGTCTCTTAAAATAATTTTCACGTTCCCTTTGTTTTTCCAGTTTTGGAACAAGAGGGGTATCGCTCTCGGGAAACACAGCCTGAATGTTGATAGGAGCCAGTGCCAGGCGAGGATCTGCTGGGTATTTTTCTCCAGTTTCTGAACATGCAAATTAGTTTTCTGTGGCTACTATATGAATTGAGTTAAAATAGAAAATAAAGGAAAACAAGGAGGCTTAGGGCAGGCTGGAGGTTTTAGTCATATCTCGTTTTAAACTGAAAACCTCACCTACTATTGTATGATCTTCAGAAAAGGATTAGAAAATATCCAGGATATAGAAGAGAAAAATAAAAGATAGGAGATCTTATGACAGAAGAAAAATGAACAATAACAAAAATCTGCTATTGTCCCGTTCTCTGAGGGAAAGAGGAGGCCAATCTGTGCTTTCTGAGCCTTTTGGCTGAATATAATGTAATTTCTCAGGCGTGTTGCTCTCTGATAACCATGGATGAAGTGTTTGTTTCAGAAAAATTTAGTACGGTCAGAAAGCTCTGCATAAGAGAGGCTCACATAAACTGATTAGTAGTGAAAGAAGAATGGAGATGCTATCTTGGCTGCGAGCACAGCTTTCTGAAAACTTCCCTGTAATAATTATACTGAATTATCGTCTCAGATACAAAGCCCCACAGATAGCCCATTGTAAGCAGAATTAAAAATCACAAATCAGAAGCTGATTCAAACCACAACTCATTAGCACATGTACAGACACAGGAATGAAAAGGGAGTTATTTTTGAAAAGCGTTGAAATCAAAGCGATATCGTCTGACAGAGGAGAGAAGAGTAACCCTACGGAATTCCTAAAACCTAGGGAGGACTTCTCCATGCACTAGCAGAAAGTGAGGTACTCGAGAGCACGGACAGATGAAAATCTGGGAAGTATTTATACCCAGGCTTGTAAGTATAGATATACCTTTGCCATACCTGCTGCGAAACTTCCTGTAGGGAACGCTTTGAAACGCTCAGAATGGTCCATTTGAGCTGGTCTTCACCCAAAAAGGGTGCCCATCATGGCTGGAGAACTCACTTTGGTGGTAAAGATGATCAGCCAAACTCTCGGTCACACTTTCTTTGCGTTAAAGAGTGGTTGCAGTATTATTCCATCGGTTTTCCCCAGACTTTTGGTCTACAACATTTAATATTTGGGAAAACTAAGGATGGATAGCTGTAACAGATATCCAACAGAACAATCAAACAACCTGAAGCTTACCTGGGCCACTGTTGTCTATAGCTCTGTACACAGCTCATTTAAACATGCCGCTCAGTGGGAGAAAACTGCTTTTCCAGGAATAAAACTTGGTTTTCAATAGATTCCAATTAGTATTTGCTGGAATATGATCTGGTAAAACGTTTCAAGCACTAGAAATTCTTCAGAGCGACCTACTTTAAAATAAAGATTAAAATAAATCATTTAGTTAAAAGGTTATTTTAGAAAAGATCTGAGATGACTGGAAAACATTCTGAAGACAGATGATTCTTTAATTCATGGTTTTCCATCAAGTGTCATATTTTTAAATTTAGCTGCACAGTTTTAGAAGTGAGAACCAGCGACTCCATCGAACGTCGGAAGGGTGGCAGGAGCTCTTGGATAAACTGATAGAAAATTAGGAAGGCATTGACTAGCAATACATCAGGACTGGAAGCATTTCTGTTCTATAATCAGTTCTCCAACAGCCACACAAAGGAAAATGAAATGCCAACTGTGGATACCAGCAGAGCGGTTTCCTTGGCAATTGTAACTATGCAAAAGACTTTCGTTTCCTACTGTCCACCTAAGATAAGTGTTTAAGACTGTCAACTATCTGTAAGGATAAGTTCAACTGAGATCAGACCATCTTATTAATTTAAAATCACAGGGTCATATCCAGAGGGACAATGCAAGCATATACCTACCCACGAGCCTGTTGGCAACCCAACGGCCTCGATGGGTTATTCCCTTGCTCACACCTCTGCGGGTACGTTCATGCTTTCTTTGATTCAGAAGAGTCAAGGGCAGAACTGGGAAGAATTGCACAGACCCAAACTGAGAGAAACAAAGGAGGTTTCTGTTTGAAAGTTGAACCTCCCCCAGCGCTGGCCACCAAATTAGATGGACGTTTCCAGAGAAAGAAGAACCTACAGAGCTGGGCTGGGACACGTGAACCACTTTGCTCGGCTGTTGCTGTACGTGGAGGGGGGTTTGTTTGCTTGCATTTATTTTTTTTTCAATATTCAAGTCACAGCCCGGTGCCACAGGCTCTGGGCAGTGCTTCAGCCACACGCAGAGGTACCCGAGCCAGAGAAGAACAGATTGGTCGCGTTAGCTGAAGGCAATGGAAACCTGCTCTGGCCCCAGTGCCGGGGGATTCCATAAACCTGGAGGGAAGATTCAGAGCAGATCATTGCCCAGGCACAAATGTGCCTTGGCAAGTACAAACACTCAGTCGGGGTTTATCACAGATAAATATTTCTTATAAATAAGTTGCGTGGCCCCTGTTTAGTCTTTTAAAGAACGCCAGCTACCTGGAAAAGATTACTCTGGTGAATTGCTTTTGTGTTCCTTTGTTATAAATAAGAAAAAATAAATGATGTATATATCATTAACTTGTAGAATTAAAAAAGGACCCCATATTTTATTCAAACATCAAAGGAGGGGGAAGACTTGATGACAGAGGAGGTGGTGTGGATCAGGGCCCTTGCAGGAGGCATGGGCAGGGTCCGGGGGGTCCCACCACCAGGGCTGTCCTCCTCCTTTTGGGTTAAAACAGGTCCCATACAGCCGTGTCAAACCTGGCCCTCCCCTTGTCCCACAAGGAGCCCTTGCTTTGATTCCTCAGCCCCGGGGAGGAGGGAGTCCAAGGGGAGCAGCACGAGCTCATCGACATGAAAAGGGTCTGCGCTGCTCTGCTAACAGAGGGAAGATGGATGAGGTTTGGTTTGCTTTGAGCCTCTACCGGCTTAACATAAAGCCAAAGTCTATTATTATTAACGCTGTTTTTCTGAAGGGTGTATTAAATTTCAGCCATCCTACACGATGGTTTAAAATGAGGTCTCCAGCTAACTTTAATTAAAGAAAAAACCCACAGCCTAGGTGTGACAGACAGCTATGCCACTGGATATAATTAACAACCATCCACCGAGCACTCTGAAGATGACTGGCGCAGGATTCACCCAAGCCTGCGCGCCCCCCGCATGCCATTCCGCAGCCCTCGCAGGACGAGAGGTACCTGCCATCGCCGTTTGCTCTCTCCACATCCCGACTGCAAACGTTTCCAAGGGATCGGATGCTTTTGCCGTGTCTGGCACTCCCGAGCGAAGCCTGTGCATGCGTCGGGGATCGAGGAGATGTCTGCCTGATGGCCACTGGCTCTTTGTGACATAGGATGCCTTGTGCTAGGGCTAACATCTGGTCCCTGGTACAGATGTGTACATACTTATTAGGCAGGTACCACCTTAACATATCAAGACTGAAAAAATGAAGTAAGTGGGCTGCATCGGGAGCAGCGTGGCCAGCAGGGTGAGGGAGGGGATTCTGCCCCTCTGCTCTGGGGAGACCCCCCCTGCAGTTCTGCCTCCAGCTCTGGGGCCCCCAACAGCAGGAGGACACGGAGCTGTTGGAGCGAGGCCAGGGGAGGCCACGGAGATGCTGCGAGGGCTGGAGCCCCTCTGCCATGGGGACAGGCTGGGGGAGTTGGGGGGTTCAGCCTGGAGAAGGGAAGGCTCCAGGGAGACCTTAGAGCCCCTTCCAGTGCCTGGGGGGGGCTACAGGAAAGCTGGGTTGGGACTTTTCCCAAGGGCAGGGAATGACAGGACGAGGGGTAACGGGTTTAAACAGAAAGAGGGAGATTGAGATGGGCCATCAGGAAAAAATTCTTCCCGCAGAGGGTGGGGGGCACTGGGACAGGTTCCCAGAGAAGCTGTGGATGCCCCATCCCTGGGAGTGCCCAAGGCCAGGCTGGATGAGGCTTGGAGCAACCTGGGCTGTGGAAGGTGTCCCTGCCCATGGCAGGGGGTGGCACTGGGTGGGCTTTACAGTCCCTGCCAACCCAAACCAGTCTGTGATTCTAAGTCTATATAAATAGTTCCCCAACAATCCCCGTATCAGGGGCAGGCAGGTGCCAATATCCAAGTTCACCCAATACCATAGGAGTTAGCCTATATTAACATCTTATTTTTCCATCTTTTTTTCTTTGATCTGTGTCTTTCATCAATATTTCTACTTGTACCAGTCACATTGGATGTTGTAAATAAGTGATATTTTCTCTGCCAGCAGCAGTACCCCAGCACATTCCCTGTATTTTACTACAACAGCAGGAAGCTGCCTGAATACCAGCAGCTCCCTGAAAGCTTTTCAGGATTCATAAAAAGAAAAAGAATATTTGTATATAAATTAACACAGAACCATAATAAAACAACTTGATATTGTTAAGCCATCCCGTCTCATCAGTCCGAGCATGGGGTTTTGACCAAAAATCGGTCCTTCATATTCAGACGTAATTTCCTTTTCCTCACTTGATCTCATTACATGTAATTTTTTTGGTTTAGGGGTCCATGGCTCCGGCAGACAGCTCCTGGCACGGAGCAGAGCCCCCAGCCTCCCCCCGTGACACCCCAGCGTTGCCTGCTGTTTCGGGGCACCTGAGAAGTGAGCTGCTGGGCTCTGATGAACCATTTACAGAAGGAGCTCAGCAAGGAGCACGTCATCCACCACTGCGCCCCGGTCTCACCACGAAAGGCACACGGACAGCGCGGAACAGGGCAGGAAGCGGGCTTACGGCTGCCAGATTGAGTTAAGGAATAAAACAATTCGTGCCTGCAGCAAACAGACTGATTAGCGGCTGCGCACCCAGAAAACTTCTCTTAATTTATGGGCAATTAGGATGCTTCGCTGAGACTTTTAGCAGCCTCCAAGGTCCTGTGTAACCTGCAGGGAAGAGGAAACGATGGAAGCGCCAGACTAGGCTGGGTTTATGGGAGGATGGCAGCGCTCCTCTTGTATCTGAGGTGGTGCCTTTGGGCAATCAGCTCATGGTTTTCAACCCAAAGAGAAAAGCTATTAAAATGAATTTACAAGGATGTAAGTGCTTGAAAGCTGGTTTTATGGGAAAAAAATTATCTCTTTAGGCATGGAGAAGCAGACCCAGGAGAAGCAGCTCTGCCTTTCCAGCACAGTCCTATACCACATGCTGCTCATGTTTATCCTACAGAATGATTAGTGCCAAGTATGCAAGTCAGATTTTAGCTACGAGACTGATTTTCAACCCTTCTCGTGACCATTAGTTACAAAAGTAACTTCTCCTAAATATTTAGCACAGTCACTGTGGTCTGTGGGAAGTCTGGATGAAGCACAGAGCCCAGGGTGGCTTCTCCTGGAGATCCCTATGGCTGATTAGTTCCCTAATTCCTGCAATTATTAACCTTAATGCAATTTTGCTCTCTAATAGCCGCATAGCTATTGATTTTTAATTGTTTTGTTTGTGCCTTGAATTGATTAATATCAATTCTGAAAGGCATGCACAGCAGGAAGAGGCATTCGTCATTTGCTAATTAACATGAAAACAAAACGATCCCAGTCAGCAGCGTGCGTGAGGGAGATGCCGCAGCATCCACTGACAACTCGCCACCAGCATCCCCGTCCCAGGCAGCTGTTGGCCACTAAAGGCTTTGTTTGAAGGGGGGAAGATGGGCGTTGAAGAAGACCCAATGTTTAAACCAGTTCACGTGTTGGTATATTTTCTTCAGCTAAAGCACCTGTCAGGATAAATAAAGGAGCTATGCGAACAGCATCATCAGGAAACAAAGAGATTAACATCCAGGAACAGCAGGGAGCATGGACAGGGAGCAAGACACAGCCCTTCTCCTGATAGTCACCAGGCTCCTCACCCAGGGGACAGTGAGGATGGGTCAGGGCATCGAGCTGATACCACGGTTCTCTTACTGCTCCAGCCCTCCCCATGACGAGCTGCAGTGCTGAAGACTCTCACGGGAGAGGAAAGCATCTTGACCCAAATCTGTACTGTTTTCCTGAAGCTGGTAATTGCAATGCCTAAAGAGGTACCATCTCATCTCCGGCATCCCACTCCGGGACATCCCAGTGATGTTACTTGTATGCTGGGCACAAACAAGGGGAAGCTACTTGCTTGCAAACTCCCGTGGCTTTATAAATTCAGGCTGTTTTACACCAAAAATCCCTAGAGGAGGAAGGAAGTCTCTGTCCCGACAGTGGGAGGGCAGCCTCCAGCCTCACTTCCCAGTTTTCCCTCCAGCACCCTGTGGCAGGGACATAGCTCATTGCTCCCAGCCCCCGAGTGCTGGCGTGGGTGTCTGTGACAGGCCAGCGTTGGCTGTGCCACCCCCGCCGAGCTCCATCCCGCTGTGGCACCGGCACGGCGGGGGCTGCCATTTGCTCTAGATTAATGCCTATCCAGGTTGCATCCCTCCTCCCTCCCCATCAGCAGCTCGGGGAGACGCAGTCCGCAGCAACTGGCATTTCCACCGGCTTTAGCATTTACCTTTTTTCCTTTTTTAACACGTACGAAAATCGTGAGTCTTAAGGAAGAATACCCACGTCCAGGGTATCTATCCCCCAGCAGCCTCCCGCTCAGGATGCTGCTTGCTCGATTCACGTTGGAAATTGAAATCTCGAAGCAGAAAGGTGTGAAATCAAAGCCTGTGCTGGGCTTTCCAATATGTAGAGGAAATCACTTTGCACGCAGGACACGGTTCGCTCCCAGCTGGGGCATTGCCATACACACGTGAAAAGCCTGAAATTAATGAAATGAGAGGGGCAGGGTAGATGCCACAGCCCCTTAGTCTTTATAATTTCAAAGCCACTTATGCTCTCTCCGTTTTAAAAACCCCACGTTACCACTCACCTTCCAGCTGATGAAAATAATGCCCGTGGAGAGAAGCAGGAGCTAGTTTAGTCTGCTTTTCAAAGCGGGATCCTTCTAGCTGGAGGTCCCGGTAACCTGTTTGGAGGAATATATAGCCTGGTCATAAGATATCAAGTTCCCCAGCTCTATGGAAAATTTTGCTGAACCTTCTATGAAGTGGAGATGAAATTTAAGAAAGCTTCTACAGTAATAGCTGGCAAGTTACTATACATGAAGGAAAACCTTTTAACCTCTGGAATTCAGGAATTAATTTAATTTCCTTTTTCATTTTTATAAGATTAAATAAAATGCCTTATATGTTCCCTCTTAGATATTAATTACTGCATGTTTCATTTTTACATTTTGCAGAAGAAAGTATTAATATAGAGAAGTTTGGGTCAGGTGTGATTCCCGTGCTGTCTCTGTAGATGAACTGGGGTACAGCTTTTAATTTTAGCATTCACTGGTTTCTCTAGGTGTAAACAGAAAGAGAAGAGGGAGTGAGGAGCGCTGTTCTGAGCCCTGCTCTGTCCCAAGGCAGTATGTCTACCAGGAAAATGGCCAATCCCAATGGAATAAGTTATACTGAGAAAAGGCACTTCACGGACAGACCTTCTGAGCTGTTACGCTATTAGGGGGTTGGGTTCTCCTGAAGCATTAGTTGCTGGAAATTACCACCTGAGGAGGCAGCGCTTTCCACTTTGTGTGGTTTTGTGTTGCCCTGAAGATGCTGATGGAAAACCCGGGATGCCTGTGGTGGCCAACACCCTGGGACAACAGGGTGATATGACAAATCCTTGCACGATTCCCACCACCCAGGTGAAGCCGAGCTTCCCAGAGAAATAACTTGTTATTTAATTTATGCAAGCCAAGAGGATGGCACAGTGAGGTTGGCAGAACAGCTGTGCCATTCTGGAGTGGTTCGGAGGCAGAGGGAACAGCCAGCCGCATCCACGGGGATCCTGCCGGCACAGAGCCAGCATCGGATCCATCCCCCTGTTCACATACAGAAGGGCTGACCTGCTTCTAGTGGGATCCAGATAAACCAACTTGGTTTACCCCTGGCACAGAACTCTTCCTATGGAGCAACGTGGAGGAAGAGGCAGCTCTGATGCCGACGCCCACGGTTAGTGCCCAGCAGTATCATTATAATGACAGTACAACCCCTGGTTTTGGTTTTTCTAAAGAACTGCTTTGCTCTCCTGGCTTGAACATTTAAGTTTGTCTGACTCAGCAGCCCAAAAGGGATTTCCAGGGCAGACAGCAAAGCTCCTGAGCATCACGAGACAAGGAAGGTGAACCCTTTCTTCCCACAAGACAGAGTTAAAGATGTGGGAGCAACCCTAGCCTGAGCTCTGCGGCAGGTAACCCACAGCTCATGAGAAATACTGCCCTGTGCCTACATCTATGGGTGCTAAACACCTACTGCCCACTCTTTTGGGGCGTTACTTTGAGCCACCTACCCAGCAGAGCTGAAGCACCAGCAACCAGACATAAAAGGAGGTGTTTCCAGAAGCACCCTCGTTATTTTGAGGTATAACCCATTCTTTAAGAAGGCAGTTGGGGTACCTGAGGGCTGTCCTGCTGCAAATTAGGGCTGCAGGCATTTAAAGGGCACGTCTACGTGATGCCGGGTAAGAAAAATAGCGTGTGCGCAGCATTGCTGGCCCAGGTCAGAGCACAAGCCTGGTTGGCCAGGGCCGGCTCCTGCGAAGGCTGCACATCCCTAAATCTCTTGGCTCAGCTCCTCAGAGGCACTTAAGAGCCCAACTCCGGTGACTGCAACAGATCCATTTAAAAGCTGGCATTGACCCGCTCCAGAAGATGCTATCCCACGCTGGGCGCTGGCAGGATAACGCAGCCGTGTCAGTGGCTCTCCGGCTGGCGAGAGCCTCGACTCCCAGGGGGTTTCCACCTAATGGAAGTCTGGGCTTAGGCCAAGCTCTGCTTTTCTAGTAATTTTAGTGGAGAAACCAGAAATACAAAGTGACAGCAATGGAAGAAGAACGGATATTGATGAGAGGACCGGAGTCTGCATGTTCAAACCCAAGCCTTTCCCTCTCCTGCCACGGTTAGCTTGGATCCCGTGAATCTTGAACTACAATGAAAATCAGAATTCCAATAACTCCTTGCTGTGACCTGCTCCTTTTGACACAAATCATTTAAACATCCCATCTTTTGGCACAGGCAGGACAACCGCTGTCACTGTCCTGTGAACCCTCACCCTGTGCTCCCGCTAGCCCAAACGCCAGGTGACCTCAAATGTCGTAAAGGGGAGGAAAAGCCTAAAAATGAACAAGGGATCTCAAAACCTTTAGTAAAACTAGCCTTTACTCAAAACACATGGGTTTTCAGCCATTCAGCTTCATGGGTGGAGGTTGACTTTAACCACGGAGCTCCTCTTGCCAACAAAACAAAGCATCAGAAACTTCCCTGGCCGCGGGGCCGGGCAGCGTCCGCAGAGCCAGTCCCCTGCGCCCCATGGGGAGAGAAAGGCCGAGACTGGTATTGGTCACCTGCCAGTTGACAAAGACTGACTTAAATAACGGGTTTATTAAACCGTGACCCCGAGCGATGGTTTACTAAAGGACAATTGTTTCTCTCCAACGCACGTGGTGGAGTCTGGGCTTTGGTGAAAGATGCTAGAAGGACAGGGGTTTGGGGAAACACCTTGAGTTTATGGGTACGCAGGAGAGTTCAGACGTACAGAACTTACACGCTGCTCTGGAGGTTTTTTTAACTGGAAGCCTTTCACCAAATTAGGTACGTTAAATAGCAAATGGATATTCATTTTGCAATGAATTGTAAATATTAATCATCGTGTGCACGTACCAGCGAGCCTTGGTTTTAATAGAGGAAGTCAAAATGTGATAAATTCAGCTTCAGATCACATATTTTGCCAGCTGGGCATTAATTTGAGCAGCTCTACTCCAGCGCTTTACTGAGCTATCTGTTTATATCACGATCAAAACAAACAGCGCAAAGTGAGACATGGGAAAACACTGTTTCGAGCCATTTCCCTCTAACCGATGCCAGCTGCTCGTCTCAACTGTGGTTTTAACGAACACCAGCCCCGCGGGGGACAGCAGGGGTTCCACCATTCCCAAACACACAAGTCCCCTCAACAAGGATATTTATTAAGTCACGCACGTGCCCCAAGCTGCAGAGAACTAATTAATTCTGGCAGAAAGCGGGTTAAAAGACTGATGTGGCACTCTGATCTTTGTATGTTTGCATATAGCACAATTTTGTTTTGTTCTCAGAAGCTCAAGGAGATAACTCTAATTGCACAGTCAATTGCATCCAAGATAAAAAAGGAGTTCAATATTCGACTCGATTGCAAAAATCTGATGCAACGTAAAACGAATTGGCGCGCGGCAAGCTGGGTGCTCGGACGAACCGAGGGCAGGGCTGAGCAAGCAGAGCGGTCTGGCTTTTATAGAGTAATAACTTCACAGTATTTACTCCCATGCTAAGCCCAGATGAGTTATTTCCACCAGGAGTCACAGTAAAAAAAAAAAAAAAACAACTTACAGATGCCAAAATTTAGATTTCCAAGGAAACCTCAGCAGCGTATTGTCGCCTTTCGCTCGAGAACAACCTGGAAATGGATTCAGCCGGCTGAAAGTCAGGATAGCTCGTGGCAGGGGGGACGTTGGTACTGCTAAACCAAAAGCAGAGCCCGTTTCCCCCCAGCTCCTGCCGCTCAGAGAGGACGTGTTTGCGTCTGAAAGCTAGCACAGCTACGCGGGGGTGAACCTCTGCCTCCTGGCTGGCTTCCCTCAACCTTTTTTTGACAGTGAGCAATGAAACTCAAGCCACCTCCAGTTTAAATATTTATGCTTTGATCTGAAATGTGATGTTTTATTGTTTTATATTCCCCCCCGTATGTTTAAAGGCAGAAGTCTAAATATCTGTCACTGGGAATGGCACCTTGCTATATATTACAGCCACTAATGTTTTCTGTCCTTTCCGCTGCATATCCCAGTTTAACGTGTGCCGTGCTCTCTGGGCTCTGCAGTTAAACGCGATTTACAGATGTGCAGGTGACACCATAATTCACCAATGTTTCAGTCTAACAACTCTGGAACGTTGCAGTACCCTCCAGCTTCTTAAAAAGGCACTGCCCATTGGGGTAGGCTAACCCCAAAGTTGTCATGCATCCTCCAGCCCCCCAGGACAGCTGCCCGCACCTTCCCATCTCCTCCTTCAGCCCAGCCAGGCAGGGAGATTCACACCCCGAGAGCCCCGTAGCCAACCCTGCCCTCCACTGTGACACCGTGCTGAGCCTAGCCTAAGGGCAAGCCTCAGTTTTGGGTGGATATTGGCTTTCAGGCACGTTTTCTGTGTGCTACTTGGAGCTAGCAGGGAAGAGATGACCAGGGACTGCTGCCGCGTGTGCCTCCTGCCAGGGTACGTTGCTCTCCTAGCTGTGCCCCTTGTTAAATGGTCAATTACAGAGCCAGTGCTGGATTTCTGGCACATGGCTATTGATCCTACACCAGACCCCCTCGCCGGTGAGCCCTGCCAGCCATGGCGGCCTCATCCACCTGGCCATGGAGAGAGAACTCCTGCCTGTCCCTTCTGGGATTACACCAAAACACACGATGGGGCAGGACGAGCTGGATTCAAGCACAGGATGCAGAGATTTCCCAGGCCAAGGTCTCCCCATCGCAGGGTACCAGAAGCAGAGAGGGGGAAACAGCAAAACAATACTCTCCCTGACCCTTATGAGTACCCAGTCCCACCCAGTAACCCAGACACAGTACTGAGGGGTTATAAACAGCCTTCCTCTCTGACCCGATATAAAAAATGGGATGTTCTAAGGCTGCAGAAGCAATTAGAGGATGGGCACGCCGAGCCTGCAGACCGCGGCCAGACAGGAGGAGACGGAGGTTTGGTGCCTCCGGGTGATAACGTGGATCAATGACACTCGGTTTCTGGAGTACGTCCTGGGTCCCGGCTGTCGGCTGCGGCTGATTTATGGTAAATAAGTGTCATCCGTGAGAGCTCGTCTTGAAAATGAAATAAAACACAGGATGAAGCAGTGAGAGAAAGAGGGTTCTCTCGTATAACGTGGACAACAAGGTGGAGCACAAAGACAGCACAGTTTCTGGGATGTGCAGTATTTGTTTTACATGGATATTCTTTAAGCGGTTAATTCAGCAGCAGAACAGCATTTACTGACCTCACATGCATCTCCTGTGCATTATCATGTTTCTGTATAAGCAATATTTAAGGGTTTTGTCTCATTTTCCTTTGCAAGGCAGGTTAGGGGCCAGCGTGTGCTGCCTGATGATGCACAGAGCTCTGGAAAGCAAGCGGAGGTAACTCGACCCTCCTGCTTCCTTCAGCCAGCTCCCACTTGGAGATTTGCCTTCTCATTCCCTTCAGCATATTTGGATTCCTCCCCAGCTCCCTCTGAGCCTCCTCCGGCACCAGCTGTACTGGCACAGTAGGGGTCCCCGGGAAAGGCCCCTCTGGGATGGGGGGCACCAGCCTCTTCTTCAAGCTCTGCTTTTCCAGTGTAAATAGGCAACATGAAATTTAACATTAGGATCAGCATCTCATAAGCTTGTAAAAGCTGAGATGGCCAAGCGTTTCTCTCGAAAGAGAAATTGAGAGATTTTTCCTCTCAAAAATCAAAGATTTTCTCTCTTGGAGTTAAACCTGTCTTGCCTTGCAACATGGTTTTGCCCAAAAGGATTAAAAGCATCTCAAAGCATTCCTAGGAGGCATTGCTGTTGTCTCCAGACACCAGGGAGGCGGTGCCTAGAAAAATGTCAGCGTAGGGTGTCCAACCAACCTGTTGTGGAAACGTTATACACGCGCAGAAGAACCAGCACGCAGCTATTTCACACGAAATCAAACTTAGGGGTTCCATTTCACACACTGTAACGCTCGGCTGGAAAGAAAATTTCTTGGTAGATGGACCAAACATAGAACCAGGACAGTATGAAATATTTCAAGGCTTGCTTCATTTCACATAATAGCTATTTCAATTATTAATTGCTAAGCAATTGAAGCACCATTTCTCTGGAAGCGAGTGCATAAGAAATATGCTTCTCCTTGAGTGATGTCCATGGAAAAAAATGAAGCGTCACAGAAGGCAGAAATAACAGATGTCACTCAGGCTCCCCTGTTCCCATCTCTAATTAAGTTAGGAACCAATCAGCTTTTATTAACCTTTTTTTTAAAAAAAAATCTTTTTTTCCTCTAGCTTAAAAATATCACATTTCTGTTCCACAAGCAGTAACTGCTCAGGCAATATTTACCTTTAGTCAAAACCATCAATTTGCATCTATGCACTTTAACATCTGTGTGGTGTTTCTGTACTACCCTGCTCCACGCTGCAGAAGGAATCACCACAAACAGGCAGCGGCTGCCGCAGCACCCTTGCCCGGGGGGAACCCTCCATGAGCTGCCCTCGGGCACGGGGGAGAGCCCGGATAACCCCCTTGTTGGGGCAACGTGCTCACACACGCCGTGACAAGACAGGGGATTATCCTGGCTTTTTGTATCCTAGGAAAGTCGGGGGGGACACACTTTTTTTTGCGTAAGTGCTGTCATCATACCTTTGGGAAGGAGCATATCCACCTGATGGTTTATAGAAGCATAGGATCATTTAGGTTGGAAAATACCTTTAAGATTATAAGGTCCAAATGTTAACAGAGCACTGCCAAGTCCAGTTTCCACCGTCTGAACTGAGTCCAGCAGGACCCACCACCTGACTCCCGTAAGGAGCCAGTGGAAAAATACCTGGGAGGTGCTCAGCGGTGTGCATGCTGCAATCAGGAAAACGGAGAAAGAAGGATGGAGTCATTCTGTAGGGAAAATATCTGCCTGTAAAATCTCATTATACACCTCCTGGGAGATGCCAAGGGAGCCCAGCACCAGAAACGGAGCAGAAAGCTCCTCGGGAGCCCGGTCTGCTGGCATCTCGGATGCTTTCTCGGTCCAGGATCGATGTGCTGCATGCAAAGCCACTGTTTCAGGCTTTCTGAATGCCCGTGTTATGTTAGCCCCCAACTCAAATCCCATCTCCAGGCATTACCGAGCAGAGCAGCAAAGCTCCTTCCCGCACGGCACTGCCTCGGGCAGCGGCACACATTGTTGGCTTCCCACGTTGTGCTTCCACCAGCCCGTTACGCCTCAGCCACACCAACCGCAGTTACACAGGCACATGGCTTCACAGCTGGTGACAGGCAAACGAGCACAGGTTGGAATAAGAGCCCAGTGCTAGTCCAACATCCCTCCCCAGGAAGCGACAAGGGTCGGCAGGTTTTTGCCTTTGCGCAGCGTTCGAGAGGCTGCGTGCTGCAGAAGCCACAGCGACGCGGAGGAGATCCGGGGGAGAGGAGGTCATCTCCGGAGGTCATGTTCCCAAAGATCACAAATGCAGCTGCTGGAACCAATCTAATTTAACTGCTACATTAAACCATGGTGAGTGCCTCTGGGACCTCTCCCTAAGAGCGAGGTAAAGCTGTCGTGTTTCTCAAAACCAAGCATGCAGGCGGTTTTGAAACAACAGCGCAGAAATTAATTCTTTCCTAAAATAAGAACGCTCAAAAGTAGCATCTAAGCTGGGCTCCAAGGGCTGGAGCCCCTCTGCCATGGGGCCAGGCTGGGGGAGTTGGGGGGTTCAGCCTGGAGCAGGGAAGGCTCCGGGGAGAACTTAGAGCCCCTTCCTGTGCCTGGGGTACAGGAAAGCTGGGTGGCGCTTTTTCCAAGGGCAGGGAGTAACAGGACAAGAGGTAATGGGTTTAAAGGGAAAGCAGGGAGGTGAAGATGGGCCATCAGGAAGGAATTCTTCCCGCAGAGGGTGGGGAGCACTGGGACAGGTTGCCCAGAGAAGCTGTGGGTGCCTCATCCCTGGCAGTGTCCAAGGCCAGGCTGGATGAGGCTGGGAGCAACCTGGGCTATGGAAGGTGTCCCTGTCCATGGCAGGGGGTGGCACTGGGAGGGCTTTAAGGTCCCTCCAAGTCTAAACTATTCTATGGTTCCATGACTGGTTTTGCACCTGGGATCAGTTTGCATATTCCAAGCCCAACCTGAGCACAGCAGTGCCAAGACATCACTCGAACCCCATCACCTCATCCCCTGCCCAGCCCACATCCCTGCTGGGAACAGTTCCCATGTTTCGCAGGCTGCAGCACAGGGGCAGCAGGACCCCCATGTCCCCTCTACAGATGTGTTGGTACTTGCTTTGCTGCTGTGAGGTTTAGCTCAGGGGTGATGGACATTTGGTGATTCCCTGCATCGTGGCCCAGCTACAGGGGGTACGTGCGTGCTGACACGCTACGTGGTCCTCACGGCAAAGGGACTGCAAGGAAACGAGATCACCGAAGGGGAAGATGTGCCACTCATTAAATATAGATCCTGCTTCTCCCCATGCTCCACAGCTGGAGAAGAGCCACAAACCCCACTTTTCCACCAAGTGCTGGATGGGAGCTGCTAGAGGAACCAAAGTGCATCACTCTGCTTCCCAGAGGGAACAAAGAAATTAAGTCACTACCAAATTATGCATGTTCCTAAGGTGAAACTGAATTAAAGCAAGACCTCCAAAACAAATAAAAACCCAAGCAAGGCTGGAAAAATGAGCAAAAGCCTTTCCAGAGGCTTTTGAAGTCCTTGTCAAGATGGCCAGAACAGGCAATAACAAAGGAACTGCCGTTTAACTGGATTATGCCAAAAAAGAGTTATTGGTATGCAAAAATACAATAAGCAAGCAAAGGGCAAGAGGGAAAGGACAGCTTACACGAAGCAACGACAAAACTAGCGACAAGTGCAGCACTTAACAGAGAAAGTGGTTCATCCGGGAGAATTCATTTATAAACAGCAGAGGGGAAAACGGTGAACCCCCCATCATTCCGCACATCTCTGCGCTGAAGCATTTGCAAACAAGCACGGAGAACAGATGTTGTCCCGACGCCCGGCTACTTGGAGCAAAGAGCCAGCGCTACTGGGAAGAGTCAGTGGGTTCCCAGCCCATATGCCACAGGATAACCTTGTCGTTAGCTGGGAACGGCCCCGCTCCTGCAGCCAAGGCTGGCCAGCAGCTGCTCGCACGCTCCCACCATGGGAGTGTGCAAAACACAACTGGTTTTGGAGACGCTGGCACACAGAGACTTAAGAGTTGGGAAAAAAAGGGGATAAAAATTGCACATGATCAAAAAGTGCTATAAAATACTCTCCCCTGAGAGCAGCAAAACTACCAGCCAAACTCTCCATTGTGCAACAGCAACTGCTACCTCGGACTACTTTTTGCAACTGAAAGTGTCCAGCTGTAATAAAAGGAACACAAATATCTTGCTTAAAAACTATAACCTTTGCATAGTCGTTACAGCCTACATAAAATCTGCGGGAAGCATGCCAGCCGAAGTACAAAACAGGTTCCAAACCCTTCACATTTATGTACACAGAGGGATCAGCGGATTCAGCTAGAGGGTTTCCAAGCAGTTCTATTAATAAGCTCTTAATACAGAGTTATTTGGGTTTGGATAGCATCATCAAATGGTAACACAGGGCTATAATACCAATCTAACGCTATTATTCAATTCACAAAACACGGCCCAGGCAGTCAATAAATAGAGCTGAGACCCACAGGAGAAAGGCACAGCATGGAGAAAAGCAGTTGGCACCCTGGGCAGGAGGGACCCCAGCAGGGACAAGGCTCACAGGAGTCAGGTCCCAGACAACAGCCCTGGGTAACTGCGCAGAACCACAGGACGGCTTGGGTTGGAAGGGACCTTAAAGATCATCTAGTTCCACACTACTCTGGACACAGCCCAGGATGCAGTTGGCTTCCCGGGCTGCCAGCGCACACAGCCAGCTCATGGCCAGCTTCTCACCCCCCAGCCCTTCTCCTCAGGGCTGTTCCCAATCCATTCTCCACCCAGCCTGTCCTTGTGCTGGGATTGCCCTGACCCATGTGCAGGACCCTGCCCTTGGCCTGGCTGAACTCCATGTGGTTGGCAGAGCCCCACCTCTGCAGCCTGTCCAGGTCCCTCTGGATGCCACCCCAACACCTGGTTAGCACTCCTGGTAGATCCCATCCATCAATCCCTACCCTACCAAAGACATTACCAAAAACATACTGTGAAAAGACAAATAATCACTTCTGTCCTCCATCCCAGCTTTGGGTTTGGCTTTTATTAATCTAAAACAGCAGTCAGCAATATCCCTTTGTTTATCACCTTAGCACAGGACTCCAGCCACCACAAAACACAAAAATGCCATTTTAAACCAACTGATTTTAACCCTATTTTTCAAATTCCCCCATACCGGATAAGGGAATTTTTCAGCTGTGTCCCCGTGTAGGTGAGAGGGCTAGTCAGCATTCCGCACAAGCCACACGGGAACGAATATATTCTACTACATGGGTACACCAGATGAATTCAGCTCGGTGGCGTGTTAGAAGGTGGCGTGTTAGAAGGTGGCTCTAGAGGGAGGGGGAGTATTATTGAAAGATCCATTTCCCCTGTTTCAGGATGGAACAGCCTTTGACAGATATTAGGATTTCCTATTTCATATTTTGGGATTTATTTCTTTGAAATATTTATCTTTTTTTAAAGTCTTAGGAAAATCTTGCAGATCCCATTTCTGCTACCGTGTAATTAAGGAGGCCGATTTGAGGAAAAGCGGTGCCCAGATCGAGTGCCCCATAACGTCACAGATTGTACAGCAATTTACTGTAGCATGGTATAATTGCTTGTGACAAAGTGCTTCCATGTGTCAGCATGTAATGCTGCTTCCAGGACAATTGATTTTAGAGAGGGAGAGAACCTGAATTTATGTAACAGTAGGCTACGATGGCGTTTTCTACGCTATCCAAATATCCTGGGTTTTCTCTCATCTTTTATATACTGATTTTAGCATAAAAGAAATGAAGAACTTGCTTTATCGTGGGGGTATTTGATATAACCATGCAGTCGCTACGACAGATCTTCATGGGAGAGCTACGACACGACTTTGTGCCCAGTGCAATAAGCTGATTTTTCTCTCTTGCCTGCCTTGGAGTTGCACAGAAAAAATCCATTAGGTTTCGATATTGCTGCAGGGCAATTATTTTTTCCAGGGCACTCTTCGGTGATGCCCTGTCACTGTGGAACATCTTTGCTTCACTTGGACATTTTGCACAGTTGCTGATGCCTGCATTAAGAAGCCAAGCTACTAAACACAGACACCTCCCCTCCCCCAGTCTACACACCAAACCTCCCCACACCACCAAGGATACAGACAAAATACCCCCATAGACCCGCAGCTTCCACACTCCATCAGGACTGGAGTCATTAACCCTTTCCTGAGCTGCTCCCCCGAATATGGATGTTGCAAGCTACTCTAAACACTGACAAGCCCTTGGGTTTTTTGTTTTGGTTTTGTTTAAGCAGTCAGATTACTGCAAATTGCCTCTATTGTTCACACGTGAGGTCTCATTTTGGGTTGCTCCACCCAGTTACCTTCTTTCACCCAGTTACTGGACGGTCTCTGCTCCACACCAGATTCCCTACCCATGCACCTTTCACCCTCACAGACATGAGCACAGAAGGTATCAGCAAGAGGAAAACCAAGTTCTCCACCTTTGATTGCAAGACATTTGGGTCCCAGATACAGCCCGCCTGGGTCCAGCTTGATTTTGGAAGCTGACTGCCACCACCTTGCCTTTCTCACGTCCAGCTCCCTACCCCAGACTTTCTCCTTCCTTAATTATTATTTGAAAAAGATACTGAAGCTCGTTAAGGATTTCACTGCCACTCCAGCAGCACTCTGCTGGGAAAGCCTGAAAATGACCATGTTAAAACCTCCTAACTCCTCAGCTAAGTTGAAACTTAGCTACATCCTCACACCAGCTGGTGGGTCTCCAAGTACCACCCAATCTATATTCCTTCTGTAACAGCCAGCCAAGGATGTGAAAACCACCTTTCATTTGGGTGGGAAACAGTCCTTATTGAACAGGACGCACCTCTTGGCCATTGCCAGCTTTCAGGGCTGCGATGCTGTCTGCCAGCAGGGATATTTGGGTCTCTGACCCCAAACGGGGCAGCTGTGGAGAGGAAAGTGGCCCAAGATGCACCCCCTGAACCAACCAATGAAGGATTTTAAAGACACACAGAGGAGGAAGATTATGGCTAGTGGATCAGAGGCCACATGAGTTTTTTCAAAAAAAATAAAATCCCCGCGGCTCTGTCACTGCTAAAGATACTCCATTTAGGAGCATTTCAGGTGTACAGACTGCACTAAGTAAGGCCATCAGCCTTGCAGGGAAAAGCATAACACAGTCATCCACAACCTGGCTTTTTTTTTTTATTATTCTTTTCAATTATTCACCCCATGTGTCACCAGCAGGGTTCAGTCATCTGATGCTCCTGGACTGCTTTTTCCATGATGAATTCACGTTTGGACAGGTTTAAAATTTGAAAGTCCAACTCCCTTAACAAAGAACACCAAATAAAATCAATAGCCAAGACAGCATATTGAAAAGACCCACAGCTTAAGAAAAAGACTCCGAATTCAGTAATTTTCCTGTTCCAGAGAAAAAGCAGTCAATTCCCAAGAAAGATTTCCTTTAAAACAAACCTCTGGCAGTGACAAAGGGATGCATAATGCCACCGGCAGCCTCTCATTGCCCACCGTCTTTGCTTGTTCCTCACAGACAATAAGGCAAAAGAAAACCTAACCACAGCAAGCTTACAATCTGCACTTTAATATTAAAGTCCCTTGTTCCCTCTTATTGCACTATCTGCCTTTGACAGCTCTGCTTTCAGTTAAATGTCAGGGCCCCACGCTGTGCAAGAACAACAGCAACCAGTGACAGGAATCTTGGTACAAGTTTAAATCCAGATTGATTTATTTTCACATAAATACCAGGACGGCAACAGGCACGGGTGGCGCAAAGGAAGGCTTCCAAGACCCGCAGCCTGCCCACGCCGAGCGAGGTGCTGCACCCCGGGTCGGAGGGGCATACGCAGCGAGCAACCTTGGCTAACGCAACAGGTGTAAACCACGAGCAACCAGGCTTCTCCAAGGGACTCACAACTTGGGCACACAAGACAAACCTTGTCGGCAAACCATCTAACCCAATCTCAAAATTTCTGTTCATAATCTTGCTTTAAATGCACAATATCTGCATAAAATACATTACAAAGACTCCCGCAGCTATATATGTTGTGGTGCAGATTTAATGAACCTAATTTGATAAAAATAAGCAAAACGTGGCGTTTTTTTTTCATTACTTCTATCCCCTTGCCTTGCAAATTTCAAGAATTTATTAAAATATATTGTAACTTGGCTTAGATCAAGATACGTAGACACTCTGGCAAACCCAGTTTCCCACAGTCTGGGGGTGAGGTTCAAAATGCATCTGGCCCAGTGTTTGCCTGCCGAAAAGACTGATTCTTTGCTAGTTTTGAATAATCTCTGACCTTTCTTCCCAGCCACAAGACGAGAAGCATGAGCACTTCTTGCACAAAGGGGTCTTAAAAGATATGCAGAGAGTAGAAAACCCAGAATGATGAATAGTCACATTGATTTCTGCCTCAATTCAAGGAGAGCATGAAGAAAGCAGCATGGAAAATGAAGAGATATTTACGTAAATTAGGTAAATCCACCCAAAAAAGGGGCTTATTCTGCCAGCAAGGATACAGACTTTGTCCAGGGGAGAAACAGTGAGACCTCTTGCTTCTTCCAAGGAAAGGTTGCAAGGATAATAATGAAGGTAAACTTCAGGTTAACCTGTCGTGGGCAATGGGCACGGGCTTCAGAGCTGCACTTGCCTTCTGCTGCCCAGACTTACCAAATCCTCAGTGGTTTAGTCCCAGCTCTAAAGTGAGGCTGAGCACTCTGCAAATACAATTAGAAAAAACAACACCTATGCAACATTTTAAACTGACTGAAGATTCAAAGCAACACCATGTCAGCTCTTGGGTGAGATGGGATGCTGGAGTGCTTGGGTCTGTGACGACAAATTGCATCCCCACATACTGCAAAATCCTGCTGGGAGCTCCTGATCCAGAGGGGACCAGGACAGGGTCAACTAAAGATTTACATACACCCAAAGCATGAGGTTAAACTTTTGCACAAATCTGGTTTATTCAGTGGCAGATGAGCCTCTGTTAAAATAAAATGGGACTGTGCACCCAGAGCTGGGGAGATGCTGTTGGGAAGGGGAATGCTATGAGCCTGAACAGGACCAGGCTTGGGAGGGAGAGTTGGGAGGGAAGAAACAGCCAGAGATTGGAGAGGAAAAAAAAAAAATGGAAAAGCAAGCACATAGGTTTTGATTGTCTTGGTTGGACACATGCAACACTTGAGCACCTGCTAAGAGTGGATCTAGAGGTTGTTAGGGTAGGTCAAAGTGATCACTAACATTTTAAACAAAATTATCCTACCTCCAAGGAAAAAACTGTAAGAACTTCTACCTAGCTGGTTTGCTCCAGTAGAGCTTCAGGCTTTGCTTGATTTTGCAGAGCAGGGCTCACACCGCCCGTGACTCTGCAGCAGAGCTCGGGCAAACACCCTGGTTCCTCCTGCTTTGCCTAAAAGAAAGGCAGTAAGTGGCATCAGCATAATACAAAAAATCCAAGAATATGACCGAAAAGGGATTTACTGAGTTTCTAAGAATGTAATTTATTTAATCACATCTTAAAAATAAAAAAGAATGAAGAGCAGCACTGCAGCACTTCATCTCAACCTCACAGTTGTGTGAACCAGGGTCAAATTTTCTGAGAAAATTCAGAGGACAATCCCCATTTGAGTAGGTGTAAGGTTCAAGAACACAAAACAAACCTTTGTTGTTCCATTTTCATGTCCAGAACCCCAAAAAGCTGTTTAAGAATGGTCTGGAGAAGGCAGGAGGTGAAATTGGTTTTATCTTTCACGTAATAGTTCTTCCCCATGAAAATCTGTGTATCCAATCTAGATACAACAGGTTCATTCCACTCTCATTTGAGGTTATTAACAAAATGGGGCATCCCATCCCCTTGGGATAAACAAGGCAAACCCTAAGAACCCAATTCCTCAGTTTGGCTTTACTTAAGAAGTGCCCCAAGTGGTTTAAATCATGGCCATAAAAAGACAGAACCAGGGTCCTGAGGTCACCCACCCGCCTCACCCCCTTTTTAGCATTGGCTCTTCTCCACATATTCAAATTCCTGCTGCAAGGATGTGAAGATACCGCAACTCACCTTCAGCTGACAAAGTTATCATTTACTTCCCGCAACACCCTAGTGAAGTCACAGCCTCCTTTGGTAAATTGGATCTGAAGGCTGATTAATTTAACGATATAGATAGAGAAAAGCGTAGCTGCTTCTAGGGTTTGTTGAATGTACGAGACTGGAGAGATCAGAGCGGGACAAGTCATCATTAGATTTTCCTATGGACAATTTCAACAAGGATAATTTTTTAAACCGTCCTGCTCAGAGTGTTTATTGTGGGGAAAAAATTCAGCAGTTACACGGAAAAGCTCTTGGATGAAAACAGAATTACTGATCATGCTTATCCTCTAGCAAACTGAAATTAGAAATGGTTGCTGGAACAGAGAAGTGTTTTGAGTTTGGTTTTTCCACCCTCTTAGGTGAAAATATGGGAAGAGTGCCAAATTTGTCCCTGGGTTTCTACTCAGAGCAAAGACAAATTTGGTAGGAAAGATCCCAGCCCCTCTTTTGTGCAGGGGGTGGCGTGAGGAGCTGTGCTCATCACTCAAGACAACTAACAGCCCTCCTCAGCGGTGGAGCTGGAGTTCCCACTGCAAACAAAGGGACTAGAGGACCCCAGAATGAGACTCAGTCGTACAGATAGCTGCATGAGTATGGATGAACCTCCCCAAAACAGACCACGCTGGCATAAAACATAATTTAAAACCTCTGAACGCAGAGTATAAAAGCACCGGGAGCAACCGCTGCCCCGCCGACGCCAACGCTACCCATGCCATTGGCTTTAGCAGGATGAGTATTGTACACCCAACACTGAGCGTTGCCCGTGAGTTAAACGTTGTCTGCGGAGATACCATGGGTCCATCAAGCGCTAATCTCCAAAACGGAGGTGCTTGGAAGAATATTGGAAATAGAGCAAACAGGAACAACCTGTTTATGTGACATAAAAACCTCCAGTACCTTAAAAATAAAACGTATATTTTTAGGAAGTCTTTCCATAGCACAATAATAGAGTCATTGCTGAGAAAATCTTCAGAAGTGGTTGCTTTCAGCTCCACTAGATCTCTGAATGAATAAATGTGAGGTTTTAACCTGGACTTCAGTATAGTATTCGATAGAGATTCATTTGTGTACACCCAGTAAGTTTCCAAACCATTGGATATGGGGGATTGGGGTTGTTTGAGGTTTGATTTTTAATTTGGTTTTTTGTTCGTAGGATACAAACAACTTGAAGTGCAATAATAAAACTGAAAAACCCATCGCTAGACTCAGAAGCCAAAACAGAGTCTAACATCCCTTTCTACAATTGTTTTAATGGGCTACAACTAATGTCCTTTCGTGTCTTTTATTCGCCAGCAGCTATTGTTTGTGGGGATGAAGACAACAAATTACATTTTTACTGCTATGTTTGGATCAGCCGTTTCTTCTTGATTTAACTCATTTTAAGGTCTGAAGGAATCACTACAATAACGTTACAAGGCTTCTTGCTAACAGACACCGCAGCAACTCACCCGGCATCTGCCCCAGCAGGAGCACAATCGGTCTTAGAGCTTGAGCATCTTACCGAGGTTTGTCCACTCCTCGTTTAAAGGAGTTGCGAAACTGGAAGGTTTGCAAAATTTACCACAATGTGTTGGTTAATCACACTCACTCCTAAATGTTGACGCTGCTTCTACCACTGAATTATTCTCCATTTCCCATCATTTCCAAACAGAATTGCTTTCTGCAAGCTCAAAGCCCTTTTCTTTATACCACTATCTTCTCATTTTACCTGAGTCTTTCCTTAAGGAAAATATTCATATTTAAAGTAAGATAAAGTTAAATGAATATTTCTTTAACGGAAATAATTTGGGCCACTAAGCAGCAGTTTAGCCTCTTGCAAAAGGAACAAGCGGGAGAAAACAAATTGCATTATTTTAAGATCAGCTCTCTGTGCTGCAGTTAAGGCATAATTTAGTCTTCTAATAATGCCAAATTCTTATCATACAGTTCAGGAAGGTTTTGAGAAACAGTCAGATGCCTACCAATTTCCATTCCAGTCCAACTGCCAACCAACTCCATCTATTGTGAAGACTTAAACAGTCATAACAATTAGCTGGATGGGCTAATCGTACATCCAGCTCCACGCTGACACACTACACCACAGCTAAAGCAAGAGCAGACCCCCATGCCACACCGTACGCTGTCTCCCCGATAACAACTGCTGAAGGCAGCCAGAGTAGAACTCACCTGATTATCAGAGGGGTCCCGGCCTCAGTTCCCACGTGTACAACACCACAAGGAACATCATCAACCACCTCTGCAAAATGAGAATAATAAAAATACTGAGAGATTAGAGGTAAAAATATTATTTAAATTAATTAAGCACAAACGTATGCATGGTACTGTTGGACTCAGTGAATAATTTACATTTCATTTTGGGAGCAAGAGGAAGCAGACTACAGTAAAAACTTTTTATCCCTGCACAGGTTAATTTTTTTATCTGTTTTATTTGATCTAAATATATTTTGTTGGGAAAATAAACATTTCAGTTTAGACTTGACCTGTTCATACTCTCCATTCTTAAGAGCTAATTGCTACTATTAATTCTGGCCAGATTTTTTCAATATGAGAAGCCTTCTGGAGCCCTTTTTTAAAATTCTTTAAATCAATCCAGCATTTGTTGAAATAAATGGAATAGATTCAATTCTATTTTTGATTAATTTATATTTAATCCTATGACTAAACCAAAATTCTCCGGTCAACGGAAGCCAAGTTTCCATGAGGAAATATAATGCATTTCTACACAAGGAAGTTCATGCTTGCCCAATATCAAAGCACGAAGCACAGTTGCTGAAGCTCTTCATTATTTTTGGCCAGCACACTTTTGTAAAAAGATGATTACCGCACAAAGGGTGACCTTCACCCCCGTAGGAACAACCACCAGTGGGTTTCAACATCGTAAAGCCCTCAAAACCATGCCAAGCAGAACTAAGCAGTCTCCGCCACTGCAGCAGGACCCACACCCCGCCATGAGGATCTTCAGCCACCAGTTCTGCCCGCCCAGCATGGTGCACCCTGCTTCACAAGTGCGCCTTGGCACAGCCCTTTTGTCCACACTGCTTGGCAGCACTAGGGCATTCCCGCCCATCCAGTGTGTGGAAAACATGTTTTTCTTTTCTTTCTGTGGGATTGTGGCACAGAAAAATCAAGGTCCAAGGGCCAGAAAAAGCCTCTCCACTCTCTGCAGACAGATGTTGTCCACCCTCCCCACTACCGTTTCCTTACGGCAGAGAAATTTGCCAAAACACCACTTTCCTCCTCCGTTGCAGCTCTTGGCAGCCTGCAGGCTTTTTTGGGATGAGCCTTTAATTTCATTTCCACAGTCAATGCTGGGCTGAAATGATGCAATAAGACATAAGAGCCCCCAGACCACACCCAGCGTTGGAGAGCCTGGAGCAGTGAAGGTCTGAGGGGCTCGGGGTGTCAATCCCACCTCTCCCCTCCATCCTTCTTTGGTATAACCCGACAACAGGGCTTCACAAGAGAAAGATGAAAAGTGATTTATGCAGCTCCTACGCCTGTCTATTATTCATTGCCTTATTGGATAGGGGGTTATACAACTCCACAGCCTTGGGTAGCCTACAATACAATAATAAAATACAACAAACTCCGTAAAGAACTTTTCCTGTCTCACATCCCAAGGCACTGTACAAATAAGATTTAAGAGATAAAGTCCATCCTGGCTTTATGTGGAGAAAGTGCAGTAAACCAAGACTAAAATAGGAACCATGACACCAGCCACACATTAGTCTGCGTCTATACGGAACAAGGATTGGGTCGTGGTTTAAAATCTATTTCAAGTCTCTTTTTCCACTGCTCCTTTTTCTTTAAATATATAAATCCAGGGAAAAATTAGGAACCTGTGATAACCAGCATGAGATTGCACGAACACATGGCCAGCATGAAACATCTGCCCACAAAAGAAACTTCTCAAATCTGGCAACGTTCCCAGGTATAAAAATAAATTCTTCAAAAAATTGTCAGTCAAGTCTGCGAGGGCAGAGAGTGGTAGGTAGGAAGGTGGCTACAATGCTAACTAGAAAAAAATAGCTTTATTGAATTGATCTCTATTAAAGAGAAAATGACACCTCAAGGGCAGCAGACATGCAGCGCTGTCTGCGGTAGGGCTTTTTTCAGAATTAGCCTTAACCAGTTTTGAAACATCCAACTTTGAATGCCCTTGAGCAGACTTCCAGTGTTTTGATGCCACCATGCAGATCAGCAGGAAAAGCCAGACACATCAAATGGTTAAGGCTTAAAAGCTCATACGTGGGTTACAATGGGGTTCTTCTGCGGAGACCAGACCAAGGAAATAAAATCCCTCGGCCTCCAGTGGATAGGTACTGTATAAGCATTATTTTCTATCAGCTGTCCAAGTGAGACGGGAAGGAGTGATCAGCATGGCTTGGGACACAATGGATAAGCAAAGCCAGGTGCTGGGAACAGAGTCCCAGGGATGGGAGAAGCTCCAGCGTGACCATGTAGGGCATTCTGCAAACAGTAAGGCAATTAGCCCAGCCCTAATTAAGGGAAATAGCAATAAAAGCCACCTAGGTGATCCATATGCATCAGGGGACACTTAGACATGGCTCCGAGCAAAAACCCTACGTGGAGTAACAGCCCGAGCTGGACCACCTCCTAGACACCCCCTGAAATGTAGAGCTGCCATGGCGTACGTACGCAGAGCATGGTGCAGGGACGGAGGCCAGCGGAAAGAAAAGTCACACCATGAGGGTCAAAGCACACAAAAAATAGCGTGAGAGGTTCAGGGCAGTAAGTGATTGAAGGTTAGCACGTGTAACTCCGCACATGGACTAGCACATTCTTCAGCAAAACCAAAAATGTAGGCTTCTTTCACCTGGCAAGAGCCAGTTTTCATGATATTTAATGGAAACAATTATCCTTGAGAAATACAAACCTTTTCCAAATGGGTGTAAAATTGGACAGTGTCCAAATTAGAGAATGAAGAGCTGAGACAATATTATCCTACTGACAATTCCTCAAAAGAGTAATTCATTTGAAAGACACAAAATAGGTAAGACTGGGCTGGGTTCACTGTTTTTCAAAAATGCTGCACTACAGTGTCCAATGCAGGTCACCTGCTTCCAAACCGAACCCAACGTCACGTTAGATTTTAATTAAACATCATGCAAAGATAATGCATGCGCAAAACTGCTGCTCACCTGAGGCCTCCAACACAAGGCATTTCTGCACACTGCAGTGCTCCATCACTGCCATGGGCCGGGTTGGATGCCCAGTGTAACAACCTTATGTAATTAAGGGTGAAAGAACTGGCAGGATCTTTCCTTCCAAGAAAGGAGGAATTGCCTCTCAGCACGGAGAATGCATCTCCCAAACGATGACAATTAAAGCTTTCACTGTTTACCTTGCTCCCCTCATGCTGCTCACTACACCTTTCATTAACACCTATGACTAAATCCCATGGTTTCTAACATGGCCACACTGTAAACCGGGATCCAGATCAGGAATAACCCAGGAAATAAAGAATAACAGGCAAGAAACCAGTTCCAGCCACTGGACAAGGTGATCCTTTGTGGCACACTGCGGTGCCCCGCAGTTACAAAACTGGTGTAAACTGTGGGATGCAAAGGGACCAAACTGGGGCGAGGGGACAGGACTTGCCAAAAAATATCCTCAGCCACATTTACTGCCCCAGAAAAAAACACGTCATTTTTATTCACATAACTTCACCTTAAGGAGCAAATTCAAAAGCAAATTACATAAATCAGGGCTTTAATTCAAGATTAATGACTTTGAGCACAGTGCTAATAAAACATGCACAGCTTTGTGACAGCGGCCCCGAGATATCATGGGATGGTTTGGGTTGAAGGGACCTCAAAGCCCCCCCAGTGCCACCCGCTGCCATGGGCAGGGACACCTTCCATAGCCCAGGGTGCTCCCAGCCTCATCCAGCCTGGCCTTGGGCACTCCCAGGGATGGGGCACCCACAGCTTCTCTGGGCAACCTGTCCCAGTGCCCCCCACCCTCTGTGGGAAGAATTCCTTCCTGATGGCCCATCTCAATCTCCCTCTTTCAGTTTAAACCCTTCACCCCTTGTCCTGTCCTTGGAAGAAGGCCTCCCCCAGCTTTCCTGTACCCCCGCCCCAGGCACTGGAAGGGGCTCTAAGGTCTCCCCAGAGCCTTCTTGCCTCCAGGCTGAACCCCCCAATTCCATCAGAAATGGAAACCAGCCATCAGCCTCCCAGCCTGACCACCCAGCACATCTCCTGAACACGCTTTTTAACCGAATGAGCCCAGCTCATTCACCCCTTTTTTAGGTGTTCCTGTGAGCACAGAGATGCTCATCAGTGCAGGGCCCAACTCCGTCACTTCTTTCCCACCTTGGAGGACCCCCTTTCTGCTCTGAAGCCCACTTCTAGCAAAGCAAAACCCACCGCCGAGCCCCATGCACTGTGCAAGAGACCCGCAGTCGCTCTCCCTAATGCACGGAGATACGCATTTCGGATAAACACACTTTTCCTTTCCAACTCTATACAATCAGGCTGAAGCAGAGCTAGCAGAAACCAGATTGGTCTTGAAAAGAATCTTTTTCCACTCACCCTGGCACAGGAGACTGAAATGGGAGTAGCAGAATCAGCAGCAGGACAGTAGGCTTTCACGGCACTCGCAGGATTTGATTTATATTGCAGCTTTATCACGTGCATTGCTCAGAAATACGTGTAAATACAACTTAATATTGCGCTGTGAAACTGAGCCAGAGAACAAAAATCAAGCGCATTATCAGAGCTGCAAAGCATGTCGGTATTGCACCACTGAGAGCAATTTAAAGATTGATATTTATTTTTTCTCACTATATAAATCACATTTTGGGAGCAAAAGAGCAAAACAGGAGACATTGTAATAAAACAGCATTTTGTTCTGGATACTTTGTTACCTTTAGAGGTGAATAAAACTAGAGAACCATGGTTTATTTTCTGTATTATAATGTGACTTTCCTTTTCTTTGCTAAAATAAAAGAGAAATATTTAGAGTCGGTCGATACACCTATGAACTACTCCCTCCTACGGTGATTTTCCCTTTAGCAGCATTTGCAAAGGTGACTGCCATGACTGGCTGCAGTAGCAATGTTCCCCTATCCTGATGAAATGACAAGGTTGTCTATGGCCTCTGCTCTTCAGATTTAGCAAATCAACAGTAAATAGCAGATCCAGCAGTGTACTGTTACTGCAGACTCCCTCTTGCACCTCTACCGAACATTACCTTCTCAGCGTTTTCAGAAATTGTGGAAAGTCCAACATCAGCCAATACATTCAGCCCCAAACGCAAGTCTGGTTTGACTCAAGTCACCTCCAAAGGCAGAAGTCTCCATCCCAAGACCCTTGCAGGGATATTCACTTCCAGCATAAAACACCCTCAGCCCTGCAAAATCAGTCAGCATGACTTTAGCTAGCTTATTAACAGTAGATATTTGACAGTAAGAAGACATTAAAGTATATTTGCCCAAAAAGGTGCTAACAGACCCCCCAGGCAGCCAAGGAAGGCCAGAAGAAAGGCTGAAGGTTGATGTATACAACAGGAATAAGAGGGTTCCAGGTCCCATCCCCTTGCCCCTCTCCCCAGGCAGATTTGTTAGCCTGGATGGTGGCTGGCATGAGCCAACTAAGAGACACCTGGGCGCTGGCTCCTTATTTCACTCAGGTTTTCATCAATTTTCCTCATTCCCTGATTCTGGAAACAGTCACGAGCATCCAGAGACTAGGAACAAATCTCCGGTTCACGCACGTGACTAGCGAACAGCTTTGAGACAAGGTCGTCACGAGCAGACAGCAAACGCCCAGCGGGATGGCCACCTTTTTCAGTTCCATCACCCATTTCTGACAAATAAGGACTCACCAACGTTCAGCTCATCTTCCGTGAGAATATATCAAGAACCAGGTTCAGCGAGGACAAATCTCACCCCACTCGCCTGCAGCAGGGCACGGAGCGAATTTTCCTCCACTTTCCTGTAGCCACTTACGCCAGTGAACACACCGGTGCTACCCGCCCCATCACACGTGTTTGTGAGGCATCGGGAGCCCATTTCCACGAGCACCGTGCACGGGGAGTTTTGAGTACGGACAAGGGAGGAGATGGAATATATAGTCAGGTTATGACACATTGGAGTAATACACTTCAACGTGAAAAATCACCAACTAGTTACTGGTGTATTCACCAAATCAGCCTCGTGTGGTTGGGCCTTTACCGTATGATTTTGCTTCCAGATTGGCTCAGGGGGTTGGTTTTAAGAACGACATGTGCAAACAGCAGTAACCACATCCTGAAATACGTCATTTCATTCTATTAATTTGTGTAAGAAGGTGGATATACTATTGCTACACACCTAAAACAGGCAGTGAGGCATCCTGAGAGATGCCAGGCAGCAAGTGCAGGACACCCAGATGCTGGAAGCACCCAGGAAGAGCGGTGGGTGTGCATCCCGCGCAGCAACACCCAGTCCTTCTGCAACACAGCAGGGCTGAGCATCTCACAGACACGACCTTTCACAAACTGCTTGGGAGCCTACTTAACACGCAAGGTCTTCATTAGAAAGGCTCATTATATTTACTCTTATTGACATAACTTGCCAATCTGTCGTGGTCATGGGGTGCAGCATCGTCTAATCGGCACAGAAAAGGGGGAAAAAACACCCCAATTCTTACTCAGGGGGGCAAGTGAGGAGGGACACCCCACGTTTGTCGGCATCCGCTCCCAGTGCCGTGTTGTAGGTAACTACTCACGTACGCTCAGCCACGCAGACAGCGGGCAGCGCATGCTACAGAGACCGTGAGGAGTCCCACAAGGCTGGCAGTGATGGGAAGCATTAATGGAGTATTTATAGCCTATTTTACGTTACAGATCGCCCATCCATCAGAAGCAGAGATGCAAGGCTACCAAAGCACGCTTGGCTTGGACCAATACTGTACACTTCTGTGTCCGCTGGCATGTTTTGTCTATTCAATCTGCCCTGTCATGGTTTCCCAGCATTTATTGCAGTCCCTGTCACTGCAAAGGGTCACACTGAGCTGAGGATTCACCAGGTGACCTAGAAAAGGGCATCTTTTGTTCTAGGATATGAGTTTTTAAAAATAAAGGTGTTCAAACTGATGCAACTCCAGAATGCAATTCTAGCTGTAAAACTCTGTCCAGTGAAGCCACTCATACCAGCTGTCACCAGGGTGATAGGGAGAGGAAGCAAGCAGGATAGAGCCTGTTATATTGGCTACATATATACAGAGGTACACGCAACACACACGCTTCGTTAAGTGAAATGGACTGGTAGCAGGGTGAACATCAGCATCTCAGACACACTCATGCTCATCCTTTTAGAGTCATAGAATATTTAGGCTGGAAAAGACCTTTAAGACCATCAAATCCAACCATTCCCCCAGCACTGCCAAGGCCACCACTGACCCATGTCCCTGAGAGCCTCATCCACACAGCTCTGACACCCCTCCCAGGATAGTGACTCCCCCCTCCCTGGGCAGCCCCTTCTAACACCTGACAGCCCTTTCTTTCCAGGAAGATGTTTTCCCTAATATTCAATCTAAACCTGCTCTGGCACAACTTGAGGCCATTTCCTCTTGTCTTGTCACTCGAGACAAGACCGACACCCCCTCCCTGCACCCCCCTTTCAGGGAGCTGTAGGGAGCGATAAGGTCTGGCCTGAGCCTCCTCTTCTCCAGGCTGAGCCCCCCCAAGCTCCCTCAGTCAATCCTCACAGGAATTGTGCTCCAGCCCCTTCCCCAGCTCCATTCACGCTCCAGCCCCTGAGGGTCTTTCCTGCACTGAGGGGCCCAAAACTGACCCCAGGAATCAAGGTACAGCCTCACCAGTGCCCCATGAAGTGCCTTTTGCACAAGGACAGACATAGCAATAAGGCTCAAATACTTTTTCCCAGGCCAGTTGTCCAGCCACCGCTCCAGGTAGCGGCACCTTGCGACAAGGCATGGAAAAGGGGAAGTGCCATAACCACCATGGCCAGAGACGGCGGGAGGAGGGAGGTTTAAAGCAATCCAGGGCAGACCAACAGACCTGCGAGATGTTTGTGGACAGCACAACAAAAAGCAGTAAGTTTACCTGTATCCTCTCGGTTGGAAAGTTTAGAGACTAACACTAGAATTGGAGTCCAGAGGGCAGTTTTATTAGAGCATAGAACAGTATGATAGAGGAGAGCCCTCATTCTCCCACATAACTTTTAGCTGGGTAAATCAAGTTTTTCAAACCTGGTTTGCTACTGTCAAGAGTATTTTCTTCACAAGATCACGGTCTGTCAGCCTGTCATGGGTACAGCTAACAACTGTCTCCCTTTCATTTTAAGCTTTTAAACCGTCTACTTTGCATTGTACCTCTCATCCGTAGCCTTTGGATGCGCCCTGACTCTTTGGCGTGCCGCAGAGGCGCGGAGCTGATGTGTGGTCCCAAACGCAGGCGGATAAAACCCCAGCTCTGGCACCACAGCCAATGAAGAGCTGTGGGGAGAGGGCGGAGGTGCCCCACGCTGCCCCCAAAACCCCCCCTTCACACTCCTCTTGGGCAGCATGGAAGACTTAAACAGCCCCCAACAGTCACTGAATTCATCCAAACCCAAATATTTAGTGTTTCCAAGAGATAAAAGCTGCCTTTGTGCTTATGTCCAAGGGGCCCTATTTGTAAAAGGCAGGAATTTACTCCGCAGTTCAAAGATTATCATTTTTCATGGGAAAAGCTCTTTCACTGTGGACATGTAACATTTTCTCAGCACCACTGCTCGTATTTAAATGGAATTAAAGCCTCTGTTTGGCAACACAAGTGAGCTATTAATCACAGGCAGTAACAGCCACTGTCAGCCAGGTAACGACAAGGGAACTCTACTTGTGTCACCCAAAACAAAGGGAGAGAAAGAAAAAAAATCGATGTATTCCTCCAAAATGGGCTCCTTTTCCTAAAGTGACATTTTTACAGTACCTCATTCTCAGTATTTGTCTCATCCCCAGGTTAACGGGCCATTGCTAACCTTCTGTGATGGGGTTGAAGGAACAAACAGCCCCTTAAGCCCCGCATGGGCACCCTACTCCTCCCACCCCATGTCACCCATAGATAATCAGGTGTGCACATGCCTCGCTTGGGGTAGAGATTAAATCAGCTATTTTACAGCAAATTAAAGCTAGGCAAGGTGTCAGAATGCATGGACATTTTTTTCCTAGTGATGTAAGACAACTTATAATACATTAAACCCATTCCTTGGTCAAAAATCTGCTATTTATGGCACTTGAGCACCCATCGCTAAGAAGGTCCACACACATGCTCTGAAAGGGCATGGCAGTTTTCAGAACTACTTCTAGAAACAATGTGCTTAATTAACTGTCTGTGAAGTATCCAACATCAAGTTAGCAAACAGGAGTTGCTCTCTCCACACACACCTGTGCACATCGCTTGGTTGCTCATCCATCAGCACAGTGACAACACTCACAGGGGAAGAAAAACCCCCAAAATTCGTGCAGAGGAAAGAAATCCCTCCCTGTCGCTCACTGGGACTCAGTAGGATACTTTGCACAAGGCTTTATTCTTTATTTATGTTGAACAATTCTTTAAATAGCCTCTTATCTCCGCAATCACAGAGGCTGCTCCTGAAGTACCAACATTGCCCAGTGCAAGAAAGCACGGTGATAGCTTGGCCAAGCTCAAACGTGGCTGTGTGAGCTGAGCCACCCTCCATCAAGGCTGTGTCATATCACACGGCCAGTTAATATGGTGTCAGGGTCGCGGTGACTACCGGAGTGAACAAGATGGCAAAGGCTGTGAGACATCATTTCCAGCTTCACCTCAGCCTTAGCGTTTCTATGGAAATGAGCTCTTGATGTCCCTTGCTGGAGAGGAAGTGGGAGATAGTTATTGACTCATTTTCACAGTTTAATTAAAATAGGAATACAATTTTTCAGAGCTCAAGTCATTTAGTGCCTGTAACTAAGCTCTTTGGTCTTACCTTGCTGATAAGTGATCGTTACAGCGGCTCCAGATTTGGAGCTGAAGACCTGTCAGCTAGGTTATCCCTGCACTGTAGCTCCATGAACAGAAGGCTTATGTCTGTAGAACAGGAGCCCTTGCTAAGACCTGACCTCCAGGGCAAAGGTGACTGAAGTTATGTCTATCAGATAAAAATAATTCTTTTTTTAAAATACCTTCATCGCCAAAATTACAAAGAAAGAAGGGCTTCCAGTCATTTTAATAATGGCACATTTTATTATCTATTTCTGTAGTACCAGAAGTATTTCAAGCAGTTACAACGTTGCCCTCTACCATTTTAATGAAAACCAAGAGCTTTTTACAACACAACAGCAAGATGCTAGGTGGGATGTAAAAGAAGGTGGGATGGTACAAAATTACTAATTATAGTGTCAGGGTCTAAGGGCTCAGCTCTGAAAGGTGTGCCCCACCGAGCTAGGTGCAGTACAAATACAGCACAACAAGATTACCAGGAGGATCCTATAATTAAAAATTAAAAAATTGTCTTGGGTTGAACCACATTGGCTTTTAGAAGTACAAAGCAACTACAAGATTAACTCAGTGTCATAAAAATACCGATTATTTAACAACTTTGGGGGTTTTACAGACTTTCTAGAGAGTCTAAACGGGAGGGAAAAGGGAGTGATTTGGGAATATGTGCAGCCCAGGTCCTCCAAGCATAATACAGGAGAACACATACCAGGTACATGCTGGGAAAAGATGCTCCAAGAACTGCCACCATCAGCAGGGGGGTCATTCCCAGCAGGATCCCAGGGGAGAAAAGGAGCCCGACTTCAAGCCATGTAAGTGGCACAAGTGTAAGACACTGACTGCGTGTCATCTGCACAGAGGTGGCAGGAAGATGTGCTGAAGCTCAGCTTGGGCAGGGGTCATGTTTGCCAGTGATGCAGCTGAAAACCAGGAGTAATCCCTGCACCTGGGTGATGCTTCCAGCATTGCCAGGACAAGCCTGGAGCACCATAATTTGGTGTAGACCTGTGCACTCAAAAGGTAACCTAAAAATAACTCCTTTAATTACTGAAAACTTAACCCCTACAGCAAACAGCAGTTTGTGTACCAACCTGCCATGGGATTTACTGGAAGTCACTGCTGTAAGGTTTCCCACTTACTGTAAACGCAGCGCTAAGGAAAGCCGTGATCAATCCCAACTTGTTTCCACAGCATAAGTCATTTTTCATCACACAGTGGGACAGGGGCCCTGCACACAAGTGGGATGAACCCACAGAACAGAACGCATTTCATCTTTGTGGTCAAAGCACAGCACCCTGCAGCTTCCTCCCCCACGGCTAGAAGCAGCCTCTTGTTCTACACTGGAGCACTGCTTGGTCTTCAGACACAAGCATGTTCACCCCATCCAGCTCTCGGTATAAATGCAAATCAGCTTGCTCAGACGAGGCTACGCTCATTTGGCTATTTTTAGTGTCACAGAGCACTTTAAATCCCCGCAGGGTTCAGCATAACACCAGCGGTGTTTCGAACCGGCTCAGTCATCACATCTTATCAACAACTGTCCATGACCCTGAAGGACCCCAGCCAGCCCTGTGGGGGCACCCGCTCACAGAGCGCCCACTTCCCACCCAGTCACTTCAGAGCTCCCCCCTCACCCCGCCAGCTACTCCTTCCCCAGCCTCGCAGATCTGACAGGGAAGTCAACCCCAAGGGGTTGTCAACATGCCTTCTCCCCATGGCATCGAACCAACGAGTCATCACCCCTGAAGCTACTTATTGATGTGGCACAGGGTTGGCACATGGCTTGTCCGGGGCTGGGGAATACACTGTGAGACAGACACTGCTGTACAGGGCATGCCCAAGTGCCACCGTCCCAGCACAGGGGCCAGGTGCTGGCTTTGGCTGAGAGTTAATTTTTTCACAGTAGCTAACATGAGGCTACAGTTTGGATTTGTGCTGAGAAGAATGTTTGTCCACACGCTGATATTTTTAGCTGTTGCCAAGCAATGTTTACATTAAGCCAAGGACTTCCTCATACTGCACCTTCTCCCCCCACCAAAGACACAGCCCAGACAGGTGACCAAAGGGACATTTCATGCCATCAAACATCATGCTTGGTATATAAACTGGGGGAGTCAGCCAGGAGGGACAATCGGTGCTTGGGGCCAGGCTTTTGGGAAAGAATTAAAAAAATACCTTTTTTTATCCATTATGTATCATCATTAGTAGTATCACTGTCATCACATACTAATACTGCTGCTACTACTAACAGTATCATTATTTCTTTTATTTTCAATTATTAAACTGTTCTTATCTCAATCCACAAATTCTTATCTCTTTCCTTCAGTTCTCTCCCCCATCCCACTCGGGGTGGGGGAGGGATGATTGAACAGTTGCATGGTGCTCAGTTGCCAAGTGGGGCCAAACCCCGACACCCCACCCAGCCCTGCTGCAATCACGTTGAGAAGAGCCAGAGCTTGGTGGGGGCAGTTTGGTCTCATTTTCATCTGAGGATCTGGGATGCATTTGGAGATTTTTATTTGTGGCTTGAGATCTCACATCTCCATACAGCAGAGGCCTTGGGGAAACACTTGCCATTATGAGAAATTATTAAAATCTGCTTCACCTGTATTATTCCAGCCAATTGACATTTATCTCTAAGGAGAAAAGGAAGAAATAACACAGAAGTCAGTGCCTTGAAATGTTTTCCTACAAGGACACTTGGATGTAGGAAAAGGTGCTGTTTTGGAAAGGACACTCTTAAGAGAATATCTCAAGTTAATGCTCAGAGAACAGAAAACCCTGCTTTAAAAAGGCATAATAGGAGACATTCTGCTCCCTCCTTTTCAATAAATCAGTCAACACCACTGTTCGCTCATCCCTCACTGTTACAAAACCATCCCAAATCAAGGGACTAACATTTCAGATCACTATGTAAGCAAACCTTGTCTGTAAGAGAAAGAGCTACACAAAACCTGATCAAAAGTCCTACATCTCCATTGAGCAGCCAGTTTATTCACTAATTACAAGTGGGGAGGCAAGAGCTTCATAAAGCAGCAATAGTCACCTGGTTGGGCTGTTAATTTTTTCTCCCCACACTCTGCAAACACACCTGCTGAACCTGCAGCCGCAGGTGTTGCCATCCACAGAAATCCCAGTATTAAGTAATTGGAGGGCCCATGGTGCTACAGTTTGTTATAATGCATCATTAAAGGAGGGGGGAAAGGCCAAACAACGAAGGCACTCCAGGAAAACAGCAAGTAGAAGTTTTAAAGTATGCAATGTATTTAAGAACCAACTGCATGCCGCTCCCTACTGAATCTTCCTGCTCCTCTCTGCCAGTGATGGAGCCGCAGGAGCCCAGGGTTATCACAGATAAACCGCCGAGACTGAGGATGGGCGTCTGCTGCACAGGGACACGATGTGACTGCATCCACACCCGACGGCAGAATCCATTGATCCACCTTCGCACACGATCGATGCTGCTGGTTAATGACTTTGGGGTCCTTGGCAAGGGGGAATTTCATTAATAGTTGGTACATTACAACACCAGACAGCGCAGCCCTAGGATGAAGTACGGAGCCAACGAACCCAGTCAGCAGAAGAAAACCTTCGCGCTGCCAGGAAACCACATTTCGGGTTCATCACCCACATTTTGGGCCCTGAAGGGACTGCCTCTCCCACAAGTTTCTGTGGAGAGGGATGTGAGGGGTCACAGGGGCTGCTGAGACACTCACTCCATCAATAAGACATGTAAGAGGGATCCAAGGTGTGGGTCTGCCCTTTGGTTGGGACTTAGAGACATGAAAAAACAATGTCATTTCATAGCAGACCTGTGTAACAACTCCACCAAAAGACATATTGAATGAACATACACACAACAAGTAGCTCATGCTTGAAATGCACCTAGCAAAACAGAAACCTAGGTTAAAAAAAAGGAAATTCTTCATGTCCCATGCTGCAGATTAACCCCCAGAGCACTGCAGGGCATGCTCTGGGCTTGTACCCCTTGCCCACTCTCCTCTCCTGCAAGCATGGCTTGAGAGAAACAGAAACATGGTGTGCAGGTGACAAAAGCCAGTCTAAATCTGCACATCATAGCATGGAAAAATCAGTATGTTGGAGGGAAAGGAATAAGCCTTGGAGCAGGAAGTGCTGTCTGTGCTGAGCTTCTGGGAAGCAAGCTCTTGTGTGCTAAGGTGAACTGAATATAACTGCAGGTGGGAAACCAACGTTGCTGAACATGAATATTCACCTTATGTCAAAGGATGCAAATAGTCACCATCAATGACAAACCCATTACACAGATGACAGTAAAGCAAGTCAGCCTAAGCAAAATCTGTAGTAGCACCCAAATAAATAGAAGGAGCATGCCCAGTGCACTTCTAGGCAAAGGTGGGGATGGCTCATGGCTTGGGCTGGCAGGTTGGTCACATCACACAGCCACAAGCCACCAAAGGGACAGGCACTCAAAGCAGTGGTGCTTGCAGTTTCCAGCATGAAAAGCCAACTCACCCCAGGAGCGCCTATAGGAAGGTCTTGAGTCTGTATCACTTCTGAGTACCAGTACTTTCCTTACTGTGTATTTTTTCTAGCTGCATTGCTTTTGAGTCTCAAGGACAGCAAGAGCTGCATAACAAGCTATCGTTATTTTATAATGATATATTCCAGATTATTAATGAAATAAATTGCAGTTCTTATTTCAGTCAAGCAAACTTTTGAGTTCTAGAAGTGAAGACCCATAAACCTACCAGTGTACCCCACTATTTTATTTAGAATGCCATAGAAATTACCATTTTGACTTGAGACCACATTGCACTTCATGTCTTGACAACATATTCATCCAGAGCTCTCTTATAATGAAATCCTTATTTGACAAGTTGTCCATCAAACACTGTTTTCAGCAGCAACAATGTGGTGAGTCACACAGCAACCGACAGATCCTGACCTGTGTCTGTTTGTTGCTCAGTCTTGTCAACCAGCAACCTGCTCATTTGATGGTCTGTAAAAATGTCTTCTCAGGAAAGCAAATATTTTTCTAGATTGCTTGGAAACGGTTCTTCTTAATCACGACATAGCATAAAAATGCTTCCTCGCTCCTGTCCATCATTGCTTCATTTTGACTTTATTCCCTAAAAATTAGTGATGTCTGGGCAATGTGAAAATAAACAACTAAACATGCAGTGACACATCCCAAGTGATTTGTTCTGTGAAGGCAAGAAAAAAACCCTTTTACATCAGAGTAAAATACCCTGACCATATGTTTTCTTAACCTAGACTGGGTAGGATCAAATAAAAGACCCACTGGAGTTTCATTTGCCACATCATCACCTGACAGCCCTTCAGAAACAACCCTTAGACCAACTATGAGGTGAAAGACAAAGGGCATAAAGTGGCCAAGGGACTCAGTTTAAGAAAAACCCAAAAATAAGGCTTGAGTCAAAGACTCTGGATAGAAAGTTGTCTCCCCATTTAAAGGTAAGTATACATAAGTCATTGATAGTATAGTCTGGTTTTTAAATGTTGAAGTCTGTGGGCTGGGGCTTGTTCCCACATTTATTACAGTCCAGAAGAGAGAAAATACATATCCATACACACCCCAGAACACTCAGATTGTCATGAATATCAAAGGCTGAACTTGAGCTTTAAGGCTGCTATGTTGTCCTTTTTTATACTTTCTTTATTGATCTGCACATTTGTGTGAATTTAGTTCCCAGAGGTTTGATTGGGATGATTAGACACAAAACCCTTTTGAAGCTGGTGACAATCTGTGCGCCGGCTCAAGAAAACACGAGAGCAGATCTATGTACAAGTCCCTCTCTTGAAAGGTCTCTATTCCTGCATAGAGATTGCCTTATTCTTCATTCCTACTGGGTCTGAAAAGGACTGCTAGGAAGAGTGACGGGGGATTAGCTTTACAGACAGGACATTTCACTTGGTAAGCAACAAACAGTTTCACATCTGTCCAAGATTAATAACGTCTTCAACTTAATTGACAAAGAATTCACAAAATTGAAAAGCCACCGCCTCGGCAAGGCTGGTACCAAGCGAGCTCACGCTATCTCAGGTCTCAGGGATGAGCAGCAGTGGGAGATCACTCAAAGTGTTCATTTCTAATCACTTCTGTAAGACTCATTTGCAGAGGAAATTTTCCATTTTGGTAACCGAATGAAGTGTCACATCTTTCAGGAGAGCCTTATCGGAATAAAACCAACAAATAAGATGCCAAATTCTGACACCGTGAAAGTTCATTGCAGTGAAAGCTGTATTCCATTTCCTCTGAAAGTAACTCTACCCCCAGACCTTTAATTATCATCAGCTACCGACAAAAACAAAGGAACACAGTCAATGGATAAGCTGTCACGGGAACACACAGTTGCAATCCCAAAGCTCAAAATCCAGGTCTGGAGCACAGATGTCCCAAAGCTGAAGAGTTTTAGGCTCAGTCTCACCTGAAAATGCAAGACCACCAGTATAAGAAGGTTTTCCAGAGATAAAGGGTATAAAAAGCACCCAGGAAAAGGCCATATTGACAACAGGCTCATTCCCCAGTAAGGGGCCATAGAGAAATTAGAGCAAAGTAGACCATGATCAACTAAACCAAAGGGCAATAGGAAGGAGTAGTTACAGGAGTCCTGGTCCAGCCAAAAGCAAGGCCAAGGAGCCCCCACCTGCCCAGTCACACCCATCCTTTCTGCTCATGATACTTCATTACTCTAATTCAATTAGACCAGCAGAATTGTTTATTCTCAAGCCTAGAAGGATGTGGAAACCTTAAAAACTAGTAAAATGGCTTAATGTTCATCTTTGTAGCCCAAGATAAAACCATTGTTAGGAGTCTGAAATGCTTCCTAACAAGTATTTTTCCAGCACTGGGAAAAGGGAAAGTTCCAGTTTGGTGGGTTGTATCCTCTAACATTTCAGAAGGTGCTTTTATTTCTCAGTAGAAAAATAAGCCTGCAACAGACCACCACCTCGAAATGAGCAATTGCCATCGTGTCATTAGCTGTTTCAGGAGATAAATAGCACTGTTGAACATGTAACAATGAAATTTTGCATTTTTGATGGAAACCGAGCGCTTTGCTGAGGGCAGGGTTTTGCAGTGTATGATGATGTTGTACAAACTTCCCCCCCCCACACCCCAGCTTCAAGCAGAGCCATGGCAACAGAATCCCTCATGGTTTATGGAGACAGAGGGGTGTTTGCTAAAGGAAAAAGCCTGAAGAAAACACTATTTTATTGGTATTTGTTGTCCTTATCCAAGGAAGTCTTTACACTAAAGGTTGAAGCCCTGCTGTCTATAGTCACCCACAAGTTTACAGAGAATTGATGGGCCCACAGTATGTACATATATAAAAAGCCACTCTACCATTACATATAAAGTGCCACTAAGGATTTACCTTGGTGGATAAGGCAAGGATCAGCAAAGACAACAACCCAATTAAATGTCTTTATTCCTTCCACAGTGGACCCGATCCCAGGTTTCCCAACAAATTTCAAGTGTAGAAGAGTAAGTTTCCCAGCCCACGTTTATCATTATAAAAGGACAAAGCTGTTCCATACAGCTACATGTCTGGCCAAAATTAGATAAGACTGGAAGAAAGTTAGATAAGTTCAGAAGTCAAATAAGATCAGAAAAGAGACCTAGCAGCAAAATAATATACCTAGAAACTGTAAAAAAAAATGCAAGTGGAAGCCAGCAGCCCATTGCTGGTGGGTGTTGAGCAGGGTCAGACCCCACCAGCAGTGACAGTCAGACCTGCGGAGCCAAGACCTCCTTGGCATCCACGTGCCGCACAGTCTCAGCCCCGAGATTACCGAGTCACACTAGCAGCTTATTATCCAAACCCAACCTTCAGTAACACGCCAAAGACAGCAGGGATTTCCCTGCTTCAGCGTGGCTAAGCAATGCTGGATTAGTTGTCTTTCTTGGTGCTCATGGAAAATCAACATTAACAGTTTCTCTCATGCTTCGTTATGTAGCTGAACACTTTAATTTTTATTACAGTTAAGCTCAAATTAGAGCTAGGTAGAGCCCCATGTGCCTTTCAAGCGGCTTGTCAGAGACTGGTGCTCCTTTTAGAGCTGTTAGTTGTATATAAACCCAAGTTTCTCAGGCCATTTTCTCTCATTTAAAGCCTCACCTTGTGTACATGGCCCCTCCCAGGCCTCAACCAGATCTTTAAGCCCCTTGGGTTAATTGATAGCACCAGGTTTAATATGCTCTTAACTGTGACTAAAGCCATAACAGGTCTGTACATTCTGGGAGGGAATTGTGTCACTAAATTTAACTGTTATGTACAGCCTGGTACTGCTGGCAAGCGCCCAGCAGCACAGGGCCCTGCCCACATCCCATAAAGAGCCATCACCACATCCCTGACTGCAGACATCACACCAATCCATGATTTATTCTTACTCAGCTATAGGAAGCATCTTCTCCCTTGAACCCCTGTAACGCTACTATCATTATGAGATGTCAGAGAGACTAAATCCAGACTGTGCCATACATTATTTACAGCCCTTGCTCCATTCAGAGACAGCAAATACCTTATTCAGCTACAGCTTTAAGATATTCAGTGAAAAACACCACACTTTACTGCCTAGTTAATTTTGAAAGTCAGGATTTATCTATTTGGTTTACTCTGTAATGTGTCTGGCTCTGTTTGTTTTATCAGGCTGTATGTGGCTAAGAGCTGAGTACAATTACCCACGGCACACGGTCGTGATAAACTGCATCCTGCGTGCCTTATTCAGACTAATTCTTTAGAATTTCTGGGCAAATTCTGACCAAGTAAGGTATCTGGATCCAAACTAAAGCTAAGCTATAAATCTTACAATGCCATCTTCCAACTCCAGGGATTTTCCAGCAATAAAATGACACACAAACTTTGTCTACTGATGATTTATAAGGACTACTATGTATTTCAGCAGTGGAAGAGGAGTTTCTGGGAAATAAACCCAGCACTTAAAGCACCAGCACTGGGTGAGCACTGATGGGTGCAGCCCACAGGTGCTGGGACCCCACATCTCTACACCCCATGGGTCAGGACCAGCTCCCTCAGGCAGGGCCACGCTTCCATGAGTACAGCCTCACCAAGCAGTTAGCACACAGTTCCGAGGAAAGGAGTATCCCCTTCCCAAACAAAACCAGGAAAGCCCTCAGAATTCCTACGGATGTGTTTCAAGTGTTACAAGCAAGGACCACCCATGCTGAAGGTCTTTTTCAGCACCCTGAGTTTAGCCATGTGTCCAGCCCGGAGGCACACCCATTCAACTTGCACACACACCTCTATTTGCAGCCCACAGAATTCAATTAGTGAGGAAGCCAACATGCATGCCTTAATTGCACTTTCCATTACCACCGCTGCTCAGCTGCTGCGATTCTCCCTCTCCTCACTGCCAAGAGCTGCATCCACTCCCTAGGATGCTCATTAGCTAAAAGCCTACATGCCAACCACTGGTACATCTTTTATCATTTATTTTTAAATAGCTGGGCCCATGGCTGGTTCCCAGCTGAATCACCCAAGTGTCTGCAAGCCCCGGTCAGCCGAGTGGCTCAGGACTGAGGCTCCCTCTGACTTTACTACACAGCCACTCCAACACTAACAGCATAGGTTTACCAATTCTGCCTGCTTCTTCACAAATTTTACAATCACTCATCCCTCAGGGAATAAAGTTCCTGTAAGAAAATCCCATTGGCTCCCCCTGTAACCGAGTACAAATTCAAATCAGCCTGGAGGGGTGAGAGGCAAGGCATGTTTTAATTACCTGGGAGCAGTCCCTAAAGCAGTTTGTCAAACCTCACTCCCAGCAGCAAGCTGGAGCAGCTGAGCCTTCATCAGGAGCTGTTTAAAAAGCCTGGCTTGAAGTGAGAAAGGCCAAGTGCATCACCCCCTTCCATCTCTAAGCCACATTTTGAAGGGGAGGCACAAGACCCAGTCTCTGGAGAATAAGCACAGACAAGCTTTAGATCAGAGCAATCATTTTAAAGTGGGCTATTTTACTCCATTAGAACACTAACATATGTGTCAATGCACATGAATACAATGACCCCACAAAAACCCTCTGTTCCACCAGTGCTGGCTGCACAAGCCACCTCTGGGCAGCACGATGGGCTCCCAGAGCCCAAAGCAAATAAGCCACCCACACCCAGTAATTATTCGGCTCATCATTTGACATCACAAAGTAACAACTGGGTTTCCCGTTTCTTATACTGGCATGCAATTCCTTCCAAGACAGTGCAATCACTGGGTTTGCCCCAGTGACTTGCCATTAGTTTTGTCCCAGATGACGGACGCTGAGATGTCTCATTGCACCACATGTAGATGGGGATCCTGTAATTTTCCCTTTTGTACTTGCTAAGCCCAGACTTCACTTGCTCTAGAAGTGCCCCCCCAGCCACACCACATCTCTGCTTCTCAAAAAAAAAAAAGCTCCAAAGCCACTCATGGAAACTTGGTTCCTTGCTCTGGAGCAGAATGAGCAAAAACCCTCAGTCTTCGTGAGGAAACAGATCCTACTAATTGGGTGTCACCACACTAAATGGCTGATTTATGGAGAGTGTTAACACACAAGAAACCTTTAAAACAAACAATTTGCCAGAGGTGGGGGGTTGGGTAGGACAGGTTGGACTCCCAAGTCCCCACTGGGCTTCCACGCAAACAAGCTCTGGCTCCTCTGTTGAGGATGACATTTGCTGCTGCCCTTGGGATCTTGTGCTCAGTTACAGATGCTGCTGAGCTTAGTTTTGAGCACCCGAAAGTGGCTTGAGTAAAATCAAACCACAATCAAAAGAAACCAAAGCAGGGAAGATCTGGGAAGCTGTGAAATATCAAAATCCCACCAGGTCTGAAGGAAAGAGTCCAAACAATTATGTATCAAGGACAGCACTGCTTAAAAGAGGTCTATCAAAGTAGAAAGGGAAAGATAAATTGGAAAAGCTTATGGGCAATGCACAACAGATCACGGCATATTCCTCTTGTGAGCTTTAAGAGCTGCTCAAATTTTGTTACTTTTAATGCAATGGGAAAGCCATGCCCAGCCCGATGGGTGGGCGTACCAGCAGGGAGGGTGTGATGTCCACCACGCAAGGCCACTCCAAACCCTGCACCTTCCTTAGCAGCGCTGCACCAAGAGGGGCATTTCTAAAAAAATACTGTGTTCCACTCTAGAACTTCTAAAACAAAAGGATCAAAGGAAGAGAAAGTGCAGTGTAACCCTAGTTATTTATTCTGAAATGTGGATCAGGACTGTGGCAAGTATTCATGAAATGAGGCTGATATTCTGGCCAGGCATCGAGTTCAAACACTGCCAGACACATCCCTCAGTTGAAACTGGTGAAAATAAAACCACAGACCAATTTGGGCTGAAAAGGACCTTACAGATCATCCAGTGTGTCCCCCCCGCCATGGGCAGGGACACCTTCCACTAGCCCAGGTTGCTCCAAGCCTCATCCAGCCTGGCCTTGCACCATTGTCCTGTGGAAGAGCTTATTGGTAGAGTGTCAGTTAAGAGTGACGAAGCAAATATTGTTCTATTTAAAAAAACATAATTGGGCTCAAATAAACACTGTTCGCTCATGATTTTGCCAAAGATAGAAATAAAAAGGTACATAGTAGTTTGATAATATGTTTAGTGGTTCCTCCAAGAGAAGATTTTGGGGTTCAGCCCACAGTAACAATTCCAAAAATATTATACAGGTAGAAAGTTTACTTCACTGAATTTGTAATGTTCTCTGAGCATTTTGTATTTCAAGCGTCAGAGTTTGGGCACCGAGTTAGAGGGCTCACCTGAACACTGAGGTACCAAGGAGTGCGTGGGCATGGCCGACTCTGGGGTTTGGTCCACAGAGCCCTTAAAACAGGCTCTAAGCACCATGGCAAGTCATCCTGGCCCAACAGGAGCCCCCACCCTTATCCAGGGAGAGGCTGAGATTAGCAGTAAAAGGGAAGGATTCAGAGGTCATTTGATACAGAAGAGCTAAGTTTTGGATTAATAAAATACACAAACATCAAAAGTTTCTGCTCTTAATACCATGTTCTAGTTGGCATTCCTGTGGCAAATGTTGATGCATTTGATACATTCAGATGAGTGTCTGAAATGAATTTTTTTTCCACAGCAAAACATCATGGTGCTCCAAAAGTGAATTCCATCCAATGTTTAAACTTTCACTGCTTTGCTGTTGCCTCTCATGCTCTGAGAAGTTCTTCTCTTAAAGTCCTAATTCATTTACCATTGATGGTATGAAACAATCCCACCCAACAGCACAGCCACAGGTCTAATAATTCCCAGCAGGAAAAGTTAATTGAACAGCCTTCTGGCTGAGACAACAGTAGATTTTCCTTTTTTGTAAGGCCCATCAGCACCTGCAGGTGTTTTGGCCACTTTCTGGGAACAAGGGAAGAATGCTTTCATTTCAGGGAGACACATTACCTCTGACCAAGAACAATTTGTAAAGTGGCAAGCTTTTTGCAAGAGGGGAAAGGAAGGAAGGAAAAGTGTCATAATGACAGCCTGGAAACCTGGAGGCTGCTCAAATAGACAGAATGTTATTGGCCAAGGGAAGCAAGATCAAGAAAAGCAAAGGAAGAGTAGGGAAAAGAGAACTGTATCTGGGGAGAGGTGAAGACAAAATACAAATTCACTATATCCAAAACGACACGGATCTTGCACATCTCAAACATTTGTTATTCCTGCCCTATCCTTTAGGAAACTCGGAGCTGATGAAACCCATTCCACTTGCCACCAGACACGCATCATCGCATGTAAGCGATGCCCATGCAGTGACCTAGACACAAGACAACAAATTCAGAGGCAATACCCGAGATAACACAAAGAGCAATTAGCACAGTGATGTGCTGCCTGAAATAGGCACAACCACCTTCATTATTGTGTATGTTAGCATACTGCATGATTTTTCTAGAGAGCAATATATGGGTTTTGAAGGATCACATGGTGTAGTTGAACATCACTCCCAATAAATAGCAAATAATCTTGATCACGATGCTGAGTTCAGCTACAGCAAAATTAAACATGTTAGAGCTTTCCTATACATAAGTAGGAAAAAGTGTTTCATTGAGGATGTTGAGGTGAAAATTGGAAGGACACAACACTTTTGTCTGACAGAAGAATTACCCTAGATCAGTGGTTTACTCCCCCCACCCTCTTCCTCAGTTTGCAGGCTTGGATAACTTTGATACTAATGCTCCAAAAAAAATCCCTCTTAATTTTTTTGACAGCAGTGGGCAGTCAATATAGTCTTTGCAGCAAAAATTTCACCATATTTACTACATAGGTACTTTGGGGATCCAGCACAACCTACACCATACAGATGGGGGTATCCCTGCAAAGAGCCACCCCAGCTGGGGCACAGATCACCCAGCCAAGCCCTGTGGCTCCACATGTCAAACAAGGCACATCCTCAGGGCAAAAGGAGCTCCATCCTTGCAGGACCCTCTGCCTCAGATCTCACTTGTCAAACAGCACAGATGCACATGGCATCATGAGGTTTTGACCAACCCCCCCCCAGCACACACACCCCCATACTGAGCTCTTCTGGGTACCAGAGGGCTTATCTTAAATATTTAGACTACTCAGATTTCTGCCCTCAGACTCAAAATGAAAAATGCATGACTTACTCTTGGTATTTGTTTTTCATCTGCAAGTATCTTCTGTGTTGTCATAAAATAAATTCCACATCAGGCTGAAATACATTTCAAAGCTTTGCATTTTCAGGGGAATGTATGAGGTTAGATGTGTTTCCTGGAATAAAAAAACTACTCAAGAATTCAATTAACTTGTGAAACTCACTGTCATTAGAGATGACCAAATACACCATGAAGAGATTCAAATAAATGCATATATACCCGTATGACTAAAACAAACCCCTCAGAGTGCAATACATCCTGCAGTTGTCATAACACACACATCAACCTGCTTTGGCACCATATAGGTAAATGATCTTGTTTCTAGTATCTTCCAGAGAGCTTTTTCTGTGCCAGCCTACACAACCCAAGCCCATGATGCCCCAGGTGCTCCACAGCCAGGCTTGCTCCCACCCAAATCTTGCTGCTTTCAACAGGGACATCCAAACTGAGACACTCCTGCAGTATGTTTTCATGTCAACTGACCAAATTCTAACAAACCCCTGTTTCAGCCAGAATGCTAATGACTGGCTCTGGTCTGACATGAAAACAGACTGTTCTTGTCCTCATTTACCCTTTCCTTTGATTCAGATTTGATCTTATTGCTCACAAGACGTGCCAAATGGATTCCTGAGAAGATGCAAGAGTGCTGCCTAGTCCTGGAACAGAACTGTGCAGAGGGAATTGAAAAACGTAGCTTTCCTCCAAGATTTTAATGGAGAAAGCTGCATTCACTGCACAGAGTTTGTTTCCATGATCCATTTATCCTTGGGCCTTTCCAGGTACAAAAGCACCAGCAGACACGGTGAGGGATGGTTCAAGACCAATTAATTCACAGCTTTTGATATTACACAAGACTTAGGTTATTACAAGAGAGCACAAGAGTGAAAAGCAGCAGTTTCTCTCGCCCAGTAGCATCTTCCTGACAGCCATTAATAGCCAGGACTTCAGGGGAATCTAAAGTCAGTTGCCCAGGTTGGAAAACTGCACAGGTTTTGGCTAAAGCTGTTGGTTCACAAAATTGAGAGTCAAATTACATCAGGTAGATGAAATCATGCAAGGATCACATAACTCACCAACATTTGCACTCCATCCTAGATGGTTTTGGCTGAGGAGTAACCTCACCTTCACCCACATCCAGATGTTCATTATGCGTTTCCCCATCCTCCTCAAAGGGACACCACAAGGTCCAGTCCCCAAAAGGCCACATCCAAGGGCTGCACTGCTGCAGAGCAGGTTAATTGGATGGAGGAGACTAGCCACTACAGAGACGTTTTATAACCAAGTAAATCTTGTAATTAAGGTTAAAGGAACCCACAGGTTGTCTCCTACCCCATTTTACTGCCAGCTGGGGTGTGGGCAGAGCATGGATTCAGACTCCCTGCACAGACATGTCTGTCAACAGTTTGCCAGCTTTACTGCTTTCCCTCTCTAGTTTTGAGCAGAGTTTAGAGGAAGAAACAAAGCTTCTGGGAGTATTATCACTGAGGCTTGTCTGGAAGCCTGCTATGACTTACATGTGCTCATTAAAATATAAAAAAATATAAGATGCTTATTACCCACATAGACAAAGCAGGTAGATTGAGCACTCTGTCCCCTTAGTCATGGAAAACAGACACTGCTAAGGCTCAAAGCATCCACCTCAAATTACTTGGTGAATCATTTTTCTATCTGGGGAAGGAAAAAAAAAAAGGCAACAGCACAGCTATTTGCCATTTCTTTTTCTCATTCTACCATTGCCACCTGCTGCACAGTATCTTATGCTCCACTTCTTCCAGCTAGGCTATTTCTAGATCAAGAAGTAATTCATTTTGCTCAGGTATTGGAGATATTTGTGTATAGTTCTACAGTGATGGACACCTACAAAACTGAAGAACAGGAACACTAATCTAGCACATCAGCCCCTATAGGCAGCACAAGTTTAAGGAGGTTATAACCATTCCCTCTCTCACTCTAACAGGGATTTTCTGCTTTAGGATTTCAGGAAAATAGCAAGGAAGGAGACTTGTGGGAACCAAAGCAGAACAGCATGCTTCAATCTGCAGGTATTCCAGACCAGAGTCTTTAGATGCAGCCAGTCCAGGATGGTTCTGTGACACAGGACCAACTGCAGCCATAGATTCATTTTCCCTTTTAGGTGGAAGCAAGACCAGCAGTTGCAAGACTTTCTCCTGCTATTACACAGAGCAGAGCTTCAGGGCTGCACTGACTTTCCTTCATTACCAGCCCCAATGATGAATTTGGTGCCTGAAGCCCAATTTTCTTCCTTCTTGGACTCCTACCAAAGCAAACCCCAGAAAGCCTGTCACTTATTTTATAACCTCAGAAGAATTATTACAGCAGCTGCTAACTATTCTGGGACAGATACATTCCTCAAAACTATACATTCATCTTTACAAGAGAAACCTAATGATTTTTTCCCCCCCAAGCAAATATTAGTCTCAGAAGCATATTTTATTTAACAGCAGCACCGTAAACAAGATAACTCCTTGCTTATCACACTCCATGCTGCAAAAAAAGGAGGCTGAGGAGGCATCCTGTCTCTGGGATGACACTATTAGACAAGCCCACTCCTGCTCATCAAGCTAATGCAGATGCCCCCCTTCCCCAACAGTGCACAGCACATATGGGATGCAGAGGGAGTCTCAGTACAATGCTTTGACAGAGAAGCAGGTGAACTGTCACTGCTTTGCAGTCAATTAACCAAATCCCTGAAAGAGGAGAGATTCTCCTCGTACTTCATTGTCAAGGACCACACTGTTCTAACATTTGTACATATTCCCCTGGAGGCAACAGTATCCCAAGCAATAAGGCAGTTGTCCTGACTAATTGCTGATGCCATAACATTCACTCAAGCTTCTCCAGATCCTGGCTCTTCCAGCTGACAGCACAGCAACAAAAGTGTTAAGCAAATAAGACAGGCAATTTATAACACCTTTTTACTGACACACCTGATGCTCAAACTAGTCACCACCCCCTCCTGCTTGTACCAGGGAAAGCTGAGCAGGGAGCATTGAATCCTTGTGTTACTGCTGCCCAAACCACCAACTTCATACAGCAGTCAGTATTAGCTACTTCACCAGGTTTTTCTAGGGGTTGGGTATCCCTGAGGTATATCAGAGTCTCCTCTTACCTTTCTGGCACTCTAATAGCAGGCTCCAAGTCCTAATTTTCCTGGCTATCCAGAGGGAGAGGCTTCCGCACACTCAAAAGGCTGAAAGCAAAGCCAGTTTGCGCTGGACCTGGAAGCAAGGGATCCCCAAGACCTTTATTTTGGCCCATCTCAGCCAGAACCAATCCCAAAAGACTCTGGGTAAGACACCGAAGCCTCAAAAGTGGCTGTAAACTCACTTAGGACACAATTATGGGTATGAGTTAAACTGAACATGTGAATTGAGTCCAGCTGAAAGTTATTTTCATGCCTTAAAGCAATTTAGCTCACAGCATGCGAGAGCTAATGCTTGAAACGAAAGCAAGTGAAGGCAGAGGCTCATTGCCTACACACCAGAGAGAAAGAAATGATGGCTTCAGATAGCTCCAGATGACTGAAATACAAGGACAATGCAGGATTGGTCATACCCAGGTTTTACTGAAGAGAAACTCATCCTCTGGAACTGATATTTCCTGTGATGTACTTAGTTCCTCCTTCTGTCTGCAACCAAGCAACAACCTCATATATTGGACTAAATGAAATGTTACGGTGCAAAACCCCTGTGACCAATTTTAACTTTCACCTATAAGTGGGATCTTTCATTTTGCACAACTCCATTGTTTTTGCTGTCCCCTGTGACCTAAAGTTAGCTAAACAAAACAAATCTACGCCTTCCTCTTGCTTTCCTTAGGACTGTTCTAAGCATTTAAAGGTCACCTACAGCTGTGTGTTAGAAATAACACCGCTCCCCAGCTTTCCCTCGCCTTTGTCACGCGCCTGACATTCTCAGATGGATTTTTGTCTTTTGTGCCCTCTGTTCGCCGCGTTGTCCCCTTCGGGGAGGCAACCCCTGTGTTAAGCCAAAGCCCTTCCCCAGGGGAGGCTGCAGAGATCCTGGCTGGCACTGGAGGAGGCAAAGCGTCCCTTTTGCTGAGCCAAGTACCAAAGCAGCTACAACCCCTCTTTGGAGGTTACGGAAGCATCAGCACACCAGTGAAACTAGAAATGGGCAATAAACCACTGACAGGGTCAGCAGGAAAGGTGCAAGCAGTTACCACACTCCTGGTGGGGTCTTGCAAGACTTACCACAGCTCACCAGCACCACCAGCGAGTGTCCACAGCAGTATCCTCAGCAGGTTCCTGGCCAGCATCTCAGCTCAGCACACACAACAGGCAACCCATCTGCCTGCATCCTCTCACCTTCCCCTCATGCATCACCCACTTTTGACACTGCTTTTGCCACCAGCGAGACATTGCAGACCTCTGGGTTCCGACAGGAATATTCCTGATGTCTCAGGTTTCATTTATAAGCAGGCCTGTTCTAAAGGCAAACCCAGCCTTTGAGCACAAATGACATTTTTGACACTGTGTTAAAGGTATTTAGAAGGTTCTATTTTCATTCTTACAGGGAAGGATTTCAAAGTGGAGGTGATCACTGTGAAACCACATCATTGTCTTCAGCCAAACCCACATTTTACCCTTCCCTGTGGGCACAAGCCACTCCCAGACCCTCTAACACACCTAACATCTCCTGCCACCTGCTCCCACCACGCATTCCTCTGCCTCTGTGCCTTGCTTTTTTGAAATACTGTTGTTTTATGTTACAGGCATAGCAAGGAAAAATGCCAGGAGTTCATTTTCTGTGGGAGACAGTGGAAAGTCACGTTGAGAAGCGATTTCTGTGCAGCAGGAATTAGGCTGGTATATTCTCAGGAACTCAGAAAAACACATTTAATTTAATGAATAAAGGAAAACTGGCAAGTTATCCACCACTGTCTTGATTCACAGCTCGGATCAAACAGCTCATCTCACTCTGCCCCAGTTTTTATCAGATCAAAGTGGGCACAGCCATCTATCCCACAAGGGTTGGCACACCCCAGGAGAGTATTTCAACTTCAGGTACATATCACATTTGTATAAGTGGCTCAAGTGATAGCAATGCCAGCTACTCCTCGAATGGATAGCAAGAAAGTAAATAGAATTAGTGATGTAGCAGAACAACAGCAATTAACCATTCATCCCCCACAACAGCCTACCCAGGAGAAATGTTTTCTTTCCTAGCCTAGGAAAGCACTGCAGAGATCTGCTGTGGGGTCTTTACATCCTTCCAGTCACTGCCAATTCACATCACTCTTAGTTCTGGGACATTCACCTTGGAAAGCACCCTGATGTGCACAGTACACTGTCTGTGGGACTCAGGTATGACCCGAGAAGAACAGAGGGCAGACAGACCTCCAGTGCTGCTGGTCATCACACTGTAGGGTTTGTGACAAGCCCAGAACATCAGGCACACTTCTAGGACCATAAAACTCATCTGCAGTCCTGAAATCATAAATTTGAGGGAAAGACAGTTCAAGACCTTTGTCACTGAAGATCCTTGCAGGTTTTAAACAAGTTATACCAAGACCAACACAAGAAACCCCTCTTGAGCTTCTTTTCTAACAGCTCTGTCAGTAGATGCTGACACTTGTGTTTCTGGACAGCATCAAGCACTGACAGAACAGAATTTAAACTGGAAGCTCATACAAATTCCATATCTCCAGCAAGGAACATACCCCGTGATGAGCGGTCAGCTCACCACAGCTGACTCACTAGTTATCTGCAGCTTCCCTAAAGCAAAGTAAGAGAGAAAATAAGTGTGGTCTCACCTTGTAAACTCAAAGCAGAGATATTTAGCAAAACCAAGTGACATGCAGAGTGGTTTGCCACAGCAGGTTGGAATCAAGCATAGCAGCTGGATATTAGAAAGGGTCAAGATAATTTTACAGACCATAATGAAGCCTGTATTATGCATGATAAAATGAAATTACCAAAAGAAAAATCACATCTCATGCTTCAGTGTGATAACCTACCACTGTAAAGATGAGGAATGAAACCAGTGTATTAAGATTAAAATTAAGTGGTCATTGTTGGAAACAGGTACCCACAATCAATGAACACAGATCTGAACACAGATCTGATTTCCACTCCTGCTCCAAGCTTAGGGAGCAAGTTAAGGCACTGCCAGACACTGATAAGAATGATGACATATCAAAGTAAACATCTTTATTCCAAATACCTGCAAGGTCTCAGGCATTTCTGTTCATTTAACACAGAATGTAAGATTCCATACAAATAAACAGACCTTTCAAGAATTAGAAATAGCATTAGTCCCCCCAGGTGTCAACTTATGGTGATTCATGTCAAGAAGCTGGTCCACATGGCAAGATACACTGGCCAGGACACGCCATACGTGCTGCCAGCCATGCCCAGAGCAGCATCAAGGGGCAGGAGAGAACACCACATGAAGCACAGTCCTTCAATCTGCTCTTTGGGATACAGACCAGCCTTCCTGCTCTGGGGTAAAGAAACATGGGTCAAACAGCCAAACATCAGGTGAGGGACAGGGGGAAGCACTCATGGTGTGCTTGTATGGACTCCCTACCCTGCACCGATGCTGCCCCAGCTAGTGGCAAGCACAGCAGCCCATATCTCAGCTGAAGAGGTACTGCTACATCACCTTCAGTAGACCTACACAAGACAAAAATTTGGCCATGTGCTTTTGCTTAAAACCCTATAATTTGGTCACCACATCCACACAAAAGCACACAGAGCTAGTGTATGCAAGTGTTATTACAGCTACACCTAACCTCCTCCAGCCCTTCAGTGTTTCTGGCTGGCAGTAAGGTGCTGCCACTTGCCAAACCGTGTTCCTCAGCAATATGGATATTAGAACAACCTGAATAGCAGGCCCAGGGGCATATCAAACGGTAATAATTAGTAACAAGCTGTAATAGCAGTGAAGAGTGCTGGCCTCTTACAGGGCTGAGTGAAAATCTATGAAGTGAATCAAGTGATTCCCAGCAAGTTTAATGGGATTCACATCATTCCCAATCTGAAACAAGTTATCCAAATGATGCCATTAAAACAATAATCTCCCTATGCTGTCCCCCTGAGCAACAAATGAAAAAGAGTAATTTACAGAAATCTTTTCCGCTGTATTTCAGCTTTCATGGTGTTATCTCCTCTTAACTCAAGATAAGCAAGTGGTTATTTCCTAGTTATTTCTCATACAAGTCACTTGTATATTAGCCAGATTTCCATCACAGTTTTGTAGTATGGTGATTTTGCCTCCATTAAAGAGCACAATTTTCCCTCTTTTCTTTCCCAATGCAGACTGAAGAGAAACTCATAAAATCAGACTTCTTAAGGTTAGAAAAGACCTAAGACCATCAGGTCCAACCATTAACATCTGACACACAAATAGACAAGCAATCTACTTTCCATTTCTGAAGTTTACCAAACACTTGGAAGGGAAGCTGTCATATTTCTGGACTGATCCAATATCTGTATTCCTATGTGTCCCTAGAGAGGCAGTCCATCAGCACAGGCTGCGCTGGGTCTGGAGAAGCACTCAAACAGCAATGAAGAGGATGGTTTCCAGCAACTCTCACAACACTCCTCCAGATCTGCTTCTGCCAGCCAGAAATGCATCTACCCTGTACAGTTCAATTGGTACCCCAGAGAACACGTTTAAGAAGTTATTACATGGACATGCTATTATTTAATTAACATCTCTACAACTGTAAATTGGTAGCACACAGACACAAGGCTTCTACTTTTCAGGACAGCTTTGTGCCTCTCCTAAGAATTATTTTATATTCCCTACTCTAGTGAACTCTCACATGAGGACACACCATTTTAGAGAAGTGAGTGCTGAATTAACCTCCAGTTTTATCTTTAGGAACATCAAATCTTGTTTTACAGACTCAGTCTATTAAAGAGGCATAACAGTTTGTGAAGAAAGTCAGCAACAGAAAGACAAAGTGGTATGTCAGTGGCAGTTAAACAGCAGAAAGAGAAACCCTCTATCAAAAGATCCATCTCTAAGTGTACTGTCACTGAGGAGTATAATATGCATTTAAAAAATTGCCACATAAGCTACATTTAATTGTTAGACATCAATCTTGAAATTACTGCAAATGAGTAGGAAAAAAATACTTGGAAACCAAGGAGCACATCATAAATGCCATGTGCAGCTTCGCTGCGAAGACAATTAATACTCCCATGTGACCTCTTAAAACAGACCAAATCCTCACACACAGAAATCACAGCATCCGTATGGAATAATACCTCTCACAATAGGCAAGGGCTGCTCTTAAGTGTCAGGAATTGTAGGATGCATGAAAGCTTTTTTATCCCTTTTGTGCACCTGACCACCCCAGCTGCAAAGCTGTTGTTTAGATTCAACTAGAAAAATGCTCCAAAACCCAACCTCTTCCCCTGCAGATAACCAACACTTTAGTCCCTCATATCTAAGCTATCAGGCACCTGCATCTTCACTGGGACAATTGAGCAGGCTGGTTAAAGCTCAGCCTTCACTCACAGCTTTAGCACTTCTCACGCATCTCGGCAGTCAGTTTGCCCAGTACAGTGGGGCTGACAGCGAACAGACATATGGCATCCAATTTAAATTCTGCTGTTGTTGGTGTCACCTTGTTAACTAGAATAAAGGACTGGAGGTTGTGATGATCTCTGTGACAGAGCAAGAAACTAGAGCTTTGCTGCAGAGGGGCAGTTTAGGAGCAGAGGTGCAGAAAGGATGATGGCACATAGACATGCCTTTGAGTGTCACCCCCATTCAGAGCCATCTTTCACCCCGTCATGCCATAACTGAACACCTCTGTGGTTGCTCTAACTTGGAAAAATTTTAAACACATCCCCATCACTCACACTCTAGGCAAAACAGATGCCTACAGTTACGCAGTCACTCCTCTCACCCAGCTTGCACAAGAGAAAGCGTGACTTTTTTCACCCAGACCTTTCTAGGAGGTGGACACACCAAGTTGCATTTGCAGCTGTGACTGCATGACCCAGCTGGCTAATAGTCTTCTCCACTCGCAGCTCTGGAAGTGCCTAAATCCCTTGCTTACAGCAGCAACTTACATCCTAAATGCTTGAAGTTTTAGACAAGCAGAATCATTAGGTCACTAGAACAGGTGGAATTCAGTCAAGCACACCTCAGTGGAGATCACTTATCCCCACTGATACACAGCAACATTCCTTGATGTGGCATCAAGGAAAGTTTTGCAACAACATTGGGTTTAAGACTACTTGTAACCTATGCACTCCCACACCTACAACAGGAAACTAGTACCAGGCTGCAAACAGCATCTCAAACAGTAGTTTGTAGGTGTGTGCTGGAAATAACACCTGGTAGCTTCAGGTGTTGGACAGACACTCAATTTCCCAACTCCTAGTGCAGGGACACACCAGGCCATTATTTTCCATGAGTCTGTAAATACCAAGTTAACTGGAGTTTAGCCAAGACACAGATCTGTAACCAAATAATGACAAAATAACCAACCATAACTCCCTCTTCCTCCACCATACGCACACCCTCATGAGCACTTGGTCTCCAGGAGAGGGTGTACTCTTCAACATCACATTTCTAGCAACCCTTGAATTGTCCAAACTCAGCAGCTATCAGGTTGTCAATCAACCAACAGAAGCCTGGTTTAAGGAGCAGAAGCTCTTACTCTGGCATTTGAGAGCAGCTACAAGAAGCAGAGTACAGGGCTCCTCACAGACCAGGTCCAGGTTCTGTGCCTCCACCGTGCAGGGTTAAAGGCCAAGCTCTTGTCTCCAGAGACATGGGCCACCAATTGATTGCTCTGCAGTGCAGTTCTATCAGTTCCTGGCCTTCGAGGGGATCCAGATACTCTCACTTCTACGCGAGGTGGTTATTAACGTGTCTTGTTCTTTTAAGTATTTAACTACGTTTTCTGAAATACTGCACTCATTTCACAAAATCTCCCTTAAATCTTAACTCCTCAATGATTAGTGATAATAATTCATTCCATGGGAAGCACAGTAACATAAAACATCAGAATAGGTATAAGTGCTCTCAACGCTGCCTCATCACTCAAGAGGTCAGCTTTTACTGGAAGGGGTTGGAACCAGGTGATCTTTAAGGTCCCTTCCAACCCAAACCATTGCATGATTCTACGAAAATGCACAATCTAGCAATAAGATGAGTTCACAGACTGTTGCAAATAACCCAGTCGTTAACAGCACGAGCTTTGCATGGCACATCCATGAAGCCAGTCTAGGAGGACATAGCCTTTTCCACCTTCCTCACCATCAAAAACCTTCACATGAATAAACAAAGCCCTGGAGTACTTCATAACATGAGATAGTGAATTAAAACTTAATGACACCACTGTCAGAGAGACCATTTCTAATCTCCACCTTCATTGGCAAAAAGCAGGATAGGGCATAATAAAAATTAATTCTTGGAAGCTGTACAGCAAGGAGTTTAACTAATTTCCCCCAGAAATTACCATCAACAGGAGAATTTGCAAGTTTTGCTCTGTGGAAACAAGAAAGATGCCCCCTCAGCCCACCAAGGAGGCTGCAAAGAACAACAAACCCCTAGTTTTGTGACAAATATATCCCAGTTTTGCCACTCTGAGCAGCTTTCAAGTCACTAACACAATCTTGTTCCATGCCAAAGGCTTAATTCTGTACAAACACACAACACTGAGGCCTAATGAGACCTTCAGAGCTAGAAAACATCACCAAACTCATACTGAACTAGTTAACAGAAAAATAATACTTCAAATCCTAGTTCTCATCCTTATTATGCAAGGCAAACTCCAACAGGTACCATACCTTGCCAGACAGAGAGCTAAAAACTCAGAAACAAAGGGAGTGAGCCCCAGGGCAACACGATTTGGGGAAACAGTATCTGGTAATAACATAAACTGGGCATACCCCTAAAGCTTGAGTATTAACATACAACCCCCTCCCCAAACTCTTAATGCCTTCTTTCCAGCCTGCTCTTCCAATTTTTTCCCTCTAACCCAGTTCATGCCCAAACCTCATAATTTTCCACACCCTGACATCACCACTCTGCAAGGCCCCACAAAAAAAAAAAAAAAAAACCAAAAAAAAAAAACCAAACTTTTACCTTCAGCAGCACCAACTGAAAGCCAACCTCAGGCTCACCAGCCATGCTACCCTTCTCCAACCTAACTTATACGCAGAGGAGCTACTCACAGGTGTAGGTACTGATCACCCCAACCTCCTCCCTGCAAAGCTGCATCTGGGAGGGTGATATTAAAAGCGTTATAGCAATTACCAAAGCCTGACGAAGAACGCCTGTGTTGCTGTAGAAGACACCTTTCACCACATAGCCTAGGCTTGCCTACTCAGTATTTGGAAACCATCTGGTCCTGCTTCCCTGCCTTCCCAGCTCAAGCACTTCAAAGGACACGATCATCATCATCTAATGCCATTTTTCACCTTCAAGGTGAAAAAAGCCAACACCCAAAATGCCTGTAACTCCAAAATTGACAAATCCACATGATATTTGTGCAGGTGATTAATCATTAGCAAACAACTTGTTAATTATGGTTGCTGATTAAAAGATGTAAACATCAAAGCTGCACCTGCTTTCTAAATTGATCTCCATTAAAGTGTAAATATTTTATCTATACAAGAAGAGAAAACAGAATGTCACCAGTGTTTAATCTGTACCACTCATTACAGATTTATATTAACCTTTAGAAAAGCACTGACTCCAGCCCAGCGTGCAAGATGAACCACTGTTAAAAATAAGATGCGAGTCAATCAAAAATTGACGGATGGTGCTTTACCAAAGGACAGAAGATGATGATACCATTGCCACAATCATAAAGCTCCAGTTAAAGTAGGCCCTCCCTCTGGTGTTATGTTGTCACGCAGATATAACTTCAAGTTAAATTGTCAATCTAAACAGTAACATTTGTTTTCGCACAGAGGGAAGGAGTTTGGTCAAACTCCCAGGTGACCACATGAGACCGCCCCAAAGCAGCAATCCCTTTGCCCAGCTGAGTCTAACACAGTCTAAAAACTTCATGGCAATAAGACGTAGCTTTACCTAACAAAATACCTGCCTAAAGCCAGGGGATCGCATTAAAATGAGTAAAGTATAAATGCACACAAAGAGCACAGGTACATTTTCATCCTTGTGTTCTAATAGTCCACGAACAAACTGATTCCCAAAATAACTGATGGAAATCAGGGAGGAAAAGGGAGGGCAAATATTTGCCAAAAAGAAAAACAAAGCACCAACAAGGCAGGCTATTCTGAATTTCCACCTATTAAGTAAAAACCTAACCACAGGATTTAGGACACTTTTCAAACAGAAACTGTAATTTATAACATCTACAGAATTACACTATTAATCTGAGGTATGGAAGAAGCTGCTAAAAATTATTTCATGCACAATTTTCTAGATTTTGTGTGCAAGAGAAATAGATGCGCTGCACTCTGCGTTGGGAATACATCTTGCACTTGGGCTGTAATTATTTCTCTCCGTGCCATCATGTTAGTTGACAGTTGTGACGGGTGGAGGGGCTGCATTTCATGGCATGCTCACAAACTGGGAAAGCAAAACACAGCCAAGGACTCGTGTGAGCGTTCAGAATTTCGGGATCTGACATTGTTCTGATGCCGTGCTTCAGTACCCATAAAACTGAAGAGATGCAGGAATGAGATAGTAGTACGTAATTATAATGTCAGAGGCTAAAAGACGCCTGAAAACACAGGCTAAAATGACTACCATTGCCTAGTACATTATCTTCTAAACCCCAAATGACAACAGTTTTACTGCAGAATTGCACTGTTATTGTTTTATTGCACTCATTAAGAAGAGCAGCCTTTCTCTCTTTATTCCTTTCTGACTACTTGTCTCCATCGCTCCTGGCTGCTGGCCTAAATCCCTCTTCCAAAGTTATCTGCAGAGCAACTGGCAGTGGTCTGGAAATAGCTGGCTGGTCCTGTAGCGCGTCTCTTCCCAGCGCCCAGATGCTAAATCCCGTCCTGAGACGGCTCCACGTGCTCTGAAAGAAGCCTTGGCACTGATTTCCCACGGCAAAATCTGTGCATGCTACAGGTTGATAAACCTCTGAATGTCCCTAAATCCAATGGGTCAGCTCAGTTCGTGCCTTTCCTCTTCATTTCTTGTCTTTTGGGGCATATTCCCCTTGGTACGTATCCACGCAGAGCTAACTCTAGCACATGCGGTATCGGATGTTGTAGATGGGATGGTATTCATGCGCTCAGCATGGAGTAAATGTCTATTAGGACTAAAGCATTTGTGCCGGTACAAAGGCAAAACGTAAACATAACCTTCAAAATACGGTATATTGAAGACAAAGCTGCCTTGCTGTTCCAGGCTGGTCAGCACTGAAGGAAGACATGACCGTCAAGGGAAGAAAGATCTCTCCCCCTCAAGTCTTTGGATAACATCACAGATTGAAGTCCCCAGTCCTGCAGTCACCGAAGTGAGGTTTCAGTCAAAACCAGTGGGATTTTGCCTAGTTTTGGGCAGAATGATCCAATCTTTTATGGAAGGCCACGTGCCAAAGAAGGAAGAATTTCTGCAGGCACTGGTAACGGAAGCTGCAATGCACTGGCAGCGACTTTGCAACAGCTGCTCACCAGACCTGCTGTCACCTAGTTAAACGTCATCTTAAATGAGACTTGGGCCCAAATTTCATGCACTAATGAACAAATAAATTATTGACACGAAGTGCACGGCTGTACTCGTTCTACTAGACTTGAGGGTTAAGTTTCCCAGGGGGGATGAAGAATCACAGTTTGACTCCCGAGGGCCCGTTATACGAGGCACGATGCGGTTACTTAAGTGCAGGTCACCCTGACTTTGACGGCACTGTTTACTGAGGAGTTACGTACACGCGTGAAGAACTCATAAAGTTAGACCCGCAGGCTGACCGCTTTTGAAGGCGAAGCATGACCCGGTTTTAGAAAGTTCTCCGCACTCACAGCTCTTTACAAATCATTTACGGGTTTAAACTGAGAGAGGGGAGATTGAGATTGGAGGGACCATAAACCATGGAATCGTTTAGGTTGGAAAAGACCTTTAAGACCATCAAGTCCAACCGTTAACACAGCACGGCCAGGCCACAACCTGTAAAGACACAAGTCTCTACACAGAGTTGAAGAGCACTGAATATTAATATATATTGTATAATCAGGAGGACATAGCCACGGAAGGACATGGGGCAGTGGTGGGCTTGGCAGTGGTGGGTTAACGGTTGGACTTGGTGATCTTAAAGGTCTTTTCCAACCTGAAGATCCTGTGATCAGGAACTCAGGGAAACAAACAAAGCAAAGACAGTTCTCATGTGACAGTAAAGTACAGCCTATCCAAGGAAGGCTCGCTAGTAATGTGTAGTGAAACGTATGAAATGTTAGAAGACGATTAGTGGGAATTCTGGCCACTGTGGGTACTCACACACAGTGTGGCTGTAAGTCCAGACATCACTCTAGCTGTTCCTGGGTGCTGCAAAACGCAAGTCTCCCTAAATTAGCTTATGGGCACACTGATAACCCAATGCTGTGACATATGATTAAAAAAAATAAGTTAAATTCTTGGAAAATATTGCCCTGTATACAAGAAAACATTGAAACCAATAGCACTGGGTATTGAAAGGTTAATATCGACACAACACTTGTCGTCTCAGGGTCCCAAACTGCCGCACAGGGTAACCGGATGCTGTGACTGCCCCGTTGGACGATGGCAGAGAGGGAGAGAGACCAAGCAGCTGCACTGGGGCTCTGCAGTGACTCAACGGGGCAGCTGAAAGGCTCTTCTGACTCCCTGCCAGGACCCCATGCCCTAATACACTTGGCCTTGCAATATAATATTTAAAAAGAGCTGCTCCAACGTGCTCGAGAGTAAGGAAGTTGGTATTAAGGACATCAGTCAGGAAAGCAGCAATACATTATTCAAACAGTTTCTTGAGCATTCAGATCTCTGCTAGGTGCCAAGACAGCTCTCCAGATTTTATTCTTTCAATTTAATATGAGAGCTGGAAGACAGAAAAAACCCATGGGATCGATAACCCAAAGCTACGCTCTCTGCTATTAAAATGAGAATTCGGAATATTCAGTATACCAAACTTTCATGTCCTTTTGTTGCACTCTGTCTTAGATTTCAAGTTCCCTGGGCCTATAAATGGCACACAGCTTGCCCAAGAACTCAATAATTCATTAAGAACTGGCTTGGACTTTAATCAAGACTAGTAATTTCATAGCCCGAAGCCCACAGAGACAGTGCTCAAGAAACACGGGCAGGCAGAACTACAAGGCAGTGCCAAATCCTGGCGTCCTTAATAACTAATTAAAAATAATAGCTTTTCTGGGGTGGTGTCAATACATTCCAAGCTCTCCAATTGGGTGTGAAAGAAGTCAAAACGTAACCCAAACCAAACAGTTCGTTAAAAGCCAGCAGTGAAAAAGACTCCAGATGGAAAATAAGCAGTCGTAAGCTCATCCAAAGCATAAAGATGCTTTCCGGGATCATGGATATTCTTACATAATTTTGGCAGAACCTGTTCAGCAAATCGTTCTACTCGCTTTGTTTGCACGAACCGCTGAAACCAAACCAAACATTCACCTTTTTCCCACGCGGCTCCCAACACAGACCGTGTGGCTGACGTATCCATCACAGCAGGCTTCAGGCACGGCTTCCCAGTTAGGCACTTTGGCTACTGGGATCTCCTCCAGTCCTGGGGACTGGGCACTGGGACAGGGACAAACACGCTGTGCTGTGTTGGGCTGGGGTGCCGCAGGGTGGGTTTGCCTTTGATTGCCTTTAAATTTTTACATCTGAAGGGAGAACTTAACCCAAACTGTCATATTAATGCAACTATATGGTGTATCACGCAATATTTACATATACCACATGTAAATGAGTATATTGTACTCTCATATTAATGTATATTCATCTAACTGTGTATTACATCATTCGTTACCAAGCTGAAAATTTTTAAAAGTACAAACACACGCCTGAAATTAACTGCAGCATTTGTTGTCACCATTAAGTCAGCTGCTAATGTAAGCAAGAACCAGGCTGGCGAAAGGCACACGGGAACACATTAGTCCCACACATAATAAAACATAACAATAATGGCGCTCTGAATGGAAATGGTTGTGAAGCCAGGGCAAGCCCTTCAATAATCTGATGCCAGACAAAGAGCTTGCCTACAGTAAGGTATTTTCCCAGCCAAATCCTAATTGAATCAGTTGGCTGACAGAGTGCCCAGCAGGTCGAGGGAGGGGGTTCTGCCCCTCTGCTCCGATCTGGGGAGACCTCCCCCCCCCCAGTTCTGCCTCCAGCTCTGGGGCCCCCAACAGCAGGAGGACACAGAGCTGTTGGAGCGAGGCCAGAGGAGGCCACGGAGATGCTGCGAGGGCTGGAGCCCCTCTGCCATGGGGCCAGGCTGGGGGAGTTGGGGGGTTCAGCCTGGAGAAGGGAAGGCTCCGGGGAGACCTTAGAGCCCCTGCCAGTGCCTGGGGGGCTACAAGGAAGGTGGGGAGGACTTTTTCCAAGGGTCTGTAGTGACAGGACAAGGGGCAATGGCTTTAAATGGAAAGAGGGAGATTGAGATGGGCCATCAGGAAGGAATTCTTCCTGGGGAGAGGGTGGGGAGCAGTGGGACAGGTTGCCCAGAGAAGCTGTGGGTGCCCCATCCCTGGCAGTGTCCAAGGCCAGGCTGGATGAGGCTGGGAGCACCCTGGTCTGGTGGAAGGTGTCCCTGCCCATGGCAGGGGGTGGCACTGGGTTGGCTTTAAGGTCCCTTCCAACCCAAACCATTCCAGGGTTCTATGATTCTATTATCCTCATCACCTGGGTCCTGCAGGGAACCAGGTGTGTAGGGCCATTAGTTTTCTGGATGTCAAGGCCCATCAGGGGATAAATGAGCCTAAATGCTCACACCAGTCACGTACGTACGACAGAGGAACTTGGAGGTGGCCAAAGACATGTTTCTCTGAAACTCGCTTACGGCATCTACACACCATCAGCCAAGTTTCTTGGATCACACGCTTGAATTTAGCTGTGTAAAGTCCAGCCAAATTGCCCTTTCTGGATCTCATTCCAAGAGTTCCCAATCAGTGAAGAATTTAAACTCAGTGTGGAAGAGCCAGGGATAAACAGAAAGGTCACATCACTGGTGGGTTTTTGCTTTCTTGCCATTGTAATAAAAAGCACCATTAAACTTCTCCCATCAATGAGCTCTCCAGATAAAAATTTTATATCCCTCTAAAGATTCTTGCTGATGGAAGAGCTGGTGATGGACCAGCTGGAGGAGAGCGGCCGTGCTCTCAGCCCCGCCAGCCCTGGGTACCACACAGGGATGCAGAGAGCCCAGGTTGTCTTTGTTCTCACACACGTATCTATACAATGAGCAGATCCTAACTAATAAAGTTGGCACCTGACACGGTTTTAATTAATTTCCTTGCTCATAAAGCAGACAGCGTGGCTGATGAACTTGGAGTATGGCTCTAAATGTGTATTCGACTGTGGGTGATGGCTGGAGCTGAATAAGCAGCAGGAGCAGGGGAAGCCGCGTCTCGTGGTCGCCAGATGTTCTGCTGGTTGACGTCCCGTGGCTTCTGACCACTTCGACATGAAAACTAGCAAAGTGACAAGAAACTCATCCCCACCATCAGAACTGTCCTTGCAGACATGCGTTGCTGTTACTGGTTTGAATTAGGACATAATTCAGGTTATCACTCATGAACGATGCAGAGTAATGAATGCTGTGAACCACCGCGCCACTCCTCAGGGAACTCAGCCACTCCAGATGTGAACCGTTAAACAGAGAACACGGAGAATCTATTTTATTCCTTAGATAATCTTCAAATACAGCCCAGATTTGACCGAGAGAGTGCTCTCACTTTGTAGCATAGGCTCTTAATTTGTAGATAAACCACTTTCTGAGGGATATCCATCAGCAAACGGATTATCTCTACATTTGTCCCCATAACCATTTGCAGCTCTGACTGAACCACCAATAGGTTTAAGAACGGCGTGAACAAAAAACCTCCAGCACATCCACTGTATTAAGGGGGATGACGGGATGCTATTTGCCTGCCTTCTCTCACAAATATCACACAGAAGGTCTTCCTGACAGCTTCGAAGGAGATGAAAAGGAAAAACATGCAAGGGGGGAAGGGAAAATATATCTCTTAACGAAAAATGTTTTGTAAGAGATGTGATGGGCCGAGTTCTGCCAAATCCTCACCCATCCGTGTACGCTGAGCTACTTGAACGAGCAAGGATGGCAGAACCAGAGAAGCATGGACCCAAGTCCATGTCGTCTTGCCAGGGCACCTGCTGACAGTCCACAGCCCCCGTTTCCAAGCCCCGTTCTGCAGAGATGTACACAAGGCTTTTTTCCATCACAGCAAGGTGCCCTAAGTGTCAGGCTGGGGAGGAGCCTGGGGGCCCTTCTCCCAGCCCCTTCATCTCATACAGCTGCACTCCACAGAAATCAATATTGCTCAGGGGTTTGAGCCTAGCTCTCCCAGCGTCCGTCACCTCCAGGCTGCAGGTTGCTCTTTACGAGTCAAATCAAACCAAACAACCCCAACAAGGAAAGACCCTGCCACCAATTTCTCTGGGACGTGGGAATTCCTGCCTTTCCAGTGGAGATTTGGGAATCTCCACTCTGGTCCTCCTAACCACTGCCATAATGGATCTCCTCGTTGCCGCCAGTTGTTTTTAGACGTGGTCTGTGGTCTGTTCCGAGGGGTGTACCCCAGGTTCTCCCGAGCTCTGCAGATGTAGTCCTCAAGCACCCGGAGCCTGAGGCAATGGAAGGCACCTAAGAAGTTCTGAAATGTAATCAACTTTATGCCTTATGGAATTGTAATGACATTTTATTTGTTGGAGAACAAGTCTACAAGGAACTTTACAATCCATTCTCACTTAAAAATGATTCATTTTCCACCACAAATTCTGTTTATGAGTTAAATTCTGAGACGACTGAAACCCAGCAAGTAATTGTCACTGAGCTACCTAGGTGTGAAAAAACCATGGGCGGCACTCGCCCCAGGAAAGTCCTGACTTCTCATGTCAGAAAGTCTGGCGCAGCTTGCTTCTGACATCTAATTAAAAAGGACCACATCCCTCCACCTTCACCAACGTTTAAGACACCAGTTTAATATCGGCCCAGGTTATTAAACTGGTCGGTACGAGAAGGGCAGGAGATGCCCGCAGTGATGGGAGAACAATCCCCCTCCCACAGTGACTGACTCGAAATGTTAAAGGGGTGTTTTAGTTAATTTGGAAACACAGAATTCAGCAACGCTTAGATAAAATCAAAACTCTGCTTTTACTAATGATCAGCCGTTTCTTTTAACGAAACTGTATTTTAGGTGGACAGCATTTTTTGCCATGAGTCTTTTTCTTTCTCTTGTTTCCTGCTTTTGGTTTTCTTCAGTTATCTACACATGTACTTCATGTTTTATTACACGGTTGAATATACTGATCGTGTTTTACTTGTGGCTGTTTAATTTCTTTTTGTTTAGATTCCACTGAAGAGATTCCATGAAAATTAACAGCAAATTTTATAAGAACAATGACATTTAAGGGCCTTTATAACTGAGACAGATAAAATCAAAAGCCACAGATGTAGATTTCTTTTGCCAAGGATTGTAGCCAAGCCTGATCACAAAGTTCCCCAAGAATAAATCTTCATTGTTTCCTCCTGGTATTTACAGCATCAGGAACAGGGAACAAGTGAGAAAATCTGGTTATTATTGTGATACCTCACGTTATTGTCTGTGTGAAGCAAAGGAATAAACAATTTCTGATGGTGATCTCTCCTATGCACAGTTTTTCCCAGGAACAAGTGACTGGGCTCGCTCTAATCATCTGATATTGTTACAGTGAGTTATGGAGGCATTAAGCTGTGCAGCATCCACCCGTAAAGTGAGATTTATTTTGGATACTTTATGTTCTCCACGGCCCAAAAACTTGTTCTAAGTACTAAGCAAGTCCTAGGGCTATTCCTGGGAACCCTTTTGGAGCTGGTTTAAAATGCAAGTATTGTGCACAAGCAGCAGCCATGCAATTAAAAATGATACAGACCTTCTATAAACATGGAGATGCTCCGAGGGCTGGAGCCCCTCTGCTGTGAAGAAAGGCTGAGAGAGTTGGGCTTGTTCAGCCTGGAGAAGGGAAGGCTCTGGGGAGACCTTATTGCACCTTCCAGTACCTGAAGGGGCTACAAGGAAGATGGAGGGGGCTTTTTCCAAGGGCCTGTAGTGACAGGACAAGGGGTAACAGGTTTAAACAAAAAGAGGGAGATTGAGATGGGACATCAGGAAGGAATCCTTTCCGGAGAGGGTGGGGAGGCACATCAGTACAGTTGTACATCAGGACAGACCAGTCCTGAACACGCTTGAAGTCATTTTCCCAAGGTATCTTTGGACTCCCACGTTAGACATCGCCATCCAAGCCAGATAGTAATGGTTCCTCACCCAGCCAGTTATTAAGACATAATTATGCTGCCTTCCCTCAGCCTACTCGGATTATTTTGGCTTCCTCTATTTACCTCTTGTCCTCCTCCACAATGTGGGATCCATATGGCATCTTCGCCTCGGCTTTGAGTGGCGAGATCCCAGCTGCGTGTGCTTGGGATATCCAAACAGAGCAAGACCTGCTTGGAATATACCTCCGGCAAATGAGCACCCCCAGCCCTGCCTGCCATCTGTCCCCAGCTCTAGGGGTGCAAGAGAAATGGAAATTGTTGTTCTCCTCAACAAGCATCTGCTATTTATCAATGATAGCCTATACTCCTTGTAACAAAATAAGCAAAGAACAGAACATACATTTTCTGATTTAAAGAAATCCAGCATACTGCACCACCTCTGCAGCTTAGCAAACCAAGAATGCTGCTAGCACGCAGAAGCACTCAGCAATTCATTACAGAAAGCCTTGTCAAACACAGTTTGAGGCATCTTGGATGCCTCATTTTCATCAGAAGTTAACGCTGCAGCTAATGGAGGAATCATAACTCGACTTTCTGATTGTTCTCTGTAGGACATCACGACCCTGAGAACATCCACTTTCCATCATTTTGATGACACTGAGCCTTTTAATCAAGCATCGCAGTTTGCAAGGGCTGCAGTGTTAGTTATCTGTTCTAAACAGTTCATCGCTGAAGAATATCAGAGAGTTTCTGCAGTATTTGTGTTCAGAAGACTTAATGAAATGAGCATCCTGGCACTGGCAGAGGAGCTATTTCAAAAAGGGGATATTGGGGAAGTTCAAGGCACTGTGAACTGTGGGATACGCTATTCAAAATACATCACCCTGAAATCCTGTGTGCTGCCATGCATACAGTGCTTATAAAACCAGTGGAACTCTTGGTTTTTTCTGCCCTAATCTCATTTATTTATTTTGGAGTTGCCCCATGGGAGCTCCTAACTCAGCCCCTCGCCCTGCATCCCTGTCCTGCGTGCAGAGCAAGCAGAAGAGCACACCACTGGAGATTTGAGAGCTCTCCAGTTGGGAAAAACAGACTGCCCTGGCCCTAAGAAGCACTTAGCAAAGAAAGGGATTTTTGTGACAAGGAACAATGTGGAAAAAAGTGCTGCCAAGACCCCAGCAAACCGATGCTCCCTGCCCTCTCTGCTTTCTGGGCAAAAAACTGGATGAAAAAGGAAAATGTCTTGGCAAAAACTCCATTAGCAGCATTCCGTAGGATGCCAGCTCGGCCCTGCCAGCTCGGCCACCTGCCAAGGAAGGCTCAAGCTTCCCAAGACCAGGGTCAGGGAGGGCTGGACCAGGGAAGAAGGTGACGGCGTGGCGGTGGCACTAATGCATGGAGGAGGGGACGAGGATGTGGGTTTTGTGACAACCTTGACTGTTAAATTACCTGGAGATTTTTTCAGGGTTTTTAGCTCAATTCACAGGTACCATGAGTGCGACAATCACATCTGTCCAGCTCAGTGGGTAGGACACGGTCTTTTTTGAAACGATTGCAAGAAATGACCATTAATATCGATAATAAACACCGTTGGCTTCATGTATTTCACATGCAGCTTAGGCTTTTTGAAAACAGGCGAGTGCTTTGTCACTCGAGTAGACAAAGTGGATTTGGGTATACATCTTACGAAATTCTGCTTAGGAAGTAATGCTGAGCAGATGCCAAAGGATGTAAAAGATGAGTATCCGAATTGAAAACAACAATCTGCAAGATAACTTACTCCTAAATATAAATCATTAATATTCATGCAGCAAAAAGGGAAGGCTTAAGGGGGAAGTATTATTACGAAAGTGGCTATCAGTGTTTATTTATCTCCTTTAGCATGATAAACACTCTTATTGTCTCCTGAGTCTACCTAATTGCAACTGGAAAATTGTTGCCATGGATGCCACTGAGGTATGCAGATTGCCAGTTTCTATTTTTTTAATCTGTTTCCACGGTTCTTTGTACCATACGAGTGGAAGCGCCACTGGAATTCAGATAAAACCGAGCGGTTAGCTGCCAGGTGAGCCACTCTGCAGCCGGACATAAGCAGAACGCGATCGTTTTATACCACTCACGAGCCCTTTGGTGAACCTTCAGCTGCTCAGTCCCCAAACGGCGCTGTAGGGAAGGGAAAGGGGGATTCAAAACCGGGGCAGCTGTCTCGTTTCACCACTCTCCAGCATCAGCCCCCGGAGCTGGGCTGAAGAGGAGGAGGGAGCAAGAGGCGGGACACAAGCCAAAAGGTGTATTTAGCAATATCACGGCGGGTTCAGCGACTGAACTGAGGCTCAGCGCACGAAAGCGGTCGCTACTTGTGCTTTAATGACAGCGTTGCTCCATCCCTCTCCTAAGGTCTGTGTGTGCCGCTGCCCCAGTAACTAACTGGCCAACAGACCAGCCAGCGGACCCAGCACAATTAACACTGCCATACACAGTGATTTGCTTCTCGTCCTGCTTCTCCCACAAACTCTTCGCCTTTTAATGGAAGGATATGCTGCATGGGTCTGCCCAAACCGAAGTTTCCAAAGGTCCCTAAGAAATCAGGTCATGGCCACAATGATCCAATGCACCACTCCCTCTCATTCCACTTTTACAGATTCCCAAAGAAGAAAACCTGTTTGTGTTGGTGCACCGAGGGAAGCAGGAGGCTTGGCTTCCCTGCAAAACAGTGCACTTCATCTCAGTTACCCAATCTATTTCTGTCGCTACATTCAGGACCAAAGAGAATCCGAATTAAACATTTTTCCCAATCGCTTCCCAAGAAAACTGCTAGTCGCTCCGGTGGCACTACATGCCCATTTTTCCCCTCCCACCCCAAGCCCTTCTGAGCCCATCAGACCCATCTGGAGGGCGGCCAACGCGCGGGGCTGGGGACGGCGGGGACGGCAGGTCCGGTTGCCGGTGACCTGCTGGGATTTCTGCCGGTGAGCCGGGAGCCTAAACAGCCACGGCACTTCCCAGTTAATTCCCAAGCCTGTTGTGCCATTGGTTACCCCGTATTCGCTGAGAGCTTTGAAGATATTATTATATGAAGACCAGCCTTCGGGAAATCATTTAATAGCGATGTATAATTTCAGCACAAAGTGCTACTTAATGTGACTGTACAAGCATCAGTACCAGAATCTACTGAATGCCAATGGCATACATGAATCGCTTTTTCACGTTAAAAAATGGCAATATATTTAGATAAAAGAACAAAGTTTCTATTTATTTATATCAAAAGCATAAAAGACTCAGCCAATTGCATTTTAAACACGGAGATTTAAGCCATTTCAAATTAATAATAGAATTCTGTCTTGGCTGTCATTAAAAAGAAGGAAGTATTTTAGCAGGGCTCTTTTAACTTCTTTTTACTCATTATCGCAGTCCCTGCCTTTGATAAAATAAGTAATAAAGTACAAAATCAGCACCGCTGCAGGCTGTGGTTGAAGGCGCGTGCTTCCTTTACGCAGCTATCCCTCCTACTGCCCCAAAAGTGAGTGAAATAGCAGGAAAATGAATGTTGTGACACAGAGAGTGTCTCTAGGTCTTGATGTGACCGAAGTCAGCACTGACAAAAGGCTGCTTGATAATATACATCTGTATGGACTCAGTCTGGCAGTCTGCGGTTAATACAATAACGTTCAGCAGCCGAATTACATGTCACAGTCTAAAAAGAAAACGTGAAGACTAAAACTCCCTAGGAAAAGGGTTGTATTTAAGCTGAGTCTCCCCCAGCCTGTATTCGCCCTTTTGCACAGCAGCCCCTCAGTAACCACGGGGGCACCAGCAGCAGCAGAGCTACCGCTGGGACCACTCTCAGGGAACGAGCACGGTGCTCATAGCAACAAAGAGTGAAGAAAGCTCGTACCATAACCAGCATCGTGGAAACAAGACTGGTACCAGTTTCTCAGTGCGAAGCTAAACTATGTGGAGCTGTTACTGTGCAGTGCTGCTAATGCTGTTGTTTAACGGCGAGGCTGGCAGTACCGCTCCTGAAGGGCAGTGCCATTCATCTTCTAGCAAGAGCAGAAAGGAAGCAATGAGGCTTTCCTGACCAACCTGGGCTAGTGGAAGGTGTCCCTGCCCATGGCAGGGTGTGGGACTGTGTGGGCTTTAAGGTCCCTGCACACCCAAACCATTCCACAGGTCTATGATTCTCCCCACCAGATACCTATATCACTCCATGGGGAGAAGGGTGACAGTCCACCAACACTGCTGCTCTGGATCACCAAGAGCTATATTCTTGCATGCAGAATTCTCTTTGTTCTGAAGATTTTGCGCTCGATGCACTGGGTACTTTTGTACTGCGTTTGTATTGCTTAAAAAAATAAACCGGCATGTATCTCAAAATAGACATGCACAGTATTTCACTGCTGACGAAGCAGGACAGGAGAGACGGCTGAAAGAACAAGAAATTCTCCTCTAGTTTGCAGCCAGCTCGCAGGGAGCTGTACTGATGAATAAATTAGCTAAAATAGCATCGCTTGTTTTACCTGCAGCTTTCGAGGACGATCTGCTTGTTCTCACAGCGGGCCATCAGTTACTAAAACACAAATCAAAACAAGTAAAAATTTTAGTTTCTCAAAGAAAAACAATAAACAGGTAATATTTATAAGCCTTAGAGAACCAAAATGAAAGCACAGTACATGCAACAGTCTATTTAAAGAAATATTTGACTAGCAAGTCACTTGCTCAGCTCTGTGCTCAGTTTTTTGCAGCTTGCCATCGCGCCACATCAGAAGTTTGGAGGTGAGCCGGTTTCTCAACAGTTCAATATGAGCAAAACTGCAGACGTCTGCTGCCATCACAGCTACCGGGAGCAATGTTTTGGAAAAACCCGTGTCACCGCTGGCTGGTAATGAAGAGCACTAATGAAGCCAGCTCTCCCCGTGTCCAGGGAGGGTTGGGAATATCTGCAACCCTGTGTTAGGAGCCACGGCTGCCCAGGGCTGGGGTCCCATCAGCTGCGCAGGCATTGCCGGCGGCGGGACGGGATTCCCAGGGACGCTCCACGGTGCTTAACGGGTTGATCAAGTTGTCTTGTTTTAGCTAGATGCTGTTGAAACACCTCGCCAACCTTAGTTCCTAATCAGGTTTTGCTTTTAAATTAGTGAAAGAAGCTGGAGTGAAAATTTCCCTCTGTTATGTCTGTTACAAGATACATAAACCAACTCCTCAGGGACAGCAGCGCGAGGAAAAGTCAGTTGTGTCCTCATGTACAGCCGACACAGGCGCTCACCTCATGTCCTCAGACTGAGCCATCCTCCCTCAAAATCACAGCAGCTCCCCAATTCCATGATGTATGCTCATAACTGACGATTTTGTAACATGTATTAATATTTCACCAGTAAAGAAATGATACTCAGGCATAAAGTTTGATCCCGTTTCATGTCTTCACAGCAGCACCGGCTGGAAACTTGCATGCATAAACGCTGCAGCATCAACTGCTTTTCCAGCTCCTATTCTTTTATTCCTCCTCTAAAAACCTCTTTCCCACATCCATTATAATCCACGGTGGTGAGCACATACTCCCGTGAGCATCATACCTTTGTAATAACCATTTTACCGCTTCTGCCTCCTCTCCGTCTCCTCTCCGCGGTTCACTCCGCACGGTTTTATTTGGCCTCCCGTTCCCCGACTGTAGCACCTGCCCAATGCCAGAAGGGCAGGAATGACGGGATCAAAAGCTCAGTCTGGATTTCCAAAGCCACTCTTGCAACTACAGTATGTGTGAGCATCTGAATAATTCATTGCTTAGGATATTATAACACAGTTTTTGTAGGTCATGGTTTTCAGCGACAGACGTTTAGCGTACACCAACTGTTTTAAATTGCTACATACAGTGAAATGTAATCCAAATCTGTGAATTACTTGGAAAAGCTAAAAATAAACTTAAAAAAAAAAAATCCCCAGTGGATGTTACACTCGCTCGAGGAAGCGCAGAGCATGATTTCACTGTATAATAGTGAATCATCAACAAATGCTGAAGGCGTTTCATTCACGTCCAGGGGACGACGTTGCGTGGAACGACCAGAGCTGAAATATCATGTTTCGATCCACAAATGAGCGAAAAAGAAACCAGAAGGGAGAAGGGCACCCGAGGACGATTGCATTACCTCTCGATGCTCTTCCAGTGACACTGAGTTGGACCTTTGCCAGTTGCTCCCAGAAGCTACAAGTCTCTTATGTCAAAGATACAGTGAAAATCTGACTGCTCAGAAAGAAGGGTGCAAGGGCCCGAGGCGGGGAGGGGCTGTCTCTATCATAGAGGGTTCAAACCCTGTACTTGTGTACTTCAAGATGGAAAAACTCCATGCCGAGGATGTAACTCCCCTGGCGTCGCTTGCCTCCAGACACGTGGAGGCCTGCCTCCACCCCTTCCGGCAGCAGCACAGCTCTTCCCCGCTAACAGGGCAGGACTCCGCTCCAGCCACGGCCCCACCAAGCTTCAAAATGCATTTGATTTAACAGAAACATTTTCTGAAACAATTGAACCGGGCCCTACAAAATCGTATTGACTTTAAAATGTATTTCTTTCTAACTCGTCAAGTTAGCGATAGTTAAGCGAGACTCGAAACAGGAGCAGCAGTTTGTTTTCCCACCCGCTGCATCGACAGCTGGAGGAGGAACAGGACAGACCTCGTTTGATCGCTTTGTATAACAAATACAAAATCTCGGCATAAGATTCCACAGACATTGTGTGTATTAATAAAACTGTATTTGTATCTATTTTTCATCTGAGCTCCCAGTCATAACATACCTGCTGTGATCACGGCTGCTTTTTATCCACCTCTTTGAAGAAACGGTCTTTGACGGGCACATTCGCCCGGCTGCCCTGTAAAGCACAAAGTGGAACTGGGATGGTGAGCTGGATGCCAAAGCCTGCAGGCAGGCAGGGATTTGATGCAAGGGAAAGGCACCGCTACCTGACCAGTTCAAAGAAAGCTCAACTCTTCGGAGAGCTCGCACTCGATACAACCGTGATCCATGCCCTGGGACTTTAATAAAAGCAAAAAACCCAAAATATTCTTTTGATAGCATGGCATCTGTTTCAAACACAAAGCTGCTTTTCCAGATGCACCACCACAGTGATGCTAATAAAGTTCACTTCATCTGAGTACCTTTTATTTTCCTTTCTTCAACCGTAATAAAGCAGCACGTAAGGGAGGGCAAACACGTATGGGGTTGGTCTACGAAAGAATCAGGCCCTTTTCGCTAAAGCTGTCTCTGCCCACCCAAACTTCGCAACTATCCGTCCTTGGAAGGAGCTGTGCTTCACTGGATGGTAACACCGGGAATCCACAGGGGCACGGAAAGGTGCAAAGGGAAGGATCACACCTATTTTTCCAAGGGCAGGGAGTGACAGGAGAAGGGGTAACGGGTTTAAATGGAAAGAGGGAGATTGAGATGGGCCATCAGGAAGGAATTCTTCCCGCAGAGGGTGGGGGGCACTGGGACAGGTTCCCAGAGAAGCTGTGGATGCCCCATCCCTGGGAGTGTCCAAGGCCAGGCTGGATGAGGCTTGGAGCAACCTGGGCTGTGGAAGGTGTCCCTGCCCATGGCAGGGGGTGGGACTGGGTGGGCTTTAAGGTCCCTTCAGCCCAAACCATTCTGTGATCCTACGATTCTATTTCATGGGACACTAAGAAGACGTGGATGGTATGAGAGGAGAGTATAAATACATTATATAGAGATCTCACTTCTCTCTGAGCTTTTCACAAGACAAGAAAAAAGCCTGAATTCCAAAGAGTGCATGTCCATGCCTATTCCGTGTGAAATACTTTGGAGTGCAGAGCTTGGGGAGGTGCTGGGGCTCTGAACATCAGCAGGAACACAACCGAGCCCTGGTACCACATCCAACCAGTCAGCTGTGGCAAAAGCCTCCTCTGCACTTGGATGAGCACGTGAGGCAGCCACCACACTCACTGCACGGTTTGGGGGTCTCAAATGCAGGTTGTGAGAGTTACAGGCTTTACCAGAGCTCACGTTTGGCCTCTCTTACCTGTGCAATAAGGCAAGGCACCACAAAAGCAGTGGTAAGGTGTTTGCATCAGTCATTGCAAACGTACAGTGCAAGGTAGGTTTTGTCTCCCTCATCCAAAAGGGCTCAGAGGGGAACTTAAGGATCATACTGGAGTTTTAATATCCAATTGGGCTGACACAGGGCATTTTAGCTGTCGACAAGCCGATCTGAAAAGTAACAGTGAGGTGTCTGTATTCCCAATTGCAGGCAAGGCAAGGAGCAGGTTGTAAGTCCAGCCTATCTGGATTTTAGCTGCTATGCTCAGCGGTAAAGCCATTCCCGAGCTGGCACCCAGCAGCTCCCCACGCCGGTTAGTCCATCAGCAGCTGCAGCGGGCACAGCACACAGGAAAAGCATTAAAGCAAAGGCTTCCAGACCCACCCACCCATACATACTGCATCACATCACAGAACCGTAGAACGGTTTGGGTTGGGAGGGACCTTAAAGATAAGGTCTGTGTTCCAACAGAGCATTATTTGTTCCATTTTATACTGCCATTTTAATTAAGAAATGTAATTGCCCATTTAACACAATTTAAGGAGACCACTTTACATGTACAGGCTGAAGAGAATCACTGTCGATAACCGAGAACAACCACTACCTCAACTAGGCAAGTGCTGTCTACACAGACCTCAATTCTGCCCTCAGCAGGGAAGAGAAGGACGATGAATAATCCCAGACAAAGGGGTTTCGAACCAAGGAAAGGCCCACATGTTCAAGGAACCCGGAGTGGAAATGCTGAACCGTGCCACATGCCAGCAGTGTTTGAAAAAGTATTTACAAACAGACTGACATTCTGCAACAACGCAGGTCAGAAAACGTAGGTTATTAACAGAGTATTGAGCCCGACAGGGTTTTCTGCGCAGTGTGAACTGGAAAAGGCCCTTGATGACAGCCAGATGTATCGGTTGGCACAATGAAAATTCAGTTCCAAATACATGTGCTTTCATCCAGAAACAGGTTTCAGAGTACAGTCAACTGTCGGGGCATCTGTCAGATCGAGTATCAAGACTAAATTCTTAAGAATGACAACTTTGAAATCACGTAAATGTACTTAGAATTTAATGATTATTCACAGTTTCACTTATATAGGCAGTTTACATTTATCTAAACTAGACTTTTTTTCCTGATAGAGTCCACGAAGCAAATTGAGACAAACCAGATCTCATCCTCTATCACTGCACCGTACATCACCAACAGGCCTGATCTAAATGCATGGAAAAAACACTGCAGGAAGAGTAAGCAGTTTTATACACTTCGTAAAAACAACCCTCCAGTCATAGTTACTTCTGCTGCTCTTCAGTGCGGACAACCGCCAACAAATTCTAACCCACCTGAATATATGTAAAATTCAGGTGTATCAGAACAGAGCAGCATTTTCACCCTTTCTCAAAACCTTCTTACATCCTTCGTGCAGTTACTTTTGCATATTCAGTAATGGCTGCACACAGTTCCATTCCTTCCAGGTAAATACAACATCAAGTAGTTTACACACAGGACTGGGACTGCTTATAAAAACAACACATGGAAGAGTAACTTCTAAGATCAGATCCAAAAGAAATCATTTCTCCGAATGCAATCAGAATGCTTAAGGAACTCCTTCCCCGCAGCGTTAGGAAAAACCCAACCAGCGCCTGGCAACTATCAGAGCGCCTACATACTTGACTGTATCAATAAAAAATTGCTGATTTTTATCAGGACTAATTTAATCAGCAAGAGCCATGAGAAAAGTTACCGGACTTCATTAGCATCTTTAATTGCAAATTCATTTTGTCTCCTTTTGCCTGCGCCCTTTTGGCACAGCGAGAAGCACAGACAAAACTACTACCAAAAAACCAATGAGAAAATATCATCTGGGTTTGAAATATTGTCTGGTTTTCCTGAAGAATATTGTGTAGGTAAGCATACATCACCTTTCTTTTTTTCTTACACACAACACCTGCTAAGGCTTCATCTACACACTCAAAACACAGAGGGAACAGCAATCTATTCTCTTTAAGACCTGAACCGTGTTTCTCAACAGGGTAATTTAAGACACCAAATGCCATCAGTCGGCTCTGGGTCCATCGTCAAGGAAGCATTATCTAACATCGTTGAATTGGCAACCGCAAAAACACATCCCACGCCATTCGGGCCTGCCGCAGAACGAGTGATACAGAAAGAATATCCTGCTGGGCCCTGCAGTGGGAAATCAGAATGCCAATTAACACAGCAAAATTCATTACAGCAGATTCACTGCACAGCTTTGCCTGTGGCAGACTCCTTCCTTTGGTCTGTGGAAGAGAGTGCTATTTTAACAGGTAGAGCCACGAGCAAGCAAACCAACCACTCTGTAGAGCACTGTAGCATCCTATAAGCATGTGTCTTGTGAGGTGCTCTTCTCATAGATACACGCATACAGATATACACGTACAGACATGTATAAGAGGGCAAATGTGGATGTTTTCCGATGGCGGAGCATCCGTAACACCTCCACGTGATGGGTTTTTGTTGTTGTCCAGTAAGAGTTGGGTTCAACCAAGTTTTCCCTTCAAGTTGGGAAAATATACTGCCTCTTCAGCTGATCCCTTGTCTTGACAAGCTCTACCCTTCCAGCTTCACCGAAGCTGCCCAGTGGGCTCCAAAGGTCTCTTCTGGGTGGTGCTGGGGAACCAAACAGAGGAGAAGCAGCAGACAGCAACTGTCTTTGTCCCACAATCCCCCGTTTTATCAGACATGAAGGTAAAATAGCCATCATTTGAAGGCTTTGCAGGATCAGAGGTCAGAAATCACTTCAGCAGTGTTCAACGAGAACAAACATTAAACTCCCACCATCTTCCAGACAGCTGTAGGATCCATGGTGAAGCAGACAATTTGCAATCATTTCAGCTTTCCAATTTAGAGTCTCCACTGCCAAAAGCCCTTCACAGCAATCTTCGTATAACGTGGTCAGGATCCAAATCTCCTCGTGATCGTATGCTGCGACTTCAGACGAATTTTGGGTGTTTATTTATACTGTATTATCGTCAATGTCCTGCAGTGCACTGGCACTCTCCGCTCCGTCCCAGCCTGTGGCAGAAACAATAGCTCTGATCCGCAATCAGCGTCGCTCGCACCCCTCACGCTGCTGCACGATGATGACAGTAATTCAGAAGTAATCTTTGCAGAAGACACACGGAAGCCACAAAACTCTTCTCTGTGGAGTTCAGGGAGAATTTCTAGTTGGGAAAACTTTTTGTGTTTCAAATAAGTGTGCTAGTTCAAAAGCAGGAGTCCTAAACCCCGAGGACTCCAGACAACAATGAAACGCCTATCGCTGACTCCACACGTGCCTGAGCCCACACATCACTGTCAGATCGCTGCTGCAGCTGCTGTCGGCTTCGCTCTGATCTAAAACAGATATTTTAGTGGTATAAGGTAGTAGGAAAAAAGATCCTTGCCAAGTTTGCTGCCCCCTGTGATGAAATAGCTGTGTCACCAACACCCCGTTCTTGTAGTTGATGCTGCATTAGTGCCCTGCACAGTATGTGCCCAGGGGAAACCAGCTCTGTCCCTCTGTGGGAGCCCTGCCCAGGGAGCTGCTGGAACCCAGCTGCAGAAGGAGCTGATCTTCAAGGACAAACCCACCGCAGAGCTGGCCCTGCTCCAGTGCCGGCCCGGAGCAGGTGGCCTCCGAGGACCCCTTCCTTCCTCAGAAACGGACTCAAGAGTTCATGAACACAACCAAACACGATTGCTTTCTGAAAAGCTGTAAAAACTCTCTGAAATTGAGATTGCTTGAGAAGCGAGAGGGAACTAACGAAAATAACATACTTAGGCCCAGCTCTACGGAGCAGACAGTGCCAGAACTAAAATATGTTGTATTTTATTTACATTTTGCACATAGTCTTTTTTTTTTATTATTTGTACTCAGCACCTTTAAACATACTTATAAATCTTGAATTCTTCAGGAACTCTTCCATAACCATAAGAAAATGCTTAATCGCATTTGCTAATGATGACAGTAGTCTTTGATTTGTCAGGTTTGCCCATCTGCAGAATAAGCTGCTCTCCAGGAAATCCCTCTGCTCGAGTCAACACTTACCCAAACCCAGATTTTGGACAAGTTGACGGCACTGTGGGTTTTTGCTCCCCATGAAAACGCACGGCCGGTGGCAAGCATCGACTGTGGGACGGGCTGTTCTGCTCTCCATGCCATCCAGGCTGCGAGCACACCCGGCGGCAAGCGGCGTACCAGCAGGAAAGTGAAAATTGGACTAAAATTTTTTAACTGTTGGCATCATTAAAACAAGTTACCTCTGACAGACTTTTCCACCATGCATTAAGAAGAATGGGAAAGCTGCTGAACAGTGCCAAAACCGAGCAGGTGTACAGATAACATTTGGTACTGTCAGACTGATTTCGTTTTCCATTACACACCATGCAGACTGCTGGTACACTTCAACACGATGGGAAAAATAAGCAAAAGCACCTTACAGCAACGCAGGCTGAATTTTTCTGTTTATAAAAAGGCCTCCATAGCAAGGGGTAGCAAACATTTAAGTCACAGTCAAACAAGATGCTAAAGTTAGTCATCGGAAAAGCCATTTTAAGCTGAATAGCAGCATGGCAGGATGACCAACCGGGACGTGCTGGCTTGTTTCAAACGGATTACTGAAAAGGACATTTTCAGTTTCCCCATTATTTCATACAGCAGACATATGCCAGTGTAAGTAAAAAGCTTTTTGAGTGACTATAGAGAGCATCACTTTGGAGACGGAGCTCGCTGTCCCTCTGGGACAGGGCTCTTCCCAGGTGTGGGACACGACCAGAGAAGGAACCTACATTCCCCATGTGCCTCTGCCCACGTTCAGCCCATTTCTCATGTTCAACATCAGATTCACATAGTAATTTTTGTTCTTTTGTTCCTCCCCTACTATTATTTGCAGGATTAAGTAGCAGATTAGAGAACACCCACCACTAAATGGGATGGTTTCTTTTAGACACATAATCACCTGCAGCCTCGTCCCGAAGGTAAGCCTGGACCTTTCCTTGCAATGAACTCCCAACAGGACTCACTCCACAGTAACAGCAGAAGATTTACCTAAGCACCCAAGCAGACCCTGCTGCCAGGTGATATCCCATTTTTGAAACACGGATGCTCTGATTTTACATCTTTTAGGGATTCATCTCCACTTCCCTAAAAACCCCTGTGACAAGCAATGACTTTCCCACTGACTGGCACAGCAAAACGCCATCCTAGGAAGTGAATAAAACTAACAAGAAGATTGAGCTCATTTTTATGTAGCAGTATTAAGTGTTGTAAAGCCTACCTTCCGTGACCCATTAGACCAAAATTTAACTATTCATAATACCATTGATTCTTACACCGACAATACGCATTCCGTGCTTAGCCACACAAGTTCAAATCAGGGCCAGCAGAAACAAGGAAAGACATTTTCATCAGAAGCCTGATGAACAACATTCTTCTGCGCCGCGAAGCTCCATTTACTCTGATTTTTCAAGTTTAAATTCACAGAAAACAATTATCTGCAGGGGCAACTTCCTGAATCACAACAAACTGATTCCCTTCTCGATGCATTAAGGAGTTTCCCTGAGAAATGAACCCCAGAAGTGACACAAGGTACATAAGACTTGCTACCTTAGGGGGAAAGGAAAAAAATAGCATTACCAAATAGATTACCAAAGAATTGATTTGCCTTCCTGAAGGACAGGCCATGCTTCGGCACGGGCCGAGCTGCATTTCCACAACTATTTCCAAATAGACCCTTTTAGGGGTTTTGTTCTGACTTCTCCGTGGCACTTGGCATTAACTTGAAAGGTTGCCTTTGTTTTTCTTCCAAGTAAAACCCCTTCCTGCCGACCGGTGCCCTGAAGTGAAAGAAACCACCTTCAAAACCAGGGAAAAAGTCCAGGCATTGTAAGATTTCTCTTCCTACCGCTAAGACTGTTTGTGAATTAAATGTAACTCTATTGCCCTTTAAGCCTTATCCCTCTGCTTTTATCTTTAGCTTCATTAGTCTCTTCAGAACACGTTTCAGACAGGCTTCAAAGCGCTCCCATGTAGAAAATAAAAAATTCAGATAACCTGAACTGCTATTTTATTCTGATTTTTCTCACTTTTTTTTTTTTCTTTCCTATATCTAAAGACTTCAAAGGTTCATAGCTGTTGGTTGAGAGGGCTGGATGCCATTAAGCAGATGTCATTACTCTCTTTGGTTTTTAACATTTCTCTTGAGATTTTTTTTTTCCAACTTTAATCCTCTCTTATGACTTCAGGATTTGTTTTTCAACCAATAGTCCAGAGTACATTTTTATTTCTAGCACTTGCTAGTAATGAAATACGGATTATTTGTCTTAAATCCATGAATTCATCAGCTATACAGCAGTAGGATCAAGCAACAAGCAATACTGAGCTGTGTTTCATTGCATGATTTTTATGAAACAAGCAAGCATACGAACACAATAAAGTGGGATACACAATTATTTAGCATCAAATCCCTTATTAGCTTTATCAAAATCAATAATGCATCACTGGCGTCAAATTTTAACTAGGATTCTACTAAAAAAAGCAAATCAGTTGAGAAAGTACAATGTTTAGAATCATAGAATGGTTTGGGTGGGAAGGGGCCTTAAACACCATCTAGTTCCACAACCCTGCCACGGGCAGGGACACCTTCCATAGCCCAGGGTGCTCCCAGCCTCATCCAGCCTGGCCTTGGGCACTGCCAGCGATGGGGCACCCACAGCTTCTCTGGGCAACCTGTCCCAGTGCCTCCCCAACCTCTCCAGGAAGAATTTCTTCCTTAGCTCTAATCTAAATAACAGGCCATGATAACACAGCACCCAGCAGAAAATACAATCCCACAATCGATAAAGCAAAAAACACTACTGGAAAATCTGAATACATTTTTCATAGGCTAAAGGCTGAAAATTAAGTAAAGTTACTCAGAGGAAGAAATGAGCTGCAAAGAATACATTTGGCACATGGGAGAAAGCTCCCTGCAGCTCCTCTCAAAAGAGACTAGGGTTATGTGCTTCATATACCTAACTGGAATGTATCGGACCTCCCCAGGACGCCTTGCAAAGCTACCCTCACCACATCATCAACGCTGTATTCTTAAAAAACCTAAATCAGTTCAGTTCTTGAGTAACTTATGAAGCTCTAATAGAAAAAAACCCCAATCTTTCTGTATAACTTAAAGCACAGCTGTTGCAAAATACCCAGACACACCAGCAACCCAAAACCGTAACCGGCTCCATGCAGAGTGGGATTTTACCTGGGTTTAATTTCTTTTAATGTCCAGAGAGATTTCTTTAACTCCATGTGTTAGAAACCAATGGTGCTAATTTATCCAGAAACTAAGACAGTAGTTGCTAAGGCAACACTGCCTTTTAGACCCGCTTGCTCTTGCCTTAATATGCCAACATTTGAAAATATTTTACCAGCGCATACGAAGCAGAACAGATTTCTTAACGGCACTCCGAAATTAAAAGAAGTCTTACAAACGTGGTTTTATGCTTAACAAACTGCTCCTGTTTTATTAACTGAATCCCAAGACAGACGAGCTGGAAGCTTCACTAATATTTCCTTTTAGATTCAGAGTCTTAACGCGTATTTGGTGTACAAGCCCTCTCCCTGCTGGCCACACCACAGACTGGCTGTCTTGGAAACTCCGTGCTTCCAAAAAACAACCGTTGATGTACAACGTGACAGGCGTCTAGGAAACATCTGGGAGCAAGTTTGTTGTTAGTTTATAAATAGAAAGTGCATCTCTAAGAGTAAAAATAAAGTATTTAAATACATCCTGGTCTTCTAACTAGTACTGCTACAATTGCATTGTAAAAGAAACATAAGCACTCCCCCCCTCAGCTTCCTACAAATTAGCTTGAGAGGCAAAACAATGCACAATGAAGGCACAGCACCTACACGAGAGGGCAAGAGCATCGCTCAGCCGTCCTTGTTTGGGAAGATGTGCCCAAGAAATGAGGAATTGCACCTACAGCTTATAACCCATCATACATCACAAGGCTAAAGACCTGGAAACAGCAAAAGCACTGCCCATTCAATCTTAATACCGTCACAACATTTGGCTGAATTCCACCCTGTTAGTAACAAACATCTGCAAACGGTAAAACTGGCTTTCTTTTCTAGCGCTGAAGAGAAACACCCAGCTCCACCGAAAACATGAACACACCCATCAGAGATACCAAGTGAATTCCCCATCAGAACACCTTCATTTCACATACTGAACAAAGTAAACCCACAACCTGTAACGCATTCCCTCAGCACATCTACGCGTGCACAGGCACACACAGAGCTGGAGTAAAATTATACAAGACCCTTCTGGTTATAATCTGTTATCTGCACCCTAATAGTCCACTACAGTGGATATTCACAAAGAAATTTTCCTTGATCCCGCCATCCAAGATTAAAAGTAAAAGGCAACGGGTGCTCACTTCCTTCCATCCTCAGAGCACCGTGAAACACCTAAAATACCTCCATGCAGCAAACAGGTCTGTAGGGGCTCACCCTGCCCCCACCCTAAGCGATCTGGGCTTGGGCTCTCCCCCAACTGGGAACCAGCCACAGGAACGTGCTAGTTCCAACTGGGAGCTGCAGCACCCGGCTTCTGATTAGCTTTGGAGCTAAGGAGCCGGCACGGCTCCCCATCAGGGTGGCTCAAAGCTCACCCCTTCAGCACCTTGCCTAAAGGAGCTCAGCTCTGACTGCGGAGAAGCCGTTTAAATGCCTGCACCCTCAAAGTGCGAGATGAAGCGTGTTGGATGGAAACGGGGCTGGGTGGAAAGCAGGTAACATTATACCGGTGCAAAAATAAAATCCACGTTCCCTGAATATCCACTCTGCTCCAATGGGAAGGCAACGTAACACATGCTGTGCGGTGCAAGGCGAGCAAAAGGAAAACGTACTAGAGGTCTTGCAGTTCGAGGAAGTACGCTTCAGTTGTAATAGTTACCTAGCAGAGACAGAAAGGAAAACATGACAGCACTGACAAACTAGCAGTAGCTAAGGCAGCTTTCTTCTTTAGCTCCTACAGGAGTTGTTTCCAGACGTTTTTAACCGCTGTTGTTGAACGTTAACTCATTTTAGCAGTACATTCTCTCAGTGAAAACTGTTTAAGTAAGAAAACAAGTCTCGGTGTGTGACAGCATCAAGAAAATAGTGCCTGTTATTCATTTCCAAATAAATCCTCACTCTCCAGCTCCAGTTTATCACAAATTAGTTTTTACAATTAATTTTTAATCCGAACGTTTCACAGTTCAACCCAAGAAGCTGCTGTCTCTGTACAAGGAACTCGTGCTGTACCCACTTCTTCAGCACCACACCTCGCCTCTGCGCAAGTTCTGTACCAGCCCTTCACGCGCTCAGAGCATTCAAGATCCCAAGCAGCTCAACCAAAGCTACGCCAACACCAAGCACAGTGGAGACTACCCCCTGGATCTCTTAAACTGTGCTCCAGGGAATTTGCAGCCAGCATTTCCCTGTTCTGCAGCCCCACGACTCTGTAAAGTTCAGCTTAAGCTGCACTCGAAGTCCTCTCCTTTCCTACCCCACTGCCACATCAGCTGTTCCCACAGCGGGACCTTAGCAAACAACCTGCACTACAGCTCAATTTGGTGTTGCAATTAAATGGCACAAAACAAAACCATAAGTTATTTAGAATTTCTCCTCCTTTACTTCCCATTTTCCCACTTCATTCAAGTATCTATCCCACTGACTAATTCACAGGCAGCGATTTTAGCATTAAGGTCATATGAATGCATTTCTTACACTCTCTCACCTGCACATTCATATGAGATTCCTGTTTCCTCTAAAATCAGAGGATTTCGTTTAATAAGTGCATCATATTTAAAATAACGCCCATTTCAGCAATAAGCGCAGCACCTAAATCCATGACACCACAATTATAACGGCTGTATGTATTAACTGCGGGGCTTTAACAGTTATTTACCACCGTACGCGCTGCAGTTACCTACTGCCACCGTGATACAGATGAACTTTAGATCCTTTCACCCCTCTGGGGGAAAAAAAAAAGGAAAAGATACTCTTAAAACGCCTCCAAAAACCATTCAAAAGGGTTCCTGCTGTCCAGGCAGCCCCCATGGACAATGCCACATGTCAAATCAACACGGGCGGTTTGTTTTGAGACCCCCACCTCGGTGCTTTGCTAATCAAGCTGTCTGGTGGATGTACTGTATCGGTGTAACAGGCAAAAGAAATCCGCCCACTCACGCTCTGCATGAGACCACGGAACAGCTGTTACACAGCTGGTGCTGTCCACACACACTGCGCAGCTTCCCAAGGTGGTTTTAAACACGAGATGAGGGAAATTCTTCACTTTGGGCAACTCTTGCCTCCGTTGGAGGGTATCGCTGACCTCTCTTACCCCTCTCTGAAGTTTTGAGGACAAACTGGTAGGGCTTTTTACAGCGAGTTCTGTAACTTTCACCAAACTATCAAGAAGAGGCACTTGTTGCCTTTACTTAGGGCACAGCAGGAGTTCAACCATCCCTAGAAAACCTAAAAATCATACAGAAATTCACTCAGTCTGTAAACTTCAGCTTTGCTTCCAGTGCTCCCAAGCCCTGCTTGCTCCTCCCCTAAATAAAAAAATAATCATAAAACCCTGTCTGAAACTGTTTTTCCAGAACTTTAAATCCAAAAATCCTCTTTACTGAAAACAACAGCGGAGTTTTGCCTGCTGATGGTGTCCTGTTTTTGGTAGCTACCGCCTCAGAGGCGACAAGAGTCAAACTCCGAGCAGAACCCACGCGCAGACATGCCATACTGCCAGTATCTGCACCTTCAGAGCCGCTCTGAGTGCGCCTGTAAGAGAATGCTCGGCAGAAAGCATTATTACCAACATTTCCAATGCTTTGCTGACACAGCAGCCTTTCATCCTTCTCCAAATCACGTGGAGAACACAGGTGAATAGGACGGATAACGTCTCCATCAAGAGCCAGGATTTCGCAGACGGGGCGCTTCCTTCGCAGGACGAATACCAGGTGACATCTTTCCCCAGGCAGCGTCCTGCCTGCAACTGGGTCCGAGAGCCGCGACCCAAAGCCGCACACACGCGCCGATTACACAGAGCCTGGCTAGAAAAGCACACATCAGCCTGTTCGCAAACCGCAAGCGAGTTCCAAAATAATCAACTTCACAATTATGCGTTTGCTGAAGAGGCAGGGATTGAAATATACGTGATTTGGTATTTGAAAGCGTATTAAAGCCGAAGAATCAAGTCTTAAACCATGCAGGATGCACCAAGCTGTTAGGATAGGATGCCAGCCTTATGAGCTGGCGAAGATAAACCAATCTTTTTTATGAGAGAAATCAATTTTTAATACCCTGTCCACAAGCTGCCCTGTTTTATCACACAGTGATACCTGTACCAACGTGGTAAAAACATGTAGTAAAGCAAAAGCACCGTTATAAACAAACAACTCGATCCTTCTGAGTTATTATTCTTGCTTTTGCATTTCCTCTGTTGGTCCTGGTAAAAGTTAACATCGACCTGAGCAAATTCAGCGTGTTTCTTCATAAAGGGTAACTCAGACTGAGTCAGAAAGACACTGGAAGCGAGCAGCAAGGATTGTGGCTCAAGTACCATTTGCCTCATGCTTTTGTCCCCTTGAAAACACAAATCTGAATTTGCTTAATATGATTAACTTCATAACACACCCATAAAAGGCAGCCGAAAGCATCAAGATAACGCAATTGGACGGTAATTTGAGAGAGACGCACACCCCATTCTGCTCTCTTCAGCTCTTACTGGACAACAACCACCTGGGAATTTAATACCTTATTCGGATGAGGACTCTTAATTAGAGACTCTCACCCCAGCCCCATGACGTTAGACATGTATTCTTTCAGCCTGGAAATAGTATTTCATATTTACAACGTTTTAAAATAATCTCTGCGTTTCACCCAAAATAAATTAAGCTTTGATATGTTGAGTGTTGGTCCTATTAAGGGACAACGAATTGACTTGACAGGTACATTTGGTACAGAGGAAAACCAGGGGCAGAACTAGGCAGAGTTTCTATCAGCAAATTCCAAGTTCCACCAGAAGGACATCACTAGGGTAGGCTGATCCTGCTGTAGGCACATAGAGACCATCACTTTGGATCTCTGTAAGGTCACATCTTACACAAATCCTGTTAGTCATCTCATGGAACTGCAGACCACAATTAAACAGACCTGTTAAACGAGGGGAGTAGGACACCGGTGCAAACAGCTTCCCATTTAGAAGCCAGCACACTCATCTGCAGTATCAACAAAACCCCAAACTAAAACACCTCACACACTATAATATGTAGAGCTCCACATTCACAACAGATGTTAATGACCTCCAAAACACGTATATTGTGCTCACCTCTATTTATAAGTTACAGATAAAACACTGAGTTGATGCTATATATAAAAAATAAAAAGGCACATAGCATGCTATTTTTGCCTCGGTATAAGAAATTAACTCCCTTCTCCACACAAAAAAACTTTTCAGTAGGTGTATGTGTTCTTATAAAAAAGGTAACTACGTACCACATGCAAACAAACCCATTTTGACACAGTTTTAACCATTTTATTGAAAACCAAGAGTTACATTTCACACTTAATTTCAGTTGAAGTTACAGTGAGTTTAAACATTGGGTCAATTGTCCGGCCTTTCTCCCCCTCACCATTTCCAGCCCTGACTCTGACCACACGTTACGCAGGGGGCAGAGGGACCAGGAAAGTTACTGCTGCAGGGCTGAGGCAGTACAGGAGGGCAGGGGGTAGGAGAGGGAAGACACAAAGAAACAGTGCGAAAACGATGCTCAGGACAGTCTTTGCGTTCAAGTCAAACTCTAAAGCCCAGTATAAATTATCTCTGTAAAAGGCAAGAATTAGGTCTTTTTTTAATTAACATTACTTTGTATCCATACCAAACGTTCATCATATTATCTGTAACAGCATTTTCAAGGCTTTCTTGTTCCTAAGATACGGATTTGACAAAAACACTGCACAGAACCCGTGGCAGTATCAATACATTTGCAGCCACACCTTGCCCCACCGAGCCTCTCCTACTCAATTCTCATTTGAGGCGGCAGAACGGGACTCCTAAGAAGGATAAAACCTCCCAGGTTCTTCCACAAGTCTCCTCGGAAAAGGTCCCAGGCTTCAGCGCTTGAGGAAGCCTTAACTGCCTCCGGCAAGATTGTCAACGACCGTCTACCCCAACGGCAGCGCCTCGACTTGCCCTCAGCAAGTTAGCCATTGTCGCTTGAGGCCGCTTTTCTTCTCAGCACTGGAGAAAGACGTACAGAGCTGCCAACGCACGGCTCTCCCCGGGTCACAAAGCCCACACACACCGTGCGAGTCTCAACCCCCAGGGCCGCAAGAAAACCCCCTCAGGGCAGTTCTACCCGTCCTTCTGGCCACACCGGCCCCGAGCAGACCCAGGCGCATCTCCCCCACGGGCCCGCAGCTGGCCTAGCGGCCCTCGGCCCAGAGCGGCGCCACGGGCCTACCTCCGCCTCCCGGCCGAGCAGCCCCGGGCTGCCCGCCCTCAGCGCAGCGCGACGACGGGGAGAGAAGAAGGGGGAGCGAGTAGGCAGGCCGCATGCCAGGCCGCCGGCCACCTCCCGCCCCGGGGGGCCGCCCCCACCATGACGGCTGCAGCACACAGCCCGCTTCCTCCTCAGGAGGCGCCTACCACTGCGGCGCCCCGAGCAGGGGGAGCTGCGGTCCCGCCGCGCGCGCCTCCAACAGCTTCACCCGGCACGTACCACCCTAGACAGGCACGGGGGAAAGCAGACAATAAGGCCGAGCCTCCCCGCCGGCGCGTACCACCCGCAGCACAGCGGAGGGGAACGCAGCCGCCACCTCCTGGTCTGCTTCAATAAGCGGCGAAGGACGCGCTGGGTACTCCCCCCCCCCTCCTTCAGACGCTCCTGGTGCCGCCCTCCTCCTCGCGCCCCACCCCCTGGCCCACGTGACCCATTTCCCAGCGTCCCTTCTGCTGGGCCCCCGCCGCAGCCGCTGCCCCCCGCGCCAGCTCCGCGCCCCGGCGGGCCCCGCGCCCCGTCCCCCCGCCGGCAGCGGTCCCGCTTTCACCGGGAGGCGCCTCTTCTCGCCGCCACCGCGCCGCAGGCCCGGCCAGCTGCCTTTTCTCCGAGGCTCCCCCGCCTCCCCCCCCCAGGCGCGGGGCCTCGCTCCATCCGCCTGGTCCTTGCCGCCGCCAGCGGCCCTGGGCGCCGACGCGAAGGGAGGCGGAGAAGAACTCCTCGCGGTTAGGCCGGCAGCCAAGATGTCAGGTGGGGACTCGGCGGCGGCGGCGGCGACCGCCTCCCCGCAGCCGCTCCCGTTCTCCTTGCCGAAGCCCCCTCCCCTCATGCAGCTGACGCCGGGGGACGCCGTCCGCCCCGTCGCCTCCGCCGCGGACCAATCGCCGAAGAGCACCCGACTGGCGGGCCGTCCGGATTGGCCGGCCGGGAAGCCAGTCAGCCTACTGGCCCCGCTGCTCCCGCCCCGCGGGGAGCCCGAGCCGCTCATGCCCTTTGGCCCCTCGTCGCGGCAGCCACTCAGAGGGCGGCTTCTTGGCAGGTGCACGGGGGGCAGCCTGCTGAGCCCCTCGATGCGGCCCGGCGGCGTGGACCGCGGCTCCCTCATGGTGAGTGGGGGGCGCCGGGTGGGCCGCGCTGCGTCTCCGCGCCCGGACGGCCCCGCGGTAATCAGCCGTGCCTCGGGCCGGGGCCTCCTCGCCTTTGTGGCGGGACCGGCCTTGGCGCGTGAACGGGAGAGCCGCGAAGGCGCTCGGTGCTGGCGGGCTTCCGCCTCCGGGGGCGGCGCGTTGCGGCTGAAGGAAGCGGAGGCTTGGCGGGTGCCGTTCCCACCGTAAGAGCCCCCCGCCCTAGCGACCGGCAGGGCGGGATTGGCGGTGACAGGCGGCCCCCGGCTGGCAGGTCCCGCAGGCCGGAGAAGAAAACGCGGTTAGGCTCGGGGGAGGGTTTGGGGAAGCGGTGTTCTGCTACCTCGAGTTATTTGGGCCCTCAGGAAACGGGCAGACTGTCGCTGCGGGTCTTGTGGCGCTCGAGGATGTGGCTGGGGGTCGAGCGTTACCTTCCCAAGCTTCAGACCTGCTTAGTTGTTGGGGAGTTCTTTGTGCCAGCCACCCGCCGCCAGCCCCTGAGAGCCTGCTGGTACCAAAAACCTGGTTTTAAGCACATCAAGAGGAAGTCTTTCTTTTTTTTTTTCTTCTAAGGACCCTTATAATGTAATGTTTTGCTTGAAAATAGTTTTTGTATTAAAAAATAGTGCGCTTCTATACGTCTCTGTATGTGTATATTTAAGTTGTACGTTCCAAGGAGTAAAATACTTCGTGGGTTTATCTTAAGGTGCTCTTAGAGCTGTTGCCTCTGACTAGAATGGAAAGTTCTTGATATGTTTTGTTAAGGGGAAAAAATGGCCATATCCATATTTGTACCAGCAGTGGGACTATACCAAGTATTAGAATAGTGACAGGGTTTAGGGGTTTTTAGGAAAATACAGAGACGGGGACGATGGGCAGCGTGAAAACTATTTCAGACTTGGACATCAGCAGCAGAAGGTATTTTGTTTCTGACTTTTGTGCCACAGGGTTACTTGTGTAAATGGTAATTGTGTGGAAGAGCACGCAGAAATAGTTGCATTCTGAAATTTGGTATGTTTTTCTGTAGCAGACCACAAGATGATGGCGTTTGGGGTGGCCTTTTTAATCGGGATGTTGGTTTTGAAATTTTAAATGGATTTGTTCATTATGATTAACTCTGGCTCCAGAGGACCTAGAAGAGCGAATGATTCTGCTGCCTGTTTTGCAGTGACTTTTCAGTTCAGTATTGAGCACTTCTTTGTTATTAATGCGTTTGGGAGGCTTTTGGGCTGTTGGCTTCATGCTGATTTTTCTCGTTTGGTGCTGTCTTTCAGATGGGACACCCAGGCATGCCGCACTATCCCCCCATGGGAATGCACCCTATGGGTCAGAGACCACCAAATATGCCTCCGGTTCCACACGGTATGATGCCTCAGATGATGCCCCCCATGGGAGGACCACCAATGGGGCAGGTATGGTGGTTATACAAGATCCTTCTCTTTCTTTCTTCCTTCCCATCCTGATGTCAGGTAATCCCCGGGGTAGGTAAGTCTGCAGATGGCGAGGTTAATAGCTCGGGGGATTTTATGCCACGGTTCCTACCGTGCAGAAACTCTTCTCATTTGTAACAGGTCATTGATGCATCTCGTGTGTAACTTTAATTGTAAATAGCTGGAGTTACGAATCCATAATTTGTCTTTTATTGAAGCTTTTTTGGTAGTTTTCTTTAGATTTTGAAGAAGAAAGTTTGTCTTACTGATACTTGCGAGAAACGTGAAGCAGTGTCTCTCTTCAGAGGTAGCAGTGGCAGAGAATTCTTGGCTCTTACATCTGCAGGGATGAAAATTATAGGGAGAGGTACAGGAAGAACTAATTACTTGAGTTTTTGCAGAATTCTTCCTTGAATCCTAGGGAATGGTTTATCATTTGTGTATATACGGTTGTTGGTAGTGTCGTGTGGTTGAAAAATAAACTTGGCCATTCCGGTTGACAGGTGTGAACCTGGGTTGACACGTAGACTAGCCAGAATCATATCCATGTGTTTTGCAAATTGATAACTGAAAATAGAAGCCTTCAAAGATCCTTTCCTGCATGGTTTCTGATTCAGTTCAGAACTTCTAAAAGAAACATTTCTCTTTCTGGCTGTAATAAACGTTCTAGAGGTACTACTTGTGTTGATGATTTACGTAAGTAGAAACCAAGTGTCATCAACTAGAGCAGAGGGATAGAGTAGACCAGAGCAGAAAGAGGATGGCAAGAAAGATTAACCCTTTGAGAACAGCCCGCAGGGTTGTGCTGGCAACTCAGTGTCTTCCTTTGCCACACCTTGGATAGAACGTGTCATTTTTTTTGTTTTTTTGAACCTGGTGTATAAAGGCTTGGTAGGAATCTCTTTGGCATGGTTGTGCAGCCTGTTCGAGCGTCTGGTGTAAAAATAATGCAGTTGTAAAAGATGAGGAGGATTTGTCCGTGGTGAGCTTTTTTGTGTGTTCATTAGAAACTTAAGTAGCAATTCTGTTTTATTCCTCTACTGAAGAGTTCTTCTGTAGCTTATGTTCCACTCTTCTCACTCTCATATATTGAATATTTCAACCTTTAGTATTTAGCGAGCAATACAGACAACTCGGGTCTTTTTTGGTAGACATAGAGCAAAAAACATGGCGGAGAGGAGACGGGAGGCTCAGTTATTGCCTTGAGGATGGGACAGGATGGTGATATTCTCACACCAGAACTATTGGGCTGGAAGTATCAGCCCGTGTTGGCTCATTTCCTTGGTCGAATAAGCTCTTTCTTCCGGCATACGTCGGAGGTTTATTCGTGAGGCTTTGCAGGATGGGATATTCTGTAGCTTGTTTTCTCCTTCCTGAGGCAAACCCCTGTAGGACAGGTGACTGCTTTGTACAGGTAATAGCAACGGCCTCCCATCAGCATCATTCAGAGGAAGGTCTTTTGGGAAAGAATTAGCTCTCCCTCCCATTTGTTTTTTGACTGTGGGTTAGTGTTGCGCAGAAACCGCGCAGCGCGCTGGGTTTATTCAGGACCTGAGCCAGGGCTTTTCAGAAGCTTCACCGGCTCAGAGCCCCCTTAGTTACAAGTAGCGGTGGGGCAAGAGTGCTTTCTTCTCCTGCTTCTACAGGATGGCGAGGAATAGGAGGGGCCGCCTTCCAGTCTTTCCTTCCTCCCTCACCCTCCCAAGAAAACCTTGTGGATTTGAGGGTGGAGCAGTAGCCCTACCACATATCCCTCTCTCCGCACGAGATGCAAGATGAGGAGAGTGGTAACCTGATGCTCCCTGAAGATACAGGGGGATGGGGTCACTTGGCCAGCCTGCCAAGGACGATAAAGGTAAAGGGGCGTAACTGAAAGGTTGAAGGGGGTTGGCTTCTCAAGACCTGTTTGGGATGAGTGGCCAAAAGCTCATGTTCGTGATGACCTGAATTACGTATCTTGTTCATTTTGCCACTTTTTAATGGCTTGTTAATACTTGAAAGCCAGGATTGGCAAAAATAATGGGAAATGTACAAGGTATTAAACACTTTCCCTGTAGCATTTTTGACGTGTTTTCAGTGCCTCGCTTCAGTGACGCGCAACTTCTCCGTAACTATCCCTTTGAGACTGTAAGTGTAAATATTTGAGCAAAAGCTAGCTTATCTGAGTAGCGGTTCTGTGGTTTTTCTGGTCTCCTTGGACCACCCAGCAAACTCAGATATGAGTCTAGACTCAAACCTTTCGCTTCTGTAGTGTGGTATGTCCCCAGTACCAAGATGCTGTAATACTGTATGTCTGTATTAAGGCTTTTATTTTTTTCTCCCTAGACCTTTAAAGAAAAGAGTTCAGAATTGGTTTAGAGCTTTGTTTAAAATTAATAGTTCTCTTCATCTTGAAGTTGTTTGCAGAAATTCATTCTTCTAGTGTCCCTGTAGAGAGTGTTTCTTCCTATTTGTGAGGTGGGAGGAAATGGAGACAGGTTGAACATTGTCAGAAAATGTGAGCAGGACTAATCTTAGATTCTGAGTTAACCTTTCTGGTGTTTTGTTCCGTGTGGCCTTGGAATTTGGCAGAAATCTTTCCCACCCTTTATTTTTCCTGCTTTAACTTAGGATTTCCGTAGGACCTTATTAACAGATCACACATCATTTGCTCTTGTTCCTTTGTTGTTTGAGTGGTCATCTTTATTAATATTTCCTGTCAGACTTTGGGATACTGTGGACATGTCATTCCTGATGTCCATTTTGTAGGAGTGTGATGAAGGGAATGAGAATTCTACAAGCTTATCTTACTTCTTGTTGCCAGGTGCTTAAAAGGGTTGGTTTTTGAATTAAAAACTAATGCCAGCTAATTGCTTTTCAATAAAACATCCTCGTATTTTATGTTTAAAATATCATAAAATCTATCTGAAATGATTTAATTACAGATGCCTGGAATGATGCAGTCAGTAATGCCAGGAATGATGATGTCCCACATGTCCCAAGCTGCTATGCAGCCTACGGTTCCGGTGAGTTGAACTTAACTTTTCTGGGTTTTAAAAGGTCTTTGTGCCAGTTCCTGTCGTTACTTCAGTACGGCTATGCCTTTGTTTGCTTGAGCTGGATTATGAACAAGGTAATGCTAATTGCAGTGAAGTCTATCCAGCTCTTGAGTTACCGTGTGCGCTGGCAGCCCAGAAAGCCAACCGGATCCTGGGCTGGATCCAGAGCAGCGTGGCCAGTGGGGTGAGGGAAGGGCTTCTGCCCCTCTGCTCTGGGGAGACTCCCCCTGCAGTTCTGCCTCCAGCTCTGGGGCCCCCAACAGCAGGAGGACACGGAGCTGTTGGAGCGAGGCCAGAGGAGGCCCCAGAGATGCTGCGAGGGCTGGAGCCCCTCTGCCATGGGGCCAGGCTGGGGGAGTTGGGGGGTTCAGCCTGGAGAAGGGAAGGCTCCGGGGAGACCTTAGAGCCCCTTCCAGTGCCTGGGGGGCTACAAGAAAGCTGGGGGGGCTTTTTCCAAGGGCAGGGAGTGACAGGACAAGGGGTAACGGGTTTAAACGGAAAGAGGGAGATTGAGAACGGACATCAGGAAGGAATTCTTCCTGGGGAGGGTGGAGAGCACTGGGACAGGTTCCCAGAGAAGCTGTGGGTGCCCCATCCCTGTGAGTGCCCAAGGCCAGGCTGGATGAGGCTGGGAGCAACCTGGGATAGTGGAAGGTGTCCCCTTTCCCCATGGCAGGATGTGGGGCTGAGTGGGCTTTAAGGTCCCTTCCAACCCAAAACATTCCATGGTTCCTGATTGTTCCTTGACATATGCTAGATGACCGAGATTTCATACCAGAGAAGGGATATTAATTATCCTAACAGTGCAGGAAAACTTTAGTTCCTGGGCTTTATCCATCACCAGAGAATCTGCCTGTTAGTTTGTGTCTCTCTGCTGTTCTCTGGTTGATGAGATGTGTCTGTCACAGCCTTAGTGTAGGGTAAGTCAGTACCTCCTTAGGCTGTTCGTGGGAACTGCGCTTCGTTAGTTCTTGCGCTCTGGTAGCTGCTTCCTAACGCACTGAGTACTTTAGAAGCTGTCAGGTAGGGGGGACGTTAGTGATTTTCCTCCCTTTCCCATACAGAAGTTGTTAGGAATTTCTAACGAGTGATGCTCATGGAATGTTTTGAAGGAATTTTAGACCTTCAGAGAAAAGTCTTAAAAATGCTGTGGCCCAAAGAGACTTAAAAGGGGAGGCAGGACTAAAATCAGTCTAATTTTGAGTTTTACTGTGTGTTTTTCACATACTTTGGCAAGAAGGCAGATAATTTGGGTTTCTAATACAGGATTAGGAATACATTTGGACTGAATATGGATATATGGTATTTAGGAGGTAAAGTAGCGTGGCAGAGGGCCTCAGCTTTTAACTCTGCCCTTGACCCTCTTGGCAGCGACAGCAGGACCTGACACCTCTGCGCACATGTGGGAGAAGGCGTTTGTCTGTCATGGCAGCGTTCTTGTGCCTCCCTGCTACTGCACGTGTACTGCAGCCTGGAAAGTCTGTCGGGAATAATGACTTTCCCACTTCCTAATTTAAGATCATTTGGTAGCTGAGGAAGAACCGGTGACCTCTGCAGCCCTGATGATTTGCTTGGTAAACTTTGTGAGATTATTGACTTGTTATAATTCTGGCTGCCTGGTGGAAAATACCTTCTCTGAGTGTAAAACGGAATCTAAAGCTCCGTGAGGCCAACGGGATGGTGTTACTGATGTCGGGGCTCTTGGGTCTTGCTGTCCCATCCTGGTGTGGTGGCCTTTCACACTGCCCCTACGCAGGTTCAGTAGCTGGTTTGCGATCTACGGAAGCGTGTGCTTCCAGAACGCTGACTAGAAACAGAGTAATTCCTAAAAATTACTATTTCAGTCAGATTAGTGCTCTTAGAAGAGCAGATTAGAAAACACAGGCACAAGAAAAGAAACATGTCACAAAGATGACTTACTGGGGACACAAACACAGCTATGGCCTTGCTTAAGCGACGGCACTTACGCTTGCAGGCGTACACGTGCAGACAGTAGCGGAGATGGTTTTTTGATACACAAAATGCACTTTAAAGAGCTGCATTTCATTGATGATTCACCCGGTTCATCATATAATATGCAACATAATTGATGAAATGTAATTTCTTTCATCTTTTTAACAAGTTTTACTTTTTGATTTGAGGAGTTCTTGTTAATAAAGCTTGTAGCAGATAAACGCTAGCAAAAGAGAAACCTGCAAGCTGTATTTTTGCCTACAGGGAAAGAAAGAAATTGAGAAAACTCTATTAGAATTCTGTTCATCTTTTTCCTTAGTTTGGAATAATTTCGAAAAGGGTGTCTGTAAGGGCTTTGATTATTTCCAAGCAGTTTTATGAACGCAACAAATTCAACACTAACATCCTCAAAGGCTCACGCCATGTAATTATAACAGAATCCTGCTAAGCTACTCCAGCGGAAATTCAGAATATCGGGTTTTTTCCTCCCAACCTATTGGTTTGGGAGATGAAGATGTGTATTGGAAAGATGGCAAGGACCCCCTGCTGTCGGTTATTGCGTATATTGCCTTTCTGGGAAGTAACTTGGTGTTCCTAATCGCTTATTTAAGGACCAGCGATAATCAGGTGGGTGATAGGATGCTAGGAATCCGTAAGTAAGGCAGTAGAGCATTTTGGTGCTGAAAGAGCTTGTTTGGATAGTTGCTGTATTTATTGATGATTTAATTACCATGCACTCGGTACTTAAATGTCTGTTGATTGTTTCTACAGCCAGGGGTGAACAGTATGGATGCCCAAGTAGGTAAGTACAAACAATTTGTTACCATTTCCAAATATTTCACCTAAATTAGGTGAAGTATTTAAAAAACATACATATAGCTTTCTGTGAAATGCATTTTAGCATTTCAGTAACTGAAATCTTCATTGATTCCCAGAAAAAACTTCTTTCTTTTCTTCCAAACACTGATTAATTAGACTCTTCATGTAGAAGAATAAAGCAACCCAACCCTTTTTTGAATTAATCTTTTAAATGTTATTTTTTAGGTGTAACACCTCCTGGTACTCAGGTAAGTGAAACCCAACGATGTAGAAGATGCAATAGCAGCGTGGAGTTGTGCATCCGCAGCTTTGCAGGAAACCTTGCGTCTCACTTGCCTTCTCGTATGGCGCTGCTTTGCTTATTTGACTGCAATCTGTAATTAATCTTAAAATTAACAGCTCTGTATGTGTTTCTTATTTGTTGGGTAGATGCGGTTTTCATGATCTCCTTGTGTGAATGCAGTATTTTGTGGTTTAAAGAAATGCCAGCTTGAACTGAAGTAGGGGTGCGTTTCAGCTTGTATTTCTAGTGCTTGTATGCAGGACGGCAAGGTGAGATGTTTCTGGTGGTGGTTTTGGGTCTCGGCCCTACCCGAGCAGCGAGTGACCCGAAGCCTAGATCCCTGTGTTACTTCAAAGCTCACTGTCTCCGCATGTAAATCTTCCCTTGTGTTGGCCTAGGTAGTTAAGTGTAGCGTTGGGGTTTTAGTTGTGCTGCACAAGTTCCTCCTTCTGTTTTCCTTCTTTTTTCCTCTTGTCCTTCCGTGTCAGTGACCAGTTTATAAGCAGACTTTTATTTTACTTAGGTTTGGTAACTCTCTGCCGAGTCCATATTAATATTTTGCTTCAGCAGCTCTGATAGGTGTCGCGGGGTTTGGTAGGCAGGGATGAAGCCTTCCTTCTTGTGCTTAGCAGGAGAAGCCAGGTCAAGGTTCTGGCCTTGTTTGGTCCTGTGTGATTTATTGGAACCTGTGTTCGCCTTGTCAGCTCACTGAGAGCTTTCTTACAAACAGGAACGATAAAGGGAATAGCCTGCAGTTACCCATAATGACTCTGAGAACCTCACTGTGGTTTCTGAAGAACATAAAGTGACTAACCTCAAAGGAATGGTTATCACTTCATCATTTTTGCTGTCCGCTGGTAACTTAGCTTAACTTCTCCCCCCAGATCTTGACATTATTTGGAATTTGCTTTTGTGAGTGTTCCCTTCCACGTGTGTGGGAACACAGCATAGTTCACTCGCTTGAGTAGGAATAAATACTGGGTCAGATACATGGAAGGTGATTTAATGTCAGTTGAACTCGTAAAGAGGAAGATGGCTTGCAAGCCAAATTTACTCTGCTGGGTGATTTTTCCGTACTCTTCCACCTTTCCATGCGATGGGAAATGACTGATGGAATGGAACTGGTGCTGTAGATCTCAGTATTGAAACTTCTGAATGCTGAATTAGTGTAACTTTGGATTGACATAGGCATCTGGAAGTAATCTCAAATTCTGAAGTTGTCTTTCATGGCACCTTGAATGACTGTGAAGAACTTTCAGTCACTCTCAGAGTGCTATTTAAAATTGTGTAACTACTGAATTGCTTCTCTAGAAGATATCCCAGACATGTAGGTTTTAAAGTGAAGAAGAAAACAGTTTGGCTAGATAACTTCCGAGGCGGAATCTAACAAGTCACGTGGCCTCGAAGATGCCCCATTGTAAGTGTCTAGCTTCAGAAGTGGGGACCTTGTACCTAGCGTAGCTGTTGAACATCGGTGAATACCAATTGTCCTTTGATTGCCGTGAGGTTTGAATGCTGTGGAACTGAACAAGGCGATTGAACCTCTAAGAAGGTTGTTTCTCCTCAGCCGTATCCAGTAACTGAGGGTAGATGGCCAAAGCTGTACTCACCAGCCCTAATTTCAGAGAGTTTGTATGGATTGCTGATAAAAAGCAGCAGGAAGGTACTCCTGACTTCACACGCGACTTTCAAAGTCGGAGTCATCTTGAAACAGATTTCTCTTAGTTCTGAAAACTTGGTGTGCTTCAGTTCTGCTTTCTTTCCTGGTGGGAGTGGCTGCCTTGGGGAGCTGAATGGGAGGGGGCTGTGAGATGCTCCCAGCCGCTCTTGTCGCAGAGCAGTGGAAAAACAACACTGACCTAAATGTGTTCAGATTTTGGCTTGCTGTCTTGCCTTTGCTGCTGAATGACTTAGTATGTTTAATATATGTGTTCAAATGAAAACAAATATTAACCAGAATGTCTTTTCAGAGCTCTGTTTTGTTTCGCCCTCAGACAACACACCCCGTAGTTTGTGCAGCCCAGCAAACTGCCACAACCAACAGTTCTGTTAATGAAGAGCAGTCGAAACAGGTTTATCAGCTTTCCACTTGTATTTAGCTACTTGCTGGCTTTTGATGGCGCCTCGCTCGGCGACTGCTGCCTGTCATTCATGGTATCTCTCGTTTCTTAATTTTAGAAATCGACGTGGACGGAACACAAGTCGCCTGATGGAAGAACGTACTACTACAACACTGAAACAAAGCAGTCGACGTGGGAGAAGCCAGATGACCTCAAAACACCTGCTGAGGTACGCTGAAGCCAAGGTTGCTGTAGGGCGTGAGTTTGGGCGAACACAGGAGTTTAGAGCGTGACTACCCTGCAGCAGGACAGCTGTGCCGATAGATGGGGTTGTTTTCCCCAGTGGGAACAGACTCATAAAATAAGAAACGTTGCAAAATGTATACATCTCATTCCTTCTGTTGGAACTTGAGGCTGCAAAGTGGACCACGCTCTTGACACTTCTCATCGATTTTTAGATAAATTTTCCTCCTTAAAAGGATGGCTTTCTTTAATATTTAGTGAAGTTAATGTGTTTATTATTAGGGAGGATTTTGCTTGGGAAGCATATGCCTTGTGTTCGTTGATCCTTAAGTTATTCCTTGGCGTAGCGTTTCTGGCTCACTTCTAGCGATCCTTTTAATTTGAGAACACCGTTGTAATTTTGGTTTTACGTTTTTGTTTATCCATTAGCAATTGCTGTCTAAGTGTCCTTGGAAAGAGTATAAATCTGATTCTGGCAAGCCCTACTACTACAATTCCCAAACAAAGGAATCGCGCTGGGCAAAACCCAAAGAGCTTGAGGATCTCGAAGGTAATGTTAAGAAACATTAGTAGTGAGTTGTAAGCTGTGCGTATTCATGACGTTGGGCAAAGAATTTGATAGCCTAGCAGTCTTAGAAATGAAATCTGCTGAAATAAGGTGTGTGTAGAGTTAATGCAGCCTGGGATTTGTACGGGGCAGTCTTGTCTCCGGTGTCCACACCACCTCCTCACCCTCCCCTTTTCCATGACACCCTTCTTTCCCAGCGTATGTGGCAGCAGCAGCAGCCCCCCCTCGTGTCCCCAGACGGGAACTGGTTTAGGATGTGAGCGCCGTGGCTCGCTGAGGGCTCCGTGCACGCTCCCCGCGTTGGCAGTGGGAAGTGCTTCACGTCTCTCTTCAGTACAGGGCTGTTGCAGGATTGGCCTCTGCCTTGGCCACCAATCCTTTGGAAACTTGTAGGTGTTTAGTCGGATTCATGAGGGGGGGTAGGTTGATGGGGGAAGATAGAAGCAGAGGGGCGACTGTTTAACCTTCATTCGCTTGGGAAACCAGGGCAAGAGGACTCTAGTAATACAGTACAGCTTGTAACCAAGTAAGAATTACATTTTGGTTTGGTGTCTTGGAAGCGTTTTGAAAACACTAACGTATTTTATACTCAAAGCAGTGGTACTGGCTGTCTGCTGAAAGCCAAAATTGTGTGTAAGGGTTTCCTTGGCTTTCAATCCGCTTTTGATGTCTGAGGAAAAACTCTTTTGATAAACTGATGTGGCAAAAAATATTAGTAATTTTTGAAATGCCTTTCTGCTTTGTAAAGGCAGTGTCCCCTTTTGTGCAAACATCGCGTGATGCTGTGCTCCTGTTTTTCACTTTTAGCACGGTTTTTGTTTGGTATTGTAAGGGAAATAAGATGTTGATGAAAAATCTACAAAATCAGCTGGGGTAAGAAATGAGAATTTTAAAAAGTACTACGAATGTTAAGCATCAGTGACTGTTAGAATATAAAAGAAGGAAAGATCTGTTTCAGTGAACGTGACTTTATCTGTTCTTTAGGCTTTTAAAGTTGAAATAACTATTTTAAACCAATAACTTTTTTTTTATGTACACTAATCTTTATTTAATGGGATTTACAAATTTTATTCTAGTCTGAATCCATGTCAGTCATTAAAGGGCACAGATATTAAGATTATTGATAGTAACGAAACTATTTAAAGCTATGCTTTTATTAAATCATGCTAACAGTAACTTTTTACCATGCATGAGCTGTTTCTGAAGCTATATTTTGATCTGGTTTTTCCCCTCTCTCCTCTAGCAATGATTAAAGCCGAGGAAAACAGGTATGTTTCTCACGGTGCGCTCATGTTTTTTTATGTTAGGCTGCCTATTATTTATTAAAAGTGGAATGTAGCCCTTGAATCTTAAACCCTTCTCCTTGCAGCTTTTCATTCCAAATAGTGGCTTAATGTCTAAAAACTCAAATAATAGATTCTGGATTTCTTTTTAACTGAAATGACTGAACTGGATGATCTTTAAGGCCCCTTCCAACCCAAACCATTCTGTGATCTACGTACATACACAGTCTCAGTGAAGCATTTCCATTCTCTGAGCTAAGACTGTTTTGTGTTGTTCTGAGCTACAGTCTAGGTAATTAGACCTAAACCTCTCACTTCGTACTTTATTAACTTCTTTGAACTACATGTTTCCCTAAACCATTACTTTGTCCCATGCTTGCATGTGACTGCCTGTTCTTTGATACCTGTAGCACAAAGCCCGACGAATCAACTGCAACAGCATCGGCTCCAGCTGCTGCAGCAGAAGCAGCAAACACAACCACCGCAGCCACAACTGCTGCTGAAACTGCCGCCGCTGCTACCACCACCACCACGTCCACAGCAACGGCGGCCACCGAAGCGGAATCCGCTGCAGCTTCTTCGGTGGCAGAAAACGAGAGTGCTGGCACGGCCACGGCTGAGGAACAGGGACAAGCAGCTTCTGCGTCCGCTGGGCAGGAGCAGGGTGGAGAAGCTGCAGCTAACGCAGCAGACGACTCCTCCAAGCAGGAGGCTTCAGCAGAGTGAGTGAAATGACAAAGCGTGCGGCTTTGCTGCAGTTTTGTATTTCTTGGATCTGGTTTGTCGTTCTTTGACAGCCATTTCTTAAACGTCAGCAGGAATCGATGGCAGCAGAGAAGAATAATGAGTAAGAAAGAGGAAGTATTGTATCTATTTTTAGAAGAGTTAACGCCCTCCCTTTGCCAACCCTCTCCCAAAGCTCTTAAACCCTACAGAGGACATAAGCACCTTGAACATTCCATGAATTTCTTGATAGCTGGAAGAGTTTCCCGGGGTAACGGTATATGGTTACCCTGTGTGTTTCCTCTTCCAAAGATCTGTGCAATTGGCTGGCGTTAGAAAATGTAATGCTAAATAGATCTTTATCTGTTCCACCAGAAATGAGATCCTTTGGTTTTTAACAATGGAGAACTGATTATGTGGGGAACTACAGCTGATAGTTTTTTTTATCATTCAAACAAAAAAGAAAGACACTGTAGCCATCGGGAGATAATTACGGGCAAGAGGCAGATTTTTAGGCACTCCCCGTTATGCTTTTTTAATATATATATTCCTGTTTAAATTTCAGCGTTGTATTTTAATGAATCTTTTCTAGATAACTTGAGCAGGTAGGCAGCTGCATAAGTGATAATACCTTTTGCTTTCTTTGTTCAGTTGTGAATGGTGTCTAAGGAAAAGTCTTGTACACACTGTAGTGTTTATCATGTGTGGTGTTATTTTTCGTTGAGTTGCTATTTAAAAATACTCATCTGATTCCTGTGGTCTATGAATCTTTAGTGGCTCCAACTTAAAATTACTGATTCTTTTTTTTGTATCTAGTGCTGCTTCAAAGAAAGAGGATGACGATGCCCAACCAGTTAAAAAAACCTACACGTGGAATACAAAGGAAGAAGCAAAGCAAGCGTTTAAAGAACTGTTAAAAGAAAAGGTATTTGGGTCAACTACTCTGCATGCCTTATTGAACTGCAAAAACTGCATTAGAACTTGCTAGGGGTTTTTTGGTGAAGAACTTCTCACCTGTGGAAGAGGCCTCTTGTACTAGGCAAGAGATGAGTGAAAAGAAACGCTGCAGTGAAAAACAGTAGACAGTTTAAACTGTTTTCCAGCTCTTTGGGTGAGTGAGGAGGTGTTGAGTTTTCACTGGGGCTCTCAGTTCAGTTTGTTCTTATTTTCTTCCTTCTACACGATCCCCACGCTGTAACACAAACTTGTAACCTGGGCTTTGGCCAAAATTCAAACTGGAACGGTGAGTGAGGTGACGGACGGCTTTACTTCAGAGACAGTGCAGAGGGGACAAACTGTTAGGTTGAGTATGCAGTGCTTCCAGAAGCTGGTAGGATTCAAGGAGATGTTTCTTCCTCCTATGAAGTACTAATTCTGAAACTGTGTTGAAGTGTTGTGGAAATTTTGGTTGCCAGTATCTGTCTGACAGTGAGGTACGTTTCTAATAGAAGCGTTGCCTGATCGTCTGAGCCCTCAATGTTTTATCTTTGCTTGGAAGATTGAAGATGAAGTGTGTGTAAAATAAGACTGGCTTTGGTTTTCCCTCAGCGTGTACGGGAGCTGTCTGTTTTGCCTAGCGAGTCAACATAGCTGTACAGTAGACAGACTTCCAGAGGAATGTATGGTAGAAATAGCAATAATCCCAGAAGTACCTTGTGTTGTTTTCCATGGTGTCACAAATTTTCTTAAAATTCTATTAACAGTCAAAGAACTGTGTCTTAACCCTGAAAGTGAAGTCCTTTTTCTTTTTGTAAGGGCTATTTTTTAAGGGATCTGTCCCTGTTGGATGTTGGTCCCATGTCTAATTAACGATTTAATGTCTTTGCAGCGAGTACCGTCCAATGCTTCTTGGGAGCAAGCTATGAAAATGATCATTAATGATCCGAGATACAGGTACTGCTTGATTCTTCCCTCGTTACACTTCCCCACAAAACCTGTTGTAGGTGGTTTGACTTGACTGATGTAACATCCGATTGCTTGTAGAGATATCTGTGCGCTTGTGAACGTGCTCAGTTGTCAGGGAACTTTGTTTCTTTACTACATAAAGAAATGCAAGTCCTAGGCTTAATTTTTTCATGTGGAAAAGATGGGGCAGCTGTTGTATTTTATATCCTTTAAATAATTTTCTTGGGAATAAAAGCACATATTTCCAATGGTGAAGCGAAAGACTTTCTAGGTTAACGGGTGGCTGCTATAAACATTGGCAGAAAAGTGACTGGTATCCATGATTAAAAACAGTATTAAGAAATGTGGAAATGCAACCTGAAAGCCTGATAGGAGCTTGTCTTTTGTTGACTGCTCTTATTAGTCAGTGCTTGGTTTAATTACTTTTTTTTCAAAATGAACTTCCATAATTCCGAGGCAGAAAGTGTGATCAGCGGATGTGTAGCTTCATTTTGTCTCAAAAATCTGGATTATTCATACCTGTTGCCTCTCAGCTCTTTGGTTTTGTTTTTCTAGTTTAATTCCCTTTCATGTAATTGATGTTGTTTTCTTTCTCTTTGACATGAAGTGCTTTGGCAAAATTAAGTGAAAAAAAGCAAGCCTTTAACGCTTACAAAGTTCAGACAGAAAAAGAAGAGAAAGAAGAAGCAAGATCAAAATACAAAGAAGCTAAAGAATCCTTCCAGCGTTTTCTTGAAAACCATGAAAAGATGACATCCACAACAAGATACAAGTAAGACTGGTCTTAAATGCCGTTCTGGCCTTCCCTCGCTTGCCCAGTTAATAATCCAGCCTCCCTGTCTCGGTCTTGGTGAATGCTAACCCTTGTATGTGCTCAGCCTGGAAAAGTCTGTAACTAAAACTTTTATAGGAACACAGATACTCTCCTTTTCATAGACCCAGGCAGGAAAACAACTCGAACGAGCAGTGTGCCGAGCTTGTTCGAGCTGCTAGTAAGTAGAACTATAAGAGAACACTGAGAGGAGTTTTGTATATTGCAGCTGCCATTGAGAACAAAGTAGTTCTGAGAGCTTGTTCATGGAATTTCATGCCCAAAGGGATTATTTAGTCATTGAAAACTTCATGTATCTGATTTCATGTGTGCCACAACAGTGGCCCGACACAGGCCTCAGATAAACATGCTCATGAAATGCATTGCAGGTGAGCCTGCATCTCTGAGGAGACGAGTGTGTAGCGGCATCAGCTTTAGCTTTTAGCTCTTTCCTTTGTTTCTAAGAGACACAAAGCTGTCACAGAAGAAGTTGCCCAAGACAGAAAATTAGGGAGATGCCAGACAAAAGCTTCACTACTTACGACAGTTTGATTAATGTTTGCTGTAAGGCAAGACAGTTTAACTCAGTGTTCACCAATGAATGACTGTGTGGTTTTTCTTTGTTCCCTACAGAAAAGCTGAGCAAATGTTTGGGGAGATGGAAGTCTGGAATGCGATATCTGAGCGTGATCGTCTTGAAATTTATGAAGATGTCCTGTTTTTTCTGTCCAAGAAAGAGAAGGTACTTTGCTTTCAAAAACACATTTACACTTGTTACCTGTAAATTAGTCTATACCTCTTAGTAAAGAAATGCTGAAAGCAGTGCAGTCCCAGGTGTTGTTCAAGGACGGTCAGAATGCCAACAAGAATCAGTAGGAAAGGCCCAGAGAGAACGTTGCTGCGTTACTGTGAACAGTGTACTGCTTACAGGGTACAGGTGACGCTACCCCCTCTCCAAGGCGGGGGAGAGAGCATAGAGCAGAAGAGGGGGAAGGTTTATCAACTATGAGACACTGCAGAGAGGGGGAATCTTCTGTTTAGAAGGATATCATGGAGAAAGGGACAAAGGAGAAAACATTGGTGGAACTCTTGAAAACTGGCTGGTGTTGTAGGTGTGAAATTGGAGACAGTTGTTCCTTATTAAACAGTGCAGAAGGGGTATAATGATGTCAGCAGGCAGGAGGTGATGAATCTGTACCTAAACAAGCTATTGCAGGTTGTGTTCCTGCACAGTACACGGCTGAAGGAACCCCTGGTTCGACCCCTGTACGGCAGCTGTGCCAGCGGTGTCTGAAAGGTCTTTGTTCTCACGGAGACACGCTGCTCACTTTGCCACGTGTTTTAATTTTTAGTATGACTTTAAACGACATGATGGCTTTTACTCTGAACTGCTCCAAAACAGAGTGTCCAACTATCACGGGTTAGTTATGGAAAGCTGTTTTCCTTGGACCTTGGCGGTTCCTCACCGGCTTGGAGGAGCTGGCCCGAACTGTGCCTGGTCAGTTGGCCTTCACGGGAATTTGGTAGCGACACCAGCACTCCCCAACATCCTGGGGCAGACAGAAACCATTTGTGCAGCGAGACTGTTTCTGAAACTGATGTAAATGAGACGCGTTGAGGTCCACACCTGCTGGAGAAGGGGCAGGAACAGCAGGAGGCCAGCCATCCGAACAGCACTGCCTAAGGGATTGCCTGCGATCAGCACCTCTGGGTTAGATCTGCTCCTCCGCAGTGCGGTGGGCCACGGTACCTTGCTGCAGCGCTGCATGCTCAGCTTCCTAGCCGTGTCTCTGAAAGCTGAGCACCCTTCCGTGAGCTCCTCCCATCTGTCGGGAGCAGTCAGATAACAGCACCGAAATGCTTTATCTGTGGATGCGAGCAACAGTGCTGTCAGAATTGTGTGTGAGTCCACGTTGCGTTACGGTGCTCTGCAGTCAATGAAAAGTTAATTTCGTTTTCTCAAAAAAAGAAGCAGCTTTGAGGGGTCATGGTTTCTCATCTATACAACCTCAAATTAATAAAAATACCTTTATTTTTTTTCCTTAGGAACAAGCCAAACAGTTACGAAAGAGGAATTGGGAAGCTTTAAAGAACATCCTAGATAACATGGCAAACGTCACTTACTGCACGACTTGGTCGGAGGCTCAGCAGTATCTGATGGACAATCCTACTTTCGCAGAAGATGAGGAACTTCAGAGTATGTAAAAAGTCTAGGTGTTTCTTTTGGAAGAGGGGATGGATTTGTCTTCGGCAGTGAGGACTCCCAAGTACAGCTTGCTCTTGCCCAGTCCAGAGCCCCTCTGACAGCTCCTGACGGGCCCTATGCAGGGCCCTGTTTGCTTTGTTCCTGGGAAACAGGTGTCAGCTTCAAAGCTGTTACTGATTAATCTTGAGGACAAAACACAGGATGCATTTTCCACAGGGAAAGGGGACACCTTCCATAGCCCAGGTTGCTCCCAGCCTCATCCAGCCTGGCCTTGGGCACTGCCAGGGATGGGGCACCCACAGCTTCTCTGGGAACCTGTCCTAGTGCTCCCCACCCTCCCCAGGAAGAATTCCTTCCTGATGGCCCATCTCCATCTCCCTCTTTCCGTTTAAACCCGTCACCCCTTGTCCTGTCACTTCCTGCCCTTGGAAAAAGTCCTCCCCAGCTTTCTTGTAGCCCCCCAGGCACTGGAAGGGGCTCTGAGGTCTCCCTGGAGCCTTCCCTGCTCCAGGCTGAACCCCCCAACTCCCCCAGCCTGGCCCCATGGCAGAGGGGCTCCAGCCCTCGCAGCATCTCCGGGGCCTCCTCTGGCCTCGCTCCAACAGCTCCGTGTCCTTCTGCTGTTGGGAGACCCAGAGCTGGAGGCAGAACTCTCAGTTTACACACCTGTGAAGGCATTTGACAAAGATACTCAAAGTTCTTACCAACACAGGAGAGAAGTGCGATACCCGTGGTGGTGCCGGGAGGTGCACAAGTGCCCGCCCACAGTGCTTTGCTCTTCAGAGCTCCAGTGCTCTGTTGGCCATGGTAACTTACCCTGGCTGGGGGAGGTCGTTTTTGCTGCTGTGCGGGTGTGAAATACCTCATGTATTTCGGTGCTCGGTGAAGCCTCTTAGCGTAACAGCTGGCAACCGTTATCTCACAGTGAGGACCTCTCTGCAGTCAGTGGGAAGAAATACCTAACGCTGTCGCTCTGCTGTCATCTGTTCCTAGACATGGATAAGGAGGACGCACTGATCTGTTTCGAGGAACATATCAGGGCGTTGGAAAAGGAGGAGGAAGAAGAAAAACAGAAGAGTTTGCTCCGAGAAAGAAGGCGGCAGCGTAAAAACAGGGAATCTTTTCAGGTTGGTGGGCTTCGGTTTTCCGCCCTTGGCGTGTCACCTGATTAGATGCTCTGTGGGGGGGGTTATTTCGTGGCGTAGGGTAACGGTGCGTGTAACGCCTCAGTTGTCAGCCCTGTAGCATTCTGTCCGCTGTGGAACACCTCTGTGTGCCAGAAAGCTGCGAGAGCAGGGGGAGGTAAGCAGAGATGGGGTTGAATGGAAGGGCAATGTAATTGGGACACTGGTTGGTGGAGGAAGGCGGGAGGATGCAAAAAAACCTGGTTTTTCAATCGCGTTTGAACAAAACGGGAATTCCAGACATCGGGAGTGTCCGTTCCAGCTGTTAGCCAAGGCAGAGTATGATGAGCGACTACAAAATTCCACTGCACTCGTGTTTTGTAGCTGTTTCTGGATGAACTGCACGAGCACGGACAGCTGCACTCGATGTCCTCCTGGATGGAGTTGTACCCGACCATAAGCTCCGACATCAGATTCACCAACATGCTTGGTCAGCCTGGTAAGAACCCGCTTTTCTTCCAACCCTGCAGAAAAGTGAGGCAAAGGCTGTGGGTTTGGGGCAGAACAGAGCAGGGTTATTTGTATGTTTTCGAAATGTTTGGAAAAACGCAGCTCTTGTATTAGAGCTAGCTTTTGACTTATCTAGTTTTTTCATCAGGATCAACAGCACTTGATCTTTTCAAGTTCTATGTTGAAGACTTGAAGGCACGTTACCATGATGAAAAGAAGATAATAAAAGATATCTTAAAGGTGAGAGGGAAATGCTCCATTACGCGCTTTCTTCTTCCAATGCCGAACGTATCCCTCGTGTGAACTCTGCTGCGGGGAGATGGGATTTCACGTGGCGTCGCTGTCGGGTGCGAGCCGAGCGTTCCCGACGTCCCTGATGCCAAAGCAGCAATTTTCTTGCAGGATAAAGGGTTTGTGGTGGAAGTCAATACTTCTTTTGAAGATTTTGTCACGGTCATCAGCTCGACGAAAAGAGCGACCACTTTAGACGCAGGAAACATCAAGCTGGCTTTCAACAGTGTAAGTGCCAACCTGTAGCGATGCCGGAACACTGGCAGTGTGACATCTGGTAAAGCCAGGGTTTGGCACTCATTTTCGCTGTGCTGCTGGGACTGCTTCCATAACGTTTGAGAGATGCTCTGCTTCAGAGTTGCTTTCCCTGAAAGTTCCCAAAATACAGATCGTGGAGATGTACATTTAGTCAAAACAAACATTTCCACTTGGATTAAGGAATTGAGTAATATTCTCTCCTAACTTTTCTCGTGAGGGATTTGTTTCTGTGTTCCTGCAGTTCTGGCTCGCGTGACGCTTTCATTCTACTTTAGATCCGGTTCCAGAAACAGCAGGTGCATGCTTTAAACACAAGTAATTTGTTAATTTTCCTGTATGCCCAAGTGACTGGTAGAAAACTCTGAGCTGTCGTTGGGCTTTCCAAAAATTGCATTAAACTTGATTATTAGTCTTCCATTCTGACACCTCTCGAATGATCTTACGACTTTGGTTTGATACAGCTGCTGGAAAAGGCAGAAGCGCGTGAAAGGGAGAGGGAAAAAGAAGAAGCCCGCAAAATGAAGCGGAAAGAGTCTGCCTTCAAGAGTATGTTGAAGCAAGCTACTCCTCCCATTGAGCTGGACGCCGTCTGGGAAGACGTACGTATCGTCACTTGGATTACGGAAGTCTTTCCAAGGATCTTGACCAGGCTGCTGCCTGCTGATGCTTCGATAAACAAACCTGGATACCAAACACTCTTGGTGCTTCTGTTTGTGTAACCTAGACCCCTAAAAATCATCCTGTCATTTCGTCAGTCAAAATCCAAATTGGGTGGGAACAACTTCATTCTGCTGATACTTTTGTTTGAGTACAGTTTAAAACTAACAAAAACTTGGCCTTGTCCCAGTACAGTGGCTTTTTTGACTGGTGAAATCATGTATTTCCTAACACTTTCATTGGTTTTTTTTGAGTGGCTGTATCTCACGTCAGGCTGTCCTTGCTGTTCCTCACAGATCAGAGACAGATTTGTGAAGGAACCAGCGTTTGAAGACATCACTCTGGAGTCTGAGAGAAAAAGAATATTTAAAGACTTCATGCATGTACTAGAGGTAATTATGACTTTATTTCTTCCTGATTAGGGAATATACCACAAACTTCTTGGTTGGTTGGCTCTTAGAGAGGGATTTAACGGAACTCTACCGATTCCTGTTACAGTGGACACTGCGCTACCCGAAAGTAACGGACATTAAAGCCTCATCTTGCAGGCAGGGAGCTGAGGAGACACGTTGCAGTTATTTGAGGCTAATTCCTACCTAGCTCTTCTCTTAATCCGCTTCCCTACAGGAGTTTTAGGACGTTAATATCAAAAATTTCCTGGCTTATTGTAGAAAAGTCGGTTGTCGCTGTGATTTCCTACACAGCGGGGTGAAATCGGAACTGCAGCTTGCGCAGTGTGTTACCCCCTGCAGAGCTGGAGCCTGGGGAGCACGGGAAGCTCCGCAGCTGTACCTGGGTGTTACCGCAGCCAGCGCTGGCCGATGCGCCAAAGGGATGAAGTAGTTGAGTTTCGTTCTCCGGTTTTGGGTGGGCCGCAGCGAGAGGTCAGCTGCAGAACTCCTGGAACAAGGTGCTGGGGTTTCCTCCATCGTGAGGTTTGATTTTGCAGCACATGCTCTTTGGGCGTTTTCTTTCACTCTCTGGCCTTTGTAAGAGTGTTCAGAACGGCTCAGTTCCAGAACTCCCCACCTGGCACAGCGAGGTACGCGGTGTCTCCCAAGGCTTGAAATTGGAAGCGTTGAGGCAGGGACCCGGGGAACAGAAGCTGTGTGCATCCATGCCCGAAGCTGGATGTTGCCTCGCTCCTAGACGCCCGTTGGTCCCCCTCGGTGCTGGTGGCCGCTCGCGGGTGCGCACGCAATATGTGTGGGATGGTTGATTTTTAAACCTCTGCTGCCCGTAGAGGCCTTGGTGGATGGTGAGAAACCCCATCACAGCTCTTGCTGCGTCCTGTACTCCGGTTCTAACGCCCGCCTTCTCTCGCACTGCAGCATGAGTGTCAGCATCATCACTCCAAGAACAAGAAACATTCTAAAAAGTCGAAGAAGCACCACAGGAAGCGCTCGCGTTCCCGTTCGGTAAGTGGCTCACGGGGCCTTAAACTCCACTTCCCTAATGACTCCCGATGCGTCACGTGGCTAATCCCGTTGGTTTCGTACCCCAAGGGCTCGGAATCCGAGGATGACGACAGCCATTCCAAGAAGAAGAGGCAGCGTTCAGAGTCTAGATCGGTTTCTGAGCGTTCTTCCAGCGCAGAGTCCGGTACGAGATTGGTTGGTTGGCTGTAAATCACGTTTGACTGCGGGGCTGTTACAGGTTTATTGACGTGGCTTTGTTTGTCCCGTGTCCACAGAGAGAAGTTACAAGAAGTCAAAAAAACACAAGAAAAAGAGCAAGAAGAGGAGACACAAGTCTGTAAGTGCAGGTTTTGGGTTGGCTAATGGGCAGCTTGGTTACTGAAGCCGTAGGGACTGTGTAGATTGGACGGGAGGAGGGTGTCAGTGCCACAGCAACTGTCTGTTACACGTATCTTAACAGTAAACTGTTTCAGACCGCTGAATTTGGCGGGTTTAACCATGCAAACAGATGTCAAGGTCTGTGCTAGAACCTGGATTTACTGTTTATCTTGGCAAATCTGGGCGTTCACTTTTTTGTGGAGTGCTGGGAGGAATCCAGCCACCTTTTCATAGGATCACAGAACAGTTTGGGTGGGAAGAGACCTTAAAGGCCACCCAGTCCCACCCCCTGCCATGGGCAGGGACACCTTCCATAGCCCAAGTTGCTCCCAGCCTCATCCAGCCTGGCCTTGGGCATTCCCAGGGATGGGGCACCCACAGCTTCTCTGGGAACCTGTCCCAGTGCCCCCCACCCTCTGCGGGAAGAATTTCTTCCTGATGTCCTTCTCCATTTGCCTGGTGCCGAGCAGTGTTCCTTTTGTCTGCTCGAGCACTGGGATTGTGTTAGCAGCTCCGACACGGGCCGTACCGCAGCACTGAAAGGTCCCGAAGAGCCGAGCACGAGCTTTCCCCGTGTCCGCTGAGGCCAAAGGCCTCTTGTGAGTCTCCGCGCTCCGCTGGCTGCGAAGCTCTTCAGCAGCCGTGGGCCCTCGCCCGGGGGACGTGAGCCCCCCCTGCAGCACTCACAAGGGCCGAGTAAGATACTCCTGCTGGGGCTTTGCAGCGCAAACAGGGTCACGGAAGCTTAGCACCATCGGGATGAGACATGGAATAAATCGCAGGCACACCACCCAGTCCCTCACGGAGCGGTCAGTTGTCCAGGAAAAGCCCGGCAGGTTTCACGCACGGGTCCGGCCGAGCGGCCACGTAGCCGGAAAACGCTTCAGGATGTCACCCTGTCCGGAGATCTGTGCTTAATTAGTAACCACCTGAAGCAGTTCTCATAGTATGGCCTGTACTGAAATGAGGTCGGTCTTTTCCGAGCCGTGGGCACTCTGTAAGTTAAGATTTGACGTAAATCATTAGTATCTTCCCCTTACTTACACAGGATTCACCAGAATCGGATGTTGAACGAGAGAAAGACAAGAAAGAGAGAGATCGAGAGAGCGAGAAGGACAGAGCGAGGCAAAGATCCGAATCGAAACATAAATCTCCCACTAAAAAACGACCCGGAAAAGATTCCGTAAGTGTCCGTGTTCCCTGCGTTTCACGGGATGCCTTGGGCCGCAGGGATCCGCGGGACGCCGCAGCGCGGCGGGCGAGCGCTGGGGGTTCTGCGCGGCAGGGAGGCCCTCGGGCCGTAGTTCCGCTCCGTGCCTGTGCAGCGAGGACCGGCTCTTGCAGCAGAGCTCGGCCGCGCGGACCCCGGCCCTCGCCAGCGCCTCGGGGTGCGCGCGTGGGAGGGGCGGGTTTCGGCTCCTCCACGTACAGAGAACGAGGGGCGTTACTTGAGGCGGTCGGAGCCTTGGTCCGGGCTGTGCCGAGGTTGTGTTTATGACTGAACCGCCGTTCCTTCTTCCATCCGATTTGGCCGGATCGGCCCCAGAATTGATGAGCGGCTGAAAGGCGGCAGCGACTGAGGCACCTGCGGGCGAAACGCTGGGTCGCTGCCGCGCTGGGCTGCCCCTGGGGGAGGATCCTACTGGAACAAAGCTCCCCAGGGGAGCAAAGCCCCGTGGGGCCGTCCCGTGCTTTGCCGAGGTAACGCCTTCCGCAGGGGGCGTGGGATGGCGTTTCCCCCGGCATTTGTGAGCGCTGGACCGAAGGATGCCGCCCTCTTGGCGGGGTCTCTGGGGGGAATCGTGCCTGGTGCTGGTTATGGAGGTGGTGGCGTTGACATCCTGGGTGACGCCTCCCCGGCCCGTGGCACGGTGCCGGCCCCTAACCTGGCTTCTCTCCGCAGGGGAACTGGGACACTTCTGGCAGTGAACTGAGCGAGGGGGAGCTGGAAAAACAGAGGAGGACTCTTTTGGAGCAACTGGATGAAGATCAATGAGATTATTTATACCAAATATGTTTACATTGTGGCATAATAAAGCGATGTCTAACGTGGGGCGTGGGTTCCCCTCTCCCGGGTTCACTGAGATAACAGCGGGCTTTCCTTTTACCGCGGAAGTACTTTGGATTACTGCATCAGCTCTAGCAAAAGGAATGAAATCCTGAGCGCCAAGGTGCCCTGGAGCTGCGGGGCGGGATGGGGGCTGGGCTGCCGCAGCCCCCGCTGCCCGGGGAGCTTTGGCACCTTCCAGCAACGCACGGTCCTCCCTCGCAGGGCGGTCGCGCTGCTGCTCCCGCCCGCTCTAAGCGAGAAAAATCCCATTTTTAGAGATTTCTTAATATAGATTCTTGTGATTTAATTTGTCTTACGGATTTTGTCTTTATTTCCGGAAGAGGCAGAGTCGGGAATCCGTGTACCGCAAAAATAACCCCCCCAGATACTGGAATTGCTCTTCCGTGAACCGCGGCGCCGGCCAACCCCGTGTGGAGCCTTTGGACGAGGACGTCGCTCCCCGGCCAAGGTCTGTGTCCGAGCGCCGGCTCGGAGTGAGTTTTTCCCGTAAACTTTCAAGCCCCTGGAGCTGGGGCGGGTGGGGTGCCACCGGCCCTTCCCCGCGGGGCCGGCTGCGGCTCCCGGCTGCCGCTCGGGCTCCCCTGCACCCCCCCAGGAATCGCTGCGGGTGTCGCTTCCGCCTTTATCTTCCCCTGGAGCACATTTTAAAATAAAACTCCGAGTGTAAGTGAACTTCCACGTGTTGCCTTAAGCACCCGCTGAGGAATGGCCCTCCTGGCCCTCCCCGTGGCCTCGTGGCCCCGCTCGGGCGGGTTGGCCACCCCCGCTCAGCGCTGAGCCGCCCCAAACCTCCCCCCTCCCAGTGTTTCTGTACCTCTAGTTAAACCTCGGCTCCAAGTGGCCGCTGGTATTTATTTCTGGGGGCGCTGGAGGGCTCGGCCTAACCCTTCCCGACCTCTCGGCGCCGGGTTTAAGCACTGTCCGTGCTCACGGAAACCAGTGGAAGGCCCTTGGGAGTTCAGCTTCCTTTTCCCTGTGTTTCTTCCGGAGAGGAGCGTTCTTCCTGGCCCAAAACCCCCCAAAACGCCCCGTTCACGCAGCGTCCCCTCGCGAGGCTGCGTGCGTCCTCCCGGCTTAAGGAACCCACGTTGCAATCGGGGGTGTGAATGATGCAGGAGCCACTGACCCTTGCTGCCACGGTACCGGGCACTCGCCGCCTGCTCGTTGCCCCTCGCGTGGGGAGAAAACACCCCGGTTTGGGCAAAGAGGAGCTGCGGGTGGCGGGCGCTGGCGGGGCGGCTGCCGCGGGGCGGTGGCTTTGCTCCGGGTTTCTCCCCGGGGCGGGCAGGAGCCGCTGCCCCCCCGGGATGCTCAGCCCACGCTTTGGCGCCTGCGCGTTCCCCACCTTGGAACTCGCTTCCCTGGATTTACGCCCCAGCGGCGGAGGGAGCTGCCGAGCGGGAGCTGCTGAGCGGGAGCTGCTGAGCGGGAGCTGGTCCCTCTGGCCCAGGTGGGTTGGGCGTTGCTGGGGGTCGGGGGGGAGTTGGGCTGGGCTAACTGGGAATTCCACACGGGTTTGGGAGCACATTGGAGCGCGTGGGCCGTGTTTTGCTACCGCCTTGCGTAAGGGGAAGGGTGCTTTGAGCAGAGGCTGCTTTGGGCCGGTGATGAAGAGGTTTGCCTTTATTTTGCCATTAAAATAAAACCCCGGACGCGTGAATCGCTAACGAGGGTTTGCGCGTGGCTTAATGAGCTCCCGCCAGAGAAATCCATCCCCAGAGCAGCTTTCACGACGTGGTTTTGTAAGGGGCAGGCGCTCAGGCTCTTCAGTTCTTCCCTTTTTCCTTCCGCCTCGCCCCGGTGTCCGGCCTCGCCGCGGTGTCCGGCCGCGCTGTGGTCCCGCGTGGCCGGGCTCTTCCCCGGCCGGTGTCCGGCCCGGCGCTGCGCTCCACACTCCAATTCCGCCTTGAGCGGGCGAGGTCAGCCGGCTGGGGCTCTGCGGGGCGTCTAGCGCCGTGGCTACGTTGGATCGTTAAGCTCATTGATGCTAATTGGATGAAGCCACGTGCTCCCGCGGGCGGGCGCAGGGCTCCCCCTTTAGTTCCAGTCCCACCCCGGCGGCTCCCTGCGCCCCCTCGGCCCTTGTGGCTCTTAAACCCTCCTCAGATCGAACCTGGCCGTGGGTGAAGCCCGAACTCGGCCTCGTTACGCTCAGGACTCCGTTTGCGCCCGCCGTTCCCGCGCCGATGGCGAAGGGCCCCAGCGCCGCGTGGCCGCTCGGAGCAGCCGGTCGCGTCCCAGGCCGGGTCCTTGGCACAACTCGGGGCAAGGTGACCCCTCACTCGCCCCCGCGGCCTGGCACTGCCGAGCTCCGGCCTTTACCTGGGGACCCGCTTTGGCATCGATCCCGCGCGTTACGGGCTGGCGGCAGCCGCCGGGTAGGGAACGGCGGGAAGGCGGCCTGCGCGGGGGTGCGAAGGGGCCGCGGAGGCTCCCTCCTTCCCTTCCGCAGCCCCCAGAAGTTACACCGGGGGGGCCAAAAGTACAGCAAACGGCCCCGGGGGTGCAGTTACAACCGCTGAGCGGGCACGGGGCGGGGGCGTCCACAGCACAGACCAGAGCGCCGGGGGCTCCGGGCGTCACCCCCGTGCGGGGAACAGCGTGAACGGGAGCAAACGCGCCGGGTGCCTGCGTGGCCGTGGGGACGGCTGGTTGGCTCCCACGCCGGAACCGGCGCGGGAGGGCGCGAGCTGCTGCGTAAGACGCGTCCGACGGGGCGCGGGAGGGTCCGGTACCGGGGCGACGCTGCAGCCAACGCGCCGGCGGCCAGGCGGGCGGCCGCTCGCCCCTTCCACTAAAGGAACGCTGCGGCGCTGGCGCTGTTAGCCGGCCGCCTGACGAGTTCTTCGTTAACGGCCCCCTTCCCTGCGCCGCCGGCCAAGGAGGAGGCGCTCGGGCGCGTTCTCGGCGGCGGGTTCGACCGTCGGCGTCCGGTAAAGGGGTAAGCGGAGGTCGAGGGGGGAAAGTTTTTGAGCCCCAAGCAGTCGGTTCAGTTACAGCTAAACCCCCCAAACGGTCAGTTAAAATAACGTTCGGATGGTGGAGCACAGGCGGAGGCTTCCTGCTGTTTCTAAACAGTATTTACAGTATTACCCGGCGGCGAAAGTGGGGATAAAAGCGTAAAAACCATAAAAAACTGCACCAGGTTTGTAGCAAAATATCTGTACATTTAAAAACAGGTTATCATATAACTACACGTTATCCAAGGGGAAAGGGAAACTCGGGACCGTCACCAGTGGGTCACAGAAGCACGACGGCAGGGGACAGGGACTCGGTGGTTAAATACTATACAACAAATTTTACAATTAACGTACGGATGCGGCGAGACCAGGGAAGGCGAGCTGGAAGCCAGAGGGATCTCGGGAAGGGCGGGTTCCCCATCAGTCCGGTCCTTCACCGCGAGCAGCTCGTGGCCGGCCCTCCTGCCCCTCCTTCAGCTTCGTGACCTACGACCTGCCCCGAGCGCGCGGGGCTGCCCGCGGCACCCTCGGCAGGGAACCCAGCTGACCCGGCTTGTGCGAGGAAGCTGGGGCGGAGCAGGGCGCAGCGGGCTCCTCCGCGCGAGCGACCGGACTGCAGCGGTCCCCGGGCTCCCCGCGCCGGTCACAGAGATGTTAATACCTTAGTGCTAATTAATAAATTACCCAAAAGCTGCCTGCGGCGCGCGCGGCCGTGGCGCCCTCCCCCTGCCCGCGGCGCACGCCGCCGAGGCCACGACCCCAGGGGGAAGACCCCTGCGCCTTCGCTATCCGTCGGGTGGTCCCTGTCCGAGGCGGCGCCGCATCCTGGCCACGCCGGGGTGCACGGTGGGGCGGGACACGGGGGTCTCCGCTTGGAATTATTACACGGAGAAAGCCCTTCAACGCCTTCCTTGCTAAAAACACACCAACCTCCAGGCAGCGGGCGCAGCCGGGGCGAGGGCGGCCCTCGGCGGACAGCGCGGGGACGCGGGTGAGAGCCGAGCGCGTCGCGGTGTTCCCCGTTCGCCGCCCGTCGGGACGCGGGCCGGGCGCGCGGGAGCCCGGTCGCTAAACCTTTATCTACTCAACCCAAACTACACACCCAAACCCAACGCGTATTTTACATTTTGGTTAACAACACTGAGTAACGTACTGGTGCGGAAGGGTACCCAATCAAATCAAGTCCTATCGCTGCGGTTAATTTGAGCAGGTACTTGGATTTCAGGCACTTGTTAGCTACGGCCGAGCCCGGCGCGGACGTTCCTATGCGTTTTCCGGGTCTTCGAGCCCTTCGGAAGGTGAAACGTTCCTGTTGCCGGGGCTGGAGCTGAGCGGCAGAGCGGAGTCCAGGCGGACGAGGTCCGGATCGAGCACCCCCGCGGGGCCCCCGGCTCACATGGTGATCTCGGCGCCGTTGGCAGAGCGCAAGTTCTGGTCGTCGAAGCGCCGCCTGACGCTCCTCCTCACCGCGTCGGCCCGGCGGTACGGCTGGTTTCTAAGATCTGCGGAGAGGAAAAGCGGCGTCGGTGAAGGCGCCGGGCCGGCCCGCGCGCCCGCAGAGCCGCGCCCGCGCGGTCGAGAGAGGGGGAGGGCCGCTGGAAGCCAGTCAAAGCAGCTTGTGGAGGAAGAGGAGAAGGGGCTTCGACCCAACAGAGCGGAGGGGAGCAAGTCCTGTCGCGCCCTCGTGCTACGCACCCAAGCAGCAGGTAATACTGGTGGATCGCGCCGGGGACGCTGAGTGCGGTTCGGCCGTCGGGTCGCTCTGACCGTCCCCCCCTGGCCCGCGGGCTGCCCAGCCGCGGTAGCGGCGCTGCCGACTGGAATCGGCTGGTGCCAAGGTCCTTCGCGCAGCCCCCCCACCGCTGCCCGGAGCCGAAGGAGCTCTCTGGGGCGGCTGGAGCTCGCTGGAGATGCGTGACCCGGGGGTACAATGGTTGGCAACACAAGGGGGGGGCTCTGCTCCCTCTACACCGCTTGGTTAAAAGAGGGGGGGCCCTGAGGAAAACCCACTGGAGGCTGCAACCGGCCTGCAAAGCCCCGGCTGCCCCACTGCCACCGTCTCGCCCGGCTGCAGAGGAGCCACCGGCCCCCCCCCTCCTCCTCGCCGGCGGCCAAGCCTGACCCCCCCCCAGCCCCCCGCTGCTGCTGCTGGGGAGGCGAGAGCTGGGGCGGGAAGAGGAGGGAATACTGAGCATGCAAGGGATGGAGCGGCGGAAGAGGTGGAGATGGATGTGATGGGGAAAGCCTGAGCTAGGTGCGCTGCCACACGTGTTACGTGCGCTGCCACATTAGGTGTGCTGTCACGTGTTACATGCGCTGCCACACGTGTTACGTGCACTGCCACATTAGGTGTGCTGTCACGTGTTACATGCGCTGCCACACGTGTTACGTGCGCTGCCACACGTGTTACGTGCGCTGCCACGTTAGGTGTGCTGTCACGTGTTACGTGCGCTGCCACACGTGTTACGTGCGCTGCCACACACGTTAGGTGTGCTGTCACGCATTATGTGTGCTGTCACACGCTACATGCGCCGTCACACGCTACGTGTGCCGTCACACGTGTTACGTATCCTGTCACGCGTTACGTGTGCTGCCACACGCGTTACGTGTGCTGTCACACTATGTGCACTGTCACACATTACGTGTGCTGTCACGCACTATGTGCGCTGTCACACGCGTTACATGCGCTGTCACACGTTACGTGTGCTGTCACGTGTTATGTGCGCTGTCACACGCGTTACGTGTGCGGCTGCGGCCAGCGAGCGCGCATGGTACACCTGGACACTAACTCACGGAACCACAGGACGGTTCGGGTTGGGTTAAAGATCATCCAGCTCCAACCCCCTGCCGTGGTTTAACTTTCCTGTTAAAACCTCCTTCTCCTGGAAACCCCGTCTGCGCTGCGCTGGGGCCGCCCTCCCGCAGCTCTCCCGCCGGGGTGCTCGTCCCGCTCCCGCACTCCTCGGGTGCCAGCCCACGGTGCTTTGCCAGAGGCGGCCCCCTCCCACCTCCGCCCCTGCCCGTCTCGCGTCCTGGTCAGTGGCCGCAGCGGGATGGAGACGGGAGAACAACCCGAGGCCGGGCCCGGCTACCTTGGGCTACACTCGGGAGGGCCGAGCCGCCAGCCGAGGGCCTGTGGATGCCCGGCAGCACCGAGGGGGCCCGCACCCGGCCTGCCCCGGCCGTCGGGCTCTCCCCAGTATTGCGCTTAGCCCCGTCTACCCCCAGGCTGCCTGGCGCACAGAGAGAGGGGGAAGCTAAGTAAAAAGTGATGCTTGCCAGCTCTGTGTATCCTCCACCACCGGTGTGCTAGAAGAAATCCTTACCCTCGAGTGAACATTTGGAAATTTAGTGATATTATTCTTCTTTAGGGCTAAACAGAAAAAAAAAAACAAAAAACAAAACAGAAACAAAAACAAACAAAACACAAAATGATGGTTAAGTAAAAAAAAAAGCGGGATGGAAAATGAAGAGCAAAGTCAATTCAGCGTCCGAACCGCCCAGGCACGTGAGGCACCAGAGCGGGGGGGTAAGGCCGAGGCTGGGGGAGGGGTCAGACGCGGGGAGGGGGGGCAGAAGGGCCACCCTCGCCTCTCGCTAACCCCGCTCCAAGCTGCTTTGAAGATTGGCTCCAGGAAGGCGACAGCGCAATGAACTGGAACGAGCACGTACCCGCCGGGCCGAGGAGAGCCTGCCCTTTTATTAGAAGCGAAACGGCACACCGCGCGGGGGAAACGCTGTTGTCTCCTCCGGCCGAGCCCTCGACCCGAGACAACAGCGTCAGACATGCGGGGTCGGACGCGCCACGCGCGTAAACCGCCCAGTTCCATGGCAGCCTCGCCAGCGGCACAACTTCCACGGTTCCGGCTCGGGGATGAGCGTGCCCCCAGCGCTGCCCCTTCCCCTCTCCCCCCGGCCCAGGCCCCGCGGCCGCTCCCGAGCCCACGGAGCGCGAGCGCTCGGTGAACCCCGCCGCGGGTTTTGCGCGGGTCAAGCTGGCATGGAACTGGCAAACGTTAAACGTGGACGTGGCGGATGCGGACAGAGCTCGTGCCGGTTACCGCCCCCGTCCCTCATGCAGACACACATGCAGGTGCCGGTTAGCAAGCCCAAACCAAAGCGCTCCCCGCAGAGGACGGGTGTTATTACGGAAAACCCTTCCAAGCGGAAAGCAGACCCCAGAGCATCCCGCTCGGCTCATGCAGCCCCGAGTTCCGCTGCGGCCTACAGCCGAGTGGCACGTGCGCCTCAAGCAGGCAGCCCGGCACACGGAGCGACAGCCGCAGGCCAGGCGATGGCAGAGAGCAGCCAAGCGGGCTGTTGCCGTCCGGCCGCCTCGGATCTCCTCAGGCTCCTCGACTGCAGGAAACCTGCGCCGGACCGCCCGCGACTCCCCCGCTTGCTGCTCTATGGCATCGGCCGCCAGGGCGAGAGATGCCTCTGGAACGCCAGGATGGCCAAAAGCATCGAGGAGAAAGCGGATGGGATGGAAGGAGCGAGTGAAACGCGAGGGCATGCAACAGAGGTGACGGAGAACGACTGCAGGCGGACGCCGGACGTCACCACACACTCAACATTCACATGGTCCTGGCTGAGATCCGTACAGACGGAGAAGGGTCAAAAAAGCTACAGCAACCTTTCTTTTTTCTAAGAGCATCAGGTGTGAAAGAAGAAGAGTTTAGTAATGGAATTCCTCAGTGAGAACAGGTTCGCAGAAAAACCGAGAGCCCCGCTTGGCGGTTCGAGCGGTAAAGGGCACAGTCTTCAGCACTGCATGGGAACAACAGCCAAACAAACAGAGCCGTGAGACGCGCGTCTCCCGCGTTAGTACGGCGTTAGTGCGCGCTTGCAGACACCCGGGGAGGGCCCGCGCGTCCCCGCCGGCCGCGCTCCGGCAGGCCTTGGCAAGGAGGCAGCGGGACGTCTCTGAGCGCGTTTCCTACGCGACGTCAACGGGCACCAGAGACTAGGGCTGAACGTGCTCCAGGGAGGGGTGGGCGTGAGTGCTCCGCTCCGGATGCGCAGAGCTTCCCCCGGCCTCTGAGCGGGCACTTGCCAATTTAAAACACGTTCCATCAGGCCAGAGATCTCACAGGCCGGATTCACAGAATTATGGAACCATGGAACGGTTTGGGTTGGGAGGGACCTCAAAGCCCGCCCAGCCCCACCCCCTGCCCTGACACCTTCCATAGCCCAGGGTGCTCCAAGCCTCGTCCAGTATCCAAGCGACCTCGGTCCCACCTGACCTTCCGTGCCTAACCTTCATTATTACATGGCTGGAGGCGCTCCGAGACACCCCCTGATGGGAAATGCTAGGCACAAGGCCATAGGAAATGTTGGATTTGAGTCTGGCACTGCCTCCACGGGAGCACCTTTTGCACGCGGATGGTCTCCTGCCGCACAGTCTGTTTCTCCCGCGGAGCAGGAGAACCACTTTGCGAGCTTCCAGGGGTCGGGGGGAGTTGTAGAGGCAGTAAGGGATGAGGCATTATAGCCACTGCCCTTTGAAATACAGAATATATCTTAGGCAGCTATTAATCGAGGGTAAAGCTGTGAAAGCTTCAAGCACTTCAGCCCTGTTGGGCGAAAATTCCCCGGCTTTCCTTAGCGAGTGGTAAAACTGCTCTCCTGCCAGAAAAACTCGGGGGGAAAACAGGAGCGGTAGCCAAGGAAATCCTGCCCAAGGCCCTTGCTTGGAGCTTCAGTTACTGTAAAGCTACCGAAGCGTTAAAGTCGGGCTCCTTGCACACCCCAGGCGAAGAGCGTGCCGTAATCCCGAAGCACCAGCCATCAGGGCAGCCAGACAGACTTAGAAACGGTTTGACTCCTGAGCAAAACGCAGCTCAGAAGGCGGCTTTTCTCAGCAAACGCTGGCACCGAGTCCCGGGTGCGCGTGGCTGCGCCGGCGGGTTCTGCGCCGCCCGCTCCAGCCCTGGGCCGGGCTCAGCCTTTGCCTGCCAGTCTGAGACACAGCAAAACCAGCTGGAGTTGCGGGCCGTAAATCACTCAGGCTGGACAGTGATTTGCTCTGGCTGGGCAGTAACGTGCTGCAATTACTGTTAGTACATTTCAATGAAAGCGTAGGCTCTTCATAAACTTAAACATCCCTCATTCGTTCCATTTTTTGGGGAAAAAGGGGATTCTGGGGGAGATGCGCGCTGAGATCGGGCGCTGCCCTGGCTACTCTCCACATCAGAGAGCGGGCGCGTGCCCACGTGCTGGAGGAGAAGGACCAAGGAACCGAGCGTGGCCGAGGCCTGCGCACGCAGCGGACACGGAAGGGCAGGTTACTGGGCTCTGGTCGCTATATACCATCAGCAAAAGCTTCTCGGCTCGATTCACATCATTAAACAATGCCCTGAGCGGTGCTCGAGTAATGCTACGAGTACAGGAAGCACTTGCAATAGCTACTAGGCAGATACACATCCCTACCCTTCGTGAAGGGGCCCGTGAGGCGGCAGAACAAAGGGCGTTTACCTGTTATGATGTCTTCGATAGCACCGTCCTTCCCTTCGTACACATGCCTGTTGTCCTTCACCTGCCGCCGCCGGAGCTCTGCGATCAGCTCTTGCTGCTGCCTCTTTGTTTTGTGTGAGGGAGACTGGAAGCGAAGGAGAGAGGATGCGTAAGGACCGACCTCCAGCTACGCGCTTTCCCTCTTCCTGCACGCGGAATCACCCAACGGTAACTGCCAGCTTTCTGCCCGCCGGGGAAAGCACGCGCGTGTGGAGCGCTCGCGGCCCGCGGAGGGGACGGGCAGAGCCACAGCACTGCCCGCCAGGCTGCTCTTCCTCCTTCCGTTGGTAAGTCACTTCCAAGCCTTCTCAGCACTTGGAACTGGAGCTCCAAGCTCTCACCTCTGGAAAGCATTAGGAGAACAAGAACAGGCTTTCCTTCCGAGGGAAAAAGCCTGGCTGGGATTGAAGGTCCCACCAACCGCTGCGGGAAGCAGCACCAGCGCCCAAGTGGCCGGTTCAGAGCCACTGGAAGCTTCCTCCAGCACATCTAAAGTGTTACCTCAGGGACAAACAACCCCCCAGCAGGAAAATACCCATGAAACGGTAACGTGGGGCACAGTCCTGCTGCCCCACTCTGATGGGGAAGGGTCTGGGGGGCTCACTCCCTGGTCCTGTAAGCAGCACACCGAACCCCGGCACGGTTTTAACATTACCAGGCCGGAGCAGAACCACGCTTGGCTAATGGCAATGTGCAACGAGACCGCTTGTGTCTATTCAGCTTTTCTTCATTCTGCAGACTTGAAAAGCAGCAGAACCATTCAGCATAACTCAGCTTGTCTCCGTTCTCCCCACAGGGAAAGCTTACAGACACTCCATTCCTCGGCAGCAAGGAATTCCTAAGTTGGGCATTCCTAAGTTCCCATTCCTAAATTGGGCAGCAAAAGTTCTCACACAGAGCTGAAACACCAGGAAAGACACACAAACATACAGGCTCCGGCCTGTGAGACTTCTCTGTTTCATACCTTTTGGTCCTGTTGCTCCATCAATGCTTCTTGCTCCATAAGTTTTTCCATTAAGGCCTGTTCCTGCTTTTTTCTCAACTCATTCTCTTCTTCTGCTTGCTGTTTATCACCAAAAAAACCAGGTTATAGCTTCAAACTGCTGCAGGGAACCTCAATATGACAAATGAGTAACACACTTGCTACCACGGGGCTTTCCAAGGAAGCAAGATCAGGTGTAGCAGTTCAGCTGCCCCTGAACACAGTCTGGGCTGGGAGAGACCTTCCCGGGTCGCACAAACCATCCCCTCCCAGTCCCAAACCCCGTACTCGGGGTTAAAGGTGGCTGCAGCCACCCAGACATTGATTTCTGAGGATTCCTCCAGCGTCTCAGCCAGCCGTGTTGTCTTTCAGCCCTGAAATCATCCCAGAACAAGCTTGTTCTGGTGCTGCTGTCAAGGGCGGCTCACGTTGTGTCAAGGCTAGAGGGAGCCTACGGCTAGAGGGAGCCAACGCTGCTCTTTGGGAGCCCCACGCCACCCCGGTACCCAGCGGGTTCAGGAGGGAGGAAGAGGAGGGGGGTCCTGCTTACCTTGTAGGCCTTCACAAACCGGACAAACACCGGGAAGAAGACCGAGGGGGGTGTTGTTTTGGGATTCTCCCCAAAGTACTTCACGGCATCATCAAAGGCATCCTAGAAGAAGCACAGATGCACTGCCTTGCACGTATCACAGGACAAACTCACCAGCCATTACTGCAGCGTGCAGTGAATCACAGAATCGTTTGGGTTGGAAAAGGCCTTTAAGCCCACCGAGTCCAAGCATTCCCCCAGCACTGCCCAGCCCACCACTGACCCATGTCCCTGAGCGCCTCGGCCACACAGCTCTGAAACCCCTCCTGGGATGGGGACTCCCCCCTCCCTGGGCAGCCCCTTCCAGTGCCCGCCAGCCCTTTCTGGGAAGGAATTTCCCCAATATCCAACCTAACCCTCCCCTGGCACAGCTTGAGGCCGTTTCCTCTTGTCCCATCACTTGTCCCGTGGGAGAAGAGACCGACCCCCCTCTTTTCACCCCCCTTTCAGGGAGCTGTAGGGAGCGATCAGGTCTGCCCTGAGCCTCCTCTTCTCCAGGCTGAGCCCCCCCAGCCCCCTCAGCTGCTCCTCACAGGAATTGTGCTCCAGCCCCTTCCCCAGCTCCGTTCCCTTCTCCGCACACGCTCCAGCCCCTCAGGGTCTGTCTCGTAGTGAGGGGCCCAAACTGACCCCAGGATTCGAGGTGCAGCCTCAACAGTGCCCAGCACAGGGGGACGATCCCTGCCCGGGTCCTGCTGGCCACACTGTCCCGGATGCTGGCCAGGATGCCACCGGCCTTCATGGCCCCCTGGGCGCACGCCAGCTCATATTCATTTCCTCTGCATGTGAGACCCCCGGCTCAGACCAGCACATCGACATCCAGCCCTCGAACTCAGGAATGGATCCACAGCGTCGCTGCCCCTTCCCCTCCCTGCTGCGCACGCACCAGCCCATCCTTGGCAGTGACACGCTGCCATTCGCCGGGCCCCTCGCACCCCCTCGCCAAACCACGAGGCTAAAGAAATACCTGGGCTATTTTGGCATCATCCTGCAGTTTCTTTAGCTTCCCTTCGTTGTTCTGAATGAACTCCTTCAGCATCGTGTTGTGGTCGTGCATGGTGTACTCCCGCTTCGTCAGATCCAGGCCCCTCTGCAGCTCCTTCACGTCCAAGAGGACATTTTCAAGGGACACTAGGAAATAAAACAACGACGCTGCATCGCTCCTGCCCGAGCCCACGGCTTGAACCGAGGCTTGGCATGCCGGAGGGTGACGGTACCTGCAGCAGCCTTCTCCACATAATGAAGCTCGTTGTAGAAGAGGGACACGTGCTGGTACTTCTCCTTGACCACATTGGAAATGTAGTGCAGCAGGGTCTGCTTTCGGTCTGTCGACTTGGTCTCGAGGAGCTGGGGGACGGAAGGCAAAGGGACTGCTGGGCGGAGGCGCAGGAGGCTCCGAGCAGAGCAGCTCGACCAGTGCGCGCCTCTCCCTGCCTCCATCCGACAGGGCCGGCTCTAAAAGCTCATGGAAGTGTTCAGCAGGTGGGTTTCAAGCTGTGGTGAGCCCCTGGGACACGTGCCTTCTCCTAAGCAGCACCCCCAAGCGACGATAAACAAGGCAAACCCCCACCGCCTGGCAGGGAGCACCCTCCCCGCTGCCGTGCTCTGCTCTCGCTGGCCGGAAGGCGCCGAGCGCGTCCCCCGCGGCTGCATTCCCACTCCGTCCCCACCTCTCCTTTACTTACCAGGTCTAAACTCTGCAGCTTAAATCCATACACAGCCCCTCGTTTACTGCTGTTCATGTAGTTCCCAAGAGCCAAGATTATCTGCCAGGATGAAACAGAGCAGAGCGTGAACCGTCAGGGCAAGTGCAGGACGCTTTGGGAACCTCTGGAAGGAGGGCGGGTATCCCTGCCTCCAGGCAGGGTTTCCGTACAGGTACGGGGGAGCACCGGTGAGCGATGGAGCCGTGGAATGTATCTGGAATCAGACTTACCTCCAGTATTTTCTTAAGTTTTTGGGATGACTTTATCGAGACAGACGCAGCTATTATTGCGTGAAGTTGCTGCAGGTAAACACAAGGAAGAGCTCTGGTTAACGCACGACCAACCCAAGAGCAAAATTAAAACATAAACACTCACATTCTGGAAAAAAACCTTGGGTTTCAGCCCTACCACGGGCCGTAGGAAGAACATTATCCTGCTCTGACACGTCAGGATTTCAAACGATTCCTCTGCGCCGCAGATTTACCACGCTCAGATGTGGTTGGGTGAAGGTGTATTTACACTGCAACCCTCCCGACTGGGAAAGATGCATCAGGCGGAACGGGACACGCTTCAAAGAGCCCACAGACCAGCACTGACAGCAACTTTCCCTGATGATACAAACAGCTACATTTTCACTGAAACCGGTTTTAAACTTCTATAGGATAAAGAAACCGGACGGTGTGGAGCGGTCCGGGCTACAGGCTGCCATAGCAACAGCACCTGGGATACTGGAGGCACAGATATAAGAAAATACAGCTAGAAAACCACTTTCTCAGGCAGCAACGCTCCCTGCGAGCTGGCCCACGCGGCACAGCGCAGCGCCTAGGTGGAGGCTGAGGCCCGGGAAGCCCCGATCCCCGCGCAGCCAACGGCCCGGGGGCTGTGCCTCCCTCACCGGCGTCAGCATCTGGATGCTCTCCGCGAAGTTGCCTATGAACGCCATGATGGTCATCTTCTGCATCAGCCTCTCGATCTTGCTGAACTGCATCATGAACCGGTCCTCATCGGACAGGTTCTCGATGGGTTTCCTCTCCCGCTCGTAGAGCCGCAGCACTTTCACTTCGTTCTCGGTGGGCAGGAACCGCATGAGGCATTCAACAAAATCCACCGGCAACGTTTTCAGGTCAAACCTGCGCGGGAAGGGAAGGGAAGAAGCGGCGTTAGGACAAGGCTCTACACCAAAGGAGGGTAAAGCAGCGAGAAAGATGCCAAAGGCACAATGTCTGCTTCCTGCGCTGCCCGGCTACACCAGCCGGAGTCAGTAACGCAATGAGTAACCATAAGGATGCTCTGAAGTTACTCCTGCTCTCGTTGCCCTGGCTGGGGCAGGGTCCTGTGCATGGGGATGCAGACAAGGGTGCTGTGCTGATATGAATGGTGCTGCACCCTCTTTCTGTTTCCAAAGACGTGGCCATTCCCTCATGGCCTCACCTCATTTTTGTCAGAGAAGATTCAGCCAGGCCAAGAGAAGGTCCTGCACGTGGGTCAGGGCAATCCCAGCCCGAGGACAGGCTGGGTGGGGAATGGATCGGGAACAGCCCTGAGGAGAAGGACTCGGGGGTGCTGGGGGCAAGGAGCTGGCCATGGGCCAGCCGTGTGCTTCTTTAATAAGTGTGAATTCGTTAAGCCTAAACAGTGATACAGCAGCATAAAACTGCACGGTTTTTAATTTAGCTCAAGGGAATCTGATTTCTGGGAATTCAGAATGGTTCCATCCTTACTCCTGGGTTTTTCCCAGATGCAAAACGACATCAACTGCCAATTCAAAACCATCCCGCTTACCAAAAATCACAGTAAATCCTAAACACCATTTCCGCGCTGACAAGCGTGTTACTTACACATGAATAGCTTTGCATATTTCATCCGCCGTCTTTCCCGCTTTCCTTAAAGTAATGGCAAGATTTTTGGCCCTGTTGGCATCCAGTAACGTGACTTTGTTTGACCCTTTCTGAGTTATCTTCTGCTTGCTCGAAGTAAGATCAATGGCTGGACCTTGGGCTTTCGTTTTGAATATTTCTTCAAATTCATCCACATTTAAATCCTAAAAAGGAAAGAATGATTCAGCCCTCCCCGTCAGCAGACACTAAACCCCATGCTGCCTGATACTGAACCAGAACCGCAGCCCAGACCCTGCGACGGGGTACCTACAGCCGAGAACGGGGCTGCAGGAACACGCTCCCGAGTCAGCGATCAGGAAATCTGGCCCCAACAGCCCCACTCACGTTCAAAATTTCAGGAAAATACCCATGTTAGCAGTCAGCCTTCGTCCAGCCACGTGCCTTTTAGGGCACGGGGAGCACGCAAGAGCTGCGTACTCCGCTCCGCCTTCGGCTTCGTTCCCTGGCACACAGCCACCAGCCCAGGCCTAACTCCTACGCAACGTTAGGCTGGGAAAAACGCACCTTCCTCACCTTGGATGATCTGTTTTAAATGAAAGCACACAACAGGTATGCACCCTCTCTAATCGAGACGACCCTAGCAAGTGCCCAAACACCAGTCTCGCAGAGTCTGGGATGAAAAGAGCTTCTCCCTGTCCTCTCTAAGCCCTTCTCCACCTCCCCACTGCCACCACCACATATACTCGGACCTGGAAGTAGGAGAATTTAACAGGGGAGATTAAGAACCCCGCTCCAAATGCTGAGCAAGTAGGGCACTGTCACAGGAGCCATGCCTCCGTTCCTCTCCAACCGCGTTAAGGGGAATGGCAGGACGTGGGGACAGACTTAAGCAGGGCAGGGAGTGACAGGACAAGGGGTAACGGGTTTAAACGGAAAGAGGGAGATTGAGATGGGCCATCAGGAAGGAATTCTTCCAGCAGAGGGTGGGGAGCACTGGGACAGGTTCCCAGAGAAGCTGTGGGTGCCCCATCCCTGGGAGTGCCCAAGGCCAGGCTGGATGAGGCTTGGAGCAACCTGGGCTACAGAAGGTGTCCCTGTCCATGGCAGGGGTGGGACTGGGGGTGCTTTAAGGTCCCTTCCCACCCAAACCATTCCATGATTCCATGATACTACCACCCCTAACTCTCAAGTGAGGCGCTCATGCTGACCTACCGGGTACCAGGGGCCACTGGATGAGCTGCTTGCCAAATAATCGCTGCACTCTAGCCCTGCAAAGGCAGCTATTCCCTTGTGTTAGGTGTGGAAAGGGGGGCAGAAGGCAGCAAGCAGCACTCATACCTCCAGGATCCTTTCGTCATCTATTTCATTGAAGACCGTCCCATTGATCTGGTTAGGTTTGAGGGCGACCCAGTTGAACACCGGCATTCGGAACTTGGTCTTGATGGGCTTCTTGATTTTCACAGCTAAAGACAGCAGAGGAGAGGAGACGACACATTGCACAAGCGCTGAAAAACACCCTGCCTTGCCCGCAATGCAACTTCCAAGTCAGCTTTTCAGCACTGGAGGAAGAACTGGCCAGAGCTCAATTATCTCACTGGAAAACCTGGAAAGATCTTTCTGCACAGAGGGTTGAGGGGCTTTTATCCAGCTCCTCAGCTGCTTCAGGCCCTGCAGAACCCACTGAACCCCAGAGGCTGTGACACGTTCCCTAAAGGAAATGTTTATTACTGCCTGCTGTCTGGATTGATTTAAAAGCCCAGGCTATTTTTAAATGCTATAGATGGAGGGAGTGGTCAGATTTAACCCTGTCCTGCTCGCTGCAGAGCCCACGTGGGTGCAAGCTGATGCATGGCTGATCCGTGTCACCAAACTCGACGCAGAATAGGTGACAAGAAGGAGAAAAAAAGGCCCTTTCCCAAGGATTTGGTAAAGGGAACGGCCCCTCCCACCACCTGCTGCAATGGGGCAGTGCTGCTTCTCACCAGGTTTGGCTTTTAAAGCAAAAGGGGGTGGGCTGCAGCACACGTGAGCTTTAATGGGGTTCAAATAACGGGTTTATTCTCCTTGCACTGTGCAGAACCAGTAAAGGATTTAGCATCCTGCACAGAGAAGCAAAGAAAGTGAAGACTGACTACTCTCCTTAATCTCTGAACAACAAAAAAGCAACGTTGGAGTAAGGAAAACAACACTTTTCTCTATTCCTGTTCCTAACAAGTCTGGAAGGTACATGAATAATTCCAGTAATTCAGTTCTCACTTCTCTGTAGCTTGATGTAAACGCGACGCCGTTAGCCGCTACAGAATCAGGATGTTCGTTAAAGCGATTAACTGATGCTTTGCTCCCCAACTACTTAGAAAACCAAGTGGTTTCTTTCCAAGCTGCCAACGTGAAACAGAAACCCTGGGCCTTCCTCTCCAGCACTGGAAAAAAGAGCCGGCCATCGGGCCGCAGCGGCAGTGGGTGGCATGTGGGGGTCCTCATTGAAAACGCTTCACTCGTGTTGCCATTCCAGTCGTAAACCAAGAAGGGAGCTGCGTGTCCACGTCCCTTTCATGCTCGTGCTCATTGCGCAGTGACATCCCCAAAGAAGAAATGACTGGCCAGAGTGTTTGCTCGAAACAAAGAGCTGTAAGCGGGTAACAGGGAACACCCACAGGAGTGACAGGACAAGGGATAACGGGTTTAAATGGGAAGAGGGAGATTGAGATGGGCCATCAGGAAGGAATTCTTCCTGGAGAGGGTGGGGAGCACTGGGACAGGTTGCCCAGAGAAGCTGTGGGTGCCCCATCCCTGGCAGTGCCCAAGGCCAGGCTGGATGAGGCTGGGAGCAACCTGGGCTATGGAAGGTGTCCCTGCCCATGGCAGGGGGTTTGGAACTAGATGATCTTGAAGGTCCCTTCCAACCCAAACCATTCTGTGGTTCCATGATTCAGCTGTGTATTTTGAAAATTATATTCATCCAGCTGGAAGACAGGGACCCATGTGACCAATTTCTGCTCATCCAAACTGAACAGTTTTACTCTCTGCTTAATTAATGTGGTTACTTCAAAATAATTCCTAAAATAAAAAAAATAATTAGCTTTTTCCATTCGAAACAGCCATAAAAAGTAACATTTTCCACTTGTGCATACATTAGAATAGATAATTAACTGCTCCTGGGTTATTTCAGGACAGAAAAGGAAGGTAACTAGCTAATCAGCATCTCACAATTTCCCTTCCTCCTGCCTTACAGAGCCCTGGGAAGGTGACATCCCAGCAGCACAGTGGGGATGTGCTCACAGCTGGGGACCAGACCCAAAAAAAAGCTGCTGCTGCAGCTCAGCGCTTGGCCTCGTTGGGAAAAGCCTATCCTCAGCGCGAGTGGTGCCGAGAGCGCGGCCCGACGATGGCTCAAAGGAAACTGCAACGTCTTAATTACTTGCTCAAGTGCTTTGCTGAATCAGGGTGCCAAATCCTGATGGTTGGCAGCATCCCCAACGCTCCCGTGTGCTCTGGCTCCAGCTGCGAAGCCCCTGCACCAGCCTCCCCCCTCCCTACCGCCTTTCCCGTCGCCCACGCGAGTCCACAGGCACACACACACAGGGGCACAGCACAGGGGGAAACACGGGGAGTGGGTAAATACTTAGCAGAAAGCAACCTACAGAAGAGCTTGATTGGCCCGTCTTACCAGGAAGCAGAAAGAACAGAGAAAAAAATGTTAGCAATGGGCAGAAAAGCAAAATCTGTTAGTTCCCTGACCCCCCTCTGACCCAGAAGGGCCCTGCCCTGAGGAACGCTCCTTTCTGTGCAGCCATTGTGTCCAGAAAAGGCGCTTTGGCTCTGCTTCCCTCTCCTAACCCCCTGAGGAACAAAATATCCATCCCACCTGGCTTTGGGGGTCTCACCCGAGCGAGGAGCTCAGCTGCGGGGGGCTCGCCCCTGCCCCCAGTGCAGTCCAGAGGAGCCACACACGGAACCGGCACTCGCTCCGCTTTCCTCATCCCCGATTACTACCGGAGGGATGTCGGGTGAAGGCGTGGTGTCCGGGCACCCAGCCGCACGTCCCCGGCTGCGGGTGCAGCTCCGTGCCCCCGGCAGCGCTCCGAGCAGCACCACGGCCATATCCAGCATCCTGCCGCTCCGCATCGCTGGCCGCGGGACCGCTGCCCGCTGCGCCAAACCCACCGGGGAGGGGTGAGCCTGGAAGCTCAGCCGCGCTGCGCCTTCCACGCTCGGTTTATTTGGTAATACGCCCCGGGACCCTCTAGTTCCATGATGCTTTTCGCTTCCAGAGAAAACTTTAAAGGCTGGAATGCTTAATTAGTTTAAAAAAAAAAAAAGAGCTGTTAATCAGAGCTCCTCCATCTCTCTTTCCGGACTCATATCGTGCTCTTGAGGTTTTCTCGGGGGGAGCGGTGCGCTACCAATTAGCATTTACTTGCTTGGCACATATCAGGGTGCATAAACACATGATTAAAGACAGTCAGTTAAGTTTTCTGCCTCCAGAAAGTTACAAAAAGTTTGCCATTTTTTTTTGCACAGATATTTCTTCATCAAGTTCTCAGAAGAAATCAAAAACCACGAGGCTTTGCCTTTCTTCCAAAACCAGATTTTGTTTGCTTAAAGCCAAAAATGATCAGGTTTGAAAACTATTTTTGGCAGTAACTTCGGTTTCACTGAAGAAGCCATCTCTTCCAGCCCAAACCGAAAGCAGCCGGTTGGTAAAGGCTCTTTGCTTTCATAAACCCCTCGAAGGGTAATACCAGTAAGAGATAAGGGAGTTATGTAGGCAACTGAGTGATGAATTCCCACGCCGGTGCCCTGTCCCCTGTACCAGTGTGCCCCGTCCCTGCCTTTCCTGACTCGGCCGCAACCCGTGGCGCGCCAGGAAGACGCGCGGGCTCTTACCTGCGAGCCCCGAGTTGAACACCACGGTGGGAGAGGCCGTCCCGGGCAGGGGGGGTGCCGATGGCGGGAGCGGTGGAGGCAGCGGGGCCGCAGGAGCCGTCTCCAAAGCCGGACCGGGGAGAGGTGGCGGTGGCGGGGGTGGTGGCGGCGGAGGTGGCGGCGGAGGCGGCATCGGCACCGACACAGGACCGTTTTGCACTACGAAATGAAGGAAAAGCGAGGTATTACCCTGAAGGCCAGTCAAAATGTCACAAGCACCCGCAGAAAACGTCATAGCAGCCACCGTGTCCCCCACTACACATCTCCTCTCCACCACTCACTGGCCCAAGCAGTTTTTGGCCCACTCACCAATGTTCTTCAGTGTTAACATGGGAGGAAACTACTCTGACAAAAGAAGAACGTGTTGTTTCCCACATTTTTTTGTTTCCAGAAGCTAGTATTCTTTTTTCTATCGACTGAAGGGCTCAGAAATGGATCAGACAAACACAGGAGCCACCCAGGAGTGAGAGGGGAAACAGAGCTGGGGAACCTCAGCATCCTCGGCTGCGGCAAGGTGCCGTGATCCGCAGGCTGAAGGTGTTTCTGTCGGCGTCAGCCTGCTGTGACTGTCCCCAGCACAGCAAACGCCACCTCCAGCTCCCGGCCAGCCCACGTCTCCGGGACAAAACGCTTCTTACCCGCCTCGGATGCCGCTGCTAATGCAGGTAATGGTGGTGGAGGTGGTGGCAACGGGACTGAAGATGCAGCTCCAGCGACCGATGCGACGCACATGCCAGCCGCAGCCTCTGACCCTGCCGGCACCATCCCCGAGGCCAGAGCAACAGGAAGGATCGAGATGTCCCCATCACCTTTCTTCTGGATCTTAATGGTTCCCTGCTTCTCCAGTTCATGGATCTTCTTCTCCAGCGTCGACTGTCGCTGGATGGCTTCTTCTTTTTCTTTCACCATTTTTCTCAAGGTGTGAACCTGGGTATTTGCATCTTTGTAGATCTCCTAAGGATGCCACAGAAACACGGAAATCACACTTGTACCCACAAAACAGGATACCAGTACCAGAAACAGCCTGACATGGGACGCTCACTGCACCGGGCACTATCTTACAACGAGCTCTGATGCAAACCATACATCTTTGTTGGTGCAGAAAGAATGCATTCCGTGGTTTTCCCAAGCTAGGAAAAACACAGCAGGGCTGTGCACAGCGCTGCAGCCTGGGAGAAAGCACATCCATGGGCAGCAGCACCTGGGGGGGAGAATTTCTCACCATCTTCACGGTGTCCCCCATTTCTTACGCTAGTCTTAAACACAGTGCAGGTATGCTACCTCGACTTTGGCTTTAGCACAGAGTGGCTGATGCCTTGCTGGTGGCTCTACCTACGAGCAGATGCTGTCCCTTAAAGGGAAGCAGGAACAGAGCTCTTGATCCAGAGGGGAGATCGTACCCACACATACCCAGGGCAGACCCTACGAAGGAACCCTAGAGCACCACACTTTGGGATGACATTTAGGCTGAAATGAGTTAATATTATACTGATAATTTTTGTTCCCAGGGTTGTACACCAAGAAGTAACGACTCTGGACTGTGCACAGAAAGCTGGCTGCGCTTGACAGCACAGACAAGGGCACTGGCTCCCATCCTGCTGCAGCGCAGCCCAGGTCTGAAGGCCTCCAGGTCCAGCTTCAACCCCCTCCACAGCCAACCACGCTTGCAGAACTCCAAACAGATCATGGAATCATGGAATTGTTTAGGCTGGAAAAGACCTTTAAGCCCATTGAGTCCAACTGTTACCCCAGCACTGCCCAGCCCACCACTGACCCATGTCCCTGAGCACTGAAACCCCGCCCAGGATGGTGACTCCCCTCTGCCTGGGCAGCCCCTTCCGGGAAGAAGTATTTCCTAATATCCAATCTGAACCTCCCAAATGCTACAGACCTGAGCAATAAGATACACCCGACTCATTCACTGGTTTGCTGGCACATTCCAAGAGTTTCATGTCCATCTTTGAGCACACACACTAACAATTCTACTTGAAATCTGTCCTAGCTTCCAAATGAGGGAGCTAACCGAAGTCGCCTGGCCCGCTAAGAGTCATTCCCTCCCATACACCAAGTGCACAGATCGCTCCCCGGAGCGTGGCACCCAGCCAGAGCTTTCCCATCACACCTACCCGAATCACATCCAGTTCTTTGTTTCTCTGCATAAGTTGTTTTTCCAGTTCCACAATCTTCGCCATGGCTTCGTTCTCCGTGTCTTGGAGTTTTTCAGATAACTGTCATTCGAAAGAGAAATAATTACCTAAGTGGATAAAGAGCAGTTTTCTCAACCAAAATGTCAGCAACACTTCTTGGAGCAGGGGTACACAGTAAATTATGGATATCCCACCAAACCCCGCAGTCGTTTTTTGCAATTCGGTTATTAATATTTCAGTCAACACACGACAGAAGATCATGTCCGTGCTCCTGGGATGAGCCTAGTGTGAGTAACACGAGATGAGAAGCAAGTCCTTAAAAACTTACACCAGAGTAAACCATTAAGATTCCCAACAGCTACAAGGAGGAGATCCATGAAGCGAGCAGCGCCCTTTCTAGCAGGAGGGCACCTCAGAGGGGCAAACACCCCGCAGCAGGTTGTTTTCAGAACCAGCCAAGCTGTGTTTCCTGGACCTGCCACCCAGAAGGTACGGGACAGAAACGCCGTGAGCAAACACCGAGTATCTGCACAGGGCTGGTTTTCAGTCCCTTAGCTCTTGAGCCCAGTAGCGTGCTGGAAGACACAGACGGGATGGTTATCTGCTCTGTTTACCGGTACTGCACTGCTGAGGAATTTGCAATTTCTATGGAAATCAGCTTTTCCAGCTCTGATGGTAACTCTCTGCAGAGGCTCCATGCACCGAGGGACTCCACCTGGAATTGTGACCGAGCCGAAACCCCCGAAGCTGTGAACCTGCCATGCCAGGGCCTTGGGGATGCCACTCTGCTCAGCTGGTCCCAGCACGGGGGGATCATCCCCTCCCAGCTCACCACGGCTCTCTCAGGGGATGCTGATGCTACTGAGGTGCATGAGTGCTGCAGCCGTGGCTGTGACGGGCAGGCACCGCAGAGCACGGGTCACACAGCCACGGCGTGTCCAGCCCCACGTCAGCAAGGCAGTGCTACTCCTTTGTAAGGAGCTGGGGGTTGTGTCGCACAGGAGAGTAAACAAAATGACATTTTAAATAAATAAAATGGCATTTTTCTACCAGGCCAACAGACAGCTTATGAACAAATCTTTGTGGCAAGTGGAGCAACGAAAATACGCAGAACATGAGGTTCACAATAACAAGTTTACCTGCCTGAGATCTTCCAAACTCTTTCATTTGCCATATATCTCATTGCAGAAGCCCAGTAGTACAAAGGCTTCTGCTACAGTGAATCCTTCTCACCCCGAAGGCTGTAGCCCTGCTACATCTGTTCTTCCACCTCCCAAAACGGGGAGTAGCAAAGCCCGTGTGCAGAGCAGGCTCTGAGCTACTTCAGAGACAAAGGTGTCCTTGACAGGACAAGGGGTAAGGGGTTTAAACGGAAAGAGGGAGATTGAGATGGGACATCAGGAAGGAATTCTTTCCAGAGAGGGTGGGGAGCACTGGGACAGGTTGCCCAGAGAAGCTGTGGGTGCCCCATCCCTGGCAGTGTCCAAGGCCAGGCTGGATGAGGCTGGGAGCAACCTGGGCTATGGAAGGTGTCCCTGCCCGTGGCAGGGGGTGGCACTGGGTGGGCTTTAAGGTCCCTTCCCACCCAAACCAGTCTGTGATTCTGTGACAAAGTTTGGTACTAACATGGGAAATGTTTTCTTCCAGTTCTTCAACTCTTTCCAGGGCTGCATTCTTGGTTTCAGCATCCTCCAGTAAAGCTCCCACATCAAAAACGTTATCCAAGTAGGCTTGGATTTGCACCTGCAGTTTGTCGCTCTCCGTGTGTTTCAGTTTCTGCAACAAGAAGACAAGGGTGTCACTCAGCACTGGCAGCGAGAGTGCCGCAGACAGCAAACGGGGCGGGAGAGCGGCGGGAGCTCAGGCCGCTCCCATCACCCAGGAGAACCTGTTAGCTGGGGTCGTAAGTGATAAATAACCCCCCTCTGCCTGCTCCAGATGGATCGTGGGGTTTGTGCCGCCCCAGGAGCCCAGCCCCGTGCTCAGTACAAGTACTTCTCGCGGGCGGCACAACCCCTGTCTCCTGGTTACTGCTGAGCAGAAGTCAGCAGGGACAAATCAATCCCTCGGCAACACGAGCGCTGTTTTCATGTCTGTGGTCCCGAAGGCAGGGACAGGGAGAGAAATACAAAAAGGGAACTATAAAAGCAGCTGTTTTCTGAAACAGAGCATTTCCCCCAGGAGGCCAGACAAGGCCTGGCCATCAGGAGAAAGCTCAGAGGAGGACTTTTATCCCGGGAGACGGAAGGGCTCTGGCAGCACCTGCACCGGGGCTGACACGAGGCCGGCGGCTGGAGGTCAGGGACGTGGCGCGGGTGAGGACGACTGCCGTTCATCCTCCCTTTGTCATAAGGCAAAGCTACTAATTTAGCTCCCGGTCTGTAATTGCAGTTAGTTGCAGTCGATTTTTCTTCTTGCAGGGGGTGGCTCCAGGCCACAGCCCCCAGCGCTGCATTTTTAGCAGAGACGATGGCACAACCCTGGCTCTGCCCTCCCAAAAGCTCTTGGGTGAGGGGGTGTAAGGAGGTTTAGGGCCAGGCTGGGCAGCAGTGGCACTGGGGGACGTGGCCTGGAGCCTCCACGGCCCAGCCCGCACCCCCACGCACCCCGAGAGCAGACCCACGCTGTACTCACATCCAGGTACTCGTCCAGGCCCAGCTTGGTAAATTCGTACTGCAGGTGGACCCTGAAGTTCATGTCCTCCACCGAATGGACAACGATGTTGATGAACTGCATGCAGGCCACCTACAAGGAGAACCACAGCACGTCAGAGCGAGCCACCCCACGGCCCTCGAAAGCCCCCGGCTCAGGGTCGGGGCTCCGAGGGTCAGACACAGGCAATGTCCACTGCAGTTACTACGAGGGGAAAGTGTGACCCGCTATTCTGCAGGTTTTTTCCAAGCTGGTGCTGGATTCGGGCTTACGGGGTGTTTGTCTGCGGTGATAAAGGCCAACACGGGTTCCAGAAATTAAGTCATGTCTGCAGCGTGTACCTTCACTGCGTGATGGTGAAGAGAAACGCTCTCCATGCCAGCTCGCCCGGCCAGACATGGTGCAAGCACACAAGCTCTTAAGAAAACAATGCTGTTTCTGAAACGGCCGGTAAAAGTGAGATTAATTTTGCAGCTGAACCCCCAGCTCAGGAAACGGGCCGTTCACAACAGGCGCTTTGTCTTTTGCAGAAAGCGTTCTTTCCAAAGCTGTGGTTTGGTAACTGAACAAGGGACCAGATCATAGGGGTTGGCATCCAAATATATCCCAGCGCGGCGAAGGAAAAGGCTCTTGAGCGCAGCGGGTCGCCAGCGGTCGGGAAACCTCCTGCGGAGCGGAAGGAATTGGGCTACAGACCCCAGAAGGTTTGCCCTTTACTTGATTGTACGGCACGGCCAAGTCCTGCTCTGCACAAGTGTCCAGGGCCTCTTTCAGCTCACAGACATCACGTCTGTCCCCCTCTGAGCTGCTCTAAGGGAGGGTTTGCCTAGTCCTTGCTGGGTTCCTCAACCCTCCCCTGCCAGCAGCACCGCCACAGGGCTAACACCAGCTTCTCGGCGTCTACTGAGACACTTCTCAGATTTCTACAATGAAACTGAGAAGAGAAACCTGATTTTACCTGCAGGATGAGCCTCCAGGAGACCCCCACGTCTCTGGGTCGTTTTGCTGAGCTGCAGTGAAATCTGTCCCAGCTGAACTGTCTGCTACTGCCCAGCTTTGGAGGGACCAGGACCACAGGGACCCCAGAAAGGTCAGTCAAAACCTTCCAGCTACATCTTCCCATGCAGACCCTGACCAGCTGTAACCACTCTGTTTCCAAAATGACTTCACACTGCAAAGTTGTGAGACTGAAAGGAGGGATAAACCCAAGGAAGATGGTCAAAAACTCCTCCAGGAGCTCCTGCGATGCCTCATCCTGACCTCTCGGAGTGAACCCATCTCTTACACGACCAACCCAACCATGCAGCTGCAAACCTGAGTTCAGGTTCGAGTCTTTGCAGGACTCTTTCCAGTTCCTGGCGAACCCTCCCAGTGCTGAACTCTGCTGTCCCGTCCTATCACCCGGAGGCAAATTCCCCTCTTTCCAAAGTGCTTTTGTCCTACTCGCTTTGGCTCTGGCAGCGTTAGGGCCAAATTCTCGTTGCCCTTCTCAGATCCTTACGTACACAGCGAAGGAATTTATCAACTCAAAGACAACTAATCTAAGAACGTTGCTTTTCAGATGAAGTCAGCCTGTGTCCACAACAGGAACCTTCTCTCCAACGCTTTTGCCTTTTTGTTGCTCTTTCCTCCCTGCTGATCCATGCAATTCTCCGCAGCCCCTTCCAGCTCCAGCTTCCGGACAGTTCTCGCCTTCCCCAGGGCAGCGGGAAAGCCAGGCCGTGCAGGCACAGCTGTGTTCATGTTCAGCCGCTGCAACTCCTCGAATTGCTCAAGCTTTAACGCTCCATCCTGGAGCCTGGGCTCCAGCACCCGCTTTATCCCACCCTGCAGAAGGGAGCGATGACAGCCCTGGGCACTCCCGGGTGCAACCGGCATGCCAGTACCGTAGCAAGCTGGCGGCAGGGGCCTGCGTGCTCCCCGCTCGCTAGTGCTCACGGCAGCAAGCGGAGCTCGTGAGGGCCACATGGTGACCGGAATGAGCGGATCTACCAAATCACTTGTCATGAGCTCTCTCTTCTAGCTCTAGGCTTCTCACGCAGTCAAGCCTCCAGTTGGTGGAAGCAGCCCAAAGATGCAGGTTTTATTAGTATTTGGGCAAGTCCTGAAAAAAACCCCTGTATTTATCCTTTTTTCAAGGAAATTTCACCACCACCTTCAACCCAGAGAGGGCCAGGGCATTTTCTTCCAGGCTGAGCAGGCAGATGCTGAATATTCACAGCTCACCAGGCTTGTACGGACGCAGGCTCACACACATATTCCCTACTACATCCTTACAATAAAGGTGGTTTTGTTTTAAAACAGCAGCCAAATCCGATAGCTCACAGCGAGGCTGCTGCCCCCACCTCGCTCCCAGGCTGCACTGAGCCGTGCCACTCGCCCGCTCCCCAAATACAATGACCCTGCCCTGTGAGCAGGGAAAAATGAGTGAGAGTCGGGCGTTGAGGGGTGACAAATGTGTTGAATTACAGGCTCAAGTGTATGTGCAATGTGACTACCAACATGTCCTGGGCAGCACTGCAGTAGTAAGGAGCTAAACCAACTGTAACATTGCTCAGTTCCTGAGAGCACCTCGCTAACTTGAGTCAAGTCGCAGGGGTCGCTGCAACTCTCTTTTAAATACAAGAAAGAGGCCATCCTACGTGCTCACACCACCTCCTCTTCATTCTGCCATCCCCTCACGGATGCGAGCCCGGGCCACCAGGGCTGCACGCCACTGACAGCACTAGGCAGGGTGCTTTAACCCCCAGTTCCTGCCAGAAAGAGGTCTTTAACACAAAGCTCAGCTCTAGAACAGTACAAAGTGTCACAGGCCTCCTGCTCCGCTCTCCCCGCAAGACAGGATCACGTTGGACACGATGAACCGGGCAGGAGCACCGCAAGAGACTGCGCTCACCATGCCAGGACCGCCTTCCCTTTGTAATTAAGGACACGGCTTTAATTTCTCACACCTCCGGCACCAGCACTCGCTCGCCACAGTGCAGAAGTATTTTTGATGTTGGACACGTAACCAGCTTGCTCATCCTTCCTGTCACAACCTCTGCCTTTCACGTGGGGCTGGTGTCTGCCAGCCCCAGCCCCCTCGCTCACCCTCCTCTCCTGTGCCCCAGGGGAAGCGGGTTTGGTGAATAATCATGCACATGCACATTGAGGAACCAAAGTGGTGCAAACGCCGGCTATATTTATCAGCAGATAAGGACAGACAGCAGCTGCAGTGAGTCTCTGCCCCACTTCCCTGTCTGCGACTCCGAGGACGTTGGCACACGGACAGAACGCGCGTCTTGGTACCGCAGGAGCTGCCGCTTCGCCACAGCGCAACAGCACACGCGACCAAAAAGCCGCTTTCCTCTTACCCTCGCTGTGGTACAAGGCATTTCTGGAAGATACCTGAGCTGAAGCTAAAAATGAAACGCACGTTATACAGTTTGGAATATTAAAAAAATGGCATTGTGGCAACTTTCGAAGAATTTTAGAATGAGAAGGCAGAGAGATCTCTGCCTACGCCAGCAGGACCAGGCACAGCCGTCACCGAACCCAAAGTTTGCCGCTGCTGAACAGCACTCACCATAAAGTCTATATTGTTGTCTTCATTCCGGAAGTGCTCCATCAGCTTCTCAAAGCGCTGTTTCTCCCCACACACCTACAAAAGAATCACCATGTGTTTGTTAAACTACAGCTTGCAAGCCAGAGTGTGAAAAACATTTATAAAGCAGCTCATCTGCTTGCTCAACACCTCTCTGTCCAGGCTTCCTCCCTGGAAATATCCTTCTTCGTGACAAGCCCAGTGCAGGAATCACAGGTGAAGACCTGCGCTGCAAGCCTAAGGGGCCAGGCAGAATTATAACTCTTTTTAGCTCTTTACACCCTAAAAATTGAGTCACACCCACTGATGGGACGAATGTAAGCAGGAGGTGCACCAGGCTGTGCCACAGGAAGACTCGGTCGGAGTTCGGAATCGGCTTTCCACTGTATATAATGTAATTAGGAAGATGAGCAAATTACAGGGAGGGGAAAAAAAGAAAATTATCACCGGCTAAATGAGGAGCGAAACACATCAGCCTAACGACCAGCTGGGCAGAAGGACACAGCCATAACACGGGAGTGTTGACAGGGAACACAACCAACTCGAGGGAGAAAGAAGATCTAAGACAAAGCAGCTCTCGGGATATTGTTTAAACCTTCTTACTGCCCGAGCAGCTTCTCCGGCTCAGTCCTACCTTTCCCAGCACACAAACGATCTGGAGCGATCCACACCAACATCCCAAAATATTAAGTTGGAAAGTGAAAGGGAGCAGAGGGGAGCACCGGGAGGTGCACCCATTACCCCGTCCCCCCCACTCAGTAACTGCAAATCCTCCCTCGGGCATCGCTCAGGGCATTGTTTCTATCCCCCCACGGACGGGTCCCACCGAACGCCCAAGCCGCAGGGGTAGGAGCCGGCGCAGGGCAGCTGAGCCCAGCCACCCCAGCGAGCCCAGACATCCCAGCATGGTCAGATGGGAGCGATGGGGAAGTGCAACGAGCCTGGCACTTTCCCAAACCCCCTGGGAGTTGCCTCACACACTGCACCACGAGTGGACGTCTCGCTTGCTGGATTTTGGCATCAGGCTGAGCAGTGAATTCGGGAAGAGCACGGGCATGCTCTCCTGAGTGCCTGGGTAGGCACATCCATGCACAGAGTGTTTGCTCCTCCTGGTTTAACCCTCTTCCACTGCTGGCTGGTGAGAAGCTCTGAAACAAACTGGTTTGCTCCTGAAAAGCAGAGTCCGGTCAACTGGAGGACTGAAACTTCCCTTCTGTCAGACACCGAAACCCTTGGTGAGCCCAAGAGGCTCCTTCCTTCCTTAACCAGATCTTACCCGCACATGCCGGGAGTGTTGGGTGCTACTGATCGGGAGCAGGGGGACAGCAGCAGGACCTCCAACCTGGGCCATCTGGGACGTCCAACCTGGGCCCCATCTGGGACCTCCAACCCGGACCCATCTGGGACCTCCAACCCAGGCCATCCGGTTAGGGTCTGCCAGGTTCTGAGCAGCACACTGCACCAAGACATCAGCTGCCGTTTCCCTTAGCCAGCTCATGGCACAGTAGTTGTGAAATTAGCCACCGAACAGTAATTAAGGATTGGTGGGAGCACTGGCTACTTCTTCTTTAGAAACAAACCTCTCTGGAGCAGGGACCGGTGCTTCGTACGTATTTCAATGTTTGCATGTCCCACCAAGAGCCCAAATCCTCAGCTGGGGTTTCTAGATACTCCCAAAAAGCAAGCACCTCCCAAAGTATGCATTATTATTACTATTCCCATATCAGCTTTCTCTTTTTAACTCTGTCTGTCTTACAGTATGGACCCACACAAAGACCCAGGCACCGAGCAGACCTCACTGAAGTCACACAGGGCTTAGTGGAACCTTAACCGAGCTGATGTGCAGAGCACTGGGGTAGTGGCCTGCGGGTGAGCTCTCACCGCGCTTTCTGCTGTCTGTTAGGACTGAATAAACCACACTTGTGGTGTATGTGACACATCTTCTGTCATTTCTAAGCCAAATTGCCACAACTGGCTTATTATTCAGATATTTGTGGTCAGTACCTGACGTCAATGGGAATTCTGCCACGGGTTCTCTGCGAGAGGACGGGGACACTGGTTATGACGAACTGGTTGATAATGATACCACCAACATGCACGGCCACAATCCCACAAGTTGCAACTAATAGGCTCCGTGCAAGCTCAGCAACCCCCTCTTGTGCAGCCTCTGCTAGGCAGGGCGCTGAAATCGCACTCAAACCCTGGCTGGAGTTGTATTTAAATATTTCCAGCTGCCCCTTAAAGACTCGCAAGGTGGAATAAACCCACGCCGACAACAAAGCATGCACCCTCGTGAAAAACAGATTACACTTGTTGGTCAGTCATGATCTACAACCCAAAGGACTCAGCCCTCTGCAGCCATGAAAGTGGTTTTGAAGCATTAAACCCCTTTACATGGGCTCCACCAGGCCCACAAAACACACATTAAGATCTAAGACAGAATGAAACTGAGCTGGGACAGACCCACTCTTGGATGGAGTAAGTGTTCTTGGTATTGCCTGGCCTGCAGCTGTCCAAGGGGCATGGCCTGTCTCCCTGCTTGGCAGAGATGGTGCCCCTGGAACACAGAAAGGAGGGTGAGTTTGGAAAGCCACTGCCATTCAGCTTCGGTCTTTAGTCTAATCTCAGGCTTTTCTTCAGGAGTAATCCTCATAAAGCCTCCCTACAGTGTCAGGAATCGCCTTGCTGGGAGATCAAAGCCCAAACACCGCACACACATTGCTGATGGTTAGAGCAGCTCCAAGGAGAACTAAGGGCAAGCGAGCAAGGCCCTGCCCCAGTCGCCTTTGCAGCAGGTGGCTGGAGAGCTGGCATCCCTGGCAAAGAGCCTCAGGCTCTGCAAAGCCACCAAACGGCCAAACTCAAACCCAAAACGACCAGGAGCAGCCTTGGGAAAACATGGAGATCCTCGTGAGCGTTTGGCATGAGTCTCCTAGTTCCACAAGCGCGCATTTAAAAGCGAGGGGTGAGGACCAGAGCATCTCCGCATAAGGTGACAGCAGCAGCGCGCATCCCGTCTGTCTCCCGGGCTCTCTGTGTGCGGGACCAGGAATTGTTCCGTCGTGAACTCCAGCTCACTGAAAGTGCAAGCAATACAACCTACCCCGAGCGCCTACCACCGATGCCCAACCAAGAACCCTCTCGCCGAGGGCCTCCCAAAGCACTCCGGGCAGGGTGCAGCCCGCCGGCACACAGCTCTCCCGGGACACGTACACTGCCACGCAGGAGCAACACGTCCTTGGGGAGAGAGAGAGGAAGATGAGATGTTGCAAAGAGGCTGAGCTCCATCAGGATGAGCCAAGGAGAAAACCAGAATCTGGCTGAGTTTCAAGAACCTCCTGGCACTGTAAGGATCAAAGGCAGCAGCTGCCCACTGATGTAATTCGATTTTGGAGGCGTACGCTGAGCCTGATCCAGCTTCTGCTCAGAGCAAACCCAAGGAACCCTCTCCACTTGCACCACACGCTGCTTAGACGCACTCATCCCTGCGCTATCATCCCCAGTCGCTTTTTTTCCTGCTGTAGTAAATGGGATGCTATTTCAGCTCAACCCACTGCACATTCTTCCGTCGCTCCCTGCTCTCTCCCCACAAAACAGCTGTCAACGTAACAGAAGGGAAAAGTAGGTTCATCTCAACTCTGAGCTCTAAAGTCGCGTCTCTCTTGTACCCACGTCAGGAGAACTAGAGCCGACTTGAACAAAATCCTGTTTGTGGAAACAAATAACAATGGCGCGTACGATGGCTCAACGATAAAAGCCAAAGGACTGATTTCTGGGAAACCTAATGGTAAAGCGTTCCACATGGATGAGAAAAGCTGACATAAACAACTACAAGCCATTTATGGCTCTCTAATTAAATCAGGGAGCAAGCCGAAGTGCTACAGCCCTGGCAGAGAACTGCCGACCCGGGGAAGCAAACAGCCCCGGCTGGCTGGGATACAGCAGCCGATAGCAAGAGGAAAAGCAACGACAACCTGCGGCTTTCGGTGGCTGCTGGTGGATATTTCACACTATCATCAGATGAGTCAGTGCCGGGAACATGTGTGTTTCAGGAGACAGCGAGCTGACTTTCATGAAACGATATAATTTACCCTGGAAGATTAAAGGGAGTGAAACTGTAGGATGAAGCCTCCAGCCTGAAGATTGGCCAAAATCCAAGGGGAACGCTGAAATCAAATCCCACCGCATAAAACCATATGTTGCCATTTATATTTGAATAAATTTCCAAGGGTTGTCATTTGAAAGTATGGCTGGGCCTAAGAAAGGCTGATCTTTCTTTTATTAGCGTTATTCTGTGTAAGAAGTGAGATTAAACGGGTTGCCACAGCTATAAAAAAACCTCTGTGTCTACTTAGGCTGTGAAAAAAACCCTTTTTAGCTTGCATTAAGCCCACGTCATTCTAGAAGAACAATGTGGCTTTATGGAAAACCACCCACGAAGGGTCCTTTCCTTGGAAAGAATTTGGGTGCTAACGAAGTAAACCCATCCCAGATCTATTACCAAGGTACAGCGCAATCCTACAAGGAAGCAAAAGGATCCGTTATGAAGAATGTAGTGTTGATTATATCCATATCCACCTAGCAATGCTCTCAGGTCATACACCTCACATCCAGACCACCCAGGAGTTCAACGACAACGCTCCTGTGGCCGGACTACGGTAAAAGGCTCCTGAAAGGCAACCTGGGCAGGCAGCAGAAAACAAGGGTATTCCAAAAACCCTGAAGATCTTGTTTCCATGAGCAGTGCCAGGCAGAAAGTGAAAATCCAGGCTGATCAACGCATATCCATCCTCGTCCTGCCTCAGTTATCTACCATCCTGTGACAATTCCATGACCTAAGGCAGGGAAAACACTTCTCTAAAGGACCAAACTGAAAATGCCTAAACCTTAGGAAAGGCTTTGCAATTTTCTGTCAGCACGAACGTTAAAATGACCGTCAGCCACACATTGCCCAAAGGTTGTTTTAAGCTGCTCCTTCCTCCTGCAATAACCTTTCGCGTTCTGCAAGAGCGAGACGCAGCAGCACAGCCAACGCACGCTGCGTACATGAACGCCGCCCATACTTGAACCAGCCCGATGTACGTGCAACCCCAAAATGCACGGGACCCCTTTGTGAAGCTCTTCTCCCATCTGTGCTCCTTTGTCCAGCGGCACAATGCCGGCTTTCTCTCCCCCACAACAGCCCACTGTGACCAGCAGATCCCACCACCGGCAAGCAGCACCCCACAGGAACACTTTGTTTGGCCTGATCACGCTGACGTTTTTGCAGTTTGCAAGAGAAGAACAAAAAAAGCAGTTTTCCCCTAAGTTACTGGTTAAGTAAACAGTTATTTAATACTTACTAGGTTAAAATACCTTCTGCTTCTCTAGCAGCAGGGTTAAGGCACTCTCCAAACACCGCTGCAGCGCAAAAGACAACAAACCTATTAACATTTTCCAGCACGTGCGAACAGTTTCTCCATCCGCTGAGTTATGCTGGCCCGTAGGAATAACTCGGAACTGCCGTTTTCAGCGCCGCCGTTCGTTATTCAGAGAAAACTGAGTTAGAGCATTGTGAAAACCGAGGGTCGAACGATACTGTCTCACTTCGCCGGTGTGAACACCGATGGAGGTGACAATGGGGTGCGTTTGCCATGCAATGCAGACGGCCCCAGCCCCCGCGAGCGCGGCACTAAGGGCTGTAAGCAGGCGATGCCTGGGGGGGTTCTTCTCACCCACCAGGTGTTGCAGAGCAGTAAACACTAAGTCAATGTTAAATGAGATGCCAGCGTGCCGGACCCCGCTACTCTCTCATCCCTTGGTCTCCAAGGAGTCAGGCCAGCTCTTCTCTCCCCAGCACGTTATTCCATGGAATAACCACCAGACAACGAGCTTCCCAAAAGTTTTCTGGATTATCTGAAATCCCGTTTCCTTTTTGGCATTTTTTCTTGTCTTGGAGCAAAACAAGGTGGTTTCCTGAAAGGTTCACCTTAGGAAAAGCACCTCAATTCCCGTCTTGTTTTTAAATACTAAGGTTGTTTCCCGTACGGAGACGCACACAAGCAGGCGCTCACCTTACCAAATTCAATTATTCTGGTATCTGCTCATACAATAAGCAATCTAACTCTTTGCTGGATGACAGCCAAAGTCAGGAAGCGTTCCCTGCAGAGACCCAGGATTATTTCTGGCTGGCTTTCTGTCTCACTGCAGATCCCAGTCAGTTCTTTCACCTCCTCGGTTTGGATTCGTTTTAAAACTACTACCAGCTTTCTGCACTCGTAGCCACAACAAGCTTTAATTCTGTAAACTACAGCTCTTCTGTTAATTCTATTTCTGGGTGTTCTCACCAGAATTCATAACCTTGCTCCCACCTCGCCTGCCCACATGAATTCCATGCCTTAGTTCCAAGGAATCCTCATTTAGGTTCGGCAGTGCTGTGGCAGCCTGTGACCAAAGGTGCAGCCTCTGAGGTGGGGAAGGGGGTTATTTTGGGCGATGCTGCCAAGAGGAATTCGGCACTCGGGTTAGAAAAGAGAGAGAATAATGTACAGAAGTTTAAATCCCACTCTTGTACCCGAGGGATGGCTTTGCTGTGTGCGACCGGAACCCTCGTGCCTGCAGAGCCCACGCTGCCCAGCCTGCCGTGCCTCCCCACCTCCAGACAGCGGCCAGTCGCTTGTTAACCCTGTCACACACACCAGCAGCACTTTGAAATTTCCCCACCGAGTATTTTGTTACATTTAAAATGTCTTTTTTTCCCAATTCCAAGTGCCAGCCACGTGGAAAACCGCATTTTCCCACACGCTGTCTGGACCGAGACCTGGCAGGGTGCAGGCGACTCCAACTGCAGCTGCCCTCTCGGATGGAAAGTGCTTGGGCTTTCAACATGCTGAAGGCACCTTTCCCTCGCGTAAGAATCCTGACCTGAGAATTGTAGTATGGTTATGGTTATCCTCATCTTTTTCTCAGCTCTGTAAAACCTCCTGCACCTTCCAACCAGTACCAACCGCAGCAAAGCATTTCCTGCTCAATTCACTCCTGGCACACAAGGGTATTAGAAGTATCCTGTCCACGGCAGTGATGAGGGACACCTTCTCAATCTGCAGCACCTCACCAACGTGCAAACATCCTTCCCTGAGTTTTGGTTACAGCAAGATGCCAGTAAAACGGCAGAGAGCAGGGGCAGCTTTGGCACAATGCTCATTTGGGTTCCCGAGTGCGTGACCACCACACGGTAACGCCGGGGTTTCGGCAGCTCAGTCTCTGCATCATGTCTACACACCATGTCTCCCTCTCCCCCTCTGCTCCGCTCTGGGGAGACCCCCCCTGCAGTTCTGCCTCCAGCTCGGGGGCCCCCAACAGCAGGAGGACACGGAGCTGTTGGAGCGAGGCCAGAGGAGGCCACGGAGATGCTGCGAGGGCTGGAGCCCCTCTGCCCTGGGGACAGGCTGGGGGAGTTGGGGGGTTCAGCCTGGAGAAGGGAAGGCTCTGGGGAGACCTTAGAGCCCCTTCCAGTGCCTGGGGGGCTACACGAGAGCTGGGAGAGAATTTTTCCAAGGATAGGGAGTGACAGGACAAGGAGTAATGGGTTTAAATGGAAAGAGGGAGATTGAGATGGGCCATCAGGAAGGAATTCTTCCCAGAGAGGGTGGGGGGCACTGGGACAGGTTCCCAGAGAAGCTGTGGGTGCCCCATCCCTGGCAGTGCCCAAGGCCAGGCTGGATGAGGCTGGGAGCACCCTGGGCTATGGAAGGTGTCCCTGCCCATGGCAGGGGGTGGCACTGGGTGGGCTTTAAGGTCCCTGCACACCCAAACCAGCCTGTGATTCTAAGCATGCGCGAAGCCGCACACGTGCACCGTGCTGGCTCTCACCACTCCTGATGGCCAGGGGCAGATTCACCAGGACGCTGACACGCCTGAGCTCCAGCACAAGGCGCTTTTGCAAACTCAAACCAGCATTTCCAAGTCACAGTAAAGGGAGTAAGCAGTGAAATAACAGTTGTGTTGTTAGCAGTAGAGGATGGCAGCCTAATTCTCTGTATACTAACACATACAATCACACTATTAAAATTAATTAACTACTTGGAATAAGCATCAGGGAAATATGTCTTGTTTTCCAACAGTGCAGTCAGCCCGCTTCAATTTAAACAGGGCACAAGCTCTTAGCATCTGGTCTGTGACCCCCAGAGCTCCCCCAGAGCTCTCTTGCGGCTAACTCCACTCTCCTTTTCTTCCCCCAGCATTCTCCTGAAGTGCATTTGCTCGTCCTGCAACACAAATCCCAGGCAACTCGGATAAAACCGCGTAGCCAGTTCTCACAAATCCATGGAAACCAGCACAAAGGGCCGGGAACACTGCTAAGGCAGGCGGGTGAAGGCAGGGGTGGCGGCCGTGCCGAAGAGCTCTCCCAGCCAAGGCTGCGATATCCCATTCCAGCAGAGATCGCCTTCAGAGCGAGGCGCTGGGAATAAGAGGTGGCTGCAAACACAACGTGCAACAGGCCAGAAAGTATCAAAAAGATACGGGAATAGCCAAAAGCTCCCGCTAGTCCTTTGGGATACCTGTGGCACAGTAACTCCCGGCTATTTCCCATAAATACAGCAGGATTCAGTCAAGCTTCTCGCTGAAAAAGGCAGTTTTCCAGCTGCAGAGTCTGTACGGCCGAGAACACCCGAAGCCGCTCACCGCAGGCAAAGGCAAAGCCCTGCTCTCATCGAGGGGGCCGAGCAACAGCCTCCAGCACCACCACGATCTCCTCATGCTCCTGCTCCGGGGCCTTCCAGAAGCTGCTGGAGGCCCGATGACACCGAGAGTGGCTGTAGGCAGACCAAAATCATTCTACTAGTTCATGAAATGCAGGGACAGCATTTTCCAGTTTAATTTGAACTTTCTTTCCCATTCAGCCCAGATCAAGCCCTCCTGAAAAGGGATGAGCTGGATTTAGGCTGGAAATTGGGGTTGATTCACCCACTGTCTGCACTGGTCTGGACAGAACGAGCAAACCCAGAGGGTGTGTGTACATCTTGGGGTGTTTCTCTCTTGGAGAGCTGGAAGTTGCCGGATAGTTCCCGAAATGCAGAGCAGGCTGCAGAAAGCTGACATGGGCACCATGAGAGACTGACCTAAACCATCCCCTGCTCGTGCTTGACACACAAACTCCTTCAATATTACAGCAAACACAAAGGAGAAATACAAAGATGGATGAGATAGTGTTGATGTCTCCCTTCAAATTCCTGATTCATTCCGTACAACTCAGGTGAGGATTTCATTGTCACTGCTTCCTGCTTTTTGGCAAAATTAAAGAGATATTGACAGCTCTGCCGCTCGCTGCCATGGATCAGGGGGCTCGTGCTTCCTACCACGCTGCATACACACTTCCCTTTCCTACCACCCATCCCAATCTCCTTCCCTCTCCCGATCTCCATTCCCATCAGTAATGTTGTTCCTGTTGAGTTCAGCTTTATTCAATTCCATCCCAAGCTCCTCATTTGTTGTACCTTCTCGGTGGCTTCCCAACAGCCCTGTGTTCCTGTTTGCAGAGTGACCTGTTCAGCATGGCCTTAACCCCGCACCCAAAGCGAGCGCTGGGCCGGGTCTGTGACGCACAGAGCCGAGTCCCCGGGAAAGAGGAACAACCCGCGCACAAGGATCAATGATTTCAGGTGATGGAACTGGACAAGAGTAATTTTCAAGAGGCAGCTTAACAAAATAAACCATTTTTAACCATTTAAAAATCCGGAGCCCAGCCAGAGAAAGCCTGGCCTGTAAAATCATTTTCAAAAGAAAAAACATTGTCAGAAAGAATTCTTGACAAGATTCAGATCAACTGCGGTTTTCCAGCTCAGTCGGACCCTGAGAACCAAATTCTCTTCTCATTTACATCAGAGCAAAGCTCAAAGCCTAATGAAATAATTGATGTTCACCCTGATGTAAATGAGAGCGGAATTTGGTCCAAAACATCCTGTTTTCCCTACTGACTTTATTACAAGGCTGAGTGCTAGGCAGGAGTTCAGGTTTCTTTTGAAGTTATTTTATGGCACGGAGATAGAGCAGCAGAGATCTAGTTCGACGAGTCTAATCTGTCCTAAATATGCACAACAGCCTCTGATGAAAGAACCACAGAGAAGCTGTGGCAGCCCTGCAGTGCATAGCTGAAGAAGCCACACAAATATCACTGAGCTTACAGCAATTTAAACTGGAAGTATACTGCTGGAAATCCAACCCCGAGTACTCTACATGTCAGCAGCTCCGGAGATTCTTCATATACCAGTTGAATGAGTTATGAACACGAAAACTTGAAACCATTACTGAAAACTTGCCCAGGAGGAAAGTGGAAAACAGCAGCACAGGGCAAGAAATACGCGGCATAATTGGATAAAGAACAGCCAAACGCAGAATTAAGAGAGGTCGAGTCCCCTCCGTGCACACCCCCATCGCCTGCAACATCCAACAGTTGCACTAGAGCACACGACTTACCGAACACAAACAGGGCCGGCAGACAAACCGAACGCCTTACGTCGGAATTTTTGAACGTCAGCAGGAGAAAAGAGGGATGACAGCACTTGGAAGAAAATGAAGGAGCAAAACCTTGACTGAAGATGTCAGGAAGGTAAGAGAGTGAACGGGATTTCACCCATCCTTCCCATGCAGACCGTCCCGACCGGTGGTACCGCGGCTGTGGGCATTTGCCAACTCACCTGTAACCCCCCCCAACCCTCCTCCCCAGGGAGTCATACTTCCAAAACAGCGTAATAAGCCAGAAGAAATTAAGCCTGGGATAACAACATTGTACTGAGCATGTTTATGGTGCTTTTCCTATTTACGGCACTCCTATTGCCCAATTGTTCACAACAATCTCATCTGCATTTCCTGCCACGGCTCCTTCATTTCCCAAAGGTGCAAATAAAGACAAAGACGTGGCAGCTTGCCCGAGGCTACGGATGAACAAACCAAAGGACCAAACTACAATTCCCAGTGCTGTGCCTGCACTAAAGGACTGCAGACCTTTCCCCAGTGGGAAGCAGACTATCTTCTTTCCATCTTCTGATCATCCCTTCCGCTGGCGTAACCCAGGAGCAAGGCTCTCTCCATGCTCACACACCATTTCCAACTCGGCTCCCACTTCCCAGAGAAGCTGTGGGTGCCCCATCCCTGGGAGTGCCCAAGGCCAGGCTGGATGAGGCTTGGAGCAACCTGGTCTGGTGGAAGGTGTCCCTGCCCATGGCAGGGGGTGGCAATGGGGGGGCTTTAAGGTCTCTTCCCACCCAAACCATTCCATGGTTCCATGATTCACAGCTGGGGAAGGCTCCTCAGTTGCCGTGCCATTCCCATCGCCTCTGTCCTCAGGCAGCTCTGAACATACAACACAGCTCACATCCAGCACAGGTCTGGTCTTGCAACGCTGAGGGTCCTGCAACAGGCCCACAGTCAAGATCCCTGCAAACCTTTTGCTCGGCTCTGTATAATGATGGGCAGCTCCGGACCACAGGTATTTGTCTGCGCCACGCAAGTATTCCCCCTGGCTGTCAGAGATTGGTATCTCTCCACCAGAAATAATTCCCAAAACACAAAAAAACTAAAAAAAAATTAGCCACGTGGCTTGTTGATCATCTGCATTAACCCCCCCAGAGCAGCAGCGGCATTAAGGGCAAACGTGCCGCGTGTTTATACCGAGTCCAGTTGGGATTCAACAAGTCTAGATTTCTTTCTGGTTTGATAATAAATCCACACATCCATCCCATATTCACCATAAACTAGAACAGCAGCTTCCTACGACTCGATTCCCACACTAGTGCTTCTGCCGCTTCACACGACATTCTCAAATCCCACTAGCCCCTGTACGCAAACAGGTATACACCCACGAACGGCACACGTTTGCCCCCTTGAGCCTACGGGAATCCTGTACTCATTTCAGCAGTGTTCTACCCCAGAGACTTGATTTTGTCATTTCTTCACACATAAAATTCCTACTGCTAGTAAACCCAGGAGTTTTGCATTTCAAGGGCTTGTGTAAACGGCTCTGAAAACGGGAGATCTCCAATACCCCATTTTTGGTTTGGCTAAGAACATGGAAAAGCATTTGGAGACAGAACTGGAGGAAAGCTCCCAAGATCTCCATTAGTTTTCCACTTGAGGGCCACAGCCTGCCTCAGCACAAGGTAAAGGAGCAATGCAGCCTGGATTCACCTCGCTGGGATTAGGGCTTCTGTATGCACAAGTGCACAAAATGATGGCATCAACGCCACTCCTGATTCTTTCCAGCGCAAAGTGACGTACGGAATATCTGCAGTTTATGGAAATCTAGGAAATGCAGCTGAGTGAGGAAGCTCCAGCCAGCACCAAATTCTAATGAAGCAGGGTAACGTACCTCCTTAAAGTTATCGAACGCAGACAAAATGATTTCATGCCCTCCTCTGACGAGGCAAACAGCCGCTAGGAGTTCTAAGACAAGGGCCTTTGTCCTGCGAAGAGAAGAAACCGCGACAGTCAGTGACCCCCACGTGGTGCGGAGACGCCGGGAGAGGCAGGTTGCATCCCGTGTATTTTTAATCTCTTGAAAAGCAGTAAATCTGCAAGATGCACAGTGCTGAGCATCGTCTGATCCAGGGTGCTTTGACTCTCCCGGGATCACGCAGTTCTTCCCCCATTCTAACGCTTCTCAAACCATGCACCAGTTTAAATCCCCGATGATCCCTGTGGAACCTCAAGCAAACCAAAGGCAGTCGCATAACTGGGAAAGGCAGACCACGTCAGCCTCCCGGAGAGCTGCCCTGCACAAACCCGGGGAGGAGGCAGTTTGACACCGGCCAGGATCACCACACATCAGCCATTAGTCCGTGGTCTTCACCGCGAGGCAGCCCATTTCCTCTGAGCCCAGATTTTAATGGATGCGCTTATAATTCAAATCTGTATTTCTCCCGATACAAATCTGAATTATTGCCTACGATAATTCGTATTATTCACAGCCACGCGCACACACAGAAATATGTGGTTCGCTGCAGTAAATCTAGGGTGCCTTAGCACGTCCTTCCCCTCTTGAATCAGAAATCTGGGCAACTGATTGACAGCAGTGCCAACACAGGCGCATTAATGAGGGAGGACAACAGCTTTCAGACAGAAAAGCATGCACAGACTCAGTGTAGCTGATGTAAATAATCCTCGGGACTTTTCTTACAGGGTTCACGTAAGGCAAAAGCACCAACCGGACTTCATGGCCAGACGAGCTCTGAGCAGATAGTAAAATCATGCAGACACATATGAAATTAGTCTCATGCTAAAGCATTGACTCAAACCAGATGTTACAGAAACAGAAATACCTTTTGGCTTTCAAAGTGTCAAGGTTATCTTTGGAAACCAGATAAAATGTTCACCTTCCTAGGAAATTTTAAACGTATCATTTTCAATTCTTACTCATCCTTTTTTTTTTTTTCCCTGCCACAAGAATAAAACCCAGGCCCTGTCGGACAGGATCAAGGGGTTCTTGCTACGGATCTGGAGTGAAATCCCCTCCGCAGGCGGGATGTGAACCGTGTGGCCGGGCAGAGGGGGATCTCCGCGAGCAGAGCACCTGGGGATGCCCAGGTCTCTGATGCTGCCCAGAGCACAACCCCACCTGCCGCCTACACATCTGGGGTGGGGACAGGGAGAGGATAATCACAGCTGAGTCAGCAGCATCCCTCGGGGTACAAGCAGAGGAGAGGGAGTCCCTACGGTCACCCTCCTCCTGGCCTGCCCACCCCTGCAGCACTGGGCTCCGCAGGGTGCACGGTCTGGGAATGGGACCAGCCCGGCAGCATCTCGCAGAGCTGCCGCTTCCCTTTTTGCACATCGCGGACAACCCTAAGCACTCAAACCTCCGGTGTCTTCAAAACTCACGATGGGGCTAAAATAAAAAGAAATTAGGTTTTGAACAGCACTAACATTATTTTAGCCACATATGAAAGTATTTTTTCCTTCAATAAACAGCAATCTAAATAAGCTACTTCTTGCAAGAATAAAAACTTCGGCCCTCCCTCGATCACCTGATTTCCAGGCAGAGGACACCAAAACTGATAGAAACAATCAACTTCCCATATCCATCCCATGTAAGCTGTGCCCAGGCTTGCTGATTAAGGGCTAGGTAAAAGAAAGGAAGGCAGTACCTCCTTCCGTCAGGACAAGATTTCAAGCAGTGCACTGTAAGGCAAGCAGACAGCCTCAGCAAAGGCTATATATAGACACACATGTATAGTGCTGTTTAGTTTTGTCTCAACCCCTACTTTTACCTTTCTTTGCAAACATCAGTGTGTCAGATTTGGTTTTGTGAGACATGCAAGAGCTTCGCAGCTCCAGGCTTTGCTGGAAGTGGCTGCCAGGGTCCCAAGCATGTGCGGGGAGAGGAGGGGACACAGCCTTGCAGCCATCAGCTCCACATTGCTGCTGGGCCTGAACAGCAACCCGACACAGAACAAGAATGAAACCCTCTCTCAAAGAAATTCAGACCTAAGGACCCTCGGACAAAACCTAGTTAAGATTTGCCTGTTCTTCAGGAAAAGCCCGTGCTCATTATCAGCAGGGTCATCTTTGCACTGCAGCTGAGCTGGAGAGCTTCAGCAGCAAATTCTCAGCTGAAGAGCCAGCAGCTCCTGAAACCAATGGAACTGGATGGCAACTGCTCATCTATTCGCACCCTAATACAGATTTAATCTGACTCAGAATGGATCTGATTTTTGCTCCAGGTTTGTGCTTGAACATACCCCTGAAAATCCCTTTCCACGCACTCTTTACTTACCCATTTCTTAAACGCTCTAAAAGCAAGAGCAGCCTACCTGGGATTCTTGTTGTTCAAACTCAGTGCAATTTCATTCACGGCATGTGGGTGCGACATGACCATATTGAATCCGTACTGAAAAGAGAAGGGAAAAACGCTGTTTCAGTCTTGAGGTTGAAATTATTATTTCTAAAAACCAACAAATTACCAGATCTGGCGGCAGTCTTTCACCACTGAACAAGACGTCATCGTGTTTACCAAGTCAGCCAGCGTATTTCCACCTACCACCGTGCCTAACAACTTCCGGGCTGCTAACAGGGCTCCGTCTGGCCACCTCAACCAACAAAAAGGGGTCCAAGAGCTGCTCCTACACCACTGCCAACCCCTCTGCTCATCCTTTCCCCTCCCTCCTCTTGATTTCTGACAGTCGAGTGCATCATTTACTCTGTAAAGAGGGATCTGCAATCCAGCTGCCAAAGTCAGCTTCTCCAGCATGCCACGGAGCAACTGCCTCATGCAGTTACTGCACGAGTACCGCTGGCTTTGCTCTCCAAAAATGAAAAAAGGATTGCTTTGGAAAATCCTGCAGTGGTTATTCGCACAAGCTCCTTGTTTGCAGCCTTCCCTGTGCATCCCAAGGGCAGAGTTCACCTAACAGCGGTGGTAGAAATACCTCATACAGCCATACGGTTCATAATAGTGGTGTTCACCACAGCCTTTCTTTGAAGCACCTAAATTTTAGCTGTTTTAGCAACAAATGCCAAGTCTCCGCAGCTATCTGGGCACAATCACAGCATCCCACTGAGGAGAAACCCATGAAAATAAGATTAGCTTTGCTCTAGTTTATTCTTTGACTTGCAGTTATTGCAATTGCCTTGCCATAAAACATGTAACAAGAGAGAAAGCTCGGGATTCTCCAGCAGCATAGAGCTCTCCTGGAACAGTCAGCACTAAATTCTGAGACAAATGATAACTTCACTTGTGTAGCTGCGTGTCTGATGAGTGCAAACGGAGCCCATCACTGCAAACAGGAACTGGCCCGATACGCAACATGCTCTTGTCCACATCTGTCTCCACATCTGTATTAAATCATCCACACAAGGACTACGTTACGTTGCCTCCCAGCTACGCTGCCTAAGAATCCGTAAGGATTTAAACCTTGGCCTCGGTTTTACCTTAACAATTCACCACTAACCTTTCCCTCCCCACTCCCAACAACAAACCAGTTGTGTGGCCCAAAAGAACAAAAAGGGAAATACCTGGTAATTCATTATGGCCCGTAAACACATGATGCAGACATGAACGTCATCTTTTTTACTCACTAATCGGGAATTTTTTAGTGTTCTTCGGCTTGGCAAGGTGTTATACCTGCAAACAGAAACGGCTCTCATCAATCACAACACCACTTTTAGGTGGTAAGAATGAAGGAACGGAAATATTCCTGCGCGGGGTGAAAATGCAGGAATCTGCCCGTCGAGCAGAGCGGGCGACCACCGGACAACACACACGGCAATGGAGCAGAAACAGCCCTGGGCTGTTTACACTGGCAGCGAAGGAAGGCCCAGATGCACGGATCGATGACAGCCTGCTGCCACCCACCCCAGCCAGGCCAGCACAGACTCCCCCAGGCCAGCACAGACTCCAGCCCAGGGCCAGGAGAGACCCCAGGGTCTACACAGAGCCCAGCCCAGGACCAGCAGAGACATAAGGGCCTACACAGACTCCAGCCCAGGCCTGGATAGACCCCACCAGGCCAGCAGAGACCCCAGGGTCTACACAGACCCCACAGCCTACACAGACTCCAGCCCAGGGTCTACACAGACCCCAGCCCAGGGCCAGAAAAGACCTCAGGGCCTAACGGCATTCCCCCAGGCCAGCAGAGGCACCAGCCCAGGCCCCCCACAGACCTCAGGGCCTACAGGCCCCAGTCCAGGCCAGTACAGTCTCCAGCCCAGGGCTAGCACACATCCCCCAGCCCAGGGCCAGCACAGGCCCCGCCCAGGCCAGCACAGACCCCAAGGCCAGCACAGACCCCGCCCAGGCCAGCACAGACCCCAGCCCAGGCCAGCACAGACCCCAAGGCCAACACAGACCTCGCCCAGGCCAGCACAGACCCCAGCCCAGGCCAGCACAGACCCCAGCCCAGGCCAGCACAGACCCCAGCCCAGGCCAACACAGACCTCGCCCAGGCCAGCACAGACCCCAGCCCAGGCCAGCACAGACCCCAGCCCAGGCCAACACAGACCCCGCCCAGACCAGCACAGACCCCAGTCCAGGCTAGCACAGACCCCAAGGCCAGCACAGACCCCAGCCCAGGCCAGCACAGACCCCAGGGCCTACAGACACCAGCCCAGGGTCTGCACAGACCCCAGGGCCAGCAGAGAGCCCAGCCCAACTGCCAGTCTCAGCCCTTCCACCCAGCATAGCTGATGCCACAGCAGAGCTCACCCAACAGCAGGTACCTCCATCGCTCGTGGCATGCAACGATGCACCCGCAAGCAGAGTATCCCGAATTTCTTTCCATGCACAAGCAATGGCACAGACTTTTAATGGAACTGAACATTTGTAGGCATCAGCAAATGTATTAATTCCCACTGCCTTTCATTTAAGAACGGCGCCTCTCTTCTATTCTGCAGCTGAGCTTCCTGAAAGCCCTCCAAATTATCTGAGGAAAATACAGCCCTTAGGAACTTTCCCCAGAACAGAGGCATTAATTATTTTAATTGTAACCCCTAACTGGTAAATCAACCTTGAATTCAATTAAATAAGTACACAGAATAGACACAAAGGGAAATCTTTAAATCCGTCATTTCTGTGGCAGTGTAAATGAAAACTACATTTCAGCTCTTCCTGAGATATCGGTTATTTTCTTTTAAGAAAAAACATGTTTCACGAGCTGAGCACAGGAAATTGGAGAGGAGGAGACGGGCTGCCACGTGAAACACATACATGTTCTCACATAAGCGAAATCGAATAAGCGATGAGAGGATTATGATTATGGTCAAGAAACTCTTTTGACAGTCACCCACCAATGACTGCCATTGGCCAAAGGTGTCCGTGGTGAGCCCTGGGAGCAGCACACCGTGCAGGACAAGCCCCATCCCAATCTGCGGGGGGTCTGCGGGATCCCCGGCTGTGCCAGAGGTTCTCTGCAAGCCATGCAGGTTGCCCTGAGCAGCCCCAGCCGGCAGCACCGCAGGCAATGCCCACAGCAAAGGTGAAAGGTGGTGTTTGGGGTTGGAAAAACACCTTATTTATCCTGTTCCCATAATTTATAATGTAAAACTATCCCAGAGAGTTCTCAGCAGTTCTCAGTCAGTCACAGGGCTGCAGCACCCAGACTTGCTCCTGATGTATGGAGGTGAGAGCAGGGACCAGGAGGGCATCGGCTCGGTGGCTAACAAAATCTCTAGGCAGGCACGGTAATCCTTTTGCATTTCCAACTACCACACTCAGACCTGAAAACGGAGGAAGGAAGAATAAAAATCTGCTGATAGAAAGAAAGAAAAATAACTAACATGATGCACGTGCAGTGATGTGCAAATTCTGACATTTGTTATGCAAAGAGCAACTCCACAGGAGGAGGGAAGAGAAATTCATAGATGAAGCTTGACTGGTGGAGTAACTACACCCTCCAGTAAAAACAAGGCTTCTTCAGAGAGCTGCAGCTGGCCTCGCACTCGCCAAAGCCACCTTGGCAGACCGGACAGCAGCCACGGGAAGGCTTTTCTTCTCATTCATTCAGGAAAACAACCGGAGTGGGGAGAGCTTCTGGATTACAGCATCCTTACCTCTGACTCCAGTCCCTAACCAGGAGTTAAACAAAGTAGTACTGGCACCCAGCAATGACTCGAAGCACAATGGCAAACACGTGCCGAGGCAGGGCAAGAAGGTGGAGAACCGAGAGCTTCCAGGGGACACGCAGCCCCAGGCTTCGCCATCTGAGAAGTATCCCATCACTCCGAGGAAGTCTGAGTGGCACGGAGGGGAGTCAGTGGGGAAGGATCTGCCACTGTTTATCATAACACAGGAACTATGTGGCATCACAGATAATTACCAGGTGACAGGATCAAAGAAACGTGGTAATTTCCAAGGCGCTCCTCCACCCCGTGCTCTGAAGAGCAGGAACTCTCAGCAGAACTGCCACGGAGCCCTGGCACGGGCTCCAAAAGCACTTACACCAATTCACATGGGAAAGCAAATCCATCAAGAGCTACTCAACACAAGATGCAATCCTTAGACAGGATGCTTAAATCTACAGGCTGCCGGAAGCAGGACCAGGAGAAACATCACTGGGTATCTGCTTTGTTCGTACAAAGCAAGTGCTCTAAGCATCTCCTGCTCTAAGCATCTGCTCCAGGGCAGCATCAGAGAGAGTGTGACACACAGCTTTGATGTTACGACACTTCACTCATCCGCTCCGAAGCCCTCTGCCTGTTTGCAGTGCATGCGGGGGGTCACCCCATTTATTGCCAGTGCTACTCTGCTAGTATCTTGTCTAATCCATGCTACTCCTTTTATTTAAAGGAGAAGCTTTTTAAATCAGTGATTAACATCATTATTAATAGCAGTAAAGATGAAGAATAAATGCATGAACAAGTAATAACAGCCTTGGTTTACTCTGACTCACTAGCTCGCTCTCTGACCCAAGGAACAGGCTTTCTCACGTTAAATGCACAAACCAAAACGCATGAGGAAGCTCGTACAAGGGTCCAGGCGTACCGCGTGCCGGGCAGCGATCGGTGCTCAGCAGCACCCTTGCTGTGCCCGTCACTGCGGGAGCCTTCCCCGCTCTGCAGCTCCGGTGCGGGATGAGCAGGAATGCAGGGCAAGCTCTGGAGCACGGTGCAAAACCACCCTGCCCACGGCGAGCCGGCAGCTCTCAGGCTTCAGCAATTACTTCCCTTCGCTTTCATTTTCCAGGAGTGCCAAGATGAAAGAAACCCCAAAATTCAAAGCAGAACTCGGTCAAACTGCTTTTTTTTTCCCCATATATATGAATGCATAAATCAGCTCAGGGTACTCCAGACGGATTTTAGGTTTGTGGAAAACATGACCTAGTTTTGCCCAAGAAAAGCGAGCAGTTACAGCACGAGGAGCTGGGTTTCGGGGAGCGGACCCCGAGGAGGGGCAGAGGCTGTGCCCGGAAGGCACAGGACAGGACTGGGCTGCTCCTGGTGGGAACGGGGACGGCTGACTGCCCACACACAGACCCTGCGCTCCGGGACCCGGTTCCCTTCCACATCTCCCTCCCTGAGATGAAAGAAGAGTGTTCCATATAGTCATTTCACTAAATATGAAAAACACTGCAATAAAGAGATTTTAAAGTAATTTCTCGTCATACAGAGATCATTCCTACAACCACTGACCTCAGTTTGAAACTACTAAGGGCTGCATACATTATTTTCCTTTGAATTTTAAATGAGTAGACTAATTGGGTCTTTATCACACCACTGATAGAAGAAAAAAATCTTCCTCAGTGCCTGGTGTATCAACTCCCTAAATTTCAGGATCCCTTATACATCTGACAGAGTCTGTCAGCTGTAATAATAAATGGGAGCGTCTCTTTACAGCAGTAAAAATGACCGTAAAACCAGAATTTGGCATTTCCATCTGTTGGGGAGCAAGGAGAAACCAAATCGGGGAGCAAGGGTGCTCTGCACTGCAACAGGACCCCGGAGCAGCCTGGGTCCCCCTCCCTGGGAACTCAGCTTGGGATCCAGCCACCCGGACGGAGCCTTGCGAGATGCTCCCCTCCACGCCTCTCCCTACCCCTGCAGCTGCCCGGGCACCCAGGGCAAACCCCACGCCCCAGAGCGAGCGGGCACCACGAGGAAGGCTGGAGGTGAGGACAATACTCGCCTCTTCCCAAGGGTGGAAAAATCCCACCGCAGAAACCCAGCAAGGGCTGCCGACACCCCGCACAGCACTGCCTGCCTGCAGCGGGAAAACATCTGTTTTGAAGCCTGGAGATGCTCACTTGGAGGGTTCTTGTACCAACAACCAGCCAAACGGGCAAAGGGAAAGTCAGAAGTACGCGCTGCGTCCTCTTCCCAAACCCCCGGGTGACCCTCCCCGCTGGGGACTCTGCCCCAGGGCAGGTACACAGCCCCAGCCCGCGCAGCCTGCAGCACTCCTCCTGCCTTCCCACCGCCCCGCTCATCCCTGCTCCGTGGGGGGATTCAGGGACACTCCAAGCCCACACCCTCCGCCCCGCAGAGCTTCCACCCGTGTTCCTTCACGATTCGGCTGAGGAACGGGCGCAGCATACGCAATCGAGAGCTGCAGTGCAGACAAAACCTCTCGAGCACAGATGGGATTCTGCCCTAGATTTAGATCGCTTCCCTTCCACAGATGCAAATTTCTTCACACGGGCACGAATGCCAAGAATTAATGAGGATTTTTTCTACAGAAACTCTTCCACAACGACTCTGCTCACTGGGACTAAGGCTCAAGACGCTCTCCCTGTACTAGCAGCGATTGCAACGACCCCTGATGTTATTTGTTCCCCTCCTAAAGGCCGGGCAGACTGGCAGTAGCTCGAACACCTCCCTTTCCGCGACATGAGCCAAACCAGGGTGGATGAACTCCTTTTGCTTTTATTTCATTTCTTGTTACTAAACATTAGGCTGATTCAAGCATCTGGATGAATGGTTGGGTTTGATTTCCTGTCTGCTGCAGGTCAAAGATTATGTCACTGAGAGTATATTTATCCTGGTAATTAAATGCAGATGGTTCCTCTTTTATTTCCTCTGCCCCTCCTTAAAAGAAGAACTATAAAACCTTACTTCTGAAAAAAAGCAGGAACAGAAAACCTGCCCGTGCGCAAGCTCCTGCAGCGTGTAATGCTTTCCTCCTGCCAGCTGTGGGTTCGGGATGGCACACGGGGGGAGGGAGCTACTCCGTGCCCTTGCTGCTGGAGGCTACGGGGCAGCAGGCAGGATCCGGCATTTCCACAGCTGGGATGCTGCACCCGCCTGGGAAAACCAACCGCCACGGAAACTGGGGCTAAATCTGTGCTGAGACACACAGTAGGGCTTAAAGGTTCTTCAATTCGCCCAGATCTAACAGAAGGATGTTTCTGTTCAAGAATAACTCATCATTAATATATAAACTGAAATTCAGTTTCTTAGTTAATTCAGTGCTTGTAAAGACACTTCTGTGTCGTCCCTGGAGACCAGGACCCACCAGACTCCGAGGGAAAGGTGAGAAGGACCATTCAGCCCAGCCAGCCTGAAGAAACTGATTTGGAAAACCCACTCCTGCCTCCACGTCCACGTCACTTTGTTAACGTGATCAGCCAGAACCACTGAAAATGTCCGGTGGGTCTTGGGCTCACCCGACACTTCATACGGACCTAGAAAACACGACCCACCAGGGCGCGTTCTGGTGCAAAACACTGACACTGAAGACCCACGGACGGGTAGTAAAAGCACCCACGCAACAAACTGGGACACCCAAAGCAAACAAAAGCCCTTTGAGCACGGTGACAGAGCCCAAATCTCGATGCGAGCTCCCGCATCTCCACCAAATTCCAATGGGAGGGCTTTCACGCTTACAGCGAGGACACGCGCCCTGGTGCAGGCTTCTACCACGTCACATTAGTAACAAACACAAGTTGCAGCTGGCTTGTCCTGTAATTTTTATCTTATTATCTGCTAAGGAGTATCAGGCCCTCGCTTGTCTGCACTGGCTCCCTCAGAGCAGGAGGCAGGACAGCCCAGGGTGGACCTCCCCATCCCCGTGGCAGCTCGCCCAGCTCTGCGTGGGCTGGGACTCCTGGTTTCCACTGCGGTTTGGTGCGTTTTGGACTCTCCCTCTGCAATGTTGATGTTGTTAGTTCAGAGGTGGTGGTGTTTGTATTAGGAATGTCCTTCTGACAGCAGAAAGGGACTTTGGAATGGGAAGGTCTTGGCGCTTCCTACTATCTTTGGATTTCTCTCTTGGAGCAAGTCCCAGGCTGGGTCTGCTGGGTGTGGGGACCCTGAAGTCTGCAGGGGATGAGGCCTGGGGTGGGACAGACAAGGAGCCCGGTGCTCAGTGGTGGCCCCACAAGTGCTAAAACCAGTGAGGTGCAATCAGCTCCTCTGCTTGTGCAAGGGGAGCCAGAGCAGGAGCCGTGCTGGCCCAAAACATCCCCTTTCTGCTGTGCCACCAATTAAGGACGATAAATGACCCTGAGCCTGCTGGGTTTGTCACTGTCTAACGGCATCTGGGAAAATTATTAATCTATAAAGCTGAGAAGATGTTTGCTCCTCAAAAAAAGCAAGAATACAGCGGGTTTGGGGCTCCTTCCTCCCAGGCTACACAGCCAGGTGACTGCAGCTGCAGATGCACACGCCGTGCGCATCCCACACCAACTTCCAGCAAGGAAATGAGCCCGATGCTTCCCCCCTGTGCACACACACGGATAGGGGAATTCTGCAGGGGATTCTCCTCCGGTTCGACCCGGGCGTGTACCTACCGACACCCCACGCCACCGGCACGCAGGCACGCCAAAGGGGTGCATCGGAGCTGCCCTCGGCTGGCAGAGACACCACTGCCCCACCAATGCCCCCCCCAAGGCCTGTGAAAGTCCTAGAGGAACCAGAAAAATCACAATACGGACAACTGACCGCTTGAAAATACGCTCTGTTAAAGCAGCAAATACTGGATAAAAACGGTGACAACAGAGCCAGCCAGTCCCCAAGCAGCAAAAGTGTTAATGGTGAAGCCCAATTCAGCACAGCATCAAATTTGGGTCCAAATACTGAAGGCATTCGAAGCCCATTTATGGATTAGGATCATAGAACCATGGAGTGCTTTGGGTGGGAAGGGACCCTAAAGCCCACCCAGTGCCACCCCCTGCCATGGGCAGGGACACCTTCCATAGCCCAGGGTGCTCCCAGCCTCATCCAGCCTGGCCTTGGACACTGCCAGGGATGGGGCACCCACAGCTTCTCTGGGAACCTGTCCCAGTGCCCCCCACCCTCTCTGGGAAGAATTCCTTCCTTAGATCTAATGCGATATACAAGATGCATTTCTCTGGATCATTCCGGACTCCACAGATTTTAAGGAAAGAAATGAAGTTTCTCAGTTCAATCCACATAAAAATTGAAGTATTTGACTCAATAGAAAGGGAATTTCTAATGGGCCGGGACATTACAAAGTCTGCGTTCATATTTATCTGACAGGAGAGTATGACTCTCATGTGAAAGTAATGCTCTTCCCTCCCCAAAAAAAGCAGCACTAAAATCCCCAAAGGTTCATCCCTGTTTTTATCCTTCTGCCCTCATTTTGGTGTTTGCTTCCCAAATCCCTGTGCCTCCTCCTAAAAAAAAACCACCACCCTCAGTTGCCAAGGAAACCCAGCGAGCAGGGAATTGGCAGGGTTTCACACTACTAAAAAGAGCTCCGGGAAGGCAGTTGAAGTCCCAATTAGAAATGGATAGCCTCGGCCACGCAGACGAGCGGAAAAACCTCCGTGCCCACGTCACGGCGGGCCAGCTCACGGCGGGGCAGCTTGCCCCAGCTGCAGGGGAACCGCTCACTACAACAGAGCCAGTAAGAGGGACAGCCCTGCCAGAACCTCCCCGAGCTGCTCTGTGCTCCTCTCCCATCCCTTCTGCCATCACTAAACGTGCACATCCCAATCAGCCGGGACCGTGCAGCGTTTACTGTCTCGAGGGCAGGCAGGAGAGCTGGTGCCACGACACTGCCACACAGGCACCAAAAATGGGAACAAACGGTGTTAGAGCTGGCAGGAAACACCGTCTCCCCGCATCTTCTTGCTGGTTTAATAAAAAGGCAGCCAGGCCAAATCTGTTCTCATTTTTCATACTGCTATGGCATAGCAGGGATGAGTCCAGCTCCTGAATTTTAAATTACCCTGTTCAGATTTTCAGCCTTCTCCTCTTTCATCCAAGAGGGAGGAACGTTTCTTCCTTTCTCTCCATTTTAATGGTTTTATAGCAAAGACAGAAGAGGAACTTGCACACGGAAGAAGCTACGGCCCGGGTCTCCAACATGGCCCAGACACGTCGTCTACCTGGCACCGGGGCAGGAACCTCCTGGTTTTGAGCCTCCTGCACACCCTCCTCATTTGATGAGCAACGAGCTGCTTCTCAGGAAAAGATTCTGTTTCATTTAATCAATATTTACTAATTATACAAAAAAAAATCTGCTTAAAAATTTTACCTTTTACTTTTTTGAATACACAGAGTCCCTGGCTATTGGGAAACCACACATTTTAAAACACAGTTTTGGGTTTTTTTAACGCAACACAAACCAAAGATGCTGATTCCATTTACATGTTGGACAGCTTTTGGCCAAGTTGCCCCAGCACAAAGGCGGTTCTGCAGGCGGGGGGGGCACTTGGCTGAAAAACACTGTGCTAGGTTACATTCCTGTGCCAGTGCTGGATACGAGCGAAGTCTCTACTTGTAATAAAAAGGATGAAACAACATGGACAATGACTAAGGGCTCTATGTTTTGGGTGTGAAACTAATAATACTATTTGCAATACGATAAAGAAAACTTGAATCTTGCTTTTAAGTACACGACGTTTTCTTTTCTTGTAGAAAATCCCACTCTACGGAAGCAAACTACACTTGGAAGTTATAATGTGATAACCACACGTTTCGGAGGCTGAAAACTCCCGCTGATGCTCAGGCGGTCACTCCCCCCAGACGTACGATCACCACATTATAAGGCATGGGGAGCCCATGCCCCGCACAGCCTGTCACCTTGCACCGCGGACTTACGGGATTTTCCGGCTCGAAGCCTCATCGGCAGAGCGCCAAGTGAAGCCGCTCCAGAGGCAGTTGGCTGAAAAGCAGCTCTGGTGGTGTTTGAACCGAAGGTGCTCGGGCAGAGAAACCGATCTGATGGTATGTGAAAGGGGGGCGAGAGCAGAGGAAGGAAGGATGCGAGAGGGAGGACGGGAGAAGAGGGAGGAGAATGGATGATGCAAGGAAGGAGGCAATGAAAAGGAATATAAAACAGGTAAGGAATAAAGGGGGTGGTGAAAAGGGAAAAAGGATGGAAGGAAAGGAAGAGAAAAAATGTAAGAGACATGTAATGTGTACCTGACTTACGGATCTCTAGCGTAACTAATCACAAGCCTCCCAAAGACAGCGAGCAGAATCAGGCATCCTCCAGCAAGCACAAGACTCTACCACAGTAATTAAAGATCAAAGAAAACCAAACCCACTAAGAACACCTTTGGAACATTTAAAAATAATAAAATCAACAGGCCAAGTGATTTTGCTGGACTCCACGTCCTGTATCTCTACCAGAACCGTGTGTCTGTCTCCTCTCCGCTGCCTGGTGAATGACACCTTCCAAGTATCGCCACCCGCTACCGCTCAGGCTGTAGCTGGGACAGTCCCATCAGCATCAACTCCGGAGCCAACAGGGCCACTGACACACAGACCAAAACTGAACCTCGAATGGAAGATGGAGGAGAGAGCTGCAAATCCTCACTGGCTCCAGCTTTTCTGGACTTGTTTATGCCCACAGTACTTGTAACAAAACTCCATAAAAGGCAGAAATGTCAAAAAGTGACTAAATGCCACTGAATACTCCGAGCTGTGTCCCCAGGTAACAGTGTTGCTAGTCTAAAGGTGATGTCCCGCATGTTTTGTAGCAGTGAAGCATCGAAGGGATGGACGTAGCAGAGTTGACTGACATTCAGTCCTGGGAAGTCAGCCTGCCTTTTCCACAAACTAAAAAACCCCCAGTATTCAGGAAATGAGTGTTATTCACAGTAAAGCCTGGGTGGTGTTAGTATTTACAGCAGGTTTGAAGGATGGAATCACAGAACCATGGAATGGTTCAGGTGTGCAGGGACCTTAAAGCCCACCCAGTGCCACCCCCTGCCATGGGCAGGGACACCTTCCATAGCCCAGGTTGCTCCAAGCCTCATCCAGCCTGGCCTTGGACACTCCCAGGGATGGGGCATCCACAGCTTCTCTGGGCAACCTGTCCCAGTGCTCCCCACCCTCTCCAGGAAGAATTCCTTCCTGATGGCCCATCTCAATCTCCCTCTTTCCGTTTAAACCCGTTACCCCCTGTCCTGTCACTCCCTGCCCTTGGGAAAAGTCCCCCCAGCTTTCTTGTAGCCCCTTCAGGCACTGGAAGGGGCTCTAAGGTCTCCCCGGAGCCTTCCCTTCTCCAGGCTGAACCCCCCAACTCCCCCAGCCTTGCCCCAGGGCAGAGGGGCTCCAGCCCTCGCAGCATCTCCGTGGCCTCCTCTGGCCTCGCTCCAACAGCTCCGTGTCCTTCTGCTGGTGGGGGCCCCAGAGCTGGAGGCAGAGCTGCAGAGGGGGTCTCCCCGGAGCAGAGCGGGAGAATCCCCTCCCTCGCCCCCCTGGCCACGCTGCTCTGGATACAGCCTTTAAAACCAAGTGGCCTTTAAAAATCAATGCTGTTCATCGCAGCACGGAAGGAACCTGCTGCTAGAAAAGAGCTTTTTGGATGAGGCACCAGGGCGGAGCCCCAGACTGGCTGGGTCCATGGAAATCTTGAAGCATTCTTTGGAGAAATTGCTTCCTCTGTGTGAGCCACATGGTACCTGATGGAAACGTATGGCGCATCCTTAGATCATTCTGCCACTGGAAAGGGCGGCAGAGTTATTCTGGTCTCTTCCTCAATTGCTGTGTTATGCTGCCCCGTGTTCCTAGCTCAGCACTTCTCTCCACCTCAAAACCACCAGTACAACAACCCGTTTCCTACATGTGTCAAGCCTATACTGTGAAATGAGGGAAGATGCCAAATATTCCAATCGGGAAACCATCCTGACTCATTTCACGTGCGCACTCGCTGTTTGCAGGTCACCCACCGCCTGACTGAACTCCTTACCGTAAAGTTGAGTGTCTGCCAGAGCGGGAAATGCTGTTGCCAACTGGGGAGGGCAAATTACTGCCCCTGTGTAGGTCCTCGATGGATCGGCTCCACGGTTTGGACTTGTCCATGGAGTTTTCCACGTTGTTCTCCAAACTTTCAAAGTCAAACCTGAAAGGAAACAGAAATTCCGACGCCGGGTCAGAGAGAGAAGATGCACATTGCGTTTTCCTTCCTGTTCAACGTCTGCAAGTTTTAATAGGTCCCAAAAGGTGACAAAAAGAAAGGAAAAGGGCAATGTAGGCCGACATCCCTTCGGCTGCCGTCCAGCATGAGCTCTGAATTCGGGCCTCGGCACGGCAGCAGCTAACCACGCCAGCCTAGAACTTCAGGTGGCTCCAACAGCTACCGATTATTGTACTGGAATGTAAGATGAATACAACATTTTGCTGATGATTAGCCCTGCCTTGGAGGAAAAGAGGGAGAATTCTTAAAGCTGTCTCCGTTTTATCGCAATACATCAATACGTTGTGCAAACACTAATTCAGTTTCCTCCATCAATATGTGACCGGGCGCTTACCCCACCTCGTTGGCCCTCACCGATCCCCCGGCATGTGTAATATATTACCAGAATCATTACAGATTCTCTTTGATTTCTGACTCGTTGCTCATTGTACTGCTAGTTCAAGCAAAAATTGCTTGTTCCCCTTACAGCTTTTGAGGTTATTACTCATGTTTACCACGTTAGAGGGGAAAAACCCAGCAAGCTAACTTCCATACATCTGTATAATTTTAGGAAGAAAGTCTTTAAACAAACAGTTCTTTTTGCTGTGCAGAGCTTTTTCCAGTATTAGTAACATTTTAAAACATGTAATTTCCCTTCATTAATTTTAATGCAACCCCACCAAAAATCTCTTCGCTGGGTGATATACATCTGATGGCATCTTTGCTAAACATGAAGTATCAGCTCTACTCAGCTTGAGTTCTGAATTACAGCAGCATCCTTAACTCACCACTTTTACACAAAGGCCTACAATATCCCGAATGAAATGATATACAAACCCGGATCCTCAGCTGAACATCTATTTCAGATCGTGTCATATAACGACTAATGAGAGCTCATTTCTTCCCAATTTCTTTTAATAGAGTACTTTTAATGATTTATTACCCAAATGACTAAGTCTGACTCCCAACTAACCAATGTCAGAATTGAAAAAGCTGGGGTTATGGTCTTCCTAGCTTGCAAAACCACCTTGAAATTCCCACTGCTGTCTGGCAGCACATCTTCTGCACAGGATGCTGACGGTTTGCCTGCCAGGAGCCTTGTGAGAAGTGGCTCGTGTGTGGACGCCAGGTTCACGTGTGGACGCCGGGTTCAGGTGTGGACGTCGCTTTGAACACAGTAGGCAACATCGTAACGTTGCGGGCTCAGGCACTAATTGCAAACCTGTTTCTCAGGAAGCCTTCCTGCTTCCACACACGTGCTGAATGATCACCGTAGCCCAAGAGGCCAAAGCTAAAAATTACGTTAGTACAATCATAGAGATAAATGATCTCAAGGTTTAAACTTCAGGTGGGTTTTTTCTCTGCAGAATGTTATGATGCAATAGTTTTGGATTAATGTTACCGTTTTCTGTGCTCTAAGGTACGTATCATGGAGTCATAGAATCACTATGGGTGTGCAGGGACCTCAAAGCCCCTCCAGTGCCACCCCCCTGCCATGGGCAGGGACACCTTCCACTAGCCCAGGTTGCTCCCAGCCTCATCCAGCCTGGCCTTGGACACTCCCAGGGATGGGGCACCCACAGCTTCTCTGGGCAACCTGTCCCAGTGCTCCCCACCCTCTGCAGGAAGAATTCCTTCCTGATGGCCCATCTCAATCTCCCTCTTTCCATCAGCCCCTGTGCTGTAGCACCAAGCCACTCACAGGAAAGCTCTGCTACAGCAAAGCATCTGCCCCAGCATCTCCCTCTCCCGCTCTGTACGGGTGGCAGGATTCTTGCTTTGCCTCGCAAGCCCGTAGTACCAGGCAGGTCTTACTTACGTGACTGCATACTGTGCGAAGGACAAGTACTCCACCAGAACATCCAGGCCTTTGTTTTCTTCATTCAGGAACTCCCTGACCCATCTGTTAAAAAAATCAGGAGACATCAGAGCCTTTCACGGGCTTTGTGCGGTTACTGGAATTGTGGTCAGATAAAGCAGAGCCAGACCCGCGGCAGGAAAGGCAGCACTGCTGAGCAACACTGCTTTTTCACTCAGCAAAGGGGGCTTTGGAAAAATGCTCTTTATTATTTAAAGGACTTAAAACCAGTCGTTTAGAGGACGTCACAAACATACTGAAACGAGATTTTTGGAGAAAAAAAAAATTATAGGGAAAACATTCCACCAAAAAACCCCACAAAAGCCCCTGCGCGGACCCTGCGCTGCCCAGACACTAGACGTTTGCGCTGCTGAGCAGCGGGTTGGGCAGTGCCTTGCCACCACAGCTGCGCTGCTGCAGGAGGGCGGTGGATGCGCTGGGGAGCTCGGCTGCCTCCCAGCCCCGCTCCAAACCCCGAGGCTCATCTCCGCTCGGGCACACTGCTGCGCAAACCACCGAGCAGCGGTTCCAGCCGCCTCCTCCCGCAGGAGTCGCAGGGACCTGGTTTGGTTTTTAGCACATCCTGATCTCTAGCCGTGTTTGAAAGCACAGACAGCACCCCAGGAAGAGAGTAAGCTGACATCCTGGATGTTCATTTAACAGTAATTTTGCCTCGCCTTGCCTTTTTAAAGGGTGTTAACCTGCTGCTGTGAATTTTGGCCCCGGAGTTATGCAAAATAATCTGCAATTCAGAAAAGTCCATCATCTCCCAGAGTTTTCAAAACCCAAAAATGCCACGTAAAGTTTAAATATCCATCCATCTGGGGGTAAACCTGCATCAGCTTTCCTCTGAACCACAACCAGGGCAGTCAAAACACCCCCAGGAGCAGTTTAGGTGCCACTGGAACAAGGGGAGAGCCTGGGGTAGGGAGGGGGAACCACTACACATCCCCTTCTCTCAGCAGAGTGGGAATCCATTACCTCTGAGTTATTCTAGGCTTGGGGCTTGAAATATTTTGCTATTTACCTGCTATGATAAACAACGTGGTGTTTTTATAAAATGTAGTTTGCCATACATCTTTCAGCCAGTGAACCAAATCAATAAGCATCGCTCTTGGTGGCCTCCCTTACGTACCCGGCGCACCACCACGGCTCCTTCCGCACACCCCTGAGCCATCACACATCCACAGTGTCATGCTTCGGGTGCCCTACGTCTTTGGTGGGGAATCGTTTGTGTTGGAAAAGGAGGGAAAACAAAGCAGGAGCCAGCGCAGCGGGCGTGGGAAAAGTTTGTTGTGAATATTTGCAGGGATGCAGCTTGCGGGAGGGTCCCCTGCTGCCACGCACACCGGCTCCCACCGAGAGGGAACAGCTAGTCCTCCCATTGCTTAAAACACCCGCCTTTCCTCCAAATAAGAGCAGCGCCCTGTGAAATCGAGGTAATTGCGCTGGATACACGACGTGGTCGTGAAACACAACCTTTTGTGCTGATATACCAGCGCTGAACCACTTGTGGCCCTGAGACCCAAAGCGGAGAGGTGAGACGGGTGGAACTGCGGACAGGAACGGCACGTTGGTTAAAAAACACTGGCGATTCCTTTACTTTGGCTATTCGAGAGGGAATTTTCTGCTTTGTGGAAGTAAAATCCTGGTAACATTACTCACAGCCAGGCTTCCTGAACTGCATGATGTTAAAGCTATAAACCAGCATGGGGGGGGTTATATATATTTATTTATAGCTGCAATACTATTACTATTCTAGACACCATCGTGTGCCCTCCTGCTCTGACTGACTTAGGGTCAGCAGAAGTCGACTGCAATCTTTTCGCAGCCTTCGCAGAGATGTGGCTGAACCCTATCATGAAAGGATTAACGCCGAATTATCCTCCTGAGACGCGCAGCTATCCCTTAACTGAGCCTTTCAGGCTTTAATGATCCATCAAGTGGTATCGCCGCCTGACATGCGAAGAGATATTTCCTCAAAGGCATCCATCAGTAGCTGCAAAAAAAACCAACCCCTTAGACCACAGGTCATCAAAAATTCTTACCCGATGTGATTTGTTCTTAAAGAAATTTCCAGTTCTCGGAGTACTTGAGTAGACTCTTGGACTCGTCTTCTGAATTTCTGTAATTGAGTGAGCAGGGAAAAGTAAAAGTTAGACTCATGTGATGCTATTAAAAACATCAACGCCTCACGCAGCGCAGAATGAATAAATAAAACATTAAGGTAAACCGAGAACCCCTCTAAATCCCGAGGAATGCAACAACAATAGCCCGGCAGTCCAATAAAACACGCTCAGAAAAATCACTCCTGTTCCCATGCACATTTTTGAGTTTCCAGGATTAAGAAAATTAAAAGCCTGTCGATAAATAAACATTTCTTTACAATACCAGCTTTGTTTTAGTATCAAACTCTCCACTGAGAACCACAGCGTTTGGGCTTCGTTCTCAGCCCGGTGCTTTAATCTTGCTTTCGCGACTTAAACCCACACCAAACCCCTGCCCTGATTTCTGCGTAATTAGGGAACCTGCGGGTGCGAGCCAATAACGCCTGCCACCATCTGCGTGCTTTAATAATTCAATAACTCGCCCACGCTAAACCGTATCTGCAAAATTAGATGCTGGGAAAAGGCCATACAAAATGGCAGCAGTAAACCACCGCAGCAGCAAGATGAGGCTTCGTGTCATCTCCATACGGGAGGAGAAAGGGCAACCTGGCAAAGCCTCCCTGGGACGCAGCGAGAGCCCCAGCCCACAATGCCTCCTCCTCTCCCAGCCGGAGCAACTCTGCCATCTGCTCTCCCGCCCGGGGCCCCCCACCCACGGAAATGCACTCAAACGTTTGGATAACGTATCCCGGAGCAGCTGTTTTGGTAAATTCTCATTTGTGAGCAAGCTCAATGAGAGCAGAAGTGGATGGACAAGGATGGAATGGAGAGCAGAAGCGGATGGACACCTTGGAATCGCAGTACTTATCAACTACCCTGGCCATCAGTTATCTCACGCAGACTTGACGTGGTTGGAAAGGGCCCGTAACTGCTTAGGACACAAGCGATGCTCCTGTGGGAGGACTACGCTCGGAAGAGCAGGGAAACAAGGGTTTGTTCTCAGTGCACTCACAATTACCTGGCAGTTAATAACTCTCATGAGTTCATTTATTGAGGTGAAGATGATGAAAGGACAGGATTTGCCTCGCTTGGCTGATCTACGCAAAAATCCGCAGCTGCCTTTTTCACCGGGGCTTTATCCCAGGGTATCCCACCACTGGCTTACTCGAGGGAGGACTAAATCCTGGCTCAGAAAGCCACTGGCAGGCTGAAATAGATGTCTCGCTGTAGAGTCCTAGTAGGCACAAGGCACTATTAATTTTTACTTGGAAAGAGCCAGTTGAGATCAGATGCAGAGTTTCTCTGGAGTTAATTAGCTCAGGGTACACAAACACAGCGCCTTCGCTCCCGAGAGAGCTTACACAACATAAGTGCAAGCAGTGTAAACCTTACCTTGCTAGAAATCAAGGTTAGATATTGGTGTAGCAATAGGCAGAGAGGAGACTGGGCAGGGAGGGGGGGCAGGATCAGGCAGCACGTTCCCACACACACACCCCAGCACAGCCAGGATGCTCACTGCAACCACGGCAGAGCAAGGAACCGGCCCTGCGCTTCCCTGGGCTCCAGCAGCCACCAAACTACAATTTCTTTAAACCCAAAAATGTGTAATTTCAACACTTTCATTTTCCCGTTTCAAAATTCAGCTCAGATGAAAAGCAATCGTTTTCCTGGGAAGAGCCATTATGATCCCAACTACAAGCCGGAACGGCACGTTTTGCATCTGGAGCCACCGTTGGGGATCCCCAACAAAATCGCTGAGACCACCTCATTACAGCAACGATCAGTGATGTGAGCTCTCCCCTCAGCATCACGCGTCCGTCCAGCAGCCCGTCTGTAAACGTCTGCGGCGGAGGAAAGGCTGCTGGCGCTACGGAATAACGCAACAAAAGAGAGGAACTCAACGGAGTTATTTTTAGGCTCCTTCAGTTTTGTCATCTGTCATAGGACTCTTACGAGGATAAGAAAGGCTTCAATGTGTGCCCACGGAGCAAAGCCAAACACTAAACCGGTTTCAAAAACCCTTCAGGAGGAAAAAAAACCCACAAAGACCCCTGTTCACCAGTTTAAAAAAAATAAAATCCATAATCGGCTACAGGCAAATGTAAAGGTTTCCTACTAAATGGTTTCTCCTTCCCCATCAGAGCCTCCAACAAGAGCAGCACTGTCCCAAGACATCACCGCAGCCCGGAAGACACGGGCATCGACGGCGCTGGAAGCACAGCGTGCCCAGTGCCCGCCCTTCGCGGGGACGGGGCTGCACCTCCGCCGGAGCCAGCCCGGGGCTGGAAGCCCTGTGTCAGGGGCCGTGTTTTACCGCAGGCACCAACCTCAGCCCATTGTACGGGCGCACAAAGCGGCGATTGTTGAGGACGAGGCAGAGCCAGTCAAGGGCAAGATCTGCTGTGCTCTCGCTGCTCCTTTTGGGGCGTTTTAAAGGCTTTTCTATCAACACAGGACACGAGCTGCTAGCCAGCGTGGTTAAATACCAAAGGTTCAGCGATCATCCTCTAAATGGGATGCAGGTTTACTGTTACTCCCAAATCCCGGGAGCTATTAGTAACCCTGCTGGAGCGGTGCAGAAGAGTCAGAGCCAGCCACACACACCGCCTGGTACAGAACCCACGTTCAGGGATGCACAGCGTTCACCGAGGTGAAGCACCCGAGTCTTCCACGAGCGACTGACAGACTGTTTTGGACAAAATAATACACAGAAGGATGGATGAGGCTCTGCCCCGGAGAGAGCATCCCCTTCTCACAGCTGAGAAAGTGCCACCCGGCAGAGGTTCTATCCGCCACCGGCACTGCCCACGGGGAAAGCCAGACCTAGAGCACAGCTCAGCGATAATTTGTCAAACTATTTACTGAAGCTGAAGTTATTAAAACAAGTTGTTCCATGTGTCAGACGGTCCTTTGCTTTGCAGCATCTGTTCGACTTTCCGAGCTGCGAAAACCGCAGCGGCTTTCCCGTTCCCCTTTGCCTCTCGCTGCAGTTTGTCCCATCTCCAAGACTCCTCTCAGAGACTTTTACAGGGAGTTTTACACAAAGGCAGGAAGGAACCCGGACCCCTGGCCCATCCTCTCGGAGGAACGAGGGACGGGCGAGAGGAAACAGGATGCTCCTCACCTTCCTGGTTACAGCCGGGTCCAGATAGCCCTTCAGCTTCTGGATGTAGGTGTGCGGGGGATTCTTCACTTGAAATCTTTCCTGCGAAGGATACAAGAATAAACATCATCAGCCATTTACATCTTCCGTGCTGACTACATACACTAAATGCACGCACACACATATATATTTACCCAGGACATATTTATAACGCAGTGTTACACGCACATACCCCACGTGCATCAGTATACCATCTATGCACATGCAGTATGCATGCAAACAAAATATGTTTACGTGTATCTTGATAGGCTGAAATTTGGTATTTATATAGGATGCATAAAAATATACCTTACATATTCAACGACAGTTTTGAATGTTAGTTACAAACAGGGTTCCTGCTACCCAGGAGTACTCAGCGGAAAGGGAAGCGGCACGGACACATGTGACTGAAAACCATCACCACAAAAGCTGACACACTCTTTTTAGTGCTTGGAACAAGCCTAAAATCAGACTGTCCGGTCTAGTCATGGGAGAATTCTCATCATTTCCCTGTTCACATTCCAGAAAAACGAAGGCAAGAGCAGTAGTCGGCAACAAACAAGTAACACGTTAACTCCACGACATTAAAGGGGACTGTCTCTGTAAGTGGAGCAGCAGCCCCCGGCACAACCCCCACTGCAGGTCCCCGCTGACAGGGATGGGCACTGGCCTGGCAAGGGGCAAGTGCCTCACAGGCACTGGCAGAGCCTCCCCAGCATGGGCACGGAGTGGGCATACGGTACTTGGGCCCCAGTGAGTTCAGCTCGTCCCAGTGGAGCCCCACACGTGAACAATGAGCAGCGCTCGGTCTTTATTTCCACTGAAAGCACGAGGTGGGCCAGCTCTCCCGGCAGGAACGCGCAGACTTTGTCACCTGCCTGACCCAGCCACTACCCAGGAGGGGTTTGCAATCCTGCATAAATACACCCCATCCCAGCTTCCTACATCCTACAATGTGTGGGCACCAACACACGCCGGAGCCGTGGGTTCAGCTCCACGCGCCCTTTCTGTCAAGCTTGTCCCAGCCATGCCTGGCTCCCAGTGCCTGTGTCATGAGGGCTGAGCTGAAGGATCACCAGCATGGAACCACAGACTGGTTTGGGTTGGAAGGGGCCTTAAAGCCCACCCCATCCCACTCCCTGCCATGGGCAGGGACACCTTCCACCAGACCAGGTTGCTCCAAGCCTCATCCAGCCTGGCCTTGGACACTCCCAGGGATGGGGCATCCACAGCTTCTCTGGGCAACCTGTCCCAGGGCCTCTCCACCCTCTGCAGGAAGAATTCCTTCCTGATGGCCCATCTCAATCTCCCTCTTTCCGTTTAAACCCGTTACCCCTTGTCCTGTCACTCCCTGCCCTTGGGAAAAGTCCCCCCCAGCTTTCTCGTAGACCCCCAGGCACTGGAAGGGGCTCTAAGGTCTCCCCGGAGCCTTCCCTTCTCCAGGCTGAACCCCCCAACTCCCCCAGCCTGGCCCCATGGCAGAGGGGCTCCAGCCCTCAGAGCATCTCCATGGTCTCCTCTGGTCTCGCTCCAACTGGTCCAGCATGGTGGGAAACAAGCCCACAGGGGCTACGAAGGCCACTGTTACACTTATCAAGCAAATTATGGGCCGGGTGCTCATCCCTGTCTCACTGGGAAAGCCTGGAAACCCCCACGTGCCTCTCCTCCCCGCTAAGGTTGGAGTCAATCAACCCCAGGACACAGAGGAAGGCAAGCTGACCACGATCATGGTTTTTACCCGTGTGAAACTCTCACTACCCACACCTGCTCTCTGTCAGATGCCGGCAGCATACCCAATTTCCCTTCCCCATCTCACTCGCCTGCTACTGGTCCCGTGCCAAGGAATTTCCACCCTCCTTTCGCTTCTCCCTGAAGGATCCCAATGCCTAACCCTACAAGGGGCCACTGGATCCGCAACCCAGCATCAGCCGCATCGAGAACCACATTAAGGACTTCAGTGACACATACAAGGTCCGTGAGGTCTGTGTCTCGAGAGCTGCCTGACGTTCACCGCAGCTTTTACACCGGTTCCACAGCCAGCCTGAAATGTGTCCTAGGAAGCCGCTGTGAAACAAGAGTTGTTCCGCGCAGAATAGGCTGTGTCCAAACCTGTTAAGAGCATTACCAAAAGCTCGGATGCTATTTGTATCTTGGAAAAATTTTAAGTTATTCTGCCCTTTCCCTTGAGGAAAGATCTCATAACAATTTCTCCTTCTATAACCGATACCCGACGCCTCCCTGCATTAGGTCAGCCTGCAATTTTGACTACGTTATCTGAGTTACTCCATACTGAAAGGACGCTGCAGCCCAGCTACCAGAACGTACTGTCTGAACCCCAAAAGTTGTTCCCATTAGTATCTTGTTGCTTGCTGTAAAAAAACCCAATTCATCGTGGTCAGAAGGAAAAATTGAACCAAAACGTCTGCCCCGTGGTTACAGCCGGGTTTGGAAGCGGCGTGTCCATCCCACAGCTCCACCAGCACAAGCAGAAACCCCCTGCCCTGTCTCGAGGTGCCCGCCGGCCAGTCCTAGCACTCACCGCTCTGGAAAATGGGAGCAGGAGCACTCACAGAGGGTGACAGGGACTTGAAAGGAAATTAAAAAAAAAAAAACAAAAAAACCACCAAAAAAACCAACTAAAAGCGCGTAAAATAACTCAGTTAAAAGCGTAAGATGTCAACATTCAAAGTACTGTAACCACTAACTGGACTTGTGCACCTTTTTCAGCCCGCTGGTAGGGCAGTTCCTCTGCCAGACCCACGGCCCCTCAGCAGACTGCGGCTTTACAACCGGCACAAATATAAGTTATTTAGAAGCAATTTCCATCCATTAACCCATTTCAAAACTTCTCCATACTGGCAGACAGACAAAAAAAAAGCACTTTTCTGTAAATGAGAATCTGGCCGAGTGTAAACTGGGACAGAGTTATGGAGGTATCTGGACCTCAGGGACCGGCACCGCTTCTCCTTTCCCCCCTCAACAGCTTTATTCCGGCTGCAGAGACATTACGGCGCTGGAATAACCACGTCTTTCTCCACGAAGCAATGACGAAGGTGGAAGCATTTTCGCTGTGCCACTTGATAACCGCATCCCACGTATCACTCTTGGCATCCGCAAGCGATGGAGCGCCGAGCCGAAGGTCCGCTCGAAGCCTGCACAGTGGCGTGGGGGCGGCCGGCAGAGCAGGAGCCTGGTCCGGACGGCAGCCTCAGACTAACAAGAGTTCACATTAGCTCTCATATGTATTCCTCCCCTTTCTGGGGCTTCTCTCACGCAGACGTAGCTCTGCTGCGTTCAGTCTAATCCTCCAGAGAAGCTATTTCAGTCTTATGGATTTATTTCTCTTACTAACTAATCAGCCGTCATCTGCCAGAGAGACGGGAGCCTCTCCTAACTGCCACTTCCAGTATCTGGAGTCTTCAAAATGAAATGCTTCAAGGGGCTCAATGAGCACATTTCGTCGTCTGCGATGAAGATATTACATGGTTTTGTTTGTTTTCTTTAAACCTAGCTGTAACTACGTATTCATGTAATAATCTCTACAGCGACTTCACTGGAAAAACCGCTGCTCGTTAGTGTACAGCAGAATTATTGGCGCTGAAGGATTCAAAAGACATTATCCAACAGAAGCAGACACCAGCAGCAGACACCAGCAATGCTCTTCCCTAACCAGTGGCCAAGAACCACTTGTGCTAAACATCTACTAGTCCTGGGAACATTTTTATAGCCCCTTAAAAATGTTTTTTCTGCTTTGGAAAGCCATGAGGGATTACCCTTTAAAACTGCCCTTTCCTGGCTACGATCACTGTCTCGGTTTATCCAGCTTTGGCTGGTTTACATTTGAGGCCGATACGTCGCAAGCTGCAAGACCCAGGGCTCGGAGCTGTGCAGCGACAGCAGCCTAAGGCTCCCTGACACCTCCGCGGCACCTGGAACATCTGCTTGCACCCACTGTTGGCCCAAAAAAACCAATGCTCTGCCCGAGCTCACATGGGGTGGGAAGGCAGGGTGCTCCCAGCCCCATGTTTCGCTTGCCATGAGTGCCGTCAGCGACGGGGCAGGTTGGCCAGCCCAGGGTCCTCTCGAGGTGCTTCTGCTCCTTCTCCTTTACACCCTTCTGGAGACAAACATGCTTCCCGGATAACATCATGGAATGGTTTGGGTGGGAAGGGACCTCAAAGCCCACCCAGTGCCACTCCCTGCCATGGGCAGGGACACCTTCCATAGCCCAGGGTGCTCCAAGCCTCATCCAGCCTGGCCTTGGGCACTCCCAGGGATGGGGCACCCACAGCTTCCCTGGGCAACCTGCCCCAGTGCTCCCCACCCTCTGCGGGAAGAATTCCTTCCTGATGGCCCATCTCAATCTCCCTCTTTCCATTTAAACACGTTACCCCTTGTCCTGTCCCTACAGGCCCTTGGAAAGAGCCCCCCCCAGCTCTCGTGTAGCCCCCCAGGCACTGGAAGGGGCTCTAAGGTCTCCCCGGAGCCTTCCCTTCTCCAGGCTGAACCCCCCAACTCCCCCAGCCTGGTCCCATGGCAGAGGGGCTCCAGCCCTCGCAGCATCTTCAGGGCCTCCTCCGGCTTCACTCCAACAGCTCCGTGTCCTCCTGCTGTTGGGGGCCCCAGAGCTGGAGGCAGAACTGCAGGGGGGGTCTCCCCAGAGCAGAGCAGAGGAGCAGAATCCCCTCCCTCGCCCCCTGGCCATGCTGCTCTGGATCCAGCCCAGCATCCGGTTGGTTTCTGGGCTCCAGCACACACGGCCGGCTCATGGCCAGCTCCTTGCTCCCCCCAGCACCCCCAAGTCCTTCTCCTCAGAGCTGTTCGTGATCCATTCCCCACCCAGCCTGTCCTTGTGCTGGGATTGCCCTGACCCATGTGCAGGACCCTGCCCTTGGCCTGGTTGAACTCCATGTGGTTGACACGGTCCCACCTCTCCAGCCTGTCCAGGTCCCTCGGGATGCCATCCCTTCCCCAGTGTGTCACCGCCCCACACAGCTCGGTGTGATGGCAAATTGCTGAGGGAGCACTCAGTCCCACCGTCCATGTCACTGACAACGTGTTAAACAGGGCCGGTCCCAATCCTGACCCCTGAGGAACGCTGCTGTCACTGCTCTCCACTCGGACATCGAGTCACTGACCACCACTCTCCGAGTGTGGCCATCAAGGCACTGCTGCCCACACGTAATCCCCTTGCCTTAGAAGCTGTAAACCACGAGATAAAACCCATTGCTTTTTGCTGTCTGCTCCTGCTCTCCTCTTCTGGCAATTTGCAACCGCTCACCGGCCAACTCCGCTTGCAAAATAGGAGTTCATACGGCAAAGGGTTTAACGCTGCTTCAACAAGGAGGTTGGGGGTTTTACCACACACAGATAAAAGTTTAAAATCCGTGTTTTAAACTTTGCTGAGTGCAAAGCGCGAGCCAGCGGGTGACATCACGACTGGCACGTGGTGGTTCCACTCTCGGTCGCCCCAGGACCGGGCCGTTCAGACACAACAAACTTAATAAATCCCAACGAAACCTCATTCTATCTCCGCTACGTGACTCACGGAAGCACCAACGCTATCTGCAGCCCTGAAAGGAGAAAGGCGCAGAGCGGCAGTGACTCGACCCTGCCTTTGTCAGCCACCTAGAAAGCAAACTAACCCACGTTCCCAAGGATAACAGGCTCACTCTTCCTTGCGAGCGGGCTGAGGCCGAAGGCAGGAGGACGGACGAAGGCATGAAGCACATGCAAGGAGCTGGCAGCAGCGAGACGGCCCCAGCGCCTCCCTTACAGGTCATAAATGAGAAATCGGGGGAGCGGAACACTGCTCCTGTGCTCCTTGGGCCAGAAACCTCCGGAATTAGCACTTTCTTTGCCTGATGGATACAAAACAAGGGGGCTGGGGGAGGCTTTACTGCAGCAGCACAGAGGAACTGCTGGATTTCTGCCTTTCCTCCTCCCCGTGATCCTACAAAGAGCTGGACGCATCTCTTGTTCATCCAAATCTGGAAAACGGATTTATTCCCTAACCAGGAAACTGTGGCTTTTCCAGAGACCTTTTGCTTCCAAAACCATTCAGGACATTTTCTGCATTAGTGACATATGTTGTTATTACTTTCATTATTACCCTCGCTAACTTCTTTCATTCATACACAGCTCAGTATCCAGGCTGGTCAGAACCTGAAGATTCCATGATTCTATGATTTTCTATGTCTTATTACCGAATGAAACGACAGCAGCCATTCTCTCTGCACTAATTAGGGGCGGAGGGATCCACTTCCACCACCATCAATTTTGCAAGGACCCAGCCAAGAGCCCTGAGAGCCGCAGAGGCTCCCTCAGCAGCCGGACCTGCCCGCCCCACGCCGCCGAGCCTCGGCCCGCCCGTGCCCTGGGCATCTACCTCCGACTGCTCCAGCACGGCCTGATTTTTGGTGAGCCGCCGCTCCAGGGCCAGCAAGACAGATAAACGAAGCCGTGAGCATCTCTACTATTCAACTGCCCGTGAGTTCAGTAAAACACTGGATTTTCTAGCCTGTATTTTATCCACAACAGGGTAATCCCAGACAGGCAGAGATCTGGCAGCGTTCCCAGCTGCAGGCACGGACCACTCTGTGCGATTACACTCAGCCAGCCCATAGTGCTCGATCTCACAAGAGAAATATGATAATAACAAAGACAACAGTAACATCCAGACCCTGCCTGCCCCCAGACCTGGTCTGTGGAGGGGAAGGCGGGGGGAGGCTGCACGCCCTCGCCCCTTTGCGGAGCCCAACCAACCGTGACAGAGGAGGAAGGGGCGCAGACGTGAGCCTGGCTCCAGGGGCTTGCAGGCACGCGGCACACGCTAGCGTGCACCACCCTCTTTTACAAATCAAGAGAGCTTAGCAATTAACATTTTAGTCTCATTAAGAGAATGGTCTACCCGCCACAGCCAACCTCCATGCAAGCAAACACCATCCGAGGGTCACTCCGTGGTTTTGGGTGTTATCCCTCTCCCAGCTCCCGTGAGCACGGACAGCCTCACCTCACACCACTGCGCCGCCGTGCTCGGGTTACCGCGCTGACACAGTGCCCGGCCAGGCAGCGGGCTGGAGTAGCCCTCCCGTCCCAGGGGAACGTCACTGTGCTCTTCGGCAGATCCAGGGAGCTGGAGGGCTCGGAGACCAGTGTGACCCACTCACCCGGGGTTGTGTCTCCAACGATGCCTGTTCTTGCCCATTTTGTCACCAATAAACCCGAATGCAGAACGCGGCACCCCGCCAACGCAACACGCGCGGCCTTGTGTCCGGTGACATCACCATCATGGGCACGGAGGGGCCTGAGATCCCTGGAAGCAAAGCTGAGGGATGGCACAGGACTGCCTGCCCGTGAGGCTGCTGGAGAAACCCAGTGGCATCCTGGCCAGCTCCACGCTGGCCACCAGCCCCGAACAGCCGGCACCTGCCCTCCTTTGGAGTTTCCTTAGGAACCGGAAAGAGTCCTACAGCCACCTCAGTGAGGGTATTTTGGATGTAAATCGCACTACTTTCATCTTGGGACTCTTCCTCATTCCCCACAGACACCTCCCGTGTCTCCAAAGGTGACGCCCCTGCCACAATTTGCCATTAGAGGGCAACGAAGAACTTTGGGAGATGTCCCCAACCTCTTCCCTCAACATCCTGTCCCCTCTGAAACCTCCTGGCACCGAGCACATCGACAGGGGGGTCATGCCAGGGAATGGCATCCTCTTGCCTGCCTGGACCTTTCCTGACTCTCACTCCCCTGAAGACAACTGCTCAGCTCTCAGTAAGACGGGCAGCAGGTTTACTGGCTCTGCTGCTCATCTCCTCCTTGTAGGCTACTGCAGAGAGGCAGGGAGCAAGGCTTAGATGCTTCCCAACATAAGGGTATCGACTGGTTGGAGCGAGGCCAGAGGAGGCCACGGAGATGCTGCGAGGGCTGGAGCCCCTCTGCCATGGGGACAGGCGGGGAGAGTTGGGGGGTTCAGCCTGGAGCAGGGAAGGCTCCAGGGAGACCTTAGAGCCCCTGCCAGTGCCTGGGGGGGCTACAAGAAAGCTGGGGGGGCTTTTCCCAAGGTCAGGGAGTGACAGGACAAGGGGTAACGGGTTTAAACAGAAAGAGGGAGATTGAGATTGGACACCAGGAAGGAATTTTTCAGGGAGAGGATGGGGAGGCCCTGGGGCAGGTTGCCCAGAGACGCTGTGGGTGCCCCATCCCTGGCAGTGTCCAAGGCCAGGCTGGATGAGGCTTGGAGCACCCTGGGCTATGGAAGGTGTCCCTGCCCATGGCAGGGGGTGGCACTGGGTGGGCTTTAAGGTCCCTGCACACCCAAACTGTTCTATGAATCCATGACTCTACTTCAGAGCAACCTCTGGACCCTTTTTCCTCTCAGACAAGCTGAAAACCAGCACAGGAGGGTAAGAATTAACCTCCTCCAGCTCAAGCTGTTACATTAATTTATATCCTCATCCTTCACTAAGGGTGAGTGGTGTAATGGTGATACCAATAGCTGTCACAATTTGCATCCACACTAAAAACACACATTCTGTAAAAAATCTACTCCTGGAAGTACTTTTCGCCCCGCACCGTGATGAAGTGGACAGATATAAATATTTCACAGCCCATATGCTGTATTCTGGTGCTTTTACAGACACCTGCTTCGTGCTGCTCTGAGTCACAGCAGCGGGCGAGCCCCCACCCCAGGGAGCTGCGGCAGACCGCAGCCACGCAGGATGCACGTCCCCCTGGATGGTCAGCCCCTGGAAGGGTGGCACACCATCCCCTCGGCATCCCCCAGTGCTGGTGACACCAGCACCGCGCCGCTCCTCTGCCTGCCTTTGCCAAGCGATGGGAAGCAGCCTCATCCCAAGGCGGGGGTGGACTCGGTGTTGTGCAAGGAGCTATTAAGCTCCGCGATTACTCCCGATTGCAAATTTCCTTCGCCGCGTTTCCATCTGCTCGTCCCTCCTATGCTCCTGGAGAGCTGAGGAGTGAATCAGCAGCAGCTGCACGTTGCAAAGGGTGGATCAGCTCCGAGGTGGGAGTTTGCACATGGAGGCTGCAAGCTGCCAGCTCCGTGCAGCACGCCGACGTCGACACGGAGCTCCCGCTTCCACGAGCGCGCTCCGAGGGTGCGTGCTCTAAGCAAACAGCCACGAAACAAATCACTTCTGGTAGATTAAGCGATTTGTTCGGTGTCTCGCTAAACCAAAACTTTAAATAGCTCAACACTTGACATGCTCTGCACAGAAAACTCAGGGAAAAGAGCAATTCTTCACTCAGCTCGGCTTTAAGGTAGCTGCGTTTTATCAGAGGCTCCACAGCTACATAGGAAATGTCCCACTAAAACTATTTATTAAATGCTCCTGACCTCACAGCATGACTGTACCTTCTGCCAAACACTCATCCTGGTACCGCTGAGTTCACATTTCAAGGAAACATCCCACTTTCTCAGTCCTGGATCAACTATTTCCATTAGGGATTACTTTTGAAATTACGGCAGAACCTGATTTTGCTGTCGGCTCCCAAATGCACATCCTACTTTTTGCATGCTTTCCTTTCTAAATAACACAGTTTCTGCTCATTTGTCAGGGCAGAGCCAACCTGTTAACTGTTCTCTACTGCTGCCAAGTCTGCGCGCCACAGCAGAGCTCGTACACAAAAGATGCCTCAGCATATGGTGCTGCTTAATCCCAGGTTGTTGTTCAGCCTCTGGAAGTGGAGTTGGGGCTGCATCACCGTTAGCCTCTCCCTGAACATGACAGACAACGGCTCGTGATGTGGAAAGCCAAATACCTGCTGCTGCAGACCGTTTGTTCATGTTACACAGGTCAAGGAAGAGCAAAATCAAAGCACTCGCTGGGAGGTGACGGCAGGTCTCTTCGAGTCCGTGCTGGGCAAAGTAAGCAGGATTCACCACCAGAGAAACGAGCGTTTGAAACTATTTGAGTACCCGTCCTCTGCACGGTCTAGACCCAGGGACCTGCCCATGAAACCCGGGTGGTGCTCTCAACGGGGTGTGTGCCAAAAGCCCTCAGGGCCTCCCTTACCTGGTCACAGATGAGCTCCCACTTCTTCTCGTTGTCGTACTGCCGCAGGAGCCGGGCTTTGTCGGGCGGCAAGTTCATGGCATTCTGCGGAGAAAGGGAAAGCAAACGTGAGGGACCGCAGAGGGCTCAGGCTCCGGCGGAGCCGGGCATGAGCAAACCAAGGCAACGTGGCTGCGGTTGCTTTCATTGGTTTATAGTAATTCCTGTTGACAGGGTTATTCAGAAACATTCCCTCTAAATGTCATCTTTGGCCCCAAAAGCACCAGTGAATCACAAGGCACTGGAAGGGCCAGTGATGATCATCACAGGCCTCTCCCAGCCTGTCCCCATGGCAGAGGGGCTCCAGCCCTCACAGCATCTCCAGGGCCTCCTCTGGCCTCGCTCCAACAGCTCCGTGTCCTCCTGCTGTTGGGGGCCCCAGAGCTGGAGGCAGAACTGCAGGGGGGGTCTCCCCAGAGCAGAGCAGAGGGGCAGAATCCCCTCCCTCGCCCCCCTGGCCACGCTGCTCTGGATCCAGCCCAGGATCCGGTTGGTTTCTGGGCTCCAGCGCACATGGCCGGCTCCTGGCCAGCCCCTCGCCCCCAGCACCCCCAAGTCAGAACCCCTCTGCTCTTCACCTGCTCCCACCTGAGCACACCCGGAAAGGAAACCCACCCTCCAGCTGCGGGCTGCAGAAGGCAAATTCTCTCCAAACAAGACCTCAAAATGCCATTTCACTTTATTTCGACAGCAGGACACTAGTCAGGTTTTTAAATGTCCCCCCGTGCAACCCCAGCTGGACAGTGCAGATGCGGCGGCCGCACTGCTGCTGCCCGGTTGTGCTGCTCGCACACGCAAAGATAACGATCCTGAGACTCTGAATGACAACCTGCAGTGCCTGAGTCAGAAGGCAGGGAGAGGCAGCAATTAGAAGATGCCTATCGTGTGCTGGCTCCTTTGATGTCAGCTGAGATCCCATTCCACCGGCAGTTGTCTGGGGTAGGGCGGCACAGGCTGGCTACTCGCTCCCAAGGCAGTTTTCCCAAGAGCTGCGTCTCTGTGCAGCATAACTGTCGTGCTTACGCTTCCGCAGAACCCAGGAACACCTCGAGAGCTTTGCAAACACCACGTCTGGAGTCTCCCTGCCAGCGCCCAGCAAGGTGAAGTGGCTGAATGAAAATCCTGCTAAGCATCTCCTGGCCTCCAGCATCCCTCAGCCTCCAGCACCGGCCTCCAGCTCGCATTCCCAGACCCACAGTTATCCCCAGTTAACCCTCCAGGACCACAAGCCTTTGGCAGTCCATCCCGGACCGCTGCCGGGGTGGAGCAAAGTGGCGGTCAGGCACGGTGGCACTGCAGGCCGCAGGCTGGTGCTGTGCCCATCTCCAGTGCCACAGGCACTACCCTTCCCGTTTGATTTGAAAAAGCCTGCGGGAGGCACAAAAAGAGGCCAGACCCAAAGGCTGTTAAATAATCCCGCAGCGAAGCAGCAATCACTGAACCAGTGGTTAGGTACCAGAGCCCTCTGCTCTAGAAGCCCACACCATCACAACCCGTACAAGAGGCATTTCCAAAGCTGCCTGTCCTGGGCAACCTCAGAAACACTCCCAGCCCCATATTCATACAATCATGGAATGGTTTGGGTGGGAAGGGGCCTTAAAGCCCACCCAGTGCCACCCCCTGCCATGGGCAGGGACACCTTCCATAGCCCAGGTTGCTCCAAGCCTCATCCAGCCTGGCCTTGGACACTCCCAGGGATGGGGCACCCACAGCTTCTCTGGCAACCTGTCCCAGTGCCTCCCCACCCTCCCCAGGAAGAATTCCCTCCTGATGTCCCATCTCAATCTCCATGCCGACGGGCACCGCAACAGCTGGCGAGCTTTGGGGGACGAGGGGCTCGGCAGGAGAGCTGAGAGGATAACCAGCCATCACCAGCAAAGCTTTCCAGCACGTTTCTGGCTGGCTGAGTGCTATGTCCCCATCGCAAAGCAGCTTTCCCAGCTGGTGTTCCAGCACTCAGGCACAACACAGGGCCACCTTCACGTACACCTCCCCAGGGCTTTCGCACCCCAGCTGCCTTGCCAGGCTCTCAGCTTGCCCCCTGCCCAGCTCAGCCCTGGGGGAAGGCAGATGCAGGGCCTAGGCTGCTCCTCACCCAGCTCCCTCAGCGTCACAGTTCCACATTTCCCTCTCCCTCAGTTTACTCCTGCAGCCCGGGCTGGAAACCAGGAGGGCTCAGGAATGATCCAGGCACAGATGTGGCCTTCCTGCCTGCGGGCAGTCATAGCTGGAGGAAGCAGGGTGGAGGAGGAGGCTGCTGCAACCATCTGCCTTCCCACACTCAGAGAGAGCAGCCCCCACCAGGCTTGGCACAGGGATCCCCTGGCACAAGGGTCCCCCTCGCCCAAGGGCATCCCCAGGTGGGCTGTCAAGATGCAGCCACCACCTCTGCTCCCACCAGCATGCCCTGCCAGCCCCCTCCCTGAAAGCACGGGAACAGTGATGCATGCCTCAAACACTGTCCTTCTACATCCTCGGTGTGACAGCAAATGCCTCTCCTTACCAGGAATGCTGTGGATCTCAAGGGATGGGTGTGCGTGTCTCTCCTGGCCCACGCAGGACCATGGAGGAGAGTGAGGGCATCCAGGTCTCCAGCTGACCGCACCGGCTGCAAGTCACAGATGTACCTGCTGTCGTCCCAAGACCATACCCCCCTCCATCCCAGCCAACGAGCATCACCCACTCCTGGGGATCCCCTCCACCGCCCCGCTGCTGTGATACCACTCTTCCTACAGCTTGTTTTCCATCAGATTACAAATAGTCTTCCTTTTGCTCATCTGTGCTGTCACACTGTCAGTATTTATAGGCTGTGATCGTATCTGCACTTGATTCTCCTCTCAGTCTCTCACCGTGCACCTTATCAGCTCTAGTTATCGTTTTAATGCTCTTCTTGGTATTTTTCCTGGGGCTTCAAGCCTCATTCTTTACCTCTGAGGATGCAAACATATTTCAGAGCTACGCTAAATCTCAGCTGCAGGAAAAGCTTCACTGTTTACCTGCAATATACCCCTCGCCAAACTCTGATCTTCTTACAGCTAATCAGCTTACCCAGCCAGGCTGGTGCTCGGACAAGAAACCCGCCTGGAAACCTTTGCAGAATTCAGTCATGGCAAGAGTTCAGCGTGGATGAAAGCCTAAAACAGGGAAAACAAGACCCAGGCAGCAGGTTCCAGTGATCTCATTTTGAAATGAATTAAAGCTGATCTCATTGTGAAACGTGAACTCCTTCGCTCCCCGCACACAACCGCGTCATGTATGGCAAGAGTTACTGCAATCCACTCTGGACACCCCCTGCCCCAGTCCAACAGGTACAACTATCTGGGAACACGTGGTGTGTGACCAGGTCCACATCCCCGCGCGCCAGTGGGGGGTGATTTGCACCTACTCGCTTCTCAGAACGAGATTTAAAGCGGATTTGTAAACTTGCTTGTGTGCAAGTCCATGACCAGGCTACGGACAGGACCCTCTGGAGAGGGAAACCACGGCGGGTCATCCCAGCAGCCCCTCCAGCCTCTTCCTTCATCTCTTCTGCAGGGAACTGGGAAGGAAACTGCATCGGTCACGCAGTAAGAGGGAATGCACTTGGACCGGGCGGATTTCTCCTTCCATCCTTACCCTAATTAGAGTTCATGCTTTGAAGGCTTTTGATAACTTAATATTCCACTCCTGACACAACCTAAATCCCTGCTGTTGCCAGAAGGGATGGCCCCACTCTCTCCTTTCCTGCCTGTCTCCTCAGCCAGGTTGTCCCTTACCGTCCCCTGTGTCACCACCAGCACTTGTGCAGCTGGAAGGCCTCTGCCAGCAGAGGAGACTTTGGTCAGCTCAGCCACACTGCACCTTTCCTCTGGATCCCACCTTCCCTGAGGATCCCATCCTGGGCCATACAAGACCATTTCTTTCAGTGGCAACAGCAGACACAGCCCCACTGGCTTGTGCCCCACAGCTCCGCATCCCCATCCCCGGCTGGCTCCGCACACATCGCGTGGCTCGTACTGAACGTGACCTACATTAAAAACAACCATTTCTGGTCAAGCTGCTTTTAATTCAAGTCAGTGCCGTGAGTGCGACAAGCTGCACGGTGGCACAGAGAGGCTGCCGGGGTGATGCTGCAGCTCCCGGGCTGCACCACGTAGTAGCCACGATACAACCTCCCCACGCTTGGGGTTTTGCCTCTTGTACCCTGTCCTCACCCCGGGTCACGCAGCCCAGCATAAAACACTGATGTCCGGTCCTGGCCGAGCATCTGCGCCCAGGTGAGCCCCGCAGCCTGGCTCCGCTCCCTCCTCCCGTGGATTCACGGCCTTGGGACATTCGTCCCACCTTCCCCGCCACTCAGCGTATTTCCGCTTCTAGGACTGAAGAGGGAAACAAAGCAAACCTCTGGCACATCACTCTGCCTCGATGTCTGCGAGGCAACGGGAAATCAGTGCGCAGCGTCGCTTTGCAGCCTCCGAGTGAGGTTTCCGACCCCTCAGAAACACCTACAAACACAAAGCCCGAGCACTGAGCTCCGAAGTAACCGCAGGCAGATCCTATACGGCATCGTGCTGTCTGCGAGGGCCCGTTTCCAATCATATTTTGGCTCCAAAAACACATAACTTCTCTTTTTCCCCACAAATTCCAGAGTTATTCATGTCTGCTGCTACGTGCCAAATAATATAGGTAAGGTTTCCATTCCGCTTGCTCCGGGTTGGCATTATAAAGCTAAAACTTAAATTAATCGCAGTAGCAGATGGAAAACTGAGGGAAATACTAGCAGACCTACAAAATATTAAATTGCTTGAGAGCTAAAAATAAAACCAACAGCGCATCAAGGAAATATATGTATTTTTAACCTATGAAACCAAGCGCAGCTCTGTCCAAACTGGCAGCCATGAGAGCGTCTCCGAAGCACGGGGCCAGATGACTCGGTAACAGAGCTGCGTACCAGGACACAACGAGATTCAGCCTTATCCCAAGGAGATGATTTCACTCAGCCTCATCCAAAGGAGATGATTCCACAGTGGTCCAGGGCAGGGTTCTTTCAAAGGCAGCAGCGTTACGTTCCACCCACGAGCACACGGAGGCAAGCAGGAGGCTTGCACGGGCACTTCAGCTTTGCGCTCCACATGCCACCCCCGAAAAAGAGGAGACCGACTGCAAATACAGCTGCACCGCCGAGAGCCGGACTCCTCCATAACTCACGGTAAAAGCTGCAGGTTGCACTTGGCTGCCCTGTACAAAACTGACCCAATTTCCTCATCCAGCCTGGCCTTGAACACTCCCAGGGATGGGGCATCCACAGCTTCTCTGGGCAACCTGTCCCAGTCCCTCCTCACCCTCTCTAGGAAAAACTTCTTCCTGATATCCAATCTAAATCTCCCTCTTTCAGTTTAAACCCGTTACCCCTTGTCCTGTCACTCCCTGCCCTTGGGAAAAGCTCCCCCAGCTTTCTTGTAGTGCCCCCAGGCACTGGAAGGGGCTCTAAGGTCCCTTTTCTAACTTATTCCTTGTGCTAATGAGAATTAGAAGGCCCAATGTTTTGGAAAACAAGTGTAGCAGCATCCTGACTGACTCAAAAGCATAAACATTGCTAATTAATAGCATTAGGCTGTTGCTCTTTCTTATTAATCTTATCATCTTTAAGTTTAAAACCCTTTTATTTATGAATCATGACATGAACGTGCTGGCACCAAGCACAACAGAGTCCTCCTGATCCATTTGTTCCCAAGAACAGCCCTGCACACATTAGTAAGACAACCGGAGCAGGTGTACCCCTAATATATGAGATGCTTCCACCAGTCTACTCCTACCTGCCGGACGGGGACGGAAGAGCCAGCCCTGCGTCACTCCGGGCGCCGGCAGGGCTGCAAAGCTCAGCCCGGCAAGGCACGGCGAGCCAGCTGATGCTGCGAACTTCAGAGCCGGAGGAAGGACACGTCTACAAGCCATTTCAGGAAAGAGTTAAACTTCCCACTTCCCCCAGTGACCCTGTTGACTTTAAATGGAATAAAGGTATCCCAAGAAAACTGTACATGCAAGTACAGCACCTGCAGCGTGGCAGGGAAGGGCGCAGGGTAACACCCGTTCCTCTCGGAGACTGATATTCCCAAAACCTAATTCCCAGCTCACTTTCTCCTCCTGTGCTTCCTGATTGGGATTATTCTTAATGTGCACTACCAGAAGAGAGAGGGAAAGACGAACCTGGGTAGTTTTTGGCTTCACAAAAGCACTGATGAAAAAGATCAGGCTGTAATACATTTAAAACTCTATTCTTGGCCCTTGCAAATGAGATTCAGATTTACGTACCGACATCAAAGCCCTGCTCCTCGCTCCAGCAACTGTAGGCTTCAAGGACACCCTATCCTCACCTGGAATTTCCTAATCTGAGCTTATTCTCTAGCTCATCAGTTAAACTTCTCAATTCCTTGCAGAGTTTCGTAACAGCCACGTCTTGCCTTTAGCCTCCAGCTCTCCTGGTTTTGCCTCCACTCTCTCCACCATGACGAAGTGCAAGCTTACTTTGTTCTGCAGTACAGCCAGGGCTGTATTAAGACACAGCCTCAACTATTTTAAGCTTTCATTAATATCTAGTGATATATTCTTACAAGTAGATGCCGAAATGGTTCATAACCCTAATCCCTACCTCCCACCTTTGTAAAACGGAGAAAGAGCAGCCCCTTCCCTGGCTAGAGCAGGCCTGAGAGCAAAACATCGGCTCCTGAGTGGATCCAGGTTTACTTCTTGGCACCGTGAGGTGCCTATGTCTTCCCAGAAACCAGAATCCTAAAGTAACTGAATGCCAAAAATAAGAAAAGGAGAATGAAAAGCAACACCACCAGCCGTTCCACTCCATCCGTGTGTATTCATACACCGACACCGTCGGACACGTACGAGTTTTGAGTTTGTAAGTGTTCCTTCCCATTTTCTGCGTTTAACCGGTGTGAAAAGAAACCAGTTACAGAGATGTCTTCCTCCTGTCCTCTCCTGGGATAATCAGCCCCCCGAGGATACAGCGGCTGTTTGACGCTGACTCAGGGCCATAAAAACATCCCAAGCAAGACCTCCTTACTCATCCCACTTTCTTAAATTACTCCTGACCTGAGGTCTACAACACCTAAAGCCTTGGTAGAGCGTTCTCCATCCCAAAACAGTCCCAGGGTGGAAGGCACATGGACCAGATCACCCAACACCGCAATGCAGGAGGGCTGGTGGCAACCAGCCCTGTTTAACCTGGGGTTAAACCCCTGAAGAACCAGACTCTGGCCCCAAACTCGCCTCACTCGCCGTCGCTGGCAAGGCCAGCTCGCAGCATGGCTACAGCGCGCTGCCCAGGAGGAAAGCCCCATCCCTCTGACCCTTTCCGCGAGGGAAAGCAAGGGGAAAGTCTATTACTGACTTTGGGAGCTGCCTACTAAAACAACCCTCGATATTTTGTACAGCTCTAACACTGAAGTCCAGGACCTGGCCTGTAAAACAGCCCTCAATATTCTTCTATGATATTAAAATTTAACATTTTGCAATTTTCTGTGCTACTGAACTTCTCAGTCCTGCCATGGTGTGTTTATTTAGGAAAGCCCGAGGCAAGTGAAGAATCTCAAAGTTCGTTGACTTGCGGAGGAATCCAAACTAGGCTAAAATTAAATGTACTCATTGTTCTAATCCTCCTTCTTCTTCTTTGTGTTTTTTTATTAAACTGGTCTTTGATCTAAAAATACCGACGGTCTGGCTGCACGAGTCCCTTCTCCTCCTAAACACAGCCCGGCTCTGCAGGGAGAGCAGGGTCAGGCTCGCTCAGGGCGCACAGGGGCGTCACCTTGGCCCGGGGCTGCGCTGGGGACACTCACACGGAGCCCAGCCTCAGAAACGTGCCTGGAAAAAACAGGACAAATTCTTTAACTCTGGATCCCAGATTCGCCACGTACATCTCAGTGGGCCCGTGAAGGAGGTCCAGCGACAACTTCCACATGCAAGGATGTGACGGAATTCTTCCCGCAGAGGGTGGGGGGCACTGGGACAGGTTGCCCAGAGAAGCTGTGGGTGCCCCATCCCTGGCAGTGTCCAAGGCCAGGCTGGATGAGGCTGGGAGCAACCTGGGCTATGGAAGGTGTCCCTGCCCATGGCAGGAGGTGGCACTGGGTGGGCTTTATGGTCCCTTCCCACCCAAACCATTCCATGGTTCCATGATTCTAAGGCTGACACTCAGATGCCAAGAGGCTTGTTCCCATGCCTGCGTTCTACTGTCACCGCGGTTCTCCATGACTTCCCGGAGCTCCTCTACACGTGGCTGCACTCATCGCCCCTTCCACGTGCTGCTGCTGTTCACTCTGCTCCTCTGCCTTGTCTTCTCAGCATCATCGTTAGCAGACGTATCATAAATCACCATTGAATTTCCAAGCTTTTCACGGAGGTTAATCCCCACACATGAAATAAGAGCACGGGCACCATACAGACGGAAGCACCAATGCTTAATGAATCTGCCAGTGCCACTGGGAATCATGGCATTTCCCCACCACCACTCCGGGATCAGCCCCATGGGACGCAGCCACGGCTCCTGTCCTGGATGAAAACCCCTTCGCCTGCACGTGGGGTCTCGCTGGGTTGTCACGACATCCCCGACGCCGCAGCGGAAATCTCACCTGGGAAACCTCTCCCAGGTTTTGGTGGCCAAGGACAACGGCTGCTATCACCGAGCTGTTTGTTCCTTTCAAAACTCAGACTCAGCCCGATGCGTTTCACATTTTGGAGAAGCTGGAACCTCACTAATTCACCACTGAAAAGTAGTTTCATGCTACAAAAGCTTCAAAGCCCAACTCCCCGCTGACTCACCCGGCCTGGAAGATTGCTCCAAGCAAACCCCGTGGCTTTATTAAATCACTCAAAGGCACTCGCTACTGATAAGGCCAACCACAAAATCCAAAATTAAACCTGTTTCAGGGAAACGTCTGAAAAAGAGTCTTCCGAAGAACTAAAGATATATATGTAAAGGCTGTGCTCGGAGCACGGAGCTGTGGACAGTGGGCAGGATCCAGCTGCTCAGGGCCAGAGGTGGCCTTGCCGCGGGACAGCCGATCACGGCACTGGGCACTCACCCCGGCTGTGGAAGACAGGAAAACGGTGGAAAGCAAGGGTTTTCAGCCATTTTTGCATCTTTTCCAATCCTGCGCTGGCACACAGCAGCACAGACAGAAGGGCGTAGTCTGAGCATCCCGACAATTATCCCAAATATGCCGACACATCTCAGTTGTTGTCTTAAATTTATCTGGCTCTCATTGGAAAAACCAGCTTTACTGTAAATCAGAGGATCCCAGCCCCTTGTGACCTTGTTCACTCCAAGCCCTATGGAAATAAGAGCAAACTTTGCAGAGCCACGGGTGTAAGTGAAGCACTGTTCATCAATCACGCCGCTGACAAGAAACATTAAAATTAAGGGCAGCGGCACCTCCCAGCGCCTGCCAAAACCCATCCGCGCACGCAAGACGGCCCCACAATCCCGGCACAAAAGCAGCTGCAGCCAGTTCAAAGGCCACGTTCTTTCCAAAGGTGTAAATCTCACCTGCGAAATAAAGCGGGGCTGCGCACCAGGCGCTGGGTTTAGTGAGGAGACCTCTGAGCTGCCCTCCGGCTCCGAGCACCCCGAACTTCCCCACCGCCTCGAGCCGTGTCTTGCCCTGCAAAGTCGACCTCGTCGGGGCAAAGCTGCAAGCTCTGGTGAAACCAGCAGTTAAACTTCATCTGGCTGCAGTCTGAAAAGCAGCTGACGAGCACTGATTATCCTGCGTGCACTTCTTACCTAGAACAAACCCGCTTTCCCCCCGTAAATACAGCGGTGACACAGCGTGAGCCCACGCGGTCATGGGTGGCAACACGTCGCTGCAACACTCCAGAGGGACAATCATGGAATCATTTGGGTGGGAAGGGGCCGTAAAGCCCCCCCAGTGCCACCCCCTGCCATGGGCAGGGACACCTTCCATAGCCCAGGGTGCTCCCAGCCTCATCCAGCCTGGCCTTGGGCACTGCCAGGGATGGGGCACCTACAGCTTCTCTGGGCAACCTGTCCCAGTGCCCCCCACCCTCTCTGGGAAGAATTCCTTCCTGATGGCCCATCTCAATCTCCCTCTTTCTGTTTAACCCCGTTACCCCTTGTCCTGTCACTCCCTGCCCTTGGAAGAAGTCCCCTTCCAATGCCTTTATCCAGAAACAAGAGAAGGAGCAGCTGCCAAATGCCTACATGGGAAGGCAAACAGCCAGGTAAGAATGTTTCTAAAACACAGAAAAACTTGTATTTTTCACACATGAAACGAAACTTTCTCAACCTACTGTTTAAGAAGATATACCACACAGGTGACCATAACTGCACAGGCGGATTTGTACGGTGAGACAACTAAAAAAGCCGGAATTCAGTGACAGCTTGAACAGTTTCATATACATGAATGTACCTCCTCCCCTACAGACCTACGGATATAAAAAGATGTCATTTATTCAGACCAGATAAGGAATAGAAACTAAAAGCAAACAAAACCCCCACGGCCTCGCGTTTCAGCCCTAGGCCCCAGCACAGGTTGGCAGCTTCCCTGATGGATGCTGGTCGAGGAGCAAAACCTTCATTTGAATAATATTAAGGGCCTGAATAAACCAAGAAAAATAAATGAACTCAGGGATAAAAAGCCTGGCCCCCATCCCGGTCCCAGGTTTTATGTCTCCGACGGATGTCAGCACGAGCCCTCCTCGCAAAACCACGTCTCAGACAGAACTGCTCTGCTTCTGAAGCAGACGTGAACTCACTGATCAGATGCTCGGAGTTGACTTAAGCACAAAAAAAAGTGTCTATTTTTAATTCTCCCTGTCCGTAGCCGAGCTCTCACCTCTGCCCGACAGTCTGGGGCTCGCGGCGAGCGCAGGGCACTGCGGCTCGCTCGGTGCTGCCCGCACGGAGAAGTGACGGGCCCTTCCTTAATATCGTGAATTATCTACACTCCTCTTTTCTGCACTCGAGTACCTGATGAACAGTGCAAGGAATTTCGCTGAAAGTTTGTTACGCATCAAAATGTAAACACGAGACAAGGCTCTCGTGTGCCAAGCTCCAATCCCAAGTGGATTTTTAAAGGAAAGCTATAAACTTTGGTTTATACTGGAAATATTTACAGGTCTAACTACTGCAGGCACCGCTGCAACCCAAGAGAAGAGATGTGCGGGAAGCCAAAGTAAACCACAGACGTGTGACTTTCTAGCCGTGCTGAGAAGCGCTGCGCACAGCGAGACTGCTTCGTCCCTCGCTCCATCAGACCGACCCCCAGGCTCCTGGACATTGCTCCGCCCGTGAAACGCGCGACACACGAGCAGGCACAGGTATGCACGCGCATCGTGTGAATGATTAAGAGACTCAAAATGATGCATCTTCGAACTACCAGCCTGGATACTGCTTGTTTCACCACGCACACTCTCATGTATCCTTCCCGAAGGGGTCTTTCATAGAACCACAGCATCGTTTAGAACACTCCCAGGGATGGGGCACCCACAGCTTCTCTGGGCAACCTGTCCCAGTGCTCCCCACCCTCTCCGGGAAGAATTCCTTCCTGATGTCCAATCTCAATCTCTCTCTTTCCGTTTACCCCCATCACCCCTTGTCCTGTCACTCCCTGCCCTTGGGAAACACACACACACGCCCCCCATCTTTCTTGTAGCCCCCCAGGCACTGGAAGGGGCTCTAAGGTCTCCCCGGAGCCTTCCCTTCTCCAGGCTGAACCCCCCAACTCCCCCAGCCTGGCCCCAGGGCAGAGGGGCTCCAGCCCTCGCAGCATCCCCGTGGCCTCCTCTGGCCTCGCTCCAACAGCTCCGTGTCCTTCTGCTGTTGGGGGCCCCAGAGCTGGAGGCAGAAGTGCAGGGGGGGTCTCCCCAGAGCGGAGCAGAGGGGCAGAACCCCCTCCCTCGCCCCCCTGGCCACGCTGCTCTGGATCCAGCCCAGGATCCGGTTGGTTTCTGGGCTCCAGCGCACACGGCCGGCTCATGGCCAGCTCCTCGCCCCCAGCACCCCCGAGTCCTTCTCCTCAGGGCTGTTCCCAATCCATTCTCCCCCAGCCTGTCCTTGTGGTTGTGGATCTGCAAGTTCTCCTGGTCCATAGGTATGTGCTGCCCGTGCAACATGCACACGGACTCAGCAAAATCACCGCTTGTAGGAAAACAACTCCCCATCTTGTTAGATCTCCTCACCTGCCCCTTCTACACCGCAGGCACAGAGCTGCGTTCGTTAGGCAGCAGCACTTCAAACAACCCAGGCAAACCCAGCATAAGGATAATCCTGTCCTTATCTCCAACAGGTAACCAGCATTTCCTCCCTAAATCACCCCTAAGAAGGGTGACGCAGAACAGCGTGGCCAGGACGAGGTCTACCAGCAGAGACCTCAAACCAACCCAGCTCTCACCAGTTAACAGCCTGATTCTTACCCAGCAGCAAACAAGCCTCCAGGCACTGCTCAGGCGATTAAAAAACTGAGGTTGCATGAGTTTGTGTCTATCAGCCCGTGAATCCGGTACCAAATAGGGAAACCCCAATTTTTAAACCAGCTTGAGCAAGTTTCCCAGCTTTCCCTGAAATCCCGGCAGGGAACAGGGATGGATCATCACCTGGAACCCTGAACAGGGGGGCTCGGCCGCATAGCCCCTGCCCACGGCATGGAAATGGGAAACCTACTCCGCACACCTGCTCTCCCTCGGTTTCTTTAAGCCAGAGCTGCTGCCCTTAATTGCTGACTACAAACTGCTTCTTAATTAGAGAGTGGGGATGGTTATGGTGGAGGATGCTGGATTCGGTTATGCTTCACCGTCTCTGACTAAATAACTAAGGACGTTGACTCGCAGATCCCAGGCAGAAGGAGCTGGGCTGGCTCAGCCAATATCAGTAAAGAGAAGAGATTTGAGCTTAAAAATACTGAAAGAAACAGCTGAAAGCAGCTATTTGTAAGAAGATTCTCTTCTGTCGCACGCTCCTTCACCCGGAGGCACAGTCATTTATTACCCTACAGCCTGCCACACACCCCGAGGGGCACCGATGCACAAGGGCATCACAGAATCACAGCACGGTTTGGGTGGGAAGGGACCTTAAAGCCCCCCCAGTGCCACCCCCTGCCACGGGCAGGGACACCTTCCATAGCCCACGTTGCTCCAAGCCTCATCCAGCCTGGCCTTGGACACTGCCAGGGATGGGGCATCCACAGCTTCTCTGGGCAACCTGGCCCAGTGCTCCCCACCCTCTGCAGGAAGAATTCCTTCCTGATGTCTCCCCTCTAAATCCCCCTATCTTTGTCAAATCGAGCTCTGACTTTCCTCGGCTGCCCGCGTTGGGAGTTCAGTCCATCCCAAGGATGGGAATTAGGTTAAACAGCTCCCACCGAAGCGGAGTACAGCACGCAACGGAAACGAGGAAAAGCTCTCGGCCATCACACGACCGAGACGAGCAGCAGAATTAATCCAACAGCAACCAGCCCCCAACCTGGTGCTGGGAGAAGCAGCAATAGGCACAGGCTGTAATACCTCCTATTCCACTAAAACATTAAAAAACCCACAACCCAAACCCTGTTATTCAGTAAATATGACCCAACACGGGCACAGGCTGCCTTGCACCGGGGCTGGGACAACATCAGCCCCTCGTCAACTAGAATGAATCCCCATGGGACAACTCCTGGGATCTGCTGGTGATGGAAGAAGCAGCACCGACCCCACAGCAATGCAGGTTTCTCTGACAGACAGACCCAGACAAGGTTTTGTTGTCCAGGTCACAAACAGCTTTCACCCTTAGCTGGAGTTGGCAGGGAGAAGTATGTTCTGAGCAGCAATCGTACATCCTGATCAGACTCACACTTCATCATCCCTACCTGCACAACCTCCAAGATGCTATCAGCCAGGCCCCTGCTACGCACTTCCGTAGCTGACGATGCCTCAGGGAAGAAACGTCCAAAAAAACCCTCAAATTCACACGCAGGAGTTCAGATCTACTCGCTTTATGCAGCACATTTGGAAGCAGCCGGGTCAGCTCTCTGCCCAAGCCTTGGCACAGGTCCCACTGCCAACACCAGCTCCCAGCCTGCGATGGAGACGGTCCCTGTCTGGGAGCCGTGTGCTTCCAACCGGCTGGTGTCTCAGCTCCGGCGCTTGGGCACAAACCGCTCCGTGACTTGTGCATCTCTTCAAACCAAGGGACGGGGTCTGAAGCCTGGTTTGAAGCACTCCTATGGGTCCTGAATTTTGGACCCCTCACAACGCAGCATGGCGCACACACAGACAGCTTTGGGAAATCTCGCTCCGGTGCTTCCCTTGTCCCCAGCCTCCTCCACTCAACTGCCCTTCCAGCTCTTTGGGAACCTCTAAGCATGACTCGCGGGTTCATTTTTGCAACACGAAGACCCAGGGAAGAAGAGAGCACCAGACTAACATGGAGCCGTGTGTCTGGCCAGCAGCCCCCAGCGCCGACATGCTGGGGCAGCGATGCTGACATCCCACAGGGCTGGGGGAGTGAGGGCACAGCCTTCTAATTCCTGCCGATGCAATCCCGGACGGCTCTCTTGGATGGCATTTCAGCAGCGTGGCAGGATGCAGAGCCTTCGGGAGCATCTTCTCCGCCCTGATGCACGACAGAGATTACTGGAAGGCTGTAAATCCCAGTATTACCAAGGTTGCAAGCAATTGCTGCTAATAACGCCCCTCCTGAACATATGCTGAGCCTTCTGTCATTGAACACAGTCGGCTTTGAAAGCAGACGAGGCACAACAGTCCCACCAACAGCATTTCGCGCTCCCGACGTGAAACGCTGCACGCGATGAGGCGCGTGGGGTGCTGCACAGCCGTACGGCACAGCATCCTCCGGACATCATCATAAAGCACGCTTCAAATAGGAACCGTGTGTTTCATATAGGCTAACCGGGCTGCTGGCTCCCCACGTAGGAAAGCACCCACACCAGGGTGCACCTACCTGCAGCCTGAAATGGGGGGGGTGCGTGGGACCCTCCCCGAGGTGGAGGGAGCGCGCTGGCTGGGGGCTGCAGCACCGCGGGATGGGTGTGCAGGCAGCTCGGGGCAGCCTGCCCGAACATCCCCGGGCAGCCGAGGGGGAGGCTGGCTCTGCTCCTCGGAACAGCACACAGCAGAGCCACACTGAGCGCAGCACTGGCTAATTAGTCTCCTTTTCTGCGAAGCTAATGAGGGTGGGAAATGAGCGCTGCGCTGTCACTGTGATGGCTGTATTTCAGGGTGGCTGACGTGAATGTTTTCCCAGTTTGGGCTGCTTGGCTGAGTAAAGGAATGGGATGAGGGGGAGCTGGGCCCTCGCACCTCCGTGGACAGGCGTGGGAGAGGAGCCAGTCTCTCCCCCCGTGTGTCCAAGGATGTCAGTCAATTAAATGTGCTGCCCTTACAGACACAGAGGATCGCTTAACCCCAGCGGGGACAAAGCCCTGAATCAGAGCCACCACTTCCTTACCATGTGTGGATGGATGCCCAGTCGAGATGACTTTCCTGCAGCCAGAGGCCTGAGCTGCTGCACAGCGAGAGCAGTCGGGGCTATCCATAAGGAAAGCTATTAAATACAGCCAAACCAAACCTCACATAAAAGCAGCAGTCAATTTTGTAACACCCATCTCCGTATCTCCTCCGGTCGGTGTCTCTGCTCGCTTTCAGCGGCCAGTGGCTCAATCCTAAAATGCTTTTGCACTATCTGTTTTATTTCCTTGATTCTCTGATTGCATTTTAGCCTTCTAAATAATGGAAAGCCACACCTTTAAGCCCCCTCCGATGCCTGCGTCTCTAAGGAGCTCATACCGGTGTGTAGCCGAGGGCAGACACCATCAGCCGGACCAAGCGGGAGAGCGCGGGGCAGCCCAGGGGACACCTTCGTTTTACATGGCACCCACGGTAGAGAAGTGGGAACCCAGGATGGACGGCTGAAAGGAACGACAGCAAGCAGAAAGCCTGGTTTCCACAGGATTGCTTTGCACTTTCTTTGGAAACGATGTGGCATCAACACCGACTTTGCAGGAATAACGATTATCGAATTAGGCCAGGGCATTGCCTTTTCCCCCAGTTTCGGCAACTGCTGGGGGGTCTGAGCTGATACACAGGATTTGATGGACGGGTATTTATGCCATAAACTCCTCTGAGTTCGAAAGTGAGAATAAATCCTTAAATTTGAGCAAAATAGTGGAAATCTAGCTCAACGGACTCCAGGAGAAATGAATACATTGACAGCTAAGTTTGGTGGGATGATGGGTGTTGCTGCTGAGGGTGCGGGTGTACCAAGGAGGGGGGGGGCAGCAGGCAGCAGCTCTAACCACTGCCATGGACATCAGAACTCCCTGCCCTTCAAATCTATGCAGAATTCAGGGAATTCAACCCAAAACCTCAGACCCAAAGTCACCTCAATGCTGGGGACGTTTGGCTGCACCTCCAAACACAGCAGCCATCATCTATTTCTCTAACGAACCGACGTGCTGTGATTTAAGCATAACGAACTAAGGAAATGGTTGAGTCAGGGTCTTAAAATTTACACCACAGACCCTCCTTCCCAAATGTCACACACACCAGACCACGCAATCTTCCGTACCATCGCCTGTCCCCGACTCTGCCGCCGCTCCCAGGCTGAGCGCAGGGAGAGCCGGTGAACCAGCAACGCCAAGGACTCCGCCACGACTCCTGCCAAGGCTTTAAGAGCCAGTTATTACCCAACCCCAAAGTAAACCGGTGCTGTATACACCTTCCCGCTCGCTCGTCATCAGTGCTGTCAGCCTACAGAGGACCAAGGAGAGTGCCTGGGACTGCTCCAGCTGGGAAATGGGTCACCAAAACAGGACTGAGTCCATGATTAAAACCCCTTCATTGATTAGTTTCCTTGGAAGGGCAGAAACCATCAGCCAAGCTGTGGAGCAGCCCCCTTTCCTGCCAGCAAGGCAAAGGACGAGCAAAACTCATGTCTGCAAAGGACGAGCAAAACTCATGTCTGCAATCCAAAACTCATTTGGCACGAGTGCTGCTGATGGGAACCAGCCACCCTGAAGACCAGCAAACACCTTCGGTGAGCTCCGGAGTTGGAGGTCCCGCCCCCAGCACCCACCAGCCCCAGGGGCAGCCAACACCTCCGGCATTTTTCGGAAGGCAGGCAGGAGCCTTGGCTCACGGGCAATGTTTACGGCTCGCAGTCGTGAGTCAGGAGTTTGGCTCACACCTCGAAAGAAGATTTACATCCCCTGAAAGAAATCCCAGCTCACGGGAGCAGCGGGAGGCGGAGCACCCACCCCAGCATTCCCCAGCACAGGAATTTCTCTCCGCGGCTGGCACACGGATTTACTTACATGCCATGCCAACTGATGAACAAGGTTGGTTTTAATGGGAAGTGAGAAAATTTTGCATGGATAACAGGTAAAATATTGCATGTGCCAGGGGCTTGCAGGCACCCAGGCTGATCCGTACCCGGAAGCATTCGGCGCAGCCTTTGTTTTCCAGGTGTCTCCTGTAGTTTGGTTTTGCCTGTAAGATTATAATATAATCAGAGTGTCTGGAGCCTAAATACCTCGCCACTTTTTTCTTTAGGGCTGCAAAATAACTAACACAAACCTACTATCTAGGAAAAACTGGTTCCTTTTTGCTTTTCGGTGCCCACCTTCCGCTGCGGAGGTGGAACTGGATGGTCTTTAAGGTCCGTTCCAACCTAAACCAGTCTGTGGTTCCATCATTCCAGTTGCTCACTCCAGCTAACCCTGAATGACCTTGGGCCAGGCAGGAAGGAATTCCTATCACCTTGCCCAAAATGCCCACCAGCCAGGTCGTTAACAAAAGGGAACGTAAACTTTATGGTCCTACATCAAGTATTTTACCAATAAAATGGGTGGTTTTAGTGCTCAGATACCCAATTAATACCAGCTGAAAATGAGACAGAAAGAGGATGATATAAAGGCAGCGTGAAACCCTCCGAACACCACATCCATCTCAGTTCCTCTCCGCAGGATCTGGCTGGGTAATGCCCATCCGACCACTCTGCCAAGCAAAACACAAAGCGACCAGAGACGTTCCAGCGCTACGGGATTAGAAAAGATGATCGAGTCCCACATCACGTAACTCAAACCACCATCATCAATGCTTCTTCCAGGCAGACTCCTTCACTCCCAGGACATCAGGGAGCTAATGGCCAACAGCCTGCAGCAAATGACTCGTGGAGCAGGAGCAGGGACCCCTGAGCAGGGGAACCCCCAGATTCCTGATGGCATTCTTAATATCATCACAGACACGGCTATGCTCATCTGCACTTGCAAATTCCTTCTGCTAGAGCAGTAGGACAACAAACCGGGGCAGATACATGGAGAAACAGCTCTCAGCCTCTCATCCCGCCATCCGAAAGCCACGCCCACAGCTCAAAAAGTGCGTCTACATGCAAACGAAGACCCTGTATTCCCTAAAATGACACAGAAAGAGCAGAAGACACCCGGGATCAGACAGAAAAGGTCACGCTGGACAAAAAATAACCATCTGTGAAAGAAGAGAACAATACAACACCGTTCTTTAATGTATTTCTTGTCTCTTTACTTGTGCCTCGGTAACAGGGCTGTGCAAGCACGTCTCACATCAATAGATTTTTAGCAAGTGCTGTGAATCTCCAGGTTAAAGGAAAACCTTATTGTTGATACCAGAAGCGCAAGGGATGCTGTTTCAGAGGACTACTCGGTCTAACTGGAAAGCAGGAACTGGATATGGGCTGGCCCAGCAGACATCAGCCCTGAGAAACCACAGCCCCGCACCCCGGCCGGGCTCTCCGGGCCCCCGCTGCCGGTGCTGATTAATCGGCTTGTGCAATCCAGACCTCCGCCACCCTGAGAAACACAGGCCTTTGTCCAAAAGCATTTGTCAGAAGAAAAACAGAACCACCCAAAACCGATCACTCAAGTGCTTAAAAAAGAGAAAGGGCAAGCGAGGAGCAGGAGACAGGGAAGGACGTCCTCATCAACAGCACTCCGAGATGTCGGACAACTAACGCGTGGAAAAGCCAGGAGAGGGATTTATGCAATGTCTTCCCCCGGTTAACAATATTTATACCAGTGAGACACGGTTTCCCAACAAGCAGGGGCTGAGCTGACAGTGGGAGTTATGCTACTCCCCGATTCCTAGGAACCTAAAACCGGAGAAAGCAGCGTTATGCTAAAACACACCGGACACAAACCGACTGTGACGCTCGCTGCTACAAACACCTGCAACAGCAGGAGCAATTATAAGGAAGGGATCTGCTGGATGGACCGCTCGGTGGATAAGGAACTGGCTGGATGGCCGCAATCAGAGAGTGATGGTCAAGGGCTCGATGTCCGAGTGGAGAGCAGGGACAGCAGCGTTCCTCAGGGGTCAGGATTGGGACCGGCCCTGTTTAACACGTTGTCAGTGACATGGACGGTGGGACTGAGTGCTCCCTCAGCAATTGATGACACTGAGCTGGGTGGGGCAGTGACACACTAAGGGAAGGAGTGGCATCCACAGGGACCTGGACAGGCTGCAGAGGTGGGACCATGTCAACCACATGGAGTTCAACCAGGCCAAGGGAAGGTCCTGCACATGGGTCAGGGCAATCCCAGCACAAGGACAGGCTGGGTGGGGAATGGATCACGAACAGCTCTGAGGAGAAGGACTTGGGGGTGTTGGTGGATGAGAAGCTGAACATGAGCCAGCCGTGTGCGCTGGAGCCCAGAAACCAACCGGATCCTGGGCTGGATCCAGAGCAGCGTGGCCAGGGGAGTGAGGGAGGGGATTCTCCCCCTCTGCTCCTCTGCTCTGGGGAGACCCCCCCTGCACTTCTGCCTCCAGCTCTGGGGCCCCCAACAGCAGGAGGACACGGAGCTGTTGGAGCGAGGCCAGAGGAGGCCACAGAGATGCTGCGAGGGCTGGAGCCCCTCTGCCCTGGGGCCAGGCTGGGGGAGTTGGGGGGTTCAGCCTGGAGAAGGGAAGGCTCCGGGGAGACCTTAGAGCCCCTGCCAGTGCCTGGGGGGCTACAAGAAAGCTGGAGGGGACTTTTTCCAAGGGCAGGGAGTGACAGGACAAGGGGTAACAGGTTTAAATGGAAAGAGGGAGATTGAGATGGGCCATCAGGAAGGAATTCTTCCCGCAGAGGGTGGAGAGGCAGTGGGGCAGGTTGCCCAGAGAAGCTGTGGGTGCCCCATCCCTGGGAGTGTCCAAGGCCAGGCTGGATGAGGCTTGGAGCAACCTGTTCTGGTGGAAGGTGTCCCTGCCCATGGCAGGGGGTGGCACTGGGTGGGCTTTAAGGTCCCTTCCCACCCAAACCGTTCCATGAGTCCATGATCATAAGGATAAAGACAACTGCTGCACTAGAAAAAACACTTTTACAAGAATTATCACAAACAATGGAATTGCATGGGAATCTCTCAACCTTCCATTGCTTTCCCTTCCCCACCACAGCCCACCAGCAGCCAGCACAACTGCTGTCACGTCAAAACCATCATTTCCGGATCCCTAAGCACCAGGAGGCTGAGGACCTCCACAACACACTCTAAAACCCCAGCAAGCCAAGAAAGCCCCAGCCTGTGCCGTTACCACCAGTATCCGGGAAGAGGCTCATCCTGCTGGCCAAGCAGGGCCAGGCAGAGCCGAGGCCATTAGCGCGTTTGAGGGATGCGGCAGCTCCGGGCGCAGCCCCTGCCCAGGTACCGGCTGCACCTCCCGGCGCTGCCAGCCCGGCCACGAGGGACGTGACTTTGCAAGCGTGAGAAAAAGCCGGTGGAGCTTTCACAGCCAATTAGCCAAGAGAGCCCGTGGCTGGCTAACGAAGCGGGGTGAGCTGTGCAGCGACCGGCTGGGACCGCAGCCCGCGGGCCAGCTGGACCGGAGCTCCTCGCAGATACACCCATGGAAACCTCACACCAGTGAAATCCGGGCGTAGCCCTGCGGGGATTTCAGCCTTCCTGCGCGTCCCATCTCTGACAAACACTGTCTCTGCAGAAAGCCAAGCGTGAGGGCAGAGGGCTATTTGAATAAAACATGTTTTACCAATTAGGACCTCGTGATATGCATCAAAACAAGCAACACGACGCAGCAAAGCCATTAATAAAGCTCGACACACGTTATCGGGGTTTTAGCATCTCGAGCCGCGGGTCCTTTCTTCTCCTGGCTGCAACACTCTCATCCGAACCCCTTGAAGTCTGCCTAACTGGGTTTAATTAATTACAGTCCCTTGTTATCCAAGTCATGCCGTTTCCCTGATTAGGTACGTTTAAAACTTCATTACTCGAGTTCATCCCAGGATTTTCTTCCATTGCAGATGTCCATGTGCCAGCTCTGCCGTGGCCACTTTCTGCTTGGAGAGGTATCAAAATCTCTGGGTCCGAGGAGCTGCCCAGGGAGGGAGATGGTTGGTTTTGTACCAAACACCTATGTGGGCGCTTGGCAAAGGCTGTAAGGGAGGAATCCTAGGGAATGATGAATAATGCAGAGACAGGAGCCTTGATCAAGGCCTGTTATGATTTCATTTAGCAGAAAATGGGATCCATTATTAATACAAAAAACTCCTTCCCACCCTGTAATATTCAATCACACACAACAGGCTGCCGGAGTTCGACTCCGAGCTGGCAGCCACGGCTGTTCCCGCCCCACACAAGGAACGACGGCAGTTATTCCACACATAAACGTGTCAGAGCGCAGGACGCTCCTGCTCTGCATCTCGGGTACGTTAGGGACCACTTCTAAACGCTTTGATGGTGCCTCGGTAAGAAATACTGAAATGGCAACGACCTCGGGGACACAGCACCTAAATGAGGCCAGGACACAACAGGACTTTGATTCCTGACAAAGTCAGAAGACAATCCTTACGGCGTCACCAAGCAGGTTTTAAAACTGATTTATACTGGCTTTACTGTCACCTGAGTTCAAGTCAGTCTTACAGGAGGTGTATTTATCAGTATTTGCTCTCAGTGAAGTCTGCAGTCTTAGTGCACATACCGATGGGACCCATCTCACCTCAATCCCAAAGTATTTCCCAGACAGGAATCCATTTCAGCACGTTCCTCCCCTGATTTCTCGATCCGAGCTACACCAGCCAAGCTCCCACAGCACCTACTTACAGTCCCCTGTGAATCCCTGTGCAAAACACACGCCAGAGAGCGATCATGCTGCTGTGTGACAGCAAAGTAGACGTCGTGCCGTGGCGTCGAGCGGCACAACCGGCGACAGGAGCATGAGCAGTGCAGGCGGTTGCGCGGGCAGACGTCGCGCAGCTCCCGGCGCTGAGGAGCAGCAACAGGGGGCAAACAGCACTGACACGACCTAGAACATGGTAATCTGCATGCAGACGCTCTTCTTTCTCTGAAAAAAATGGATTTTCAGGGCGCTCTGATGCCCCCAGTTTCACAGCTAGGCTCCGTCATCCTCTGGAAGAAGCATCTGGAAGATTCAAGGAGGATACCCAGAGGGATCCTGAGGTGTGGGGGGGATGACGCCTCCCAGGGACCCATCCCGTACCCCAAACTGACCCGGAGGAAGCTCCGGCTGTGCGTTCAGTTATTTTAATGCACTACTAATAAAAAGACAGGCAATTTTCTCAGGATTCAGGAAACAGTCGCCTTTTGCCAATTATGCAAATTTCATATACATTTATCTTCATAAACTTGGCAAGTCTTACTAGCTAAAAAAATGCATCTCGATCATATCTCCCCCGTCTCGACTGCTCCACCAGAGGGGATCCAGAGCCAAAACCACACAGATGCCCCGACGTGCCCGGGAAGCCCTCCCCTTACTGCCCCCCACCCCTGCCAAGCGAAAGCAAGGCACCTATCGCACCCAGCTTTCCAACCACCGTACCGCACCCCGACATCTTTCTCGCCTCCACTTTGCATTCCAAAGGTTCCGCTTGCCGTTCCCCAAAACCCTCCAGCACAGCTCGTCTGTCACACAAGCGCCTGCCGCCTTGCACAAGGAATTCCCGCTTTGTAGAGCCACTGCCACGCTCGCCAGGAGAAGGGACCTTCTCCACCAGACCCCTCCCTCTCTGTCCTGTACCTATGGAATGGGTTTTTCCAAACACAGACAGGGAACAGACATTCCTTGCACCGAAGAAAAGGTCAGTCCCAAAATCCAGTGGGACCATTTTTATTCTTGGGGGTTAAGCACAGGACTGCAGAGCTTCTTTAACGGGAGCCCCAAAGCAGGAGTTCACATCCCCGAAAACAGACGAGGCCAGGAGCTCCTGGCAGCCGGAAAAAAGCTGGCATTGAGACAAAGGAGAGCGTAGAGGGTACCTACAACAATCCTGGGAGAAGAAAGAGGACTGCCACCCAACACCCTGCGGATATTTCCGATATCCCTGATCAACAATAACACTGTTCCCGGCCCCACATGATCCACAGAGTACGACATATCCAACACTCCCCCCATCCCTGCTCCCCAAAGACTCTTCCTCCCCATCCCAGGGCAGGGAATTGCGCGTTCAGACAAAATGCCAGTTGCGGGAGTGATGTGACACAGTGTTTAGGGACAGTGGGGACCAAAGGTGAAGCCCATCACCTTCATCACCCCCCGTGCGTGTACCTGCACGCGCTCCTCTCCCCCCCAGAAAACAATGCACACGTGGGAAGGGCTCGGACACATTCCGTGTGTTAAGTCATGAGTTCATGACTCAATCCTCATCCAGAACGCGGCTCCTATTTGGAAGCACATTATATTGATTTCCTGGCACACGACACGTGTTGATACGGGCGTTGGTATTGGTTTCCTGTATGAGTTGTTTTAGGCCAAAGTAGCGTCTCATGGTTACGCTGAGGTTCATGTTGCTAAGGCACATGTCACCATTTAAAAAAAGCAGGTTTGTTTTTCTATTAAAAAAAAAATAGAATCATTTGGTTATATTTCTTAGGGTCAAGAGCTATCTGGCTAACAGCACCTGCCAAAACCTTCCATGAAAGTCAGGGGGAAGTCCAGCACTGCAAACAAACACCGTTCCCGGCCCTCACACGTAACAACTCACCCCCTGTAATTCACTTATGAACCCACAGCAAGGCCCTGGGACAGGCTGCCCAGAGAAGCTGTGGATGCCCCATCCCTGGATGTGTCCAAGGCCAGGCTGGATGAGGCTGGGAGCACCCTGGGCTATGGAAGGTGTCCCTGCCCATGGCAGGGGGTGGGGCTGGGGGGGCTTTAAGGTCTCTCCCAACCCAAACCATTCCGTGATTCACACATGCGTTGGAAAATATGACTTGTAAGATACTCCAGATGAACCCATTTGGAGATCAACACAGCCGCTCCCAGGGTCACACCTGCAGAAGACGTGACCTGGGGACTTGGGGTTCCCCCCCCCTTCCCGCTCCGGGGAAACTTTGCGGAACTCACTTGAACGTGCTCCAGCGACAGGCCAGGACCAGCACATCCCCAACGGAGGGCTGAGCTCAGCTTTCCAAGTCAGCTGCTGACCAGGTCCGACCAGAACCTAAAGACACACCCTTCGGAAAGGATTATGCTTATTTAGGGGAAGATATGGATTGAGGAACCTATCTTTAGATCCCAGAACGTTTTCATCATTGCTGACAAGGTAGTGGCCAGGTTGTTAGTAAGAGTGATAGGACTGACAGAGGAACAACGTGTGGACATACAGCAACAGCAGATCCATCTGACGAGGTGGATCCAGAGACTCCACATCCATCTGATGACACGTATCCAGAGACTCGACACCCGCTGCTTTGAGGCTGGGTGCTCCCATCCCCTACTCCTTCCAGTCCCGCAACACCAAGGACAAGGCTGGGAGAGCCCAGGAGTGCACCACTACCACACGTGTCAGATTCAGACTGAAACCATCTTGGTCCAAGTCATATTTCTGATATTCTTTCTCATTGTGGTGTTCTAATCGCTAAGTTATTCTCTGCTCCCAAAAAAGGTCTTTAAAAAAAAACCTCCAAATTCAAATCATTAGCAAATTTTTCACCTCTTGAGAAAGCATCAAAGTGTAAAACTCCACACAGGGACTGCAGTGATGTTCGTTACTAATTAAAACATCAGCAGGGGAAAAAAACAACCCAAACCTTCTTAAGATTCCCCTTTAATTAGATTTGTTTACAATAGCAATAGCATCGTTCTGGAGATATTCTGGGAAGCCTCCTGCCAGAAGTGATTTACCTTCCCTGGTGGTAAAGGTCAGGCAGGGTGCAGATTTAGCACTTTCATGGACATCTGCTGATGCATCCGGAAAACAAAGGAGGAGGCAGGAAAGGCTGGAGTCAGCCAAACCCTCCAAAATACGGTTTTTGTACAAACAATATTATTTTCTCTGTATCCCAAGAACAATAAAGTAAACTTGGCTGGGTGTGTTTGAGTGCTTATTCAAACTGGCAGCTTGCTCTCCAAATCCTGCTTTTTATTATTGCGAAATCAGGCCGGGACTGAGCGGTGATGTCAAGCTTTAACACGCTCCGGGAGCCCAGGCGAGCAGACAGTGTGGGTGTCGGGGAGAGGTGCAAGGGCAGCCGCTCGTTCCCGACTCACCCCGAGAGCCTCATCTCCACAGGAGTCCTTCGTGAACAGGAAAAATCATGCCCGTCGCCGCTTGTGTGTGAACAATCCAAATTAATTACAGCAAAACGAGGGAGTACCTCCAAATAAAGGATAATTCTCACTTGAAATTGTTCACATCTGCTGAATGCCTTTCATTCTTGGATCAAAGTTCTTTATAAACCTGCATCAATTAAGCTTCACAAAGCCAGTGTGAATCACGCCCCATTTCATTAGTATTTCTTCAAGCAGCGCCTTCTGCCAAACCGACTTTGAGAGGAGACGAACGAATATGCCTTTGAAGATCATTTAGTGATTCAGGATCACCGAAAGTTCTACAGGATGTTTCAAAATGCCCAAAGTTTGTCTTGAAAACAAGGAAAACCCAGGATATACTTGCAATCCACCCTCATTCCCTGACAGCACCCAAGGAAAGCGGACTTCTCTCAATTCCCCTCCCACAGCCAGACCCTGTCCTTAACTCCATTTGCATAACCAATTATCATAGAACCACGGAACAGTTTGGGTGGGAGGGAACTCAAAGCCCCCCCAGTGCCACCCCCTGCCATGGGCAGGGACACCCTCCACAGCCCAGGTTGCTCCCAGCCTCATCCAGCCTGGCCTTGGGCACTGCCAGGGATGGGGCACCCACAGCTTCTCTGGGAACCTGTCCCAGTGCTCCCCACCCTCTGCAGGAAGGAGAATTATCAGTCAAGTTTCGTGGCCTTCCAAGTTTAACGATCCTCGTGGCTCTGCAGAGAGCTGTAAAAGCTAAGGCGCCAGGACAGCTCCGGCGCAAAGCGGTGCCGTCAGCTCCACCTGCTCCGAGACGGGTATCAGGCATCGGAGCACCGGCAGCTCTGGTGCACAGCCCCGGCGACGACCCCTGACCACCTCCGCTCCTGGCTGATGCTTCCACACCTGCAGTCCCGACCGCAGGAACAGCGCTGGAGAACCCGACTGTGGCATCCCGCGCCAACGCGTACACCAGTGAAAATCGTAGGGACCCTGGGGGGAAAACCCAAAACCCAAGCACTGCAAATACAGCCTCGCTGCGTTCTTGTGTGGTCTTCTAGGAAACAGGGTCTCTTTGGAAGGCAACAGGACGAGCCCTTCTTGGTTGGCACACAGTTTACCTCGGACACCAACCGCAACAGCACCGTTTATCCAGTTCTGGAACATCCCTGGGTTCTACGAGCAACGCCGGCCACGCACGTAAACGTGCCCAGCAGAAACGCATTCCCAGTAAGCCAGCACAAAGCAAACCTGCTCCTCTGGAGTACCCGCATCCAACACCAGCTTTCACTCACCGCCTGCACTTCCTCGCTCCCATCGCGTCTAACCCCGACCACTTTGTTTCTCCCCTGTCGAAGAGACGCACAAGGAACGTGTTTCCATTTTCCCGCAGCCGCTTCCCGTACACCGCGTGCGCAGAGCCGACTCCTCTGAACTTTCTGACCTTCCCTGGCAACCCAAGAAGCAAACCCGCTTCATCCAGGCTTTTGGGGTGAAGAGGAGACAGAGGGGGGGGTTCTGTCTGACTACAGGGCTTTATTTTCCTCTCTTTTCCAATAAAATACTGGAAAGACGATGACAAACCCACCCTAAGGTGTGAACATTTTGCTGGTTACCATCCCCTAACACAAGAATCCTGTATATGCGCGCACCCACGCCCCTCCCGGGCTCAGAGCTGGCGCTCGGTGAGAATCCAGACCAGAAGACAATTTGAAATCACACCGCTCTCAGCGAAAGCAGAATCCGGCCCCGCGCAGTTCCAGGAGCGGCCGGTGCCGTGCGTACGCACATACAGTGGTCAAAGTTACTTTTCGGCCAGAAATCAGGACAACAACTTCAAGTTGGGCTTTCGGCATTCTTTTATCGAGCTATTTGTGCCGCAAAAACAGAAATCTGTGGTTAAAAACCTCCTGTAGAAGTGGAAAAAGGTAATAAAAGCTTGTGTTTTAGGGAAGCTGTTCTTGCAGTATGAAGACTATGGCACACCGATACCGAGCTCTGCCCAGCGCGCGCTGCTGCCCGTGAGCTCCCGGCAGCGGCAAGGACCCGATTCTCCAGTCGCGCCAGAAGGCGCCCAGCTAGGCTGCGGCGGTTATACCCTTTATGAACGCCACCTCAACACCCTATTGCCCCGTTACTGCTCTTCAAAGAAAGGCAGGAGCCTGCAGCGGGTACGCTGCCGTTCATTTGGCTGCTGAATCAGCCACAGGCCTGATGCCACGCTGGATGGCCATGCCTCTCCCAGCCAGAGCCCTGAAAAACCTCTTGACCCACAACACAAGACCGACCTCTCGGCAAGACGCTGTTTACTCTTCAGTGTTACTTTGGCTCCACCGAACCTTGCACCAGGTGCCATGACTATCCCTGGCACTCACGAGACCATTTCCATAGAACCATGGAATGGCTGAGGTTGGAAGGGACCTTAAAGCCCCCCCAGTGCCACCCCCTGCCATGGGCAGGGACACCTTCCATAGCCCAGGTTGCTCCCAGCCTCATCCAGCCTGGCCTTGGACACTCCCAGGGATGGGGCACCCACAGCTTCTCTGGGCAACCTGTCCCAGTGCCCCCCACCCTCTGCGGGAAGAATTCCTTCCTGATGGCACATCTCAATCTCCCTCTTTCCGTTTAAACCCGTTACCCCTTGTCCTGTCACTCCCTGCCCTTGGAAAAAGTCCCCCCACAGCTTTCCTGTAGGCCCCCGGGCACTGGAAGGGGCTCTAAGGTCTCCCCGGAGCCTTCCCTTCTCCAGGCTGAACCCCCCAACTCCCCCAGCCTGGCCCCATGGCAGAGGGGCTCCAGCCCTCGCAGCATCTCCGGGGCCTCCTCTGGCCTCGCCCCAACCCGTCCATATCCTTGCATCCCTTCTAAGTCTACCCTCTTTCACTTTAAACCTGCTGCCCCTTGTCCTGTCACGGGGTAACTTGGAGGGAGCTCAAAACCCTGTGTGCATCCACTTTAGAAGCGGCACAGCCCCGTGATGCTCGTGCTCCCACGAGCTGAACGCTGAAAACCCTCCAAAGCAACCTGCAGCTTCGCCCATCCATACGTGTCCTTTGTGCTCTGCAAGAACCAAAGTGCCAGAACCGCAACTGATGCAAGTTCATCAGGAATGAAGTTCATCTATGATTCTGTGAATTAATTCAGCTTTTTATTACGGCCGCCGTCACTGCCTGAGCTCATTGTTTCCCCAGCTAAGACAAAAATACTGTTCCTGGCCCAATTAAGCTGCCATCTAAGATGACAAAAGGTAAGGAGAGGGCAGGGAGCAGCTGGAGCGACCTTAGGCGTGTCCACAAACGTGAAACACTCCAACCTGGCGAGCCACTTGCAAGAGGAACAAATGCACGATGCAAAACCACTATTTAGCCAGCTTATTGCTTTTAGGTGTTTCTGCAGCTCATCAGAACACATTTACATAAAAAATTATCATCTCTTGTTCCCTGCTCTCCATATACTTCCTTTTGATGTCACTGGGAATTTTTTCCCTGCGTGGGATCGCAAGTCAGGCTGGTCGCCGAGGGAGCTCTTCCTGCAAGACGCCGTCCAGCTCACACAGGAACTGCTCCGCCAACTTAGGACCGGCCTCCTGCAAGATGGGAAGTGGCCCTAACATTATAACCAAGCCTAGAAATCTGTAAGTCTGAGTAGAGAACAAATTCTGGCAATTCAGTTCTCAATTCTGAAATTGAGAAGCAAACAGCAAAAAATCCCTCGTAGCTTAAATTCAGCCAAGATTTCCCTGCCTGGATGTAACATTGTCTCATCTTACTTCCCTTATCAGATACACAAAAATCTCTTTTGTGCTTGTTTTAAATAACAGCGATAATATCCTTAATCCTCCTTTATTATCTATGGAAAATTCTCAGTATTTCAATACTCCAGGCATCGTTCAACTCCTGGACACATCAGCTCTGCCTCCAAAACACACACTACCTTCAGAAATCCTCCTCCAATTTAAAACCTAACAAAAAAAAGAGTGTTCAGCCAGCGATTGTGTATAAAACAAAGACAAATAACCGCTGGAGAGCAGGAAGCTGGACGCCGCTCCGCGCTCCAATCCACACAAGCCCATCCTACACCCACAAGAGGTTTGGGTCACGAGTTCAGCCCACGAACCCTTGCCACAACCGCAGTGATGGAGCAGGCGAGCACTGCGAGCTGTATCCAGCCCGGGAGAACACCACCACGGTGACTGTTTTGTGCTCAAAAAGGCTTTTTAAACCAGCGCAGAGCTGTATGCGGCTCCGCTTCCGGTCAGGGCGCGATGGAACGTGGAAGCTGGCGCGGCGCTGGAGACGCAGGGATGCTGCGGAGGGCAGAGCAGAGGTTCCCAAGGCTGCGGTGGCCACCGCCTTCATGGAGAGGGTGCCTGGAAAGGGGGTGGCTACCGATCTGGCACCCTGGACCAGAGGGACTAGTTGAAATCGGAGCAAAGGGGATGGAGCGGGAGCAGGATCTGTCCTTGTGTGCGGCAGCTGGTCCGACTGGTTGGGCCCACAGCGTGAAACCATCTCGGAGCAGCTCTCCTCCAGCAGCAGCGCCCACGGTCGCTGATGCCAGCGAGTCACCCGCTCCCCTCCTCACAAAAGGCAAGTGTGGGCAGTAGGGAAGGCATTCCCAGCCTTTCCCACCGACATCCTGAGTGTTTTCCTGACATACCACCCTGGCTGCAGGTCCCTCAGGCAGAAATTAGTTACGTCTACGAGCAAGCCCCGGGCAGCACGAGCCTCGGCCACTGCAGCGGGTGACTGCTGGCTGCAGCGAGGCTCCCACCTACCCACAGAACGACTGAATCCTGTGTGCCGGATCGACTCCTACGGCCTGTGGCAGCTGTGCATCCAGCCACCCTTCCAGCAGCACTGCTGCGAATAACCACACAGCATCCATCATCCCCACCTCAGGTCCCCGATTTCCTCATCTCCTAATCCAGATGGATGGAAACAGTTCATATGGATTTGTTTCACATATTAATTGTTTAAAATCCTATTGCTGTGACATCTAAAAGCTGTAGTATAATCATGAAAATAAAAACTGCAATGCTCTCCTCAGTGGGAAACATGATTATTGTCCGTACCCGGGAACCCAACACACCTACCGAGCAGCCCATCCAGGACATACAAGGAAAAGGAGCCTGTGACTTCCTGACCGTACCATTGCTTTTACTCCCATCATTCGCAGAGTTCCAACGTGCACGTCCAAATATCCTCCCAGCTAAAAACCTGGCTGGAACGGATCTGGGGGTGACTTTGCCAAGCCCATCACAACTTTGATCCGGTTTCTTTCCTCAAAGAGGGCAGACTCCCTGCGGTCTCCTGTCACTCCAGCTTCCCACACCGGCATCCTCGGCTCTCCAGTGGCACCCACCGTGCTCCACCGGCCACAGCCATTCAGGGAACTGACCTCAGAGGTGGGCTGGTGTCTCCCACCCACACAACTCAGGGCGTCTGCTTCCCCCAGCTCCTGATCCAGACTGACAAGAACAGTATTGCAGTGCTGGAGCTGCCCGAGGGACTGCACTGCTCGGTTTAACATCTGCCCTGCAGAGAACTGCTCTCTAAATATGAAGGAAAGTATTGTCACGTTGGTGTTTTCCATAATCCAGCTCCATCCTGGGGGTTCAGATCCTCTGCACCCCTTTGCGCTGGGCTCCTGCTGGTTGTGCACCCACCTAAAATCAAAGGTCATCAACTCTGAGTTTAACAGAAGGAAAAAATAAGGCATTAAAAAGACTTTCCTTCCTATCCTGCTTCTGACAAACCTGAATAACTTGCTGTTAATGCCTAATTTGTTGGAGAACTCCCACTTCCCCTTCCCCGTGCCACTCCTTGGGGGATTTGCTGAGATCACCATCTACTCCTGCTGTCCCCCACCCCAAGAAGCGCCCCTCAGATACATCTCCCTGGGTAGTAACATAGAAATTACTTTTAAAAATCATAATTTCTTCAGGGAGGTGTTTTGTGCATCACACAATACGGGGAACAGGTCCCCCCCCGCTCTGGGGCAGGGCACCACGGGGGGCTGGCACACCATGCAGGCCCCCAGGCCCGGCCCCCCGGCTGGACGCCGCTGTGGGGTGAAGGCGGCGTTGTCCCGGTGAGGTCAGACCCGCTAATTCTCAGAGGCGGCCAAAAAATATTGATTGGAAACATATGGCAAACCCCGCGGCGAGGGTTACCTCGGCCCCCACGGCCTCTCCTCCAGCGTTCCCACTTCGCTCTGCTCTGGTCCTGTCAAACCCCAGAATCATCATTCCACAAGTCCCACGGACTCTTCCCTCTTGGAAAATGAAGGGGCGACGATGCCCTTTTCCACAGCTCCAACACTGCGCCTGGATGGAAGGAGGCAGCTCCGTTTCTTCAGTTTGCCTCGTTAATTAAGTGAGCGCAGAGCGCTGCACCGTGTCCCTGCCAAAGGATGTGCCTCACATCCAGACAGTCCCTCCCGTTCCCAAGCCAGAGAACACACTTTCGGAGCAGGAGAAGCTTTGCAAGGACCGCAGGGCACGGACGCAAGTTCCGAGCACGATGGCAAAACGTTCCTTATTTGCCGTCGCCCTTTGACACGGAGCTTCCCGCAGCCTTTCACGCGTACGCAGCCTACGTTTAAGCATCTCCACAGGAAAATACATTTTCTTTCATTTCCTGCATATTTTTTTCCTAGGATACGAAGCGACAATATGCACCACGTTCCTCCTTCCTTCCTCGGGCAGTTCCGCCACGCTGGGGTCTCCACTCAAAACTAGGCAATTACTGGAAAAGGAAAGTTTTCCTCGTGTCTTGATCGCTTTCTGTTCCTCAGATTCCATATTTTTAACGGCAATAACCCCACATACAGCTTACAGACAATTTCACATCCTTTTACTTTTCATAGAAGCCAGTGGCTTCCAGGGAAAACAGAAAACATTTCCAGTACTAATTCAGTAACTGCACCAAACTAGGTTGCAGCATCCTCAGTAAGTTCTTCCCGCAGAGGGTGGGGGGCACTGGGACAGGTTCCCAGAGAAGCTGTGGGTGCCCCATCCCTGGCAGTGCCCAAGGCCAGGCTGGATGAGGCTGGGAGCAACCTGGGCTATGGAAGGTGTCCCTGCCCATGGCAGGGGGTGGCACTGGGGGGGCTTTAAGGTCCCTTCCAACCCACACCATCCTGTGATTCTATGATTCTATAATTTTAACGTCTTCTTTCGCAGATGCTTGGTTTAAACCTCAGCTCAGGACTACCCACACAGCCCTCTCGCTCACAAAGCGCTCGGGAGCTTCAGCACCAACAACGATGGAGCTTCGGCGCCAATGCTGGAGCTGACAGAGCACAACTGAGAGGATGGGGGCTCACCTGCCCTCTGGACTTGCCTTCTCCATATAGATACATACCCTGAGGTCATGGTCCTTTGCGGCCAACGCAGAGGAACGAGCACAGCCAACATCTGCCTCCCCCGTGCAAAACTAACACGCTCAAACCTCGCACCGCCCCCAGCACCCGGTTCTCCCCATGACCAACCCCATAACCGACTGCAGTGGGAAAGGAAGGCTCTCTCTTCACCCAGGATGAGCAGATCCCACCAGCGACTGCAGCCCAGCTGGAAGGGCTCAGCGTCTAATGTGATCAGCTGCTTTGAAAATCTGGTTGTTCCTTTATTTCAATAGGAGCCGAGCTCTTTTGAAAATCCAGTCCTGACTAGCCACCGAGCTTTAGAAAACTGGTCCTTAATCTCTCCACATCTTGGTTTCCTCACCTCTAATTAAAGGTATTTAATATATAAAACTCCTCCACTGGGGCTCAGGCAAACTGCACTTACATTCCCATCCTGGGGAGGATTGGGCAAGGGTTACAGTCAGCGACACGCGCGGTGGCGATGCTCAAAAACTCTCTGCTCCCCAAGAAAGCCAAGGTGTATACCTCACACCGGAAAGCTTAGAACCATGGAATGGGTTGGGTGGGAAGGGACCTTAGAACCCACCCAGTCCCATCCCCTGCAGGGACACCCTCCACTAGCCCAGGTTGCTCCAAGCCTCATCCAGCCTGGCCTTGGGCACTTCCAAACATCACCATGTCGACAGGACTCATTTCACAGCCATAGGCAGCAGGGTGGGAGTCTTGTCGTCCCCATTCCCACAGTATTCCCTCAACTCCTCATCACGTCCGACAGATGGGGAGCAGGAGAAGGTCTATATATAGTCGCCAGCGGTGGTCACAGACGGCCGCAGCAGCTGTCCCGCGGTCTCCTACAGCAGAGCTGCAGGGGGAAGAAACCAGGGCTGAGTCAGGAGGCCCGGCCAGTGCATCCACCGGCCAGGGAAGTGGATGCAGATATGGATTAGGTCACTAATAAAACAAGCCTTAAATTAATCCCAGTGGGCATATGCATCCCAAGCACAAAATCCCTGCACGTTCTAGCAGATGAAAATCTCTTCCCAAGAAACCACGCAGGGAAAAGCAGGGATGGGGGAGGGAGGAGGGACTGGGGATACTGGTTATCCCTGGGTCCCGCAGCACAGTCATGCAAGGTCACCTGCGCTAACCCCGCAGTCTTTCACTTTCGCAGGCGTAAAAATCACTGTGTATTTAAAGGAGAAAAGGAAGAAATTATAAGCAGAGACACACAACTGGCCTACCAGCAGGTGAAAGGGCTCCTCAGACGGAAGGCTGTGTGCTGGTGTGGGGAAGACGGCTGCCATCGGTGGTGACCACATTCACGTAGCCGGAGCCACGGCACTGAAAGCCCCCTCCCCTGAGATGGGGTCCTCCACCCTTGGCAGAGGCTGCTGTTACAAGGCCCCCACAGCTGGGTGTCCTGGTAAAACCCAGATATTTCCTGCCACCCTCTGCTTACCTTAAGTACCGTGCCCAGCTCCAGGCACTGAGCAGTTCCTCGGGCACGGGAGCTGCTCCTGCTGCAGAAGCAGACCCCGATCACACCCCCCCGCTGCTGCCCAGCCGGTCCCGGACAACAGGAAAACCCCACCCCAGGAACAGTAACATGACGGGTCAAAGCCAGGAGCCAGGGCTACACAAGGGGGTCGTAATCTTGTAATTAATTAACTAAATAGGCAATATAGGTAAATAGGCAGCGTGTGACCATCTCACCCAGGTCCCCATCTGGTGTAAGGATAAAAGGAGGCTCTGGAATTAAAGCAGCCCCGCAGATTCCCACCAAACTTCAACCTGCCCCAGAAGGGTAACCCATATCTTGCCTTAGCAAATACAATGTGCTCAGGGGGGATCTATTTTTCCCCTTTGTAGCCCACTCCCACCCTCAAAATCCCCTCTCCGGGTGGTGCCCAAGGCAGTGACTCCAGAAAATAAGCTGAGGAGCAAGCGGGCACGGAGGAGACTGGAAGGATTAAGTGGCTTCTGCCTTCAAGGGAAGCCCGCTAAAGCTGTTTATATAAAAACACAACTTCAGGCCAAGCATTGCACTACAAACATAAATAAGTAGATACATATCCTCGTGACTGGCAGCCACCGGGCTGCCGAGGCCATCCCACGGCTCAGCCAGCGTGGGCCCTCATCCTTCCCCACTGCTGTTCCCTCTCCTGGGAGGCAAGAAAGCAAGTAACTTCCTTGGAGTTCTCCACAGAAAACGCTGCACACCTGGCGATCCCTCCCAGAGATCCTGCTTGTTCCTGCTATGACGGAGGACTCAGCGCGTCCTCGCATGTCCGCGTGAGCCCGTGCATGTCCCCTCCATGGTGTGTTCCAACCCACAGCAAGGCAGCTCTCTAGGGCCGGCACTTCAGGACCAATCCCGCTCTGACCAACCTCTCCCTGCACAGAGGAATAACACGTGCTGTTTGGAATAGCATCAACGGAGCATTTCACGGGCAATAACTATTGTTTGGCACAGGCGCTTCCAGGGCATCAGCCAGCTGCGGGGCGCGATGGCACCGCAGGCCTGGCCAAGGGTTTCTATGCGTGATGGCAACAGCATCCCCCTTCGCAAACCAGATCCTGGTGATATAGAAAACGGGATTTTCACTGCTCTAATTCTTCTTGAAAGGCTGGGGGAGTTGGGGGGTTCAGCCCGGAGAAGGGAAGGCTCCGGGGAGACCTTAGAGCCCCTTCCAGTGCCTGGGGGGCTACAAGAAAGCTGGGGGAGGCTTTTCCCAAGGGCAGGGAGTGACAGGACAAGGGGTAACGCGTTTAAACAGAAAGAGAGATGGAGATGTGCCATCAGGAAGGAATTCTTCACGCAGAGGGTGGGGGGCACTGGGACAGGTTCCCAGAGAAGCTGTGGGTGCCCCATCCCTGGCAGCGTCCAAGGCCAGGCTGGATGAGGCTGGGAGCAACCTGGGCTATGGAAGGTGTCCCTGCTCAGGAAAGGGGAGTGGGATTAGATGGGCTTTAAGGCCCATTCCAACCCAAACCAGTCTGTGATTCTATGATTCCCATAAAGTCACTTCAGTTCTGTTTTGAAAGGAATGATTATTGCCGTTGCTTCAAGGTGAATAATATTCCTATTAAAAATGAAGAAACAACGCAGGGTTTTTCCTCAGACGGTACAAGTGGTGACAGAACCACCGTCAAGTCGCAGCCTGTCTTGTCTAAACTGCAGAGGCAGAATAAAACATGAACCTGCAGCTATGGTTTATGGGAGGAACGTGACAGTTTCCAAACCACCCAATAAACCTATAAGATGCTTTTACTGTTTCTTTCAAACATTTTCTAACCAGCGTTCGCAGGCCAGAAGTCGGGATGCTTGCCGGGCGAGGGCTCCCACGCAGCTCTCCCTGGGCTGCCCGCGCACAGGAGCTGTATAAAGAGCCGCGCCTCCCAGTTTCTTGGGGTGTCACATCCATCTCTTGGTCCAACACGCCGGTCCCAGGCGCTGGGGACGGGCAGGCTGCGGCACAGCGTGCGCTGCCAGCTGACTGGCATTTCACTCCTCCCCGCGAAATATGTGCGGGGATCACGGCATCAATACTCCTTTTGTAACCTCCTCAGCTGACTTCATTCCTAACATATATCCGAATGGAAGAAATTAAATTACATGACAAATCCATGACATTTTACATCTGATGAATGCTGAGGAGAAGTAGGCTCGCTGGGATGAATTACGCTGCGCTGCTGCCAAGCGTGTATCTTCAGGAAACTGATAGTTACGCTGCCAAAGGGTGGGGGGTGACCAGATTCCCTTCCTGTCTATAAATATTTTTCTGCTGCTCTGCTGCCTTCCACAGAGCTCTTCCAGATCCCTGTCAGAGGAGAGGAGAGCTGGGGCCGACTCCGACGCAAGCCTGGAGCAACTCCAGCGAGATCCAACCGGAGCGAGGGCAGCGTCGGGCATAACCCACGCACCCCATCTCCCACCGCTCCCCTGCTCCCAGAGGCTTCGCCCAGACCCCTCCGCCCGTCTCGGCAGGCTGCCGGCCGCGGCCTGGTCACGGGGAGATAACGCTGCACCGTCCGACATGCCCAAAGTCTCCGAGGGTGCTCCCGGGGGCTCTCCGGTCCCTCGCTCCGGGTTGGGTTTGCAAAATCCCCTCGGTGGGTAGATGGCAATCTGAAAAGAGGAAGCCTTAATCTGCCCGCTGCATCTCCGGAGCCTCCACAGCACTTCTGCAATGTGCAAGGGAGAGAAGCCCAGCAAGAACCTCAACGTTTGCACTGAAAGGGAGGTCTCCGGGTCATATTTTTAGAAAGCAAGCAAAGGAACTACTACGCAAACACTGGAGGTTTGTACCTTAAATCTGCTCACCAGATGTGAACTTCAAAAAGCCTTTAAGTACAATTTAGCTGTAGAAAATAGTTCCTAAAGTCCTGGGCTGTGTGCAGCTGACCTACATCCTGGCCTCATTCTTTACTTCTTCAGCAAAACTAGTTCTTTTTTCACTTGACCTCTGATTGTTTCCCGTTTTATCCCAAAGGCTTAAAAGCCATAAGAAAGTGCATCGCCAGCAATTTGCAAGGGAGGAGGAGAGGCGTACGGCTCGCATGAAAACCCTTAATTCTTCTGTTATACCCTCGAGGGCCGAGCATTTCCCAGGCAGACAGCTCGAAACCCTCTGCAAACAAACCCGAGAAGGCTGTTTGGGCACAGAAGTCGCCGAACAAAGGCGTCGCTCGCTTAGTGGAAGTGCCAGGCTGACGTTTTCTCCCCAGGTACTCTGCGCAACGCTTAGCGCCAGGACCATTAACGTCCGATCCATTCTTCCAGCTTTCTGCAAGGCGGCCGAAGCTTGACCTCTTGGGATGTTCAGTCGCTCAGGCTTTTGCTCTGCCCTCCCCGCCGCCTCCGGCACAGTCCCCTGCTGCAGGACCCCTTCGCACCCCGCACAGCCGCCATGTACATGGGGACGAGCACGGGGAACCTGGGGAAGCATCCCCATCCCACCCACACCTCCCCGGTCCTTCTACGTACTGCAGGAAGTTATTAGTGCCCAGAAAGGGGCTGAGCGACGGCAAGCCTGGAAAAAAACAGCACAACGCCACACGGCTCGTCCAAAGCAATCTTTAAAGTCTGCAAGGCAGCGCTCGGTGCCAGCCGAGGGTATAGCTGTGCCGCTAACCCAGTGACACACTACCTGCGGGCAGCCGCGAGTGCGGCCCCAGCGCCACATGACACGGGCGCCTCCAGCCGCCACGGGCCCTTTAAAGGAACGTGTAAGGTTCCAGAGGAATCCAAAGAGGCTGTGTCGGATGATGCTCCTGCATTCCGGGAAAAGGACTCTGCAAGTTAACCAGAAGATAGGAGAGAAAAAACCTGTTTCTGTCCACTGGCCGCATATTCCAGAGTTATTTACTCCCACACATTTTTTAAGTTTAAAAGGAAACAGGTTTGCTGGCTTATTTGCAATAAAGGTTTTCATGGAAGCAACACAGTGCTGCAGAGTAAACCACCCAGTCACAACTCCAGGAGAACAAGCATCGCCAAGCCCCAAAGCTGTGTGTGCAGCTGGGCCAAAGGGGGAGGGGGAATAATAAGGATGAGTTAGAAAAGCCCTCCATGTTTGCATTCTTTCCTCAGTATCATCAAATACAGCAGGAACAGAAAGGCAGTGTTCTCATGCTCAAATATATCGTAGAATCACGGAACGAGTTGGGTGGGAAGGGGCCTTAAAGCCCACCCAGTGCCACCCCCTGCCACGGGCAGGGACACCTTCCATAGCCCAGGGTGCTCCCAGCCTCATCCAGCCTGGCCTTGGGCACTGCCAGGGATGGGGCACCCACAGCTTCTCTGGGAACCTGTCCCAGTGCCCCCCACCCTCCCCGGGAAGAATTCCTTCCTGATGGCCCATCTCAATCTCCCTCTTTCCATTTAAACCCATTACCCCTTGTCCTGTCACTCCCTGCCCTTGGGAAAAGCCCCCCCAGCTTTCCTGTAGCCCCCCAGGCACTGGAAGGCACTGAACACTACTGGCTCCGCTCTCTGCAGGATGGCAGCAAGGTTTGGGTACTTGCTCTTTATCAACCCGAGACAACGACATTCCCCTTTATTTGCTGACATCATCTTTAAGGTAGGAGACCTCATAACGGAAGCACAGACGGCCCACCTACGCAGTGACCGCCAGAACAGTACCGACACCAACCCGCTGCCTTCCGTGTTTTCTTACCGCCATTTGTTTGCGTCACACGCCCAGATGCGGGCTTTACGCCTCTGGGGTTTGCTTCTTGCACTGTATGACAAATTCCGGGAGCTAATCTTCACAGTGAAAGGCCTTTCACCGCAAACCCAACCGACTGGAGTCCAGTTCAATTCCTCCAAAACGATACAGCAGCAAACATTTACACACCGTCAGGAAGGGTCTGGTATTTCAGTGGGGTCACGTCTTTACCACAGAAGTAGAAATTGTCTTATTTGCCAAAACCCAACCGCACAGAAACGGACACTTGCCAAGACGAGGACAGCGAGAGGCGTCCCCCGACGAGGCAGACACGAGGCGCTCCAGCCCAACGCCATCAAGTCACGCAGCCAGGCCGAGGCGGCGGGAGGTGCCACGCACGCTACAGCTCCCACCCGGCACCGGACGCGGTCCCTGCGTTTCCTCAGGCACTTGGGAAGGAAGGGATAAGGTTAATGGAGCCACCTTGACGGGAGCAGCTGGCTAGCTGCCGTGCCTGCTTGCAGAGCCCCCGGGGCGGACAGCAGCACTTACTGTCAGGTTGTCCCAAGGCATTTTTACACAGCCCGAACCCCGCAGGGGTTCCCGGGAGCTCAGGTCTGACAGGCAATGCAAACCATTGTTCCCACGTTACGCATTGCTTCTGGAAAGCAAACTGTAAGGTGAGTTGACCTCCTTTTCTAGCCTGACCAGACCCAGCACGGAGCTGGCATCACTCTCAGTCTGTGCTCCCCATTGTCTTACTTAAACCCAGCGACGTTTGCGGTAACACAGACAAAAAGGGGAGCAGCAACGTTCAGCGGGGAGCAAACAAGCACAAACACATGCTCAAGTACTCATGTTTTCCTTGAAATCCTGGCCACGTTTCCACAGAAACCTTCACCCCCCTACCCGCCTCTCCCTCCTTAGGAGGATCCATAACCCGTTCCCATCGGAACCATCACCACATCACCATCACATGCTGAGTCAATGGCACAAGGGCAGAAAAGAGCCCACGGACCCCGGGACCCACCGAGCTCTTACTGGAAACACAGACACACACTCACTGGTCCATCATCATACAAAACCACAACAAAAGTACCAGTTTGCAGGGGAATTTTTTTTAATGAAAGAGCCCTTTCAACTCCAGAAGGTATGACAAGGAAGTAAACACGCACGTGGGTGTAAGAAAATAAAGCCTTTTCATTTAAGCAACACTTAACATAATCTCTAAAACAACAAGAAAATCCAGGCGTGCTTCTGCTGTTTCATCCTCAGCTGGTCCAACGTTTGGCAGCGCGAGCGGGTAAGGGGGTCTCCGAAACGTGCGCAGAGCCTGCACCCCTCAGCTACCCACTTAAAGCCTCCATCCTGCTAACCCCGGGATGCTCTCCTGAGGATACTGAATACCTACCGACTGCTGCACTGGGTGACTTCAAAGCATTACTGAAGCCTCATGGAAAATTTGGGGAAGAAAGTTCATGTTGTGCCTCCTCCCATGCCTCCCTGTTATCCAGAGACATAGAGGAAAACAGCCTCAGCAGCTCCAAAGCTGGGTGTTTGCTGGAGAGCACAGAATCATCAAACCATAGGATGGTTTGGGTGGGAAGGGACCTTAGAGCCCACCCAGTGCCACCCCCTGCCACGGGCAGGGACACCTTCCACTAGCCCAGGTTGCTCCAAGCTGAGTGTCCTTCTGCTGTTGGGGGCCCCAGGGCTGGAGGCAGAACTGCAGGGGGGGTCTCCCCAAAGCAGAGCAGAGGGGCAGAATCCCCTCCCTCGCACCCCTGGCCACGCTGCTCTGGATCCAGCCCAGGATCCGGATGGTTTCTGGGCTCCAGCGCACACGGCCGGCTCATGTTCAGCTCCTCGCCCCCAGCACACCCAGGTCCTTCTCCTCAGGGCTGTTCCCAATCCATTCTCTGCCCAGCCTGTCCTTGTGCTGGGATTGCCCTGACCCCTGTGCAGGACCTTCCCTTGGCCTGGCTGAACTCCATGCAGTTGGCACAGCTCCACCTCTCCAGCCTGTCCAGGTCCTTCTGGAACACAAGATCCGCAGCCCTCCCAGTGACCACCAACATGGCAACCCAACAGGGCTCCCAGTCGGCATCTGTCAACACTCTGGTAGCCACAGCATCTCCAGCCGGCTCCGGAGAGGGTGCAGGATCAAAGCTGAACCCAGGGTTCAGCCCAGCGTGTTAGACATGTTATGGGCTGTTTGGCCGATGCCGTGACACCTTCCACTTGGCCTCTGCAGCCTCTGCTCTGCCTTCAGACACGGTGAAGGCAAAACTCCGAGCCACATCACTTGGGGACTGGAAGGTACGAGAGGAAACAACTGGGAAGGCACCATGTCCCTGCCATCAATGGCAGCATAAGTGGTAAATTTAAAGGGAACACAAGTTTCCCTGGCCTTGTAGCTAATTAAGGACTAATTAATAACTTTGACCTACAGTGACTGTATGACGTGGCAAATCCACTCCGCATCCCCTGGAGTACCCACCCTCCTTGTTTACTTCCCTCCTCAAACTACAACTGCCAGAGCAAAGGAGGGAACCTGTGAGGCTGGGATGTCCCTTCTTTCCCAGGCAAGCCTCCAGCACCATGCTGCCCCACCATCAAGGTCTTTCCAACAGCTCCTGGAGCTGCCACCGCCGGGCCCATGCCATGCCAGGTAACGTACGGGCTCCCTTCGCCAAAAGGGACACGCAGTGACAAACCAGAAATGCAATTAAAAGGGTTTTTCCAGATGTCCAATAGGAAATACAACTAGACGTCTCCTGAACACGAGGGGCTGAAGACACGCAGGCTCACTTCCCTCCTCTCACTTCATCTGCTAGGCAAGCAAACCCCGATGCACCCAACACGAGGGCGCGTGTGCGCGCAACCACATCAGAGCCTGTCCCCTCAGCATCGGAGCGGAGCAGGGCGCATCTGAAAACACCCACAAATCCAGCAACGCCGGTTCCTTTGGAGTAACAGAAAAATTCACAAAACTCTTTTCAAGTAACTCGAATCCAAAGAGGTTTAAATTTAAGTCACTCAGAAGCCCTGCAGTGCCAAGGCATCTTTAAAAGCGGCTCAAGCCTCAGCCCAACACCCCAGTCAGAATTCGCTGCCTCCTTCCAAAAAGGGCCCCAGCAAAACCCGAACCGGCGATCTCCGCGGAAGCCCGGGACTCGAACACGAGCCCAGCTGCCCGTTTCGCAGAGACCCGACTTCAGACTTTAAATCTGTGTCATTCTCGAGTTACCGCAGAATTTGGGCTCATACCATTTCTGCCCCCCGCTAGCATGTTTGGATGTGCGAGCCACATCATTATTACAGCTAATATCCCTCGCCTATGACAACCCTACAGAAATCAACATTCCTGAGCTCCCTGTTGATGGCTCCACCAAATACGTTATCGTTGAAAGGACTACACCTACCTTAGGGTAGTAAAGGTTTGCACTCACAGTTTGCTTTGCATCCCCAAATCTCTGAATGTTTTATTAAGATGGATATGTGCATTACTGTATTTTCTCAATTTGAGGAGAACCAGGGGAGGCTAAGCTTGTTCTAGCTTTACAGCTGAGATTCATCAATCTGTTGATGCTCCAGACTTCCTAAAGGTCCTCAGCCATAACCACGGTCAGGATATTACAGCGTTCACCTGCCAGAGCAGACACCCAGAGACACAGCCTGGATTTCCAACCTGCCCCATGCCCCTTTCATCCCCCCTCCACCGTTTTGGCCAAGGTTTGTAGGTTTTGGCAACCCTGCCGGCACCCCTTCCCGAGGCTCGGCGAGATGCAAGCGGCTCCAGGGACAAGGATCTGTTTAGGCAAGCCTGGTGCTGAAGAGGTAATTTGGGAGAAGGAAGAAGCTCCGCGAAACGCCTCTCCGTGCGTGTGGGCAGGTATTTAGGGTTATCCCTGTGCAAAAAAAATGCAAGAAGTTTATGTTCAGGCATGTGGTCTGACTTGGAAGCTCCAAGGGGTCTATGGTGTGATTCTGGGAAGGTGGTTCAGGAAAGATGTTACTCCCTTGGTATCAGTATCGCTTTTTTTAATCGTTTATTTAATACAATCTCCTTTTGCTGATCCTTAGTTCTTAGTTAGGGCTCTATTCACCCAGGAAGTGTATCTGGGGAACGGCTCAGAATCCCAGGCAGTTAGGATAAAGCATTTTAATCACCCTCTTGTTCATCTGAAGGTTACTGACTTGTTGGGGTTTTTATTTCATTTCCAAGCACGGCAAACACTTCATTAAACTCAATGAGGCTTCAACAGGGAGCTTTTGTATCAACATCTATAAATTACCCCGAGTAACAAAGAGAAAAAGGGAAGGAGACGGAGCCGATTTCTGCCTTGCTCCATCCCCAGGATGCATTCGCAAGCGCGCATGGCCGGAGCGGAGCAGGCGCAGGCACAAGGCTGCTGCAGGCTGTCCTGCAGCCACCCCCTCATCACCACCACCCCCATTTCACCCACCTGAAGGCAAAAGCAGATGGGTGCTTCAAGGGCACGAAGCACCGACGGCCGCCCCGAGGGCGCACGCAGCGTGCTCCTGTACCGCGGCCTGCGAGCGCTTGTGTCGAGGTCGGCACGACAGACGGCACCAATGCCAGCTTTGCCAGCAGCTCCTGCAGAAGCCAAGAATCAAAAGGCTCCCCACGTCCATCAGGAATGGCCCATGGAGGCGAGGGTCAAGTCAGGACAGAGCCCGGCAGCTTGGATGGCTTTTGGGGGGGTCCCACATACAGCAACAAGGTCACAACTGCTGCAAAGCCCCTCTCGCTTCTCTATAGGAACTCAGACCCAAAGTATGACTTCTTAAATGCTAAAAAGGTCTTTTTTTCCCTTTTTTTGGAGGGCTGATGCTTAGTCCAGCCATACCTGGTTCGGGAGGTGTTATCCTCATGCAAACTAAAGAGCAATTCCTCTTCACAGCTGAGAGCATCCCAGCAGGAGGACCCACGGTCCCTTTTCAGCCTGCACCCACACCAGGTGCCAGCGGATTCGGGGACCGCACATCTGCACGAGCAAGAAGAGAAGGGTCCCGCTGCTCCTGGCCATGCCCAGTGCACGTGCAATACCTACAGGGGCACAGGGGCAGCACCCGCAGCTCACCCCGCTTCAGAAAGAGGGTATCCGAGCAGCAGGACAGCAGCAAAGCCGAAAGGTCCCGATTTGTTGGCACGTACGCAAGTCTGCAAACCTGCACCTCGCCGGGGAGCGGGATTTATCCGTGCTTTAAGGCGCTCCGTTTGAAAGGGACAAGCGTGTATCCCAGGACCCAAACCCATGTGGCTAAATACAGGACAACAGATACAAACATGTACGAATATGCAAATGTGAACTAACTCTCCGGAGCGTAAAAACCCCAAATAAGGTGGAAAGAGCAAAGCGAGAAACCGTTAATACTGCGAGATTGCAAAATTTGAACATTCAGCACTGTGGGTACTCGATTCCCTGACCCCCCCTCTGCTTCAGATTTGCACGGTGCACAATAACAGGGCAAGAACACTAACCAGATCTGTGCGGGAGCAGAATAAATTTGGGTCTGAAATGAGGGGCATCTGTTCTTTGTAATGGCAGACACCGGAGGTCTGTATCTGCGAGCCAAAACGAAAGCAGTAAAGGCAGAAAATCTCGAAGAGCCATGCTGCTACATGCATCCAGCTTCTCTTGACGTCAGTGAAGTTGTCAATAAGTTAACTAAAACCAGAATTTGACCATGAATGTATAAGGAACTGAACACAAACCCAATGGAAAGTGAACCCTTCTGAAGGGACTGTATTCTGCTAAAAAAGAAAACACAGGAAATACAAAGGATGAAACCGATTACTCAAGAGAAGCTACCCCAGGGACAAAATTTCCATCCTTCCTGAAAATAAATCCTAAATTGCATATACACAGATTTTACTCTTAGGCAATGGCTAGAAAATAGAAACCCTTCACATGTACCCCTAAACTTCTTACCCATACTTCATACAGTTCCACAGTTACTTCATGCAGTTCCACAGTTAAGACAGGCAATGATATTATGAAAACAAGTATGACGCTACACCATCATCTACCATGTCCTAAAGAATGGGATAGCGTGGTACAACAGCCTGGGAAAAGAGACGGGCTAACCTCAAACCATCGCCGAGAAACCCAAAAAGATAAGAATCAATGAAGTGAAGTGTGCCTGGATCCCCCAGGCAGCGGTACCCTACGGCCTGATGGTCACAAAAGACAGCAAAGCTCACCACGGCTCATCCCACCATCCAACTTTTCCCAGATAAAGGATCACTAAAACCCTGGCTCACGTGTACTTAACCAAAATGGGAAATACCCTTCGCTCCCGTTGTTGGGTGTCAGCAAGAAGAAGAAGCCTCAACAGTCTGTACTGATACTACTGACATATTTTCAACAACTACTTATTTAGGGTAAGTGCTTTTATTACCTACTGACACCAAACCCCACTACTGCTCCTGAAAACTGGAACTAACTCCCCCTTTTGCAGCTTGCTCGTGCTCTGAGATTACCCCACCACCTCTCTCTCTGACCCCAGGTCCCTGCAGGACCCCAGGAATGTGTCCAGAGAGATGGCTGATAATCACAAAACTGGCTGCAAGGTTGGTGCAGGTGGCTGCTCCAGCTGGTGCCCACCCCCACGTCAGCGGGAAGGCAGCTCGACCGCCGACCTCGAGAGCCTTTCCGTGAAATGTGGATTCTGGAAGTCACCGGGCTGGCACAGCAATTCGTCCAAGCCCTTCCCAAGAGAGGAGATGCCAGAGCCTACACGGCTACAAAGGACTTTTGGGTCACGATCCACAGATTTCACCCAGGGATGCCAAAAAAAGACATGCCACGCTGGTGTGCGGAGGTGGACACGCCGGAGCAGCACGGACTCCCCGAAACGTTACGGTGTATGCTTCCCACAACGAAGAGGGACACGCCGTGCTCCGCAGGGAAAGCTCCAGCACCACAGGGGGCATGGTGTGAGCGTGGGGAGAGGAAGGCGCCCTGTTCTGGGCATGGGAATGTTGCTGCTCACTGTGCACTACGGCGCTCTCAACTGAAGCAGCAGTAGGAGAAAAACAGAGGCACTAGAGAGAAATGTGTCAAAAACCCCTTTATTCAGGGATTGGTTTCTTGGTCAGATCTGTATTCCCTCACTCTGCCCTATTTTATGAGAGAAGATAACACCAGCTATGACTATCACTGTGTCTAATGACCTGCAAACCTTTGGGCACTCAACTATTATTATTTTTTTCATTCCTTTCATAGCTGCAGTGATTATGAAAGAAACTGAAATTGCTAGGAAGGACAAAAAAAAAAAAGCTCACTGCCAGTGTGGTATTATCCTTCAACTTGTGAGAACTCCCTTAACGACAGGGGCAGCACTCACAACAAAATTCACCCCCAAAGCGGCGGAGATGGAGTCAGCACTGTCTGTGACTGCCTGGGCTGTCCTTGTAGCGAGGATTCGCTCCTTAAAATCGCAGAACCTTTAGGCTGGAAAAGACCTTTAAGAACATCAAGTCCAAGCGTTACCCAGCACTGCCCAGCCCACCACTGACCCATGTCCCTGAGCGCCTCGTCCACACGGCTCTGAAACCCCTCCCGGGATGGGGACTCCCCCCTCCCTGGGCAGCCCCTTCCAATGCCTGACAGCCCTTTCTGGGAAGGAATTTCCCCAATATCCAACCTAAACCTCCCCTGGCACAGCTTGAGGCCGTTTCCTCTTGTCCTGTCACCTGGGAGAAGAGACCGACCCCCCCCTCTCTGCACCCCCCTTTCAGGGAGCTGTAGGGAGCGATCAGGTCTGCCCTGAGCCTCCTCTTCTCCAGGCTGAGCCCCACCAGCCCCCTCAGCCGCTCCTCACAGGAATTGTGCTCCAGCCCCTTCCCCAGCTCCGTTCCCTTCTCCGCACACGCTCCAGCCCCTCAGGGTCTGTCTCGCAGTGAGGGGCCCAAACTGACCCAGGATTCGAGGTGCAGCCTCAGCAGTGCCCAGCACAGGGGGACGATCCCTGCCCGGGTCCTGCTGGCCACACTGTCCCGGATGCTGGCCAGGATGCCATTAGCCTTGGCCATCTGCATTAGCTGTACTAGCACTGGCACCGTAAACACTCAATGGCGAAGGGAATTTTACTGATAAAAATATCTCTTCATGTATTATTAAACACATCTCGAACCCCCAAGGCCAGAGGACTGCAGGCATGTTTGGATCTAATATGCTACCCGGACAGGAAGGTGTCCAAGACCTGCCCCTTGGTACACAACCCCAGGCTATCCACCCAAACAGAGCGCGGCGTAGGGGGCTGGCACATAAAACACAGATTAGGAAGGTAAAACCTTCCCAGGTTTCTCGTTTCATTTTGTTAAGCAATAACAGCAAAGAGATTTCCCACCGCGCTTAGGGAAAGCTGATCAACTGGGCTAATCTGCAGCGCACGCACCGCCTGCAAAAAACATTGCAGTAGACAGCCTAGAAGCGCTACAAGAGTTAAATGAAGGTCTTGGAGAGAAAATTGGAGTTTAAAAGTGGGGGGAGAGGGAGAGAAAAGAAGCCTGGCATTTCACAAAAAGAACAGGGAGCCGGAGAGACATGCAGTCTGAGGCTGGGAAAAGGCCTTTGTCTTCAATAGCTGTTTGTTAACTTGCTGTCATGTGTGTCTTTTGGGTCTTTTCTTGTCCAGATAGACTCATTTATTAAGTCCATCCAAAACAGTTCTGCAGTGCAAGCTACTCACAGGTTCGGGGCTAGCAGACTCAACACCAGCCTGTCCCAGCTCAGCCGGTCTCAGAAGGAGCAGAGAGACAGCCCTGAGCACAGGGATGCAGAGGGTTCAAGGAACAGATGGCCAGTTGGGAAATGAGGCCTCGTTAGGGTGACGGTTTTGTCCCAAAGGGTTAATGGCTGAAGCACAGCAAAATATGCACCAGGCGGTAGAAACGGAACTTGGGTGCTCCAACGGTACCATCACTAGCACCCCGCCTTGCAAAGAGGTGTCTGTCCACGCCGAGCGACGGTTGAGTGACATCACGTTGATTGCTCCCTCTTCACGCTGAAAATCTGAACTGTAATTACATTAATTCACTTTAGGAGCATGTCCCATTTTCCTGATTAACACCTTCCACGGTCAGTAATAAGCATCCTTCAGTAAAATTTCTCTCCCAGCGCTCCGCTCGGCAGTTTCTACAAACAGACCGAACTAGATAAAGCTTCATTCTGGTGAAAGTGTGGGGAGTGTTTAAAATAATCACTACACCTTCTCCGTCTTCTTAACCACCTGTGGCCCATCTTCCCTAACACCTACCTCCAGAAACAAGACCGTAGTGTTAACCCTCTGCTGTACAGCCGAGTCTAGGTGATGATAGCCAAAGGCTACAAAAATACAGATTAATTCCCGTGCAGAGTCGATAAACAGCTCCCAGTAAGGACCAGTTTGCACTAATAAGCCTGGATTCAGGTTTGCTGCCGAGAAAGTTTAAGAAATTTTGAAGTTAACATGAAGTTCATGTATTTTAGTATGGTTTAGCCTACAGTAAAGGCATTTGCTAGAGTGATTTTCATGAGAACATCCATTCAAATGTATTAACTATCTGTCTCTACTGGTATTCCCACCTAATGCCACAAAAGTCTTAGTCAACCAACCCCGAATTATGTTTATGGATATATTCCCACCTCTGCCAAGGTCTGCCAAAGCACAGCACCTTCAGGGCCAGGCACTGTGAGAAACCTGGGCAAGGGCCAAAGGCATCAGGAGGGCTGGCAGAGCCTGGAAACATCCTAGCTTTTAGGACTCCCAAGCTTTCCCAATCCATGCCCTAAATTAATGACCAGAAATATTGTTATTGCTACGTTGCTTCTGAGTTGTCACAGTCTATCATTAACGCTACAGCCTTCAAAGAAACGGACGGAGATTTAGCATAAGAAATCCAGCCGGGAAGAGCGTTGCTGGGAGTGTTGTGCTGCTTACCCTACACATTACTCATTTCTGGAAGTTTCAACCTGTTGGAAATCACGGGGAAGAGAAGCCCCTGCGCAGAAAACACACGGAGCAAACACAAAGCTGTGTTTATCTATTTGCAATTCAATCCCATCCTCTGGCTGGACGGGTAAGCTGCATATTGCCTCACAATTGCAATGCTCTCACAGGCAGCTGTTTGCTGCTGCAGCATTCATCACCAAGCATCCATGGCATTGGCTCAACAATGCAGCCTCCAAAGCAATAAAGAGACCATTTTTATTTTCCATAGTCCAGGAGTTAACCCCAGCTGAGAAGTAAAGACAAGCAGCATGATTCACTTTAAACATCTGTGGGCCAGAGCCACGCTTCTTTACATTAGGCTGTGTTTAAGCTGGTTTCCAACCAGGTCTCTTGGCAAAAGGGAAGCAACAGCCAGCCCCGGCGCTGCATCCAGAGGGATCCGTGCAGCTGAGAACGGTTTGCCTGCCTGCACTCTTCCCTCCTAACTCCCAGCACATCGCGCTGCTGCCCACTGATGCCTCTCTGCAGCACACTCCACTACGAAAAACCAGGACGAGGCGTCTCTAAAACAGAATATATATATTTATGTAAATATTTCTGCCCAGGGGTGCTTGCAAGACAAGCAAGTCACGAGCATCCCTTCGTGGGCAGCACCCTCCTGCTGGGCGCACGCGGCCACTCCTTTCCCGGCCAGGGTGTCGGGGAGCTGGGTGAGCTTGAGCGGACCAGGCTACTCCAAGACTCCGTGACTAACTGTGCTATAAATAACGCTCGCACTGATTTACTGGAACAACCAAATTTTAATTGGGTAAGCCAGGAAATTACTAGAAAATTACCCTCATTTTTATATGTAAGCTACTTAAGGGACATGCAAGTAAACCTGCGGAGCACTCACCAGGGACAACCAGGGGATAACACTATCTGTGAGCAAAAAAAAATGGATTGATTTAGACAGATGAGGATTAAGATATGGAAAAGTAGCTCCTGTAGCTCAGCCCAGACAAAAGGAGTCAGATAAAGAGCTGCAGAAGGAATTACAAGCTGTGAACCTCCCAGAGTTGGGCACGAGGATACGGCAAGTGCAGAACTAGTCCGGGGCGGAGAGGACCACTGAAGGCAGGTGGCCAGTCGGTCAGGGGAAGGGAATATCCGGGGTAAAGGAGCGTGTTCAGAAAGCACACTGGGCTTGCCAGCCACCCCAGATCAAAGGAGGCTGAGATCTGATGAACTCAGCTCCCCGGTCTTCAGATGAAGGTTTGACCAGAGCATAAAGGAAGAACAAAAAGCCTGACAGCTGTTGGGATGTAAAGCTGCTGCTGCAAGTCATGAACGTGAGTATTCAGTAACACAGAACAGGTCCACTTACAGGTTATTCACTGTTTGGAAGCAATTGGATTCCATTTTTCTTGTCTCTTCTTGTCTTTAGAATAACCTAAGAAGCGCTTAAGGAAGAGAAAACCATCCCGCTGCTGCAGACCCATACTGGTACTGATAATCACTCGTGGATAATTCCATGGAGAAACGTGCTATGTAATCAAACAGCTCCTCCCTGGCACACAAACAGTGCTCCCCAAAGCTCCCTCGTCCCCAGGCTGGGCAACACATCCGTTTCTCCAGCTCAAGGGCCGGAGATAAGCCCGCGGCTGGGGACCGGCGCAAGGCTCCTCTGCAGAGTTCGTGCCGGGAAAGGGGCACCAGGATCCAGCTCCGATCGCAAAGGACAAACGCTGCCCCGTGCTTGTTCCCAACCCCTCTGCCTGTGCGTGGGTGCTCACCCCGGGAGCCAGCGCCTGGGGTCAGAGACCTAATGAAAATTAATGCTGACAAATTAACAACCCCATGACATTAAAAAGGCACATGGAAGGCGCAGCACTGTCCGGCCGTATCTGACCGAGCAGCGGGCTCTTCAGTCCTCCCGAGAGCAACAGGTAACGCTTACACCCGACCTGCAGCTACTCCCGCCTGCACCTGGCACAAAACCTGGCAAAGAGCATCCCAGGAATGACCCGCTCTTCCCAAGCTCCCCGTACCAAGACAGCCTGGTTTCACTCCCAGCTCCTTGCCCAGGACCGGGTCCCCTTTCCCGGATTTTCTCCTAAAACACCAATTGCAGAACACTTCCCTAAAACTCAACTTTTAATATGAAGCCGTTGAATTTCATACCTTTCCAGGCACCTATCCATCATGAATCCTAACAACTGGATGCACCTTTGGTGGATTTCCAGTTCTAATATTCCTGGTTTAAGATGAAAATAACACTCCACTTGCAGAGCATGAAGCCACTCTTTAAATTTCGCATTTTCAGAGACAAAATCTGATTTGGTCTGGTGAGGTGTGACTGACTTGGGCCAATATCATTTCCTGACCATCCCAAATGGGGTCAAATGACCAAAACCTACAAACTGCTTGCATTTTTTAGCACTCTCAGGCTATGTTGGAATGGGATAATGCTTCGTTTCTCCCTGGATTTCTGCTCCAAATGACTATTCAACCTCACCTAGCAGAATGTAAGGCTGCCTGCTCTCGGTCTTTCTATGGAAAGTGGCTGATCCATTAGCTGCCAATTAGAATAAATTCATCTTCTCGAAGCTCTGTCTCCATCGCACTCAACCCTCCTAACTCATTTTCAGGATACTAAGAAGAAAGGGAATACATGAACAAAGCTCTACTTTTCCTATTATTCAATTCATCTTCTGCGTAAGTACTGGTAGTAGAGTTCATTAAATCTCATTTGAGGTTTTCCTTGGCTTCCTAATTCATCAATTAACAAAAATTACTGGAACACCTTTGGAGGATTCAATGTACGAAATTCGGTAACAATGTATCTTTGGTCGAAATGCAGTCCTAAGGAAAGGTGGGGTTCACACACAAAGTGTAAGGTACCTGTTTCCAACATGTGTAATCACTCCACTGACAACCAACAAGTCACTGCCCCGACTGCACTGCACTGGGTATGACACACCTGCCAGTGCACGAACTTCCCTAACAAGATGGCCAGAAACTCCAATTTAAGTAATTTAAACCACAATTCATAGAATCACAGAATGGTTTGGGTTGGAATGGGCCTTAAAGCCCATCTAATCCCACTCCCCTTTCCTGGGCAGTGACACCTTCCATAGCCCAGGCTGCTCCAAGCCTCATCCAGCCTGGCCTTGGACACTCCCAGGGATGGGGCCGGGGCATCCACAGCTTCTCTGGGCAACCTGTCCCAGTGCTCCCCACCCTCTCCAGGAAGAATTCCTTCCTGATGCCCATCTCAATCTCCCTCTTTCCATTTAAACCCATCACCCCTTGTCCTGTCACTACAGGCCCTTGGGAAAGTCACCCCCAGCTTTCTTGTAGCCCCCCAGGCACTGGAAGGGGCTCTAAGGTCTCCCCGGAGCCTTCCCTTCTCCAGGCTGAACCCCCCAACTCCCCCAGCCTGTCCCCATGGCAGAGGGGCCCCAGCCCTCGAAGCATCTCCGTGGCCTCCTCTGGACTCGCTCATACCCTCCTGATGTTGGGAGCCCCAAAGTTATCCATGAGCAGGGCAGCTCAGCTGCGGGGGCAGAGCCGAGCGCTGGGGGACATGTCAGCCTGGAACAGCCCTTCTGTGTCCTCATGAGAAATTACTATTCCTTGGCACATGAGCTTTAAAATAAAAGGCTGGGATTTTTTTATTTCTATGCCCCTGAAATAACATCTGCTTCTATCTGGTTCTCACAATATCTGTTTAGAAAGAAAGAGAAAAACCTGTCTGTGCTGTGGGCGTATTCTCTGGATTATAATAGTATTCCAGTTTTTAGAGAGGAAGCTTAGAGCAACTACACACAGATAGGGCAGCCTACGAGCTTCCCGGGTACAGAGAATTTCTCATCATCTGGAACTTGTGGACCAGATTTTTAAAACTATGAAGCTGTTTCTGATGTAGCCGGTGCTGACCGCAGAGGCTGTGCCGAGGTGGGACGTCATTCCTGAGCGCTCAGGGCTGCACGCCGAGGAAAACTTACACTGTCTTTTAGAGCGGTTGAACATCAGAAAAAACACACAACGTAAAGACTTAAATATGTTTTCCAGATGATTTAAATATTAAGTAAAAGAACAGTAAAAAAAACTCTCTAGACCCCAAATCGTGTAGGGCTAAGATTACAATGAAATGGGTATTGATGTAACATAACCTCTGCACAACGTGGTGCTACCGCCAGCCAGGGACTCCGAGAAATCTTTGGAAAAGATGTTGCACATTAAAATGAAAGTTTTATATTTTCATGTAATCTGAGGGTCTGAGCACTCAACAGAACGAAGGCAGTGAGGAATCCGGTTGTAAAACACCACCCCAAGTGGTCCACGCTTAGAGGTTTGTACGTAGTGCTACTGTTTTACCTACAGTGAAACAAAACCTTTTCCTTTTGCAAGAGCTCATACATAACATGCCATACTCAGAAAGAAATATATGCTATGCCTATTATGCAAGGAGATAATACTGTAAACATCCAGGAGTTGGTTTCACTCCTAAATTTCCAATTAAATTAGACTTACACAGAAGTCCACCTTGCCAGGCTAACAGCACAGCTTCTTACTCCACCCTCCTTGCCAGCCTATCTCCAGGCGCTTTTAACTGTGACAAGCATCGAGTAGCTCATTGAAGTCCCTATCAGGGAGATTTAGATTAGATATCAGGAAGGAATTCTTCCCACAGAGGGTGGGGGGCACTGGGACAGGTTCCCAGAGAAGCTGTGGATGCCCCATCCCTGGGAGTGCCCAAGGCCAGGCTGGATGAGGCTGGGAGCAACCTGGGCTATGGAAGGTGTCCCTGCCCGTGGCAGGGGGGTTGGAACTAGATGGTCTTGAAGGTCCCTTCCAACCCAAACCATCCTGTGATTCTATGTTGGGTCTGTCTCCAGCTGAATATTCAAACCAAGACATTTCCATTTCTTACAAGAGCCAGACAAGGAAAATTGAAGAGTTTTACCCTGTCAGAACTGTTTTACCCGACACTGCAGGGCAAGGAGGGCAGAAACTACCATACTCGCAAGGAAGACTGCATTTTTTTTACAAAGAAGGAGCAGAAATCACCTCTGGATTCCATCAACTCCTCAAAAATTTGTCAGATTAGGATAAAAGATGAGATTTGCACCTACAGACACACAACCAACAGTCCCCACCAACCCAGACAGAGATTTCTTGCAAGTGGGTGCCTTTTGCATGCCCCCAGCATGACCAGAGTAACTTTAAATAAACTCAGAGCCCCATTCTTATCCCCCCAGCACGCTCATTGATTCCCCTAGAAGTGGAAATCAGGACAAAGCTGACACCTGGATAAGCCTGTGGGATACAGACCTGCGGCGGGCAGCCCTACAACTGCTTCTACTCCCTGGGGAGGGAGCAGCAATGGCAGGTAGCTATCCTGCAACAAGAGGGCTTGTCTTCTGACTTCTTCAGCTGAAACACTTGGTGACATTTTCCAGAGATCGTAACGTGACATAAAGTAGAAAAAATGGCACCACAGTGACATGGTATTTGCAGAAACGTATGCTGCACGGTGGCACACCGTGACGATGTGCAAACACCCCCGGGTTCTCAGGACAAAAGCACAGGGCCGGCGTGCAAAAAGCCCAGCTGCTTTGTGCGCTACAGGCTGCTCCGATGGCAAATAAAGAGGACGAAGAGTGTAAAAATAATACTATCCTGATAAAAGCGTGGCATAATAGATCTCACCACTTATCACAGGACACAAGTCCTCAGCTGACAGGCAAGATAACTGCACCAGTGAAGACACAGTTAATGTCACTTCCTTGAGTCGGAGCATCCCCTCCCCAGCCCTGCCAGCCTCCCGTGCAGCTCAGGGACAGTTGCTCCAGTAAGTCAGGGGCTGGTGTGGCTGTGGGACAGCAAATCCAAGCCTTTTTTTCTTTCCCCCAATCTTTAGCGTTACGATGAATTTTTAGTACATATTGTCAAATTGCTCCCTGCTGCTCAAACGCACAGTATGCAAGATCCCTCTCTCCATCCACCACCACGTACACAAACAACACTGTTCAGCCTCCTACTACTGCAGAAAGAAATTAAACTGTGTTCCCTAATGAAGTGTTCTTGCTCATGGCATGTTGATATTTCTTCAGCCGCATTCCCTCCCACGAACTCAGAAATGCCTTCAAGATAACTGAGGGGAGATGGAGCAGGCTGCTCCCTAAGTTAGCTCCTCAGCCGAGTCCAAAGTGTCCTGTTAATGAAAAATCTATCCCTGCAAACGAAGCTGGGTGCCCTTCACTTTTCTAACGCACAGTGAACGTGCCAGCTCACCGCCCAGCCGCTGCTAACTTCTCCATGCAAGCCCACAGCACTTCCCACACCACCGCATGGATCCGCAAACAAAGCACAGCAACCCAAAGCCAAGCCTGTATTTAGGCCAGCGCCCATCAAAGCGCTAAAACGCCTTTAAGGTTCCCACGCGGGTAATAAGCAACGCCCTTAACCCCCCTCCGAGAGCCCTGTTGGGGGTCTCCTGCCCCATAGGCCTAGCAGGTCAACCGCAGCAAAGGCCACCCCACCAGAAAGCACTGCCTGGCAGCTAGAAGATGCCACATGGTGAAACTCCCCAAGCGTAAGGCACAAACGCAAAGACTTTAAGATCTCCATCGTTTTAAAGGTCTCTCTCCTGCGCCGGCAGTAACAGCAATGCAACCATCACCTTTGCTGAGGACCAAAGCCCGCTCTCAGCTGCGCACACCTTCGGAGAAGTCTCTGCGCGAGGGACCTGCACAGACATCCCTCCAAGGACAGAGTTCAGCCAGAAAAATCCATTAATCTGCCCTATTTCAACCACTATCCAAAGCCCTTATTACTTTGGATATATATATATAGCATCTATAGTACACTGAGATGCTGCAATAGCTGCTGCTTCCCGCTCCCGTGAGGAAAGGGCAAGTTCCAACCCAAAAATTGCTAATTAAGGGAATAAGCAGAAAACTAAAAATCTCTACTAATTGAAAGAGGAACACGTAGCCCACAGCCAGCCCCCCCGGCACCTTGAGTAAGTAGCAGCAAGTTAGGAACCAAAATTAGGTCATTACTAAGCATCAGCGTACACAGCCGTGGTATCACCCGGCACAAGGTCAGCCTCGCTCAAAGCTCAGCGGGATAAGAGCAGCCACACTCAAGGCCTTAATCAGTGTTTTGGCTACACTGCTCTGGAGCTCAGCGACAGACTCCCTGGCTGTCACAAGTATTGTTGGGAGAAAGGCTCTCGCTGCAGGCAACGGCGGTGCCCAAGGGACAGGCTGGGGGAGTTGGGGGCTTCAGCCTGGAGAAGGGAAGGCTCCAGGGAGACCTTAGAGCCCCTTCCAGTGCCTGGGGGGCTACAGGAAAGCTGGGGTGGGCTTTTCCCAAGGGCAGAGAGTGACAGGACAAAGGGTAATGGGGTTAAACGGAAAGAGGGAGATTGAGATGGGCCATCAGGAAGGAATTCTTCCCAGAGATGGTGAGGAGGCACTGCTACAGGTTGCCCAGAGAAGCTGTGGATGCCCCATCCCTGGGAGTGTCCAAGGCCAGGCTGGATGAGGCTGGGAGCAACCTGGGCTGTGGAAGGTGTCCCTGCCCATGGCAGGGGGTGGCACTGGGGGGGCTGTAAGGCCCCTTCCAACCCAAACCATTCCGCGATTCTATGCGTATTTATGTACGCTGCCTGCGCTGGTTCAGTACAAGTGCATCACGGTAGAAACACAAGGGTCTGGTCTACAGGGGCTCTCACACCTCAACGATCACCACGTCCTCGGAGCATCTAAAAGGGATCCCATTTTAACAATTTTCTGAATGCGTTACAAGTGCACCCGGGTAGTTTTCACTCCACTTGCTAAACAGAAAGGATAATTCACATTTAAGAAAGGTTTGCCATCAGACATAAAATAAACACGAGCGAAACCAAACAAGCGATAGCTTTGAGCTTTCTAAGTAAAAGTACTTTTCCCTCTCAGTTGCACAACCTTTTGTCTTCAAGCCAAGAATCCACTGCCAGGGAAGTATTTCATGCTCAATCAATTTTTGCCTCACTCACGTTTGTAGGTATCAGAGTTCCTCATCTCAACGGAAAATCCATCGTGCTCGGGAGGCACTGACTGACCTCTGCAATTACTGCGGTATCTGAGGATGCAAGAGCAGTATCAGCGTGTGAAAACTGCGAGCTGGTTTTCCTGCCCTGCTCTGTGAAAGGACGAATTCATTTGCATCACACTTGCTGATGAAGGATCCTGCTGCTGCTGAACAGGGAAGGACTCAGCTCATGTACACTCTTGCACAATTGCTTTTATATTCTAATTGAAGCACTTAATCTCCTGCCAAAATCCTTCTCTAGCACAGAGAAAGCCCACCTGCCCCTGCTCTGAACAGCAGGCTGGGCTCACAGGCGTACACACAGCTTTATTTCGGGAAAACATCTCTGTTGCTCACACACCAAGCGGCGGCCTACAGAGAGCTGGATACGGTACCCGCAATCCGCCGCGCGAAGCTCCTGCAGACTCCCCGTGTGCGAGAGAGATGCCTCGCTTGGAAAGGTCATCAGTCACATACCTGGTCGTGTCAACCTTCACGTGTGCCGACACGAAAGGTCACTTGGTTTTAATCCGTAGGAAGTCTGAGACTTTGCTTCCTACCTGCCTCTTCTCCCATTCTCTGGCCGTTTGAAAATTGATTCAGCTGACCGGCATCATGAAAGCGTTCAGCCCAGTGGGCATGCACAACGAGAACGCTGTTGACTGCTCACCCCAGGTATTCAGGGTCTCACATAAAAGGATTTTTAAAAGAAAAGCCCTTTCTCCCAGCGTTTTGTGGACATCATTCATCTGCTCACACGCCTCTGCGTTAAAGAAATTTGTCTTTCTCCTACTGATAGGAAACACAGAATTAACATCCAAGTCCAGATGACTCTTCAGACCCCTCCGAGACCCTTTCACCACCCCGAAACACGCCCCACCACAGCTGTGATACCGCCTTCACCTCTCCAAAAGAGCGGCCTGCCACGCGGCCCTGGTGCCGCAGCACATCGCAGGGTGCGCCCAACAGCCTGCAGCGCCGAGCAGCTTTTTCAGGCTGAAGCACCTGAGGATGAACATAATCCCTCCCACCTCCATTTGGACTCACAACGGAGCCTTGCGGTCATCAAAAAAACCCCGTGTTTTAATTCACAGACACGTGTGTACACGTGGAGGGACAAAAACCTCCAGAACACAACAGAAAATTAAAAACTGGATGAAAAGGTGAGAAGCAAACAAAACCAGTAACTTCATCCCAGCCAAAACCAGTATTAAATGAGATTTTTTTTAAATACATCAAAGAAAAGATGCCCCGAGACACCAGAAAATAAACAAACTAACCCGCTGCTCTTCAGCATCTGCATGAGTGAGCCAGACAAATGAGAGACTTCAAAGGAAAGCTGACGTGGATACGCAAAGGTGACTTCAAAGAGGCCGGTGCCAGCTGGCAGGTCCCAGATCCCCACGGGAGACACAGCCGGCCTCCCGAAGCATCCAGCGCACGGTCACAGGGAAGCCAGCCACCGTGCCCGTTCTCCTTCCATGGGGTTACAGCAAAGTAACTGTTTAATGGGGCGACAGCAAAGAAACTGGGACGTTGGGAGACGTTATTTCTGATCTCTGCCCCATTGCTCGCTTTCTGGGGGCTCACAGCAATCCAGGCTGCCTTTTGCAAAAGGTACCGGGGGTAACACTCGCTCCTCATCTTCCCCTACAGCACTGGGAGGCTTGTGAAGATTCACGGATCAAAAAAACACCTTAAAGTACAAAAGTTCTTATTTACCAAAAGGAATATTGCCCGTTTGCCGCACTTAGACGTTCACTGACGTGATCAAGAGAGCAGGTGTTTGTACGCGGCGCCCCGACACGGAGCGGAACGCGCTTCCGCCGACACGCTGCCGTGTCACGGTGAGCTAGAGAGGATCGCCAAGGAGAGGTGACAGCTCCGACGCTATTTTAAGAAGCTGCAATTTTTAGAGAACAAGATTCACAACAATTCGGAGTCACCTGTAAGCTAGATGCTATCACAAAAGGATTAAAGTCGTTACCAAACGCTTCCTGGCTCAATCCACGGTGCACTTAATTATCACTGCGCCAGGGTGAGTTACCCAGTTTACCTGAAGAGTGCTGTTGGCCGTCAGGCAACACGTTACGCAAGCGCAAGGGAAGATCACCTCGGAGCCAAGGCTTTTGTAGGGGTGGCACGCCAACCAGCTCCACGGCCCTCAAAAGCCGGCCGTGTGCGCTGGCAGCCCAGAAAGTCAACCGTTCCCTTGGCTGGATGGAGAGCAGCGTGGGCAGGGGGGCAAGGGAGGGGATTCTCCCCCTCTGCTCCGCTCTGGGGAGACCCCCCCTGCAGTTCTGCCTCCAGCTTGGGGGCCCCCAACAGCAGAAGGACACCGAGCTGCTGGAGCGAGGCCAGAGGAGGGGAGATTGAGATGGGACATCAGGAAGGAATTCATCCTGGAGAGGGTGGGGAGGCACTGGGACAGGTTGCCCAGAGAAGCTGTGGGTGCCCCATCCCTGGCAGTGTCCAAGGCCAGGCTGGATGAGGCTTGGAGCAATCTGGGCTATGGAAGGTGTCCCTGCCCATGGCAGGGGGGTTGGAACTAAATGATCTTGAAGGTCCCTTCCAACCCAAACCAGCCTGTGGTTCCATGACTACACTGTGCCAAGAGCCACTTACCATCAGCCCCTCAGCGAAACTCTGTATGCTGAAATCCACTTCGAGGCCAGGTAACACGCCTGCCTACGCGGGCAGAACACACTTATTTAGATCTGCAATATTAGTCTTATTATGTCTGAGAGAAGAGACAAATACGCCGTTGACCTAACCTATCTGTGAGAGTGTACAGATACACGGCGGCCCTCATCTCCCCGTGCAACATCAAAGCCCCTATTTGACCACGCTTTAAGTTAAATATTTGTGATAGTTAATTTATTTGACCTCCTGTATTTGCAAGGCTCACAGAGCTGGGCAGAAAGCCCTTTGAAGCACACCCAAACACACTAAATTAGGAAACGTTTGTCAGAAAACTGCTGTATAAACCCCGCTGAGCTCTCTCCGTCGCTCCACAGACCCTTTGGATAACGGCACCTATCCCGGAACGGCCGGCTTCCAAAATGCAGGAGGTGGAGCCGCCTTACTCGCTTCGCCTCCTGCGAGATGGGAAGCAGAATGAAAGGAGTCACTGGAGGGACGCGCCAGCGCGTTAGATGGATGAACCACCATGATTTCGGATTGAACAATTTGCTGCTTCATTTTAATTACTGGCTTCTGAAAGACTGCAGAAACTTTGCCAGTCCGTGCAGCGCTCTATTCTGCGCTTTTGGCCTCCACTGCACAGTCATTTTGCAGACAAACAACTAACAGATGTACCATCTATATTCACCCCAAGTCCTTTTATAGTAAAATGAGTTCTGGCCAAATAATGTATATTAAAAAAAACCCCAAACACAATAACCACCCCACTAGCTCTTGTGTTTTAAGAGATCTCCCACAGCACCCAAACACACACTAAAAACCCTAAGAATTCTTCATGTGCTCTTGCAGGCCTCACGGATCTTCCGCCCAGGAGCAACCTCTGCCCCGGCCAACACCCGCACGGAGGGGAGAGGCCAGAGCAGGACCCCGGCACTGGAGAGGCCACAGGCAGCTCTGCCGGCTCCTCTGCCGCTGGGACAGGCTGGGGGAGTTAGGGGGGTCAGTCTGGAGAAGGGAAGGCTCCAGGGAGACCTTAGAGCCCCTTCCAGTGCCTGCAGGGGTACAAGAAAGCAGGGGGGGATTTTTCCAAGGTCAGGGAGTGACAGGACAAGGGGTGAAGGGTTTAAACTGAAAGAGGGAGATTGAGATGGGACATCAGGAAGGAATTCTTCCTGCAGAGGGTGGGGGGCACTGGGACAGGTTGCCCAGAGAAGCTGTGGGTGCCCCATCCCTGGCAGTGTCCAAGGCCAGGCTGGATGAGGCTGAGAACAACCTGGGCTATGGAAGGTGTCCCTGCCCGTGGCAGGGGGTGGCAATGGGTGGGCTTTAAGGTCCCTTCAACCCAAACCAGTCTATTACTCTAAGTCGCATCCACCAAGTGTTTTCCTGAGGATCCTTCTGACACGGGAGCTCTCTCCAGGGCCCAGACTGCGGTCAGCCGAGCGGTCCCCACGCCTTTCCCAGGGCAAACGGCCGCAGGGTGCCTGTGCGGAGCGTCCCCACTTGCCTCTGCAACGCTTCAGCCGGGAAGCAGTTGGGCACGTTTCCAGCCCATGACAAGTGCACACAGTTGCTCTCAAGAGCCGCAATGCAGAGTCCTGGAGGTCCACGCATCGCACAGCCCTCATCTGAAGGCCATTCATTTCCGATACAACACGACTATTATGTCGCTTTATGAATATCCTCCCCAAATATATGTTTAACGATGCACAGTTAGAGCAGACAAACACTCGTTTTGTTAGAGATCCTATGGCAAATGGAAAGCGAACACGCACCGAATTTTTACAGTGTGTTAGTTAAAACAGAGTATGGACCAGTTACACATTATCCGAGCCTTTATGCCACGAAACACCCGTGAAAGGCGCAAGACCTTATTTTAGGAAGAGAGAAAGCCTGGGACAAATTAATGCCTATATTTTTCTATATCCTTAACATTGTGCACCTTAAGTTATTAAAACTACAAAGCAGATGACCAAGGTCAAAATAATCAGTGCAAGTGAAACACTATTCAATTAAGACGGAGGTGCACATCACGTACCTTCCAATGCCGACAGACCTGGGAGCCCTTTGCAGAGGTAACTGGGGACAAGGCATTTCTCAGCGACACCACTACGTGGGTGAGAGCACAGCCCTCCAGTTTCAACTGACGCTGTCGGATTTATCGTGACAAACGGGAAATTACTGCTTTTTCATCAACAGCAGTTGAAGGTGCTTTAACCTGACTGAGGCCTTTGGCCCCAGCGATGCCCCGGCTCCAAACTGCTGGAGGCTCAGGCTACATTTTTAACACAATTATACATCAAAGGGAACGAGTTAGCATCACTTATTTCCCATACCCAATTCCCAAATGCACTCTTCCAAACAAACAAAGAAGAAAAACAGTAATTCAGCTCAGTTTGTCTAAAAGGTGGCTGCACACTACTCGCCGCATAAGTCTTCCAGCGGCTGGGGCAACCGCGCTGCTGCCTGGAAGGGCGTTTCAAACTGCTCCCCTCCGGCTACCAGCGCCTGTGTCACGAGGGCCGAGCTGAGAGATCTCCAGCACGGAATCACAAAATCATGGAATGGTTTGGGTGGGAAGGGACCTCAAAGCCCATCCAGTGTCACCCCCTGCCATGGGCAGGGACACCTTCCATAGCCCAGGTTGCTCCCAGCCTCATCCAGCCTGGCCTTGGACACTCCCAGGGATGGGGCATCCACAGCTTCTCTGGGCAACCTGTCCCAGTGCTCCCCACCCTCCCCAGGAAGAATTCCTTCCTGATGGCCCATCTCAATCTCCCTCTTTCCGTTTAACCCCGTTACCCCGTTTCCTGTCACTCCCTGCCCTTGGGAAAAGTCCCCCCATGTTTCTTGTAGCCCTCCAGGCACTGGAAGGGGCTCTAAGGTCTCTCCGGAGCTTCTCCTCTCCAAACTGAACAAGACCACCTTCTGGTTACCAAAAAAAGATCACTTTTACCTCTATTGCTGTATTTTTCACAGCAGTGAGAAAACCCCGCGGAGAGGGGCACACTCCATCCCGGGATACCAAACGCCACCCTGCAGAGCCCATGTGAGCCAGCCATGCCTTCTGCTGACACGCACATCTCCCAGACTGAGCACCCGAAGGAGTCCAGGAAAAACAACCGCTTCTCTTGTGTTTTTCTTTATGGCTTCCTGCACTGGAAAGTATTTTGATCCTGATCATGATGTGCTTAATTCAAACTCAAGAGGCAGCTCAGATGCTTAAAAATAAACTGGAGCCAAAGAGCATTGCTGCATTAGCATGTTTTGCATAATTCATCTCCTCATGCTGTGGAGAGCTCTTCAGTTCTCACTCTGTGTGAGGGCACGATGGGAACATGGGCACATGCTCCTGTACTGGACAGAGCCGGTGTCAGCCTTGCCTGTCTGACCGAATCATGCCGAGGAGGTCTGCAAGCAAGCCACGGGGCAGCTGCAGGGATGCTGGTGCAACTCCCAGGTCCACTTCTCCGCAGGACAGAGGCCTTACCATTCTTTAAACGATTTTAAATTTGCAGTTCCTGTTATTGAAGAATACTGGTGTCCAATCTCAATCTCTCTCTTCCCATTTAAACCCGTTACCCCTTGTCCTGGCACTATGGGCCCTTGGAAAAGTCCCCCCCCAGCTTTCTTGCACTCCCCAGGCACTGGAAGGGGCTCTGAGGTCTCCCCGGAGCCTTCCCTTCTCCAGGCTGAACCCCCCAACTCCCCCAGCCTGGCCCCATGGCAGAGGGGCTCCAGCCCTCGCAGCATCTCCGTGGCCTCCTCTGGCCTCGCTCCAACAGCTCCGTGTCCTCCTGCTGGTGGGGGCCCCAGAGCTGGAGGCAGAACTACAGAGGGGTCTCCCCAGAGCGGAGCAGAGGGGCAGAATCCCCCCCCTCGCCCCCCTGGCCACGCTGCTCTGGATCCAGCCCAGCATCCGGTTGGCTTTCTGGGCTGCCAGCGCACACAGCCGGCTCATGTCCAGCTTCTCATCCACCAACACCCCCAAATCCTTCTCCTCAGGGCTCAGCATCTCCCAGACACATCCCCTTGCACACCAGAGCACAACAAGCCGTGGTGTAAAGGGCACTAAACTCTACTGAGGGATGTCACTGACCACAACAACAACTTGTTTTCGCTTCAGATCCTGCTGCACAAAGAGGTCAATTTAAGTACCCCATGCCAAGTCAGCACAAACCCGCCCCATGAGCCCCTTCCCCACTCACACCCACCCGCAAAGCTGCTGCTCAAAAGCCAGTGTCACACGTTGCGGCAAGACCAGTAGTTGGGTCAGCAAAGAGAAGCAAAACTGAAAGCAACCACCGGGATTTTCCGCTCCTGAAAACGAACAGTGGGCTGTATTCATTCTCATTTCTCTGTTACCGAGTTGGAAGAACAGCAACAGCACAGAAAAAACAAGCAGAAGTGCTGAGAGCTCAAGACTAAAAATGTATTTGGGGGAAAAGGCAAGAACAGGCACGAGGTTTGCCTTTTACTAACACCCCCCTGACCAAACACAAGATCAGAAAGTGAATGTCAAAGCTTGGTTTCACTTCAGGATATATCCCAAGCTACAAATCATGAGGAACAAACCCAGCTACTCCTGTTGGGTCTTTCACTCCCGTAGCTAGGAACGGGCAGGGCAAGAAGGCAGATTTAAACCCCCTTTTCTAACAGACTGGAATAAAACATCTTTTATTCAGCAGGTGCAGGCCTCAAAACAAGAGCAAGAGACTGCCAGGCCCTTGGTAAATACAGAGGCAGTGCTGACCCGAGAGGAATCCGAGAGGATCTGGTCCCTTCGGAGCTGTGAGGAGCAGAGCCCAAACCCCAGCAGGGGAAAACATCCCCCCTTCCTCTGAAGTAGCCATACGAGCCAAGGACGTGGGTTGAGGATTAGCAGACAGGTAATTTTACAAAGGATTTGGACCCTTTAAAAAGCTGGTTGAATAATTTACAATCCTGGCCGAATGATGCAAAAATATAATGAAAATGAGGAGTGCCACCATGTACTTGTGAACAAACACACTGGGAAATCAAACATTTTGGGGTTGTGTTTCTGCTGGGTTTGGATGCTCAAAACATTTCTGTAGACTTTAATACCTCTTGACACGGCATGAAATGCTAAAGTGATTTTTTTTTATTGTTAATGAAAGGGTAAAGGCAGAGTCCAGGGGCTCTAAGTCATTCAATCGTCCATCAAAAACCATTCAACAGCTACTGTTTTATTTAAGATCATCTTGTGAGCTCTGAAGCCCATTTCGTGCCTCTCAAATTCATTCCCTCGCATCTCCCGCTACAGACACTCCCACAGAAGAGACCATTTAACACCTCGGGGCCAAGTTTTGCATGACCTTGCTTGTGAAGACAAAATACTGAAAACCTTCATCTTGCACGCAAGGTTAAGGATGTTGATAGAGATGCTTGATAAAGCCTCAATGCGCTGGATGAAAGATGACCACAGAATCATGGAATCTTTTACGTTGGAAAAGACCTTTAAGAACATCGAGTCCAACCATTAACCCAGCACTGCCCAGCCCACCACTGACCCATGTCCCTGAGCGCCTCGGCCACACGGCTCTGAAACCCCTCCCAGGATGGGGACTCCCCCCTCCCTGGGCAGCCCCTTCCAGTGCCTGACAGCCCTTTCCAGGAAGGAATTTCCCCAATATCCAACCTAACCCTCCCCTGGCACAACTTGAGGCCGTTTCCTCTCATCCCATCACTTGGGAGAAGAGACCGACCCCCCCCAATACCCTCTGCACTCTCCTCTCAGGGAGCTCCTCATGTCCATCAAACGCTGTGCAGAGGCCTGTCCCCTCCCCAGAAGAGACATGGGACTTCTGTCACCACACACAGCCACTGGGATCCTCCCCGAGCCCAGCACAGCACGGCTGTAGATGGAAAGCAGGGTCTGTACTGCAAAAACACCCTATGCACACCCAGCAGGAAAAAACCCCAGAAGTAACAATCCTGCCAAGTTCGCAGGTGCGGGTGTTGCTCACCCCGCTTTGTTTTCCACCTTGAGAAGTTGACTGACCTGTTGTTAGTCACTTTAGAGGAAAGCACAGAGCAATTTGTAAGGAAATAGGACATGATGATGGGTTTCTACAGCACAAAAAGGCTTAGAAAACCTCTCTGCTATCCCTACTGTAATTGGGTGTAGAATTACAGACTGGTTTGGGTTGGAAGGGACCTTACAGGTCATCTAGTTCCAAACCCCCTGCCATGGGCAGGGACACCCTCCACAGCCCAGGTTGCTCCAAGCCTCATCCAGCCTGGCCTTGGACACTCACAGGGATGGGGCACCCACAGCTGCTCTGGGCAACCTGTCCCAGTGCCCCCCACCCTCTGCGGGAAGAATTCCTTCCTGATGGCCCATCTCAATCTCCCTCTTTCTGTTTAAACCCGTTACCCCTTGTCCTGTCCCTACAGGCCCTTGGAAGAAGCCCCCCTCCAGCCTCCTTACAGGACCCCTACAATCTGTTTGCAGATTCAGGCTTTGCCGCCCACCCTGCCGAGCATCCCCGGACACAGCCCCGGTCCTTCAGGGAGAGGCAGAGGCAGGCGCTGCGTGGGCACCCATCAGCGATCCCTTTCACCGGGGGACGCTGAGAAAGATTCCTTTCTCTCGGGCTATTCGGAGCTTACGCACAAGTGACACACGCAGTTTGACAGAATGGGTTCATACCTCCATCATTACAGCCCAATAAATTAAGATTATTTTGTATAGAAAAATGGCAGGCAGAAAATAAACGCATCTACATCCACTTGGCTTTTTTTTTTTTTTTTTTGAGGCCTCCAGGTTTCCAGGATCTTAAATTAATTTTAGGAATGTGACTAACTTGCTAGTAGCTGAATACCCACCGCAGTACCCTTGTATTCCAGACACTGACCAAAAAAAAGTAGACATCATCAAATATTTTTGTAAAACTAAGTGGAAAAACTTACAAGTGCTGTCTGCTGGTTTACAAGGCAGCTTGACAGATGCGTCACCACCAAGTGCTACTTCACGCCACGCGTTTAACCCTTCAGAAATACATGGATTTAACAACGCCATTTATTAGATCGTTTCTTCAAGCAAAAGGTGTCGCTGCTCAAATCATTTTGAGGAAAGAGCCCAGCAGCCTGTCAGAGAGGCCTGAACAAGAAAACACAACGGGTCCTCGCAACACCTGAATTTTAGAAATCTCCTTTTCCTGAAGGTGTTTCCTAAGTCTGATTTCATCTCTCCCAGCTTCCACAGCATTGCTTCCAAATTCCACAAAACCAGTACAAATCACACCCGAGCTGAGAGGACAGGACCTGAATTTCCTGTTAAATCTAGGAATTGCAAGGACTCCAGTGCCCCACCGGTCCCACCGCGCACATCCCTCCTGCCGCCACGTCACGCTCCTTAATGATCTGCAGACTCTAAAGCGCATCTATTATAAAACCACGCGCAGTGTATCCGATAGAGGATTAGCAAGAGGAATGGAAAACAGCTGGGAAATGTTAGTTTTCACACTGAGCTTCCAAATTCTTTAGCAACAGACGCTGAAACAGTATGGAAAACCGATGCTCGGACACAATCCGAGAAGGAAATTCTAGCGGAACGAAGAAGTTCCTATCGGCAAAGCCTCGCGTGCGTTCGCCAGAAGCAGAGCTAACGCCGTGCCTCCGGGTAGGCAACACCACGTTAAACCGAGGACGGAGCACAGCAGAAACACCTCCCCGCTCCTCTCGCCCACCGGACACTCCCCTCCATCCCACACGACCGGGCACATTGAGTCCTTTGTAAAATAAAACACCACTTGGGGGGGTAAGAGGATATTTCCTGTTAACTTCCCCGCAGATCTGTAATCCAGCAGTCAAATTATGTCAATCACAGCTCATTAGGCAACAATTTACCCTGCCAACTCCGTTCTGGTTGCTTCCTCCAAACCACGTGTCATCGGCAAACGTGCAACCCCATTACCGGTGCGGGGGGAGACCACCCTGCTGCAGGAGCCGCTCGCTCCGACGGGAAGCCTGGCTTTCACCCCCACGCCTCCGACCTCGCCGCCTCGCATGGCGGTGCCCATCGCACTCAGGGACGCGTTCTGCGTACTTGGTTCGGCTCGCACACGCCGAACGATGGCTTCCAATGGAATAAGCTAGGGTTGGTTCCCTGAATTTGGGACTTACGGATACTCGCCCCCTGCGCCTGTAGGAGAAAGCCAGGAAAAGAATCCAACACGGCCGAGGAGGAAAAGCGAGCGTGTTGGGGAGCGGGAGGTTCCTGAGGACACACACCCGAGGGGCTGTGCCAGTGGTGGCAAGCTCAAAGTCAATGCCGGAGGCAGCTCTTGGGTTATCCAGCACCCCTCATGGGAAAATCAGGAACTGGGTGGCAATAACACGCCGCCGCTTCCCTGGACTTTACACTCTTGTGTAAACTAAGGGAACCATTTCACACGTCCTACCAAAAGGGGAGAATTCACATCAGTTTGAGGGGATGGCAATACCAACGCTTGGCTTACAGACAGAAACCCGGACCTCTCGGGTTACCCTCCGCACTTTCCCTTCGAAGTACATCCCATCAAATACGAAGCCTTCCCGAATCACACAGACTCTGGTCCTCACTAGCAGAGACGAGTACAAACCTCAGTGCAACCAAGAAGCCGGAGAAGCACATTCACTACACCAGTCCCAGAGACAGTACCGGGAGAGGCAGACCCACAGGGAATATCCATCCAGGTTACATTCCCAGTGGACCAAGAGGTGTGACGTAGCCAGACCCGGCCTCACCGAACTCCACCTCAGTCGGGCGCTGCCGCACGCGTGCTGCGTGCATCCTCGGCGCCGTTACGGACTAGGGGAGCACATTAGTACTGACAGGTCCAAGAGCTTCCCCGAAAAAGCGTGACCTGGAGCACTTCCCGTCGTCTCCTGCAACTTGTACACCTCAAACCTCAAAGGGCGATGCTCACCAAGGAGGCAGCGAGGCGACTGCGTATGTTTGAACTGGACAAACTACGTCACTACAGACCTTCCTCAGGACTAAGGCTGCCAGCAACCCAGCAGATGCCAGCCAGCGCACGCGCGCATCACCTCCCGACGCACCGCTGCTCATCCGCCCCCTGGCTGAAGGGGCCACGGCGCAGCAGAAGATCAGGACGGTATCTTCAAAGTGGAAAAAAACAAAACAGTCAATGTCACGGCACACGCTGCGCTCTCCTCAGGGACACACACACGTTTTAGAGTGCTACGGCTCACCGTGCTGGTTTTGCATGAGGAGAGAGGAGTAAAACTTCAAAATACTTTTGTGAGGCTGCACGGGAGGAACCTTTCCCGCACAGCTCCAGTCCTTACAGACGGCAGCGGAGACGAAGCGCTCAGCGTGATGACCGTACACCTGCACGCAGCTGCTACCCAACCGCACGTTCATCAACGTCAAAAAGCGTCCTGGAAATTTCATTAGCGGTACGAAAATTGCTATTGTCAGGAAAACCCTTCGGGACCCCACCAGGGCTCTCCGAGTGTGCGAGCAACGCTCGTGCCAGGCTAATTTCTAAAGACAGCGTGTGAAGAAGGTGAGATTTAGTCCTACAACCTTCAGCATGCCCTTCTTCGTGCTCTCATCTCCTGGACTAATCCTCTCTCCCCACAGAAAATATTCCTCATCTTTTCTCCCCCCGACCGCCATTCCTTTCTCATTAATCCCGGCTGCTCTATGGCCTACCCTGTGCTGGGGTTTGAGCAGCGGCACAGTCATCTTCCCCTCAGAGCCACAGAGAAAACACAATAATAACAGCCTAGGAGTTTATTCTTTCATAAACCGGGCAGAGATTTCCTGGAAGCTGCAATAAACACCAGCCATCCTTGGCTGGCTTCGAGAACAGGCTGAAGGCGATTTTCAGCTGTTCCAGCAGCGGTCTTTGGGCCGCTCCCGATGGGAGCAGACCATCCAATACCCCATTTGCACAGACACGCATCTGCCGCTGCCTCCAGCAAAGCTACAGCACTCATCCTCTGACCCTTAAGTCCATCGTCTAAAACCAGATGCCATCCAGTCCTTTCAAGGACCTGAAGAAATGACAAGCGTGGCCCTGTTACCTCCCGTATTTACGTTATACATAGCTAAGGCGCTCCGCTTTCCCCAACGATGCCTCTTCTTTCTACTGATCTAATCAAACCCACGCATTTTCTCGCACAGACCACGCACGCACACGAAGCCAGGCAGCCTTTTGGTAGGCCGAGATGAATCAAGGCTCGATCCTGAGCAACGAGCTGCTCGTGGGGGCACTGACGGTCCGTAAAACCACCACAGGTCTCCCCAACAAGAGCAACACCACATCAGGCTTTTTTCCACTGCGCCTAATAATCGCAACGTTTCACTCGCCATTTGGCTCGTCGGTGGGGGTTCCCGACTGAATAGGCTTATTCTTTTCTTAGACGTGATAATCTAATTGGGTCTAACCAGAAATAATCCCCAGCACACACCACTTTGGGAATCCTTGCTCGGCACCAGGAGTATTTCAAATACCAGGGGTGTCGCTCCAGTATCCCATGTGGGAACGACTCCCACAACAGCTCGCCTGGCTGGGTGCGCAGGGCGGCGCGGGGCACGGCGCACGCAGGGGTTTATTCACCCTCCTCTTCTGTTCTTCACGGAAACGTCGCTCGAAAGTAAGAGGGACGTGGAAGAACAAACGGGTCGCGATAACCTAACTCGCGCTACCGGGATACCCGAAGGAGAACGGGATGTCTGCCCCGTGCGGCACCGAGGGAAGCACTGCCTCTGCTCGGGGAGCTCTCCCGGGCAGGCGAACTCGGACGCCGAGCCCGTGCTGCGGCGAGGGCGAGGAGCGAGATAAACCCCAGAGCCCGGCAGAAAGGCCGGCAGCCCCGGCGGGGGCAGCGCACACGCGTCCCGGGGACGGGGGGCCGGCAGGACCGGCGCGTCCCAGCGGGACCCACGGCCGGCCGGGGGGCGCGGGCCCCTGGGGGCGGCCAGGCCGAGGCTCCCCGCTCCCGGCGGCTGCCCGCGGGTTCGCCCGAGAGGAGGCGACCTGGACCCCAGCGCGGGCGAACCGCCCCAGCTCGGGGGGAGGCGGCTCTTCGGGGGCTCCCGAGACAAAGAGCCGGCGCACACGCCTCTGCCCCCCGCTCCGCTCCCTGCCCCGCCGCCTCCGGGCGGGCCGCGACGGGCGGGCGGCACCGACCCACCTGTGCCGCCGGCCCCCGGCGGGGCTGAGGGGACCGCGAGCTCCCGCCTCGGTCTCCAACTTTTCCCCGACCCCCAGCCGCCCCCCCAACACACACACCCCCCTCCGCAGCCGCTGCTCGGCCCCCTCGGCGGAGCGCGGAGCCCCCTCCCCGGCGGCCCGACCCGCTCCCCACAGACAATGGGGCCGGCGCTCACCAGGACGACGGCGAAGCGTTCCTCCAGCTCGCCGGGCTCGGGCATGGGCAGCTTGAGGGGCACGCTGTGCGCCCTGAACTCCGTCTGCTGCGAGTCCACGCTCCCCGCGTTGCCCATGGCGGCGGCGGCGGCCCCTCCGCGCTGCCTCCGCGCTCCGCGCCGCCGAGCCAGGCGGGCTCCGCGCCCCGCGGTCGCCCTCTAGCACCGACGGCGGAACGCCGCGCCGCCGCCCGTCACGGCTCCGCCGCCCTCCCCCCGGGGCGGGCTCGCTGCGGCTCGGCGCCGGCTCCCCCGCACGCCGGTCCGCACAAAGCCCCGCTCCGCCCCCCCCCGGGCCCGGGGCGCGCTGGGACTCGTAGTCCCGCCGCCCGCCGGGGGAAGGGGCCGGCTGCGGGCCCGCCGGGGGCCTCGGCGGAGGGAGAGCGAGGCCGCGGGAGCCCCCTTCGGCGTCCATTTGCCCTCAGCGGGCTGAGCCGGGCCCTGCGGCCTTCCCCACCCAGACCCCCGAGGGGCCTGCGGGTGCCGGGGCGGCGGGTGCCGGGGTGTCCATCCCCGGGTACCTGAAGGACGGGGCCTCTGGGGCGCGGGGGGCAGGTGGTTGGAGTGGCGGGGCAGCTTTCCCCAGCGCTGAGGGGCACGTCACGGCCCACACGAATCCCTAATCGAGGCAACGCCGCTTTGGTGTGGTCGGGAGGATCTTCCTTATGCCAAGCGTGTCAAAGCCGCCGGCTCTTTCCTCCTTCCCTGCGGGTTCGCCGCAGCGCTGTGTCTGCGCGTGGTGGCGGTGAAGCCCAGACCCCATGAAGGCTTCAAACCGGGCCGGCGTGCAGGGCCTGTGGCAGAAACACCAGCACCTGCGTCGGAAGACGTCCCGCAGAGATGGTCGTGGAGAGCAGCGGCGTTCCTCAGGGACTGGAACTGGGACCGGCGCTGCTCAACACCTTTGAGAGTGACATGGACGGTGGGACTGAGTGCTCCCTCAGCAATTTGCCATCACACCGAGCTGTGTGGGGCGGTGACACACTGGGGAAGGGGTGGCATCCACAGGGACCTGGACAGGCTGGAGAGGTGGGACCGTGCCAACCACATGGAGTTCAGCCAGGCCAAGGGAAGGTCCTGCAAATGGGTCAGGGCAATCCCAGCACAAGGACAGGCTGGGTGGGGAATGGATTGGGAACAGCCCTGAGGAGAAAGACTTGGGGGTGCTGGGGGGAGCAAGGAGCTGGCCATGAGCCGGCTGTGTGCGCTGGAGCCCAGAAACCAACTGGATCCTGGGCTGGATCCAGAGCAGCGTGGCCAGGGGGGCGAGGGAGGGGATTCTGCCCCTCTGCTCCGCTCTGGGGAGACCCCCCCCTGCAGTTCAGCCTCCAGCTCTGGGGCCCCCAACAGCAGGAGGACACGGAGCTGTTGGAGTGAGGCCAGAGGAGGCCACAGAACTGCTCCGAGGGCTGGAGCCCCTCTGCCATGGGGCCAGGCTGGGGGAGTTGGGGGGTTCTTCCAGAGAACGATTTTCACTCAGCTTTCACCCTTACCATGACATGCCCAGGGCTCTTTCTCCTGGTCATCGCTGCCTTCAGCCCATCCTCGCCCTGGTGTCCCAGCGGGGGGGTGTGCTCAGCCAGCACGATCATGGCTGCAGTTCCAAGCAGCATTAAAGGCTTTCCGTGATTATCTGTGAAGGTCTGCCTTTTGCTGCCAGCTAGTTCAGTAAATCTCATGAACTCAAGCTACACGAGGATTTACTGACACCGTCACCTGCAGCAAACATACCAGCGTGCTCCGCAATGGGATTTGGCCAGATCCATAGCTTTCTGCTGGGATGTGGGAGTGTTCCTTCTGGTAGAAGATGGTAACTATGCAGGGACAGGTCAGAATTTCGTACAATTGCCTTGTTAAAAGCCTAAAATACTTGCAATATCCTTAATAAACAAAGTGTTAAAGCCCTGGACAGTTCTTGGGCGTCAATAATGACGTCCTTGTCAGTAATGAAGGAAATAGATACTTTTCCCGCTGTCTTTTATCTAAGTCTATCACAATTCTTTAAAAGATGATTAATTAGTTAATTAAGCTTCACAACTCTGCTGTGAGATAAGGGAGCATTAGAGTACCACAAGATAGCGGATGCTGGTCAGGGTACAGGGCGCTGAAGACAGTCTCTAGGCACGGATCCTTCACTCTGCCGGCAGCGGATTGCCAGCGGCGCCGAGTGCTCGCCGCTGCCCGGGCTCGTGCTGAGGAGCAGGACCTGACCCACACCCCAGCGGGGTCCCGGCTGCCTGAAGCTGAGCACTGCAAATCAGAAATCACCCACCCCTAACCCTCAGCTCCCTGCCAGACCCAGCAGGAAACACGGTGCTTACAGTTGTGCGGTGTCAGGAGGTGATATTTCGCTTTACGTTGCGGACGGGAAAGAGAACCCAACAGCAAATAAACCTCTGTGTCCCTCCCAGTTACCTACGATGACAAACGTGCTCCAGTACGAGGAGTCCCAGCGTTTTCCCAGCCAGGAACTCCCGCCGTGGCAGCACTCAGGAGCCTTAGTTTTCTGAATCAAGGGGAAATCATCCCAGCACCCTAAGTCCTTCCAGATGACGGGAGACGTTCAGGGATTGGGAGCCGCTGGAAGCAGCACATAGCTGGGAAAGGTTAGGAAAATTGCAGGGCAAACTGGATTCTTTGCCTCACATTGAGGCAAAAAGCCAAAAGTGGCTCTAAATGACGCTACGAGGCATGTTCAGTTCAAAATCAGACTTGCAAAATTTTTAATGCAACTAGCCATCCCTACGTAGGGCGGCTGGTTAACAGCGATGCTGTAGTGCAACAGAAAGAACCCTTTCCAGAGAACAAGACGATTTTTGAGCAGTTTGTTGTAGTCCGGAACCGGGATGTCGACATTTGCAAATGTCAAAATTAACGCGGCAGCACTGCTAAACAAAAAAGGTGCTGAGCTGGCTCACGCTTAGGCTAAAGAAATTATGTTGAGATAAAAATGAACAAACAAGACCTTAGCTTTCACATTTATTTATTTAAACTAAATAACCAGCTCCACGTTGTGTGATTTACAGAGCTCATCCCAGGCAGCCGGGCAATTCACGGGGATGATGCCAGCAGGGAAGTCATTGCCTGAGCAGGGTTAATCATAGAATCACAGGATGGTTTGGGTTGGCAGGGACCTTAAAGATCATCTAGTTCCAACCCCCCTGCCATGGGCAGGGACACCTTCCATAGCCCAGGTTGCTCCAAGCCTCATCCAGCCTGGCCTCAGACACTCCCAGGGATGGGGCATCCACAGCTTCTCTGGGCAACCTGTCCCAGTGCCCCCCACCCTCTGCGGGAAGAATTCCTTCCTGATGGCCCATCTCAATCTCCCGCTTTCAATTTAAACCCATCACCTCTTGTCCTGTCACTACAGGCCCTTGGAAAAAGTCCCCCACCAGCTTCCTTGTAGCCCCCTTCAGGTACTGGAAGGCTGCAATAAGGTCTCCCCGGAGCCTTCCCTTCTCCAGGCTGAACCCCCCAACTCCCCCAGCCTGTCCCCAGGGCAGAGGGGCTCCAGCCCTTGGAGCATCTCCGTGGCCTCCCCGTGGACTCGTTCCAACCGGTCGATGTCCTTCTGATGCTGAGGGCTCCACAGCTGGACACAGCACTCCAGGGGGGTCTCCCCAGAGCAGAGCAGAGGGGCAGAATCCCCTCCCTCGCCCCCCTGGCCACACTTCTCCTGATCCAGCCCAGGATCCGGTTGGTTTCTGGGCTCCAGCGCACACGGCCGGCTCATGTTCAGCTCCTCACCCCCAGCACCCCCAGGTCCTTCTCCTCAGGGCTGTTCCCAATCCATTCTCCACACAGCCTGTCCTTGTGCTGGGATTGCCCTGACCCATGTGCAGGACCCTGCCCTTGGCCTGGCTGAACTCCATGTGGTTGGCACAGCCCCACCTCTCCAGCCTGTCCAGGTCCCTCTGGATGCCATCCCTTCCCTCAGTGTGTCACCGCACCACACAGCTCGATGTCATCGGCAAATTGCTGAGGGAGCACTCAATGCCATCGTCCATGTCACTGACGAAGATGTTAAACAGGACCGACCCCTGTGGAACGCCGCTCGTCACTGCTGTCCACTCAGACACTGAGCCGCTGACCACCGCTCTGAGTGCGACCAGCCAGCCAGTACCAGCCGTGCTGGCCATACCAGCTCCGCCAGGGCTCTGTGCCGTGCTTGCACGTGGAATTTCGCTGGATAAGGAGACAAATCTCAGCCTTTACTGATGGTACCTCTGTTTGTCACCAAAATCTCCACGTTAAAGCTGGAAATCTGAGGCCAAGTCTTTCTTAAATTCCCTTGAGCCAGTGTCCATGTACCTACGGAAGAAACTCTGAAGGGAAAAGAAGATTGTTTTACAAACCCTCATTTTCCTGCAGTGCTCAGCATTTCCAGACAGATCCTGAGCCGACACTGCAGTGACGTTCCAGGTGATCTGACACAACGCTCTCAAAGGCGGAGGGTCAGCGTGGGGCTGTAATAAATAGCCGGATCCCGGCTCAGCAGTGGCACGGGCAGCGTTCACTCACAACAAAGATGTAGTGCCACCGTAAACTCACCGCGAGCACGGGGCGGTGCGCGCTGGAGGAGGGATTATGGATTGCAGTGTGTGAACGGCTGACCTTGCCTAGAAGGCTACAGAGGACTTTTTCTGTAAGAAATGCAAAAGAATAATAATACAGGCTACTTTCTGAGAACAGCCTTCGCGAGGAAAATCAGCTTCCGCAGGGATTTCCCGATGATGGGAAATAAACACTTGATAGTCTTTATCCTCACGCACATCCACTGTTGAAGAAGAGGCGGTTTCTCTTCGGTTCATCGTATTTTACCTGGTACGAGCTATCTGCTATCTACTTCAGCACCCATCAGTCTTTTATTTATAGCCATTGCCTCCAAGTGCCAGAAACCTGCCTTATCTGGCCTCAACAGATTGTAGAAATCAGTCGCAAAATAATGGTCGGGCCTGTTAGCCTGAGTGTTATTGGAAATTATCTTGGAACAGCACGTATGCTGTTTGAGAATTAATGACACACAAATCTAACCACCACCTGGAACCTGGAAATTCCCAGTCACGCCAAAGGACCTCACCGATCGCAACCACCGTCGGCACCTAACGCCTTGTCGGCTTTGATCCCACCTTCCGCCACGCAGGTGGGCACGTCCGCTTGTCTCCTGCCATCTCTTTCCATTCCCCTGTCCACATCCTCGTTGTGTAATTGCCGTTTCTGCACCTTGTGCTGAGATCTGGGCCCGCGATAACAGTTGGAGATGCTCAGTCCCAGTACACGGCGTTATTACGTGCCTACCTTATTAGCCCTCTGATTTTTCTCTGTCTGCTAGAAATGAAATTATTAACATTGGATCTGATTTACTCGCAGCAGCTACGCTCTGGTGTAACTGTGCTGACGTCCTCAGCCTTACTTCCAACACTTGTTTGTGCAGATCGGAGGCAGCTTCATCAAAGCAAACTGTGCTGCCAGCAGCGCCGCGGTCCGCCCCCCATTTCTGCTCAGGACCCCTCCTCCACCAGCAGCGAGCCCTAAATATCACACGCAGATCTCCTCCAGGGGGGCGCGTGGAGCTACACCCGTTTAATCCAAGGATCTATCGATCCTTTCGGTCTCGCTGCTTCTTTCCGAGGCACGGGGACACCTCCCAGCCCGCGGTACCGGACCGCCGAGGCTGCGTGCGAGCCCAGCGCCGGGCGTGTGATGACGCATGCAAGAGGGTTAAGTGCAACCCTGATGGTACCTACGTGATTCCGCTTTTTCCCAGCTTTGAGGAGAATTACCGCCTGGAAATATTTAGCACAATGATTTTGCATCTTTCTTCTGACTTTTGGTTTGTTCCTTAGAGACACGTAGGGTTAATCGGGAAGCGATGGCCGCGGGTGCGAGGGCAGCGCGGCACCCGGAGAGCGGATCGGGGCTCCGCGGGAGGTCCAGCTACTCCGGAGGGTGGCATCTTCCGAGGAAGCTTGGGCAGACGAGTTTAGCAGAAAACTTGCAGCCATGGCAAACAGCCGCTGCCGTCTTACCGACCTGGGTTTCTGAGGGGTCAAGTAAGGCCCCCCCACCCATCTGCCTCTCCTCCGTGGGGCTCACGCCTGTTTTCTGCCTGCTTGGGAGGTTGAGGCAGAGCTGTGGAGCGAGCCTGTCCCACCTGGCTGTTCCAAGAGCTGGGCTTGGGCCACAGGCCTTACCTGGAAGCTTCACGCAGGGAGCCGGAGCCGAGCCCAGGACACCTCCACGGAGCCCAGCTCCCTCTGCAGAGGAGGGGTGCTGCAGGGCACCCCGCTCCACCCCGCCTGACCACGACCTCGGGCTCTTGACAGGCAGTGTAGTGCGGGACCCTGTTCCTTTTTAAAGGTGAGGCCGCGCTGCTCCGGCAAAACTGGGATTGTTCTTGGTCGAGTGCAAACCTGCCCGGCACCACGGGCTGCAGGGGACCTGGTTTTAGGAAAACTGAGATGATTCTCCTTCCCCAGACAGCCAGTCTGAGTGATTTTGTACCGTTAGAAACAGCAGGAGCATGTGTTCTGTGGGACGGAGTACAGCGTGTGCTTTTAAAACACGGCCCCGAGAGAGGCACTTACAAACACAGGGTGCTCGCTCCTCTGTCACACGTCAAGAAATTAATGCGATTCGAGGCTAAAATTCTCCCTGAAGACGAGAGGACACGGATTGGTGCCCTCCCTCCGCCCGTATCTGCGCCCAGCAGGGAAGCTCCCCAGACGTGCACGGAGCGGGAGATGCCTGGACACGGCACGCTGGGGTCGCTGCGGGGCTGGGCTGGCTGATGGAGGGGGTGAGCAGGGTCTGGACGCTGGCGGGTGGCTCAGCGCCTGCAAACTCCCGCAGATAGAGCAAATGGCAAGCCAGCAAAGCTGAGCCGAGGGGACACGGGGGGTCTCCCCAGCACGAGGAGCCCAGCCCGCACACCACCTACGCACCCTGCCTCCCCCATACCCCTGCATCCCACCTCCTCCCAACATGTCGGAAATAATTTGAACATCCTACTCTTACCCAGGAAAAGCACCGGGCCGGGAAGAGGTGCACCGGGCCGGGAAAGAGGTGCACCGGGCCGGGAAGAGGTGTGCCCGGGGCTGGAGGGCACTGCGCGCCCCGGAGCCCTCGGGCAGCGTCGGGAGCCTCCAGCCCGTCGGCCGGGCTCACCGGAGGAGCCCCCGGCACGTGCCCTCCCAGTCCGGGGTGGTGAGAAGACACAGCGGTGACGCTCCCGAGCAAGACGTGGGATCTCCGTGCGCAGTCCCACGCCACCTCGCTCCAGAGCAAGCGTCACGTGAGCGCCGTTTTCCGGTGTGAGGCACCCTGGCCCGGAGCGCGTCCCTGATTTATTGGCGGGAAGGCGGGCTGACAAAACACAACTCCTGAATGCCCAGAAAGGCAGAAAGAATTGTAAACGCTAACGAAACTGAGAGAACGGAGCAGAACACGGGTGGGGAGCGAGGCAGTGATTACTAAAGCTGCTATGTGAGCGGAGAGCTGCGCGCTCTGGGCTCAGGTGGAGACAGGGGCTAGGCCAGACGTGGATCTGTGCTCCCCCTCAGCCGCAAGCTGCCTTGGGAGAGAAGCGTCGCAGTAATTTTTTAAGAGGAGGACATTTTCCAACCTCTGTGGACTGTTGTCATTGAGTGCAAAAAGATTTTTCCCTCTCTTTTCTTTCCCGGAGCAGTTATCAGTGTGTGGAACGGAGGGGCTGGGGCTCAGTCGGCTCCACGGCCCTCGGCCGGCCCGCTGCTGCGAACGGGAGCCGTGGGACAATGCCGGCCATTGTGCCCGCGGCAGGAGGAAAGCTCGGTGTGCTTCCACGCGGGCTTCGGACAGAAATGCCGCACAAGTTCCCATTGTTTACCCACCGCAGGCTCTCCCCAAAGAACCCTGGAAGGTGGTTAGGCAAGAGGAATCGAATGAATTCACTTTTTTCAGCTGATAGAAGCTGTTTAGAGGCCTTAAATGGATCGAGAACGCATGAGAAAAATATGGATTTGGATACACAGGGCTGATTAGTAACACTCGTCTCCCAGCAAGGCAGGGGGAGGGGAGGATTGCCAGGAGCCGGAGTTGTGCAGTCCCTGGAATTACCTTTTCCCAGACCTTGCGTTTTACAGCACGTTTTCTGGTCCCTCCCAGCTCTCTCTTTATCGACACCTCACTGCGGCCGAAGCTCCCCGCAGCGCAGAGCTCCCCTCGCCGGGGCTGCGCTGGGCACGGCCCCCACCTCAGCCCCCTTCTGCCCACATAGCCCGCGCTCCGCAGAGGCGAGGGCACGGCAGGGCCACACTCTCCCTTTTTGCTTTTAAATTTAGGGACTCTTCTGCATTTCCCAAGGGAAAGAGTTGCCTGCATCCACGTCTGCATCCCTGTCAGCCGAGGCGCGGGGCGAGGGCTGCGCTGGGAATGCTTCCCATTGCTCGCTAAATAGAGGATGATGACAAGACGGGGCAGGGGGGCTCTGCGTGTCGGTGTAGCCTGTGAGGTCCCGCCTGGCCCCACGGCGTGTGGGGGGTGGGTAGGAGAGTGAGTGGAGTCGCAGGCTTCGCGGGTCTGGTTTTCACCAGACCGGTGCGGCCGTCTTCACCTCGAAGGGCCCGGATGGCTTCTCAGGGCACCAAAAAGCAGTGCCGTGCGCGCTCAGGCACAGGAATCCGGAGTTCCTTGGCTGCCCGGTGAGCTCGCTGGGAGGTGGACGCTTGGACAAGTCGTTGCTTCGCTCCTGACCCAGGCAGGCGGGGGCATGGCAGGCGGGGGCACGGCGGGCAGAGGCACGGCGGGCTGGCACGCAGACGGGTCCGTTTCCCTCCAGGTCCCACCGTGCACTGTTTTGCTCTGATGCTAAATTAAACACAAGGGCGAAAATGCCGGTTTTCCCATAAAACAAACATTCCCCCTTTCCAACCAGCTCTAAACATCTCCGCTTGTGTTGCGAGACAAGGATACCAGCAGTTCACGCTGAATTATTTACTGCCGCGGTGAAACAGGGGACGACGGGCTCGCTTTGGCTGAACCCAGGCAGGAGCGAAGTGACGCGAGATGCACGGAGCGTGAAGATTTCCTGCATCTTTAATAGCTTTTTTAAGAAACCAGCTGTGAGGGTTCGCAGATTCCAGCCGAAACGACTTCCGAAGACCCTGCTGCTCTCCAGCCTGCTGTCTGACGGTCACGGTTGTGCGGTAGCGCTGCCACGGGTACCAGCACAGCCTCGGAAAGGTGCATCCCAAACCCTCCCGCATCCGGAGGAACGCTTGGGACGGCTGACCGGGGCTCACGGGCAGCATCCCCTATCCTGGGGCACATCTCTGTGCCTGCGGCCAGCACCAAGACGCTTCGGTGAGCATCGAGCAGCGTGGTGACGGGGTCGTCCCGCACCGCTCACACCGGATTCCGCACTAAGGCAGGGAACGGACGGCACAGCACCGCTTTGGAGCCCGGTGCACGCCCTGCTCCGCTCACCAGCCACACAGGAGGTTGCACCTCGTCCTTGACTGCCTGCGCTTTCGGCCGAGGAGGCTCGCGGTGCCGCCTCCGTGGGGATAAAGCCGTAAGTCGGAGAAGGCAGGTTTCCGAGTTTGTTAGTGAGGAAATGAAAGCCCATTTCCCAGAAAGCAGGGTGACAAACCGAGCCTCTTCTTTGCGTGGCGCAAAGCTCAGGCTAAACCAAGAGGGGCGAGCGCGCCTGTTGTGTATTCTTTAAGACACGTGCCTACGTTTGCCCGGGTGTTAGATCTGCAACCTCTTGAATGCTGCGAAGGAAACGAAGCTGTTGCCAGAGAGAATGCTCAGAGGTGGATAGCGGTCGCTGCATCCTTTTGGCCGGTGTTGGAATGCACGCGGTGCAAAGCGTATCGTTCAGGCACCGAACCCCGGCCAAGCCGGTAGTTATCGCTTGGGCTGTGAGACGGGAATTGAGCGCGAGCAGTGGCCATGCAAAGCGCTAGGATGTGTGTCAGAGAAAATGCTTACGCGGAAGGATTTCAAACATTCAGTGTCCTGAAATGTACCGCACCCGACGTTATCTGAAAGCCATTTCACGGAGCACTTTTCCATGCACCACGGCTAGCCCATTCCTGCCAACTCAGCCTCTCTTTGTTTTGCTTCTCCTTGCTAGCTGGAACAGAGATGCTGCAGTGCACGACTGGGTGGGTGACCTCAGTCTCAGTGCCAAATGGATGACTAAAATGAGCACAGAAAATACAATCCATTGTCTCCTCCCTGAAATGCCAGCTTTGTTCCACGTGGAGCTGCTGGCTTATTGGCATAACCCCTTCGATGCTGCACCCAGCTTGCAACTCGGCAGTCCCTGCCCTACCATTAATTTAGATTTTTTTAAAAATGGTGTCATGCAAAGGCTTATTTTGTGCCTGGCAAGTGGCAGATCAAGTGGGAGGACGGTGGGGCAGTGCCGCTCGCAGAAAGCAGCTCACGCGCCGTGTGCAGAGTGCTCACAGTTTGGTGCAAATCCACCCAGAATCGGGTGTTTTCACCTCTGGTTGTGGCTTAATCGGTGCGTGTGGGCTGAAGAAGCGTTTGGAACATGTGCAAGCTTGCACTCTTCCCTGTCGCTGGGCCTGGTGCCCTCAGAAGGCAGGCAGAGCTGAAGCGTATCGGGTATTTTATCCAGAGCGCTGGTAGCCCATCACTTACTGCGGCGTGCTCGCTCCCTGCGGAGCCCGATTCCAGCCAGAGTGCTCGGCACGCTGGATCTAGGCACTGCAACCCTGGAGCAGGGTTAGAGCCATCGCTGGAGAAGGGTTAAAGCCAAACCTTGCCCTCCGTGTGTCTCCTGCTCAGCCCGGGCAAGCGGCTTTCCCGGATCCCCTGTGCCACGCGTGTCTCTCCGTGGGCTGTGGGGAACCCGGCCTGGCTCCCAGTCGGGCAGGCCAGCGCAAGGGACGGAGCAGAGGGACGGCAGGACGGCTTGGGGCAGAGGGACTGTGAAAGGTGGGCCATCTCCGCCTGGGGAGACGACGAAGAGGGCGAGGGAGGGGGAGAAGTCTGTACAATCACAGGAGGCTGCTCACCAGTTCCTGAAAAAGATTAAATCGTGGGATTCCAAACTGGGTTAATGCCTGGAGGAGAAGGGTTGTTCAGTGCAGGTGCAACCTCAGAGGGAGGAGGGCCCATCCCTGGGCTGCAGGAGGCTCGAGGGGGCAAATCCCCCGGGGAAGAACACCTCTTTTGTACACACCTCCCAGTATTTCCCCTCCTGGCCATTCCCAAAGCTAGCTGGACCCTTGGTTCTCCACTCTGTTACATCCGAACCTCTTTTCCAGCTGCAATCCCCAGATCCTAAGCGTGGACAGAGATGGCAGCCCACACCGTGAGGTCAGACAGCCCCCAGCTCTGTCACCGCGTGTGCCCCTCCTTGCTGGGGCTGCAGGGGGGGCACGACACACCCTGCCAGCACTTTCAGAGGGGCTGGACCCAAAAGCGGCCTGGCTTGGGCAAGACCTCAAAATCACCGTCCCCCAGCAAATGAGCTCTGTCGCTGTTATTTGTGATTCCGTGCAGCTCGGAATTAAGGGGAGTGTGTCTCTTCACCAGCCCTAGAACTTGGGTTTGATCAGAACCGCAGCTGCGGGCTGGTTTCAAGGGGGCAGGAGGTAGCACAGGCTACAGCCTGGGCTGTGCTGGGGTGGGCAGTTCACCCAGGGATGTCTTCGGCCGGAACCCAGGGCCAGTCGCTCCGTGTTTGCAGGACTGTCAGAGGCGCGCATCCTTCTCGGTGTGCGCTCAGCTGTCAGGCTGCAAAAGGCACCGGAAAAGCTTTGGGTTCATGCTGAAGGTGGCCGTCACGCGGGTCCTACGTGGGTTGCTGTGATTTCCTGGCCGGTTGGAAGCTCCCGCGGCTCCGTCGCTTGGAGAAGGACAAGTGTACCTCCCGCCGTCAGGCACCGCTCGTAGGAACCGAGAGTGCTCCTCACTGGAATTCACGAGATCCCTCTCTCGCAAGCTTGGGAACGTTGTTAGTTTGCTGTTGGATTTTCCAAGTGCTTTAACACGCAGGTCCCAGGGAGAGCGCGTTACAGCGGCCTTTCAAATGAGCGGGGGGGGCGGTGGGGGGAGAGAGCAAGCCCAGGGGTGATGATCTGCCGGTCCCTCGTGCCCCACATGGCTACCAGATACCCCAGAGAAAAGGTCTGTGCGTTAGATAAGCCGTCGCTGCGTTGACAAGGACAAGCACCGGATGAAAAGCCAGGAAGATACAAGCCGTCCGGCAGCGGCACAACGGGGCGGGGGCCTCCTGCCCCCGGGGTGGGTTTTACGCGCATCGCTGTCCGTCAGTCCGCTCCTGCCACGCTCAGGACAGACGTCTCTGCACCCACCCTGCCCACTGCCCCCCTGCCCTCGCTTCCAGGGGTTACCCACAGGCAGGGCAAGGGCAGCAAAGGTTTTGTGCCGCCGCTCCCCCAGGGCCGGGCAGGGAGTTTGCTGCTGCCCCCCCGGAGCCATCCCTGTTCCCTGGACGCGCCAACCCACGTTTTGGGACAAACGAGTAAATAAACCACCAGAATCCGCCCCGGCCATCTCCTCCCGTCCTCCCTCTGGGAGCGGGTTGAGAAGAGTCAAGGGGTTTCCATGATGTGGGTGTGATTAACGAACTTAATCACAGGACGCTTTGATCCATCTCTTGTTTTTAAAGGGCAGTCGAAAACAGGCAGAACAGCTGCCCTGTGTGCTTCGGTAATTGCGTTAATCGCGGAAACCGGGGAGCCCTGCGCATCGTCAGCGCTCGCACGCATTATAAACGTGTTTGCAAAACACACCACCACTTGCTTTCATATTCTGAAGCCAGCGAGCGTATCCCAGTTGGCAGAAAGCTCAAAGGAAATTCATGAAGACCCAAAAATCTCGCAGGAATTTAATTAAACTTTCATCTCGCGAACACTCATACATAGCTGCTTATGCAGTGGCGTCTGCAAGCGAAGCTGCTCCACGCTTTATGTCTCTGGGTCTCCTCGATTCCCTTGGCTGGCCACGGCATCAGGCCGGCTCACATCCCGCCCCGCTGGAGACAATCCTGCTTGAGCGAGTCCCTCTGTCCCCAGGGAGGGGACACAACGGGGGCAAACTGCCGCTGTGTGCGCCCCGGATCAAGGGCCGTGCTCCTGGTCCTGCGCAGCGCGCGGCTGAACCAGCAACGTGCAGCTGGCAGAGACCAGCTTTTCGTGAATCTGCATTTTGGGGGTGCGTGGGCTGGTCACGGAGGGGGCTGCAGCGGGGTCACGGCTGCCACCTCCTGCCTGGAGCAGAGTGCCACTGTCCCCACTGCCGCCGGGAGCGGGCGGCAGACGTGTGCCGGTGCCCAGCGTGGCCGGCACGCCGACGCATCCGTGTGCCGAGAACAGGCAGGGCGTGGGTGAACCCCAGCTGAGGTCAGCGGGGACCCAGCAGTGCCCGCGGGAGGCAGACGAACACGTATGTAAAGGGAGGAAATTTAGACTGGATTTAAAAATTAAAACATTTTTAATGAGTAAATACTTTACTGAAGAACAATTTCCATTGGCGAGTCGGTGATTCCTCATTGCTGGAGGGATTTAAAACCAGACTACTCTGCTCCAAGAAAGCGCTACAAGCAACAGTTCTTTGCTTATAATGAACTGGAAATCCTGGCAAGCCTCCATCTCCTTCAAATATTTTCCCTTGTATCTTCAGAGGTTAAAATAAATTATTCTGAGATGTAACAGATGTTGGGTGCAGCCAGTGACATTCCTACGGAGTCTTTGACTGGGTTTTCTTTCCTCAGAAGGACGCACGGAGCAGCAATGGTTAACAACCGCTCCCTCTGGCCCAGAGGACCTTCCGAGGAGGCATCCCCGTCACGGGGCACTTCTCCCTGCAGCATGTCGGGGCCCAGCAGTGGCCCCCGGCACCGCCACCCTCCTGGGCCTTGGGAGATGGCCCCCGTGGGACCTGCCTGGTCGCCAGAGCCCCGTCCATCATGAACCCATCAAGCTCCACGCTGAAACAAGGTAAATTTTACTGCCTGAACTGACAGTCGTACAACTCATCCTGCACATCAACACCGGTATTAATGAAGATGCTAGAAAACCCCGCTGGCATGGAATCACAGCACAGTTTGGGTGGGAAGAGACCTTAAAGCCCTCCCAGTGCCACCCCCTGCCACGGGCAGGGACACCTTCCATAGCCCAGGTTGCTCCCAGCCTCATCCAGCCTGGCCTTGGACACTGCCAGGGATGGGGCACCCACAGCTTCTCTGGGAACCTGTCCCAGTGCTCCCCACCCTCTGTGGGAAGAATTCCTTCCTGATGGCCCATCTCAATCTCCCTCTTCCCATTTAAACCCGTCACTCAGCTCAGGTGCCCATGGACCCACCGAGGCGGTCTGGAGAGCGGGCAGGGCCAGACCCTGTAAGCCCGGAGCAGTTCAGCGGAAGCTCACAGCGTGACCCGGAGGTGGGGGTGCAGCTGAAAGCAGGCCTGTGGTGCTTTAACCACCGCGCCCTCTTACCCAGCGTTTTTTGAGCTGGACGATGTTCATTTTGGGGGAGTTGCTGAAGGCACACGGGATCCCAAACAGCTCAGCAGCACCCCAGCGCCTGCCCCCCTTCAGCCAAACCGGCCCGACCCACGCAGCCTCCACGGCAAATGTCCCACCGGTCTATTGCTGGAGCAGCAAGGAAATAACATCTGATTAAACACCAGGGGAGCTCATGTGATGCTGTATTTCAACTCACGCACTCAGGTATGCATTGAACTCGTTTTTCAAGGTTCTGGCCAGGGAGCATAGCTGGGGTGTCAACACAAACACAGCGAGATGCGAGAGAAGGAATTCAAATGACCCATCCGGTATATCTGATGGGGAATTGTGGCGAGGTGAAGTGGTTAAACAGGAATTGACACAGTAACAACAGGTCTGCATCGGGCCTGTACGCATCCACACGCTTCCCTCGCAGTGACAGCACGGGGAAACCTTCCTCCCCCTCCCTGCATTGGCTTCGCTGCAGCCGCAGGGCTGAGCAGGCAAAGCCCATACCCGCCCGGCCCGGCAAAGCCAGGTTTAGGCCAGCAGAAACGATGCTTTTCTGTTAATTAAACAACTCCTGATAAATCACTGTCTGGTGGAAACGGGGTCAGCTATGTCACTGGGCTATTTCACACGCATTTCTCTCACATATAGAATCCAGCTTGGATTTATTTAGAAATAAAGGGAAAACACGCGGTGAGCTGCACGCGTGCATTGTCTGGGCAAACGCACAAGACCAGAAAATTAGGTCTAGCGTAAGAAAAAAGTTGTGATATAGAGAATTCCAGCAGAATCACCTTAGGTTTTACGGTTACAAAACATAGTAAAATGCTTTTTTGAATGAATTAAGTAGTCCCCGTGTCTGGAGGAGGTCTCGGACCAGGAGGAAGTGCTTCGGTTACAGCCAGGACAGGAGCCACTCACCCCTGCCTTGTGCTTTACTGGACTTCCAGCGGCGTTTCCCAGACACAGGAGTAGGCTGTAGCACGTCGGATGTTCTGGGGAAGGGAAATGTTCCAATTCTTGCCCTTTCCCTATATTAAAACCAAGAAATAATCAGCAGGTTCTGAGGTCAGCAGCCCGGGTTCAGAAACAGCAACCAGCCCGCTTGACGCCGTCAGCGCGGAGAGCCTCCGCGCCGGAGAGGTGAGCAAACCACCACCCCCCCAGCTCGGCTGCATTTTTAAACCAGCGCCGTGGCTGCCCCTAAGTTCAAAGCTGGATCCCTTTTTTGATGACATAAACAAAACGGGCAGCAGCAGCCTTTCTATAATTTAAACAACTCCTCAAACCTCTGGGCCCTCTTCCTTTTTCATTTTTAACAAATGCCAGAAGCCTTTTCCGTAGAAAACTGAAAACCGCCGGTGGCCAAACCACCAGACTTGTGCTTTTGGCCTGCGTCCTAATGGGGTGTCGGCGCTGGCTGCTGCGTCGGGGGTGGCAGACAGCCGTCCGCGCCGTTTGTTCCGCGCGTTCCCCCATTTGGCCCGTGTGTGTGCAGGCTCCCTTGCCGTGGGTGGCCAGCTTTGGCTTTTCCCACCCCCGTGCCAAGCGCCCAATACCAACAGGGAAGCCCAGGGTGGCCGGGCGAGCAGCTCGTGGCCACCGAGCCACGCACGGCTCCAGCCCACGCACCGCTGCCTCCGGTTAATTATTGATCAGCCCACTCTGTTAGCAAAAGGGCCCGTCAGCAACTCATAAACCCCCCAACGCGTACCCCCACGGACCGGGGGTGCCTGGAGGGGCTGGCTCTGCGGCGGGGGGCTCGCAGGCTGCCCGCCTGATGACTTTGGCTTTCCCAGTGCAGCCGCGGATCCCGGCTCGGCTTGCACAACTGTTTGAATTAGCTGGTTCGGTCAAGGGCCCGGCGACGAACAAGTTTGCTGTAGCTTATGTGAACTAAGGGAACAAAGTCAAACGGAGCTGAGCCGAGCCCCATGTTCCAGTTAATATTTACAGGGAGCTTTGCTCTCACGCCGTGTGACTACAGCACAAACAGCGAAACAAAAGAAGGCTGAGGCTAGCTAAAAACAAACGAGTTTTCCGTTTTTAAAACTCACAATATAAATTTAGAAAGGTTTTTCTCAATTTATGTTGAAACTCTGGCTAGGTTTACAGCAACGGAGGGAATTCTGCATTTCAAGCCCCCAGGACGAGGGCTGGAACCACCGTTCCCAGATCGCTCATGCCCTCCTCGCTGTCCCCTTGAATTTAAAACTGTTTGTGAGGTCAGAAACAGTTTGGCAACTTGTCAGCCTGTGCTCATACACCCTTTTCCATCTGAGGATCTCCGAGTTTATAAACATGAACGAAGCCACAAAACGCCCGTGCGGGGCCCGTCCCCAGCCCGTCCCCTCTTGTCCAAGTGTGTAACCAGGAGCTGAGCTCGCCCAGGGTTGCACAGGGCAGGACATTTCCTTACGGCCTGGGGAATTTCCTTTAGGCCACACTGCGGCGGATTTGAAATACGTAGGAAAAAGGCAAGACAGGGAAACCGAAGGAAACATTTTCTTGTTAAAATGGGAAATTCAGGCAATCTTCCCCGGCGCAGCATTAACTGCAAACCATACAGCAGCGCAGCGCTGGTCCCGAGGCAGGAGCATCCTGGCATCCCATTCGGGTACCAGGACAAAGCTCTGCTCTTTGCTGATGGGGAAACACTTGTTTCAGGTAAAATTCCAAACTGCCAACAATATGACACATGGCTCTGCCAGGGAGGAAAGCCCCCACTCCGTGAGAAAGGGGGAACCGTTGCTGGTGGCATTACAGCCCCAGCTGCACGGGCTCGACTTCACCCTCCCAGCACAGCCCTGTTCCAGCAGCCTATGCCGAGGTCAGGCTCAGGATCGTGCTGATGGATTATGGAATCACGGAATCGCTTAGGTTGCAAAAGACCTTTAAGCCCATCGAGTCCAACCGTTAACCCAGCACTGCCCAGCCCACCACTGACCCACGTCCCTGAGCGCCTCAGCCACACGGCTCTGAAACCCCTCCCGGGGTGGGGACTCCCCCCTCCCTGGGCAGCCCCTTCCAGTGCCTGACAGCCCTTTCTGGGAAGGAATTTCCCCAATATCCAACCTAACCCTCCCCTGGCACAACTGGAGGCCGTTTCCTCTTGTCCCATCACTTGTCCCTTGGGAGAAGAGACTGAACCCCCCACTCTGCACCCCCTTTTCAGGGAGCTGTAGAGAGCGATCAGGTCTGCCCTGAGCCTCCTCTTCTCCAGGCTGAGCCCCCCCAGACCCCTCAGCCGCTCCTCACAGGAATTGTGCTCCAGCCCCTTCCCCAGCTCCGTTCCCTTCTCTGGACATGCTCCAGCCCCTCTTCCTTGCAGTGAGGGGCCCAAACTGACCCCGGTGTAGTTGAGAGTTAGTCTGGATTTGTAAATCCTTTCCGAAGGGATCCAGTGCTTAACTGACAGATTTCTTTCACTTCCCACTCCATCCCCTCTTCGGACACACGTCATTTAACCAGTTACCTGCAGGGGTTAATCCTGTCAAGCCTCCTCATGTGTTTCATGACCTCCCAACTCTCTTTTTGACATAGTTCTGTTTTGATTTGCTCTGTTTTTCGGCTGAGGAGCTGGAGCAGGACTGGCAGCGCAAACCGGACATGTTTTGTAATTTGCAATCAGCGCGCGCTGAGCCTCCACCAAACATACACACTGGTGTAGGTGTCTCGGACAGACTGTCTGGGCTGTAGCTGTGCTGCTCCGTCTGGCCCCTGACTCTAAGACCCGTACAGGGGGGTTGTGTGTCGTCAGAACTAATCAAAAATGTGCATTTGCATATTCTAGACTGTGTTGATAATGACATGCTTCAAGGCACGGTATGGCCGGATACTCAGTCTTTAGGGTGAGTATCCCAAATAACGTGCAGTCTTGGTACGCAGCACTGCAGCCACAGCGCTGCAAAGCACCAGCCAGGCTCACGAGGCATTCCCCACAATGACCTAGTTTGGGACACGTCCATGGTGAAGGAGTAGAAAGCTGGAGTTGTCCCAGTTCCCTGAATGCAATCCCACCGAGGGAGACGCAGACAGATCCCAATCTGGTCCCCGGTCCCGCAGAATCGCTTACGCGCTGTCTGGGTGCATGCCGTCACCGGGTAACGAGGTGCAAAGCAGCGTACCGGCACTTTTCATTCAGAGCGTGAATGCTCGCAGTGAAAGGGCATTGAACTCTGCGGCTCGTGAGAGGAAGCATCTGACCCGACATTTGGCTTGCACTGTGAAACAACTGCCCGACAGCCGCATTCCTCCCCGGCGTACATTTACTCGGACAAGGGAGGTGGCCGGGAGGCCACAGCGTACCACACTGCTGTGGTGTCTCTGCCATAGGGGGTGGGCACGGGGCCTCCCCACACGACCCCAACTCCACAAAAATCACTTCTTGGAGGCAAATACGGGGTTACAGGAGCACTCACCCTATGTGCCAAAGCACTTATGTGCTGTGCAAGAGCAAACGGGCAGGAGCTGCTCCTCCACGGAGAGCCCCGGCACGGAGGAGCTGCTCCTCCAGGGAGAGCGTCGGCACGGAGGAGCTGCTCCTCCACGGAGAGCCCCGGCACGGAGGAGCTGCTCCTCCACGGAGAGCCCCGGCACGGAGGAGCTGCTCCTCCACGGAGAGCCTCGGCACGGAGGAGCTGCTCCTCCACGGAGAGCCCCGGCACGGAGGAGCTGCTCCTCCACGGAGAGCCTCGGCACGGAGGAGCTGCTCCTCCACGGAGAGCCCCGGCACGGAGGAGCTGCTCCTCCACGGAGAGCCCCGGCACGGGGGAGCTGCTCCTCCATGGAGAGCCCCGGCACGGAGGAGCTGCCCCAGCTCCACATGTTCTTCTCTGAGCTCCCACCTCAGAGACACCACGGGCTGTGCATTCACATCCCGCTGCAGAGCTGTAAGCATCCCCAGAGTCCTACGTTCACTGGAAAAGCATCTCCCAGAGACACATGGACCAAGGCCTTAGGCAGCACTAAGGCCTAATCTTCCTAGAGTTCCCTCCTGGGAGTTGGGAGCTTGGCCCAGGAACTCGCCCCTCCCACACAAATGCTGTGGCAAGCAGTGTAGGGAAAGATCAGGTCTCCAGCAGCTGCCCACCCTGCCCTGGCTGAGGCTGCTTTGGGAAAGAGATGCTCAGACCCCGGGCACAATCCGCTGAGCAGGTCCTTAGCCATGAAATCGTCTCTCGGCATTTAAGTTACCACTGGATTTAGATGCTGGGTGGGTGCTGTGCACGACAGGAGCAGGGAAGAGCGGGATGCATCCATTGTGTCTGCCTAATCGCTCTCCCTCTTTCTGCTCCATGGCAGGTAATGGAAGAGAGAGGAATCCCGCTGTGTAACAACAGGTACGAGAAAATGAAATCTGTGATTAGAAAAATAAATGTGTTCCAGTTAACATCAACCTGCTGCAACAGCCCCACGTGACAAAGTGTCCGAGGTGCTTTTATAAGGAATCTCGAGCACCTGAGCCGCGTAACAAAAGCCAAAGAAAACAACAGCAGCGAAACAAAGCCGTTGGCCAGGAAGGGTAAGTTCCGTTTAAATGGCATCAGACTGTGCGTACAGTACAATTAAAGATGCTCCCATTTGGCCACGCTTGTTAAATGCAACATCGCTTCTCACATACGGGCACGGGGGATACAAAGTCTGATCCTCTGCCCCGCAGAGCCGTTAAATCACAGAATATTAACACTTTCAAAAGCGCGCTTCTCACCAGCTTCCACCGTCACCAGCGTCACCTCGCAGGAAAACCAGAGCTGAGGGGGAGCGAGCCCTCGGTACATCTTGAAATGCTTCTGACGGAATTATTTTCAGCATTTCTCGATTTGAGCAGTTTCTCTGTCTGCACGACTCCTACGCAGAGCACCAGAGGAGAGAGACCGTTATAAGAAGAGGAGAAAACTATTTCAGTAAACCACAAAGTAAACTAGAGAGCAGCTGGAGAAACACAGAGAATCCAGTCAGATACAAAACAATGCCAGGAGCCATAGCAGAAGCCTGCTTCTGCGCACCGGGAAAGGGCTTCCCGAGGGTTACCCAAGATTCCCAAAAGCAAACCCCTTGGACGATATAAATTATCCTTGAAAACACGTTACAGAAGTGAAAGCTTGAGACTAAATGACAGCACATGGTTACAGAAGTCACACTGAAAGCTCAGAGCTGGCCCCTCTGATGTGTGAAGGTGTGTGTGGGGGAAGCATTGACTTCCTACAGAGCCCCACTGATCCGGCACGGACACCCCGTCTGCAGTGACGGCAAAACATCCGAGACTACACGGTGCTCGGGGATAGAGTGCCAGATCCGGAGCCTGCAAAAACAGGTTTAGGAATAACTTACTAGTTGTTTTTCTGTGCTCTCTAGCGCTTCCTAGTTCTCCCTAATGAATAGCTGGAGGCGGGGTAACTGGCAGTACCCTGATATTGTGTTTTCACTTCCTGGGTCTTACTATTACTGTGGATTTTATCATTTACTGTGGGATTTAGGTTTTCCCATCGGGAAACATCATATGGCTTCGGTTGTGGTGTCACCTGGCCCTGTCCAGTCCATCTGCAGGAGATAAGGCCAATCTCAGACCTGCCTCAAATAAAAAACGGAGCAAACCTACCTGGAGATTTGTGACATTAATTTAAAGCCAAGGTGATGAAAACAACGTTACAGGATTGGAAGAGCCGGAGAAACTATCCATGTGTTTGCACGTGCGGCTGCTGTGATTGCTGCAGCACATGATACTGCGGAGGGGAAGGGAGCCGAAGTTCCTGAGGGAGAACTCCTTGTCTTGAGTCACACAGAACTCCTGACACACTGCTATTTCAGCCCGACGACGTTAGTGTTTGTGGCATCGCTGTACAAACTGAGGCATCCTCCCTTTTTAAAGCAATTAAACAAATTGGGGACGTTTTGATTCGGTCTGATTCATAAAGGGAATTTGCAAATTTCAACGTAATTAATAAATTTAAGACTGAGGGACAGGCTCTCCATTTTGCCTTAGAAACCTGCCGGAAAGGAGCTCATTTCCAGCAGTCGGTTCAGGATGGGCCACGCCGGCCGCGAACGTGGGGCAACGGTGCCACCTGCGGGCTGCCTCCCACCCTGGCAACGGGAACTACGCGGAAACTCCACCCGCGACTGGCCCACAGGCACTGCCGGGCAAGGGGTCTGCGAAGGTCATTTCGCAATTAAACTGAACCCTATTTACATCCGATAATCCTGTGACATCGTTGGCCCCAGGTGATTTAAAAGAAACGCTCCTGAGATACGAAACAGCCAAGAGACAACCCTGCCATCGCTTTTGAAGAAACATCGGTGTATTCTTCAAATGAAATCTAAATTCTAATGTATAACCGCAAATCCTTTACAAGATATGCTAAAAACATCTTCTTTCCCACGCGTGTAAGTAATGTATCTTTAAGTTTTGTACTTGTCCATCACGGCTGAGGGAAAAACCGTGGCCCCACGAACGGGAGTGGGCAGGAAACCCCCACGGAGTCACGCAGGGAAGGAACGGAGGCAGGAAACGCCAGGGACACCTCAGCAGCCTCGCTCCCAGCGCTCTCCAAGTCCCCCTCCCCCGACTGTAACGCCGCGGGGCCTCACCGTTCCGCCAGCTCTCTTGTGAAGGTCAAAATCCGGCGCTGACTAACGCGATGGCTGTGCCGCGGGGATGAGTGCGGCTCGGGACTTCGGGGCGCGGCCCTGCGTGACTGTGCATATGCGAAGAGCAGCCGGTGCTGGGCCGCAGCCTCACCCTCAGCCTTCCCGGCTCCCCCATGGCTGCCCTCAGGAGACACAGGGCCAGGCGGCCCCCAGGGCTTTCCGGGGAGCTCCCCCCCCCCCCGGCTGCACACCCCTCGCGGTGAGCTGTGCCCCTCAGCCACGCTCCCCGCCGGCCATCGCCCCTCAGCCCCACTCCCGCTGCCGGGCGCGGCTCTCCCGCCCTCCTCGCGCCCCTGGGGAGGGCAAGCCCGCGCCCTCCGGCAGCTTTTCCAGCCGGGTTGTGACACCGGGTGAGAACGGTGAGCGGTGGCGGCCACACCGGAGGGCGAAGAGCAACCCCCCGCACCGCCTCAGGATAGCGCCCCGTGCGGCCCCAGGAGGGGTGGGCACGGGGCGGGGGCTCCGCGCAGGCCCTGCCGGGGTGTCCCAGCGAGGGCCTGACGCCGCTGCTTGCCCCGCTCCTCCTCGTTCCACCGAGCAGCACCAGCGCTCTCCCCGCACTCCCTCCGCCCGCCTCCCGCCCCCTCCCGCCCGACCGGCGTGCCGTTGCGGTGTTGGTGCGGCGTTTCCTCCGACCCGCTTTCAGGCGCGGCGGGGCGGCCGCGGGGGGCCTGAGGCGGCGGCGGGGCAGGCGGCCGCTGGCCCGGGCGTCTGGGCTTGGGAGCGGGAGGGTGTGCTCGGCCGGGCGCCGCCAAGATGCCGCTCTTCGCCCCCAACCCCTTCGAGCAGGACGTGGGTGAGCGAGCGGGACGGCGGGGCGTGGGGAGGCCGGGCGGCGGCGGCTGGGCCCGGCTGTCCGGCAGGGCCGGTGCCTGCGGGGTGGCGGCCTCCTCCGCCCCGCGGCGGGCCCTGGGTTCCTGAGGGAGAAGGTGCCGGCGGGGGAAGCCGCGGGTTCAGGCCTACTCGGGGAGCAGCCGGTCCGTCGGGTGCCGACAGCTGCCGGCAGCCCCGCCGCGAAGCTTCGGGGGAGAACCGCCGAGCTGTTTGTGGCAGGACCCCGCCACCCCGTGCCGCCGGCCCGGCCCGGCCTGCCCGCTTGGCTCGGGCAGCGCAGCGGCCTCCGCCGGGCAGCGGGGCGGGCGGGGTGCCGCAGCCCAGGCCCGGTTGCGCTCCGCTCTTTAAGGAAGTGTTTGGGGCCTGTCGAGCCGTAAAACTTGGGGAGTTTTACAGCTGTGGCAGGTCTGGGGGATGTCTTGTTACCTCCGGCCTTTCTCACCACCTGGCTCAGACGAGTTAACTGGTGTGTAAAGCTTGCCGTGCTGGGGTAGGACTCGAGAGTGAACACCGGCTCTGTTTACATCTGGAGGAACCCATTTTTATGCCTCTTCCAGTACCTCATACTAGGGCATCGTCTACAGGCTGATTTGGGGGCGTCAAGTGCAGCCTGAGTGGACGTTTCTTCCCATTGCAAAACTGTGAGGCAACTTTGGCTGGAGTTGGAGCCATCGACAGGATGAAGACGATGACTCAGTTGTTTTGTTTTGTGCTTGTGCTTAGTCTTGTGCTTTTTAGAGCATGAAACTTCTTCTTGTGTGTGGCTTTCTTAGTTGTTGGGTTTTTTAAAGCAATGCCTATTCCGAATTGAAGCACTGGAAAAAGCAGTTAAGCTAGGAACGCTTCTTACATTTACATTTCTTATTACACTGCAATTTTTGGTAAGAAGAATTCAGCTTTCTTGGAGTTTTTGTCAAGGCTGGGTGTATACAGATGGACGAGGTTGTCATGAGTGCTGGTATCACCACACCATCTCTTTGTTGAGTGTAAGTGACGCTGTTTTCTTAATGTGTCTGCAAAGTTTGTGTAATAAACCCAGGCCTCTTCTTTTTATCTTTTCACAAACCATGGTGAGATTTTTAATGTTGACCTGTGACTGAAATGAAAGTAGAAACTCGCCAGACCAGCTACACATAACCCAGTTGTTTCAGTACCTTGGGAAGTTTTCTGTGTGTTTTACCAGACTGATCTTTCACGTGGTTCTAACTGGTGTATTTGCATAAGCAAAGACTTCTTGAATGGGGCCTTTCACAGCGGTAGAATTCTCTGGCCAACCTGAATGCTTCAAGAACTTCAAGCCTGTAGTACTTCAACAGCGGCAGGCTGGTCACTTGCTGTTTCTTAAAGTTTGCCTTGTAAACCCCGAGTGTAAGTGTCTGCACGTATTGCAGATAAACCTGTGCAACAGAATGGGAGCTTTGTAATTGCTGAGGCTTAATCTTACAGTCCCTTGCTGGGAAAAATCTGTTTGCCATTAGGAGCTTCTGAAAAAGTTACTGTTCCATTGTAAATTGGACTAGCCAGAATATCAAACTACCAGATGTGGATGGTCTGTACTTTAACTCGTGGTGTTTACATGAGCGTGTTTTCACGCTTTCATTATATATCTGTCAACTTTTTAACACTTTGTCTTTTTTCATTAAAAAAGGAAAGGTACATACCAGGAAAATAGCTGAGCCCAGCTGATGCCCCGAGGGAAAGGAGAGATCCTTTTCCATGATCCCATCCGCCCAGTTTTGGGTTGGTTTTTTTGATTCACCATTGAGCTGATTCAGCTCTCTGTGGCAGAAAATTAACTTTCCAGAAGAAAGTATTTGGCTTGTGAGTTGGATCATCTATGAAGGTGATGAGTTTGGAAGGCTGGTGACTTGAATGTGCTCAGCGAAGGCTGGGAAATGGTAGTGAAAAAGGGGAGAACAGGAGCCCGCTTTTGGTAGCAGCCAGCAGTGAGGTTGATCCAGCACTGCTCTTTCCTTGGGACACCTTTAGAAAATGTAGTAAACGTGATTTTGCTTGGCCACAGCTGGTTTTGCCTTCTGGGTTCTAAACCCATATGTTTGCTTTCCTGCAGAGCTGCCCAGAGTCCCAATTCCTTGGCGTCTGCGTTGGTTGCTTTGTATATACTTACTAACCTATGGAATAGTGTTTTAGAGGAGTTGTTCCTTTCGTACGTTTTCCTTACTGAGAGGATACCCCAGAACTTCAGTTCTTTACAGTGTTGGAAGCTTTTTATTTTCCCGTCAAAACCTATCCATAGTTCATGTGCACTTGCTGTTTTCCCAGCGTTGTCCTTCCTCTTAAATAACCTTCCGCTCTGAAGTAGTTGCTCCTTCAGTAGCGAACAAGCCCTTTCATCTCTTGTTTAGTTAGCCTTCTTTCCTGAGATTGTTGACATCATCAAGGGAGTGGGAAGTGTTTTGCTGTGTCGTTTGTCTGGCATCCAGGGTTGCACACGGTGTCATGGGGCGCTGATAAGGTGTCTGATAGCATTTTGTGCTTCCTGGTGCTTTGCTGCAAGGTTTACCTGCCCTGTTTCATCCTAGGGTTGTATGTGCCTTCCTGGGCAGGGTCCTCTTGTGCTGGAGCTCAGTGTACTCGTCCTTCTCCTCTCGTTTCCAACTGCTGAGCGTTTAGTCTGTAGGAGAATATTGACTCCGACCATGTGAATTTGCATTTTGTCCTCCTAACTCTTTCCTTTTTCTACCTAATCCTGTCCTCAAGAATTTAATATTTCCTGGTTTGTCATGTTTCAGCCTTTTATTGATGATACCTGCCAACTTCCCGCTAGCATCCCTGGCGGACCCTGGCTGCCGTGTCAGCCAGGATATGTTAATGCTGATTTCAAGACTGTTTGTTGGGGCGTTTAGGAAGTCAACTCTCCCCACCCTCACTCGAGTGATTTCTTTCTTGTAGAGTGATCCAAGAACTGTAGCCGCTGCCTTGCACGTGGCATCCGATGGGATGTTCTCCACGGACGATTGCTGTTCGATTAGCCTTTGAGAAGATGTCCTCGCCTGGAAGAGCAGCTGCTTTCTGTTACAGCTCGCCACTTTGCCCCATCGTTTCGCAGCCCGTAATAATTCTCGTCTGCAGCGCTTGGTCTAAAGCCTTGCAAATGTTTGAGGACAAGCTAATGGGGTTTTGTTTAGGGTTTTTTTTTTGCATGTTGCTTGGGTGTTTTGTTTTTTCTTGAAATGTAGGGACAGTATTTTCCCAGTCTCCAGTCGGTGGCTTTGCTTTGGTTTGATCACAGCGCCTACATTCTCAGCCTGCAGTTTGATGGCATTTCTTTCTCACGTCTGAGGTTCTTCCTGGTCTGCTCCCCCAGCCCTGCCTTGATTTTTTTTAATACATCACAGCCTCGCTTTTTTTGGTTTGGTTTTCTTATTTATATTAGGGATGTTTAGTTATGTGAGAAGTGATTGTGGGTAACTTCTGTTTCGCTGCTGTCCAGGCTGTAGAGGACAAGTCTCTCTCGATCCCTCCCTAGTCTTCCCGATGTTTTTCTTGTAGCTGGCGGAGTGCCTGACAAATGGAATTGTCTGACTCTCAGGTTATTGGCCAGTTGACTCAGCGAAACGAAATGTTAAACTGGCTTTTTAAGCAAAAACTGAATCTCAGAAAGTCTCCGTGCACTGGATTTACATGTCAAAACCTTATTTTAATATTCCGCTTTGATCCATTATTTTTTGGATATAATATTCAGTGACGTGTACGGGGCCCTGGGGTCATGACGCGTGTCTTGCCATTGTCCTTGTCCGTGTCTTTTCTGCAAGGACCCAGGGACCGTGCAGTGTTACAGGAAAAGCAGGTCACGTGACGAGCGCCATCGCGTCTGTAATCACTAATTAAACCAAACCTAGAATTTTCTCGTTTGGCTATACGAAAGCAAAGTAAACAACTGAAGGTGGGTGGGGTTAAGTTTCTGGTTTCCATCTGCGTGGTTCTGCTTTATCTCCTGAAAAACAGCAGTCTGGAGGAGTCCCGTGTTTTAATCTTTCACTTTCCACATCTGAACTCTGTTTTTATATCCTTAGAATGGCTCTGTGGAACAGTTGAAACATGTATGTGCAGACAAGATCTTATTTCACGTGGCTTCGGGGGGTAAATCAGTCTCTAGATAACTTTTACTTTAGCGATCAGAGTCTTTAGCAGATGCCATATCAAGTCGAAAAGTTCTTTGTGCTTAATCAGCGCTTGAGTGCTTGTCTTCTCTCCGTTTCCAGCGTAAAAATTGACACGGGTGAAAAGAAAACTTTACACTCTTGTATTTTTGATTCTTTTTAGCGGACGTGTTCTTTGGGATTGTTGGCAGGCTCGGCTCACGGGAATTCGGGACTGAAATGACCCGTACTTTGCAAGTGTGAGGGTCTCGTGCTACGCAGCGTAGCGGTGGGGCTGTCGCCAGCCGGGATTGCCCATTACACCGCGCCCGTGTCCAGTGCTCATGCTGCACGTTAATTGGGGTACGGATTTCCAGCAGAAGCAGTCCGTGAGATAACAGTGGGGTACACTTTTGGGAAGAATCGAGGTGTCACGTTGGTCACCTCGGCAGAGATTTCCGCAGAGCTTTCGGGGTGCCCGTATCCTGCTTGGGGAATTCTGGGGCTGCGAGGTTCTCGTACTTCCCTTTCTTTTTGTGTTAGAATAGGTATTGTAAGATTTCCCCAGTTGCTTTTACTGTTTTCCTTCTTGCCCTTGTGAATGTAGATCCTAACATATCTTTGGAATTCCATGTTTCCTTAGAAATGGGGGGTGTTGCATCCCTCTTTGCAAACCGGAGGAATCCAGTGCTGGCTGCACATCGCCGCAAACGCGGGAGGCCTCGAGAGAGGCGCTGTGGGTATGGGGGCTGCGAGCTCTGCAGGGGGGCCCAGGCCCATCAGAGGGAACATGCAGTAGCACCCTTAATTATGAACACACATCTCTCCCCCTCTGCTCTGCTCTGGGGAAACCCTCCCTGGAGTGCTGTGTCCAGCTGGGGAGCCCTCAGCATCAGAAGGATACAGACCAGTTGGAATGAGTCCAGAGGAGGCCACAGAGATGCTGCGAGGGCTGGAGCACCTCTGCTGTGGGGCCAGGCTGGGGGAGTTGGGCTTGTTCAGCCTGGAGAAGGGAAGGCTCCGAGGAGAACTTATAGCACCTTCCAGTACCTGAAGGGGCTACAAGGAAGCTGGGGGGGCTTTTTACGAGGGCCTGTAGTGACAGGACAAGGGGTAACGGGTTTAAACTGAAAGCGTGGAGATTGAGATTAGATATCAGGAAGAAGTTCTTCATGGAGAGGGTGGGGAGAGAGAAGTTGCCAAATGCCCCATCCCTGGCTGTCTTCAAAGCCAGGCTGGATGAGGCTTGGAGCAACCTGGTCTAGTGGAGGGTGTCCCTGCCCATGGCAGGAGGTTGAAACCAGATGATCTTTAAGGTCTCTTCCAACCCAAACCAGCCTGTGACCTTACACCAGGATCTTTAGAGACTGAGGACTCGATGTATGGAAAGATGTAAACAGGGATGCTTTTGGGATTGCCATGTGCTGCACAGTTGCAGTCCTCCTGGTATATTTTTTTTTTCCTTTTGGTATTATTTCTGTGTATTTCCCATCCCTTTATCATGAAAAAGGGGAAAAGAACTAGTGTGGTTAGGCTGGAAACAGTGACGTTGAGCTTTATTTCAGATGCAGCAATCATTTTGGATGTTGTGTGATGGAGAGAGGGTCCTGAAAATGGACTTCAGCATGCCGTGGTGGAGCGTCACCCTGTGTTCTGGAACAGCAGGTGACTGTTTTAAGGCAGTCTCTTGACATGCATTTCTGCTTCTGGCAGTAATACCAGTCAAAGCTTCCCATCCCTTGCCCAGCTGCTCACTTTGGTGCTGTCTCCTCTCTTGTGTTGGCATAGTTTGTCATGCAGCTGCATGGCAGATCAGATCAGGGAACTGATCCAGTTAAAAATGATTAATTATGGGCTTTGAATTCTTTGCTGGTTTTTAAAAATGTATCAACCAGCAAGAAAAAGCAGCATATTCTGCTTTTATCATTATTTCTATGCAAGTAAGCTCAAGTGTAGTGTTCCTTCATTAATGGGAGGACGATGGAGTACGAGTCGTAGCATTTTTTTAAAGTTTGTATTTCTTGGCACTGAAAAAAATCTTGGGAAATGCATCCTCCCACATCTGTTCATTCTGATCAAAGTCCATGCCTCAGCATCTGTGAAGTAGTTATCCTTCGAGATTGTTCTTCAGCTGGAGCTTGTGTTAAGCCAAAAACCAGATGCTGTTAAATTTGTTATGCTGGCAGGGAAGAAAACCTCCGAAGTTGTAAGAGTTTGCTGCAGGGCGGCCTCCGCATCCTCACCAGGACAACGTCCGCTCCTCCAACAGGCTGCGTAGGTACAAGAGGAGGGAGTGTGTGTTTGCTACACCTCTGTGTGCGGACGTGCTGGCTGGGGGAGAGGAGCTGCGAGTTGTGCCAAGCATTATGGTAGCTGTACAGCTCAAGGTGTGGAGCTGGACGCTTCCCAGTGACGCCTGGTAAACATTAGGCCTTCCTGTTGGCAGGGGCAGAGTTACTGACATAGCGTGGGACGTCTGCCGTGGCAGGCAAAGCTGTCTGTGATGTCCTCTGAGCGTCCAGGAAGGCGTCAGCGTCTCCTCTTGCGAGGGCCTTGGGGCTTTGCAGGGGACAAGCCGCCACTCGTGTCTGCGTAACCGAGACCGTGGAGCGCGGGGGAAGGCGCTGGGGCCTCGCAGAGCTGCCCCACTGCACTTGTTCGTCCTGTTCCTTACCTGGCGCTGGGGGCGTCTCTTGGCTCTCCGTGACAGCGGGTACAAAGCGAGGTGCTGGGTTCCGCAGTGCTCACGCTGCAGGGTCGGTTTACAGACCTGCATTTGACTGGCTTGTGAATAATCCAGGTAATTCTCAACTTCCTGCATAGTTTTAAGTCCCAGTCTCTATTTCAGGTTGATCTTTGCCATGGTATTTTAGAAGGGAGCGCTTTTTTTCTCGTGAATCAGGGGCGTGTGTTCTCAAAGCGTCTCATGCATTTTGTGGATGCAATTATGCTTTTTTTTTTTTTTTTAATTAATCTGTCCCAAAGTACATTACCCTATTTGATTTGTTTCCTGTTCTAAAAGGAGAGTGGTGGAGGGAAAGGGAGTGCAGGAAGAGGGCAGTTCGGGGTTTTGAAACGCTATACAAAGCTCACAGGGTATGACAGTACCTGTCTTTAGGCTCACTGCTCTGGCTGTGCCCACCCATGTCAAGGAGCTCCAGTGTCTTAGGCTGAGCTTGTGTCCTCCTGAGCCCGTGGGCATTGCCGGGAGCTGCCAGAGCCCGTGGGCATTGCCAGGGGCTCTTGTATAGGCGTTGGTGCTATTTGTCATCGGAGAGCTGGTTTTATGTGCACAACCGATGCCTGCTGTCATTTGATGAGATGGATGAGTTTGACAAGTTTTGATGGGAGGATTCACACCTCTGCGGATGGAGGTGTGCAAGGTGATGCTTTCATGAAGCAGTTTCAGCTGGCAGAACTTCATAGGAAACACCAGGCTGAAGTTCTGTGCACCAAACGCTGCGTTATGTTGTGCTTTTGATCAGGAGCTGCGGTTCGTGTAGCCAGGAAACGTGCACATGGGGGTGGTTTTGCTTTGGGCTTTTTATAAATTGAACACTGAAGTGTTTAAAATCGCAGGTGTTCATTTATTTTCAAGAATAAGCAATGGAATTTGTGTTCGTCTCCTAAAAATACTGATTACGTAAAAGAAAATTTAACAGTTATGTCCTTTCTGGGTAAGTTTTTAAGGTTTGTGCTGTAGGAACATGCTTTCAACACAGTATTTCATGGAATGGTTTGGGTTGGAAGGGACCTCAAAGCCCACCCAGTCCCACCCCCTGCCATGGGCAGGGACACCTTCCATAGCCCAGGTTGCTCCCAGCCTCATCCAGCCTGGCCTTGGACACTCCCAGGGATGGGGCACCCACAGCTTCTCTGGGCAACCTGTCCCAGTGCCCCCCACCCTCTGCGGGAAGAATTCCTTCCTGATGGCCCATCTCAGTCTCCCTCTTTCAGTTTAAACCCGTTACCCCTTGTCCTGTCACTACAGGCCCTTGGGAAAAGCCCCCCCAGCTTTCTTGCACCCCCCAGGCACTGGAAGGGGCTCTAAGGTCTCCCCGGAGCCTTCCCTTCTCCAGGCTGAACCCCCCAACTCTCCCAGCCTGGCCCCAGGGCAGAGGGGCTCCAGCCCTCGGAGCAGTTCCGTGGCTTCCCTTAAAGAGTTAGCCTGAGCTTGCGAAGACAGCCTGTGGCCAAAATCACAAACTTGCGTTCCTCCTCCTTGCTCTGCTTTACCAGGTCATGACAGGCGTTTGGGGGCACCGCTGGCCGCTCTGTTCGCGTTTCCTTTGTGGCAGCCGTTCTGCTGAGCTCGCCCGCGTATTGTTACAACTTTAAACTACAAAACCAAGTAGTGAAGCTGATTATTAGCAAAGGCGCTTAATTGCTCACGTGACGTTGGGTTTATCCTGCCGTACTGCTGCTGTCAGCAAACCCTGTGTTTGTGGAGCAGCTGCCGTCACCCAGCACCACCACGGCAATAGTGAGTGGCCGTTAGGCTCCACTTTCAGCTACTGGTCTTTAAAATCCTCGGTCCCACGGGGGTTTAGTGGCTTCTCTTATTGAAGTACCGTATTGATTAGGATGTCGCTGTAATTATGAATTGCGTTCTGATGGGATTAATGTATAACTGTTGGAACTGGATGGTCTTTAAGGTCCTTTCCAAACCATTCTGTGGTAACATGAAAGCCTGAAAGTGCTTGTCTTTCAATTCAGTTAAAATACCAGCCATTTAGATGGCATTACGTTTCCTGAAAAGTCTAGTAGGAACAAATATCTTAAGTGTGTTGATGAGAAGATGGTTTTCCTTTGGAATCCTAAAGAGATCCTTTATTTTTCTTGGAATATCTGTACATAACAGCATGCAAATGTCAGAAGGCAACTGTAAACCAGGGCTGCGACTTAAACTTGGCGTAACCAAACAAAGTGTACAGGAACAGTTTCTTTTTCATCATTTACAACGTTACACTTCAAGATTTGGTTCTATTTTTGGATCTTTTAAGCACTTGTAAGCATCTGTTAGGTCAGTGCTGCTCTCCCCCTATGAAAACATATGGTGCGTAAGACTTCAAGATAGCAGGAGTTGGTGCTGATCTGTAGAGGACACTGCCTGCCTCTCGGTGTTCTGTGCCGGGGGGTTATTTTGGGGATGACTGAGACAGTGTTTGTTGGCTGAATTGAACTTGGTAGCGTATTACACTTAATCAACCCTGTTCTTCTTTACAGAAAAGGCTACAAATGAATATAACACCAGTGAGGACTGGGGGCTCATAATGGATATATGTGACAAAGTTGGAAGTACTCCTAATGGGTAAGCGGGATTTCGGCATTCCGAGGTGGAATTTCATGTGAATACGGTGTCGGAGAGAACGCGTCTCAAAGTGCTCGTCGTAGCCAGCTATGCAAAAAGTGCTGCCGGTTTGACGCTTCCGCAGGCTCTACACATACGTGTCGTTGGCTTTAAAATTCTTGGAAAGAAATGTTCCAATGGGATTTGTCGTAGATCAGTTCGTATATGCCGAGTGCGTTCCAATTTTTACGGAGTTTTGTACAGTAGAGGGAGTTATTCATATTTACTGATCGTGCATAAATTCCGAGAAGCGACTGTGCCACTAGGACCAAGTGAGCTAGTTTCCGTGCAGAAAATTATCTCGCTAGGGCCGTTGGGTATTTATGGTGAGAAGTTTGTCTGTGGTCCTTCATTAGGAAGGATGGGATTGATGGAGGAGAAAAGGGGAAAAAATTGGGATCGAAACATGGATCAGTTGGAATCAGTTCAGCCTAAGGCGTAACACTGAAACATGAGTGGTAGTTCAGTCACCCTGTAACGGCCAAAAGTGTTTGCTGAATTTTAAGGTAATCTTTTAGAGTGATAAGATGTTTTGAAGTCAACCTGAATGAGCACAGGCTGAATTCTGAAGTGATCTTAGAATTTTTATCAGTTAGATGTAATATTTAAGATCACTCCACTGAGAAAGTTGTTCTTGTATTAAATACCTCCCACAGGGAATAACAGCAAATCTATTCAATCTGGGAATCTTTAGTCCTTAAGAAAGGGTAGAATATCCTTTGAGTCCTATCTTAAAAATCTGGGGTGTTTTAGTGCCAAAATACTTTTGTAGAGAGGGGTGTTTTAAATCTACTTCTTTTAGGGGAGATTTAAAAAAGTGGGGGTTTTTTGTAATTACACATCCAAGATATATATAAATATATACAGTAAATAATTAAGTCTTAATATGTATGTATACAATAAAATCCTCAATTCTATATTTTAAATGCCACTACTGGCAGTATATTTTACTTCAATTTTGTGTAGTTTTCTTTCCTCCTGCCCTTCACTCAGAGCCTTTTCTGAAAATCATAAATATTGTTGCCTGCCCTTAGATAAACACACAGATTAACAACTGGAGTGTTTACTTTGCTGGATTGTTCTGTTAACTATGACCACGGATGCTGGATGGTGGGACTAAACCATCCTCCCGGCTGCGTGTCCATCACCACGTACCTTAGAGCAGGAGGCTGGGGCAGTAACCAGAGCAGCTGGTACTGGAGCCACTGCATCCATGCACTTTGCAGCTCCGGGTGTTTGGGTGCTTTTGGTGGATTTGTCTGCAGATCCTGTCCCCAGCTCTGACTCGAACGGCTCCTTGAGAGGTTGGAGCACGTTTGCTGTGCGCAGAGGAGTTTCTGGTTTAGTTTCTTCTGAAAGGAAATTCGTTCACGTGCACAAAACTCCAGTGCAAACTACATGTGATCGGAAAATTTGGTTCAAAACCAGACAACTGCTTTAAACCAAAATGTGGATATAGATGCGGCTCGTTATCTTGTTTAAAGTAGTGGCAGAAAAATGTTCTCACTGTACACACTAACACTGAAACGGGCATCTTTGGAAACAAAACGTGGAAACAAGCATCTCTCTTCCTGATAACAATTAAACAGTTTTAGTTTTGTTTGTGCACAGGCTTTTGTTTTTAAGCTTGCCTAAGGTTGCTGTTCCATGACGACTTTAAATGGACAGGCCACATGGAGAAAATGCAGCCTTGTGGAGAGAGTTCCGTGCTGTGGTAAGGTGGCAGCTCAGGAGTACTGCAGGTGATGTTGGCTCTAAGGGCGCCTCATCAGTTCTTTACATAGAGATTTCACGGCTTTGAGGGGGTCAAAATAACAGTGTTAATGAAGCTTTACATACGCCTCGGCCCGTGTAGCTGGTGCGTGCTGTTAATGCTCGTTTTAAGTATGAAACTCCTTAGCAGAGTAACAGAGTGCTAATCATTGTACTTCTCTCAGATTTTGCTGAAACAAACGGCAAAATCTTTGTGCCTTTAGTGTCTTGAAAATGGGATCCAAGAGCTGACAACCTGCGAGCACCGTTTCTGCTTTGAATCCGTAGAGACCGTTTACAGCAGGCAGTAAAACAATTCAAGTTTAGTGAATCATCCCCGCTCCTCACCGTTTTCTGTAGACATTCCTTTCATTGCCTGTTTCAAATCCATCTCCTCAGCCTAATGGCAGTGGCTCCCCTGACGACCTGTCAGCAGTTCAGTGGAAATGAATACAAAAGGCCAGTGTAAAAACAGTCTGTTCCAATCCCGTATGCGTACAAGAACAAGTTTGTTTCTGGGCCAGCTCTGGGAGAAGTTCAGGTTCGGTTACAATAGACCCAGTTTTGTTTGCTTACCTGATGGATCTGGGATCGGTCATTCCACAGATGGTGTCAGTCACGTTTATCGCTAACAGTTTTTGTGTGTTCCTTTTCCAGAGCCAAGGATTGCCTTAAAGCCATCATGAAGAGAGTCAATCATAAGGTTCCCCACGTGGCTCTGCAAGCTCTGACAGTGAGTAGACTCCCGCTGTTTTCAAAAGTCTGCACGTACTGCAGCTATTGAATGTGGACCGATCACTTAACACCTTTCTGTCTCGCTAGTAGCAGTCAGAGAGTGCGTGCTGAACAGGGGATGAAATTGAACTCCGTTAGTGTGTGCTTTTATTTTGGATTATTTTCACTGCTCTCATACGCTTTCACAATTGTATTTCTGCTGTCAGCTTTTAGGAGCCTGCGTATCCAACTGTGGAAAAATATTTCACTTAGAAGTGTGTTCTCGTGATTTTGCTAGTGAAGCTCGAGGAATAATAAATAAGGTAATTTTAATAACCTTAAGTACTGGGGGAGAATTATTTCGGTAGCTTCTTTGCTTTGTCTCAGCAGAGTGAAGAATGGGCAAAACTCATGTCGTTAAGATGCATTTTCTAGTTTTGGTGCAGATACCGCTGCCTTGTTTGTCTTATCGCTGAAATTTGTGTACTTCATTGCTGTGAAAACAGAATGCGTTAAGGATGTGACAGGCTGATAATACCTACTCCAAATTCTTACAAAATTACGTGGGCAATTTTAATTAAAATATGTGACTCTTCCAAAGCTCAGTTAATTTGAGAACGGCGCAGACAGCTTTTCTTGAAGGGAATTCTTACTGGGCTTGAGTGAAATCCATGGAGTGAAGTGCAAAGGGAAAACCGTGAGAAAGTTCAACTGTGTTTTTACAAGGAAAAGGATAAAGTCTTTGGACAATTTTCTTAGTTTCCAGAGATTCTCAGAACGCTGAGTGAGGAGGTACCCAAGAAAGGAAGACTTAGATGGTTAGGGTCAAGCAGCTGATGGGATCTAAATCTGGATGTAATGAATCGGGTAAGCAGAAACAGCTTTCCCCCGGTTACTGCTCCAGTTGAAGACAAAAATGGCTAATGGGTTAAGAAGAAGTTAGTCTTCAAATATACGGGAGGCCTGGAATCATCAGAGGTGGAGCAAAGCAATTAAGGAAGCTAATAAAATTGCTGGGAAGCAAAATGAGTTCATAGCTCTTCCGTTTCTCTCTTTGTATGGAAAAATAGGTCTTAAAGGCCTCCCGTTTGTTCCCATTAGCCATGGGCCATTCTGGAATTGAACGTTGACCTTCAGGGACCAACAGCACTTGTGGATGTAAACCCAAACCTTTAATTCCACTGAAGAGTGGGCCACTGGAGCATGATTGGGTTTGCTGTTGGGTAACACGTTTTACCCCCGTCCCTGGCCCGCTCAGGAATAATCTTCAGAGGGCAGATAAAATTGGACTTTCTGCCTTTTCTCCAACAGACAATGAGTTCAGACAAGTGTTACAAATGTCCCCGTGCCGATACAGAGCCTATCGAGCTACACCTCTTCTTTCAATTAAAGGCATGCTCGAGCCCAAACCTGTCAACGTTCTTACTGCTCAGTGTATGTTTCCGTGCAAGGTGCAGGCCTACGATGCGATCTAGCTGCGCTGAAACCTTGGCTGCGTGCCGCGTTTGTGCGCTCCCGGGCTCTTACCCAGACGAGCCAAGTGCGGCAGATGTAGCCTGGCAGCTACATGTGATTCTCCAGCAGGTATCCTGAGGTTACTTCGGACGCTTTGCGTTCAAGCTCCACAGAAGCAGAAAGCGTGGGCAGTCTGAAGTGCTTTACTCCGTGTTTTACCCTTGCGGTGTTGGCCTGACCGTCACGTGTATGAGCTGCTGTGTTGAAGAGCTGCTCTTTTTGCTCCAATGAATGTTTTAAAGCTATTCCCTGGTGACAGGATTAACGGCAGCTGATGTTTAGTGTTAGAGGCATGCTCTGAAGGGTTTTCTTCAGCCATGCAGTAGAGTGCAGTACGTGACTTCGACCTGCTTTTCTGCAGGTGGATTGTGGCTTTGGGTGATGCTGTTGGCGTATAACATTTGAGTGAAATCAGTGGTTCTGTGTGGATTTAGAGTAGCCATAAATCCTGTGGATAGGGCAGCGGAAGGGGAGCTGTAGAGGCTCTTTGCTGTGAGAGGCTAGAGAAGAATGTGGGAGCCAGGGGGATTGCAGGCAGAGCCTGAACTTCATCTTGGTCCACCCCCGCTGCAAGCAAGCATCTTCCCTTCCCAGACGGTCCCTGCATCTCAGCTATTAGGTCCTGTGAACTGCCCCACAAGCCGTGTGGCACAGCATGTAACATGTAATTCCTTCTTGTGAGAGAATCTGAATCCAGGAGCACACATGTATGGTACACGCAGCGATGGTGCAGAGATCAGGTTTTGTGAGTCCCATCACTTGGTAAGTCAGCGGGGAGAAACGTGTTCTGGCAGCTGAGGAGAAGACAGCAGAGGTGGTAAAAAGTAGAGAAGGGGTGTGGTCTAAGATAGTCTTTCCCTGCAAGGCAAATTTACGTGGTTGGGAGGGGAATAACAATACAAAGAATTACTACAAATAATCTATAGGAAAATGGGTTTGGTCACAAAGGTTTACGGAGAGGGAACAACTTTGTGTTCGTTTTGCAGTACAATCATCCCTTTTTATGCCCTTTTGTCTTCTAGGCTCATCCAAAAGTATGTGAAAAGCTTAAAACTCTAATGGTGGAGTGGTCAGAAGAATTTCAGAAAGACCCACAGTGTAGCTTAATATCTGCAACCATTAAATCTTTAAAAGAAGAAGGCATCACTTTTCCTGCAGCTGGATCACAGGTAAAAGCTGATTTGGGATACACGGCACTGTTGGGTTCCCTGTTCCTTTATTTGTGGCCTTACCCTCCTAAGAAAAATGAGAACAGACCAAAGGCTATTTCATGGTGCCCTTAGGAGTTGTTTCATTTGGGATTCTTCATTCCTTCAGATACTTTAGAGCTTCATCGAGCTGTCACCACCTTAAATCAAAGCAGTTGTACGCCCACACCTTATACTTGGTGTTTCATGGCTCTGATTGCTGACTGGGAGCACATACCTTCATTTTTCTCCCCAGAGCCTCACAAAACAAAGGGCAGTATCTGGAACGGAGACATTTTTGATGATGATCTGTGCTACGCTTGCCTTTTCCAAGTCCCCATCCCTTGCTCATGCAGTTACCTGTCCACGTCAGGAATCGTCCTGGCTCTGCCGTAGGCGGGGTGCTCCAATCCCTAACCTCACGCTTGGTATTTCACTTCTGGTGGTGTCATGCCTAATACCTGCCTTCCAGCTGGCAGATAGGATGGCAGGTGCCTTTTGTCCTATGCTTTATTAGTGATGCTTATAAGTGTTTTCATGTTAATTATGAGTCAGGTGATAGTCAGTCCTGAAAATTAGAACCGCAGCTTCTATTATGTGTTCCTTACATGAAGTTTACTTTTCTCTGTATTAAACATAGACGGATTTTTTACTTTTCCAGTCTTTTTTTCCTTCTACAAAGATGTTTTTACTTCTAAACGTAGGGTGTGTGTTAAAACGTATGGCAGAAACATGGACGATCTAGAGTACTGGCAACTGATTCTGCTTCCTTCCCTACAAACACACATGAAATGACATCTTGATATTTGTACCTCACACCCTTCGCTTCAAACAAGCAAAGCTGAGGTTTATTAGTATTTGGTACGCTTGTACGGGATTGTTTTCTGGGACCATTGATACGTCCTAGGCACGGCTGATAGCTGAAACTAGGTTCTTTGTTCTTGGTGTGTGCGGGAAGACTTCCTCATCGGGATGAGAACTCTAAGGATGATTTCCCTGTGCTGTTGTGGAGGCTTGTGTGAGTTAAGTCAGCATCTCCCGCCTTTCTGTACATTTTCCTTCCCACTGTCTCACCAGCAGAGTTAGAGGGTAGCTTTGTGCTCGGATGCTGAGAGAGCGCTCCCTTCTCAGCCAGTCCAGCTGCTGCATCGTGACAGGCACAGGATTCAGCACAGGAAGGCAGCTAACCAGGAGCAACTTACCACTCGTTTTTTTAGGTATATAATTACAGAGCTTTCTTTTTCCTTTGTAACCCAACCTTTTTGTTGATACATTTGCAGGCCACCACAAATGCTGCTAAGAATGGTTCCTCGTCAAGTAAAAACAAAGAAGACGAAGATATAGCTAAAGGTAAATCGCTTGTCACAGCCTGAGGTTAGACTTGCGCTGAAGAAGTTGGGTTAAAAAGCACAGAAATAAGAAGTTGTACTCCCTCCTGCCACGTAGAATTGCAAACAAGGGCACAGTGCGTTGGGAACTAACACTGTATCATTCGGAATGGTATGAAGGGGTCTTCCTCGTGGACGAGTGTTTGGGGTAACGTACGTTCTTCCCCATCACGCAGCCATCAGCATTGCCTTGTGACTGCTTTCGCTCCACAGAGCTTGGTGCTCTGCCCTTCTGCGCCCACGTGTTTTGTTTTTAGCCTTCATCTTGAGGCTCTACAAAAACCAGACCGTCTAAAGGTTTTATTCTTTCTCTCTTTCTTGGATATAGTTACTGTTGTTCAGATTGGCTGCTATTTCCGGTCATGCTAACAATGCTCCTGACAGGAGTAGTGTACGTTGCAGTGGGCTGTACCACGGAAAGCAGAGTTTCTCAATGTTTCATAACCTGCGTGTGATCGAGTCCTGTCTTTTAATCCTCTTACGGGCAGAGTCAAGCTCTTGAAATGTGAAATAGGGCTAGTAGTTTGGAGCAAAGATTTTAAACTGGAAGTGTTAGAGGAGCAGATACAGACTATGTTTGTAACTAAGTAAGCTTCTGTTTATCTTTACTAGGAAAGCAGACTGCCTTTGTGTACAGGGGTAAAATACACCAACCTTCTCTTTTTCCCCCCTCCCCTAATGCAGCCATCGAATTGTCTTTGCAAGAGCAGAAACAGCAACAAATGGAAACGAAATCCTTGTACCCATCCGCAGAAATTCAGCAAAGCAATCCGAACTCGAGGAAGGTGCGAGCTCTGTATGACTTTGAAGCTGTCGAGGACAACGAGCTCACCTTTAAAAGTGGAGAAATTATTGTTGTTTTGGATGACAGGTATGATATTCTCCGGTGAAGGCCTCTCTATTCCAGAACTGCTGTTTTCTTAGGATAGTGCGTTTTGCCTCTGGCGCTTTTTCCCCACGGAAACGTGTATTGTCACTCTGTCCTCCCTCAACTCCCTTTGTCTTCCCCTGTTCTTTCCATGCCCCAAGCTTTTGACCTCAAGACATTCTCGGTGCAGGGACAACCTCACTGTGGTACGTTGGTTATTTCGTTCTGTGGCTTAGGTCCAGTTTGTTTGTGGTCTTTAAGATAAATGTTAGTTGGTTGTAATGTGTCAGTCTAAAAAACAGAGTTGTGTTAAGTTTTGAGTGATTTTATTGATTATTTATTGAATGATTGTACTTGCCCCGATCCCTCCTCTTCTCCCCACGCTCCTGCCTGGGGCTTTGCTGCTGATCTCCACAAACACTCTCCTTTGCCTTTGGTATTGGATAAACAGGGAAACGGCGTACTGGATGTCGAGGGTTTTCTGTCGAAAGCCCAAACGATGTTGCTGACACGAAGCTTTGTTGTTCAGAGTTGTGTAATGCAGCTTTATTTCCCCAGTGACACCAATTGGTGGAAAGGTGAAAATCATAGAGGAGTTGGACTGTTTCCATCTAATTTTGTGACTTCGGATTTAACTGTGGAACCCGAGGCAGGTAAGTCGGCTACTAAAAGCTGTCAGATTCCTTTGGGAAGGTGGGTTTATGGTGGAACTACTGATTAACCCATCAGCAAAATAATTTCCTGAAATGAGTCCAAGGGATGAATTGAGAGAGCCGTTCTGCCCTTGTTTTAAGCAAGCCAGCACATAGCACTGCTGTAGCTCACACGAACGATTTCCGTCTTCTGATTCTCTTCTCGGTTGCTACCTTTTGCCTGTTACAGAAATTGCGTTTCCCAAAATTCATTTCCAATAACATACTAGGTGTGGATCCAGTAACTCGCCATTGAAAGTGTCAAAGTCTCTGTTCAGACTCCAGACCAAGTAGAGAATAATGTTCATAGGCCCGTCAGCGGTTTGTAAGCATCACGCTGTTAGCGTTATTCATGCTCACGGTACCAAAATAAATCCTAACGCTTAGAACTTGGCGGAAAGTCACTGTGCGTGTGTTGGAAGTGGTTTTAGATGCTAATATGACTCAAGAGTCTTTCCCTTGCTGGGCTGAGGTTCATCCTCAGGCTGACAGCCCAGAGGAAGCAGCTTGTCAGAAGGTTTTCTAGGCAAACATTTTCTGGAGAAGGGAAGGCTCCGGGGAGACCTCAGAGCCCCTTCCGGTGCCTGGGGGGTACAAGAAAGCTGGGGGGGACTTTTTACAAGGGCAGGGAGTGACAGGACAAGGGGTAACGGGTTTAAATGGAAAGAGGGAGATTGAGATGGGCCATCAGGAAGGAATTCTTCCCAGAGAGGGTGGGGGGCACTGGGACAGGTTCCCAGAGAAGCTGTGGGTGCCCCATCCCTGGGAGTGCCCAAGGCCAGGCTGGATGAGGCTTGGAGCAACCTGGGCTAGTGGAAGGTGTCCCTGCCCATGGCAGGGGGGTTGGAACTAGATGATCTGTAAGGTCCCTTCCAACCCAAACCATCCTGTGATTCTGTGAAACCTGTTTTCCCTTCTCCAGCAGCTAGGTGCATCCCTGCTTGAAGTACTTACTGAAATGTCTCTCTCATTTAAAGAACTGATGGCAAGGGAGGAGAAAATGTGCATTTTAAGTTAGCGTAGCAACACAGCCGCGGGAAAGAAACTCATGTTTGTTCTTTCAGCAACTGTGGATAAAACTTCTGTTCCTGAGGATACTACAGAAGAAGTTAAGAAAGCAGAACCCGAGCCAGTTTATATAGACGAGGTATGCAGTCACTGTAATATAAAAAAATCGCTGAGATTTTACGATGGTTGAAACATAATTTTGTTACTGAGGGTGAGCAGATAATTCTTTATGCAAATATAAACAACATTTTTTAAAATATGAAAATTAAATCAGTCTCTGCCGTGCATCAGAAATAACTCCTTTTCATCTTCGCTTCACCTTTCAGGATAAGATGGATAAAACCCTGCAGGTACTTCAGAGTATAGATCCCACAGACTTAAAGCTTGATTCTCCAGATCTTCTAGACTCAGAAGGTACTTGGAGCACTGATTTAGCTGGTTTTTGTATTTCCTCTCACAATTACCTTTTGTGGATTGAGCTGGTGACTCTTTTGCATTTATTTTAAGCTTAGAGACACCACGGGCTGTACTCACAGAGTGCTGGAAAATAGCTGTTTCACAGTGGGAGCGTGGGGCTGTGTGTAGAACTCTAAATTTTCTAATAGTTGCCAAGCCAACTCCATGGTTAGCAGCGTGATTTACGTAACTTCCAGCTACTGTAAATGCCTGATCGTTGCAAGATCCACCCCTATCAAAACTCTGCTTGAAATGAGCAATTAATTTTGTGACAAAATGTCTTCAAAGCACTGCTGGCTAGGAGGGGGGAGGCTGTTCAGCCCGCTGAAGAGCCAGTTCGAGGTGTGCAATACCAACTGAGTGTACATCAAAAAGGAGTGTTTCTTCTCTTCCCGCAGAGGGTGGGGGGCACTGGGACAGGTTCCCAGAGAAGCTGTGGGTGCCCCATCCCTGGCAGTGCCCAAGGCCAGGCTGGATGAGGCTTGGAGCAACCTGGGCTATGGAAGGTGTCCCTGCCCATGGCAGGGGGTGGGACTGGGTGGGCTTTAAGGTCCCTGCACACCCAAACCAGTCTGTAATTCTGTGATTCTATGTGTCTAGAATGGAAAAAGTGAAGGTGAAGGAAGCTCTGCAGTTCAGCAGAACTGGATGGGATTCATGCCGGTTCATAGACAGTCCAGACTGGCTATTCCAGTAGGAGATGAAAGTCAGAGATTTTGCACAGCGCAAGCAGAAATGGCAAATTTCCCATGTTTTTCACCAGTATTTTGTTTGAGGGGGTAAAGAGGAGAGAGGAGCTCAGAGCAGAATAACCAAAATATTTTTTCAGTCTGTTCAGGCTGGAGGAAGGGGGGACACAGGGTAACCAGGCACACTCTCCAGTTCTGTATGTTGTTTTGGTGTGCTTGGATGGAGTATTTTGGCTGCATTTAAACCTTGAGTTGTGCAAGACATTAACTCCCTGGACACTTTTGTCTTCACAGATATTTGTCAGCAGATGGGTCCAATGATAGATGAGAAACTGGAAGAGATAGATAGGTGAGCCCTGACGTAGTGTCTGCGTTACTTGCTATGATTTACTTTAAATTGTGCAGTTGTCTTAACTTTTCAGGGGGATGCTTTCCTCTCCCAAGCTAGAAAATCTTGCAAGGATGAAATTTTGACTATTCTACCTTTATTATTGAATGTTTTGGTGCCATGTGTGTGCTCGGATTTGATTGCCACTCTCCAAAATCTACTGCATAAGTCACTGGGTGCATTTTTCCAAGGGCAGGGAGTGACAGGACAAGGGGTAACGGGTTTAAATGGAAAGAGGGAGATGGAGATGGGCCATCAGGAAGGAATTCTTCCCGCAGAGGGTGGGGAGCACTGGGACAGGTTCCCAGAGAAGCTGTGGATGCCCCATCCCTGGGAGTGTCCAAGGCCAGGCTGGATGAGGCTGGGAGCACCCTGGGCTATGGAAGGTGTCCCTGCCCGTGGCAGGGGGTGGCACTGAGTGGGCTTTGAGGTCCCTTCCCACCCAAACCATTCCATGATTCTGTGATTCCATGACTTTATATTAGTGCTTTTTGACTGTGGCCTTACGCAGTCTGTCGGGTGCTCAGTATTATCAGTCAACGTTCAATGCGATCCTCATCCCCCTCAGACTCCCAGGGATGTTTGAGGGTGGAAAGGAAAGGTAACTAACACCCGTGGAGTTGCCTGCCTTATCACAGCTAGGGAGGAGAGTTGTTCGCTAAGGGACTCTCCGTCCGGCCTCCTGGGTAGGAAGCAGAATGGCAAAGTCATGACGTAGATGTGTAAGACATCGACCATTTACTCTAAAATGTTTCTTTTCCTTGCATATTCAGAATGAACTGCTCTTCTTTCACCATCTAACACTAGTTGTTGGAGACACTTAGTGTTTGCACGTGTTTGTTTTGAAACAGAAAGCATTCGGAATTATCTGAGCTGAATGTGAAAGTTCTGGAAGCTCTGGAGCTCTATAACAAGCTGATGAATGAAGCGCCCATGTATTCAGCCTACTCCAAACTCCACCACCCTGCACAATACCCACCTACGTCTTCCGGGGTTTCGGTGCAGGTCAGTATCCCTTTCTGGAAAGAGAGTCTTGCCGAATATAGATTTCTATTTAAGAGATGACAGCAGAAATGAAGTGGCCGCTTTCTTGCTAGCCTACGGGCAATCTGACATTGCCTGGTGACTTTTTATAGCTTTTAGGGCAAAATACTGTTTACGGACTTCGATTTGAGCTTACCTGCTTGTACAGTAAGAGTTTCGTTAGTGTGTGCTCGAGTAAATGTATTCAAAATACTGAAAGATGCCTTCCATGCTTCCTTTTTTACCGTTAGGAACGTGTGTTTCAGCAGCTTGGTGGATATTCTTGCCGTGAGTCATGTCCTCAGTCTGAAAGTAAAATGTTACCTTCTTACCTAATAGTGGGGATGCGAGTGAACTTTAATATGAGCGCATTAATCATGGGCGCAGCGTACCTCTAAATATAGAAACGCTGGTCTGGTTTTAGCTCTCTCTGTTCCTTAAGGCACGAACATGTTGTATTGGGGGGCGTAGTTGCTCAGAGCTGCTGTACAGTGTCTCCAGTAGCCACGTTGGTGGGTCAAGAACACAAAGCGGGAGGGGGGAGAGATTTTAAAGATCCTTTGTGGCGAACGCGTGGAATGAGTGTTTTACTTTAAGCAAATTTGATTTTGATGTTAATTGTTAAGTGGGAAAAGAATAGTTGCCGTAGCAACCGCTAGATCTGAAAATATGTCAGTTAAAAGTAATTCCGTGTCAACTCCTGGCAAGGATGGAAAATTCATCATATTTGGAGGTTTAAAAGTAATTTAAGGGAAAAGGCAACTGGAGTTTACTGTTTCTTCCAAGATGGATGCTGCCAGCGGTGAAAAACACCAGGTAACGCTAAACCGGTGCGTATCGTGTAGCCTAAGCATGTTGCACCAGCTCTTTATCTGAGCTTTGGGCAAAGACTTGCATTATCTTAACCAGAAATGCAGGAAACGAAAGATTTTCCTTTCCTTTTGTGTTGTTCCTTAGAGCATTCTTAGGTTTTAATGTGTTGCGTAGCAAATCTGTGGTGCCCATCTTCCTGCTCGACTGCGTCAAAACATGTAAGGATTGAACGTTTTAAGGACAAGGCAAATCGGAGAGAAAGAAAGACGGTTGCTGGGAGGGGCAGAGGTTTTGTACGTGATAGCAAGGGTGGTTCTTCCAGTTATTAAGCACTGACCTCGTTAGCAGTGCGTTTCAGAGGAGGGTGCCTTGGGGTGAAATGAAGGATGGCTGTTTAAAACCTCTTAGGAGAAGTTACGTGTTTCGGTTTTAGAACCTTGTGGGAAAAACCAGTCGCTGCTCATTCAGCCTTTGACCCCGCACGTATTAGTTCATGGCATTGTGTGTCTCATTCGCTGCTGTTTAATGGAAAATAAAAGGTGTACAACGTGTGTTTTAATTTACAGTCCTACCCTGTACAGCCACCTAGTGGGACCTACATGATCCAGGGAGTTCACCAGGTCACCGTGTCCCCAGGCTACAGCCTGGCACCTGATCAGATGGGGCAGCTGAGGTCTCTGCCGCCGACGATGAATTCTTCTGGAGCAACTCAGCCAGCTCAAGCTGCGTATTTAAGGTATCGCTACAGCTAAGTGTTGCATCACCTTCTTAGCGATGGTGGTTTTCCTTTGCCTGGAGGTTGTGTGCTCCTGGGATATTTACAGTGACGCGTTCACGATCGTTTTGAAAATACCCAGCTCGCTCTTTGGGCTAAGCGATATTCTCACTTGCAAATCTGCTTATTGGATAAATGGGCATGAGCTCGTCAGAATTAGATGCGGTTTGTTTTGTTCCAGCCCGGGACCGGATTCTGTGTTAAACCAGACGTACGTGAACCAGAGCCCTGGCCTGCCGTCAGCTGCCAGCACCGCTGCGTACGCCCAGCAGCAGCTGGGGATGTCGGTGGATATGTCTGCTTACCAGAACAGCACCTCGAGCTTGCCTCAAGGACCAGCTTACCCCGGGGCAGTTCCTCCTCATTCAGTCCTACAGCAACCAACAAATTACCATCAACAGCCTCTCCTTTAAAAACAAACCCCGCTTCCCGAGCAGAGGTGGCCTGGCCTAGTGATCATTGCAAATACCTGTCCGGGATGTCACAATACCTTTTCCTTTTAACTAGACGTACTGCACTGGGGCAATGCCGTGTGAAAGCTGTGCAGCGCTCTGATCGTTACTCGTTTGCCTAAAAATAGCTCGAACTCGATCAGAGTTGAAGCAAGTCAGATTGCTCTGAGCCCTTACTGCAGTGGTTTCAAGAAACGCCGCTTGTGAATCTTAAGATTGTCCCAAAAATCGTTGAATTGAAATGTGTTTCTGGAAACTGGGGGATGCTCAGTGATTGTCACGCGTTGCTCTCGTTACAATTTGATGTTGTGACAGCGAGGGCCGTGTACCTACAGAAATGAGATTTTTTTTTTTACAGTCCTGCCTGTTAGATTTCGGGAAGCCGGAGCCCGGATGTGTTTCTCTTGAGGGAAACAGGCAGAGTTGTGCCAGATCTCACTTGTGTTTTTGGCAGAGGTGGCGCTGCGAGAGCGGGCGAGGGAGCGGGCACTCTGTGCGTACAAGGTGCTGAGCCAGAAAGTCGTCCCGAATCCCTTTTTCGGATGTATTCAGAAGTGAAGGAGTGGTGTAGTTCCTTGTGGAAAAGGAAGGGCTCAGGAATGTTGGGAGCTTAAGACTGTGAGTAGCTGCCTTGTTCCCTTCCCAGTGGGAAGCTGAGTGGAACAGGAATTGTCTTTATGGGACCAGGGGCTTCTTGCCTCTCTTGGATTTCCTTTCTCTGCCACCTTCCCGTGTCTAAATAAAGGCGGATTACGGTGGGAGAAGCTCTCAAACCACTGGGACCAGGTGTACTGAGCGCGCTGTCTACAGGCAGCGCATGCCTCACCCACGGGGATGGGGCCCTCGCTGAGTACGAGGAGGGGTTGGTTGCACGTTGAACACATCAGGCGTGTCTCCGGAAAAGGAATCGCCCCGGGGTGGCGGCAGCACAGCATGCCGTGGCTAAGAAAAGAAATGTAGGAATGTCTCCCCTGATGCACTTTTGTAACGGGTGGGGTTTGTACAAGAGGAGCTGAATTGTTGTTCAGGAATGTGGGATTTGTTTTACTGGTTCAGCCTCTGAAAAAAAGTCACTTATTTCTCCCCTTATTCACCTACTCGCTTTACATAGTCACTTTTATACCTATTTTAACAGTTTTATGGTGAGAACAATCTCCAGATTGGGAAAATAATGGAAGCAAATCACTGATAAAACCAGCTTGATCAAGTGCAGGGAACTCCCTGGTGTCTGAATAAGTGTGTTTGGTGTATAAATTTTCTGCCCAGTCAGAACCATCAGACTGTGGGTGTCGTTGAGTGATAAAACCCACCGTCGCTCAGCCCCACCTCCCTCTCTTTTACAGTCTAGCTGTTCGGTATCGTGACCGTATCCAGTTGCGGCCTCGCGCTTATGCAGTAAGGTGTTCAGTACCTGCTCCTTAAATCGTTCCTTTAAATCTGTGCGACTGGGAGGAAGCTTTCGGTCTTTCCTTTCCGTGTGACTTTGTCTTCGTCCTTCCCCTCGAAGTAGCTGAGTAGAAACAACACGTGTTGCGATACTGACGTGTTTTGATTAACCTGTTCCTCGTGTCTTTGCGAAGAATTAATTTCGATGCTGCTGTTCAAAGTTCTTCCTCTTTGGAGGTATTTTGGGGGAGAGTTCCCTTTGTTCCAACGTAGTCGAACTAAACCCGGCTCCCCGTGTTTGTTAGGAAATGGAGGTTCAGGAAGGTGTTTTTATTGGATTCAGAACTCGGGTGCAGCAGAAATATTGAGTATCTGAAACTGAGGCGGCTAGACAGATGGGTTTTGATTACGTTCAGTTAATTATTAAGTATAAATAATGTATATACTCATTTGTCGGCGATTTTCTACACAGCTGCATATGTGCATATTGGTAGAGCCGGAGATTTTATAAAAGCGGGATTTGTCATTCTGTCGTCTCTTCTGTCCCTAAGTCTGTGATATGCAACTTGTAGATAGTGTAAAATAATTTAATTATTATTAAAGCAGTGTATTTAGAGGGGTTTGGTGTTAATAGGATCTGGGTTTCCTCTTCATACTTCTATATGCGATCGTATTTATTCTTACGGCCTGATTGTAACTGAACATGCTGCCAAAGGATTTATCTAACTTCCGATTCCTACGCTGGCATTCCACCTGCCGTTTTGTGCCGGGAACCAACGGCAGAGAGCTGCGTTTTCCTAGAAACTCCCAGCAGCTAACAGAGATCGGTGCAACTTTGTGACGAGGATTTTACCGTAATACCTTTGTTTCATGGGTGTCCAAGACCTCGATACGGATACGTTTCCATCTGTGAGCTGGCAGGCTGTTGCGTCTGCGTTGTAGTCCGCTGAGAGCAAGGGTCGAGCTGGCGGTGGCGCCACGCAGAGACGTGCGGCGAGACGTCGTGGTCTTTCACGCAGCCTAATTAAACGCGTTGGCTGTTTAATTTGGGACAGAAATGACCTTAAAAAATGAGATTGTTTCCACAGACCTTAAAAATGATGTTCTGCGTCCGTTCTCCCTGAGGTTTTGTGGACTGGGGGAACAGCGCAAGGCTTTCAAAGGCTGCCCCTCAGCAAGGGGAGCTGGGCGGAACGTGGCTGCAGCTCCCCCCTCGTACAGGCATTATTGGCTCATAGGAAGATCCTTTTTCCCTTGTTTTTATCTATGCATCTTTTCTAAGAGATAACGGGCACTGCTCCTGCTTACGCTGAACACTGTGATGTCCCTGTCGAATAAATAACAGCTCTTACCAGTTAAATTACACGCAGCTGACTCAAACTGGTTTGGATTGGTGAAAACGAAAGGTGAAGGAAAGGAGATCCAGCTGGGGCAGGGTCTGAGCTGGCGCAGCTCCGCTCCCTCCGCTGGCGCTGGGCGGGTGAGTGGCCTGGCTGCCCACGGACAGCACGCCTGCTCGGTGAGTTCAGAGCGAGGTCCCGCTCCGTGTCGCTGGGTTTAGGGGAGTATGTACTGGTCAGTAGCTGTTCTCACGGAAAATCCCCTTGGAGAGCCTGCAGCGTAACGCGTGGGGGAACTGGGACTGGAATATCCATTCGGCCGCCTGTCCGCAACGTGTGCGCTGCCTTGGGTGAATAAAACAACGCTTGTTTGACAAACACGAGTGAAGACTCTGCTGTTCGCGACGTGAAGTCCCTGGCAGGCAGATTAGGCAAAAGCTCCGTGGGCCATGGAGCTGCATCCCTCCCCGTTGCCCTTCCTGGCTCCCCTCCGCCCTGCCCATGGCAGCCTGCTCTGGGCTCTCACCTGCAGGCTCAGCCTCTGGCCCTGCTCCCTCCGGCTGATTGCGTTCCCGTGCGCTGGAAAACACTTGGGCTTTGTTTCACCTCTCCTGGGGAGCTCTCCTCGTCAGGAACCAGCCCATGGTGCCTGTAAGCTGGGCTCAGGAGGGCAGCGGGAGAACGCTGCTACGTGTTCGGTGTTAAATCCTGGGGAATTGAAGAGAATAATTGATATAAAATACAAAATTATATATGTTTTAAAGATTTTATATAAAATGGTGTAAAAATTGGTTATATACTTCACAGATGATGAGGTGCTTGTGCAGCAAGCAAATGCACTGTTCTGGGATGTGATCGTATCACACGTCTTCAGTGAGAGGTTGCGTGTGGCCTACCGCAGGCTTCCAGAGACTCAAATGATCTGGAAAGATTCCTAGCTCATCCAAAATAAGACTAAACCCTTGTGCTTTACGGGTCTCTTCCCCGTATGCTGCGACTGGGCACCCAGAAACGTGTGCGAGCAGTGCGCCGTGCCCGGGAACAGCCCTGGGAGTTGCGGTTTTAGACGTAAATCGCTGCACTTGGTTTATTCACAGCCCTTCGGCCTTACCCACCGTGGGGGAGGGGGTTGATTCCTGGTCACTCTGGGCTGCAAATCTCAGCCTCACTAAGCATTTCCCACTTGGGAGTCGGAATGACAAAACGCACCTTGCTGAGGCGAGGCGGCGATGTGTTTGTGTGCTGGACAGTGTCGTGGGAAGGCAGCCGCGGGTTCCGTCCCGCTCAGATCAAGGATTACCAACGTAACGATTAAACTGCACTTAAAGCCAAAATCTAATTTAGGCTGCAGCATTCACGACCCACATCTGCGCATGGTGAGGAAAGCGGGCTGCGGAAATGGTCCAAGGAATTAACAACCCTGCAGTTTGTGCCTGCGGTGAGGGAGAAAGAGACGCTTGCTCCGCTCTGGCCCTTCAGCGGGGCGGAGCGTGCGTGCCGAGCTCCCTGGTGTAAAAGTGTGAGCGGTTCGAAGACGCACGCGTTCCTCCTCTTACTCATTCCCGTGGGAGGTGCGATGTGCTTGGAGTTAAAGCACAGGAGTGGGAAGCAGGAAATCCAGGTCCTGCTTCCAATTCTTCCCCAGATTTCCTCTTTAACTTCAAACGCATCACGGTCTCCTGCTTTGGCTTTGTGTCCTCTCCACGGTGGAAGCAGCAGCACTCCTCGGGGCTGGAGGTGTTGGATGGCACTGCGCTTCACCTGGTCCGGGCAGCGGGCTCGCTTTCCACTCGAGGAGGTTAAACCGTCCTCAGGGGCTGGTACTTGCCCATCACCTTTGCAGTCCTTGCAGTCCTGAGTGGGGTGTGGCAGGAGCATCCCCTGTGGGATGCAGAGAGCCAGGGTGGGGGACAAGGGGCTCTAAGTGCAGAAACGTGGTTGCTACAGTGAGCTGTGAGGCGATTCCTGTCAGGTTGTGGTTGTTTCCGCACACCATGAACCCCAGCCCTCAACTCCTGAAAACACATGGGCTGTTGCCCTCAGGAGCCCAGGTCTAGCCCTCAGGAGCCCTGGTCAGCCCTCAGGAGCTTGGGTCTGCCCTCAGGAACCTGGGTCTGCCCTCAGGAGCCGAGCCTGGGTCTCGCCCTCCGGGGCCCGGGTCTGCCCTCAGGAGCCCGGGTCTCGCCCTCCGGGGCCCGGGTCTGCCCTCAGGAGCCCGGGTCTGCCCTCAGGGGCCGGGGTCTGCCCTCAGGAGCCCGGGTCTCGCCCTCAGGAGCCCGGGTCTCGCCCTCAGGGGCCGGGGTCTCGCCCTCAGGAGCCTGGGTCTGCCCTCAGGGGCCGGGGTCTGCCCTCAGGAGCCCGGGTCAGCCCTCAGGAGCTCGGGTCTTACCCTCAGGGGCCGGGTCAGCCCTCAGGAGCTCGAGTCTCACCCTCAGGAGCCCGGGTCTGCCCTCAGGGGCCGGGGTCTGCCCTCAGGGCCAGCCACCTCTGGCGTCCAGCCCGCGGCGGTGCAGCGGGTGCCGGGTGCGATACGTGGTACCTTCAGGAGGTGGGTCAGGTCGGACGGTGCTCCCGAAACCCACCTCCCGCCTGGGCGGTGGCTGCCCTGGGCCCGGGGCCGCCCGCGGGGAGGGACACACAAAGACACACACACGCGTGTCGCGGCCCTGCCCCGCCCCGGGGGCCGCCCGGCGCCGCCCCGGCTCCCGCCCTCGCCCTTCCCACCGCGCTCTCGCTCGGCGGCGGCAGCCAGCCCGGCGGCGACCGGCGGCCGAGCGGGGCCGGGGCCGAGGGAGCCGCCGATCCTGGCCGCCATGGCCGCGGTGGGTGCGGGCCGGGGGCCGCGGGGGCGGGCGGGGCGGGGGCGGGCGAGGTGCCGGCGACGCGACCTTGATGTCTTGGCCTCCCCCCGGGGCAGGTGACGAGGGGAACGGCGACGCGCCGCAGCCGCCTGAAGCGCTCGGACGGCAGCACCACCTCCACCAGCTTCATCCTGCGGCAGGTGAGAGGCGCCGGGCCGGGCCGGGCCGGGCCGGGGGGCTGCGGGGCCGGGGCTGTGGGGGCCGGGGCGCTCCGCCGGCCTCCTTGACGGTGCTCTGGCCCCGGCTCCGGGCAGCGCAGGAGGTGGGGTCGCTTCCCGGCCCCTCTGCTCCCAAACGCGGGGGCACAGGTCAGAGCCGGGCTCGAACTATAATCCCTGAGAGCTCCAGCGTTGGGAAAGGGGCTGGGAAATGCCGGCGGGAGTCAGGATTTATTGTGCGAAACGCGTGGATTGTGCTCGCCTTTGGTTCCTGAGCTGCGGTTGACACGTTGGGCTGAATTTCTAGTTATTCCCTGAAACGGAGAGGGGAAGAAACGCACTTTTCCTAAAGACCAGGAGCTGAGCTTGTCCGTGATCTTCCCACTTGAGGATTTCTGGAAGAAATAAATCCCGACTGTCAAGGTGTCGAGAGTGTTGGCATCTCAGTCTGGGGCTTTGGGCTCCTGGGTGCTAATTATACAGCAGCCCTGCTTCCCCAGGCACCGCCGGAGCCGGGTTAGCGAGGAGATGAAACCTCCTGCTAATAGTTACCCTGCTTTTTTTTCCCTCTTTCCAGTCTTAATCCTCTTGCCTGCCAGCTGTCCCTCAGTACAATAAAGCCTAACATCCCAGATCCCACCCAAGCACCACTTTCTGTCCAAAAAGATGCTTTTAGAGTAAATATTCTTATTCTGAATTCGAAGTAAAGGAGGTAGAATGTTTCTGGGAGCACAATCCTGTATCCCCCACACCCCCAGATTCCTCCGTGACTTTAAGGAAGCGCAAGGAGAGGAGAACTGGGTCCCTGACAAATTTGGGGACCCTTCTCACGCGTGGAAGCGTATTTTGGGTAGGGCGTGGAAGTTCTCAGGTTGGACTGTCAGAGAAGGAGGTTTAAATAACCCAGGGAAGTTTGTGTTTGCTTTGCCATGTCTCCAGCCCGGAGCAGAACTGCAGGGTTCTCGGACCCCGTTTCCAGCACCAGCAGAAGGAGAGGCAAGAGTCGCAGTAACAATTTGATTTTTGTCATCCTGGCCACGTAAATCAGAGTTGAAGTGAGGATAAATAAATATAAATGTAGTTTTGGCCTGCGTCAGTCTCCGCTGGCGCCGGAGGAGATGTTGCAGGCGGCCGTGGGCTCATCCTGGAGATGTCCTGGAGAATCTTTCAGCTTGTCAGAAGTGTCATTCCAAGTGGGGTTTTTTTGAGCCATGCTCACATGGAAACCGAGGGCTTGCGGTTTAGGCAAACGGAGGATAATCGGCGTCATCCGGCGCGCCCGGTGTCTGGGGCAGCAAGGACGTGACGTGGGATTTTGGGAAAGCCGGTGGGCGTGCGAGAGAGCCTGGCTCCTGCAAGGGATGCACTGGGTGTCAGAGCTAAGAGATGCAGCCGGCATCACCTCACACCTTGTTCTTCCAGGACGTGCTGGAGCCTTTCCTGCCCTGTGGCTCGTGTCTCAGGATGCGGTGTGCTCTGCAAGTGCTTCACTGTCAGCCTGGTGTCTCTTTTGGGGTGATGGGGAGGCTCGCTTTCACTTCTGACCCCCACCGAGGACTTTTCATTAACGTGCTTTACGTTAGGTAACGCGTTTGAGGGCCGCTGCCAAATGTTAATAGGAAAAATCAGGTGGTGGGATGGTTTTGTTTGGGTTGCAGCATACCCGCACTGGCCCCAGGGCTCTCTCCGCACCAGCGCCCTGGCAAAGTGAATTGATGCCTATCGGAACTTACTTATCCCAGATGCGGAGGGACCGGACAAATTGCTGTGGCTTTCCCGTGTGTCTCCACCTTGAGGGATTTTAAACAGGCCAGCGTGGCAGAGAAAACTGGTGAGAAGGTTTCACTTGAACTGTGTGAGCTGAGCAGCAAAACCAGTGCAGGGATTGCTGGGGGAGAGCGCGGGGGGGCTGAGCTGGAGATGTGCCAGGGTGAGGGTCTCGCTGCTCCTTCCCAGGGTGATTCAGCTCATTGAGATGACATTCCCTTTGCACAGTGGGGTTTTTGCTGCTCCTTTAGCACTTTGGGATGAGACAGTTTGCTCAACCTTTGTGTTTTTCCTTTGGGAACGGGGGATTTCGGCTCTGCAGAGCAGTCCCAGCCGCCCGGTGTTGCTGCCCTCTCCCTCTGCCGAGTTTTCCCTAGCAGCAATCAGGCTTTAGCAGTATAAGTGGGGAAAGAACCCAAAGTCCTAATAGCAGGGACGACCCTCCAGTCCCACTGTGGTGGTTGTAGGTGTAATTCTAAACCAATGGAAATTCTGCCAGTAAGGTTTGCAATAGATGTCCCAAAAGAGTTTAAATGTTTTGTGGGTCTCGTACGTGTGAAGGATCGTGCACCAGCTTCTTAGCCAAGTCCAAAATACCCATGGAAACGTTATCACTGGCTTCCTTTTGCCTCAGGAGAGGGGCAGCTCCCCCAGACTCAAACTCTTTACTTTTCATTAGGTCCCGGTTAATTTTGGGCTTCCATCCATTGGCCAGTCTGATTTCGTAAGGGAATAATGTTTGGGTGAGCGTTTGAAAATAAGACCCGCTCCAATAAGATCACTTGTGTCCTGGGGTGACCTGGGGTGCTGGAGGTTCCCAGGTTGTTGGATGGGCACCTCTGCCTCCAGCGGTCAAGGCTGTGAGTAAACCTGGCACTGAAGCTGTTAAGTTCGGTATGTGAGCGAGGAATGGGTGCACAAAATTGTTCCTCTTACGTGGCAGGTGCCGCTCAATTATATTTAAGAACTCCCTTAAGGGACAGAAGTCAATTATAAGACTGTAAGTAGGTCAGCTGAAAACATATGCTTGTAATTTTGCAAAATGCTGTAATAATAATAATTCATTGTTGTTTTTGCAGGAGGATTTTACGTTTTTGCCACGTATTTCGACAGGGTGGGACTTGCGAGTATAGGCAATTTGTTTTTATACTTTGATTTCTCGTAGCGTCAGTTGCATTGCTTGTGGTTTTTAACAGAATTTATTTCACTGAGGAAAGTTAAGCGGCCCGCGAAGCACAGCAGTCACCCGAAGGTCGGGTAAGAGCATCGCTGCTTCTCAAAAGAAGCCCCTTCTCCCTGGGGAGTGGTCCCAGGGGAGTTAGCAGGGCCAGGGCTGCAGCCATTGGTACATTAGTAAAGGTGTTAAAACCTTTTTTCCATGTGATAATACAATTTTGGGAAGGAAAAGTGGCGCAGGAAATAGCTCCGTCTGCAGAATGGGACTGGGGATCTGTAGGGGAAGGTCAGTGGCTGAGAGAGGGACTGTGGCACTTGGAAGTGGGTCGACAGGTCTGAGCAGGGGTCCTGTGGGGCTGGAGATGGAGGCTCAGCCTCCCTCCTCCATCCTGCCTCTCCCCACTGTGGTGCCCATCTCCTCGTTCTGTCCTGGGGTGCAAGAAATGTTTCATAGAATCACAGAACGGTTTGGGTGGGAAGGGACCTCAAAGCCCCCCCAGTGCCACCCCCTGCCACAGGCAGGGACACCTTCCATAGCCCAGGTTGCTCCAAGCCTCATCCAGCCTGGCCTTGGGCACTGCCAGGGATGGGGCACCCACAGCTTCTCTGGGAACCTGTCCCAGTGCCCCCCACCCTCTGCGGGAAGAATTCCTTCCTGATGGCCAATCTCCATCTCCCTCTTTCCATTTAAACCCGTTACCCCTTGTCCTGTCACTCCCTGCCCATGGAAACCCGCGGCCCCCCCAGCTTTCTTGTAGCCCCCCAGGCGCTGGAAGGCTGCAATAAGGTCTCCCTGGAGCCTTCCCTTCTCCAGGCTGAACCCCCCAACTCCCCCAGCCTGGCCCCATGGCAGAGGGGCTCCAGCCCTCGCAGCATCTCCGTTGATACATTCTGGGTTTGTCGGCCAGGCTGCAGCCCATCGCGCAGTGTGAACACCTCGCTGTAGGTGCCCCTCCAGCGTGCCCTTCCCCGTGTCAGGACGACTTTGTGGCTCACCCCCATGAGATGATCTCTGTCGAAGAGGTGCCGGGTAGCTCTGCTTCCGCACGTGTGACCGCAGCCGGGCAGCAGGGTGTTAGTTTGGCCACCCCGGGCCGTTACCTGCTCGCACACCGATTGCCTCGCGGTGTGACGTTACCACAACTTACGTGCTTGAAGTGAAACAGTTATCGGCTCTCTGATGGCAGCAGGGCCTTGTAGTAAAATCTTCTTGAACACCAGTAGTGATGGGTAGAAAACCTTTCCAGCTCATGCCAGAGGCTTCAGGTAAAGCCACAAGTCGTACCTGTCCTGTCCAAGCACGCTTGGCTCTACATAAAATGACACTTAGGCAGTTTATTTCTGGAAGTGGTTTTGCTGCTTACATTTAGAGGCAGTTGAGGTTGAAGCCAGTTTTCTTTGAGACCTGGTTACACGTTGAATCTCTGGCAGCGCTTGTGCTTCCCCCTTTTAAATGTCATTTTTCCTATGTGTAGGAAAAGAAATACAGGATTTTTTGTTATTAGACCAGCTCTGGAGCTGCAGCAGCTTTTTCAAAAGTTGATGATGTTCTGACCAGAAAAAAGTTAAAATCTTTCAAGACTTTTCTTAACCCTGTTCCGACGAGTTTGTGGAGACGGGATTGTGGTGTGTTTCCTGCGGGACCAAGCGGTGGGCTCTGGCTGGATGCTGGCATCTACATTCAGACACGTTCTTCTGGTTTAGTCAAGAAAAAACAGTTGTAGATCATATTTGGGAATTTTTAAGGGTGTCTGAGTTTTGTTTGAGGTCTGTGAAGTCTGAAAACCTTTCCCTTGGCACGCGGGACGTGCGGCCGCTCCGTCCTCACCTCGGCTGTGCCTTGGCAGATGCGGACAAGGCCGCTCCTCGGCTCTGGCAAAGGTTAGCTGAATTACGTACACCGACGTTTTCCAGAGCCAGGCGTGCCCTGAAGCACGGGATTTAGTTTTGTAGGTGGTGGGTTTTGCTGACTGTGCTGGGTTCAGTCAGGAAAGGGCTAACTCCCTTTACTCTGGTTGCCAGGGAACTCTGTTGCTGGACAGCAAGTGAAAACATTGATAAGGCCCCAGCTGGTGCTGGGGATGGCCTGTACTGAACTCAAGGTCTTTTGTCCGCTTCAGATACTGTAGCTGACCCAGACTGACCAAGGCAGTATTTCATCCCATAGTCCGTCATGTTCCGGTCTCTTTGGGTGGGGAAGAGGGTCTGGTAGCCATTGCTCTCCCTTCTCTCTCTCTCCCTTGCTCGTCTCTCCGGGCACTTGCTAACCCTCCTGCGTTAGCTGCTTTGCCAACTCCTGTGCTGGCTCATTCGTGTGGGAGCTGGTGGATTGTTTTGAGTTTTCTGGCCGTGTTATCGGTGATAAGGTTTGCTCTGAATCTGCTGCGTAGGCTCCCGGGCTCCGGCCTTCAGGCCGCGGCTCTCGGGCTGCGATCGCTCTCAGGCTGTGGGTCTCGGGCTCTCTGGGTCTGATTTTCATCCCTCAACATCTGGGTGTGCATTGGTCAGTGGATGGTGGGAAATTGTATCATATTGTATCATACTGTATATATTGTACTCTAGGTTTCATTTTCTACTATTTTAATTAGTTATTATTAGTAGTACCTGTATATATTGATTTAGATTTAATTAGTAAATAGTTCTCATCTCAATTTTACGAGCTTCCTTATTTCTTTTTCCTCCCATTCTTCCCCTCCACTGGAGGAGGGGAGGGGGATTTGTGAGAGCGGCTTCGTGGTATTTTGCTAGCCGGAGTTAAACCACAACACTGACTCTCCTGTAAAGCGATGATCTGAACGAGGGGCATTCAACAGTTGGTCTTCGCTCGGCAGCTTCATTGACTGTTTCTTAACAAAATGTTTAATGTACATTTGACTTCTTCCTTCGGTTCTGCATTATTGTGTCTTAAAATCCTTCTCCTCAGAATGCAGTGAGACCTCAGTTGATGCTCTTGAGGTTTTGGTCTTCTGTAATACAGGTTTTCTGGTATGCATGAGGACGACGCTGAGTAGCCTTGTCCATTCCACTCTGTGTATGCGGTGAACCAGGCTTTTCTCAAAACGAAATGCTGGCTAGATTGATAAAACATCTATCTGCAAAGGAGCAGATTAGAATTTCAGTAATTTACCAGGCTGAGCTCAATTCTACGATGACTCATTAATTTCTAAAATATAACTTACTGTCATAGAATATGATTATTCCTTAGACACGGGACTGGATCATTATTTTTCTCCGTACAGCGTTTAGAAGCTGCTAAAGCATTTGACAGGTGAATAAAAGATTCAGCCCTTTCTCCAAAGAACATAAACCTTGCCTGCATGGCAGAGTGACATTGTTTTACGTCGCTTTTCTTCTTAAATCCACGTAGTTAATTAACACAGCGGTTGCATCTTTCAAGTTAAACGGTGCTTAAGACCAGTTTACTTTGATTTAACCGAAATACGTAGATCTACAGGAAGGTAAAGTGAGGTGTGCTTGCACTGAAATAAATGTCCACGGAGCATCTTGTGCTGGTACCCCAAGAGCCATTTACCTTTGGGGATGGTTTGTGGTTCTCTCTTGGGTACAGCACCACGGAGTCAGTTCACAGAAGGTCCGATGAGCCTGGGGGGAACTCAGTGCTTTCCACCGATGTCATGGTATGGAGTTGCCTCCTGCCAGCTGGAGAGAGACCATCGGACCGATGGGCACAGCCGGGTTTGGAAGACGTGGTCTGTTGTGACCCTTGGTGGGGATCACAGTGCCAGCTGCAATTAGGAGAATTGCTGGAACGCCGACAGCTGGCGGATAGAAGCGCGCTTTGCTGCTGCTGTGCGTGTTTCGGGGATGCCATAGGGAGCACTTTCTAGGCGCTCAACGGTGCGGGTGGCTGCTAGATGACGTCTCTCCATAACTTCTTATGGGATGCGAATTAAGGCAGAGTCATGGGATACGCAGCCAATAGCTTTTCCAGAGATGTCTTCTGACAGGGCTTGAGAGGCTGGTGGACTTGGAGTGTGTCCACCCTTCTCGGCTTTGCTGTTGGTGGCATGTGGCTGTCAGACGTACGTGGGCACATCTGCCTTCGGAAAGCTGCCTTGTCCTGCCTAATGGTGTTGCTTTGATCCCAGATGCTCCAAAATCCTGCCTTGGTTGGGTTTCTCCTTGGGAGGAGGAGGTCGGTGTGGGTACAAGAGTCTCAAGGTTGAAATAACAGAGGGAAAATTGGTGGGATTTGCTATTGTAAAACAGAGTAGGAAAGTTGGCTTCTCTCCCTCATTCTGCCATCGCTTCGTCCGACTGTGAAGAAGCCAGCAGACCCCTGCGAGTTTCCTTCCTTCATCTGGAGGGCGAGTGTAGCTGCATCTCTGTGTCACCGGGAACCTTAATTGAATGTTTGCAACATGCTAATTGAATCGCAAATTATGTTCCCACTTAGCGATTCGTTAGAAAAGGAAAGAGACTCTTTATTTTTGGCATCTGTTTGCAAGCAGATGATGATCGTGATTGCATTCTTTAACAAAGAAACCCCCTGGTTGTGTTTTTGGGGTTTGTTTGGTACCATCTATCAGCCTTTCAGGCAGGTTCACTGCGTTATGTGTGTAATATATAACTCCTCACTGCTCCATGAGCACGTGGAAGCGGAACAGTAAGGCACATTCGTCTCCTCGGCGTGCCGGTGCTCCTAGTGCTGCGGTCTCTGGTAGTGGGTGCCGGCGCACGGGATGGTCAGAAATCTGGTAGGTGACCGCTGCCTAAATTAACGTGGTACTTCATGGAGTCGTTGGCATGGGCTCATAAAAGTCTGAGCCTTTGAAATTCTCACTGAGAATTTTATGTCCTGCTCTTCAGCAGATGTGCTGACCGGCTTATCGTCTCCATGGTAACAAGGTTTCATTTTTAAAATAGCCTGAAGTCACAAAAAAGAAGTCAGATATTAATAGCATAAGCAGCGTAGGTACGAGTGAAAAATAGGATTTGGCTGTTCCTCATCCAAAATTTCTCGTATTCGTGAGTTGTCTCTCTCTTTGTACACACCGTGGGTGTTTGTTTAAATGCATTTTTCTAGCGTGACCTATAAAATTAATTCTCTTTATTCATGCAATGGAATTACAATGGAACGTTGGCATGATTACACAACACCTACAATACTAGCATAATGCCAAACGCATAATATTTAATAGGTAACGGTTAAAAAAGGCTTTACAGACGCGCACGCGTACGGCGGTATAAATCCAAGGGGCTCCTGCTGTCCCCCTTTCTGGGATGCGGAGACCGGAGGCAGGAGCGCTCCGTGACTTTCATGGAGTCCCGTGCTAAATCCGGGGCTTGCGCATCCTGGGCAGCTCCGTTCCCACCTCCCATCGTCCTCCTGACGGTCTCGCCGATAGTCCCCCCCGTCCCGATATTTTTGCTCTGCGGGAACAGAACGTGCGAAGCTCCAGTTGTGTGATGATGGTGTAACACCGCGGGCTAGAGCCATTTCAGCGGATTTGGGGCGCTCCAGCCACGCACAGGCTCTGCCTGCGTCTGTCAGGCAGTTTCTATGGACACCGATGGCTTGTGTCAAATGCAATCACAGCGCGATTGTCTCTGCTGAATACAGAGGGAGCAGAGATGATTACATGGGACTCCGAACCTGTATTTGCTAAAATATGTTCTGTTGCCCTGAAAATAATATGGTAGAGACAGAAATAGCCTTTTCCTAAAATCTTTAGGTCTCAGGTGACCTGCAGTGTGGGAAATACAGCTTCTTAACTCCTTTCTGTTTGCATGAGGGTTATATGGGAAAGCCTGACGTGTGTAACCTTCCGAATTCTGCTTTGAACAATAATAAAGCAGAGCTCTCGCAAGATAAAATTCAGATGGGAACTTCGGCAGCCTCTTGTGATGTTCAAAAGATCTCCCGGTAGAGAGGTTTTGGCTAACGGTCAAATGCAGTGAAACCAATCAGAAGGTGATGTGGATAATCGACGTCAGATAATTTGACAGATGAGAAAAGATGCCGAAAACGTGTCTAGAGACGTGTCTCTCCTGTCTGTAGTGTGAATTTTTTAATGAGCTCTCCTGAGGCAAAGTGGGGTGAGTGATGGAGAGGGCTTGTGTGCCTTCCCCTGTCCCTCTAACCAAAACTGGAAGCTTGCTTAAAACATGGAGAGGAAGGATGGACGGACAGACATCCCTTCCTGCCCCAGTTCTCTGCACCTGCAGGTCATCTGTGGTGTAATCCCAGCACAAGGACAGGCTGGGCGGAGAATGGATCAGGAACAGCCCTGAGGAGAAGGACTTGGGGGTGCTGGGGGCGAGGAGCTGGCCCTGAGCTGGCCGTGTGCACTGGAGCCCAGAAACCAACTGGATCCTGGGCTGGATCCAGAGCAGCGTGGCCAGGGGGGCGAGGGAGGGGATTCTGCCCCTCTGCTCCGCTCTGGGGAGACCCCCCCTGCAGTTCTGCCTCCAGCCCTGGGGTCCCCAACAGCAGGAGGACACGGAGCTGTTGGAGCGAGGCCAGAGGAGGCCCCGGAGATGCTGCGAGGGCTGGAGCCCCTCTGCCATGGGGCCAGGCTGGGGGAGTTGGGGGGTTCAGCCTGGAGAAGGGAAGGCTCCGGGGAGACCTCAGAGCCCCTTCCAGTGCCTGGGGGGCTACAAGAAAGCTGGGGGGGGGGCTTTTCCCAAGGGCAGGGAGTGACAGGACAAGGGGTAATGGGTTTAAATGGAAAGAGGGAGATGGAGATGGGCCATCAGGAAGGAATTCTTCCCGGGGAGGGTGGGGGGCACTGGGACAGGTTGCCCAGAGAAGCTGTGGGTGCCCCATCCCTGGCAGTGTCCAAGGCCAGGCTGGATGAGGCTGGGAGCAACGTGGGCTATGGAAGGTGTCCCTGCCCGTGGCAGGGGGTGGCACTGGGTGGGCTTTAAGGTCCCTTCCAAACTAAACTGTTCTGTGTGTCGGCAGTCCCAAGGGTCACTTCTGGCGTGTCAGTGGTCCTGCACCAAGTTCTGTGGCTTCCGCTTTTTGCCAGTGACTTGCCCAGGGGGTTTGTGAGATCCAGGCTGTAGCGTGTTAAATGCTTTAAGCTACTAGGGTAAAAATACAGCTCAGTAGTTACACTCCAGTCAAGTTGCCTTGTAATAATAAACCCTCTCTGCACTGTTTCCTTGACACTTTTTACAACGAGCATCACGGGTTTTGGGAAAACCATTTTTTTTTTGGTTTAAACAAGCGATTTCGTGTCCTTAAGTGAGAGTCATGTTTGAATACTGGATTCTGATGGCTTTGTGTTGCTTGGGTCTAGGTTACAGCATCTTTTCTTGTACTGAATAAGCAATATTCTAGCTGTAATCTTCATTTGGTTTTACTTGTATTTGGTTTCTGCTATCATTTGTGTTTGTATGACAGTCATTCTACGGGCTGATGGTTTCAGTGCTTAACTGGAGGCTTTTTCCCCCAGCTTATATAATATATCATTCTTCCATATACACGTACAGACAGCAGGAACTCTCCCCTTCGTGTCAGTATTTCTTCAGGTCTATACACTTAATGCCTTTTGACATCCCTTGCAAGATTTGGTACCCAGATTCAGTCTCGTACAGGTCAGAGTTTTGAAAACACCTTTTGAAAATGCTTGTTTCTTCGGAAAGCAAGACATTCCTTTTGTTTCAGCAATCCGGTAGCTTCTGCCCAGTGATATTCCACTCATCTTACACATTTCACCGGTAGAAAGATTTCGAGTGGTTTATTCTCTGGGAGGAAGAAGAGGCAGCAAGGTACAGGTGGGCAGCTCCGTAGTCAAATTCCCGTCGGATCCAGAAGAAACACATCCCGCTGAAGCGCTCCTCTTGCAGCGATCATCTTGGGACGGGAATTGTCTTTCAGCTGAAGTTTTCGAGGTCTGCATTTTCTAGCAAAATAGTGGGTTTAGAGTGCTTACAAATGCTTACAAAAATGAGTTCTTTATTATTATAAGAATTTCACAAAGAAAACGCATCTTTGGGGTTTTCTGTGTGGCCTTAAGCCCTAATGGATGGTTTAGGGACATTTCCAGTGCCCCTGACTGTTCCTGCTGTGTCCCTTTGGTTTTGTTTCTTGTGCTTTCCGTGAAGAGCTGCTCTCAAACTACTTGTTGGGTGGGAATACATCGGCTCTTGTGAACTGAAAACAAGTTTACACCTGAATCGCCGTTGGCAGGGGACTCGTAAGGGCGGAACGAGGAGGTGGCACTTCTGGCCTGGCTTTGGGAAGCCAGGCTGGTCCGTGGTGCGCTCTGCAGTAGCGGGACACAACAGGCAGGAGTCAGTTGCCTCAGTTCTGGTGTCTGGTCCCACGTTGACCATCCCAGGCTCTCCTGGCCCAGAGCATCCCAGGACAGCATGCTGTGGCATGTAGGACATAGGTGTCTGTGGAAGACAGTCACCCTGCTGCAGCCCCACAGGATTTGCTGGGTCATCTGAAACAACCCACAACTCCTAAATTTAAGCAGGACAAACCCATCCCCCACGTTAGGCAGAAAAACCTAAATTAAGGGGGAGTCCCCATCCCAGGAGGGGTTTCAGAGCCGTGTGGACGAGGTGCTCAGGGACATGGGTCAGCGGTGGGCTGGGCAGTGCTGGGGGAACGGTTGGACTTGGTGATCTTAAAGGTCTTTTCCAACCTAAAAGATTCCAGGATTCTAAGCTGCTCGCTTGTGCCTTCAGTAAACTTTGGTAACTACAGCATTACATTCCTCTTTCTGAAGAGAAAGGTAGATTGCTTTATGATTTTTCCAATCAAATTATATCTTTGATTTGGATTTCGCTTGCCCAAATTCTTGTGGTGAGGAGTTGTCTTCTTTTCCTGCCTTATGGGTTCCATGGTACCTCGTCCTGCACAAGACCTTTGTGGTGACAGCACACGTGTCATACAAAAAGTGGAGTAGAACGTGTAGGTGAAGTGTTTTGGAGCCTCGTATGACAAAGGTGTTATGTACCTGGAAGTTCACGAGCGGAAACTTTGTGTTAGGAATTAGTTGAAATAAAATCCTGCAGAAATGAGGCTGCACGTTCTGCAAAAGCATCTGTGTGCGCTGTGGCCATTCTTGTGATCGTGCTGAGAAATGAAGGACGTGTCTATAAATAACGCAGAAGCGCAGCGGTTATACTTGGAAATGGAGCTCCCTTTCCCCTGCCTCCCCCGGTTAATGCAGCGGGTCCTGAGCCCCTGCGGTGGCAGATTCCCCATGGCCAGCCAGCAGCACTGCTTGGAGTCAGAGCCACAAAAGGGATGGTTAAATACAGAAGACATGGAGGACTGGGAGGAAACCTAGTCCTGATGCTTACTATGGTTCTTACTATAGACTGGCCTGATGGGCTGTGCCGGGTGGGATGTTGGTTCCCCGGATGATCTTTCTTAGGAATTGAAACTGATTCTCCCATTAGGAGACATTTCATCAGCTAATGGGTTTTTTCCCTCTCATTTATTCATCCTAGAATGGTAAAAGTGACCTCGGCACCAGGCGTTTCTTAGGGCTTAATGACCAGTTGGGGTTAATGTCCCAAGGTACATTAAACATCCAGCCAGTCATTAATCTTCAGAGTGCCTGGTGGTGCTTATGGCTTTTGGTTTTGTGCATCTTCAGCCAATAGAAGCGTCTTCACCCACCTCTCTCCGTCTGTTGGGATCGTGGGGAGAAAACGTCCATCCCACGGGGCGATAATGTGCACTGGCTGTGGCTATACGGGATGTGTGTCCTGGGGTTTAGATGGGAGAGGCAGCGGTGGGAGCAGTAATGAAGCGTATCGTCACGTTCCTGCAGACTGTGATAGGAGGGGAGGGGATCCAGGACTGCCGAATGTAACCTACTTCCTTGGGGACAGCTCGGAGACATGGAGAGATGAGGAGCGAGGTGGGTTAGAAGGGCAGCGGAATGGTGACAGAGGAGGAGATGGGAGAGCCAGGATGCAGGTAGAGCACCGGTTGAGTGGTGGGTAGGAAGGATGTTTGTGAGATGAAGGGAGGATTGTGCAGGTTTGGGAGTAAGATTCTGGAGGTGTGGGTAAATCAATCTTCTGCGTGATGCTTTCCTTCCTGCCATATTCACCCGTTTTTAACTAAAATCTCTCTTCCACATTGTTTCACCTTGTGTCAGCTGCTGTCACTCGCACTGTTCCTGTGCCACCTCCTACAGCTCACTGCCCCATCTCCATTCCCTGTCCTCTTCCAACTCTGCTGTTGACATTCCCATCCTCTTCCAAAAACTCCCTCTGGGCACTGGCCTCGGCTTGTCTGTCACCCTTCTCACCCCGCGTGCCTCACAGGCCCCTCCACGCCAAATTTCAGCAGCTGCCTTGTTACCCAGCTTTATACAAGACAACAAGAGTAGGAAAAGGGGAAATCATGAATTTTTACTTCAGTAACTACTTAAATTTGATTGTGGACACTATGTGGGAGTTTTTGTTTCCCTTTTTCCTGGGAACATTGTCATTCTCATGTTCTGTATGTCACATCATCTATTTCTCTCTTAAAGCTGCCAGTGGACTCAGCACGTTGTGACACTCCCATCCTGGCTAACGAGAGCTGCCCGGTACACGGGATGCCAGACATCAAATTACCAGCAAACCGAAACAAAAAAATCCCCCAAATTCCTAACAAAAACCAGGAGCAGAGGAAAAGGTGAGAGGAAGTAGAAAAGGGGGAAGAAGGAGAGGCTAAGAAAGAAGAGGCAGGATATGTCTGTAGGTGGTTTGCAGAACAAAGAGTGTATGAACTACAAACGTTTGTAGCGTCTTGCCAGAACGCGTGACGCTTGTGTAACTGTGATCCTCCATGAATATTCACCCCTGTCTGTGGGTATTCTGGAAGGAAGATTTCCCCTTTTCCTTTAGGAGGACCGTTAGACGTGTCCTCACCATGCTAGCTGGTACCATAGTGGGTTCCTCTGTTTCCATCCCTTCTTTTCCTTTCTCCATCCATTTTATTTTCCTTTCTCCCTGTAGATTTAGGGAGAGGTCTGGTAGAATTACTGGCAACAAGGAGACAGCAGGAAGGCCAGAGTCATCTGCTGCCTTTGCCATGTGATGGCCTTCTTGAGGGCACTCTTGATGTCAAACCTTTTCTCCAAGGTTCTCCTTCTCCAAGGTATTTTTCCAGGCCTGGGGTGTAGTCTGTAAGGCTTCTGCAAGGTGCTGAGATTTTTCCTGGCAGTCTTGACATCAGCACACGTGGTTCTGTAGTCTCAGTGGTACTGACATGTTTACTCAGGGACCAAACCTTCAGAGAGCAAAGTTTACTTGGCGTAAAACCTTGACTAAAACCAACCCTCTCCAAACAATACATGCTGTTACTGCATGCCTACCTTCTGAGGAACTCATCCAGATTCCCTGAGAGGCTCTCTGGGGATGTCTTGGGACTCTTGGGACTTTCTTCTCCCAAGTGACAAGTGATGGGACAAGAGGAAACGGCCTCAAGCTGTGCCAGGGCAGGGTTAGGTTGGATATTGGGGAAATTCCTTCCCGGAAAGGGCTGTCGGGCACTGGAAGGGGCTGCCCAGGGAGGGGGGAGTCCCCATCCCGGGAGGGGTTTCAGAGCCGTGTGGACGAGGCGCTCAGGGACATGGGTCAGTGGTGGGCTGGGCAGTGCTGGGTTAACGGATGGACTGGATGGGCTTAAAGGTCTTTTCCAGCCACAGCAGGTCTATGATTCCATATCCCTCCTGGCTGTGGTTCCACGCCAGCTCACTGTGCCAGGTGTTGGTTTCAGCAGAAGTCTCCTTTCTTCTCAGATGAAGACGGTCGATTGGTTTTGCTTCAGGCTCTTTGCCAGGTCACGTGTCTCTTGCTCGAGGTAAAATTAATGTAAGTAATTTTCTCCAGGCGTGACACCCCAAAGGGTTGGGTGCTGCTGCTGTTCCAGCGTTGAGGATGCACGTGAATTATTTCGTATGGACTTCACCTCTTGAAGGGAGGTCACTGCTCAGCCAAGAATAAGATCCTTGTTTACCACAGAAAGAGCTGTTATGAAACATAATGAAGATGGGATAACCCCTACAAAGTTACTGCAGTAATCCCAGAATCCTGGCCCGTTCCAGCCTTATGCTGTCCTGGCGCAGTTCTGGCATGAAAGATCCTGGCACAACTTGCAGCGGGCTGCATGACAGAACGGCAAGGTGCAGGAGGAGATCAAAGGCAACTGTTGTTCTTTGTATTACCTTTTTTGCAATATTTTTTCTCTTTTTTTTTTTAAGTGAAAGCATGAATTACCAATCTTCATGTTGAGCCTCCAGACACCAAGCTCAAGGAGAGGAGACTGATTGGAAAAGGGTGCTTTATTCTTAGCCCTGTTCAGTGGTCGGGAGGTAGACAGCATTTGCTGTCAAACAGACGATTTTCAGAGCCCAAAAGAACGTTAAAAAAATAAATTAAATAAAAAGATGCAAGCACTGCCGAGCAGAGCACACCCATCTGTTTGACTGAATATCCAAGCCCTCCTTCTTACTTTTATAATTAACTTGCTTCTCATGGTAAATGCTGGAATAACTATTACGTTGGCTGATTTTTGTCTCCCGAAGAACGGTATGAAGGGTAGCACGCACACGGTGCGTCCCTGGTGTTTCCTCATCTCTTCCCGTTCATTTCCAGTGCACCGTCCTCACGCCAGATGCAGTGATACAAACACATCACTGATGCCCCAGCAGTCGATTTTCTCTTCTCTCCATCTTTGCTTAGCGGAAAGCCTGTCGGACTCAGCAGGGGCTGTGCTGCTCGTACTGCAGGGCACCGGCTGGGCATTCTGCACTCCGTTCAGCCAGCGGGGAAATGGCACATAACGGAGCTTTTATTCCGCGTACCAGGTTGATGTGGGTTTTATTCTTGTTGGAAGCAAAGGTGTTTTGTTTATTCATTTAATGCACTTAGGGATTTTTCTTCTTTAGACCCATTAACGAGTAATTCAGAGCTTGCGTCCCTCCATGACAAGTCTCCAGATATTTTCAACTTCTGCATAATCTTGTGCTTTGGGTCCTCTCTGAGTTCCGTGCTGGTGGTCCAGGAAGACTCCTGTGTTCTGTTGTTAACAGTGGTCACTGAAAACGAAGTAGCTGTGAACAGTCACCACACAGCAAACCCTGCACCGGGAAGTGGTACTTTCTGCAGTTCTCTGGACCACGTGTCCGACCTGCAACCGCTTCACCTGTAAACATTTCACCTGCCTTTTTGCTGATGACTGTTCTCTGTGATCGTTAAATGAGAGGTTACCACTTACATGCGGGAAAAACAGAAGTGTGATGAATTACAAGCCGGTGTAATTTATGCAGAAGCAGTGTGGGGGAAATTGCAGCCCACTCTTGTTCCACATAAATTATGCATGTACCTCCTTGAAAATAGCTGCAGAGGGTGTTCGGATTTTTTTTTTTTGGCTAATGAATCATGCCCTAAATTTCTACAGTACATACATTGACTCAAATGTCTCCCTTTTGCCCCACCTTTATTTTTAGACCATCTGTAAACTTTTGCTGAACGTGCAGTTCTGGATGTTTCTTTATTTTCCTTAGAACAGACCTGTTCTTTGAAGACCTTGTTTTGAAAAGGGGCTCCTAAATTTACTACTTCTCCCACGTGAGAATTTACATCTTGTGCTTCGGAGATCTCGGAAGAGATCCCTTGGCTGTTGTGGTGTGGGTGTATGTGAATAAACGTGTGCTTGAGAAGATGCAGCCTGCCATCGCGTGCAGTCATCTCCCTGCAAACCACGGCTGGAGACGTCTTTGGAGCTGTAGCCTTAGCTACGGGTCGTGGGCAACACAAAACCTTTGGACCTGGGGGCAGAAATAGAGAAGTTGCCAACAATTCCTGAAGAAAGCAAGGGGTGATGCTGTCCACCGTGTATTTGCTTGGCGTAACACATAAATACGTGTTTGGCCATACGCTAGTGAAGCTTGGGGATGGTTAGAGGAGCGTTGCATGTAGCCCTGACCACGAGTAATAACTGGGAGCAGCAGGACAGTGGTGTGGTCTCCTTCACCCCAGGAGCCGTGGCAAAGCCGGAGCTCCCTCTACGAGACAGCAGTGGTAAGAGCACCAACCGGCAGGAGCCGATTTTGGAAGGTCTTCAAGGAGAAAAACGCTTTCAGGAGGATTTGGAAGGTGAAGAGTGATTGTTTGGAACATGAGAAGATGGAACAGCTTTGGACCTAAAATCAGCTTGCACCAAGGAGACAGAATGTTGCGGAAAGAACAAGTGTGATTTTCATTATAATAAAGGTGTGGGTGGGCCAGCGTAGGCAAGCCTGGGAGCGGGGGTGGCACGCGGCTTTGGCTGGAGTGGAGGAGCAGAGGTGTAAGGAAGCAAAGGCTTTAGTGAAAAGGAATTTCAAGATGCTGCACAGTGACACTCAGTATATTTTATTGTCAGACGTTTGGAGCCTGCCTAGGATTTTTATAGTTGGTCTCATGTGCTTTCCTGAGGATTTTTCTGTGGTCTTTTTTTTTCCCCCCGTTTTACATAATTCGTGTTCCTTTGATTCATCTAAGCAAACAGTTGTTGGGTATTTGGGGCCAAATCCCTCTTGCCTCAGCACTGCTGAAAACAGTGAGGGTCTTCCATGTGCAGAGTGAGGAGGATTGCAGGCGCTAATGACACAAACAGATTTTTTTTCCCCCCTCTGTCTGCCATTGTCAGTGAAATTGAAGTTTGCTGCCCCTGCACGTCTACATTTTGATAAATGAAGAAAAAAATATTTGTGGAAATGGCACCAAACCCAATTTGGTTCCCAGCAGAAGAATGAAATATGATTGGCCTGGGGGAAAGATGTATGACATCGGTTGGCTGTTTGTGCTTCAAAAATGATGTGGTTAGAAAAAGTACAATGGTAGAATCAGAGAGTCATTTAGGCTGGAAAAGACCTTTAAGCCCATCGAGTCCAACCGTTCCCCCAGCACTGCCCAGCCCACCACTGACCCATGTCCCTGAGCACCTCGGCCACACGGCTCTGAAACCCCTCCCGGGATGGGGACTCCCCCCTCCCTGGGCAGCCCCTTCCAGTGCCCGACAGCCCTTTCCAGGAAGACATTTTCCCCAATATCCAACCTAACCCTCCCCTGGCACAGCTTGAGGCCATTTCCTCTTGTCCTGGGCTGGGAAGAGGTGAACGTGCTCTGGGCTTGCACCGTCCCCTGGCTGCAGCATCTCTCCTTATAAGCATTTCAGTAACCTTCAACAGCGACGTTACTCAGATCTGTCGATTAACCATTTTCTAATCTCTTTAATGTTAGATACTTGATTTTTGGGTAGAGCAGCCCTTTTACCACCTTGTTGGGCAGATCACAATCAAATATCAGTATATCTGAAAGAAAATGTTATCAGCATGTTTTTACGTGTTGTCCTGTGAACCCCATTCAAAGTCTCTTTTATTTCCAGTGAAATCATGGTTATTTCCATTATTTTGCTAATTATCTTCAGTCTTTCAGTGATGATGGTCTACCTGAAGAGTCCCATTATGTTTTGGCAATTATCCCTGTTTATATATTTGCACAATGCTACCTAGTCCTTAGAAGTTCCTGAAAGAAAAAACCTGAACCAGTCAAGTTCTACCCATTCAGAGAGCTCTTTAGCTGATTATACTAATATCTTTAGGTGAAAATTCTTTTCTGATTGCCTACAAAATAATAGATATTGTTTCACTCCTTTCCTAGTTACCCACAGAACACAAAAGGATTTATTAGTGTGCAATGTGAAAGCATCATATTGCTTATCTCTAGATACAAGACTGGTTTTTATTAAACAGTCATATCTTTCCTGCCTTAGGGCTCTGTTGTATCACCGTGTTCCCCATTACCACTTTAACTATTATTGAAGCTACGTATGAAATTGCTTTTTTCAATGTGTTTAAATTTCTGTTCTTGATGGACATTTAAATTGCCCTTAAACCTAAGTTGGCCAATTAGTGCCGTTGCCCTTCCTCACAGCCTGTGGTTCTGTGCGGGTTCCCTCTTCTTCTGGATGTTGGTTTCAGGATCATGGAATCACAGAATGGTTTAGGTTGGAAGGGACCTTGAAGACCATCTAGTTCCACCCCCCCGGCCTCTCATCTGTTTTGCTTCCAGTTGCTCGCCCCACTCCCTGCCCTCCCTGGGCTGGGCTGGGTCTGCAGCCTAAGATGCGGTTCAGGAAGTTTCAGGCTCGAGCGTTCCCTGCGTTCCCTCTCGCTTGGGCCTGGGGCTGGAGGGAAGATGCTTCTGGCTGGGGCCGTGCTGGGTTTGCACAGTGAAGGCACATGGAGCACGGCTGCCGGTGGGATGCCAGCCAGCACCGTTTCAATTCCATATCCAGCATAGTCTTTGTCATAGACTAAAATACTGAGGTTCAGGCCCTGGAAGCATGCTAATTAACTGCTAACGAGCATTCAGCATGCACTGTATTAGCTCACAGCGTTAAATCAGTGGGGTTTTTGGAGTTCAGCTAAATATGGCTTTTGGAGATGGATGAAATTACCATACGCAGCAGTTTCGAGCCATATTTTTTCTCGTTCGGTTCTATTATTAGAATACTTATGTGCTACCGATGTATTTTAATACAATCGCAAGCCAGAATGCACTGTACAGATGGTTACTGACTCGCCGGTATCCGTCCTCGGGGCTGTGCCCATTAATGAGTTCTGCTGTGTTCACCTACACCTTACTGTTTTGTAGGAGGAAAAAATGTTTTCTTTTGTAGCTAAAAAGCGACTTCTAGGGTTAAACGCACTTGCATTATTCCTATGGAAACAAAATGCTGTGCAAAGAAAAAACAACCCCAAAATATCAAAACGTCATTGGAAATTTAGAATTATAGAATCTTTTAGGTTGGAAAAGACCTTTAAGATCATCAAGTCCAACTGTCAACTCAGCACTGCCAAGCCCACCACTGACCCATGTCCCTAAATGCCACATCTCCATGTCTTTCGAATCCCTCCCGGGACTGGCTCCACCACCTCCCTGGTTACTCACCTTGTCACAGAAGGAGATCAGGTCAGTCGGGCAGGACCTGCTTTTCACAAACCCACGCTGACCAGGCCCGGGCACCTGGTTGTCCTGTATGTCCTGCATGGTGACTTTCAAGATGAGCTGCTCCATGACCTTTCCCGGCACCGAGGTCAGGCTGACAGACCTGTGCTTCCCCGGATCCTCCTTCCTTGCAGATGGCATCACATTGGCCAACCTCCATTCCACTGGGGTCTCCCCGGTGAGCCGGGACTGCTGGTCTGTGTCCGTCTGGAGGGGGAAGCTGTGTAGCGAGACAGCCATGGGTTCACACAACAGGAGCAGGACACGGATGCTGCTGCTCCTTAAAAAGCAGCTCCCAAGGGATTTGCCAGCTCTCCAGGGTCTGTCTCCTTGACTTACCAGTGTGCTCCTGCGCCCTGGGAAGCCTCGGGGACCGCCAGCACCCTGGGGTCTGGCCCACCTCTGGAGTCAGGAATGCAGCTGTGCACCTACCCACAGCAATGCTGCTTCACCTGGCTCTGCAGCTGCACCTTCCAGGACCAAATGTCCATGGCTTTGCCTTGGCACACTTGCCTCGGCGCTGGATTTGCCACCGGGGTTTCTTTGTAGCGTCAGTGTGATTATTGTTGTTATTTGATCCCAAATCCAGTGATATCCAGCTGATCCAGCCACTTGGCTGGGGAGATTGCAAGTCTGGCTTCCCTTTATGAGCCTTTGGCATTTCTAATGGACCGTGTCACTCCTTGTACTCCTGGTTATCATCTTCCATCCAGCGTCTGCTGCACGGCCCTCCATCTCCCCACTGTCCCACGCAGCGGGTATGCCCTCAGGCTGCAGTGTCCCGTGCTGTGTGCTCCGTTACAAGGTGAGCAACTCACTGGATGGCCATGCTGGACTGCTGGCTGCTCTGCCCATCCTCCCTACGCGTTATCCTTGCCGTGGCTGATCCGAGTCGAACCGTCCGTGGCTGCGAGTCACCTGGGGCGAAAGCAGACCATTAGGTCTTCTGTGCACGAAGGTGAGAGGGCACAGAAATTACCTTGTTTTTCTGAATGATAGCCAGAAGTAAAAATAATCTTCCACAATACAAGGGTTTGGCAGAAAGAATTCCTGTGTCGCCCCTGTAATGGGGGCTAGGACCACTTGGGCTGTTGAGGCAGGCAGGGTGAAGGCTGGGGGGATGCGGCTGGCTCATCCATCATCTAACTGGCCGTTGTCTAAAATGTTAAATCTTGATTTAGGCTTCAGAAATGCTTTTTTGGGTTGTTGCTGATTTTTATCTTGTCGTTCTGGAGGGTGGGAGACTGGCCAAAGCTGGGTGCTGTTGACAACAGATCCGCTCCGGTCCCCGTGCTGCGGATGGGCTCAGCCGGCGGTTAGTTGGTGTTGGTGCTGTCGTGCATTTTTTGTAGTCCTTCCGCCCTCATGCCATCAGTTGAGGTATTTTGTAAGGCTGGACAACACTGTATTTCATGGGAATGAAGTATCTGATCCTAGGAAAAACAGGAACAGTGTTTCAGGTAAGAGTTTTAGACCTCGGAGCCAGCTCTTCACTTACACAAAGTCCTTAATAATTATTACGCTTACTACATTGTAAAAACCTCTTTTCACAAAATTCTGCCTCAGTATTTCAGGCAGGATTAGCCTGGAAAATCCTGGCTCATCAGCTTTTGGCAGGTAAATGTGACTGTAGGTACAAAGGGTCATTGTGTCAGTCACCACTGTACAGGATGGGGTTTTCTGCGCCCCTATGTCCTCGTGGCAGTGTTAAGACGAAGATAAAGATCTTCTTGATATACTAAAAGGTGTATCTTATCAAACACACGACTCTTTATCAACTATAAAGTCATATAAAAATACTTTTCTACCGGTTGCGTGCGGGAAAACGTGCCATGTGTCTTCACGCAGTGTTTGACAGCGTGGGCTGTGCCTCTAGTTGGGCTAAAAACCTGCAGTTCTGGTAAAAGCCACAGGGTGGGGTTGTAACTTTAAAGCTTGGTTGCACACTTCAATCCCTGAGCACCAAATTTGGAGTCTTGAGGTCTTTATGTCCTTTTAGTCATTTAAATGTCTTTATACTTTTCAAGTTCTTCAGCAAAGAGCTTGGCTGAGGCACAAGCATCACAATTAAATCTCATTAATTTCCAAAGACTTGCTCCAGCTGATTTTGGGGGAGTGATTTGCAGTGCTGGATGTCTGGTAAGATGCCTAGGTTATCTCAGGAGAGAGGAGTTAGAGCTCCAAGGAGTGCTGCTTCCAGGAATTCTGATTTTTATAGCCCGGGTAAGAAAGATGCAAGTTCTTGCTCTTGCTTTGAATTTGCATTTGGAGGTGCTGAGCTTGCAGGATGCAGGAGACAAAGCGAACGTTCAAAACCTGCAAAGCATTTGTGAACCTCTCAAATGAAACACTTCCTGTACCATTAAGCCACAAAAAGGGGGTGTCAATCATAATTGCTGGGCAGGATTCACAGCACTTTGTGGCTATGTGAACTGCAAAAACCCCAAAATTAATTAAAACCCCCTCACCAGCCTCCTAAGCTGCTCCTTTGCAGCCATGTGCATGTTTCCAGGTGAGAAACACTTTGGCCTTGGCCCAGCCAGGCTCTGGCTCTCGCCACACTGAGCTCCCCAGCTCTCATGAATCCTTGCGCTGCTGCCTTTCTCTTCTGACTCAGTTTTTCCCCCTGCAGGTCTCGTGGGGATCCTAATGAGAAGGATTTTGCTATTTTAGCACCTCAATAAACGCGTGCAAATGGCTAATAGGTGCAGTTAACTGCGTATGCGCAGGGTGGGGGTTTACCTTCCCTATGCAAAGTGGTATATAAGGGCCAGTCGTATGTAACGACTTCATATGTCAAGGATTAAGGTTCTGTAAGGAATAGCCAAGATTTATTTTTCATGGGACAGCTTGGATGATGGGAGCTGTAAGAGACGCTAAGATCATGCACCCATTGAGTGTTCACCTAGCCTGGGCACTAGGCTCGACCTCTTCCCCTTGCCTGCTGGCATCCCGAGCCCCTTTCCTTCTGGCTGGGGGTTAGGCTGTGGGATAGCAACCCCGCGTTGGTACACAAATGGAACGTCCTCTTGAGCCACTCAGGTGGACTCTTCTACTCTTCTGTGTTCTCTATATTGAGCCTTTTTCCTGGGAAGAGCATTTTCTTCCTTCACTGTTCACCACAGACCATCGCGTCAGATGTGGTCTGCTTTGTCGGTGCCTAGGAAAGCTGATCCCAGTTAAACTCAAGTGGGTGAGAGCCTGATTCCGACTGTTGTGTATCTCCCAGGCAGAGATGCATTTGATTTTTTGTTGTTTTCCCCCTCCCTTCTCTCATCTTCACTCTCTGATGTCTTGCCATAGGTACCGGGCAAACCCACAGATTGAAAACGGACCCACCACCCAAACTTCCGGTTCGATAAAGACATCCTATTTTACATTTTTGCTATTCACACGGCTAACAGCCATTGTCTTACTTCGATGGGTTTTACTCAAAGGGCGCTTACAGACTTTTTTTCGCCTCCTTACAGTGTCTGCACGGAGCGCGTTGGTGCTGGGCTGACACGGTTTCATAAAAATATTTGTCCTGAGAGTAAAGGATGGGAATTACGGCACAGATTTTTACAAGAAGAAAATTGCATGCTATCAGACCACAAATACACACCGAATTTACTGTCAAACCTCTGCATTTGAAGCTCATAAAAGCAAGGGGCTGGGAGGCAGCACTTGTTTTGCCTGGTTTGTTTAGCTGACGGCGGCGCAATATGCTGATGCGCTTAGATACATAAACACCCGCCGGGTGGCGTGGCAGGGAGCTGCGGTGTACGGTTAGCTGCTGGGATCTGGGGTTACGTAAACCAAAACCAGGGGTTTAATATGGTTTTTTAAACTATAAGATCATGGCTTTTCTTCCGGCTTAAACTGTAAACAAATACTAAGGCAGCCACATCTGCCAGTGCAAACGTCCCCGTTTCTGCTGGTTTGGCCATACAAAATTGTGAGAAGTGTGGTAGAAACAGTACTTGAGAGGAATACTTTTCCCACTAGGCTGCTGGCCCATCCCTTGATGTTCTGTACTGAAAGCTCCATAATAGTGAAAAGGAGGTTATTCCCACCACGCTGTGCCGAATCACACCTTTTCCCCCCGCCCCGAGATTTTCCATGCCCAGCTATCTGCTCCTGACCACGTGCTTTGATTGTGGGGTTTTTTTTGTGGTTTTTATTTTTTATTTTTATTTTTTGAATCCAAGCTTGCTTGGCCATGGATAATGCACATGGAAACCAGCAGAGGAAAAGGTCTCCGGCGGTCTTGTGCATGAGTCCTGTATAGATTTACAGTTAAATACAAAAATCTGTGCCCTTACTGTCCTGGGATGCATCATGGCCTTGAAGCCTCAGAGTAATGTGGTGGCTCAGATTCAGGAATTTATCGCGTTGGGCACCAACCGGTCCCTTTGATAAAGGGTTATTCCATTGGGAATTCATGAGCCGTGTTGATAAGTGCTTTCCAACTGTGGGTGTCTGTGCGTTTTTAGGGCAGCCCGTAGCATTTCCAGCGTCTCCTGGGAGTGTGGGGTAGGGCTATCTTCTCTCTGTGTCCTGGACTGGTAGAACTGGGCAAGCTTGGGGGGGATCTCAGAGCTGGCTCGTCCTTCGCTTTTGTCTTCTTGGACCCCCAAACACGGTACGTCGATGTGCAAAACTCCCCGCTTTCTCCCCCGATGTTGTGGAGCGCGGGGGAAGTCTTGAGGATGCTCTGAAGATGGAATTGTTTTGAGTCATGGAAACGCTAACGAACACTCCTACACGCTTGCAGTATTCGGGCTCGGTTGTTCTAAATACTTATAATTGCTTTAATTCGTCATATTTTGTGATGGCCTCTTCATTAAATCATGAGCTTCAGGAAAGCTCCAGCTACTGAGTGGATCTGGTAGAAATAGTAAGATAGTATTTAGCTGTTTGCACAAAATTATGCAGCAATTATGACGAAACAAAATCCATTCCCGGTCCTGCTGATTACCATGGTAACCCACATTCAAAATAGCAATATAAGGCCACTTAGCATGAGAAAACCAGGGTTTTATCCCTTATTATCTGATGCACAGTATGGATTTTGATAAAGAAATCCTTAAAATGGAGGCTCTTCCCTTTTTAATTGCAGTCTTGTTGTAACACTGTGAATCCTCCTAGGGAAATGGGGAGAGTGATCCCGCTGGGAGCATCTCTCTCGCAGAATAGCTAACGTTCTCGCTTTCCGTAGCACGTGCTATATATTTCTGACTTTTCTGACTAAAGGCAATTAGTAAGGGAGGACAAGTGGCTGCTACGGGCAGAATTCCCAGGTTAGCAAGGCAGCCTATTTTTAGGTGCATCTTGAAGGCACAGCCATTAAGGTCTGTGCAGAGCTTCCTGTAGCTCCAGTTTATAGCTCTGGACTCTGAAACTTGAGCTGGATGATCGACTGGGCTAAAAGGATCTCACGCAGATGTCATCTGGGAGGTTTTGACAACCCCAAGAATTTAGGAATTGAGTATTGACTCCCACAACTAAAGCTGACTTCAGTTGTTATCAAAATAGCTGGCTTGGGTTCCCTTTATGCCTGTATGCATGGGGTACGTTTGTTTTAAAGTGTTTTGCAGCTGAGATTTTTTGAAGGCAGTTTTCCCCACTGGGGAAAGAGCTTCTGTTGGCCGAAAGGTTTTGAATTACCATGGAGACTTTATTTTTTTTAATTTGTAGAACCATGGAATGGTTTGGGTTGGAAGGGACCTTAAAGCCCATCCAGTTCTACCCATTCCACCAGACCAGGTTGCTCACAGCCTCATCCAGCCTGGCCTTGGACACTCCCAGGGATGGGGCACCCACAGCTTCTCTGGGCAACCTGTCCCAGTGCTCCCCACCCTCTCCAGGAAAAATTTCTTCCTGATGGCCAATCTAAATCTCCCTCTTTCCATTTAAACCCATTACCCCTTGTCCTGTCACTCCCTGCCCTTGGGAAAAGTCCCCCCAGCTTTCTTGTAGCCCCTTCAGGCACTGGAAGGGGCTCTAAGGTCTCCCCGGAGCCTTCCCTTCTCCAGGCTGAACCCCCCAACTCCCCCAGCCTGTCCCCATGGCAGAGGGGCTCCAGCCCTCGCAGCATCCCCGTGGCCTCCTCTGGCCTCGCTCTAACAGCTCCGTGTCCTTCTGCTGTTGGGGGCCCCAGAGCTGGAGGCAGAACTGCAGGGGGGGTCTCCCCAGAGTGGAGCAGAGGGGCAGAATCCCCTCCCTCGCCCCCCTGGCCACGCTGCTCTGCATCCAGCCCAGGATACAGTGGGCTGTATATTCTTCTTTCTCCAGAAATGGGAGTGTTGAGGAAAGCGTTCGATGCCATAGCACTCATGGTAAAACTGAAAGACTTTTTCATCCTGTAAATATTTTACTCATCATAAGTGTGAAAGTATGAACTTTGTGCTGTGAGTCACTCCCCAGCGTAACTGCAGAGGATGGTATCGGGGCACCCTGCTAATGCCTACTGGCTCTGGAGCATGAGCCTGTACAGACCCCACGGGCATGATGCTCTCTGCGGGGCACCTCTGATGGGAAAGGCTGTGGTGGGGGCTCTGGGAATGCCCCCGCAGAAGGTGATGTAGAAAACCCTTCCCTTGCCCCATGGTGGGTTCCAGGTTCCCGTGGAGGGAGGCAGGCAGAGAATGGGGGGAGGTTGGTAGCACTGAACCCCTAAATAAACATGGGTTTCATGCTGGGCCTTAGAATAGATGGTGAAAAACCTCATTGTTCTATGGTGTATTTTTAATTCTCTGTTTGTGCTCGGTGAAGCGTAAGAGGAGTGCATTCTGTCTTTCCTCTCCTCCAATTATTTTACTTGCCAACAGGCTGAGAGGCTGTACGGAGGGTGGGTTTGTGCACAGTGCTCTTTGAGGGGGTGGATGCCCAGAAAATGCTCGTGAGGCTGAGATGCTGTTGTAAGAACACGATCGATGGAGCCTTTCAAAATTCACTTTAGCATCACGTCTCTTAAGACTCAGTGCGGAACTGAAACTCAAGTTTAGGGTATGTTTTCCCTCTGCCTGAAACGCTGATGGGAGAGCTGGCTCGCCTCTGCTTCCGAACTCCACTGAAACCACATGGTGCTGCTCTTGGGAAGAGATTCTTGAAATGCTTTCCTCCTTGGATTTGCTTGATGGATGATGCCGGGCAAGCATAAAGCTGTTTTTCCCCCGACACACTTAGCGTGGTGCCGTTTCCTCATTCCGTGGGGTTATTTTAAGTCATTTGTGTTGCTTTGTAATAGCAGAAGCCAGTTAGTAATTTAGTGTTCTTGCCAAGACTTCAGCTTTTCAGGGTTTTTTTGGGTTACTGGACCAAATCCAGCCTGGGCTGGTAAGCGTGTTTGTCTTTCTCATGTGTGTGTTCAGCGGCCTGGCAGAAATGCTGAAAATCAGAGCCCAGGTCTCTGGAGCTGGTAACTACTGCACATACCATTAACTGACACTTGTGTCAGGTGTCGCACTTCAAGTCCGAGACCAAAGACGGCTCGTTCGAAACAACAAGATGGCACATACCATGACCTATATTGTGCCACAAACGGCCATAATGAGCTTATTCCATTAATTACACGTATTTAAGAGGCTTTTGAATGGGTTGCCTGTGCTGTCAGTCACCTGCGAAGATGACGCTGGAATCTGACAATACTTTTAGGCTGTCTGCTGTTTGTGGTTGGCAAACTGTGCCTGCGGGTCTTGCTACAACAGAAGCTTTTCCTGGAAATAGCTCCTTAAAATGCACAGTTCAGACTGCATTATGGACATCAGCAAGGTGGAAAGAGATTTTGGGAGCTAATGTCTGTTAATGCTCGGATGGGAGAGGAAACACTGTAGAAGGAATATACTCATTACCCCTACATCTCTGCTCATTTTAGATAAAGGCATTCCAAGGTCTGTTTTACGACCTGCATAGGAATAAAGACGCTTGGTATTTTGGGAAAATGTTCTCATGAATGTATCATCAGGCCCATCAAGCTTCACCTATTGAGCTAGATACTCACAGTTGAGAGCAGAATGCAGCTCGCTGCTATTCCTTTGTCACCTATGCCCTTACCACCTACTTTCCCACCCCCGAGTTTTAGGTGGGCTCTTCAAAAGATGAATAAAGCCGAATTAGCTGCACGAGGAAGAATTCAGGGCTTTCAAATTCAGTGGGGAGAGCGGGCACGCATGTGTGTGGGAAGGAATGAGTCCACTGACAAAAGAAGCTATTAAATCTTTAATGCTTCCTGCTACTATGAAAAGTGTCAAAGTCAGCTAATAAAAAGTCTTTTTAAAAACTTTTTCCCCATGACTAAGTCTGTAAGGCTGCTATGCTGAACTCAGCTATAGGATGCTGCGGCTGACACCCGCCTGAAGGACCGTCCCTGTTCTGCAGTCACTGGTGCTTGGCTAGGTTGCTGTTGTCATCCGTGCCTGCCCAGAATTTTGGTTATAACATATTTTTAACTTTGCTGCTTCCTGTACATCTGCAAAGCAATTACATCTTATTACCGTCAACAAGTCACAGCAGTGCCTCCCCCACGCAGTGAGAAGACGCATAAATGATACACCCTCAAACAGTGAGGCAAGACTGGTGTGCGTCTTCCCCGGGCAGGGATGTGCCCAGGCAGCTAGTGAAAGTGGGAGCAGAAGCGAGGTATTTTGAGGAGCAGCTGGGGGGGATTTATGAAGATCCAGCTGTGCTGGAATACCAGTACAGGAATACAAGGAGAATCGCACAATAAGGTGGCTGAAGCTTTTCCCAAGGGCAGGGAGTGACAGGACAAGGGGTAACGGGTTTAAAGGGAAAGAGGGAGATCAAGATGGGCCACCAGGAAGGAATTCTTTCCGGAGAGGGTGGGGGGCACTGGGACAGGTTGCCCAGAGAAGCTGTGGGTGCCCCATCCCTGGGAGTGTCCAAGGCCAGGCTGGATGAGGCTTGGAGCAACCTGGGCTATGGAAGGTGTCCCTGCCCATGGCAGGGGGTGGGACTGGGTGGGCTTTAAGGTCCCTTCCCACCCAAATCGTTCCATGATTCTGTGATCTATGAAGAAGCAAGAAAATGCTGATTCAGCATTCTCTCATGATGTATTTGTTGCTTTTGTGCTCCAAGCCATGCGATGCCTTTAGCCTTTGTTTCAGTCAGTTCCCCTCCTGATTAATGACTGAGGAGAGCGCTGGGCCCTTCTACATCTTTCCATGGCAGGATGGTGCTATTCATTTATTTTTCATGGTGGACTGTCCCCTCTTCGTTTCCTTGTAATGCACACCACGCCATGTCTTCGAATTTCGGTTACTCTGCGATGATTTAGTGATTTCTGCTTTGTGTTTTTCGGTCAGGGATGATAGCTGCATCCTCCCCTCTCACTTCACCCTGCCTCCGTTACTTCCGCAGTGCCCTGCTTCCATCCCATCTGGATCTAGGGTGGAACCCCTTGGCTGGGTTAGGATCCAGGCGGAGTGGGAAGCAAAAGGAGTTCAGCTTGCGTTGGAGAGAGATGCTGTGTCGTTGAGAAGGGGTTGAGGCAGTGTGTCACCCTCTTGGTGTGGTGTGGAAGTGTGGTGAGCACGGGGGGTCCCTTCACCTGGACTGCCCACCTTCATGGGGGTACACAGGATCAAGAGCTGATGGGAGTTGATGGAGCGTGGCCATAACTAAAGACACTGAATCGCCAGTGGAACAGGGTTTTCTGAGAAATACAGAGTCAACCAGAAAACTCCATTGGGTTGTGCTGGATGCAAGGCAGGGTAGGTTTGGGGGCTACTCCTGAGATGGGTATCTGATACTTTCAGGTCGTGGTAGCCTTTATCGCATCGTGGTGCCCAGATGTCTGGGTGAAACGGGTCAGGGAGTGACGGCTGGTGTACCCAGGAAGCGATGCAGCTGGGGATGAAGGGACAGGGAGACTGGGTGCCCAGGTGGATTCATCTTGGCGTGGAGCTCACTTTAGGGTAGGAAACACAGCTTGGACAAGGAACTGGGAAGAACTTTCTTGTCCTGTAGAACAGTCCCAGAGCTTCCTCAGGAGGACAGAGTAGGCTTGGGAGTTGGTGCTGCCATGGTCCCCCACTGGGGCTAGCTGCCTCCCTTCACCATGCCCCGAGCCAGGGGACTCCGGAGCCCGGGAGGTCAGGCATTAGGTGTTGAATCACTGCATGGCCACTCTGGGTGCACCTCAGGTCTGGCAGCACAGCCTGAGTGAAACCAGAGACCTCGGGAGTCCAGTCCTGTGTCCCAAAACCCATGGGCTTTTCAGTTTCATGGTAAAAAATTCTCTTTATAATCCTGAAATCCTCCTGTTCATTGGCCAGCCGCTGTCACCCTACCTGTCAGGACACATGACTAATGGAAAGAGATCTTGGAAGGTTACGAATGTGGGCAGAAAATAAAATACTAATAGGCTGCAAAAATACAGTCTGAGGGAGAGCCATCCTAGCCTTATGTGGAACAGATGGGTGCTGGGAAAAACAAGGCCAGAAGTCATCTCACAAAGGTGAGCATAAAACATGTGTTATGTTTCTCAGAAACGTCTCTTTTGTTAGAGCAGGAAGGTACCATTTTAACACTCCAAATCCTGCTGCTTTATTCAAGTAATTAGAAAAACAGGGCAAGTTTCAGTGGCATTTTTACTAGTGAACTGTCGATACTATGCTAAGGGAATACCTTGTCTTCGGTAACCTTTGCTTGGGTGCTTTAAAATAAGGGAAGGCAACTGTTCCCAAAAATGAGAAGGTGAAAGTGTCTAACTGAGCTCCCTAGTGGTTGGTATCGGCTGCGTTTTAATGGTGAGCGTGGTTCACCTCTGGGGCAAAGCAGAGCTGCGGACTGTCCTGTCCTCGATGTCTTCAGATTGAGACCAAACGCCTTCCGGGGAACTTCGGTTAACCTAGCATAGATTATTCCCCTCACACAGAGTAGTCGGTCTCAGCGAAGGGGTGTGGGGAGTTGGAGAAACTCTTTGGTCTCGGACTTACGGGAGGTCCCACTTGATCGCTGTCGACTCTGAACTTCGGAAGGAGTCGGCTCTTGCTTCCTGGGTGAGGCTGTGGTTGGGTACGGCAGCGTGCCGCGGCGGCTTGTAATGTGCCCGTGTTTCCAGAGCCACGCTCCAAAGGTGAAGGAGCTGCGTACGTTGATGAGGTTCCAAGGAGGATTTGAATGATAGAATAGTCAAACCGAAATGTGGCTTTTATTCCCCCCAGATTTGCTCCATGTCCACCCAATTCTGCTTCAGTCAAGGTCAACAGAAGTCACGTCAGAGTATCCTAGTACCTGCTAGGTTTGGAAAGCCATCCTGAATCCACAGGCTTCCAAGGGCCAAATTCCTGACTGTACAAGTCAAGTCGGAGCTTGAAAGCTCCTTGTAGGTACGCTCCCTCCGCAGAACGACAGGGTAGCCTTATTCTGCTATTGTTATGCTGCTGAACCAAGAGGTGGCAGCAATATTCACTATTGAGACATTTGATGTGTGTCACTGCGACGTTTAATAGCGGTAATGGGCGTTCAAGTCACAATTTTATTTCTAGCCTGAACTGGAAGAAAACCAGTTTTGCATCATTGCACCCATGCATCTGGAAATAACACTTATGCGTTTCTGGTCTAGACCGGAAAGGTTGGGTTACTTTTGGCTGCAGAGCTGCAGAAAGTACTAACTAACTGCCACATTTGAGCAGAGTGAGTATAACTGTTCTGACCACCACAGCAACTAATGGCAGATATTTTTGGAGCATAAAATGCAGTGAAAAACAGGTACAGAATAAGCCAACGATATCAGGTCTCTTCCTAAGCCTTAATAGCCCAAAGCTGCATCAGGGGAGGTTCAGACTGGACGCGAGGAAGTGTTTCTCGACCGAGAGGGTGGCCAAACCCTGGCAGAGGCTTCCTGGAGAGGTGGTGGATGCCCCAAGCCTGTCAGTGATTAAGAGGCGGTTGGACAATGCCCTTAACAACGTGCTTTAACTGCTGGTCAGCCCTGAAGTGGTCAGGCGGTTGGACCAGCTGACCGCTGCAGGTCCCCTCCAACGGAAATACTCTTATTCCTTTCTGTCCCTGCCAAGGGATCAAGGCTGAGAGCAAAGCTTGGCTGCATCCCTTCAAATTTTGCTAAGCAGAGTGTGTAGAGCTGCAGTAGTTGTAGTATTCAAATAGACGTCCAATCCTTTCTTTCAGGATAGGCTTTGCAAGATTTTGGTTCCATCATTTATTTTAACAGAGTGTGGAGTTTTTCTACAGTTTGGATAAATATGTCCTTTTATAAATTATGATATTTATCACCTTTTAATTCCGTGCTCCCTCATCTGGATATTGAATTAAATTCTGCGAACGTGGGATCCTGATCTGCTTCTCTATTGCTCGTAATGATTATAGGGACGGCAGAGCTGCCGTTAGTTATTACTCTCAACACTTCCAATTATAATATTCTGTTTTCTGCTGGTAACTCTGTGCAGCTTAGCTCTTCCAGCTGCACTTTTCCATGCCTGCTCTCTAGTGACTTCATGTCACACGAGAACATTGCTATTGTAATGGATATTCTTTCTTGGACCATAGCAGATACTAGACCCTAAATATTGATCCTTCTCTATTTATTCTGACTTTTTATTGTTTCCTGACTCACAGAGAATTTTAGATCCGGGACAGAACTTTCCTCTCAGCAGTCCATTTAGGGTTTGGGCTTTTTTTAAGTGGTCTCTGTAAGGATGTTGCCAAAGGTTGGAATAAACTAATCATTCTGTTCTATTTTTTATGCATGACTCTAGGGTTTGAGGGATTAGGGAAAATACACATCTAACAACTGCATGGCAGGGTCAGCGGAAAAATACTAGTATTTGTATTGGTGTTCCGAGCATCAGCAATTACCTGACCTGATCAAGCTTCTGAACCGCACTGGGGCTTCCACAATATTACATCCTAGCACCGTGTGCATCATTTCAGACTGGGAATTTTGAAGGTTTACCGGTGGTTTCAAACATCTTTGCCTAAAAGCTGAGAAACACATTCTATCATAGACTATTTTAGTAGCTGTTCCTGCATCAAACCCCTTTTACACATAGCGCTTTCCATAGAACCATGGGATGGTTTGGGTGGGAAGGGACCTTAAAGCCCACCCAGCCCCACCCCCTGCCATGGGCAGGGACACCTTCCATAGCCCACGTTGCTCCCAGCCTCATCCAGCCTGGCCTTGGGCACTGCCAGGGATGGGGCATCCACAGCTTCTCTGGGCAACCTGTCCCAGTGCCCCCCACCCTCTGCGGGAAGAATTCCTTCCTGATGGCCCATCTCCATCTCCCTCTTTCCATTTAAACCCGTTACCCCTTGTCCTGTCACTCCCTGCCCTTGGGAAAAGCCCCCCCAGCTTTCTTGCACCCCCCCAAGCACTGGAAGAGGCTCTAAGGTCTCCCCAGAGCCTTCCCTTCTCCAGGCTGAACCCCCCAACTCCCCCAGCCTGGCCCCATGGCAGAGGGGCTCCAGCCCTCGGAGCATCTCCGTGGCCTCCTCTGGCCTCGCTCCAACAGCTCCGTGTCCTCCTGCTGTTGGGGGCCCAGAGCTGGAGGCACTAACATTCCTTCAAGCTCATGCCTGCAGCATGAAGATGAGCTCTGCAGCTGTAAGGGGTTTATGACTGTTCTCTTTGGTAAGGAAAAGGCAGAAGGTATTTTTAGTCATCTCTAGCTGCCTGCTGTTTGTGAAAGGACTCACACAGTGCTGCTGGCATGTGAGTATTTTGAGATGCTGAATGAATTGAGAATTGCAGGTGTTTGTCACTCTGAGCAGAGCGCAGATGACTCAATTCATCCCAGATTCCCACTGAGTTTGCTCGAGGATGGCCGTACCCGGGGATCCCTTGACTCTTGTGCTGTCTCAAGTCACCGCTGTACCTGGATCTGCTGGTGCAGACCCCCCCGGTATGAGGTCTCCCTGCCGCGAGAGCAGACTGCGGAAGGAAGAGATGTTTTGGCTGCTCGGTGTCTGTTTTGAGCCACCCGACCTAGCACAAGGTGGCTGTTGGCACGTGTGGCTGGGCTTAGTCCTTCTGGAAACGGTGCCGTTGGTGTCCTTTGAGGAGAGTCATGGTAAGAATTACCAGTGGAAGGTGATGAACCTTTCAGCGACACATAAAAAATAGGTTTTAGGATCGTGATGATAAGCAGTCATCGTTTGCAGGGTTTTTTACACAGATTTTGTGTTCTGCTTCTGGATGGTGAGAATGTCCCAAATCGACTCCTTCACTGAGTAGATAAGAAAAGGGCTCTCACAGACTTTACGAGCAAGAACTCGACTTACGTAAATATACAGAGCCAAATCCTTGAATCTTTGTTTTTCTCAACTCGGTTCCCACCTATCCTGACTAAATATTTGAAGAAATCAGGTTGGATGAGTGGTTCCTCACTCACTGATCTCTTGTTTCTGGATCAGTTGCTCCACTTGGACGGGCGTCATGGAAATGTACTGCAGTGAGCTGAAGAGTTGCCTGTAGGCCCTTGCCATGAAATTTGAGCTGCTGTGTTCCAGTTTGTGGTCATTGGATCATAAAGCATAAGAAGATGCAACAGAATCGACATGCTAGTCAAGCCATCTCTGTGAAATCCCAAGGTGGCATTTCATGTTAGCTAGCCGGGTCATCTGTCCAGCTCCACCTGCTCAGTCAAGGCTTTCATTTCTCTATTACTTGAGTGTTATAATGTATCAAAAATGTATTTCAAGTGAACTTTTTATGAATGTTCACTGATAAAACTACAAATATTTGGATGGATTTGGGAAGTTAACACAGCCTAGAAGTTTTCTAGGCCCTATGTCTTTTATGGGATTGGAAGATCTTTCTGTTTATTGCCCTGGGAGATCCTGCATCTCACAAATTTGGGATTTCGATGAACTCACTTAGGGTAGCAGCATAGCGCTACCACCAGCCAATACAGTCTTTTGTTATGATGGGTATCAGATGAAGATCTGGAGGTGATCGGTATGCAGAGTGCATGACATTAAACAACCAGCTGTGGTTGGATGCGATGTGCCTGGCTTTCCCAGTCACCGCGGCCGTACGCTCCCTGCAACGTGGCCTTTGTCAGCCCCGGATGGATGATGGCTGCTCTCGTGTGTGTGCCTGCGTGTGTTTCTGTACTGAGGAGGCTTTGCAGAATGCAGTGGGACGGCTTGGGTAAGATAGCACCCGCTTCCCATAAGCTTTGCAATTGGCTTTTATTGATAGTTTCCCATCATTTCATCGGTTGCAGTCAAAGTGGTACACAGCAATGCTCAGCATCAGCACTTAGGGCAGTTAAGGAGATTGATTAACATTCATAAGAAAAGAAAAGGAGCTTAAAATAAGAAATAAAACAAATGCTTAATCCTTTGTCCCAGATGGGTTTTGGCGTGGAAGATAAAAATGTGAGTCTTCTCTGTAAACAGACCCCCCCCCCCCATCTTCCTTCCAACAGAGAAATAGGACACAGTTCCAGCCATAAAGCCACGCTGTCTCTTGGGGTGGGTACCTGCAGCGTGACCCGATGTTTTGGACCTTCACCCGGTAGCAGCTGGGCGAGCTGCTGATGGATGGGAGTTTTGCTGGCGTCTTTGTGTCTGTGAGCATCACCGTCACCGCTCAGCTGCCCGCGTATCAGCGTAGGTACCCCGTTTCCAGTGCCAGGTTTTCAAAGGGAGAGCCGTGTTAAGGCAGAGGTGTGGCTACGGGCTATCTCTTGAAACATTTTGCAGGTGAGTTTGGATTTGCTTCGCTCAATACTCTGCACCAGTGAAAGCCACAATTAGACTTGGCTTGAGTCATTAAAACCTCAGAGCACATTCCTGTTGGCCTCGGGAGGTGGAGATAGTCTACTCTCCTTTGTCAGAAACGCTCTGGAAGGCCGTAGCTGTGGTTCCGAGTTCCCCACTGCCCAGCTTCTTGCAAGTCTCCGTAGTGCCTGCAGGAAAGAGAATATCACAACTAGTTAAATATAGAGGATACCTACAGTCGTAGCCCAGTTACCTCTCTCATTGTAGGTGCTTTAAACCAAGAGAAAGTGACAATGAAGTCTTCACACTCTCTTTAATTATAGCAGCCTTTATATAAGAGTGTCAGATAAATGTGTTTTAGAATAGGTGGCACCTCACTTCCTCCAGAACTGTCAAATTAGACCCCACCAGACTCATTTATTACTTGAAATTCAATGAATTAAAGCATGCCATCCAGTAGTCTCTTTGACTGAAACCTTCAAATGTGCAGAATCCTCTGTGCCATGACATATCCCAAACAGCACAGTACTTCTTTGGAAATACAAGTACATACTTACCCATCTGACAGCTCCAGGACTGCCAGGCACCACCAGTGCCACACACTTCTCATTGCTCCTGAGATGCTGGAAAAAAGGGTTTGTGGGTATCGCAAGTGGTTATTTTATTCGTACCTCCATCCTAAGGCAGAAGCTGTTGTTACGGAACCAGATGCTTATCTAATCTATATTATAAAACAGAGGAAAGGGACAGAAAAAAAAATTGCATGAGAGGGAGAAAGGGTAAGCAATTGGGCTATGCCAAATAACTTAGAAGAGTGACGAATTGGACTTCTTCCAACAGATGGAAGCAAGTTCTGCCTTGGGTGGATTGCTGGAGAATGCTGACGGTCCTTTTCCGTTATATTAATGAAATATATACTTGGGCTGTTTTGCTGATTTCATCAAGAGCAGCATTATATGGGGGAGAGCAATTTTCTTCAAGTCCCAGCATTCAGGCCATGGAAGATCAAAACCAACGCTTATGCTTCTTATAGAATGGTTTGGGTGGGAAGGGACTTTAAATATCATCTAGTTCCAACCCCCCTGCCATGGGCAGGGACACCCTCCACTAGACCAGGTTGCTCCCAGCCTCATCCAGCCTGGCCTTGGACACTGCCAGGGATGGGGCACCCACAGCTTCTCTGGGCAACCTGTCCCAGTGCCCCCCACCCTCTGCGGGAAGAATTCCTTCCTGATGGCCCATCTCAATCTCCCTCTTTCTGTTTAAGCCCCTTACCCCTCTCCTGTCACTCCCTGCCCTTGGGAAAAGTGCCCCCCCCCAGCTTTCTTGTAGCCCCCCAGGCACTGGAAGGGGCTCTGAGGTCTCCCTGGAGCCTTCCCTGCTCCGGGCTGAACAAGCCCATATGCTGATGAAGACTGTGGGTCTGGGAGTCCTCTGTGTGCTTAAAGCTGCTGGAAGGAGTGGGTTCATGTCCAAATGTGCTAAGCTAATAGCACTAATGCTAATGCTTTTTGTTGGTACGCCCCTGCCTGCTGCGGGGCTACTCTCATTACCCTGCGTCCAGGATCATAGCTTCACTGCCGGAGCAGCAGGCCATAAGGAACTTCCAGCCTTCTTCACTGGGTTAGTGTTTGGGTTGTGTTGCTTCAGAGTTAATATTCCCGTCGATCCTTCTCTCCTCCGCAGCGGCAGGACAAGAGGCGTTGGGGCCTGCAGTGAGTGAGTAACAGCGAAATCCCAGGTGAGAGTGGAAGTTGTTCAAGTAGGAACGGGAGAGAACTTGCTGACTTACACCCTGGCTTTGCGCACTGCAGTGCTGAGCATTCACTTGACTTGGCAATCTCGTTACTGCACATTTATTCAAATAGCACTTCAGTGTGTTTATGCAAATAGTTCACTGCTACATCTCCTGAAAGAACTGTGCGAGTGCTGTCATTTGATCGTGTCATCATTAGATTGGGCCTTAAATAGAATTTCCTGTGGTTCTCTACAAAATTCATGCCCTGGGAAAAACAGTATTCCCACATTTGGATGGCTCAGAAATGCCTAAATAATTGATGTTGTGGAATAGATGGATGCATGTCTCAAAGAGACCTCTCTGTGCTTCAGAAAGGGTTGTTCTACTGAAAAAAAAGAGAATATGAATAATCTCTACTGGGATCAGAGTTTTTGGAGGAAGCCAAGTATTTCAGAGGTCTGTGGGATGCTCACAGGATTCTGACTTCCACTACCTTCTCTTCCCACCCCCCTCCCTGCCCCCCAAACTAAGAGGGTGCAATAAAGCATTAATTTGAGGCCTGAAGAAAGCATGTTGGTCTGAGTTACATCCCCAGTGACTTGTTGGTCATTAGAGTCTTTGAAGGCTCTTTCCAAATGCTGATGTTATTGGAGGGAGCCACGTGGAAACAGCGGCTACAGGGAGTGCTGTCTCAAGGTACATGGAATCACGGAATTGTTTAGGCTGGAAAAGACCTTTAAGCCCATCGAGTCCAACCGTTCCCCCAGCACTGCCCAGCCCACCACTGACCCATGTCCCTGAGCGCCTCGGCCACACGGCTCTGAAACCCCTCCCGGGATGGGGACTCCCTGCTCCCTGGGCAGCCCCTTCCAGTGCCTGACAGCCCTTTCTGGGAAGGAGTTTCCCCAATATCCAACCTAACCCTCCCCTGGCACAGCTTGAGGCCGTTTCCTCTTGTCCCATCACTTGTCCCTTGGGAGAAGAGACCGACCCCTCCCTCTCTGCACCCCCCTTTCAGGGAGCTGTAGGGAGCGATCAGGTCTGCCCTGAGCCTTCTCTTCTCCAGGCTGAACCCCCCCAGCCCCCTCAGCTGCTCCTCACAGGAATTGTGCTCCAGCCCCTTCCCCAGCTCCGTTCCCTTCTCCACACACGCTCCAGCCCCTCAGGGTCTGTCTCGCAGTGAGGGGCCCAAACTGACCCAGGATTTGAGGTGCAGCCTCAGCAGTGCCCAGCACAGGGGGACGATCCCTGCCCGGGTCCTGCTGGCCACACTGTCCCGGATGCTGGCCAGGATGCCGTTGGCCTTCATGGCCCCCTGGACACACGTTGGCTCATATCCAGCCGCTGTCAACTGCCCCCCCCCCCAGGTCCTTTTCCTCTGGGCAGCTTTCCAGCCCCTCCTCCCCACTCCTGGGGCGTTGCCAGGGGTTGTTGTGGCCCAAGCGCAGGACCCGGCGCTTGGCCTGGTTGACCCTCGGTTGGCCTCGGCACACTTGCGGGGTCATTCTCCAACCGCCAAGATTAGAAGGGGGCACAGAAACCCAGCTTCCTCCGTGGAACAGTCTGAGACCGAAGACGTTCAGGCAGTTGGGATTATGCTACAGTATATATTTGCCAGTGAGGGGATGCTCAGAGCACGGGCCATCTGGAGCCCTTTGGGTCCGTGCCCAGGGACTCCTGGGTTCCCCGAACAGCCCCGCTGGGGAAGCAAGGGTGGCCGCTACAGGGAATGGAGTAACTGCAGTTCTCTTCCTGAGGTCACACTCTCTTTGGCTGCTGAGTGTGGGAAGGGAACAAGGCTGACCTGGCTTTATCTGTTCGCTGTTGTTTCCCATCCTGCTCCGAGTCCAGCACACCTTTTTGGCAAGCTTGTCCTTCCTAGGAAGTCTGTAAAACGTCCGGAGGAGGAGGAGGCTTCTAACTACCCAGCAATAACGATTCGTGGCCCTCAAGGTGATTCCAAATGACACCTCAGTTGTTAAGGCACGTGAACTCATGTTACACCTCTTCAGCAGTGGGACAGCCTGTTTCGTTTACTGGCAGATGCATTGGGTAGGTCCTACAGCAACTGAATTGTTATGCGTTTTTTTGTTCGCATTTCCTTCCAAATCTCCCGTGCCTTTGGGAACTGGTGCAGTCGTGGGCTGAAATCGAAGGACAACGTACACTCCCTGCACACAATATTGCAGTAAATCCATGTGAAACCTACTTCATGGAGTTCCTGCCGACATCATCAGAGGATGGCAGTCCTCAGGGAGGGATTTCCCACGCGCTTACAGAGCTTGTGACGCACCATTATTAAATCCCATTAAAAGCAGAGACCGGACTGCTTGGAAATGCCTCTTTTAAAGGGTTAGACCCCTCTTAGAGTCTTTTTAAAGACTCAATTGAGCTCCTTTACCCCTTACATGTTTTCATCCGGTCTCTCCCAGCTGTGCATGCCCCCCCTCCCCCAGACACCGGTGGGTTTTTGGATGCTCGTTGCTTTAGTGTTAGCCAAGTGCAGACTGAAGACGACAGGGACCAGAGTCTTTCTGCATGGCCTGAGGTAGTGACTTCCCTGCCTAATGATATCAGAGCATCTGTATTCTCTTTCGGAAACACACCAGGGATGATTTTGGTCTCTCAAAAGCTTCATGAGTGACCCTCATCTGTTACTGTAGTACAGTTCTTTTCATTATTCCTTTGAACCACTTTTTGGGAAGATCCCCTAAAAAAAGGGTGAAGCTTTTAACTGTCTCTCCCATTGTACTCTTTCCATTTTCCCAGTGCTAAGCTACCCTAGATGTTGAAACCAAAGAGATTTGACTTTCTGGAAGCCAACAGAGATGACCACCCGTATGTCCAGTGTAACAGGGTGTCCCTCACTGTTATATATAATTCCCCACACTCTACCCGTCATGCACACAGGTACCCCCATCACGTGTAACAGCAGAACAGCGATGGCTTGTCGCTGAAATCAGTCACAGAATGGTTTGGGTTGGAAGGGACCTTAAAGATTTTAATTAGTTCCAACCCCCCTGCCATGGGCAGGGACACTCAAAATAAATTCTGAGTTCTTTTCCATAGCCTGTATATCCTCCCCTCTGCAAAGCATCCTTGCTCCCTGTTTCTGAGCACCATCCAGCCTTCTGTTCCTGCCTCAGAGGCTGATTACTTTCCAGACAACTTCTAAAAAGCTGGACATCTTCCTCTCACTTCTTCCTGTTGGTTTGTGTTGCGTGTTTCTTGGATAAATTACCTCATAATATGCAAAAGAGTCTTTGATTTAGAGTTTCTCTGTATTACAGGTGTTCCTGGTTTTGCAGGTTAGGCATATGCCTGGGAAAAAAACCCTTATAAATACAGGGGTTCCTGCATTTATTTGGCTCTTCTACTAATTTTCTCCAACATAGACCATGAAAATGGGCATTAGCTGTCTATGCTTGGGCTGACTGAGGTTTGCTGTGTCACGGGGAGGGGAGGGGCAGTTCAGGTGTCCCCGACATCCCAGCCCTGTGCTGGCAGCAGGGCAGTGTACCGGGGGGCATGACCCTGTGCCGGTGACCCTGGGGAGGTGTCGGGGGGCAGGACTGCCATACCTGCCCACAGCCCTGCAAGCAAACTGGGAAAAGGCAGTTTGAGGCTGCTCCAGGGGGTTCAGAGCCCCTACCCTGACTGAATGGCCAAAGCACTGTGTTTTAGGCACCTACGGTAAACGCTTGAAGTAGGTTGTGTGACCGGCCCTTATGCTTAGATCTTTTTCCTGTACAATCCCTGTTTCATGAGCTGTATTTTTACAGCATCTTTTAGGAGCCTTTCAAGTTGAGTCATTAAATATATATTTTTAATAACCTCTGTGGCTTAAAAGGACAGTGTGAAATGTAAGTACTGGAAATCAAATAGCGATTCCCCTGACTTCTGAATTAAATTATTTCATTACAAATTTATGTGAAGTTCAGACACTTTTTTTTTAATTCTTGTGATTTCATGGCTTTTTTTTTGATTTTGAACTGACAAATGATTCTGATGTGGCACTTAGAAATCCCTTCTCGTTTTGAATTTTGATAGTGTCCCACCAACAATGTATTTATTTCTTTGTAACAACACGGATCTTCAAGGTGACGAGGGGAAGGGACCTGCTCCGTAGCACAGACCCTAAACGTTGACCCGTTAACCCCTGTGTAGGGAGTCTCATGAGAGTTTTAAAGATAATCTTGGAAGCTGAAATCCTCCTTCATCTGAACAGCCTCGCTCAAAGCACCATGAAGTGCCCCAGAAGATGCTGGCTGTGCTCTCTGGCCCTGACATAACTGGAAGGATGACTCCCAGGAGGAGGAGGAGGAGCCGCCCGGTCTCTCTGAGATGGCCAAGAAACAGAGCACTGCAGAGCCATCAGAGATTCGTTATTGAGTACTTGTGTGTTGGGTTAACATTGGCAGTGGGCTCCTTGTGCAGCGCTAGAGGTGAAGTTGCTGCTCCTTGGAAGAGCTCGTAGTCTGAGAACTCAGTCTTGAAAAACACTTCAAGAGACCTAAACGTCAACCCTGAGATTCTTCTCTGGGTAATCAGTGGGAATATGCTTCCTCTGCATGTCGATACACAAGCTCTTGCAAACCAGGAGGTTATGTGGACAGAAGCAAAGAACAGAGGGCATAGAAGTAGTAAATTGGGAGTAAGACTTACTTTGGGCAGTCTGTGGTGAAATTTGTAAAGGATTGTGAATCTGAGGAGAATAACACCTTTGGCTTTGCTTCAGCTGTCCGTTGGACACCTCCCGAGTGGTTAGTGGTAACTTTGCGGAACTAAATTAAGCCTCGGGAAGGAGTAGCAGCAGATGAAGCCAGTGGAGAAGACGGGAAGTGTTTGTGAACACACAGGCGTTAGAGCTGATTTCACTGAAGATGAGATTTCAAACATTTGCTTTAATAAGGCTAGGAAGTAACTTGTTTCCCTGTAATTCTTTTTAAATTATTTACTCTTCCATCACCTGGGGCTATTCTCTAGGGTTACACTTCCCTCGCTCCGAGCCCTGGGAGGGAGGAACGTTCAGCGCTCAAGCGTGCGAGACGGGAAGCCAAGCGGCGTAGCCGTGAAGGGCTGGCTGTGCGGATTCCTCGCCGGTGACTGGCCGTGGTGGTGCATTAGCTCCTCTGGACGTGGTTTCCTCACCTGCGGGATGAGGTTTGCTTGTCCCGTGGGCGCGCTGTGAGGCCCAGCCGCCCGGTACGCGGCTGCTGCTCCGCAGAAGCAAGCAGTCGTTTGAAACGGGAGTTGGAAGCGGAAGAGATGTCAGTGTTAGAGCTTCAGCAGCTTATCTAGTTGTAAATAAGGCCCATACTTGTGTTCTTTTAACTCCCGGTGTTTCGGGTTTGGGTTGGGTGTTTCCGGGCCTTGGGGGGTGTTTCTCCTCAGAAACGAACCGCTGTTCTCTGGCATCTTGAAGAATCGTGGCTGTGAGAAAGACAGAAATTGCCTCCCTTCGCCTCCTCCTCGGGCACCCAGGCCCCGGCACCCGCGGACAGCCGCTGTGGGTACTTCGCCAGGGCCGCGGCCGGGCGCCGTGAGGCAGTGACGGGGGGCAGCGGTGCTCGGCAGCGCCCCGCGCGGCGGCTGTAGCGGGCGCGTCGCAGCCAATGGTAGCGCGGCAGCGGCGCGTCGCAGCCAATGGGACGCGGCGGCGCGGGGAGCGGGCTGAGGCGGGCGGGGGGCACCTGCGGCGGCGGTGGGCGCGGGAGGCGGCGCCGCGCGGCTGGGGCGTCCGCAGCGCTGAGAGGGCAGGCTCGGCCCCGCCGCCGCACAGGCCTCCGCCGCCGCTTGGCCCCCCCCTTTCCCCTCCCCCGCCGCGCCTCGCAGCGCCGGTTCCGCACGGAGAGAGGCGCCCGGCGTCAGCGGACCTCCATGTACGACAATTTGTACCTGCATGGATTTGAAGACTCGGAGGCGGTGAGTGCCGCCGGGGCCGGGGTCCCGCGGGGCGGCGGGGGGCGGCAAACACCCACCCGCACCACCCCCCGGCTTTGTTACCGGAGGTGGCGTGTGCCGGAGCCACCCGAAACGATCCTCCGTTACGTAATTGCGGGGGGAGCAGCGGTTTTTGGGGTCCCGGCAGAGCTTGCCGTCGCTTGTGCTCCCGCTCCCTGCATCGGCGTGGCAGGGAAAGCTGCTAATTGCAATTAATTCTGTGCGGCAGAAGAGCAGCGCGAGTTGCTCGCTGCCGCCTGTACCGCCCGTATCCCGAGGGCGCCTTCGGGATGGCTTAGAGCAGCGGTGCAGGAGCCGCGGTGGCCGGGTGACGGGGGCCGTGTTGCCCCAGAGGGGCCGGGACAGGCCGGCGTTGTTCCTTGGAAAACGATTTCCCCCCCCAGCCTGCAACAGCCTTGCTGGGAAGCCGGTGACATCCCTCCCGAGGTGGTTCTCTTGCAGCGCGCAGAGCCCCCCGTTAGCCAGGGCAGAGCTCGGCGCCCCAGACGAGAACGGCTGGCGGCGGTTCTCCATGTGGCATGGTTTCCGGAGCTGGCGGGGCCGGAGCCCGCTGGGGCAGGATTACTCGGGGCAGGGGAAACTGCTGGGATTGTCGCGGCGATGAACACGCTGTTCCATATTGAACAGGGATCCGTTACATAAGGTGCTGTGGCCAGCTCGTAAAACACACAGGTTATAACATAAAACAGAGTGTACGTCAGTGCGGACGTATGTGTGGTATGATGTGGTACCCCCGGGAGGACGGACAGCATCCTGTGTCGCTACAGATGAGGCTTTCTTCCTGGCCTGACAGCGAGGTCTGGGACTGGGAAGTGTCATCTGTCTACGTGTTGCCTCACGTACTAGCAACTTGTGTTTAGCATCCCTTTATTTCCGAGGGAGAGGAACCACAGCGGTGCAGAATCGCGATAATGCGGTACACTGCGTTGAGAGGAAACCCTGTGTATTTGAATCCTTCAAAACTGTGTATTTTAATTCTTTTCAAACTGTGCTGCTTTGGGTCAATTTAGAAATTCTTGCCTTTTTCATAGGCATCTGTTAATTTGTGTTTTCTCTCTCTGCTGCTTACGAGCTGCCATGCCGAGTGCATATGAGTGTGTCAGCTCCCGTAGGGATGTGTCTCAGGATCCAACTGCATGTTTCTGTAAACCAGGCGTTTGTAAGGCAGAGCGTGAATTCCTGGGAGCTGCTCTCAAGCCTGAATCTGTCTTGTGCTGCTCTAACCTCTTTCAGCTGAGTATAATTGTGCTCTTAAGAAGAGGGTAGTAGCATGGCTAAGACGGCGAACTTGCTGGGTAGTGGTTGCTGTCGAAGAAAGGTTTTATCTGTAAAAGCCAGATTTTAAAGGTCACTAGGGAACGCAGACGAGTGGGACCAAGGGTGCTTCTGAGGTGCTTAACTCCGTGTATTTCCATAAAGCCCCACTGATTTCTTCCAGGACCGTTATTTGGGAGAAGCAGTTTCAATGGTGTTTGTGTCAGGGTTTGTGCTGTAAGAATCCTGTTAGTGAGAGAAGAGGGGAACCAGGTCTTTAGCCGCCTGCTTTGAAGGACTGGCATGAAGAAGTCATTTCCAGGTTCCTCAGTATTCTCTGAACTGGTTCGTGATGCTGCTGTTTACAGCTTTGGTAAGTTTACAGGCTCTTGGTACTTGAGAATGTTTTTGGTAGACTGAACTGCTGGAACTGTGGGAACAGGTGAGCATCTCTGCTTTCCTTAACAAAAATCCCCAACAACACAACCAAAACCCAACAACACCGAACCCTGAGAGCAGCCTTGATCTCACAGTCGTGGAAAAACTGAAGTGTGTGAACCTCAAAGGCACAAAGTAGATAAAATTCCCCAAGTGTCCGTTTGCTTTGCGCTCCTGAACCACTTGCTTAAAACCTTATACCTTAGAATTATTGTGCGTTCTGACTCATGAACTGAGAATGCCTGCTGAGACAGTATTCTGGCAAACAGGTAGCGTGGTGGCTCGTGTGAGTATTCCTTTCAAGCCAAAGAGAGCCAACGTAATAGAATTAATACAGTGAAAAACAAACCGAGGGTAGGATACTGGTTCCCTGGGGTTGAGAAAATAACTGTGAGCGTGCAAAGATTAAAGAAGAGGCCTCTGTATCGTTCTGGGATTTAGGACCTGGAAGGCTTAGCCCAGATGTTGTGCAGCTGCTGAGCTGAAGGAGTTAGGAGCTCGTATACTCTACGTGCTCGTTCGTTCCCTGAAGCACAGGGAGATGTGATCGAGGACTTGTGCTACTTGCGATGCTTCTGGCATAAAATAAACCACTTCAGGATGAGTCATTCTAATACGGCAGCAGTTTCCCGAAGTGGGCATTTGCCCTGGCAAAAGCCATACAGCCTGGTAGTCGGCAGGAGGTAAGAGCTAAGAGATCGTTGTGGGTTTTTTACCCCAGTTTTCAGTGTTTAGCGCGTGGCCCGCGTTCACTCCGCATTTTCTCGGAAGGAAATCCCCGTGCGTGTCGCAAAGCTGTTGCAACCTGCGGGATGAGCGGGTTGCTGTCCTGGGCAGGGAGATGCTCTGGGAGCTAAAGCTGTGCCTGCCTCTGATGGTGGAGACAAACCGGACATCTGCTCACCTCCCCCTTCCTGGGGTTTGCGCCTGCAACATCAAGAGAGTAGCTGGCGGGCTGGATTTGTCACGGTGAGCCTGTTCCTCGCCGGTGACAGCAGAGAAGCACGCAGCGGTTGAGGTCAAGGGTTAACCTTTGTCGATCTTCAGTGGACTGAAATAGATGCGTGTTGCTGAGTGCCTCTGGACGGCTGCGGGCCGACCCGGTGGTGCTGCAGCCTGAAACGGCACACATATCCGCGGTGAGGTTTCTTTGGGTAATGAAACTGTACCCATCGCGAGCCCTGTGTGTGCGTATCACGTCCGAGTTGGCGGAGGAGGAGCAAGTGGTCAGTGTGTGGCACTTACACAGAATAAACATGCTCGCTCTTGGAAAGGTACTATAAAATCACAACATTCAAAGCTAGGGAAGCTTTTTAGGTATGGACTGAGCTTATACTTAGGCTCTTCTGGTGGAGAATATACGGATTAACTGATCGGAGAACACTAGGAGAAGCGTGCAGGAGAAATTTTTCCTCTTAAAACCAGCAACAAATGTGACTTTTTAAACAGTGAACAGATATATAGATGAGTTTTGTAACTGAAGCTGTTGTTATAGCGTGTTTGTGTGTGTGCATCTCTATAAAATATATGCAAAAATACATATTTTTCTGTATATATAAAGGAATAGAGTGTGTGCATGGGTATTACCACCCATTACCAGCTGTGATGATTAATGGGAAGTAGATGATGCACTAGCTAGTGTGAGGCTTTTCGGAGGAGGAAAATTACACTGTTGAAGCTGAAAAAAACCTGCCAGTGATCGCAGGCAAGAAATAGTTGCCGCGCTGATGGAAAGAGGCGCAGAGGGATGGAAGCCAACAACTTTTGCAGGCACAAGTGCCCTTGTAACGGACACAGAAAGTGCAGGCTTTCAGGTGATGGAAGGTACATGACCGTAGTGAGAAATACCTTCCCAATGAAGGGTTTTGCCTTGTTTTACCCTGCCCTGAGATTCTGGGGGCTTTTTTTAGTGCTTTGGGTAGTTATAAACAGGGTCACTCTTTTGGGAATGCAAGCAAGCAAGGCAAACGAGCTTTCATTCTTGGTAACGAGGGAATAGGACTTAGAAACCTGTTAGCAGGGGGAATTACGACAGTGAGGCCCACTGGGTAAGAAAACCAAACTGGTTTACCCTCCCAGTTGTGAGCTCAGAGGTGTCTGTCCAGTTATGGTGGGGAAAGATCCGCGTGCTGCGTGATACTTCAGCATTTCCCAGCGCTCTTTGGTTTCAGCACAGACTCCATCTCTCAGAAACGAACTTTGATGAAACCTTGCCGTAAGAAACTGCGTTTTCTGTAAAATTTCATTACGGCATTTCATTGCTAACTCCTGGAGGGAATTTCTCGACACGGACCCTCTGATGCAGAGGCATTGCCAGCCCCAGCAGACGATCGGGAATGCCGCCCGCTGCAAGTGTCGCCCTTTCTGCGCTGGCACAACCCTGAGTGGTCCCTTTCAGAGTGTTTGTTTATTTTTATAGCCCCAAAGCACTCGTTTTGGAGCAGCACCTGAGCATGTGAAATGGCTTTCCTCACTTCTCACAAGGAGTACGCTGAACGCTTGTCAACACGTGAGAGGCTCTCTCCTGAGCGCTGGGGTCGGTTATCGGGGCTGTTGGAGTTAGCTGCCTTTGGATAGGTGCTTGGAAGCTCAGCTTGACTTTGGGTGAGGTGACGGAGCAGAGAGCGAGCAAGGGGTGGCCTGGCAGGGATCAGAAGGGCCTGGTGTGGGTGAGAAGCGCCTGGCGCATGGTGGAAGCGAGGGGGCTGCACGGCGTCGCTGCTCAGCAGGAGCCGGTGGCAGCCTGCAGCACTCGCTCCGCGGGCCTTTCTGCCTAATGGTGCTGGTGTTTCCCGTTCAGGTCAGCTTCCTCCTTGTGCTCAAGTCACTTAAGATCGCGTTTAATTCACGCCTTCGTCTTCCGCCTGTCTGTGGTAGGGTATTTAAATCCTGGTTGGGTTTCTGCCTGGTACCTCTCGATCGCTGCAGGAGGAAAGCTGGTGTTTTCCTGCCTTACATATCTCAGTGGTAGTAGGGCTTTTTGTTAACTGCTTTTCCCTATTTGCTTTCTCTCTAGCACAATCCCCTTCTCCAAGCCATATATGCACCTTCTTTTCTTGACTTCCTGTAGCTGTTTGGCCTGCATCTAACCCCGCTCTAGTTTCCCTCGGGCTCTTCTCATCCCCACCTCCTCCGGCCGATGCTCGCAGGGGCTCTCAGTACGCCAGAGGCGCAAGGCTTTTTCTTTACTGGTTTGTCAGCCAGGTTGATGTGCTTCAGTCACAGGTACGACGCAAGTTCAAACTCCGTCACCAACAATTAGATAAAACCCTTTTGGTGGGATTCATGCCCAGGACCACAAAAGCATTTTAGGTTCTGCAAGTCATATCGTAGAACCGTGGTTTGGGTGGGAAGGGACCTTAGAGATCATGTAGTTCCAACCCCCTGCCACGGGCAGGGATACCTTCCATAGCCCAGGTTGCTCCCAGCCTCATCCAGCCTGGCCTTGGGCACTGCCAGGGATGGGGCACCCACACCATCAAGTCCTTTGGTGTTTATAGGAACTATAAGCTACAGTCATTCCTTCTGTTGCTAGCGTGCGCTTTTGCTCATGGCGACAGAGACAAGATCATCTCTGGGTGCTGCTCCAGCAGAAAAACGTGGTTATGGAACAACAAACCTTGGTAGGGAAGTTCCTGTTCGGATTTGTGCACGGCACCTTTCTGAAGGAGAAGGAAAGGTGGTCTTTGCTTGCTCTATACGTCTCAGTTGTCGTAGGTGAAGAAGAAATAAAACACGTCTGTAGAAGTGTTTTTCATCTTGTCTCTTTGGTGATTATTCCTCAAAACTCTTCCGGTCAGTGTAGTTCTAAAGGCTTGTGCTCTGCGTTCCGGGTACTTGTGAACTGTTCGCAGTATCGCTTGCGATGAGCGTAGATCCGTGTGGAAATTGCAGCCCAAACCGTCAGCCCACTGCTCACGCAGCAAACACGCTGGAAGTGGCAGGTGGTGTATTCCGGTTTCTTACCCCTCCCAAAGGAGAGGTGCTGGATGGGCTGTCCTGGGAGGGGGTGACGCCCACAGGGCACGTACAACGGGGCTGCGCTCTCCTGAAATTCATTCCCTGTGCTGTGGAGTTTGTCGCCTCTTCCTGCTATCCCAGTTACTGTGGTGAGTTTTGTAACACCCAGTTCGTTTCATAGGACGTCTTCCTGGGACGGGCAGCTGAGACCAAGCAGGAGGCTTCGTGCAGCTCTCAGATGAAACTTTCAGTGGGGTTAGAAGGGTTCCAGTGGTCACTTGGAATGGGTCCCGTTTCCACAGGTCCCTTCTGGAATTTTCAAGCTGAGGATGGAAAGTTGGTGATCTAGATCTGAGTGGCGTTTGATACGGCTCCGTGGATTTTGCAGGCAGGGATGAAGGCTGCTGGTGAGGCTCAATGCATTTTGCCAGCAGGAGTCTGGGGTGGTGGAAAACCTGGTGACACACACCCTTCTTCGAGCGCACAGAGGAGTTTTCATACTGGCAAAATCTTTGCTTGGTCTGGCAAACAGAAGGTTCAAACTGAATGTGAGGAAACCCTTCTGCCCTGTGAGGGTGACAGAGCCCTGGGACAGGCTGCCCAGAGAGGGGGGAGTCTCCTTCCCTGGAGCCTTTCCAAAGCCCCTGGACTTGTTCCTGTGTGATCTGCTCTGGGGGATCCTGCCCTGGCAGGGGAGTTGGACCGGATGATCTCTAGAGGCCCCTTCCAACCCCCAACACTGTGAATCTGCCAGACCTTCTCACTTGGATATTCCTGACAAATGACAGATTCACAGGTTTGGCACATCCCCGTGACACTGTTCTGGATTCAGCTCAAGGCAAAAAGGAAAGTGCTCCAGCACAGTGTAGGTAAACTCAATTCTAGGGTAGGACCGCACAGGGAACGTGCTGAGTGCCCAGCCACCTACAGACCGAGATGCTGAGCTTTCCTCACGGTTGGTGACACGAAGGGGAGTGAGACGCAGACTGCTGAAGTCATCCTTCTCTGGGAGGTCTGCTTTTCCAAACAGCGAGTGGGTGCTCTCCTAAGACCCTCAGTTGTGGGGCTGATCATCAGTAGGAGGCAACTGGATTTCCTTTCTGTCGCTCCTCAGAGGGACCCTGGATGTGACCGCGAACTGAGAGGACGGTGTTCGCAGTGCCATTCGGTTGTTGATGACGCTTGGCTTCTCTTCAAGCATAGCTGTTCCTGGTTCCTCCATTTGCATTAGTTCAGTTTCCTAATGTTTCATCCACGCAGGATGATAATGTCGGGACTTAGTCACGGCAGGACCGTTTGTCTAACTGCTGCAGTGATCTCCTTGCTTTTCTTTATGTAGGATCTCTAGTTTGAAGTGTGCGCTGAAGTCTGTCTCGACTGGGAAGATACTCGATAATTTCTGGTGAAGAGAGATTATCCTCTGCCCATTACGTCTCTTAAATTCTCATTGAGATTCAGCTTTTACGTGCTCAAAGCCCTTGTGTGGTTTTGACAGTTTCAAATCTGGGTTAATTTTCATTAGTTCTTAATAGATTGCCGTGACTAATGAATCCTCATCTGCTTAACGTAGTTCTTCTGCAGAACGTCGGCTGGCAGGTTAGCTTGTTTTCTCTTTTGGGTGTTTTTGCTGAGGTTTTTCCTACTACGGTTTCCAAAGTCCTCCTGCTACTCCAACATTAGCTGTTATTACCGTGCCTAAGGTTTCGTGCCCGTGTGAAGCTGGTGTTCTGGCTCTGGCTGACTTAGATCCTTTGTTTGTTAGCTGTAGTGTTGTGATTTTTAGTATAGTAGTCAAATAAAACTTTCAGTAAGGATCATAAATAACTTTCTAAATTACTGCCTGCTCTTCCCATACAGGTACTTTGTTTTTCAGGAAAAATACATTAAAATGCAAAAAAATAAGCTTCAAGTCATCTAAACAAAAGAAACTTAATGAGGAATAGCCAGTTTTGGATTTCAGCTGCGAGCAAGAGCTCACCTGCTTGGGATAGGGTGTGTTTAGTAGTCCATGTGAAGGACTAAGGTGGGTAGTAAAGCCATAGTTGGCTCTGCGTTTGGATTCCTTCTGGTGAACTGAATGACCTTGGGGTGCAGCCGAGATGACAAGGGCTTCTCTCACACAGATGAGCTGATCCTGGATATCCTGGATTGCAGGTTGCTTTAAACATTTCCCAGTGCTTAAGAAAGGCCGCTGCTAGGAATCGCGAGCGGCTCTCGCTGGGCTCAAGGGCACTGGCGGGAGGCACGTGGCTCTTGGTGCTGAAGGCACACTTCACAGGAGTAATAAATAACGAGGGGAGAAGCTTAACCTAGGATTTGTCGGTGTCATGGCTTGCTTCCCTATCTCCCTAAAACATGTTCTGCCTGGGAGATACTGAGCTCTTAGATGCTTTGCCATCCGGTATGCGTTTACAGAGATAGTAGGGCTGGTTTTAAAAGTCAGCAACTTGCACAAATGCAGATGGCTTCACAAGCAGGACAAGCCTGACAACTGTCCATGGTCGTTTGGATTCCAGTAATTAATTTCACGATGTTATTTAGCTGGCTGCATGCCGAGTTCTGTTGGGATCTTCCTTTCAGTGCCTGGGGGGGCTACAAGAAAGCTGGGAGGGGACCTTTTCCAAGGGCAGGGAGTGACAGGACAAGGGGTAACGGGGTTAAACGGAAAGAGGGAGATGGAGATGGGCCATCAGGAAGGAATTCTTCCCGAAGAGGGTGGGAGGCACTGGGACAGGTTGCCCAGAGAAGCTGTGGGTGCCCCATCCCTGGGAGTGTCCAAGGCCAGGCTGGATGAGGCTGGGAGCAACCTGGGCTATGGAAGGTGTCCCTGCCCATGGCAGGGGGTGGCACTGGGTGGGCTTTAAGGTCCCTTCCCGCCCAAACTGGTCAATGATCGCAGACAGTGTCAAGATCTGGCTGCAAACTTTCGGCAGAACCTGGTTTGCAGTTTCCCACGGTGCTTTGTTGCTGATTTTCATGCCAACAGTGAACTGTGTTCAGTTAGTGTCTCATTTTCCCACGTTCCTTCCTTCTTTCCATGTATCCAGTGTGTCCGTACAGGTGCAATATGCTTGTGCATGGGGCTCAGTGAGGAGGCTAATGGCCTGTTAATAGCTCCTTGTCCAGGTAGTTTCCCTCCTTCTGGAGGAGAGGTCCAGCACTAGTGGGTATCTTGGTTCTCTTCACTCATGACATCTTTCGGGTCATGGACCTGTGCATGCCAAATGAATTTAGGTGCCTGCCGCTCGCTCCGGTGTACCACCATCTGTGTGTGAAGCTGTTGGGCACCGTGGCTTAGAGGGGACTGCTCGATGCTCGTTTCATAAACCAAGGAAGAGAAGGATGGGACTGGAGCTCCCTTACCCCGATACGGTCTCACATGCTGGAGCACGGTTTGTGCCCGTCTTTCTCGGTGTTACCAGGCATCAGAAGGGATTAACTCTTCTGGAAAAAGGCGTGGGAGAGCAGCGCTTGGGAAGTGAGGGGAGATGTGGACAGTTGGGTGAGGCGGAGGGGAGTACGGAGCAGAGGTTCGCGGTGTAGGTCAGCATCTGCTGAATAACGTCAGGGCCTCCTCCTCGCTCCTGCATCTTCCATTACCTTCCCTTCCTCTAGGGTTCTTCCCTTCCCTGGGCTCCGTTCCCAACATACTCGCTCTGAGCAGATGATGGGTCTGTGTCTATATATACACACGCATATGTGTATATACGTACGTATGTACATACGGGGGGCGGGCTCAGGTCCCTTCCAACTCAGCTGTTCTGCTACTCTATCAAAACTGAAGGAGGATTTTCAGAGCAGAAAGGGAGGCAGGAAGGGGCGTGGGTTCTGTCCAACTGCAAGTTCTGCAAGTGCCCAATCTCTCTTTGTCCGCCCCGCAGCACTGATGAGGAAAACTTGATTTTGGAGGTATGTCCAGAGTCAGCCGGGCTTTCCTCCCCCAGCACGGAGAGCGGGAGGGAGGCAACGGTGCCTGATGTGCGGGCACAGCGCAGGATGCAAATCTGCGCTGCTGTTTTTAAAGCAAGCCTTGTCGGGTTTGGGAGTGTTTTGAGGGAGAGGGCTCAGGAGGAGCAGTGGTGGGCTGCAGGGGCTACTCTGCTCCTCAGGGCTCTGAGGATTTTAGTTCTCTCAAGAAAGGCAAGAAAACCCTGGGGGAGGGGGACAAGGGGCTGCTCTTCTGCTCTGCTTTATTTTTTCCCTAAGAAGTCAGGTGGTGCAAAGGCTGTATAAGTCAAGGAGATGGAGCTGTTTGGGTGTGCTGTTTTGCCAGCGTGGGCATGCAGCCTGGCAGGGATTTGATTTATTACAGTGACACGGAAGAAGGCACGAGGAAAAAGCATTGCCTGTCATCTTGGTGAGTGCAGGAGTGGTGAGGTCTGTGTTTGAATTGGGGCCTACGGGAGAGCTTAGGGGGGCTTTTTACAAGGGCCTGTAGGGACGGGACAAGGGGTAACGGGTTTAAATTGACAGTGGGGAGATTGAGATGGGCCATCAGGAAGGAATTCTTCCTGGGGAGGGTGGGGGGCACTGGGACAGGCTGCCCAGAGAAGCTGTGGGTGCCCCATCCCTGGCAGTGCCCAAGGCCAGGCTGGATGAGGCTGGGAGCACCCTGGGCTATGGAAGGTGTCCCCTTTCCCCATGGCAGGGGGTCAGAACTAGATGATCTTTAAGGTCCCTTCCAACCCAAACCATCCTGTGATCCTATGAATGAGCTGCTAACGTTCCATATAAAACTTCACTAGCCTTTCTATTTGGAAAGAATTCTGCTTAAACCAAATACGTTTTCTCTGTGAGTCCTCTCCATTGTTTTTTCGTGCTGGGACATTTCCCTGCCAGTTGGCTCTTTCGCTCCTCAGGTCACTTGCTCTTTCTGCTTCCTCCTGTGGGCTGTTCATCCTTGGTCCAACCGCATCACAGTTAGTGATTAGGTTGTCATCAATGTCATGTTTTCCTTGAGAATGTGTTGCTGTGGGTGCTGTACCTGGTGCTCTTGGTGTGTATGAGGCTGGAAGACCTTTTTTTTAATAGCCGTGTCCATTATGGCCATAAACAAGCCCTTTGCACCTCTTACCCCCATGGGACAATCTACAGGGTGAGGTGGCCAAGGCATCCTTCCCATTCTCCCTTCCTCCCCACGGAGCCTGCTACAGCCTGAAAACCTCGGGTCTGTTAGTTCAAACCAAACTCTTTCAGAACCTTTCATCCTTTAATCCCTTGATTAACATGTGTTTGTAACGATTACCCCCTCATCCTCATCCTGTTCCTTTACAAACTTCTCCTTTCCGTGTGGAATTTCTTGATGGTATTTTTAAGCCATGTTCCCTCTGTGCTGGGTGTCTCCCCTGAAGAAGGAAGAAATCTGCCTTTTGCCTGAGAAAATGGTATATTCTGACAAATCATCAGTCAATCTCTAAGATATCTAGGTCATGAGATACCATGACAAAATTTAATTTTCCAGAACAATCAGTGGTGATCTCATCAGGTTCTGACAAAACCAGCCCCAGCATTCTTGGGCAGAGAAGTTTCAGCTACGACCAGTGCAGAGAAAAACCTCACCGAGGAAAAAGATCCAGAGGCAGCCCAAGCCTGCCTTTGTCAGGAGAGGCTGTTCTGTGCGAGACCCAGCACCAGCCCCTGGCACCGAGGGCCCTGTCCTAAATGGCGTGATGACAGCTCGAGAATAAACCCGCCGCACTCCAGGAATGACAGGTGCTGCAGAAATATGTCACCAAGTGTCACCGAGCTAGGAAAAGAAGTACCCGTGATTCAGCAGGCGATGGTACTCATCCTGCCTCCATCCTGGCCTTGCTGTTGACTCAAGCTGGATTCGTGAAGGGTTTGTCGAGGGTGGGAATGCAGCTAAGCTACCAGCATGAGCATGATCCGCAGCACCAGGCGTGCCGTAAACGCTGGTGTGGAATAAATTGTTCTGCTTCCAGCCACATCCTGGTGTACATCTCCCTGCTGATGAGCAGAAAACTGCGTCTGCTGCTGTGCATGGACTCCCCTTGCCGGGCTGAGGTGTCGGCTGCTCTGTCCAGTCGGGTGCTGGGACCACTGTAGGGAGGGTCAGACCCTCTCCCTATGGTATTCCACTTCAGCCTCTCGGAACTGGGACACTGGTCTTCACACATGCAGAAAAAACCTTCATCCCCTGGGTAAAAAGGCATCTCTGTCACTGTTTTCATGTCTGAACGGCCCAGTGATCTGCAGGACATGCAAGTTCCTCTGCTAGCGAGGGTCTCTGTCCTGCTGAGAGGCACCCACACCGTCGCTGTATGATGGTTAACGCGCTGGAGGAAGGGATGGCATCCCGAGGGACCGGGACAGGCTGGAGGGGTGGGACTGTGCCAACCGCATGGAGTTCAGCCAGGCCAAGGGCAGGGTCCTGCACATGGGTTGGGGCAGTCCCAGCACAAGGACAGGCTGGGTGGGGAATGATCAAGAGCGGACATTGTTGGTCTCTTCTCCCAAGGGACAAGTGATGGGACAAGAGGAAACGGCCTCAAGTTGTGCCGGGGGGGGTTAGGTTGAATATTGGGGAAATTCCTTCCCGGAAAGGGCTGTCGGGCACTGGAAGGGGCTGCCCAGGGAGGGGGGAGTCCCCATCCCGGGAGGGGTTTCAGAGCCGTGTGGACGAGGCGCTCAGGGACGTGGGTCAGTGGTGGGCTGGTCAGTGCTGGGGGAACGGTTGGACTCGGTGGGCTTAAAGGTCTTTTCCAGGCTAAACGGTTCGGTGATTCTAAGTGTACCTACTGTGGGTCAGGGCCAACGGCTGTCTCCTTCCTCACAGCAGCTCTTGTTCTTTAAGCAGAGTCACCTCACTGGTACGCGGTTGCGATGAAGTGCACTTTCTGAAGTGTTTGTTTAAAAAAAGAAATTATTTCTAAGAATATTTGTTTCCAGAGTTTCCCACAGGCTAAGAGAAGCAGCTTTATCCCCACTGTAGTGCTGCTTCTGGTTAAAATGTTCTCACGACCTTTTTTGCACCCCATAAAACAGGACTGTTGGACCTCGGCACTTTCTAGCGGCATCGTTAGAAAACGAACAGGATATTGACGGGTGGAAGAACAAATGCTTTGCCCCCCTACAATATTCCATGCTAATGACAGTTGTCTCTTATGTTTTACGTACTTCCTAAGGAGTAGAGCTGTCGGAAGGGTTTTAGTACATCGCTGAGTAGCTCTTGTGTGTTTCAGGAATGCGTTAAGTAATCTTTCCCTCTAATAGATTAGGTCTGCTCTGTGTAAACATGCAACATGAGTGGGAGTGTAAGAGGAAAGGAGTCACAGACTGGAATATTTCTCGTTATACATTTAACATTCATAGAGTGGTGGTGGATACGTAGGAGGGGTTTTGCTGACCGGAATGGAAAAGTTGGCTTTGAAACTTGCCACTGTCATTTCATGAAGGTGTCCCGTGGCAGGGGGTGGAACTGGACGGGCTTTAAGGTCCCTCCCAACCCAAACCGTGCTGTGACGCCGTGATTTCTGGTGCTGATGCTGCCCCTAGTTATACCTATGCTGAAGGTGTTTTATCTATTAGAATATTTAAGAACCTTGTTAAATTTGTAGCTCCACTGCTCTGTTCTCAATATATCACAGAAGAATGTTTCCTTTTCCTTGGCTTGGGATCAAATCTGCACCTTTCCGTTTCATTGCACAGCCTTTCCATCTTATTTTTAACGAGCTGTTTGACAGGTTTTTGAAGACCGGAACGTGTTGGGTCTTTGACTGCATCAGGCCAGGTGTGCCCAGGTGTTGCCCAGGTTCATGGTTATGGTGTGTAAGGGAGGATTATGACAGTCATTTGAGGATGTGATGTGCTGACTACTAAAATCTGTTTCTGGGACACTGGGATGTAACTCACAGACCACCGGACTTCACAGGCGACTTCTTGTCTGCAGGGGGAAGCTTCTGCTTGTGAGATAGCTTGCTGGGGTTCTCTGCATGCAGGTGATACCTGCTGCGTGGGAGGATACGTTCAGAGGGATGTAACTGCGCACAGATACTCTGTATCGTCCTCCATAATCAAGAATTTAATTTATACGAGATATGCAATATCTATTTGTCGTCAGAATTAAATATTTTACGTTCCTCAACAACAAAAATAATATTAACAAAGCTAGGCTACCTTTCTTCTGCATGGTCTGAGCTCCCACAGATAAATCCTAGTCTGCATCCTCAGAAAAGCAACAACAGTGTAAATGAATAAAACCAGTGCAGCGGTGTTCTGCTGGAAACTGATGTGGGAAGAGGTATGTCCTGAGTCCTTGCAGTCTGCTTTTCACGCTGATTTTGCTGAACATCGTCAGACCTATCTGACCTAAAAAGAAATTACCTGTGCCCGTTAACTCTGAAATCTGGGGCCAGAGCTGAACGGAGGGATAAAACCAAACTGAAAGCCTGGCTATTTCAGGGATTTGCAGCCCCAAAATCCCGATTCCTCCTCATTTCTTCCAGCCATTAAATAATTCCTCCCTTTGGTTGTATTGCCTCTTTAACCCAACCGCAGCTGCTGCATTGCTAACGAAAAACCCACTTCCCAGCAGCTGGAAGGTTTGAGCAGCTTTCCCCATCAGACCTTTTCGGGAAGGAAACGGGCACCGTGGTTTCCCAGGGGCTGGCTGCCCGGCTGAGGACGTGCTGCAGTCTCCAGAGATCCCAGAGGCATTTGGATTTGGGTTTTTTTAGCTTTTGTTATATTTAACTCCTTTCTCCTGGAGCAAATCCCTCTCTGTGCTCGGTATTGCAGCGGTGCTGCTGACACGGAGCCTGCCTGCCAGGGGCTGTGCTGGAGAGGAGCTGCTGGGAGCAGCAGGCCAGATCCTGCCCCTCTCCCGTTTTCCCTCTCAGCAGCTGCCGTTACCGGCTGCACGAGCAGCCCCGCACGCCTCGCTGCTTGGGGATGATGGAGTGGGGGGAGGAAGAGCCGCCGCACCTCCCTAAGGCTTTTTTCCCTCTCGCTCATTTGGTATCACTTGCTGATGCGGTAATTCATTGCTGTTTCCATAGCGTGGCTTGCACGGCTCCTTTCCAGCTTCGGGACCGACATAAGAGCTGCGTATGGAGCTGGGCAAGGGGCAGCAGGACCGCAACCCGGGAGCGGTACAGATCCAAGTGTCAGCAAGACACGGCTTGAGCCCCGGCTGTGCCTCGGGGACAGCATGCTCCCTCTGCAGCTCCCTGCCCATGGGATGCCCTGCAAAGATGCACACTGGAGCAGGAACTTAACAGGAACCCAGGGCTCCCGGGCCCTGTTTCTGGGGAGGAGGTACAAGAAGTGTGCCCCCAAGGAGAGGGGAGACTCCGGGATTGTGCACTTTCCCCTCCGCCGTGCGTTGCTGGTGGAGCTGGGTGTGGATCCTCCTGGGATGGCCCTGAGCAGAGGGTGATATAAGTCCTCAGTGGGGTGGAAGGAGAGTGTGGGTGCCCCACGCAGGAGCGCTCAGCTCCTCCATTCCTGCATGGAGGTGCTGGCTGGGGTCCCGTCCGGGGCAGAGCAGGTGCGCTTCCACCTCCTTGGCCCTGCCTCGGAAAGGCTTGGCCGGGCTTGCTGCTCGTGCGAGGCCAAGGGAGACCTTGGGGGTGCATGGCTTCTGCCACCCCCGTTGTCCCTGGCAGGCTCTTTCTCCGAAGATGGAGCTGTGCTGGCTCATCCCTTCGGTGGGGAGGGCAGGCCGTGCTCCCGGGGGTCACAGTTCTGCGGCTGCGCGGGTGGGAAGGGGTGGCTGGAGCGCAGCGTGCGTCCTGCTCCTGGCTGTCCCCGCAGCCTTCCCCCCGCCGCCAAGCCGGGAGGAAGCGCTGGTTTCACAGCACGGCCACGCTGTGCCCTCCGCACGCAGCTGATGGCGCGGAGGGGCTTTACCAGACGGGCTCGGGGAGAACTCCAGGGATGGAATTCTCCCGCGGGTTTTGCGCTGCGGGAAGCGGGATGTGCGCGGCAGCCACTGCAGCTGAACACCGACCTGCTCCCTGAGGAGCGCTCAATCCGAAGGCTTCCAGCGAGCGAGCTCCTGGCGTGGAGAAACCTCTGCAAACGCACATAAGGAATGAAATATAAAACATTTAGTTAAGGATAAAATGCACTAAAGAAAATGGGAGTTTAATACAAGCCTTTCCTTCCTGCCCGCAGCCCAGGGCACCTGGACTTGCGGTGAATTACTGCGGAGCGCGGAGATTTCGCGGTGATGTCCCCTGCAAGGGGTGCTGTGAATGCATTAATACTTCTGTGTAAGCTGTGCCCGTCCCCGGATCCCTTCTGTTACAGGAGCTGAACGTGGGTATTGCTTATATAGGTTTAGGTCGACGTCACGTTACCCTCACGTTAGAATATTGCATTAGAAGAGCTGCAGCCAAAGTTGGGGGCTGACTGTCCAGCACGAGCAGTTTGTCTGCCCAGGGATGGGGCCCTGGGGGTTTTGCTTAGCCTGGGGCAGAAAGGGAAGTTGGGAATTTCCTACACTTCAGCAGACTGGCTGACTTTTGGGATTTGAACAGATGCACCTCTTCTAGAATATCCCAAAATAACAGCAAAAGCTTTAGACCAAAATAAGGGGTTTAAATCTTGTCAAGCTTTTGACAGATTCGACACCTGACAAAACTTTTTTTTTTTCGTTCTTTCAGCAAAGAACAATATCCAGGTGCTTGAAGTCCTGTTTGCTGCCTCTGTGGGCTTGTGTTACGGGTGCACTTTGACAGAGCAAGAGCTTTTTGCACAGAATGAGAGCCTCAGTGTCTCTCTGTTACTGCTTTTGCCGAATCAAAGAGGTGGTGGGTATGACAGTGATTCCTAAAGGATCTTTTCCTTGATTGGAGTGCTTATTGGATGCTAGTAAGAAGCAATATTAAACTACTGTTTCTCCTAAGCCATTTAATTAAGAATCCATTTTGAGATAATACTGGAGGCAGTTATTAAAAAAAAGAATCTTTGAGTTTCTAATTTTTCACTCTTTAAATAACGCTGTCAAGTGCTGTTGTGCTATGTAAAATTGAAATAATTTGTCATAAGCTCACGGTGATCATAAGAATTTGAGAAAATATGTTCAGACCGCGCTATGTACCAGAAAAAATATTTACAGTGGCTGGAGTTTTGATGTAGCCTGAGGTTTTGGCTGTTCCCTCTCCCTGGATTTGCCTTTCTGCCGAGCCTAACTTAGTACCTTCCCATTCATCCCAACAGTGAATACATGGAGAGACCCTTGAGCCAGTGGCACCTCAGCATTTTTAAAACATCTTTGGAATTTGTTTGTTCCTGCTTCTAATCTCCCCAGATAGTTTGTTTGTCCTGTGTTTTGTTGATCTTTCTAACCAACCACTGGAGAACACGTGGTAATAACAAGCATCTCAGTCAGAACGGATTGGGAAACACTCAACAGTTACTGTCAGTAGGGATTTTTTCCCCATTTCATGTAGTAGTGATAAAAACCCTGTAGTTTTTTTGGGGTACCTGTGCTCCGTCGCTACGCAGCAGTGCTCTCAGAGCCGCAGGAATAAGTCGGATGTTGCCGTAATTGGGCAGTCTGAATTTCCAGCCCCATGGCTGCGCGGTCCCCTGCAGTCAGTGGGCAGCAAAGTACAGCCTGTAATAACGCCCAGGCCCTAGAAAGTCCCTGGGAGTCCTGGACTGATTACAGCACTTAAGGTCCGTAAAGCGTCGCTCCAGTATTACCTCAGCGGGTGACGCCGAGATGCCCTTTCGCGTGTGTTTTGCTCGCGGCACGTACGGTTTTTGGGTGGCAAGGTTCGGGGGAAAGGAGTTGCTATTTACGGAGTGCATAGTACTTAGAAAATTAGGGCTTTTTCTTACTAAGCTATTTCTAGCAGTGTGTAATAGCTTACGGGGGGTTCAGTCTGATTTCGGAATCCAGTCCTTGCTGCGAGAAAAATAAGAGATCGTAGCGGGTGAAGGATGCTGGGGAGGGGGGAGAAAAGAGTGGAAAATCTAAAAAGGAAACAAGAAATGAAGCGCTCTGTTTATAAGCCTTATTTGTTAGTGTTTAAAGCTGTTTCTAAGCCTCTGAGTTTGCAGGCTTGTGGAAGGAAAAGGCTAATTAAAAGCACAGTACAACACACTAACCCTTCGCCCAAACCCTATCGGTCGCTTGGCTTCAATTAAGCAGCATGAAATTCATTTCAGCAGTACCGTCACGGCGTGTCGCGACGCCTGCCCAGTCGCTGCCCAGGGTGAGGGTTTTAAACAGTCTCTTGCCTGTAATTTCATCACAGGTGTAGGTCTGTGTTGGGTTTTGGTGCCCTGGAGAGTCAGACCCTTGGCAAAACCCGTCGAGGTGGGTAGAAGCAAAGCGGGTGGGATGGCCAGGGGAAGTCACCTCCAGCTCAGTGTGACTGGTCACAGCAGAGCTGCGTCCTCTCTGTAATAAATGGAGTTGGGCTGCCCACCGGGTTTCTTCTGTGAAGGATTACAGAGCACCTGCTGGCCCAAGCACAAGGACAGGCTGGGGGAGAATGGATGGGGAACAGCCCTGAGGGGAAGGACTTGGGGGTGCTGGGGGCGAGGAGCTGGCCATGAGCCGGCCGTGTGCGCTGGAGCCCAGAAACCAACTGGATCCTGGGCTGGATCCAGAGCAGCGTGGCCAGGGGGGTGAGGGAGGGGATTCTGCCCCTCTGCTCCGCTCTGGGGAGACCCCCCTGCAGTTCTGCCTCCAGCTCTGGGGACCCCAACAGCAGGAGGACACGGAGCTGTTGGGGCGAGGCCAGAGGAGGCCCTGGAGATGCTGCGAGGGCTGGAGCCCCTCTGCCATGGGGCCAGGCTGGGGGAGTTGGGGGTTCAGCCTGGAGAAGGGAAGGATCCGGGGAGACCTGAGAGCCCCTTCCAGTGCCTGAAGGGTACAAGGAAGCTGGGGGGGGCTTCTTCCAAGGGCAGAGAGTGACAGGACAAGGGGTAACGGGTTTAAACTGAAATCAGGAGATTGAGATGGGCCATCAGGAAGGAATTCTTCCCGGAGAGGTTGGGGGGCACTGGGACAGGTTCCCAGAGAAGCTGTGGATGCCCCATCCCTGGCAGTGCCCAAGGCCAGGCTGGATGAGGCTGGGAGCACCCTGGGCTATGGAAGGTGTCCCTGCCCATGGCAGGGGGTGGCACTGGGTGGGCTTTGAGGTCCCTTCCCACCCAAACCAGTCTGTGATTTTATGATGATCTGGAATTAGACCTCTGTGCACAGCGGCCTGGTACGGAGCTGGAATACCAGGTACCCGACAGACCTGCAGGGCTTGCTTGTGCCTTACAAACTGTGGGATGATTGCCAAGCCAACCACTCGTCTGCTTGAGCACAGGTGGTGAGTGTGTGGTTTTACTGAATCAGCTTTGGGTCAAATTGTGAGACAGTTCAGGATGTTCTAAACCACTTCGGTTTAAAAAAAAAAAAAAAAAGACGAAATATTCAGGGTTATTTTGGTTGTATAAACCCTGATGGTGTGGGAAGTGGTGACACCACGCTAGAAGAAAATCAGGACACTGTAATCATAAAAATCCTTAAAAAGATGTATGTTCTCTAATTTAACTGTTAGAATGGGGAGAAGCCTGCAGTGAAAGCAGGCAGGTGGCTAGGATCTTCTTGGCAATGAGGTCTCGAGGAAAATTCCACTTCTTCCCTCACCTTTATAACGCTTTGCAGATTATTGTATTGAACATTCCGACTTTGGGGGCTGAAGTCTTCTCCGTGTGTTTGCAGCCCAAGGGGAGGCGTACTGGGTTTTTTGGAAACTTGAGAGAAATTATTTTAACCAGTGAATGGAAGAAAGGAATTACTGAGATCCTTCCTTTGACACTTCTTGCCCTTTCCGGTAACGCCAGGTCAGCCCAGGGTGTTGTGCCGAAGAGATGAGGAGGAGGGAGGTGCCGGCGAGGGGCCTCGCTCCGGGTGTTGCGTCCCAGCCCCTTGGCAGTGTAATCCTGCGAGTCTCTTCCACGCCCACCGCATTGCAGGGGCAGCAGTTGGAAAAGAGCGGCGACCTGGCTCGCCCTGCCTGCTCTCTGCGCCGTCGGCTCCCGCGCTCGCGTCCCCGTGACTGAAATACGGCCCCGCGTGCGCGTAACCTGCCAAACGGGAACCGGGGGTCCTAGCGCGCGCTGGGGGAAGTGGATGTCGGATGTCCACGTGCCGAGCAGTCCTCCAGGAGAATGAGCCGACCTGTTAGCTCTCTGATTTTTCCTTTTTCTAAAGGAATCGGCTGAAACGCCACCCATCCTTGGGCACGGAGGAAAGCTTAAGTGACAAACGTCTGCTTGGTCGCTTCCAGCTGCCTCTGTGAACTGGCTTCTCTGAAAGAGATCGCTGCGTGTTCACCAGAAGAAAAATAGAGGCAGAGGTAGAAAATAAATCACAAACACTAAGTTTTCAGGGCTTTTTTCCTTCCAAGGAGCAGTTTGAAAAGTGTTGGGTAGTTCTTGTTTACTTATGAACTCATCAAAAACTTAAGTTCTAATACATACTTCTTTCCTTTCTGTAGAAACAAGGTTTCTGGGTAAAAATCCGCTGTGTCCAGAACTCACAGCTTGAGTTGTGTCACGAGCTGAATGAAACTCGTCCTTGGCAAAAGGTTGATGGAAGGTTTATCCGTGTGTAAACCTCACAGAGCAGGTTTTGAGGCCTGAGGTGTTATTTGGGCTTATTCTGCTCTTCTGCTTAGAGTAAGTGTCGTCCCGCGGGAAGCAGGTAAGGTGGAGGGACGGAGAAGGGAAGAGATTCAAGGGCAGAAGGGCAGAAGTGCCACCGTCACAGCGAATTGGTGAACTGTAAGAGATTGCTGAAGGCCAGTTAGGGAGGAGAGGAGGTGGGTTTGCTTGGGATCATCCGTGGGAGGTGAAAACTGGCTCGTGAACGTAAGACGACATTCGTGGCTTCTCTCAGCTCCGCTTACTTCTGTGTGTTGGTATTTCAGAAAGCTTCAAGCTGGATTAGTGGCCTAGTAGCTCGATGGGAAATGGTGTGTTTAAATACTCCAGTGCCTGGCTACTGTGTTTACATTGTATTTTTAACCTCTCTGCTCGCCAAACCTAAGCTGGGTCATAACCGCTGTGTTCCTTCACAAGCTCCCGGTGGTTCTGGCACGGGCGTCCCATCGTGTGCGCATCCTGCCTCAGCGGGCTGGCGTTGCTGCCTTTGTGGCTACGTACGGCGTTCTGGAGCAAAGTTTTGTGCCGCTTTAGTTGGCAGAGAGGGCCAGGGTGGGGTGTTTGTAATGCAGTGACTAGTAGGTTTTGTTGTTACTCCCCTGGGGGCTTTTTATAAAGATCCAAACACTGAAATCTCACAGAAGTGCTGTAGAGGCAAATAAAACTGGTGATCTCTAGAGATCATCACTGCAGACACACTGTTGACAAACATGCTGTCATCAGAAAAAACAACCCCAAACCAGGCCAGTGATGTTGGCCTTATCACCAAGCGTTTTGTTGCCCCCATAAAGTCCCAAGGTGTGATTTTTGGTGTGATGCTTCCTGTGCCTGGCCTCAGAAATGATCCTAAACCCGTGACAATGACATACTCATTACTCAGCTCGCTGTAAAATAATAAATGCTGGTTTATATACGTGGCAGAGGGTGGGACTGGATGGTCTTTAAGGTCCCAAACCGTCCTGTGATTCTGTGAAGGAGACAAAGGAAGTGCTCCGTACGTATCAGCAGGGATGTGCCGTCCCAGCCAGCGTGGGAAAACACGCAGGGACCTGCTGCTTCTCCGTCCTGCGTGTCTCTCCGCGCCCGGACACTGCACTTGGAGTAAAAGAGATCTCCGGGAATAACGTAGGGGAGGTGGGGGGAGGGACTGGGGGCTTAGGGAGTGACTTAGAGATACCCCCCAGTATTTCAGGGCTTCTGGCTGAAGACGTTACGCGTGTGCCTGAGGAAGCGTGGTGGCAGACCACATGGGGTAAGCGCAGATGCTTGTGTAGTTGGCAGAATGATTAATTTAGTTTGGGGGCAATATTGGTCTCTTTTTTTTTTTATTAAGACTTATGGAACATTCTTGACTTCCAAACGTGTTACTGGGGACAGAGGCAAAGCAGCATCTTTCCAGGAGAGCTCATTTGATTGCAGGTGCAATTTTGTTAGCGGTGCGTTACTACCAGGTGTCATAAAACCCACTAGCGGTGGCTCCCCCGGAGCCTTGGGAAGATGGCTCAATACTTTCAAGAGCCAGAGTAATTAGAAGAAATAAAGCCGCATCTCTGCGCTGTTGCAGCTTTAGTCTGGTGCCTTTTATCGCTGAAAAAATACACCTTTTTATCGCTCCTGGGTCTTTTGAATAGCTTTCATGGAAAAGAAGGCCCAGCTGCAGAGACTGAAGCCCAGTTCAGACTGGAGGTGTTGCGCTGTTGGTTCACTCGCACTCCCAAGCACAGGGAGTTGGAATAAAGCACAGCTCAGAGCATTCCCAGACTGATCTTTGCTCTTTTATGGCTGAACAGGAGAAACAAACGGGGTTTGGAAGGTCTGTGTGTTGTTCAGACACAATGTTGGGGGAAAGCCGCCTGCAGGGATCTGTCTGGCTGCGGTCCCCACCTTTTACTTTCCTTGGAGACTGCAGCGTAAGGGCGTTACGTGTTCTGTTGATTGGGAAGGTCTGAATCTAAACTGGTTTTTTGGAGAGAGAAAAATCCCCACCCCAAAATAAGAATTATCGTTTGGGGGGAGGGGTGGATGAAGGATAAGCAGGCGCTCGTGTCTGTCGTTGCCCCGTGCTGCTGTGAATGCCGCAGGCAAACACCTTGCAGATCCTGGCAGCCTCCCGTTCAAATGTGTGTCAGGTTAGAGGTGCCGCAGAGACAATCTTTGGCTCTTCCCTCGGGACAGCAGGCTCCAAGGCTTAGTGCCCAGGGAGACCCAACCAGACCTCGCCCGGGAGCCGAAGCCCTTAACCGGTTGCCCAGCGGCTGCGGCAGGGCGGCTGGTACCCAGAGCTGCGGCGGTTTCCAGGGTTGTACCTCCCAGCGAAGGCGGTGCTGGGACACGGCTCTGCCGAGGGGAGCTGGGGGGGGCTGGCAGGGCCCTGGGTTATGCGCAGCAGTTGGAGCATGATGGGCTTTGCTGAGGAAGAGGATGGAGATAAGCGTGTGCCTAGTAGCTCTGCTGAGTGACAGGAGAAAACGATGCAGCAGCTAAGAACCGTTCTTCTGAAGGGGACAGGGTGGCTTTTGGTACCCTCGGCTGTTTCCTGTGGTTGTTGCCAGCAGAGATGAGATCTGGAGCAGTTTGACTAGTGCCATGATGCCGTTAATAACTTACTGCTAATACTAATATGTAACTGCAATTTTAAGGTCAAGGGAAGGGAAACGCTCATGGAGAAAGCGGTGAAACACTTTGTCTGTCTTTGTATGTCAAGTATCACAGAATCACAGGATGGTTTGGGTGGGAAGGGACTGTAAAGCCCACCCAGTGCCACCCCCTGCCACGGGCAGGGACACCTTCCATAGCCCAGGGTGCTCCAAGCCTCATCCAGCCTGGCCTTGGGCACTCCCAGGGATGGGGCACCCACAGCTTCTCTGGGAACCTGTCCCAGTGCCCCCCACCCTCTCCAGGAAGAATTCCTTCCTGATGGCCCATCTCAGTCTCCTGATTTCAGTTTAAACCCGTCACCCCTTGTCCTGTCACTCTCTGCCCTTGGAAAAAGTCCCCCCCAGCTTTCTTGTAGCCCCCCAGGCACTGGAAGGGGCTCTGAGGTCTCCCCGGAGCCTTCCCTTCTCCGGGCTGAACCCCCCAACTCTCCCAGCCTCTGTAGAAGTCATTTATGCTGTTCCTTTTTGCTGCAAAAACATCGAAGCTTTGTCTTAGCCGATAGCATTTGAGGCTCCGGCAAAGGCTAAACAACAGTTGAGTTTACAGTTATTTATAGCCTAAGAAATTACATCTGTCAGAAGGTGAAAAGGAAAAGCTCAGAACAACAAACACGTTCAGTGACACCGTCCTTGGGCTTCTTTTTTGGTCTGCACAGATCTTCAAACTGTAGACCTTTTCCATGTGTAACGCTGTGCTCCTGCACACCCGTAACGCACGTCGGGCAGCATCTCGCGCGTCTCGCGTGTTCCTTTGACCGTCGCGGAAGAAGGTGAAGTGTTTTGGCGGTAAAGGTATATATTACTAGTCATTTTTTTTTAAGCCTCGTTTCTTGGATGTAAAAACACAATCTGTGCCAAACTGCAGGCAGCTTGGGAAGGAGCTGTGACTGCGAGATTTGAAACTCAGGGGGAAAAGAGATCGTGAAATGTTAGAACAATCGCCCAGTTTTCTAATAATTAGTATTCACCATGGAAAAACATGTTCTAAGCACCTAGTAATTTCCAAATTGCTGAGACACCTAATGACTTGGCTTAAATGAGTTTACGGAACGTGTAGAAGGAAATAATTGCGGAGCATTTCAGTGTGAAATCACAAGTCCGTGCAAAATGGTTACGCAGCTGGCTTGTGTGTTTGTCAGTTATTCGGCAAGAAAATGGTTTGGTTCGGAACGGAACCCTGTCCTCTTTGGACCTCCAGTGGCACATTCCCATTGTCTCTTGGATGGGAATCTGTGAAAAAGTCCCACTGAAATGCTTTCCTGCAGCTCTACTGGACCTCGTTATTTAACATTCCCGCGGCTGTAGCAGATTTTGGTCATTCTGGGGGATATTAATCATTCTAGAGGCTATCAAAAGCAAAATAGGGGCTGTGCTTCCAGTGTCACCTCTGTGCCTCAATCTACAAAGCCTTTACACATGGGAATAACCCCTTTGGTGTTGTTAGTACACAGGGCTGCTCCTCCTGCCTTCAGCTCCCCCCAGCCCTCCCTCCGGTGCTTGGTGTAGGACCGCTCCGCAGTATTTTCCTTGGGTTGTTCTTGCAGCACACGCACAGATTTTTCTGGCCCCGACTTTGCTTGCGGCACAGGACCGTTTTCGTGCCAAATGAAGAGACACCCACTGCTTTGTATTTGCCTCTTAATTACATCACCTGCCTGGTAATTAAATTTAGCTGCCTGCCCTGAGTGCCCAGACCGGTGAGCACCAAAGGTGGTCAACAGTAGCGGCCCTGTTACTCAAAAGGTGAGGGTTTTTTAAAGTCTGCAGGTTTTATTCCTGTTCTCATGTGAAAATATGTTAGTACTTATCCTCTACAGCACCTGCCTTCCTGGTGTGCTGAGAGTAGTGACCTCTGTGAGTTAAACCTGCGTTTTCAGGCAGCGGGAACGGTACTGGTACTCTGACTAGCCTGCGTAGAGCCTGATGGTGTGCAGAGGGGCTGCGCGATACGCGTGGACCAGTGAGACGCAGGACTTACGTTGGGTCTTGCAGCGAACCGCGTCCAGAGCGAGTAGTTCTTCCGTTTAAATGAAAACCCCAGCGCGTCACGCCTGGGACGCACGCGGCGTACGGCAGCATATGGCCCCGCAGCCAGCCCTGCGCCTGCTCGTTCTCCTTTTGCTTTGTCAAGAACTTTGTCAGGTTTCTGGGAACTTGTCAAGGAGGTTTACAGCCCCGTGTGCGATGCGCCTTGGCCTCGATTCTCGCTGAGAGTTGCTGAGCAGTGAGAACGCTCATTCTTTTTTGAAGTTGAGGCTCCCGTTCTCGATGAACTCATCTTGTGTGGAAGGCGGGTGATGTAACCTTCCTGCTAACGAAAGCAGTCTTCCTCCGGGTAGCTGCTTCGGTTTTTGGCTTCTGCCGCCATCAGAGTGTGAAGACACCTCTGTGGTTGGCAATTAAATAGGATTTAGGTTGTATCTAACGTTTCTGAGCAGTGCTGATGTCCCAGATCACACTGAAGTCTAGAGCAGGCTGTTGCTCGTTAAGGTAGGAGCATGAATGAGTATATGGGGGTTTATTATTCTTTTTAAAGTGCAGGAACGAAGACAGCAATGACTGCAGTGGAAAAGAAGTGACGAAGCAGTAAAGGAAATCTAATCATAGTATTAATAACAACAAACAAATCTTGAGTTGCTTGAACCTTGCAATAGATGGCAAATAGAAAGAGCCACCTCTCCGGCGGGGGAGAATTGAGCTTAGCTGCATATGCTGTTCTGGTAGTAAAAAAGAGCAAAGGTTCCTCTGCTGTCATCTTTGGTTCAGCCTAAGACTGAATGTCTTGGGAAGTAAGCAAAGTGGGAGCAGCCCCTTCTGCGGCAGCCGAGCCTGAGCGGTAACATGAAGCACCCTAGCACCCTGCCAGCCCCTTCCAGGAGCATCCCGCCTCACGTGCCAGTCTCCGACCAGAGGTTTCAGCAGCTGGAGGAACCACAAGCTGAAGTGCCCAGTTAATCGTGAATGGCTCTATTCAGTGGCAAGAAATGCTTTCTGATTCTTGCAAAGATCCTAACAATTTCAAGGTGTGTGACAGGGTGTATTTAGTCCAGCCAAAGTCGCTAGTAGAAGCCAGTCTCGCCACGATTCCAAGTTTTAGCCGAGAAATGACATTTCAGTTTCTGTCATGCAAGCTCAGCGTTTCCTGGCACTGCTGTAACAACTCCAGTCCTAAATGTGGTACTTCCCTGCTTTTGTGGGAGTTGGAGGTGGGGGAGAGATCTGTAGGTTAGTGTCCAGCTTTATATAAGGCCATTGGGATGAGCTGGATGTTAAAGGACACAGCAAGATTGCACCCTGAAGTCTGCCCTTGATGCTTTGCTCCTTGGTAACGTAGTTTGTTAAAAACCCGGCCACAAAAGCACCGCGGGAAGCCAGATCCATGTGCTGTCCCGCTCCTTCAGGGTACGTAGGAGTCTGCAGTTCCTCCCAGCCTCTGCGGTTCCGATTCTGCGGTTCAGTGTCAGCGTAGCGGAGCAGAGTCAATGTGGAACAAATTCATAGAATCACAGCACGGTTTGGGTGGGAAGGGACCTTAAAACCCATCCAGTGCCACCCCCTGCCATGGGCAGGGACACCTTCCATAGCCCAGGGTGCTCCAAGCCTCATCCAGCCTGGCCTTGGACACTGCCAGGGATGGGGCACCCACAGCTTCTCTGGGAACCTGTCCCAGTGCCCCCCACCCTCTGCGGGAAGAATTCCTTCCTGATGGCCCATCTCAATCTCCTGATTTCAGTTTAAACCCGTCACCCCTTGTCCTGTCACTCCCTGCCCTTGGGAAAAGCCCCCCCAGCTTTCTTGCACCCCCCAGGCACTGGAAGGGGCTCTGAGGTCTCCCCGGAGCCTTCCCTTCTCCAGGCTGAACCCCCCAACTCCCCCAGCCTGGCCCCATGGCAGAGGGGCTCCAGCCCTCGCAGCATCTCCGTGGCCTCCTCTGGCCTCGCTCCAACAGCTCCGTGTCCTCCTGCTGTTGGGGGCCCCGAGCTGGAGGCTGAACTGCAGGGGGGTCTCCACAGAGCAGAGGGGCAGAATCCCCCCCTCGAGGATGGTGAATACGGCTCTCGTAAACCTCCCTCGTGCTCTGCGCGTGCTCACACACTTCAGCGTCTGCTGGAAAACTTTTCCTGGGGTCCTGAGCGGTTGGAGCAGCCCCTGGCTCCGCTCTTTGGCCGGCTGTAACCTCCCTGTTCCTCAGGACAGCACCTTCAGGATCTTTGGACCTTGACATACTGTCTCTTGCAGGAGGTGAAACTGCCTTGAGCATCCAAAAACCCGCAGGGATGCTCCAAGGTGCCAGGTGGGATTCCTGTAGCGGGAGGAACTGTAAGGAAGGAGAGGGGGGGAGGACGGGAGGGGACAGGAGTGTGACCCTGATGTACCCATTCTGTCCCTGGCTCTGACATGACTCCAGCCCCAGCAAACCATTCGAAATAACGGGCCGCCTGGAGGCGTGCTGCCAGTGCTGCTCCTTGGCCGTTGTACAGCGCGGTGGACTCTCCGCGCCAGCTCTGTCACTGCGGAGACGTTTCTCGTGCTCTGGGCTGCAAACAGCGTGCGCGTATGAGCGCAGATACCGGGCCTTTCCCCTTCAGCGGCGGCTGTGCGTTATTAGGCGCAGCGATGGCCGTGCGTGCTCCCCGTCGGCTTGTTCCTGGGTAGAGATGCGCTCCGAGTGCCCGCAGCTATCCGTCGGCGGGAGACGGATGCCTATGATGAGACGGCGCTGCCCTGTTGTCTTGCTTAATGGATGAGGCAGAAGCTTTCTCTCGGGGCTGGGTACGCTTTCAGAAATGCTTTCTGGGTTGGGAGGGGCCCGGCAGCACCCTAAATCCTTTCAAAGGAGGCTGCGTGTCAGCTGCCTTACTGAAGCTCCTAATGGATTGATGCTTTAATTGCACGGGCTGTGGATGGAGCCAAGTTACGGCTGGATGGAGAGCAGTTCAGATCGGCTTATTTATGGCAGTTGGGGGAAAAATGATTTGCATCCTCACTTTATTTTCTCCCTTCCTGAATCCCCGATGGCTAAAGGTGGGTGTTTTCTTCTGCTCTTCCCCTCAGCAGGCAGGAAGGCTGGACCTGGCTGGATGTCCTTTGTAGTGTCCAGGAAGAGGATGCATGTGAACTTTTCCTCCCTAAACAGGCTGGGAATTCACTAGGAATATTGTTACCCTTTCCAGTCATCCAGCCACCTCGGCACGTGTCTTTTCAGCAGCCTCCAGGGTCAGACGGGTCAGCGAGCAGGAGGGACTGGTGATTTACCGTTGTTTAGTAGCTGCTGAACAAACAGACCCGCTGTTCCTTCTGCTTTGCTCTTTTCCTCCCGTCTGGGGGATTGCTTCAAACATCAGTGTTTTATCAAAGCCAAGTTGAGCTCCCTGGGCTAGTGGAGGGTGTCCCTGCCCATGGCGGGGGTTGGAACTGGATGGTCTTTGGGGTCCCTTCCGACCCATTCTATGATTCAGTTACACTGAGTGATGAGAGGAAAAGGAATGAGGGAGAAAATAAGTAACAAAATACCGGAAAAGTGAATTCACAGAAGCCCAGAGTGAACAGGCTGTGAAGTAAGAAACGAATAACACAGTTGTCTGGCAAAGCCTGTTTCCTCCAAACTGCCGGACGCGGTGGGCGCTTGAACCCACGGCATGTGCTCCCACGTCACCACGTTCCTCTGTCTCCCAGGGGGTTGTGGGGTCAAGGCTGGGTAACGGCACGATAGTTGGTCCTTGAATATTGCGTTTAAACATGATACGCCCCAAATTGTCAGCTCCCTGCCATAGGCAGTGTGAAAATAAAGAAATTAAAGAGTCTCTGATGACGTTTTGGTGTACGTTGGTGGTGGTCTCCCCTCGCTTCCCGAAGACCACTGACATGATTTGGTTGTCGTTGTGTGGTCAGGCAGTCAGATACACTTTCCCAGCTGTGACAAGAGCATGGACGCGTCGTAGGGTTTGGTATCGGCACGTCTTCTGTACCGTAACAAGTACGACTGTCGGTCCAGAGCGTCGTTGCAGGTGGCGCTGCACAGGCGTGTGTTCGCCTTGGCTTGTCGCGCAGTATTCCGTCGATGTCGATCAGTGTTTGGCTCTTCAGTCAAAAATTGAATGCAGGAAGTAATGCTTTTGGCTGTGCACGCTTTTAAAAACTGTCAGAGGCTGGAGCAGTGAGGACAGCAAGGGTTATCTTTAATTTATGGACTGTTGTAGTTCCCGGAGGCCTGACTCGGATTCTGAGTCCCATCTTGTGAGCAGAAGTCGCTGCTGCCCGGAGTCCCATGTAACTACAAGTGCGTCTTGGCCGGTGCAAGCAGCCGAGGGTGCTGTGAGCCGGAGCACGAGGGGACCGGGGAGCCGGTGAGGTGACGTGCAGGGGTAACGTGCATACCCAAAGCGACTGTGCCATCTTGCTCGGTGCGGGGCAGTGGGTGAGCTGAGAAAAGCAAAGCATCTTCCTTGCCCTTCCACTCCGACCGAACGCGGGCACACGCGCGTTCCCAGCCCATGCTTACACTCCCGTTGTGGAAATCCAGTTTGCATTGCTGACCTTGCGCTGCTTTTTCTGTCCGGCCTGCTGCTCTTTGCAGAATCCTGCCTTGTTTTCGGTGTGATGCTGCAGTTCAGCATCACGTGAGTCACCGTCCTGGGGCTGCATCTTTCAGATAAGCCACTTGCTGTTTGGCATCGCTTCCAAGAGAGGGAGCGGGCGGATGTGATTGTACCAGTCCGTATCGTTGGGCGTGCAGGCAGTGATTAGCGTTGAGCAGCAGCCTGGGGTAGCCTTGCAGGGTCAGCTGCTTTGGTTGACTACTTTGTTTGGACAATAAGTCAGTGCTCAAGCCATTAAAAGCCACTATGGGAAACTGTGCCTCCAGCAGGGGTATCTAGTTCTGTTCCCTTACAGAGCTACACGGAATCATGTATTCACAGGCTGGTTTGGGTGGGAAGGGGCCTCAAAGCCCACCCAGTGCCACCCCCTGCCATGGACAGGGACACCTTCCATAGCCCAGGTTGCTCCCAGCCTCATCCAGCCTGGCCTTGGACACTGCCAGGGATGGGGCACCCACAGCTTCTCTGGGCAACCTGTCCCAGGGCCTCCCCACCCTCTGCGGGAAGAATTCCTTCCTGATGGCCCATCTCAATCTCCCTCTTCCCATTTAAACCTGTTAAACTTCCGTTTAAACTCCACCAGAGCGGAGCAGAGGGGGAGAATCCCCTCCCTCGCCCCCCTGGCCACGCTGCTCTGGATCCAGCCCAGGATCCGGTTGGTTTCTGGGCTCCAGCGCACACGGCCGGCTCATGTTCAGCTCCTCGCCCCCAGCACCCCCAAGTCCTTCTCCTCAGGGCTGCTCTTGTTCCATTCCCCACCCAGCCTGTCCTTGTGCTGGGATTGCCCTGACCCCTGTGCAGGACCTGCCCTTGGCCTGGCTGAACTCCACATGCTCAGCACGGTCCCACCTCTCCAGCCTGTCCGGGTCCTCATATCCAGAGGCGTTCAGTCAATACCTAGGCATGAGCCTGCACCCTCCTTGCTCACCGCTTCCCCAGACAGGATTTCTGCACCCCGCCTGCATGCGCGAAGCTGAGCTCTGTCCTGCCGGCGGCGTGTCCTGTGCCTTGTTCCCGCACACCTTCCAGGCCACAGGAAACGAAGGGGAAATGACAGGGCGAGGAAGCGTTTGCCGCTCTCCAGGCAGCGGCAGTGCCTTTGTCTCAAGCTTTAGGCATGCCAGGACGTGGTGTGTTCCTGTAGCAGTGGATTATGCCAGGTAGGACTACAGTCTCGGGAAGAAGCCTGTTCCCCCGGCAGTGTGTTCCTTGTATTTATTCTGCTGCCCTTTGATGTAGCGTCTGGGGTTTGTGATTGCTTTTCCTCCTTCCTTTCCGCTGCTGTGGAAGCTTTGTTGTCTGCAGGTAAAAAATGGGGCGATGGGCAGCTACAAAGCATTTTGGATCCAGAGTGCTTGGCGGGCAGTAAACAAGCTGGTTTTCTCTGCCATGGAGCTGGTCTGGCCTTGCAGCTCCTGGCCCGGTTTTGTGGTTCTGTTTGGTTTTGGGTTTTTTTTTTCCTTCTTTGCTTTGCGCCGTGCTGGCTCTGGTGGGCAGGACTGGCTGTATTTTTAGGACGAGAATATTCAGTGCTGTCAGGCTCCCACTGGTAGACTTCCCCTTCAGCTGCTGACCAGAGATGGGGGTGGGCGGGGGGGGCGGTTCCTGCTGCCCATTCCGCTTGGGTGGGATGAGTTGGCACGCTTCGCACTCCGGATTTGGTGGGGGGAGAAACGTTCCTATGCCTCCGGTGATGCCTGTGGTAGCTGAGGTTTTAACCTAGCCCCCAGGATGGGGAGGGAGGACGGCCTGGCAGCCCGTGAGCATCCCAAGAGGTGCCCTCGGTGCCGGCGTGGCCAGGCGCTGTGCCTGGCGAGTTCCCTGGTCTCTGCTACATCCCTAAGGAAGCAGAAGGAAGAGCAGCATGTCTGGCTTCCGAGCTAGGAAAAGCTTGTGCTGCTGCCAGCAGCTGCTGCTGGCTTTCAGCCTGCTGCTGTCAGACTGGTTCCAGCTCAGGACCCCGCGCGTGTCGGCGCAGCGGAGGGGCACGCTGCCCTTTCCAGCTCGCCTTGGTGCGCAGAGTGCGGGGCGGCCGGCTCCTGGGAAGGCATTTTTCTGGTCTCATCAGCTCCTGGCTGGGTGTTTGCTCATGTTAGGCGAACCCTGGGCTTGACACAGGAAATCTGCCCTCCCTGCTGACAGCACCACGCTTACGGCCAAGTTAGGAGTATGTGACGAGAGGAGAGCATATGCTCGTCGGGGCTTCGTTGCCAGGAGAATTCTAATGGATGCGTGCTCACATCAATATTTAGGAATAAGTTTGCATGGAGAGGAAGAATATTGATTTCATAGAATACGTGTCCCTGTGCTGCAGGGGATAAATCCATTTAAGAAAAAAAAAGACATAATGCTGCCAAACGGCTCTTTGGGGACACGGGTAGAGTCGCAGATTTTGGAGCTCTGTGGAGATAGAAGTATAGAGATATATATGTCTTCAGTTTGGGGCTGGAAATGTGACGGCTTAGAAATTACTTGTTACACTGGTTATATGGAATCATAGAATCACAGACCGGTTTGGGTGGGCAGGGACCTCAAAGCCCCCCCAGTGCCACCCCCTGCCATGGGCAGGGACACCTTCCATAGCCCAGGTTGCTCCCAGCCTCATCCAGCCTGGCCTTGGGCACTGCCAGGGATGGGGCACCCACAGCACAAGGCAGCACACGTAGCCCAGCGCTTTGCTCCGTTCCCTTATTTCAGACCAGAACTGCTGTCTCTTAGCAGTGGTCAGACGTTGCTGTATATTCCTCCTGCTGAGCACAGCACCAGGGCCGGATCCTGCTGCAGCTCTGCGTTATCCTGACCCTTGCCAAGTTCTCTTGTTTTGGATAGCATTTTTGTATGGTCCGTGCAAAATATGCGGGTTACAAGGTCGGGCTGCAGTGCAGACGATGTGCGTCTCCCCCCTGACTCTGTACGCCGCCTTTTCCAGCCGCCTGTGCCAGCCCAGCCGGGTGCTGCGACACGGGACCTGGGCAGGGAGCGACTGCGGTGTGTCTCCCACGTTGGGCCGGGGAGGGTGAAACGCAGACCCCCCCTGTGCCGGCAGCACACCAGCGACCCGAACACGCGTTAGCCGAGTGGGCAGCACAGGATTCTGCGCGGCTGGAGCCACCGTTCACCAGACAGACGTATTGATTTATTAGTAAAAATTCCGTTTGCTTGGGAAGTGGCGCAATAAGGGACACGTGTTCCCCGTCCAACGTTTACCTGGAAAGTTAGACCTAGGCTTTAGGATTTTGAGATCTTCGTAGGAGTTTCCTCCTAGCGTGGAAACGCACTTCACCCTTCGTACGAGTGAGCGTGCACCCCTCCGGCAGGGATGCTCCGTGACGTCTAGGGTCCAGTCCCGGTCTTGCTAGGCTTCTGGCGCAAGTGTGCGTTTGAGGTGTGGGGGAGAGGGGGCTTGGTACTGCAGATTCAGCACGAGTGAACGTTCCCTTTGCCTTTCCTCCTCTGCTGGGCAAGATTAAACCCCTGTGCCAGGCGCCGAATCTCGCCGCGGCTGTACCTCGTTCCTGCCTTGCAGGCTGGCGCGTTCTGCTGCTGCTGTCACTCCCTGTCGTATGGCTTCGGAGCTGCCCTGTCGAGTGCGTTAATAACGTGCCTTTTTCCCCTCTTGGAGCCCAGAACAAAGCTTTCCGTGAGTGGCACCCGCGGCAGGGCGGGAAGTGCTTCCACGATGGCGCTGTGTTTACAGGGAGGAGCGATTCTGACCCAGCTTTATAACACCGTAGTTACGTTTGACGTGACCGAGCCCTTGACAGTCTGGCAGCTGAGGCTCTCAAACAGGCTGTCCGTGTCAGAGAGGTCTGGGGACAGTGCCCACAGCTGAGCTGTATTTCACGGTGCCGGTGAGGAAGTGAGGGGCTTCTTTGCCAGTGGAGAGAGGTTTTTCGTGGGATTTTTGTCTCCGGCTTCGTGCACCTGATGGGTAAGGCCAGGTTATTTCCCTGCTAAATTCTGCAGATTTTTCATGCCAGCAGCGATACGTAAAACCCACTCACCATTCAGAAACAAGTATTTTAGGGGTATTTTATGAGTCTGACGGGGCAGGGGGTTGCCGTGTGTTACGTACGTTTTCTCAGTGACGTGATTTAATTCCAGGGCTCAGCAGATTCGTACACAAGCAGACCCTCAGACTCTGATGTCTCTTTGGAAGAAGACAGGGAAGCAATCCGCCAGGAAAGAGAACAGCAAGCGGCTATCCAGCTCGAAAGGGCAAAGGTGTGTTCTTTTCAGCTTCAGTACCAGCTACGGGACGTGGCGTTTTGCCTCCTCTTCACACTGACACTGTTGGTTGATGGCGATGCTGCCGCCTGTTGAAACAGCTGGGGATTGAGTCAGGTTATCCGCAGGCACAATGTCTGGGGGAGTAGTGTAAATATTCTCCTATGAATGGGGATCTTCTCCAGTGAGTTGAACTCTGCTGGCTTGTGGGAAATTATCAGGCCTGAGACGGTGTATTTGGCCAATGCCCTCCGCTAGGTTTCCGGTAGGTCGGTGCAGTTGTGGGTTCAGAGGCGTTTCCGCTGTCTGTGATGTGTGTTTCTGTTTGCAGTCCAAACCAGTGGCGTTTGCTGTTAAAACCAACGTGAGTTACTGCGGAGCTTTGGATGAAGATGTTCCTGTCCCAAGCACTGCCATCTCTTTTGATGCCAAGGACTTCCTACACATCAAAGAGGTAAAACCAAGTAGTAGTAAAAGGGCATGGGAATGTAAAAGGGCAAAGGGCGTGGGAAGCAGAAAGCCAACCGGGTCCTGGGCTGGATCAGGAGAAGTGTGGCCAGGGGGGCGAGGGAGGGGATTCTGCCCCTCTGCTTTGGGGAGACCCCACCTGGAGTGCTGTGTCCAGCTGGGGAGCCCTCAGCATAAGGATATTGACCGGTTGGGGCGAGGCCAGAGGAGGCCCCGGAGATGCTGCGAGGGCTGGAGCCCCTCTGCCGTGGGGACAGGCTGGGGGAGTTGGGGGGTTCAGCCTGGAGAAGGGAAGGCTGCGGGGAGACCTCAGAGCCCCTTCCAGTGCCTGGGGGGGCTACAAGAAGGCTGGGGGGCTTTTTCCAAGGGCCTGTAGTGACAGGACAAGGGGTAACGAGTTTAAATGGAAAGAGGGAGATTGGGATGGGCCATCAGGAAGGAATTCTTCCCGCAGAGGGTGGGGAGCACTGGGACAGGTTGCCCAGAGAAGCTGTGGGTGCCCCATCCCTGGGAGTGTCCAAGGCCAGGCTGGATGAGGCTTGGAGCAACCTGGGCTATGGAAGGTGTCCCTGCCCATGGCAGGGGGGTTGGAACCAGGTGGTCTTTAAGGTCCCTGCCAACCCAAACCATCCTGTGATTCTGTGAAGGGGAATCTTTTCACATGCCAAGAGCTCGGATTTGAACAGTCGGGGCTGAGCCATCGCAGATTAATAGGGAGCCAAGAGCCGAGTGGAGGCAGGAGAGCGCAGCACATCCATCTGATCAGCGATGACGATGTGGTACTTCAGCCTCCCCAGAGTTCCAGCACCCTGGGGTGAGACTATGGAGCCCAGAGAGCTGATTCCACACTTTTTTCAACGCTCGATGTTACCGATTTGTTGGGTTTTCACGTCACAGGGAGGAAATAAGATCTTGCTGTATTTTAAATACCCTTCAACGTGGTAGATTCAGATTCTTTTCATCAAGTGAAGTTTGTGATGGATCAGAGATTACAAAAGGGAAAGGGTTTCTGTTGATCAGAAAGTGGAGTAGCACCAGGTTACCCCAGGTCTTCACAAAGCACCAGGTAGGCTTGTTGAGACTAATAGTGTTGACAATACTAATAATCCTAACAATCCTAACAATAGTATGAGATGAAAGTGATGGAAAATTAAACTAATTACACAGTTGCTCACCCCCTGCTGACCGATACACGGCCAGGTCCTGAGAGCGATCGCAGCAGAGTCCGAGCGAGCCCTGTGAGTGACTGAGAAAGCCAACCGACCCACCAGCCAGTGAGCAAACAAAATGAACCATGGCCCCCGGCCCACTCCCAGCGTATGCCCCGAGCATGCCGTGCTGGGGAACCAAATCCCCCTTCGGTCAGCTGGGGTTGGCTGGCTGAGCTGTGTGTCCCCCCACTGCCTGGAGTGAGAAAGGTGGGAACGCGGGGGCAGGATCAGAAGCTGCGAAAGACCTTGAACTGGTGCAGCGCTGCCCAGCACCAGCTGAAGGCACCTTATCAGTGCTTTCCTCAGGGTGAATCCAAACCAGAGCCTCATACCACCCCCATGAAGAAAGTTAACTCTTTCCTGACGAAACGAGCCCATTCCCCGTGCTGGAGTCTAGCTGCATGGAATTTGTTTTTCCATGGTCTGGCAGCCTACCTTGGGCCAGACAAGCATGGTTCCGGTTTCAGAACGACGCTAAACTAGGCAGGGAGTACGGTCTCCCTGCTGACAGCCAATCCATCCGCGGTGGCCGATGAGTTGCTGTATTGAAAACGCGTCCTGTACGTCTCCGCGGGCTCCTGCGAGACTCTTACTCTAAAGGTGAAGTGACAACGGAGGAGAAATCGCGGGCGCGGCAACCACTGGGAACGACTGTAGTCCTCCCGCGTGCTGAAGGCGAAGAATAACGTGGGAGGGACCCGCGTTCCTGGCTATTTGCATCGCTCAGCAGAACCTCGTGTCTAGAGGTGTCACTCAGAGGTCCGCCACCTGCTCATGGAAGAGAGTCCCGTGTTCACGCGGTACATTCAGAACCAAAACAGAGCGGGTAGTGCTCGCCGGACTCGGTTAAAATCCATCGATTGATTTCGCTGATTTACGGCAGCAAAATGCTTGATCCTGAAGTATTTGTCTGTTTTGAAGAATGTCAGATTCTGTCACCTTAAGCAGAAGCAACATAATTAACATTCAGCTTTGCTTACTGACTCGTCTGAATCAGGGTCGTAACAGCTCGAGGAACAGACACTTGAAGAGTTGGAGTGACAAAGTAACGGGGCCTGTAACAGAATGCACAGCTGCATCAAGAGGGCAGGTTTTCAGGAGGAAGGTGTAAGGATTTCCCTTAGCTGTGTATGTCAGTACTTGGGGAGGGGGGTGTCCGTGAAAGGGCTGATTGCTTTTTCACAGACGTTGAGGCTCCGTGTGTTTCGCAGCCTTTGGTCAGGCCCTGCTGCTCCTCTGGCAGCCAGCACAGAAACCCCTGGTGTGTTTCTGCGAGAACTTGAGAAGACGGAGCCAAGGGAACGGATCATTTTTAGGATGGGATTTCTGTGACCGCTTTTCCTCAAGGCGTGCGAGCGGAATTGGTACCCTCGTGCTGGTCTCAAGGGCTGGAGAGTCGGCTGTGAAAAGCCACGTTTCTGTTGAACGCTGAGGTGCCTGATGGAGCCGAGCAGAGCAGAAGGTCTTCAGCAGCTCTGCCGGCAGCCAGCTACCACAAATCCTTCTCGGCTACGACACCGCTTTTCACCCTGCCATGCTTAAAGTGAGGCCAGACTTTGAGGAATGCAGGAAGACGGATGTTACTAGTGGCCAATGCGAAAATTAGATTTTATACTTTCAGGTATTTATTAAAGTTTCTTCCTGAAGGTGAATTTTTCTTCAGCTGTCATAAATTTAGGTGTGTGCCTCCGACGAGTTCGGCTCCTTCTGGGCAGCAGCGCTATAAAAGCCTCACTGGTAGGGAGGCGTCACAAGTGCGGTTAGAGCTCTGCCGAAGCGTTAACCACACGCGGGGTTGGCTCATTGCTGGAGCCGCTCGGTTCTCGGTGTTGTCTTGGATAGGTTGGTCTCTGTTTCGGTTTCTAGGGTGGTGCTTGTGGAGCTTGTCCTCAACACAAGGTTGTCGCAGCGGGATACCCTGCTGGTGATACCTGTGGGAGTATCACTGGAAAGGAGGGAAGAGTGGCGGCGGGGGGGTGGTGGTCTTGGTGTAGGCCGTCAGATTTCACAGGGAACCGGTAACCGTGGCGCTGCTGGCGGTCTGAAGGCGTCGTGTTTATGTCTGACCGCTTTGTCTGGCCGCTGCGAGGAGTTTGGGTGGCCTTGGTTCGCCAGAGGTTGCTTTGTCTCGCGGAATCGCCATCCCACTCAGCACCTCAGCTGGGGATGTCAGAGAGGCCGCAGCAGGACGTGTTGGGGCGGGTAAGAGGTGAGCCAGCACAGCCACGGATGACCCCGCTCCCACGCTCCGCCTGCCGGGCAGACAGCAACTTTCCAGGGTGCCCAGCAGCCTTTAATCGCGCTTGAACTCCCTCGGGCTGAGCAGCGTCCAGGCGTCGGCAAGTCTGGTTGCGCTGCTCGGTGCGGGGTTAGGGGTTGGGGAGAGCACGGCGGGAGTTGGGGACGCGGAGCGTGTGACTGAAGGCGGTACCCTTCCTGCGTTCCAGAAATACAATAACGACTGGTGGATAGGAAGGCTGGTTAAGGAGGGCTGCGAGATCGGCTTCATTCCGAGCCCACTGAGACTGGAGAACATCCGCATCCAACAGGAGCAGAAGAGAGGACGTTTCCATGGAGGGTAAGAGCGCTGTAGCCTTTCAGAGTAATGCAGAATCGTCTGACACCCGGCAGCGTGTCCCGAGGTCGCTGGCTTCTCTGTTACTGCAGTGCGTTTGGGGCGGGTTTGGTTTGGGATTCCAGATGGAAATACCTGTTTGCAGAGAGGGGGCGGGTTAGGTACCGGCGATGAGAAACACGACAAGAGGGTGTGTTGGGTTCCGGAAAGATGAGTACGGTACGAGCGGTACAACAGAAACGCCCGAGGGGCTGGAGGGTTTCACGCCCCTGCGGGTTTCAGGCGACTTGGGGCTGGAAGCCTGCCGGATGTTTTCCCAGCTTGAGGTTGTTCAGTGGGGGGTTTGGGATTCCAGAGGTCAAGGTTGTGGGTTTTCTCTTCCTGTTTTTCTTTCTCTCCGTTTTGGCCAAAGCCAGACTTTCCAAACGTCGTAACGTAGCTTTGGTGTTGGACTTCCTTGATTCTTCCGGCCTGAGCGTTCTGTGTCTCCAGCCGCTGGAGCCGGGGGTTGCAAATCCCTGGGACAACAGGAACGCGGTCACAGGTCTGGGATGTAAAACCCATTTCTCACAGTCAGTTCAGGCTCCGCCGTCACTCTGCTGGTGGCTGGGTACACAAAACGCTTTCGCTCTCTGTTTGCTTCAGTCACTTTCTTACTGGGGTGTTATTTCCACTAATGGAAAAGGAGACTGAAGCGTTTGCACAGAAAGCGGGGAGAGCAAACCCTCGGTTGCCGAGCGGAGAGACGTGAGCCTCTTGCGTGGGGACAGCGGCAAGAGGGCGTGGTTCAGCCCGTACTGCAGGGAATTGCCGTACCGGTGCGCCTAGCCGGGGTCAGGAATCCCTGCAAGGATAAACCGTCTGGGGGACGTTTCAGCGAGACGGAACAGCATCGGCTGTGCTTGTTCCAAGGCGCTTCTCTAGTTTCTTGTGTTACAGAATCAGGGGCAGCCGGCGTCTCTCCGTGGGCGGAGAGGTTATCCGAATCGGAGAGATGGGCGCTAGGGGACTGTTTAGGGCTCCCTTTCCGATGCGGCACAGTGGAGAAATTCTCTGTGCGGGCGGGCACGCCGCCACCCGCTCGCCAGCTCGGGCGAAGGTTTTGTCTAGTGTCACCTCTGGAGGACGTTAGGAATAACATCGGGGCGAAAGAGGCCGGGGAGGTGCAGTAAAGGGTATCGCCAAGATTCCAGGTGTCCACGCTGACCTGGGTTTGTGGGATAGGGTGGAAAGCCATGTGTGGTGGTAGGACAGCTTCTCCGTGAGCACCTTCCTTAGGTGCCGTCGCAGCGTCCCCGTGCCCTGAGGTTTCTCTGAAGGCCGTGCCTGGCGCTAAGGAAGGGTTGTGGTTTGGCCTGCGTAAGGCAGTGAGAAGTCCGCGGCGGGGGGTTGGAGCTGGATGGTCTTTAAGGTCCCTTCCAACCCAAACCGCTTCATGGTTCCATGACTCGAAGCCATCGGATCAAGGGGGTTTAGAGTCCAGGATGTATTCGCCAGGGATCTGCCAGGCCCAGGGGTAAACAGTCCCTGCCCTGGCGAGCCTGTGGCAAGAAAGCAAAGGCAAAATAGAGCTTGGGACTAGGATCCTCGCGCTGGTCTGTGTGCGGGGTGAAAAACACCGACTCCTGTGCTAATGACGCGGGTGATGCTGTGGGACTATGTCACCGGCGGTAACGAGGGAGCTGAAACGGTCCGTTCTGCCCCGAGCTCGCCTCCCGTCTCCGTGCTGCCTGTGCAGCGAGCTGGGTCAGAGCTGGTTCCCCTCGGCGCCTTCCCCTCCCCAGCCCGGCCTGCTGCCCCGGCCTGCTGCCCCGGCCTGCAGCGGGTTGACCGCGCGGGCCGAGGAGGGCAGGGCTCGGGGCAGGACTGCGTGCCTGGGAGCGGGGAGGTGCCGCGGACGGACCGCAGAGCCGCTCAAACCGCCGCTGCTGCACAGGAGGAGCCATGTAAACCGCCAGTTGAGATCCCGAACCGCCCAGGAGACGTGTCGGGCTAGTTACGCGTGCGGGTAGAGACCCGGCAAGGCAGGGGAGCGCGGGGGGGACCTCGAGCGGAGCTGGGCCGCGCGGTAGCTGCTGCGCACATCGCGGGGAAGCTTTGCTCCGTCTCTGGCGGAACCCGCTGTCCCCTCGTAGCCTGTGCGCGGCTCTTCCAGGTGTGGAGGTCTGCTCGTGCGGATGCTTTGTTTCCCCGTATCCCTGCCTGGCACCCGTCGCCCCTCGCTCCAGGGGAACCTGTTTGAGCACGAAGGTGGGTGAAGACTCTCCTTCACCGTGGGAGTCCCCATGGGGCAGTTTCCCGTAGCTGCTGCCCCAAACCCAACACGTTTGCGTCTGGAGAGGTCCCGTCCAACCCAAAGCGTTCTCTGGGTGCTGGCTGTTAATGGGGCTCTTCCTCGTACCGCAGGAAATCGAGTGGAAATTCTTCTTCAAGCCTCGGAGAAATGGTTTCTGGCACGTTTCGAGCCACACCCACCTCCACGGGTAAGGAGGAATTCTGCTGCAGGAGACTGGGTATTTCTAATGCTCCTGTTTTTAACACGATACATGAAAAACGCAGGTTTCCCCCTTCGCCGACTTACTGAGAGGTTTTGGGGACAGTACTTGCCTGCGGAGGTGGGGAGAGACACCTGTTGCTGGGTGTGCGGGAGTTGCCGAGGGACTGGGAAAAGGTCTCGGGAGGAGCGGCAGCTGCCCCAGGACGGAAGGAGCGTCCAGCTTCAGCAGGGCTGACCCGAGAGGGGAGAGACGGGAAGCGCGCGGGGGAAGGGAGTTGGGTCTGCGGTGTTACGGTGGTTGTACGCGGCGTGTGTTGGTTTTTAACCAAGTTCTCGTTTGGTCTTTTAGCAAAACAGAAACAGAAAGTGGTAAGTAGTGCTTTTCATTTCCACTTGATTTAATTTAACACGTAATGCCCAGGATTTCTGTGTGGCTCTTCTTTGGGGAGTGATCTGAAGGGTTGTTTTCTTCCCGTAGACGGAACACGTTCCCCCGTACGATGTGGTACCATCGATGAGACCTGTGGTCTTGGTGGGCCCGTCCCTGAAAGGCTATGAGGTACGTGTTCCAGGTATTGTTAGTTTGTATCTGGTTTCTGATCCAGAACCTTCCGTCACACCTTCGGGGCGTGTGGTCCAGCGCGAAGGAAGCAGCTGGACTCCTGCAGCGCGTCGGGCTTTGGTCCCCAGCTGGACTCACTCCTGCAGCGCGTCGGGCTTTGGTCCCCAGCTCCTGAACCTGAACACTGACGGTTGTCATTTCGGCACGTTTCCTTTTCCTTAAGATTATCGGTCCGTTGAAATAGATACGCAGAGACGCCTTTAACCCTGGCGGATCCTTGGCCTCTGTTCCACCTGGGAGCAGGGCTGCCGGCGTGCACAGGGCTGCAGGACACCCGTTTCCCAAGGCTGCTGCAGCTCCAAATGAGCATTTGGGACGTGCTGAACGAGCACTTGAGCGGGGCGTTTGGGGGACTGTAATCTGGGAAGCGTTTCGCTGAATTAGGGGCTGAACGGCCGTGAACCTAACAGCGGAGATAGGCCTCGTGTGGCTTAATGTTGGCAGTAATGTGTGGGGTATTATTGAACATGGAATGGGCCTTTTTGGAAGATGAAAGGAGGGACCGTTCCTGGCCTGCTGCAGTGCTGCTGCGCTGCCGTTCTCGTTCGTTTTCCGTAAGGATGGTGGGGAGTGTGGCTTAGCACAGCAGGTGCGTCATGTTCTACCCCCGCCTTTTATTTTTATGGCGATGTCTGCTGGCAGGAGCAAGTTTCATCCAGTGGCTTCTGTGGTGCTGCGTGCCCAGATGGGTTTGCCTAGGGGCTCTCACGTTCGGAGGGTGGAGAGGCCGTTGGTTAACACATCCCAGATATCCCGCCCTGCCTTTGGTTAAGAAACTAGCACTGAACGAGGCCTTGTGAACACAGGAAGGTGTAGAGAGGGGAACGCGGGATGTTAGTTTCAGTTACAAGTAGCGATCTGCTCCACGCACACACATCGATCTGAATTCGCAGCCCACAGGGGAAAATTCTTTGGACTTCTCTGTCTGAATCCCGAGGGCGCCCTTTCCAGAGATGACCTGGGAGACACAAACCGCCGGAGGCCCGCGGGCTTTGGTTAAGCTCCTGTGGGGACTGGCAGGCCGTGGGTGTCAGCCTGGCTTGTCCTGAAGAGGACAAGGAGCTCGTTCGGTAACGCAGGTGACAGCTGCTGGGGCTGAGCGTCCCGCGGACGCTTTACCGCGTACAGGGATGGAAGGAGCCGCTTTTGCTGCCCCTGTGCCTCCCTGGGAATAGTTTTCTGTTGCAACGGCCGTCCAACACGGTAAGGCTCGTATCCGAATTGTTAAGCCGGTTCCGATAAGGTCACTGTGAGAAAAGCCAGGTGCTCCGCTCGCCCCGCGTAGCCCCATCCGCTTCCACGGCGTTCCGAAGCCTGTTGGGAAGGGCGCTGCCGTCAGGGCGGCGCGGTGCGCTCGTGCCGCAGAGCACGCCAAGGCGGGAGCGGGGCGGCAGCTCTCGCGTCCCCCGTGCCGCGCTTCGGAGAACGAGTCGGGAAGCTGGGGAGTGTTGGTTGCCCAGCGTGCTGCCAGGAGCGGGGAAGCGGAAGGATTGCTGCCTGTACAGGGCATTGACTGTTGGCGGGATCTGACCCTCTGCTCACTTCTCTTCTTCCGACTTCTTTTTCTCCCTCTTCCATCTCCCTCCCCCCTGCGAAGGTGACAGACATGATGCAGAAAGCTCTCTTTGACTTCCTGAAGCACAGGTTTGACGGGAGGTGAGCAACCCTTACCTTATCCTTTCCGTGCTCTTTTCCCCAAGCGTCACGCAGGTTTTAGTTGTTTATTTGTACTGTTTTATCGCGAGGAGCCTGGCGCGTGTTCACACCTGCGGTACTCAAGTCACAGGAGAATTGGGGTGAGAGGCGACCGCGGCCGTGGGAAGTGCCCAGGTGCCTTTAGCGGTGGCGTCACCGGGCTCAGGTTTGTGGTGCTGCCCTGGGAAGAGGCCGTGTCCCTGGTTCCAGGGGACGGTGCCACCCAGTCCCTGAGCCCAGTCCCCGGCTCGCTGCTGGTCCTCTTTCATCCGGAGCTCCTGTGCCACTGCTCCGCAGCCGGAGCTGACTGTGTTTTGGGTAAATTCAACCCAGTGCATTGATTTTGGGGGTTTTTTAAAGAGCTGTCCAGTTCCTTTGGTGTCATGGACAGTTGAGACAGCGTGGCGGCACGTAAAAGTGCGGTTTTACGCCCAATCCTTCTGGGACATGAACATTCCTTCCCCGTGGGATACAGAAGCGTGTGCTGCCGGGCCAGCTCGGCCACCGAAGGGTGCGAACACCCGATAATTGGCGCCTCTCGATGGTATTTTGAAGCTGCTTGGTTTGGGCTGGGTGCATTCCAGCACCTTTTGTGACGTTCCAGGCTCCTTTGGAACGGGATGTTCCCTAAAGAAAACTAATGACAGCCCAGCCCTGAGAGAAGTGGCAGCAACGGCACATTTCAGGGGTAACGTGCGGTAACGGAGCTTCACGCCAGCGCTTCAGAAATTCAAGCCCTAAATACGCTCGGTAGTCGGACATACTGCCAAAGGCAGTTTGGAGAAGGAAATGCTGAGGGCTGAAAGGTAGAAAAAGTGTGTCACAACTTCACAAACGGTGAGGGGGTTCATCCGGTTCGGCTGGAACAGAGAGCACGCCCTGATGAGCTGTGAGAGGGGTAACTTGGATTTCTTTGCTAAGAACAAAGGTTGGGTCTGTGGCATCCCTGCACTTCGTCTGGAGCTCCTCGGTGTCTGCTGCATCTTCGGGATGTCCTGCCCTTCTCTCATAGAATCATGGGATGGTTTGGGTGGGAAGGGACCTTAAAGCCCCCCCAGTGCCACCCCCTGCCACAGGCAGGGACACCTTCCATAGCCCAGGGTGCTCCCAGCCTCATCCAGCCTGGCCTTGGACACTCCCAGGGATGGGGCACCCACAGCTTCTCTGGGCAACCTGTCCCAGGGCTCCCCACCCTCTCCAGGAAGAATTCCTTCCTGATGGCCCATCTCCATCTCCCTCTTTCAGTTTAAACCCGTCACCCCTTGTCCTGTCACTCCCTGCCCTTGGACACCCCCCACCCCCAGCTTTCTTGCACCCCCAGGCACTGGAAGGGGCTCTAAGGTCTCCCCGGAGCCTTCCCTTCTCCAGGCTGAACCCCCCAACTCCCCCAACCTGTCCCCATGGCAGAGGGGCTACAGCCCTCGCAGCATCTCTGTGGCCTCCTCTGGCCTCGCTCCAACCGCTCCGTTGGAAACCCTGTTGCCATCATCAATATTGGCAACTAGATGAGGTCGAAGTATGGAATTTCAGCACTGGAAAAGTTCAGGTGCCACAAGCAGCCTGATGGAGCTGACTGCTGCGCTGGGTAACGTTAGAGAAACCAATGAAATTCCCTCTCAGGCGCCGCAGCTGCTTCTTCGTCCTTCTGCCAACATCTGTGGCTCTGCAGTCCTTCTCCCCCTGCCCTTTGCTTTCTTCTTTCCTGTGATTTTCTGACAGGTCCACCTTACCAAGAAAGGAAATGACTGTCCAAGGAGGAGCTTTTCCAGAGATTTCAGTACGACTTGCACTAGCAGGACTCCATCCTTACCTCTTACTGCTTCTGTCAGCTCCTTTTGTAACTGCGACACCCCCCGGCCGGGGAGCTGAAGGAAAGGCCGGAGGGCTGTGTGGTGCTGGCCTGAAGCTTGGCTGGCACAGGCATCCAGGGAAGGGCTGCTGCGGAGGATCTGACAGCATCCTCTTCCGAACGCATTGTGTTCAGTCACTGTGGTCACCGAGCCTGACTCTGCGCACTGTGTAAACAAAACCCAGAAAGGCACGTTTACTTCTTAACCATCCCTCAGCTGCAGCGGTACTTCATGGAATCACGGAGTGGTTTGGGTGGGAAGGGACCTTAAAGAGACCACCCAGTGCCACCCCCTGCCACGGGCAGGGACACCTTCCATAGCCCAGGGTGCTCCCAGCCTCATCCAGCCTGGCCTTGGGCACTGCCAGGGATGGGGCACCCACAGCTTCTCTGGGCAACCTGTCCCAGTGCTCCCCACCCTCTGCGGGAAGAATTCCTTCCTGATGGCCCATCCCAGTCTCTTTCAGGTGGGTGTCAGGAAGAAACGTAGGCACTCAGATGCTTTGGGTTACTTCTTACTCAGGAGGAATGGAATGCTGCTTGTGCTTGGCACAGGCGGTGAGCATCTGCGGTCCTTCCTCTGCTGCTCTCCCATTCCAGCAGTCCGAGAACTAGGAGCCCCCTGAGCCAGAGGTGCAGTCTGGGACACCGTGTTTCATCGTCACCTCTAGGCCCATGATCCATTCCTTTCTCCCATTTCTTTTTTAATCTCATTGATGCTTTCGGTCTCTGCTGTATTTTCTGGCAATCAAGGTATTTATGTATCACGTAGAAAAATACTTGCACCTCCTTTTAACCCTCCATCTGAGAATTTCGCCTAGAGCTGCACAAATCCTGCCTGCTGTGCAATAGCTGCCGGTCGTTCCCAGCTTGCCTTCTCGCCGTTGCCCGTGGCTCTTTGGCTCATCACAGTCCTCCCAGATGGATTTTACGGGATTGTGTGGCCTTTGGTTTCTAATTTTTGTCTCTTGTCAGCTCGCTGGTGGAGTAAAAAATCAGTCACCTTCCCCGAGTTCCAGCGGAGAATTCAGTGGTGCCGGCAGCTGCGGCTCCGCTTCCCTTTCTCCCCCCGTTCAGCTGTGAGCCAGGACGTCACTGAGCCCCTCGGCACAGCCCCCTGTCTGGAGGAGGGCAGTGCGTGCTGGAGGTCCGGCATCCCCGAGTTGAGCGCCTGGCGGGCGCTGCGATGCGAGCGGCTCTGCTCAGCTGCCCAGACAGGGCCCTTCGCGCCGCCCGGCAGCGCCAGCCTCGATCCGTGCGTTACCTCTCCGGGAGGAGAAGCGCTGTTGCTGTGACTGTTCTGTTTGCCCCAGCACTCGCGGAGTTTGTGGTGTTCAGGGTTCTGCGTGAGTTCCTGGAGGAGACGGGTGAGCTGGGGAGGAGAAGAGGCAACCAGCGCCGTAAGCGCAGGGGCGGTAGCTGCACACCAGAGCCCACAGCGGCGTAGGGGGTGGAAAACCCTTCGCCGTTAGGCAGCATCTGTGTTCAGCTGTTCCCTAACGGTGACAGAACTCAGCTGTAAAACACGCCCGAGTGGTATTTTATTGTGTTTGCACTTTGGACTGGACTGTAGTGGTAAATCGTGGCGCACGCTGGAAATCTGACTGTGCTTTTGTTCCCTCCTGTGTTCTTCCTCCTAGGATATCAATAACCCGAGTGACAGCTGACATTTCTCTTGCCAAGCGGTCTGTTCTCAACAATCCCAGCAAGAGGGCAATAATTGAGCGCTCAAACACAAGGTCCAGTTTAGGTAAGACGTTGGCCCAGGTGCCGTTCTGACCACGCTGATGTACGGGAGGAGAGCGGCAGGGTTTCGCCCTTGGGATGCTCTCAGTTCGGCAGTTTTACGTGTGTCCGCAGCCTTTTGATGTCCGATTCTGCATTTTACGCACTCAAATGGGAGGCAGGTTCTTGCTGCCTGAGGAGGCCAGCGCTGTACTCAGGCAGTGCCCGGGCAGAGGAAGCAGCACTGGAGCTGCTCTTTGGGAGAGGTGAGTTAGGGGCCGGCAGTCAGGGTGGGGGTTCAGGGCTGTTCCCTCCCAAGGTGACGTGGCCTCGCAGCTCCCTCTTCTCAGCCCTGTGCTTGTAATTCCACGTCACAAGGTGCCAGAGAGCTTTCACCGGGCCGGCCAAGAAGGAAACGTGTTGTTCCTGCCCCTGGGACTGGTTCTGTATTTAATATTCGATAGCTACAGCTCAGTTTTGCTGTCTGGCCATGAGGCTCCGGGCCTGCACACCCTCTCCTCGCTGCCGGGTGTCGCTGGCCTGGTGAATTCTTCGTTCTTTCCCAAGGGTGGAGATGCGTGTGCGGTGTACGCGTGCCAATAACCTGGTCTCTGCGAGACTAGGAGGTAGGAGGGGTTGGGTTTCAGTCTTCTCGGGAAGAAAAGGCTCTGAGACGGGATTCTCTGACATCCTGAGTGACTGCACTAGCGGCACAGGTCGTAGGACGCTTCGCTCCTGGCTGGCGTTCCAGTACAGGACTAGGCACCCCAGCCCAAGGGCTGCGCCGGCGGGAGCTGCGTCTCCTCGGGCCTGTGAAGGGGCCTTGCTCTGCGGCAGAGCTCCCGGGCAGGTGAAGCGTGTGTGAGTTGGTGACAGCTCGCGTGCTTCGGTCCAGCTCACAGCCTTCGCGCTGCGCCGCGTTCGCCTGCTGGAACTGCGTCGCGCGCGGGGATGGTTCAGAAGGGTCAGAACAAGGAGTGGCACAATTAGAGTTTACGTGGAAGTGAATCTGCCCAGCCGGAAGCGCTTTGGTGCGAACGCTGCCGTTAGTGTCCTTTTAAACAATACCCTGCCGGTTGTTGAACGCGAACAGGTCTTTGTGGTTGTGGGGTCTGGAGGTCGCGGTTCTGCTTTTCGTACGGACTCTGGTTTTACAGTCTGAGAACAAAAAGGGTTTAAGAAATGGCCCTTCCTCGCTTGCTGGGTCTGAAATTAAAGTCCCGAGGCTCCTAAGGTAGATTTGGCAAGCGGGCTGAAGCCGGTTTTGTGTTAATATGAACACGCACTTAGTTGTATCCAGGGTTTGAGTGCGCAGGTAGGACAAAGGGACATAGTGCGTGTGCGTTTTCAGGCAACAGGATTGTCTCGAAGGCAGTATTTCTTTTAAAAATTGCCTTGAATACTAGGTTATTTTATTGTTTATCTCTTATTTAATACGCTGCATGTACGCGGTCGGTGAGAGGAGGTGGGTGCCGCTGTGTCTGCCTGAGCAGTGCCGCGCTGAAGGCTTTACCCGTTCTGTTTCCCCTTCCTAGCTGAAGTGCAGAGTGAAATCGAGAGAATCTTTGAGCTGGCCAGGTCCTTACAGCTGGTTGTCCTGGACGCAGACACCATCAATCACCCCGCACAGCTTATCAAGACGTCTCTAGCACCAATTATTGTCCACGTTAAAGTGTCTTCTCCAAAGGTAACGCACCTCCCCCTTTAGATCCGGGCAGCTGAGGGGAGCCGGGGGGCAGCGCGGGGGTGAGCAGCGTGGGCTCTGCGCCTGAAGAAATGCCGAGTGAGAGGAAGAGGGAAAGAGTGCCGGTTTGAGACCAAGGGCTTGGCACGGGGATGCCTGATGCGGTTCCTTTTTTCTGCCCTAAACCTCAGCCCGGCCTCAGGCTGAGCCTCAGGCGAGCACCCGCCAGCTGAGTGGCCAACTGCCTGAGGAGCAGGTTCCTTCCGTAGCCCCTTGGCAGTCCCTCGCAGCCCCCTGCCCCGGCACAGGGCTCCGCGCTGGCTCTACAAGCCCTGGCCTTAGGCTGAGCGTCACAGGAGACACCCAGCCCTTGGCCCATGCCCAGGCGGTCATGGACAGCCATCTGGCAGTCACAAAGCCCACCAGCTGCTGGCGCGGGGATCGAGCATCCGCAGCGGCACGGACCCCCCGCGCTGGCGGTTGGCGCAGGAGGGTGCCTGGAGCCACGGCAGAGACTCCGGGTCTCGTGGAACCAGCACAGCGAGAGGGGGAAGCTGCCCAGCACCTGTTGGAGCAACCACCCTGCGCATCGGGCACGGCTGCAGAGCCGTGCCTCGGTGCCGGTGATGGGGGAGGTTCTGTCGGACCTGCTCGGGGGCAGAAGGAAGAACTGGACAGGGTTGTGAAGGTCCAGCAGAGCCCTGGCTGCAGCAGCCGTGCTGGGATGTAAGATCCCGGGAGAAGCGAGCAGTACAAATTGCAGACCTGGGGCCAAGAACTGGCTGGTTCAGGGGCCTGTTCAGCAGGATCCTGTAAAAGGCTGGCTTGGATAACCAGGAAGCTCAGGATCTTCATGGACAGCGTCCTCCAAGCGCCACAGCGATCTGTTCCTACGTGGAGCTGGGCAGGAGGGCAGTGTGGGTGAAGAGCTCCAGCACAGAGAGGAGGCACACGAAGAGGGAGGCGGGGACAGGCATCCCAGGAGGAATACATCCTGGGGGGAAGGGAAGGAAGGCGGAGTTGAGCTGGAGCTAGCAAGAGGTTTAGGGCTAAGCAAAGGGCTTCTGTAAGAACACGGCAAGCAGAAGGAAAGTAAGAGGTGTGGGCGCACTGCAGTGTGTGGCTGGAGCCCCCAGAGGCAGGAGGTTGATCTGGAGACCACTTAATTGTCTGGATGCATGGAAGAGCAGGGGTCCGGGTGGGCTTCATGTGCAGGAGCAGTCTCGTGCCAGTGCAGAGCTGCTCTCTGGTCCTTGTTGAAGCTCAGCGACCTGGGAAGGTTCCTGGTAACTGGGAAAGGGCAGGTGTCACATCCACTCTCAGGAAGGGTAAGAAGGAGGATCTGGGGAGCTACAGGCTGGTCAGTCTCCCCTCACCCCCTGGGAAGGGCATGGAGCAAACCCTCTGGGAAGCTGTTCCCCAGCCATGTGCAGGACAGGAATGGGATTGGGAACAGCCAGATTTACCAAGGGCAGATCGTGCCTGATCAACCCAGCTGCCTTTTGGCAAGGGGTTGTGACCCCATGGACGAAGGAAGAGCAGCAGGGCTTCGATGTGGTCTCCTTGGCTGCTGGGGGGCAGCTCTGGGTGGGTGACAGTAGGGACAGAGGGAGCAGCGTGCCCTTGCAGCGGAGAATCGGCCCAGTAAGCAAAGATGGGTCAGTCCTGGCTCAGGGACGTGGTGGGATCTCCTTGGAAACGTTCACAGCTCAGCTGGACAAGGCCCCGAGCAGTCGGATCCCTGAGTGAGGGGTTGGCACAGCGACCTACAGAGGTCCTTCCGATACAATACTCTGTTCTGTGATCCTGTCATTTTCTTTGAAACTTTCCAGAGAAATAATTTAGGATTTTGAACTTTTCTGCCCATTAAATTCTATTAATGAACCTTGTGGAAGGCAAAAAAATGCAGTATGAGCTGTGTGTGTAAAATACCTTCTGTACCCGACAGCACCGCTGAACAGACTGAGTTACAGCATCATTGCTACCCAGAATAACGTGCTGCAGCTGTTGTGCCGCTGTCAATCCTGGATAATTCTACAGGGATAATTTCTGTGGTCCTCTAGAAGGTTCCGTTTGTCAGGAACGAGCTGTGACTCCAAGGGGAACAGAGCAAAATCACCATCCGCACCGTGCGTGAAATGTTTGCCAGGGCTCAAGCGTGACGTGGAGGGCTCGGCTTTCGGGGAGGTTATCGGCAAGGTTTGTGCTTGTACTCGAGGGCAATACGTACGCGATTCTTCAGCTCACATTGTCCCCTTTTCCTCCGACAGGTTTTGCAGCGACTGATTAAATCCAGAGGGAAGTCGCAGAGTAAACACTTGAACGTTCAGTTGGTGGCAGCTGATAAACTCGCACAGTGCCCACCAGTAAGTACAGAAGAAAGGCTAAAGAGCTCGTGATACGTGGAGTTTGAAAGGTTTCTGCCGGGTTGGGCCTTGATTAGAGCAGAGTTCCTTCGTTATCACTGCGCTTCACGGTGATTCACGCAGCCCTGCGGCTCCAACCCTCCAGCTTTTATTGCTGAGAAACAAGTTGTTTGGTGCTTCCATCCCGATTATCTCCTGTGCTGGGTTATGCTGACCGTTGGCAAGGTGACGTGTCAAACGTGACGTGTCCGGTAAAACCGATCCACCAGCACGTGACTGGATGACATCATTTGCGGAGCGGTGCTGTCCTGCGGTCCCGGAGGGCCAAAGTCTCTGACTCCTGTTTGGGAGGAGGGTGGTGAGGGCTTTTCCTGCAGCTGCACAGCAAGCCCAGGCGCTCCGGTTACCTCAGCCGAGCACAGTGACCGGCTGGTCTGTCGGAGACACCGATTGCTCACCTCGGATAACCTGCCGCTGGAGGAGCAGCGGTCCCGGAGAGCCGATCAGGCAGGAAAAGCTGTGCGGGGGTTCAGACAGGGCAGCTCCAATGGGCTTTTGTGTTGGTTTCCAAGGCAGAGAAAGCCACTCGGTGGGAAGAAGCCTGGACGTGGGCTTGCTTTACAGCGTAAGAGCTGTGCGGCATTGGTCTGGTGCAGAGGCTGGTGTGTGTACCAGGGGATCCAGAGCCTGCGGCTCAGTGGGTGCCCAGCTTCCTCACGCTCAAGAACTGAGTAGAAATCAGATTAATTCAGAGAAATTCAGAACAGACACTGGGAAGGTCTCCATGATCATTCTCTCTGACTGAGAACAGGCAAAGTGCTGACAAAAGCGAGGTCTTGGACCAGGAATACATCTGGGAGTTGAGATCAGCAGAAGGAATGCCCTGACCCTAATGGCCACATAATGCTTCTAGAAGGCTTTGCCTGGTGTGCTGTAGACTTCAGGGGGATTGCCTCCACTTCAGATGGCTTTTGTTCCCTCTGCAAATCACAGTTCAGGCACTTCAGTTCTGGAGTAATGATCCACAAGGATTTACTCCCATGCAACTTAAGTTGCGTTGGCACGCTTCTTGTCGTATCATATCACAGCACGGTTTGGGTGGGAAGGGGCCTTGTAGCCTCCACCAGCCCAGGTTGCTCCCAGCCTCATCCAGCCTGGCCTTGGGCACTGCCAGGGATGGGGCACCCACAGCTTCTCTGGGAACCTGTCCCAGTGCTCCCCACCCTCTCCAGGAAGAATTCCTTCCTGATGGCCCATCTCAATCTCCCTCTGTCAGTTTAAACCCGTTACCCCTTGTCCTGTCACTCCCTGCCCTTGGAAAAGTCCCCCCCCAGCTTTCTTGTAGCCCCCCAGGCACTGGAAGGGGCTCTAAGGTCTCCCCGCAGCCTTCCCTGCTCCAGGCTGAACCCCCCAACTCCCCCAGCCTGTCCCCATGGCAGAGGGGCTCCAGCCCTCTGAGCATCTCCGGGGCCTCCTCTGGCCTCGCTCCAACAGCTCCGTGTCCTCCTGCTTCATCTGTTTTGCAGCTCAAATTCCTGCCAAAGGAGTATTTGTTTAAAGTGGAGATACTTGCAAACCATAGAACTTCACTTTTTTCAGGTGCTGAGAGCCAGCCTGCAGCAGTCAGATGGTGCTGCATGTCTAGACATTCCAAAAATAGCCATCTTTTGGGGCATACTGAACTTCAGAACGGCTTTCATTATTAATTCCTTGCTAATCTTTCCGTGCGTTCTCTTTTCTTCGGGAAAGACCGCTGCTTTAACAAGCCTCACTTACCGAATACCGGTACACGGAATATGCTTTGTAAGGAGAACTGGGAAGAAACTGCTTTTCTCCATGTCCCTTACAAGCAAGGATCTCCTTAAGACGTTCTGTCCTCTCAAATCCATGGAAATGGAACAGACAGTTTAGCTATGAGCAGAACTGATCAGTGCAAGAGAAAAAGCGAGTGCTTGCTCCGTGATTTGTTTTCCCTGTAAACACCCTGTAAAGCCCTGGAATGGGGATCTGGCCAGTTCTGCAGCTTTCCCAGGTGATGTTCCCCTCAAGTGACAGCCCGAGAGGCTCACCTGAACAGTTCCTGAACAGTGATTTCACTGCTCGGAACGCGACAGTTCTGCTGCAGCGGCTCAAAGTTCTCCTTCCCTGAGCTCAGTTTCATTGAGGTCCCTGTCACCACACCCCACGGAGCTCCGTACCATCGGAACACCCCACGGAGCTCCGTACCATCGGAACACCACACAGAGCTCCGTACTGTCACCCCACGGAGCTCCATACCGTTGGAACACCCCACGGAGCTCCGTACCATCACCACACCCCACGCAGCTCCGTACCGTCACAAAACCGGGGTTTGGGTTGTCAGCAGTATTAGCTGTGCAGTTCTGGGAAGCGCAGGAAGCTGCTGCTCCCGCAGGAAGGGAAGCCGTTGGCAGCAATCGTGGCGTTCCCATCTCTGATCCCTGTCTTCCCTCCACCCTGCAGCACGTTGAGTTATGCCAACGCAGCATTTTGTGAGCTCCCTGAATCGACTGATCCAGCGATTCCCGAGAGCTCTGGCTTCGGATCACCTCATCAGCCCCCTCGTGTGATTTTCTTTTGCGGTCCCGTGCTCCGATTGCTGTGAATTGAATGTTGAAGGATCCGCGTGACGGGAATTGCGTAACGTCTCGTCCGTAGCGTTGTAACGAACCGAACTTTGTCGTTGCGCTCAGGAAATGTTTGATGTGATCCTGGATGAAAACCAGCTGGAAGATGCTTGCGAGCACTTGGCGGAGTACCTGGAGGCTTACTGGCGGGCGACTCACACCACCAGCGGCACACCCATGACTCCCCTCCTCGGGCGAAACTTAGGATCCACGGCACTTTCACCGTATCCCGCTGCAATCTCTGGATTACAGGTATGAAAACACGTCAGCCTCAAACTCCAGTGCAGCTCAGGTGGGTTTCTGTTAACTTATGGGAAGATAGCATTAAGAGGTTTTATCCGGTGTAGCGCGATGGCTTTGTCGGCCGGCATCCGCTGCTTGGCCACTGCCAGCAGCGAGAAGGCGCGCCGCGGCCCGTAGTCGCGGAAGCAGCGGGTAGCCCAGTGCTGAAGCACCGCGACTGCTCTCGCTTCGACGGGGAATAAAACGGCCGTAAGCTTTCTGGCGAGGAATTAGTCCTTGAGGAAGAACGAAGTGACGCTCTGTCACGCGGTGTTTTAGGGAACAGCCTTATTTTTAATCTGGAAAAACCGTCGCCGCGACCCTCCCAGATTGCGCCTCCGCGCGTGCGTGCAGCGCGGCGTGGCGCTCGGGCCAGCGGCGGCCGTGGTTAGGAACGCACAGCAGTGTCTCTAACGATGCCTTTTGTTTCTACCCTCGTAACTTCGCAAAACATTCACTTCTTGGGTGAAAAACTTCCACGCTTGTCTCTCGTACCAGCCAAATGCCTTCACCTTTTTGAGTTCTGTGAGTGTGATTTAAATACATTTCTTTTTTTTTTTTTTTACCCATTTTAAAAGATTCTGACCCTTTTTTTCCGCAGGGATAGCTCAAAAACGGCCGAACTTTGAAACTTCAGTCGTGGCATGTAAATAGTCCTTGTTGAGAAGTACGTGCTTTACTGAGTTTGAAAACAGCGAATGCTTGTGATGGGTAGTGCCGAGTGCTTGAGAAGATGAGGAGCGCAGCGAACTGCTGAGCTGACGCTGTCGGAGGAGCTGTGTGTGTGTGACTTGGGGGAGCGTGCGCGTTCTCACGTATGTCAGAGCTGAGCAGATCATTCACCTGACGAATTACCCTCTGTTCTGCCTGTAGAGTATCCGGCAGCAGGTAACAGTGTTGAAGGCAGTGATTCGGTGTTCAGTGCGGTTGACACAGCGCTGGGTTTCCCGTGAGCGGGTTGCACCTCGCCGAAGGTGCACGGTACTTGACGCTCACGTCTCTAACGCTGTGCTTGATTTCAGTAGGATCAGTAAGTCGCTGTGCCCTGACTGGCTGAATGCGCGAGCGCTCTTCTAGTACTAATAATTGCACATGTAAAATGTTGTTTCCATTTCCACTTGCCTTAAGATTTCAGTTTTCCATCCCTTCATGCCAATAAAATACCATCCGCAGAACTTTCACCTCTTCGGTTTCATTTTGAAAACTGGGTGTATCCGCAGAATTTTTTTCAGGCATTTATTTCTCTCTGATCAATGGACACCAGCAGTGACTGTGCAATGTTGCTCCATTTACTTAGGGAAAACTCACACTGAAGATGAAAATCACCCCTGTGCAGTGGGCTGGCTGAAGGTACGCGTCACTTAATCCCCGCTTCACCCTCATTGTGAAGGCCTAGATGGGACTTGAATGCTGCTCGTTCTCTGCAGAGGGGTAAATTTCTCCCTGAGCGAGTGCTGCCCAACTGGAGACGGCAGGATCTGGCTGGCAGGGCCTGTTTAGGGAGTCCTGACGTTCTGCCTGGTTACCCCGCGGCAGGCTGCCGTCACCTGGAGGGCTTGTCCCCCTAGAGGTTTTAGCTGAATTCAGGCCTTCGGCAGGATTGGCAGCAGCTGTAGCTGTAAAGATGGGATATGGTAATTAAAGTGCTCACGCGGATCCTGGGAATTAAACTAGCTTAGGTGTCTATGAGATAGAATTTATACTCCTCACGACCTTGTGACTCCCTTCTCGCCTCATACCTGGGGTAGGGAGTACCCAGAGCCTCGCGTAACGCTCGTACGCGAGAGCGATGCCGTTTTGCCGGGACAGCCTGTACGTACTTCATCTAACCAGGTCCGGGGGGGTCCCTTTTTCACTTGACGGTGCCTTCAGTTTACCGAGAATTAAAACCTCTGATTGAACTTGAGCCTTGGGGCTTCGTGGAGGTCACCAGGGTGAGGTTAAATGGCCTAAATCCAGACAAATCGGAGAAAAAGGGGCCCGCGGGAGGCGGCTCCAGCCCCGTCGCACTGTGTGCTGCACCCGCCAAAGCCGGGGGTCGCTTGGTCCTGGGCCGTGGCCTTGCCTAGAAGGGGAAGGTGTGAGCGCTGAGCGGCGTGGCTGCAGTCCTCAGCAGGACAAGTAGTTTTGTCATCGCTAGCTCCTAGGGACCAGTGGCTCGCCCCCGCACCCAGCCCCTGCTTAGCTCTGAGCCCGCACACTCCAGCCTGATTTCAGCAAATGGACTCAAACCCTGCGGTTAAATCTGGGGGAAGTGAGTTTCCTGGGCTCCGGGGGAGCACGTTAAGTCCGTTCCTGCGGGAAGCGGAATGCAGCTTTATCATTCCGGCTGCGCTGCAGGACCAGAAGTTATTTGGGGCGTGGGAGCAGCGTGGAGCCACACACCAGCTGCGTGCCACGCGTACACCCCTCAGGAGGGAAAGAGCGGGATCAGGATGACTGCACGGCCGAGGCAGGGACACGGGAAGGTGTCCAGGAAGGAGCAGGGTGTGGAGAGGTAAAATACCACAGGGAGGACAGAGGGTGTGCGCCCAGCAAGTTAAAGGTGGAATTAGGTGATTATATATCAAAATTGCAGGTCAGATAAATACGGGAAGTGTAATTTCTGAAGGAAATACGTGGACTTTGACGCCTGGTCGTTCCTAAAACATGGTGCCATAAGGAGAACTTGGGAATAACGCGGTAGAAGTTGGTAGCCGGTAGCCGGGCGTGTGAATTTGCAGAGGGCACCTTTCCCGTGCACTCTGAGTAACCTTGGTAGCATCGACCCACCGAAAGGGAGGCGGCGGCGTGTCTGCTGTGCTGTGAGCGGACACCCGTCTGCATGGTGGCTTCCCCCGCGGAGAAGCCTGTTGGTATGAGTTACGCAGCTAGGCAGTCGCCCTGCAGAGAGGGAGGAAGGTTTTACAGCACAGAGAGCATCGCCAGAATGTGGGAAGCGAGAGGAGCGGACGATGCTGCCTGCGTCCGTGGGCCTGGGGCCGCCAGGCTGCAGCCATCGCAGCAGCGCGCCCTGGGCAGCGACAGGGCCAGAGTGGTGTTGGGGGGTGCAACCTGGAGAGAGGAAAGGATTGCCCGGGTTGGTTCTGAGAGTATGGATGGCTGTACTCGAGAGGTTTAATGTGTGGTCACTCTAAGCCAAAGAGGTTTCAGGCTATTTCTTTATTGTGCCAGTTTACTGGCAAAGCCCACGAATTAATTCTGTCTGTGTGACGAATGTAGGACGTTATCACTGTGGGGATGTGAGGATAGCAAAGGCTAAACCTTCTGATTAATAAATTACCTTAGGAAAGGATTGTCTGTCAACACAGTTAAAATATTTAATATGCCTTAATTGCAAGAATTTGTTAATCATTCTGCCCCCCCCCCCCCCCCCCCCAGCTGCCTGGTTCGCAGTCCATCATTTGTTTGGTCACCTGAAGGTTTTCAAACAGGGCTCAGAGCTGCATCTTTAAAAAACAGACCCAAAACATCTTCAGATGTTTTCTAAAACCACATAAATCGATGCCTAAAATTTTCTAAGCAGAAGAGAAGCATGAATGTTACGTTCATGATCAGAGAAAAGTGATAAATGCTGAATACATCAGCTCACTTTTCATGCTGAACGGCCTGTAGTATTTCACAGGATGAATGCCGTCAGGTACCCGCTGCAGTACTGCGTTTGGTCTGCTTTCGGCTCTAGGAACCAGACTATTGTGTAACCCCTTCCTGCAGCACACAGATTTAATATAGAATGAATAACAGAAAAGTGGATGGACTCTGAAAAGCCTCAGAATTAAGTGTCAGATCAAGCTAGAGACTGTCACGTGCTCTTTGTCTGTATTAACGCTTGGACTCTTTGGCACTCGCAGAGCCAGCGTGTGAGGCACAGCAGCCACTCTGCAGAGAACTCTCCAGTCGAGCGACGAAGCCTAATGACCTCAGATGAAAATTACCACAATGAAAGGGCTCGGAAGAGCAGGAACCGCTTGTCTTCCAGTTCCCAACACAGCCGAGATCACTACCCTCTAGTGGAAGAAGAATACTCTGACTCGTACCAGGACACTTACAAACCCCACCGGACCCGAGGATCCCCGGGAGGATACAGCCATGATTCCCGCCACAGGCTTTGAGTTCAGGAACCTGGGGGAAATCGCATTCATCAGTCGGTAACTTGCCATAACGTAGCTAGGAGAGAACAAACCCAAACCACCTTCATCTGGCAGGTGTGACGCGGTTACGCTGCACTTGCACTCTGCTCTCGTTTGGTGTTGAGTAGGGGGCAAAAAAAAGTCACCGTGCCCTTACGTTCATGCCCGATCGTAGAGGTTGTTTTCTTTTTTAGCACAGCGTTCGCATTTCTAGCCGTACGTTTTCTTGTCGTTAGAGATTAGACACATCCGTTTGTAATTGAGGGTATTTCTCAAGGCACTTATAAAATAATTTCCTGTGCTGGAAATTCCAAATGACCAGTTCCAGTTGGAACCAATTTATAAACCAATTCCTGTTGGAATTTGGGTGAATTGACTGGAAAGTCGACTCGAGCATGTTGCAATCAATTGAAAAAGAAAAACGGAAATGAAAAAAAATCTGAAAATTACAAACCACCACAAGCCAGGCCGTCGGCTGCGGTGTTTGTGTGCTGGAAGCTCGGTTCGAAGTTAGAATAATGGGATGTATTCTAACTCGGGACTTCCCGGCTGGCTTTGTCGGACAACCCCACCGTACGCCATTCAGAGTGCCAAACAGCGCGAATTACTGCAGCCGTTACTAAACAACTTTCCAGTTTGAAAAGAGCTTTCGACCTGGCACGAATGTTGCAGCAAAACGGTGTCTTTAGTTTAGCCGGTACTGAGGTGTTTGTTGGGGTCAGCGATGATGGACTGTGACGGGGTAAGGGGAGACAGAATCGGGAAAACCGACAGCCTTCAGAGGGGTTTGTGTGGTTAGAGGTTGAGAATAGTCTTGGTTTTTTCCTCTGCTTTACCTGAATACAGCTAGTAGTCCCAAAACGGAACAGTAGTGTACAGACACACGGTATTTTTTCTCCCATTTCTAGTATTCTGCCTTCTGAAATGGAAAACAATACACTCTTCTTACCCAGTATGTAGAGTTCCTACATTCCAGGACATCTGAGCACCTCCCTAGACGTTGCATCTTTCAAAATCCATCTCTGAATGTCTGAAAATTCCAGCGTCGCACAAGAACTCTCCAGGAGAACGTCACTTTAAATTGCAGGAATGAAATCTGAGGGAAGGGGGCAGGGTTAAATATCCGTAACCGATGAACATTTAAAGTAACACGGTGGTCAGAGTTAGCTGGCAATAAAACCCGAGTATCAGAAAACAAAGTCTGCTCACCGGTAGAGTGGTGGAGCTGACATTTTTCATTCCGAGAACGACGATAAATCTTTGGAGATGTTGCTGCCTTACTTCCTACCAATCCCTTCTTCTCGCCTACTGAGTCTTCTGTGAGTAGATACGTGTGTGTGTTGGGACCTTGTGTCTTACGTGCTCAGTGAAGCCTTACATCCACCGGGATTGAAAAATTCCCCGTCCTTGGCCATTTTGTACAACCCCCCGAGGTCTTTAAGCAGAGACTCCTGCAACGCCCCGCTGCATGCATTTTCTAAAGTTGACCGAACCACGCTGAACGTGCATTTTTTTAATGCAGGTTCGTGTCAAAACTCCTTTTTTCAACAACGAGGATGATAAACTTTTATATTTGCTTCTTTTCTTCCCAAAGCCTACTAGAAGGTGGCTTTAAAAACATGTAGCACTGAATGAATTTCCTAAATATTACGGTTTCTTCTACTTTCCGGACCAGTTAGCAAAGATCTCTGGTGTTTTCCGCCTCGGTTGAGTTATCTTCTTGATGTTAACAACGAGAGAACAATTCATCTCCAGTCTGGTACGGCCAAACATTACGTACATCTCTAGCATTGTGGATGCACGATTAGTTTTTTAAACAACTGCACCGCCTTCAGCACCGCTCGATGGTTGGAACGGGACGGTTACCAAGAAAAAAAGGGAAAATAGCTGCATCCGTTGGAGTAACAGAGTTAAGGATGGCTAAGGCAGACCCGATCTTGTTTGATTTTCTCAGGCTGATGGCTCGCAGAGCCTTTAGGCTGAGAAAGCCCGGCAAGATCTGGTCTGGGAATGGCAGCGTCGGCTGCCTTCTCTCCGACTTTCCGCTACAGCACAGCGGAGCGTTCTCCGGTAGCTTTTACAGCCCTGTGTTACCTGTACAGCACACATACCTGCATGAGAAAGGAGGCCTTAGGCAAACCATTTTTTCTATAAGCTTTACTAAGTTTCTTGTTGGTGTGCATTAAGTATTAACTGCAGAGGATGCACTGAGATGTATAAACCTAGGCTAGACAGCTGTTTATCTTTATTCCGTAGTAGCGTTAGGGGTCAGACCATTTATCTGCTTGAAGAACCTTGCATTTTAACGGCAGGTCGCCGCGAAGCACCTACGTCTATTTTCTAGTAAACGAGGTTACTGCTTTATCATTTCCTAGACACAAAACGTCATTTATTCCTGGAGCCTTCTGGAGCCTTGTTTTGAAGTCTTCCGCGTCACGCTAGCAAAGGGAAAGATCCCCACAACGCATATGCACAAACTCCATCACCTGCAGCATCTGAAGTGCCAAAACTACTCTGTTTGTTCTACTAAAACCGAGCTTGTGAGGGAAGTGGTGTGCTGTCTTGGCAGGGCACATCCCGTTCCTCTACTGTGCGGGTTTACGTTTACTTTACTCTTGTGCGTAATTTCTTTACCCTCTCCTCTCCCGCTGCCCGCTCCATTTTAATGTAAGAAATAAGGGATCCAGCAGGTCCCTTCGCTTGCTGGTTCTTTAATTCTTTGAAGACGGCTCTCTCTTTAAGTGCAAATATACCGAACGTGCTAAAGGCTATTAATTTATTTAGATACAGGCTGTGGGGACTCTCTGTTTTAAGAAGTCAGTTGTTTTTAGGAAACACGGTAATGGGCAACAGCTGCGGCGGCGATGGGGCCATGTGAACTCACTGTTTGCGGCAGCGCTAGCCAGCTGTGTTGTGATTTGTTACGCAACGGCGCGATGCACAGTCGTGACGTTCATGTATTCCTGAGCGAACACGAGTCAGACGGCTTTCCTGGTCCTCACACCGTTCCGTCTCGTTGCTGAGATATCATTAAAGGTCAGGGGTCTGTTCCGAAGCTCTGGCTCACAGAGGGGTTTTTAGAAACCTTTGTAAAACCTTTGTTGTTGTTATCTGAGTTTTTCCTTAGGGCACTTCTGGATTGATGACAGTTCAGCCAATAAAGGTGGTAACCACCATCGTGATATCTCAAGACAACAGATGTCAGTGCAGTCGTGTTTGTCACCCAGTTAACAAAGTGGTTTAAAAGTCTTGAAGCCGCTTTAAAAACTGCTCAGCCATCAGTTGGAAACACCTGGGCAAGTCGTATTTGACAGGTGCACGGGTTCTTTTACTAGTTCTGTAGGTGACCGTTTATCCCGTGGGATGTGCCGCTCACAGCCGGTCACGGTTCCTAACTGCGGGTGAGATGCAGTGAGGTCTAAAGGAGCGCGAGGAAAGCCGTTCCCGCAACAGCTGACGGATCAGATGAGCCTTTTCCAAGCAGGTCGCTCTGGCAGAAATCACTTCTTCTGCTCCAGACCTGGCAGCGCAGCACGGCCCGACGCCTGGATTGTATCCTGAAAATCACCTGGCCGTGGAATTGAGGTGGTGCCCCCGTTTTGTACGTGATGCGCAAGAGCAGGTTCGGAAGGAAGTGCTGTTGCCTTTTGCTCGTCACCCTGCCACGTGGCCGCCAGCTCAGCCGGCTGCTGACACCATCTCCGCGACTGAGCTGGGGAGCCAGGAGAAGGAGGCGCCTGCGGGTGGGAGGTGGCCTTGTGGCACAGCTGCCAGCGAGCAGGCCCACAGCCTTGGTGCCGGCTTCCCAAGCGTGCCCGCAGCCTCGGTGCCAGGTTGGCGAGCATGCCCGCAGCCTCGGTGCTGGCTTCCCAAGCGTGCCCGCAGCCTCGGTGCCAGGTTGGCGAGCATGCCCGCAGCCTCGGTGCTGGCTTCCCAAGCGTGCCCGCAGACTTGGTGCCAGGTTGGCGAGCATGCCCGCAGCCTCGGTGCTGGCTTCCCAAGCGTGCCCGCAGCCTCGGTGCCAGGTTGGCGAGCATGCCCGCAGCCTCGGTGCTGGCTTCCCAAGCGTGCCTGCAGCCTCGGTGCCAAGTTGGCGAGCATGCCCGCAGCCTTGGTGCTGGCTTCCCAAGCGTGCCTGCAGCCTCGGTGCCAAGTTGGCGAGCATGCCCGCAGCCTTGGTGCCGGCTTTCCAAGCGTGCCCGCAGCCTTGGTGCTGGATTTCTGAGCATGCCCACAGCTTCGGTGCCAGGTTGGCGAGCGTGCCCAGAGCCTTGGTGCTGGCTTTCCGAGCGTGCCCACAGCCTTGGTGCCAGGTTTGCTACAAGGAGAGAAACATTTTACTGTGTTTTCTCCAAGCTGCCTCTGAAGTTGCTGTTTGGGGGTTTAGTCTTTCATGCTCCTTGCTTTTAAAGTAACGTTTAATACGTGCGTAAGAGTGACAGTTACGTAAAGCAGGAAGGGTAGCTGTAGGACGAGCGAGGTGATGGTAGCTTCTCTGGATGTAACTTCCAAGTTCAGATTGACTGCAAGTCTTCTAAATTCAGTTTGGTCTCAACACCCTAGACCTCTCTGAAACATCCCAGAATCTCCTATCTTTACATGCCCAGAACAGTGTGCCAGTGCTATTACTGTGTAGCACGCTGACTGGGGTAAGTTGAGGCTTTCGTGAGGCGTTTTTTCTTTAAGGATGTATTCAACGTGTCCTCTGCTGTATTTTCCTTTCCAAGTTCAGTGCTGATAAAGCCTGTCCTCGATTCCACCGCCTTCTTTATTTTTTAACGCAAAACCAATTGGAGACCATAAAAGACAACAAATCAAACGCGTGTTTTGTAAAACGCTGTTTATGCACACCCGTTTTCCTAGAGTTCTGTATTGTAAAGTGGGGCTGCATTACCCCAGAGGGTGATAATCCACGTGTGGCTACGCGGGGCGCAGCTCCCGTGCGCTTTGTTGCAGCTCCTCATTCCCTCAAGCAGCGGTTGTACACAGCAGCAAGGCTGCAGGGTATGGCCGTGGGGCCAGTTTAACTCCGGGAGAAGTATGTTCCCGCTGTCTTTAAACCGATGCCAAAAGAGAGTTCATGGTCGGAAGAGTCGTCATTCGAATAACCTTTGGTAGATTGTGATTCCCGTCCCGTTTATTCTGTACAGAGTAATGAAGGTCTGCCTTTAAAACTAACGGGACATTTAATCACCGTGTCAGATGTATGCGAGGAACTGGAGAATGAGCTGAACGTGCGACTCACTGTCGACGCTGATGATCCCTTTCATTCCTTGTGGAGCCATTTAAGAAGTCAAGGGAAATACTGTCATTGAATCCATGTAGAGAATTTCGGGAGAAGGTAGAAACCATTAAAATGCTCACAGGAGTGTGTCGCCGCCCCTTCGTTCCCCTGAAGCCGTGAAGCCGAGGGGGACACTGGCTTGGCCGCGGCGGTGTTTACACTTGCCTTTTCCCTCCAGCTCCTGGGCAGTGAGTTACTCCCTGGTCTCGATCCTACAGACACCGACTGCCGGACGCAGTGCTCATTACTCCCTGCTCCGAGAGGCGGTATTTGCGAGGGCTGACCGTAACTGTCACATACCGGTTATCCTAGGCCTTATCAGGAATTCCTGGAAAACAAAGTACAAGGAGATATAAGGCCACAGGCCCCTTTGGTGTTAATTCTACTCAGTGTAAGCAGTAGAAAATCAATATAGTGAGAAAATAAGATTGTACAGTACAGAATACTATATTTTGTCAATGATGTAAAGACAGAGCAAGGAAAAAGAAGCACATTTGTAATAGCACAAATTTACAGGAACTCCACTGTTGCATTTGGCATTGTGTTTTTGAAACAACAAAAAGGGGGTAGATATTTGATCCAGCGCCAGTGATTTCTTGCCTTTTGATCGGTTTAATTGCTGCCTGATACTTCAGTTTCTTTCGAAGCCTTGCGTTTTGCAGAGGTGGTTGATTTGTCAGTAACTTGTATTCCTTCTGCACTAATTAATGAAGAAAATAAATAAAGAACCTTTTAAAATTAGGAAGCCCACTGCATTCAGTTCTGCTAATTTCCTCCTCAAAGCTGGAATGACATGAATAACTTGTAATTTTGGCCAATGTCTAGATTTTGGCACGTGATTGATGAATATTCCGTGAATACACAAGTAGCCCAAGGTCTGGAATGCAATATTCCCGGTGAATTAGTTCTTGGGGCTGCAGAGCTACGTGCACGGGGAGGTGGGAGAGAGAAGAGCGTTACACCCTAAGAGCTGGGGGCGAGTCCACCCCAAACTTCCACTGGTTTTAAACGGGCAGGGAAGGTCAGCTTTAGGAACGCATGCTTCGGCCCAGGGAGTGTTCACCTCAAAACAACCCGGTTCTCCTCGCGCGGAGAGGGGAAGTCGCGACCTCGCGTGGGAACAGCAAAGAGAATCGAGCGAAATGCCAGTTGTAGGTGTGCATGAGAAACGGGGGTGAGGGAGGATGATGAAAACAGGCACTCAAGCTGTGAACTATGGACCTTGGGCTTCTCTGATCCCAGAAAATCCCTGTTTCTCACCCAAACTGGTTCCCAGCTATCGCTTGGCACTGTTGCCTCTGCCTCGCTGGGAGCCAGTTGAGTCACGCTGGTAACAACGTTACTGCCTTCACTAACAGAAAAAAAGACATCCAGAGTCACGTTTTTCTGCTGATTTGCCCCTTTTCTGGTTTTACTTCTTTAGATACTGTATGTGTAGCATTCTCCAAGGCATGCTGGGTAAAATATACTATGCAAATGTGTACAGTGTTGCATGCTTTGCTCTCCCTCTGCTTTTAGTGGCTTTCAAAGAGATAAAAAAAAGAAAGTGGTGTTATTTTTGTGATCAGAATCATTTAAAAAGAAAAAAAAACCCTGCAGACTGCATGCGGATAGTATCCTCATTTCTATGGATTTGTTTTATGGGATTTAGATGTACAAAAATGCATTACGTTAACTTTTCTACAATAAATGAAAAAAAAAAACCTACAAACCGTCTCAAAGCCTTTTAAGTCTCTTTGTATTCTCCACTCAGGGTTGGGAAAAAGCTCCGAGGAGTCACCAGAGCAAACTGCTCAGAGGGTTTTATTGTTGCTGACAGCTTTGGGCAGCGGCTTCACATGGGAGCATTTTTAGTAGAAGTTAGAATCACAGAATCACAGCATGGTTTGGGTTGGAAGGGACCTTCAAGATCATCTAGTTCCAACCCCGCTGCCATGGGCAGGGACACCTTCCATAGCCCAGGTTCCTCCCAGCCTCATCCAGCCTGGCCTTGGACACTCCCAGGGATGGGGCACCCACAGCTTCTCTGGGCAACCTGTCCCAGGGCTTCCCCACCCTCTGCGGGAAGAATTCCTTCCTGATGGCCCATCTCCATCTCCCTCTTTCAGTTTAAACCCATCACCCCTTGTCCTGTCCCTACAGGCCCTTGGGAAAAGTCCCCCCCAGCTTTCTTGTAGCCCCCCCAGGCACTGGAAGGGGCTCTGAGGTCTCCCCGGAGCCTTCCCTTCTCCAGGCTGAACCCCCCAACTCCCCCAGCCTGGCCCCATGGCAGAGGGGCTCCAGCCCTCGCAGCATCTCCGTGGCCTCCTCCAGCCTCGCTCCAACAGCTCCGTGTCCTCCTGCTGTTGGGGGCCCCAGAGCTGGAGGCAAAACTGCAGGGGGGGTCTCCCCAGAGCGGAGCAGAGGGGGAGAACCCCTCCCTCGTCCTCCTGGCCACGCTGCTCTGGATCAAACCAGCAGCACATTTCCCCATCAGCAAGGCGACTGCGCCCAGCCAGCAGACCTCCGTGCTTGTCCTAGGAGAAAGACAGGAAACCCAGAGCTCACCACTGGCCTTGCTCCCTTGACTATGCGCAGCAGGGGAAACAGCAGCAGGCAGCCACTGTCCGAATAAAAACTGCTCCAAGGAAAAGCAAAACTGTCTGAAATAAGAAGGGAGCATATTATCGTCAGTTTTGGGCCCCTCACTACAAGAACACTGAGGGGCTGGAGCGTGTGCGGAGAAGGGAACGGAGCTGGGGAAGGGGCTGGAGCACAATTCCTGTGGGGAGCGGCTGAGGGGGTTCAGCCTGGAGAAGAGGAGGCTCAGGGCAGACCTGATCGCTCCCTACAGCTCCCTGAAAAGGGGGTGCAGAGGCGGGGGGGTCGGTCTCTTCTCCCACGGGACAAGTGATGGGACAAGAGGAAACGGCCTCAGGTTGTGCCAGGGGAGGGTTAGTTTGGATATCGGGGAAAATGTCTTCCCAGAAAGGGCTGTCAGGCACTGGAAGGGGCTGCCCAGGGAGGGGGGAGTCCCCATCCCGGGAGGGGTTTCAGAGCCGTGTGGCCGAGGCGCTCAGGGACATGGGTCAGTGGTGGGCTGGGCAGTGCTGGGGGAACAGTTGGACTCGGTGGGCTTAAAGGTCTTTTCCAACGCCAAGGATTCTGTGATTCTGTATGGGAAGGGGCCAGACACGAAGTGGAAAGATGAAAGCAGCACTGCAGGGAGCAAGGAAGGAAGGTGGAGGTAGAACTGGGTGAGTAGGTGTGCCAGCCTGCAAACGAGTAGGGGAAAGCCAGAGTCCGTGGCAAGGGCCTATGTGAGAGGAAACAGGGAGACTGTGATGGAGGTGAGAGGACAAAATGGGATGAGGAGCAAAGCCAGTCATGTGCACTGTCTGTGACAGGAGGTTATACACTGTGTGGTACTGACAGCTCTGCGGAACATGGGCATGTCCTACGGACTGCGCCTTCTCCGTCCTGAGAGAGGCAGCTCATCCCAGTGTGATTTAAAATGAAGATGTGTCCAACAACCCACCTGCAGCTCCCTGGAGAATGAAGTTACAGACCCTAGTGCCGAAAATACCCACTGCTTAAACTCATGTTCACCAGCGCTGTTACTGCAAAGCCAACACACCTAACATTCAGTGTTCCTACGGCATTTAAGTCAAGGTCTTGAGGCTGAGATGTAGGTGGTGCTGGGCATTACCCCTTGCAGATAACCAAAATGAAACACCACAGTGATTTTCTACTGAATAAAGCAGTATTTTGGTCAGGGAAAATACTGATGAGGGCAAACACCGCACATCTTGTCTGTAGCCTGCTACGTAGAGGTGCGTATGACCCGTTTATTACCTGCGGGGGGGTTTTCCGTGAGGTTTTTAACCGCTGTGGCAGGTTTGGACTGAGGAACTGATCTTTAAGCACTCTGGATGCTTTAAAAAAAACACATAACGAGGCGAACGTGGAGCTTCCTCAGTGGCAGCGAGGCGATAAGACTTAAATAAGACCGATTGGGGCGGCCGAGGCGGCGCTCGACTCGCCGTCTCGCCTGAGGCGAGGCGGCGGGTCGAGCGCGGTCAAGGCCGCGGCCTCCGCTCGCTGAGGCGAAGTCGCGTAATGGCGGGCGCCGCGGCGATCCCGCCCATTTTACGTCACAACGCCGCGTCCGCCATCGCCTCTCCCCGTCCTTACGGTGGCCGCGAGGGTCGTAACGCGGCGCGTTGGTCTCTCCCGGTTCCCCGGTTCGGTCCGGGTAGGGCGGTGGTAGGCGGGTGGCGATGTCCGAGGGTGAGCAGGCCCGGCGAGGCCTTAGCCCGCTTTTTCAGCGGCAAAACGGGTGTTGGGCCGGGCCCTGAGCCGCTCCGTGGGAGCTGGGATAGCAGGCGTTGAGGAGCCGGCGAGGCCCGGAGCTGCCCCGGCTGAGGATGGGGATCCTCTTCACCAGGATATGGAGGCTGTTCAACCATCAGGGTGAGGGCAACGGGAGGAGGAGGCGGCCTCTGGGATGCCTCGGAGGGGGGGGGGGGGGTGCAGGTGCCGGGCCGGGCCTGAGGGCGCTCCCCGGTGTGGTGCGGCGGCGGGAGAGCCCGGGGGGGGCCGGGCTGGGTGCCCGCCCTCGGAAACCGGCCACAGCGTTGGCCACCGGGGCTAAAGGGCGAGGCGGCGGGGCCGGGTAGGGGGTGGCTCGGGGGACACAGGCTGCGGCCGAGAAAGTTTTGGGGGGTTTTAACCTTTTTTTCCCGTGCTCTGGGTCATTAGAAAGCTCCTTTGCTGGAAGGTGGACGTTAATCTAACGTGTGCCTGAAGGATACAGCGGGTAGTTCCATCCTGCCCTCTGCAGAGCATGCTTTATTAACGCTGGTGAGCGATAAACCTCGATACCTGGCAAAGCCGCTCTCTCACCGAGCGCGTGTTCTGAGCAACTCGGGGTTTGTAACGCCTGTCCCCTTACAGCGAGGGTTTAACCAGAGTCGTAGCTGTAAAACACACGCTGACGCTCTTCCCCGTGTTTATAAGGTGTGAGTCGGATGTGAACGGAGGTGCCCTTGCACGTGTGGTGCCCAGTGTCCCGGTTACGTGCCCCGTAACGCTTAGCACAGATGCAACCGGCTATTTTTGTCTTGTAGCATCCAGGCCCACCTCAGCTCTCCCGTTCCAGCTGGTTTCCTAACATCCACTATGCTGGCAACGTCACACCAGAAACAAAAGGCCCTAGTTATGTGGGGTCAGGTAAGCAGATATTTTTACAATATTGTGCAGTTATGCAAAGTTATTAAAGCTGGAATTTTTATTTGATGGTATGTAAGACAACTCTGCAAAACCACACAATATTGATAAAATCAAAACCAAGAAAGCCCACTGACCTGACCCCTACCCCCTCCCTCGGCGATAAATCAGTGCCAGTGTACTTTGCTAACAGAGGGAATTGGTCGCTGGTCGTCTTACAGACTTGTGATGGCTTTCTGTTACCCTTGTGGATCACTGAGGTGGGGAGGGGGAGAAAGCCACATCTCACAAAGCTTGTACTTGCATGAACAGTCCCGCTGAACCCAAGTTTGGTTGTACAGGTGAAGGTTGTGTAATGCGGGCAGCGCCCGCCCGTCCTGGAAATGATGAATCGGAACGTGGTTGCCAACGCTGGCTGTAAAACTCAAATTCAGTTTTGTGATGTGTGGGAAGGAAGGTGCTGAATAAAAACTATCATTGGGTCTGGCGTTGAGCTCCGCAACGAGTAGTTTCCTGTAGTTCCTCGTTGGTTCATCCAGAACTAAATCGGGTGAATGCGTACTGTAAAATATTCCTAGGCAGATCTGTTCTCCAGGCTCCAGACCTGCAGAAAGGAAAAGAGGGCACTAAGGGAGCCAGGTGGATCGCCCTGCTTACAGCGCAGATCAGCGCCGTTGTGGTTGTTGACAGCTCTTTGCAAGGAGATGAAGACGCTGCAGGCCGTAAGAACCGTACGGCCTTGGGAACGAGCATTTCACGCGTGCAGGCCTGTGTTCGGGAGAACCGCTGTAGCTGGGGGGAGTAGAGCACGGGCTGTTACAGGCTGCAGAAATGTGGGAAGGGATTCCAGCGTGAGGTTGCTCCAGCAGTTTAGAGAAGGGAAGAAATCCGCAGTTAATCTCTCAGAAGCGCAGCTGGGGAAGACTCCACAGTCACACGCTCAGAACAGCGTGCGGGTTTGTACACCACGGGCAGGTCTGGCCCGTGAAATGTGGCACCCGGAGTTTGCTTCGGAAATCAGGCAAAAATGCAACGCTAACCTTGTTCCGTAATGCTGCTGTTGTCGCGATAGCAAAGTTTGCTCTGCGACTGACTAGTGATATTTTTATTTCAGAGCACAAAGTAATCATTGTCGGCCTGGATAACGCAGGAAAAACGACCATTCTTTATCAATTGTGAGTATGAACCGCGGGTGGCGTTTCAGGTGTTTCAAAGCGCGCGCTTTGTGTTTTGCTCTGACTTGTGGCTGCTTTCCCTGTTAGTTTAGACTCTGAGAGCGTGACGCTGAAGAGTATAGGTGGCAGAGGGTCAGAGCGTGCGTTCAGAGTTTGGAAAGGTCTGTGTTTTGCCTGGTGTATGAATAAGGTTTTGTTCAGAGCTCTTATTTATCAGATTACATTGCTGTTACCACTTAATCACAGCCGCCTTCCGTGTCACCGTGCAGGCTGTTTGCCAGCTCCATAAAAGATGATGGTATCGGGGGCTAGCCACAGGACAACGCTGCTAAACTGATCTGTGCTACAGCCTGTACCTACCAAACAAATTGTCCTGGGAGTAGCAAAGCCCGACCTCTCCCTGCCGTGACTTGTGTCCTGCGTACCAAGACCCACCTCCAGTCGCTTGTGGTAGAGGATGGAGGAGGAAGGCTGGCCGAGCCCAGGACAGCGGAGCGCCGCGGCGGGCGCAGCCCACGCCACCCTGGCCTTTATCCGAGCCATCAGCACTGGTAGCTGTCGTGCAGCTCCTGGCTTTAGTAGTGGCACTGGCTTGTGTTTGTCTTGCCTTAACCTTGCTGCCAGTTTACGCGAGACGTGTGTGAGCTTCGTATCTCCGGTCCTCAACCACATGTTGATAAAAGGGTTTAAATTTGTCTACAGACTCGACAGCTTCGAGTTGGGACAGGCAGCTCAAGGTCTGCTTGTGACAGAAACAGATTGGCCGTTTCTCACGTGACGTAGTCTGGGATGAGGAAGTGTTCCTCGGCCAGTATCGGACATAATTCCTGTGAAGCGATTCGGCCGAACTGATCCAATTCTACACTTAAAATATGCTCGCTGAGGATGTTTTTGTCAAATTGTGGTCTGCTTTTGCTTCTGAAACTCGTGCTGCGTTTGCAGCCACTTATGCCCCAGCACGCTCTGTGAGGAAAGGGAAAAGGTGAAAGTGGTGGTTGTTATTTCAGCCGGGAGCGAGAGGTTTCAAACAGCAGAAACAGGATGAAGAATATTTAAGACTAGTAACTGGGTTGCGGGAGGTGATTCTGCCCCTCTACTCTGCTCTGGGGAGACCCCCCCTGGAGTGCTGTGTCCAGCTGTGGAGCCCTCAGCATCAGAAGGATACAGACCGGTTGGAGCGAGGCCAGAGGAGGCCACGGAGATGCTCCGAGGGCTGGAGCCCCTCTGCCCTGGGGACAGGCTGGGGGAGTTGGGGGATTCAGCCTGGAGAAGGGAAGGCTCCAGGGAGACCTTATAGCACCTTCCAGTACCTGAAGGGGGCTACAAGGAAGCTGGGGGGGGCTTTTCCCAAGGGCCTGTAGTGACAGGACAAGGGGTAACTGGTTTAAACTGAAAGAGGGAGATTGAGATGGGCCATCAGGAAGGAATTCTTCCCGCAGAGGGTGGGGGGCCCTGGGACAGGTTGCCCAGAGAAGCTGTGGATGCCCCATCCTTGGGAGTGTCCAAGGCCAGGCTGGATGAGGCTGGGAGCACCCTGGGCTAGTGGAGGGTGTCCCTGCCCATGGCAGGGGGGTTGGAACTAGATGGTCTTTAAGGTCTTTTCCCACTCAAACCATTGTGTGATTCTATGATTCTGTAACTGCAGCTGAGGGCCATCCTGGGTGCGCTTTAATGCCGCCTGTCTCTTCTTTCCACTTCCTCCACAAAGGTTTCACGATTCTTCTCATTGTCTGATTTCTGCAGACTCAGTGTTTTCTTTTCCCTTTCGTACAGTGAATCTCTCTGTGCCTCCTTTTCCTTCATGCCCGTTTCGGCTCCGCGGACTTCCCCTTCTCTCGTATTGTATCCCCCTTGCTCTGTTTGCTGCTCTGGCAGAGCTCTGTGTGTGTACTGGCCTCTTTTCCTCCTCCTTGACTCCTCCCTAAGCCCAACCTCCATCTGTGCATATCCCTTTTTTTCTCTTACCGTTTCTTCACGGCAGATAAGCGTTCTGATCACTAATTAATGTTTTAGCCTCATTTCGTAGCCGATGGGCAGGGATAACTGGCAGGTCTGGTGTTGGGTAGTGCACTGGCCGTTACTTTGGTGTCCTGGAGGATCACAGCAGACCTTGGAGTGGTGATTCTTCTGCCAGATCACAGCAGCTCCACGGACGCTTAATTTCTTCCTGTTCTTGCCCTCGTATCTCTTCGGGTAGCAGTAGGATTTTGCGATCAGGTGTCTGGAAATGCCATTAAGCTTTGTGCTAACCTTGTTTCTGTGGGGAGGAGGGAAAAATCCACCTCTCATTGCAGACTGCAAGATAGCAACAGCTTGAATGTGAAAGGCTGCAGGTTCAGCCAAGGCAAGGGGGTTCGTGATATGTCTGTTCCAAGCGTTAGCTCTGCTAAACCCTTTTTAGATATAAAGTCAGCCACAGGCATCCTGTATCATTGTTATCCTTAATTTGATTTTATGGTTCGTTCTTCTAATCCTTCCCTTTCCCATATATGGCCTCCCTCAAATGTGTGTGGTGAGGAGGTTTCTCCTACGTGCTGCTGAGACACTGGGTAACGGATTCCTTTTCAAAACACTGGACCGTCCCTTTATCTCCTCAGTTCTCTGTATCCTCTTCAACAAATGTTCCAGCTCTGTTACACGTCTCAAATTGCTGCCACTGTAACTAAAAGTTCTGCTGAGGCTTCAAGAGAAGAGTTCATGTAAAATGAAACAGTATGTCAAGATTATCGGAAGAAAGAAATAATTAAGTTTGCTGAAAATGGTTGATGTTCTCCTTGAAGCTGCTTTTAATTTTGTTTTTACATACCCCATACAGTAGAGTTTAAATAATTTGAACTTTCAGAGCATCCAAGTGGTTATCGGGCTATGCCAAAGGGAGAGAGAAGGTTTGGACATGAAGTAACTGAATTGTGAAGAAAGTACGCTCTCAGTGGCCTGGAGTGGAAGGAGAGCGAAACGTAGCATGGTTGATGGAGCTGGAGGATGAGTTGCTGTTTTTCTCCAGCCTTGGAAATCTTGTGGTTTAACCGCATTCTTGAAGCAAAACAACTGCCCTCTCCCGTGCCTGCCAAAATCAGCCTGGAAAAAGAAAAGCTGACTGCTTAGAACAGCTTCTGGAGCAAATATTCTCTCAGCTTTATGATTTAATTAATTACAGTATAGCTGTGTTCGTGAATGCTCTCTCAGCCCTATAATTTGATTATTATATAGTTCACGGAGTGCTTTTTTTCTTGCTATTTTTGTTTAACTTCCACTGTCCAACCTTGTCTCTGTTTACCCTGTTATGAGGAGTGTTTGCTGTGACTCTCCCGCTAAGCTTTCTACCTCAGGATGACCGTCGACTTAGCAGTAGGTCACTTTGGAGATGCTCGACAGCGCAGGTAACGTGCCAGTTTGTGCAGTTCCTCACCGAGTTGCGCTCTTCCCCCGCAGCTCCATGAACGAAGTGGTGCATACCTCACCCACCATAGGGAGCAACGTGGAAGAGATAGTGGTTAACAACACGCGCTTTCTGATGTGGGATATCGGAGGGCAGGAGTCGCTTCGGTCTTCGTGGAACACCTACTACACAAACACTGAGGTGAGGCCGAGCGCCGGAGTGTAAGAGTTGCTGGGGAAGGGATCACAGCGTGCGCGAGGTCTGGGCCCGACGCGCCCCGAGGGCTGTGTCAACTGTGCCTTGAATGTTTCCGGAGCTACTTCAGGGCGCTCCCGTTTGAGTTTTGGAGTCTCCTCCTTGGCGAGCTGTTGTACGACTCGCTTTACGTGAGATGCCTAACACGGAGTTGCAATTAAAACCGACTTGTTGGTAAGGATTCTGTTCCTGGGATCCGTGGCCTCAGGGCAGGTGCTGTTTGCCTTGCTCGTGCAGATCCTCTCTTGTGGGCCGGGACTGCTCTGCCTCTGTGGCAGGTACCCTAAAACCTGTGTAACCCCTCGGGAGTAAGGCTGAACGCCCCAGTGTTGTCCCCCAAGACCGTGGGAGCTCTGTCTTGCAAGCTCCCGTGATCAATTTACTTATGCACCCCCAAGAGTTTTAACAACAGTGAAGTTGCAGCACATACACTGAACTTGAGTAATGATTTAAGTCAAGGTTTTGTATATGTTATAAATTGTGGGTTTAAAAGACGTCGGTTTTTTACAGTTATTAATTAACTTTGTTCTCCCGTGCTTCCCTGTAGGATGCTGTGACGTGTATCTGCACGTATGCTCTTGAAGTATGGGGCTCATGGGGGGTTTTAAATCCCTATTTATGTGTTAGTATTTAATTAGAGAGAGAGAAAGCCGATACAGTTTACCTTTTTAAGGCTGCAACAAATGATTTGAGGGATCTGTGCCAAGATCAAAAGCAAAGATCAAAAGCAGATCTGGAATTACAGAGAAACACTTGCTTTTGACATCAAGTTTTTTGGAAAATGGGAAGTTCAGAGATGTGTCAGAGGTACTTTGGTGTAGAAAGCACGGCGGGAGTTGTAAACCATGCCCGTGCTGTGGGTAATCGCCCCCCAGCTGGCAGAAGTGTACTGATACCTGATAATCAGCTGCCTGTCTGGGTACCGTGACGGGGACAGTGATCTGTGCTGGTGAGCGTGTGGCCAGGAAGAGCTTGTTCGCTGACTAATAACTTTTCACTTTTTCAAGTTTGTGATAGTTGTTGTGGACAGCACAGACAGAGAGAGAATTTCTGTGACTAAAGAAGAACTGTATAAAATGTTAGCACATGAGGTGAGTACACCCTGTGTTCTCTTTAGTATTTATTGCGGGCAAGATGTGGGTGATAGGTGCGAAGGGAAGCACGTTTGGAGGCGGCTGGTTAAAGTTCTCACGCCTGGTAGCTGGGGAGAGGCCTCTGCGGTGCAGCCCAAGGCAGACCCTACCACTGCCGTTCTCCCAGCTGCAGGCTGTGTCAGAGCTGTCTTGTTCCTGCTGGAGGCTCCGTCTTTTGTGAAGCTCACCATAAAGCTGTAAATTAATACCAAATTGCTGAAGAGAACTCCCACAAAAGTAGCTTTTCAGCTTCGGAGCGCCTCAGCGCAGCAGACGTTGGGACCTATAAACGACCTTTGTGTTTCTTATACTTCGGTCCGCGTTAATAGCTGAATGAGGTCGTTGTTGTTTCCTCCAACAACTTAATTACTATTTTCGATGGCTTCGTGCTTGCTGGATGCTTTCTGTTTTCACAGCGAAACAGATACAGCCTTAATAATACGCCTGATAGCAACCAGCCATAAAACTGAAGGAACGGGGTGTCCGTGGCGAGAGTAGCGTCATTCTACCTGTGCTTGGAATTACAGAACAAGAGTATAATTTGCTAATTGGTAAAGAGCCACTTTAAAATCAAGCCCTGTGTCAGAGCTCTCTGGGTCTGGTTCAGAAACTGCCATCTAAGCCAAGGAGCTCCTGTTGCATGACCTGGATGTCCCAGATGTGTCCGTGCAGTGCAGCCGGACCGGAGCCCCGATTTTTACTAAAGTTGGGTCTGTATAAGCTTGACTGCTCCTGGGGCTCGTTAAGTTTAATGCAAAGTGTGTCAGTTTATATGAGATGACGCTAGGGATGCTGAGCTTCCGAATGTTAGTGTCAGAACACAAAGATGTGTGTAAAATCGATGGCATTATATCCCAAAATATGACACCTGTATTTAACTGTAGCCACTGTCCAGTAGACGACTGCAGGAAAGGCAAAGCCTGCCTATGTGTTTGCGTCGAGTGAGCGTGGTAATCTAAAGCATTTGAGGGAAGAACAAGTGCTTCGCCTGGCGTCTGACTGTCAAATTAGACATTTTTGGTATTAAAATTACGTTTAAAAAAATAAATTCTAATGAACCAGGCCTGGCTGGCTGGGTTGTGCTGGAACGTTCCATGTGGCACGGGGGCGCTGTTGCCATCGGGTCTGCTGCTGTCAGAATTGGGGTTTCGGAGATGTACTCTTCAGTCTGTTGCCATCGCTAAACAAAATCGCATCTTCTGCTTCACAGTCTGTAAAGGGAGTTGTTAACGGACTGAATTTGAAACGAGGGAAGCCTGGGGCTTCAAACGGTGGGAAAGCCCGTGCTTCCTCTTGGGCGGGCTCCGAGAGGCCCCTTATAACCGTAAACTGCCCTGGGATGTTTTCAGTATATTCTGCGAACTCCTCGGATGCTGTGACGTCTGAAGAGAACAACAATACATATAAGCTGAAATGGAAGTCAAATACTTGTTTAGAATAGCTTTTCCTTGCAGTCCTTGAAAATCCTTTATTTCCAATAACCAGTTCAGTTGAATTTTCGTGAAGGCAAAATTGAGTTGCCCAGGTCAGCTCCAGCTGTTTTCTGGAGCAGTCGATCATTTGGGAATTAATTCTACTGCTTGTAAAAATGAGTGTGCCCGCTAGGCATTAAAGTGGATGAGTTGTCTTGGCTTCCTGGGGAGACCTTTTTACTTTTGGAGGGACAGATTTTCACTAGCACGTGCCTGTACCGGCGTAATTCCAAGCAGCTTTAGATAAAATAAGCTTGCCCCTGGAGTTGCTGTTCTCCAGATTGTTAGCTCTGATATTTTAAATATTGCTTGAGCCCTAAAGAAGTTTATTGCAACATGTTTGTTCACGTAGAAGCCCATCCTTGGATTCTAAAGCGAGGATTTTCTACAAATCCTGTGCATCCTGTGAATGAAATATAGCTGCAGCTCGCTTTACACATGAGGACTGCTGCACAGTCTACTGATTTGGTACTAAAATCAATCTTCACAGTGTGGTAGTACATAAAAATGCGAGGTGTGTATATAAAAGCCCAGCTCGGGAGAACGGTGGCTCAGGAGTGACCTGCGAGATCAGGGTTAGACGGGAGGCCTGGACTGGTAGAGGTGGGTGGTGTTAGTGCAGCTGCACACATACGGGGTGTCTCTGATCCTCATGGAGCACAGCAAAATATCATGTGTAGTTTTAGAGGTCGTCCTAGGCAAAAATTGGACATTGTTCTCGTGGATCAAAGGATTTTCTGAAGTTACGTGTTGGTCTGCCTGCAGCGGTTTGTAGTTCAGGTGTTTTAGCTTGAGCTTAAGGTTCTCTGCTTTGGCATCGCGGCTTTTGCCTCCGAGGGCTGATTTGTAATCGTATTTTTCCTTCTTTCTCCCTAGGACTTAAAAAAAGCGGGTTTGCTGATCTTTGCTAACAAGCAGGATGTCAAAGAGTGCATGACAGTAGCCGAAATCTCTCAGTTTCTGAAGCTGACTTCGATTAAGGATCACCAGTGGCACATTCAGGCATGCTGTGCTCTAACAGGAGAGGGGTAAGAGTCGTTCTTGGCTGTAGGAGGGGAATCTTGAATTATTTTGGTCTTTTTATTGTGCTGTTTGGTTTTAACACGCATTCCTTCCCTGTCAGTAATAATCTTAAAAGACTTCTGGGCTCGGAACACGCTGACTTTGGATCAGTGTGATCTGAAAACCAACTTTCCCATCAAATCCTCAGTCCCACCTCACAGTGACAAAACTTGATAGGATTTGGGCCTGATGAGGGTGGGGTTAATTAAGAACAGTCATAATTAGAGGGATCTTTGAAAGGCTGAGAGAATTGTGCTTGTTCAGCCTGGAGCAGGGAAGGCTCCGGGGAGACCTTAGAGCCCCTTCCAGTGCCTGGGGGGTGCAAGAAAGCTGGGGGGGCTTTTTCCAAGGGCAGGGAGTGACAGGACAAGGGGTAATGGGTTTAAACGGAAAGAGGGAGATTGAGATGGGCCATCAGGAAGGAATTCTTCCTGCAGAGGGTGGGGTGGCCCTGGGACAGGTTGCCCAGAGAAGCTGTGGGTGCCCCATCCCTGGGAGTGCCCAAGGCCAGGCTGGATGAGGCTGGGAGCACCCTGGGCTATGGAAGGTGTCCCTGCCCGTGGCAGGGGGTGGCACTGAGTGGACTTTGAGGTCCCTTGCAACCCAAACCAGTCTGTGGTTCTACGAACTGCCGTGTACGTCTTGGAAGCACTGGGATCTGAGCTCTCACACCTAGGTTGCATAATGAGATCTCGGGAATGCTGTGCTCAGAATGAATTGTTTCTGGGAGTTATTCCTTCAGTCAGAATTACAGTTCTTGGGAAGAATTTAAATTGGTGCCATGGAATGATTTTGGAAGCGATCCTGAGAACTGCGTGTATTCCTTAAACATTCTCTCTCTCGTTTACAGACTGTGCCAAGGACTCGAATGGATGATGTCAAGGCTTAAGATCAGATGATTTTTAATGACCTCTTTGCACAGACATTGCCCAGAAGAGCTGTACCCATGATCACCTTCAGAGTGGCAGAATTTGTGGGTTAGATGTATTTATACTGAACCGATTTCGACTTTATTTTCTACGTAGATGCACCCAGGCGTACGTGTATATAAATTGAGACCGTTCAGCAGACAGAAAGACGCAGTTGATGGCTCCAGTTTGGTTTCCTGTTTCTTTTCCTCTGAGGATGTGTTTAAAAGCTGCGATCAAACTTCTTAGCCAGATACAGCCACTGGGAACAGTCCGACGTTGAGCGAGGTGAAGACGAAGTGAGAGGAAGGAGCTTTTAATTTTGAGTTTTGTTATTCCTTTGTAGTCTTCTCTAGACGAAGATGTTGGCTTCGTTATTCCAGTAAATTAGCAAGCAGTTCAATGGCATAGATATCAACTTTCCAGTATTTTTAAGGTTACCAATGTTACAAATGAAAAAATATTTTCCTGTCTGTGTACTGTACATATTTGTGTATATTTATACCTCAGTTTTAGGTTAATTGCAATCTGTTCAGACCAGTGTGTAAAGCTGAAATCAGTCTGTTGAGAGCAGTACTAACAGTTGACGTCGCCAACGTGTCACCACCTCTTCTCCTCTGTTGTCTGTATGGCTGGAACGTCCCTCAGGCAGTTGGTTCTCCACGACTTTATAAAGCAAACTCTCTCTTAAGACCAGCGCTTGTTTTCCACATGACTTTTTTCAGGTAGGGAGGATGGTGTAAGGGATTGGGGCATATGGATTGAGTTTCAATGACAGCGTTGGCAAACAGTAACGATTTGCCAAAGAGTTTAAAATGGAACGGATTTTCCTTTTGTTGTATTAGGCGATTCCAGAAAGCGCATGTCACGCTGTCCCGTGGTACTGCTTTTCTTTCCTGGCAGTACTGTTCATTTACGATTCAGGTCCAGTAGAAGTAACTTAGCTGTCATAAAGGGAAAAACATCATCTCTCTCTTAACCAAAGAAGAGGCACAGAAACATGTTTAACAGTCCCACTGGAATCTTGCAAAACAGGTCTGCTCTGTATTAAGTGTTTTTCAGAGGAAGGCACGCTTCTCTTCGGTAGCATTATGTGTAAATATCTCTCTGTATGCAATGGATGGAACTGGGATGGGAACAAACCAGATGACACTACTTGAAAAGCTATAAGCGACCCCTTGATCGTGTTCCCACACAAGTTCCAGGCCTGTACTCCTTGAAAACCTAACTCCCCTGCATGGTCCCCAGGTGAGTTCTAAAGAAGGGTCAGAACACTATGTGATTATCTTTCTCACTGTAGTAGCTAAAGAGATGGATGTCCCCTGCAGCGGTTGCTCAGGAATCCTGTGTTTAAGGATACAGGCTTTTCAGTGGGGTGGCGGTCGGATGGTTTGAAATGCTGGCGGTAGTGGGAAGGCGTACGTAGCCTTAACCGTAGGCTTCGATGTTGGAGATGTATGTTTGGGGAGTTCAGTAAAATGAAATAAACCCGTGTTTAAAATGTCCTTCCCTTTCTCAGCCCGTACATCTGACAGGGATGGAAAAGGCATTTTAAAGAAAAAGCTTAGTTTGAACTTTCTCAGGTGCTTATCTTTGGTTACGGGATTATCCATCTGCACACCTGCCTTCTCATTTGCCTGCTGCTCCGGGGATAGTGTTGCGGATCTGTGGGGGAGAAGTCTGTATTTAACAAAGGCAGGTTAAAGAATTTACCCTTTTCATATCTTTTTGGTATCTGTGATGCTCACTGGCTAGGGAATCTGCCGTCTTTGTCAGTACTGTGTCCATGCGTACGTTCAGAGCGCATGCACACGGGTGTTGGTATTTAACTGGGGTATTGCAAAATGCGTAAACGTTTGAAGAAACAGCAATTTAATGCAAAGACTTTCTCAACTTACCCGGCAGTATCGATGAGAAACGAGGTCTGCGCACACCCGCCTGTGAAATGGAATTGTATGTTTTCCAGTCCTGAAAAAGCAGACTTGCTCGTAAACCCAAGCGTTTGGGTTCGGAGTCTTATGTCTTCCCTTTCGTCCCTGTAAAATCTTTTGCTGTAGTACTGTGAAATACTGCATTCTTTCTCCTGAATCTGCACAGGGTGTGTGTGTGTGTGTGTGAGATTTTGGTTTGGTTTTAAGAAAACGAGTTGGTCCTGTTAATGAAAGAAAAATCACGGAGCGGTATCCCGATACCGGCTTCTTGCTGAAGTTTCCTGCTTGCTCCCTCACTTAAATCTGTAGGAGTTAGTACGTCTGTATCATGAAGGTGGTGTTTTTTTCCGGGTATGGCTTATGTTGCAGCCAGACAGCTGATGTTTGCACGGAAGTAAATGTGTTTACTCTTTTTCCCTCCTGGTATCCCGGCCGCTTCCACTTTCTGTGGCCTCTAAGATACCGCGCGGGTCGCTCCATCTTTGTCTCGCAGGCGGCAGCAGACCCTAGCAGGGAGTTGGAATAACCGCAGACGTGAAGGCTGCCCGCTGAAACAGCGTCTCTTGTGCCCTGAGGAGTTTATAATCCAAAAACCGAATCGTTGGCCGTGTTGGATGGCGACCAGCCTTGACCAGGCCACAAGGAAGGTGTGCGTCATGTCGCGTGTAACGATGAGTTTTACTATTGATTTTGTCATCCCATGGTATTTTAGGAGGCGGATGTGCTCTTCAGTAGCTAGAATTCACTGGCGGCCAACCCTCACCATGTAATCACCAGCCTGCAGCATTCTTGGCTGGGCCTTGGGAGTCACGGGAAGGCACATCGTTGTTATAAATGCTGGATTTGCCGTCTCTGTCGGGATGATGGATTTTGGCCGTCGTAGCTGGGCGACGCTCTGTCCCCACACTGAGGTGCCGATTCCAAATTCTCGCCCGGCGTGGTTGGCGTGATCCCGCGTTTAAGTGGAGCCCAGCATAGCAAAAGCGGAGTGGTCTCATCAGGATGTTGCAGCGGAAGCTTCTGTAGGAAAGTTTTTCTGCCTGGAGGTTCTTCGTGAGCATGAGCGCGTTTGCTCCGACACTAATGAGCTGAACATTAGAGGAATATACTCTCGCGGTAGCGCTGTGGCGGCGATGGTCCTTTCCTAAACACCTTTTGCGTGGTTAGAAGTGGTTTTAAACATAGCCGCCTAGTAGAGCTGGAGAGGAGCAGGGGAACTTCTGAACACGCCATCCTTTTGGTCTGTGCTTGTTTACAGCTTCTTTTTCTTTTCCCCGTAGGACAGCTCCCCTTTTTCTCACAACTCTGTCCGTAGAGAAGCAAGTTAACTTTGCATCAGCGCTGCTTTCGGCTTGGCTCGCGTGTCGGTTGGAAGTGATTTGTCGTAACGTGAGTCTGACCTCGATTTGTGTTGCTCTGTGTTTCACCCGCTGTGTGTTGTGTTGCCTTGGCTTTCAGCTGAAGCTAAAGATCACTTTGCTTTGTTCTTCCGCCAAGTTACTTCGGATAATATACAGAAAAAGCGAGGGGTCTCTAAAAATGGTTATTTAAGTTTATGCTGCAGAATGGTATTTTACTAGTGAAAAAGCAGAGCAGTAAGTCCTATTTCAGTGATATTTAAAGCGTTTCTTTTGGTTTAGCCAGTAATAAACTTGGTAAATCAGCTCTCTGTGGTCTGCAAAGTGCGCAGGATTTTAATTGTGAGGAAAGGTGGGATACAGGGCTTGGAAAATGTGAACAGGGATCCACCAAGCTTCGTGTATTGTTTTTTTCAGGGAGGCTTACCAGCTGTTTACCTATGCATTACTCGTATGTTCCTAGGTGTACGCGCGCATGTGTGAATGCTGAACGTGTTTGACGGGCACCTTCTCCAGTCTATGCAGCTCAAGTGCCTGAAACTAATTCAGTAGTCACGTTTTCCTTTCTACACTACAATTTCCATTTTCCATAGAATAGAGATATTTCTATAAAAGCCTCTAAATGCGTGGGTTCTCCCCTCCCCACGCACGGGTTTTCACAGGATTGATGGTAAACTCGTGACGGTTGTTTCTGTGCCCTGCGTTCCAAGCACTTTTCCCTCGAGCAGCCATCCCATAGCTAGCTTGCTTTGCGAGAGGGAACACTCAGTTTGTCCTCCTGTCGGACTGGTTAGCTGGAATTCTCTTTTCAAGGAACTGCGTTTAAATACCTTAATCCAGGGTACTTGGCCTTGTAAGCATCCTCGTGTAAGTAGTTCCGTTGTAATTGGCTAGTAAATCATTAACTTTGCAACTGTCAGGCTAATTATGTCTGAGAAATAGTGTTTCAGCTTGTTCAAATGAATGTAATGCGAAGTTGGGCGTTGCAGGACTGGAATTGATGTGAGGAAAACGGCACTAAGCAAACCTCCTTGGGCATGGTTGGGATACGTGTTCTAAATAAATACAAAGGTGACTTGAACAGATTTGTTGCGGTGGATATATCAAATGTACAAAAAAAGAAATAATAAGTGGTTGCCACTAACTTTTTTACGATGTGCTTTAGAATCATAAGCAGAAATTCTATTCTTGCCTTACTAGGATTTTACTGCTTGATTTTTATATTGTACAGAGACTTTGAAAATGCTCTTGGCGTCGGGCGGCGGCCTTTGTTCCTAACAGGATTGTGCTCGCCTATCGCCCTTAGCCTTTGGAGCCAGGTTCCTTGTCGGTAAGGACACAAGTTGGGTGGGGTTTTTTAAGCTGCTCCGATTTGTAAATTTAGAAAACTTTAGCTGATACTGAATGAAGTTAGGAAACGCTGCTTTCCCTGGGAGGCTGTAAACCATTCTTTGTGAATCATCAGCTCAGTGTTACTCATGTCTGAATACCCCCGGCATCAGACACGGTGGAGGGTGGAAGAGGCGGCCAAGAACAGACGTGTTCTCCTGCGGAGAGACTCAAAGATTAAAATATCCCAAACAAAACCCCTCAGGTTGGGAAGCCTGAGCACTCTGACAGCTAATAAATTGAGGAATTGGGAGTATGGGATAGAGGAACGGTAACCGATCCCGCCTAAACTGTGTCTGTATCATGTTTTCATGAATGTTTTCAACGTGTCCTCAACTTCCTTACTACGTTCCTTGCCGAAGGCTTCAGTGCTGCAGCCACACTCCTGTACGTGCTGCTCTAGATCCCAGCCTCCCCGGCTGCCTTCGGTTTTTTTACAAATGCAGGGTCACGTCCGTACGTGCACGCATTAATCGTGTGACCGGGGTCGTATTTCTTTTGATCACTTGTATTTTGTACCTCTCGTTCTGTAGAGTTTGTCTTCTCTCTGACAGAAACGCGTGAAGTGTGTGGCTAACGCGGACGCTGCAATAAAATTTCATTACAGAACGTGCAAAATCGCTGCTTCAGATGAGTACAGAGACTTGCGAGCTGCTCGTCCTGGCTCGAGCGCTTCTGTGTCTGAAACTTAAGCATGTTTATTCAAGTAATTTAGCGAAAACGTTTTTATAAAAACTATTTATTATAATAAAGTTCAATTCTGATTCTATTAAGTAACTTTTCCTGAAATTTTATCAGAGCATTCCTTGGATTCTGTCTTTCCTGGCTTTTAAAATCTGATGTTCGTTCAGTTGAAGGGAACCCGTGCGGTTCTCTTAATCCTCGTTGAAGAGGGGAAACACAACGTTGGTCTAGAGTTGAGGGGGAGCTGCGTGCAAGCGTACGTACGCCTACGGATAAGTTCAGAATTGCTAATTCTTGGAAAATTAACAGTGTTTTTTATTTCAAGATGAAAGCGCTTGTCAAAATTTTACTGTTGGCATTAAATCTCTGGGGGCGTGCGTGTTGTGATGAAGCTTTTCAAGCAAAGGTTGAATTCCTGACCTGGCTCCTGGGGTTTATCGAGGCGGCGTTGGGGTGAAACGTGCTGTTTTGCCAAACCTGTGATGAGAGGGTTTGTGTCAGGAGGTTGGTCGGCATTTGGGACAGGTTTGGTCATAAGTATGTGTTGGCTGGTTTCACGTAGAATGGAAACTAAAATCAATGGTGAAGTGCTCTTTTTTTGTACAAGACGCTGAATTCCTGTGGCGTGCCATTCCCGCGTATTCGCGTATCCCACGCTGGTATTTACAGCCTTGGGAGTGGTGGGGGATTACAGGCAACTTCCTGGGAGATGAAACCAAAGCTGGGTTAAAAAAGAAAACTACCGCGTTGCTGTGCTAAAGGTCTGCTGCCGGTCGGCTCCACGACCCGGCCAGTTCTTCCACGCGCCTTCGTTTTGGACTCTTGCCTTATTTCTAACGGCGCAGGATTTGTATCCGTGCGACGAGCTGGTAGAATCCCTTTCCTGTGAAGTGATGCGTCAGCAAAGCACGTTAACTGAGCTTTGAGGAACAAGTCAGCGCATCAGCCCCTCTGCTACGACGGTGTCTTAGGTGGCGAGATGCCTTTCCGCACTCTACCCTTCTGCGTCCCGTTTTAGCAGTGCGGCTGGCTGAAGTCTTTTCCCGCTTGGCTGGGCTTTCTCTCCAGCTCCTCCCTGACCGGGCCGGGATGCGCGTGTTGTAGGCTGCTCCACGCCGCCGCCGTGCAGTTTTTGCTGGAGGGTGAAGGGAGGGTGAGCCACCTCAAAGCCGTGCCCGCTCGCGGGCTCCATCCAGCCTGGTTCCTTTCTTCAACTCTGCTATTCCTTGACTTTGCTACGACTTTTCCGAAACCTGCCCTTGTTTTGAGTAAGTTATTTCCGCAGGTTTTTCTTCTGGCTTGTTTTTAGCATTAGTACCTTTATTCCTTTTAACTGCGCACAAGGAGAACGTTTGCCACGGTAAACTCTGCCTCCAGCGACTGGGTATCCTGAGTAGCGCAGACCTGCTGGAAGGAGCCTGGGCTCAGTCGGTCACAGCCGGTGTTTGAAACTGTAAATAGACTTTTTTAACACAAAATGCTGTTACTATGGGGCTTTTTTCCTTGACTGTGTGAAAGTTAGAGACTGCTGTGTTCTCTTGAATTGTTTTTTAAAAATTAAAACATAATGTAGTACTTTTGTTGATCCCGTGAGCACTTTTACAGGTGGTGTCACTACTCTCCTGTTGCACAGTCTACGTCGATTTACTCTCTCTGATTATGACTTTTAATTATGAGGTTGAATGAGATGCAAAACTACAGAATAGTGGATGTCTTCAGAGTTCGTTCTCGTCATGAACCTTTTTGTTCTGTCTTGCTTTTTGCCCCTGATTCTTCAGAATTGGAAGGCTGCTTTTTTCCACCCCCCCCTCCTCCCAAATATGTGTGTGTATCTGCAGGCGAGCGATTGGGGTCATGCAGAGAGATGGAGCTCGTGGAATAGTAACAATGAAAATTGTCTAAATATTTTGTACATAAAGAAAGGTTTGGTATAAATGCTGGTACTGTTGATGACTTGCTTCTGAGATCCGTGTGCTGTTGAACCCGAACAGACACCCCGTTATAACCTGTGTGTATAATTGACGTCATGGATGCATATTAAGGCTGTGTAAACAACTAATAAACCTGTTTGTACTGAGTTGGCCAGATGATTTCTTCATTTAGGCTCACCATACCGTTTTCAGAGCAAGCTTGGTGACTTTTTCCCAAGGCGATGCATAGATTATAATAATTTTGAGTTTGGTTAGGGTAATACTGTTGCCAGCGTGTGATCGCGGTGCTACGTGAGCATGGTTTTTAAGGCCGTGGGTACTGATGGCTTGGCCGTATGCTTGGTCTCGTCCTGGTGCGCCGGTGGCCGGTGGGACGCTGGCCTCGGAGTGCTGAGCCTGCCCCGCGCGAGGCTGCGCATGTCGGCAACTCTTCCCTTACTGTTGCCACACGGATTTTCTGGTGCTTTTAGAAGATGCTGAGCTGTATCCAATTGCTTCGTTGGTTGAGAAGTGTCTATTGCTTTTTGAAGGCTTTAAATAGATTCAACATCTTTGAGTACGGGTTGCCGTTGTGGTAGCAACGTTCCTACAAGCAGCGTGATTGTATCGGAACGTGTCCGACCTCTCTTGCTCTGAGGTGCCAGAGGTGCTGAGCTGTTGACGCTACAGCGAACGGGGCAGCTGATGAATGAAGGGGAGTGTTGAACTTTGCTTGATAGACAAATCTTCCGCAGAACTGTCAATATCTTAGTTTTCTCCCACTTTCTAAAAATGTGCCTCGAGACAAAGTGAGGAGAATTACTGATTTTCCTCAGAATACCTTGACATAATCAGAGAAAGCTGCTTTGCACTGTTTTAAACTAAATTTTGTCTCTCTGCAGGACAACTCTTGCATATTTTGAGTGGTGGGGGAGTCCCCATCCCGGGAGGGGTTTCAGAGCCGTGTGGCTGAGGTGCTCAGGGACATGGGTCAGTGGTGGGCTGGGCAGTGCCGGGGGAACGATTGGACTCGATGGGCTTAAAGGTCTTTTCCAACAGTTTCTATCTGTCAGCCAGGCACATAAGAGCAAAATCAAACCTGCTGTGAGTTAATGAAATAGTAAATTGTCACCGATCCTTGCATCATGCCTGTGCTTGTTCACGAAGGAGCCTCGCGCTCGGTTCCTCCACGCGTTGCTCGGGCGTGGAGGGGCTTTGCGCTGGGTGAGGTTTCTCACTGGTAGCCGTTTGCCTGCTGTGTGGTGTGAGTTGATGGTGATAATTTATTAAGACCAACAAGTCCCTCTTTTACAGGACCTTAAAAATCCACGTTCCCTCCTCCTCTGCTCAGCTACACTCTACTGAGGCCTCGCCCAGGATGTGAACCCCTGCTGGTTGTGCAAGGGACAGATTGCACAACACCCATTAGCCACCAGCTCTGCAGCTTTTTGTCTGCTGCAGGCAGAAAGCAGTTTTAGAACAACTGTGATTTTTGAAGTTACCCCTTCTGTATTCCTGTTTCAGTGTACGTAATGTTTGGAAATGGAGAGAAGGTGGGAAAATCCCATTCTTGCGTGGGAATTTTGCTGCCTGCCAGCAGTGACAGTTACTGCGTTCTCAGGCTGAACCCAGCAAAGGAGTGGGAGGTCCAGGACGGAGGGTGGCTGGGGCAGGGAGAGGAGGAAAGTATTTGGGGGGTATCAGCCTGGAGAAGGGAAGGCTCCGGGGAGACCTTAGAGCCCCTTCCAGTGCCTGGGGGGGTACAGGAAAGCTGGGGGGTGCTTTTCCCAAGGGCCTGTAGTGACAGGACAAGGGATAACAGGTTTAAATTGAAAGCAGGGAGATTGAGATTGGATTATCAGGAAGAAATTCTTGCCGGAGAGGTTGGGGGGCACTGGGACAGGTTGCCCAGAGAAGCTGTGGGTGCCCCATCCCTGGGAGTGCCCAAGGCCAGGCTGGATGAGGCTGGGAGCACCCTGGGCTATGGAAGGTGTCCCTGCCCATGGCAGGGGGTGGCACTGGGGGGGCTTTGAGGTCCCTTCCCACCCAAACCTTTCCATGATTCTTTGATCTGGGTTTCAGCTAATTTGAGATTTAAAGTGAAACCTTACTTCTAATTTTCAGAAAGGAAGTGGTCCCTCTGGATTTTGACTAACGCGCTTATACTCCTCGCAGCCCTCGGGCAGAGACAGCTCAGCTTCGCAGGCCGAGTAATTGTCAAAAGCCGTCTCTGCCCGGCAGGGTGACGCAGAATCTGTGGAATACGTGACAGGAGATTTATGGAGGCAAAGTGACTAAACCTGTTGTTTTTCTGTTTCCCAGTGGTAGGCAGAGGTTCACTGAGGGGACTGTGGTTCCCTTCCCACATTGGCGGCTGGTGGCGGAGCCTATATATTCCCGTTCGCGCGGCACAGTTGGACCCATCTGCACCCCACAAACAAATGATAGTGTGACCTGAGCTGCTCCAGAAAGATGATTATCCCCGCTTTTCTGCCAGTCAAACCATGAACCAAAACTGGAATTATTACCTGTTTCTGAGCACGGAGAGCGGCTCGGGAGCCGCCGCGTCCTCCCTGGCGCTCCCCTTTCCAAGCCCCTGTGAAGGATTTCTTGCTCTGGTTCCACCTTGGGCTGCTTCGTTCCAGATGGGGGCAGGATCTGCCCTTTTATTAGCAAATACTTCAGGCTAAAAGCTGCTTTTTTAAGGGAATTTTGCTCTATCCAGGGTGATGAAATACTTTAACCCTGCACTGCCACCAAACGAAATCCCTCGCTCCTCCCTCGCAGCCCCCAAACACTTGTGGTTCAGTCAGTTCTCGCTATGCAAACACACACGTGAAACATCCCTAAACTGTGATTTAGTTCCTGTGACCAAACCAGGAGTGGAGTCGAAGGATTGTCTCAAAAATGGACATCCAAGTACAGTGTTTTGACTGGATCCGCTGAAAAGCCGTGGTGTTTGATCCTGTATTTAAACCATATCCGGACTCATCCCAGAGTTCTTCCTGATCTCTTCCCAACAAACCACCCCTGGGACCCAGGGTTCCTCCAGCAGCAGCCCGTGTCTTGCTGACCCTCAGCATGTGCCCTCGAGCAGGAGCTGGCACAGTTTCCTCCTGTCCCGGCCCCGTGGATCAGGATGTGGATTTAATGTGGTTTTTAATGGCTGTGACCCTGTGTTGTTGAGCACGAGGGTGGCCTCTATCAAAGGGTTCATGCCTCGATCTCTTTGCAGCAGTTTCTTGTACCTCTGCATTATTCAGGGGGTTAGGTTTTAGCCAACTCTTACTGCTAAGCTGGCTGCAAACTGCAGTCAAGTAGAAAGAAAAAACCTGATAGAGCCAGGCATCGCTGCGGGTTTTCCCATGAGGTGCCGCTGCGCGTGAAGCACGTGAACAAGCTGACGGCTCTGGAGTCTAAGGCCCAGTTGTTCGTTAAGTGTGAGATGAGCTTGTGAGACAAAAGCTGTAATGCTGTGTCAATGGGAGAGCCCACTGCCGTGGGCAGCCGCTGCCTCGGCCCTGTCTTCTGTGGGATGCCAACCTCGGAAGGCAACACAGCACGAAAACTAACCGGGATTGATGGATTAGGGGTCTTAAAATTCTACCTTTAAAGAAAAAAAGTCAAATTTGTCTCTAAGTGCCTATCACCTGCGTTAGAAAAGTCTGGCTAAGATTAAGCCATGCAACAAATCTCTAAGTCTAGAGCTTGCTGCAGGCCTCGGTAGCAGGCTGGATCTTATTTTTGGTGTCAAATTGATGGATAGCCTGAATCCTCAGTCCAGTATATTAAAAGGAAAGGTGATATATAACTCGGTATGTCAAAGATACCACGAAAGGGATGGCACATTTCAAGGACCTGGCTGAGGGGAAGCAGTTGCAGCTGCGCTTGAAGAGCAACAACTGGAAGCATCAATCATGAAACATGGGAAAATGTTTTTAGCTCACCAATGGCTTCTGAAGGAGAACGGTGCGCACCCCCTTTCGCGGGCAGAGGGGCTCGGCACTCCTGCAGCGGCGAGAAAAGAGGCTCCCAGCAGCTCCACGCTCCATCAGGTGGTAAGTAAGGTCTGTGTTTCGTGCTTGTTGTGTACCTTCCGCACACACACGACCCCATTTATTAATGTATGTGATTAATTTATTCATTTCTGTGATGAGGGAAGCACTCCAATGGCTTGGGAAAGGAGGTGACTGCTTCTCTCGACCACATACTGTATTTGCTGTGCAATTTATTGCTCCTGAATTTGTTCCCAAGGAATTCAACCTGTTGCTGGTAGCACTGAGTCGTGCCTGTTCCTGCAGCTCTTCCTGCTGCTGGGGGACAGAGACCTTTTTTCCTGCTTCTGTGTTTGAAAACTTGGCATTTCAGCCACTCAGGCTCCTGCTGTAGGATGCAGCCCCTGCCCTGCACCGGATGGAGGGGGTGCAGGTCTCTCGCTAGTGCTCACCGTGGGGCTTGGCCTTGTGCCCCAGCCCAGCTCCATGTCTCTGCCCCACCCCGGGTAGGCATCGCGTTTGCCTCCCTTAGGCCTGGGGAGGTTCCTGCCAGCCCCTCGCTGGAGGAACAGCTCTGTCCTACAGCCCAGCAGCTGCCTCTCGCCCTGCAGATCCTGCCCATGAATCTGGGGTTTGTGGTGCTCAGCTTCATCTGCACCTAAAAGCAGAGTTGCTTTGAACCTCTGCCAGGATTTGAGCCTGCAGCTTCACAGGAATAGGGTGCTCCTATGACTGGAATTCCTGTAAGACCATCAAGCCACTGCTACTGGTCTTCCCTTAGAAAAGGAGGCTGTAGAGCTGTTGTCTTAAGGAAGCAGCCAATATTTTTGTCATCTGGAGTAAAGATTATAATGTTATACTGAATTTCAAGTTTACTCAGCTTGATGTTAAACAAAACTAGTTTTTTAGTCCTTCATTCATGTATAAACCCCATTTATTCTAATTTTACACGAATGAAAGTTAAAGCACAATTACCTTCCCCGAACCCCTCCCTTAATCTATTACCACGTAAGCTTTGAGTTGCATGGGCTTGCTCTTCGGTTCAGCTGCGTTTTCAGCTTTTCATCTTTCTGTTAAGCACTCGAGGTGCAAATGCTGCTCATGCTGGAGTTGTAGCTGATTTTAAAAGGTCCTGAGTTTTGCTCTAGAGCTGGAGCCTCATGGATTTCAGCTGGCTCCGTATTACAAAACCAGAGTTATCCCTGCCTGGTCGCTTACGCCAATCGTGGTTTTGTAGACTATCATCTTTCCTCTAAATCAACAGTTGAATGTGTTGCTAGAATCTTGGTCACCTCTTAGCCCAAGTAAACGCTGATGGTGTCACGCAGTAATGTAACGGTCTGTTATGAAGACCCATAACCCCTTACTCAAGCTGTTTTTATATCTTAGGATGAACTTTGGTGGAAGACAGTCACACAGCTGTTTCACGGGGTTTTTGCTGGCCTCCTGCCATGCCTGTGATGCTCCCTCTGCACCTGGCTGCTCCTTGGTTACACTTGGGAGCATCTTCCGTCCTGCTCAGGTCATGGCAACATCCATCACCTGAGCCATCGCAGTGGTCAGGCCGCGAGTGAACCCGAGGGCAGTTGTGCTGGCACACACAGAGTATGGGGAATCGCTTTCCGTGTCCCCTCAAAGCAGCCTGGGAGAGAAACACCTTAAACCCTCGTCGACACCGAAGGGTAAAGATTATAGTGCTAAAATAAGTCACCAGTGTGGGAGTTAGGCACTGGGGCGGGTCCCCGGCGATAAGTAGCTCCTTACGCCGATGGATTTCACTAGATAAACACCTTTGGAAACCAGGGCTAATAGCAGCGGCCTCGCTGGAAGTTGTGCGTCGATGTTGACGGCCTGATGGGGAGCCCGAAGGCACTTGGCTTGTGAAAGTCTGTCTTTAGCCTTGCTGTAGTCAACCTTTCTGCTTTTTAAAATAAGTCTTTCTGTAGTAAATCTGAAAGTGGTATTTTTTCCCGCATTTTTAAACAGTGAAGGAGACGGGCTGTTTTTAAACAGGTGGGTTTTGCTTTCAACAGACAGTTTCATTGTGTGAACGAATGCATTCAAACCCAAAAATGATTTGCTTGCTTTTCAGTGTCAAGGCACTGAAAAAAAGAAAAAGGCAACAAACTAAACAATGATATTTATTCCGTGTTTGTTGCTCAGAAATCTGTGGATTATAAACACTTCTGCAGGAGTCAGATCGTTTGTGAACCCTGACACCCCTGGTGTAATCCCATGCCTGTGCTGGATCATTACGCTTAATTTTCAGATTGTGAATGTCTGCAGTAAACCATCCCATCCTTCCACAGCCCTGTCAAGCATATGCTGAGGAGGTGTTCAAGTACAGCAACATCTATTACGACGTTCCCAAACTGAAGGTAAGTTGTCTCCTTCCCTGAAACTCGCTTGGCGTCTCGCCGCTGCAGGTTACGAGGCAGCAGGCCGGCGGCCGCGGTTGAGTTGCTGAAGGCCACCGTGCTGAGGGCATCTTTGCCGTAGGCAGGGCAATTCTGCAGCTGTGTCTGTCCATCCACACTCATTATGTTGCTTTATAAAAAGACCCATGAAGTCATCAGTCATTGAGCCTCATCATTTTCAAGGAAATGAGCTGAAAGTCTGTCAGACTCATTGAAATGAAAACTATTTAACAAACAAAGCTTTCCTCCCTCTTGCTTCCTTATTGTAGGGGAAAAAGCCCCGCATCAAGAAGCCTGAGTCATTTTTGAGGGACGAAACAATGTGAAAAGATCCAAACATGAGACTTAAGTGGGACCATACTCCACACGTGTGAGTTGGGGGGGTCGGGGGCTCGGAGGACAGCTACAGCCCTTTTGGCATGGGGGTGAGCAGAAGGACCCTGGCTCACCTCAACATAAGATGGGTTAAGGGCTTGTAGTTTTTACCCTGATGGTGTGATACCCAGCGCTGAAAACGATGCGTAATGTGAGAGCGAAGGGAAGAAATCATTTCACAGGGGCTGAATTTCAGTTTGATAATTTGTACTTTCCTGGTTGTTTCTTCTTGTTCTGTCCTTGGTGTGAGTTACTCAGGTAAGATCCTTATTTATGTCACTGAGGGAGCATCGCTGGGAGGACTTCAGTTTGCAGAAGTTTATTAGCTCATGAGCTGCTGCACGTTACACCACCGAGGACACCACTCTTAGGACAGAATGGCCTAATGCCAGCTGAGGTACAGGGTATTATTGGTGATGGTATCATTCCTTATTGCAATTAAATGTCACTTTATTGACTTCAGTAATGAAGTGGTTTATCTTATTGTCTAGTGCCGCTGCAGAGCATTCCTCCTGGCTGGTTAGCACTGTTAATAATAGTCCAGAGAAGAATTTCTCATGGTGGCTGTTGTGTTAATGACCTTTGTGTTGTGTTAATGACCTTTCACGGAGCATTCTGCCCCTGGGAACTGCTTCTGCAAAGTATTACTGGCCACAACGAGCGAGTAGTCTTAATATTTTATGGACTACTGCAGATTGTATTTCAGGATATGAGATACCGTTTCAGCAATGTAAGGCAGGAATGCAAAGCATGTTGCAATCTTTCCCCCTCGTTTTATAGTTGGAGGTGTTAGTAACCTTTCCTGTAACTACGTTTCATATAAATGAGCGCAGTAAAAGAGAAAATAAAAAAAGGCTCTCAGACACAGGTTACAGTTTGCTGAAGTCTGTAACATGTAAATTCAGACATGTAAATTTACATGTGTGGGCTACAAGAAAGCTGGGGGGGGAGGACTTTTTCCAAGGACAGGGAGTGACAGGACAAGGGGTAATGGGTTTAAATGGAAAGAGGGAGATTGAGAATGGACATCAGGAAGGAATTCTTCCCGCAGAGGGTGGGGAGCACTGGGACAGGTTCCCAGAGAAGCTGTGGCTGCCCCATCCCTGGCAGTGCCCAAGGCCAGGCTGGATGAGGCTGGGAGCAACCTGGGCTAGTGGAGGGTGTCCCTGCCCATGGCAGGGGGTGGCACTGGCTGGGCTTTATGGTCCCTTCTAACCCAAACCATCCTGTGATTCTATGTTTCCATGTGCATTTTAGCCTGTTATTTAGTCGTCTTGACCTGAAGGATGCTGACTACAGACACACAAATTGTATATTGATGGAGAGATTTCGTTATTGTGGTTTTTCTTGAACAGACTCATTGAGCTTTGATCTAAATCTTGATCTCCTGTTACAGCAGCTTTTGTGATTTTGCCCTTGGACGATTCTCGTAGAAGCCTGTGTCTCTTCTGAATTGCACGTTCACTTTTCCACTTACTGTGGGAACTAGTTTGCAACATGGGGCACTCAGAGGGAGAGGGACGAAGTGGCAGTGCGTGATGCCAATGTACTAGAAGCTTCACAAATGAACCCTACACGAATTTGCAGAACCCTTGGGGTGGCATGATGGAAGACAGGTAGTAGCACTTTTCTTCTTTTGCCCAATAAAAATGTTAAAAAGATCGTTATCTCAATCACACCTTTCTGTTCATAGTTTGTTCCCTTTTTGGCAGAAAGCACGTCCTTGGTGAAAAAGGTACGGGGGCCTGAGTAGTAAATATCCAGTTTATTCCCTCTGTTCTCACACAGGGCATGAATGTCTTTCAGTAGTGTCAGCGCAAGTGTTGAACTGCAAAAGACAGTGCGGGTGATTCCGGAATTAAGGAACTGGTCACGGTTTTTGCAGAAGGCAAAGAGTGTCTTCAGCCCTGGCCCTTCATCCCCAGCGACTTACGTCAGGGAGTGCCTTTATGTTATGGCTGTGTTTATCCATCCATTTATCGGTTGCTGTTGGGGTGATGTGGAAAGTTGGCAATGCTGTTCAAAGCCACATGAAACGTCCCTGCTGCCAAGCTTTGTTAGAAATAACAGGCTTAATGAGACGACGTATTAAATGCTCTGAATGTGGGCTGGGATATAAATGAACCTGGGCTGGTGTATGATTCCCCAGTAAATTGTTTCAGCTCAGTTCCCTAAGAAACCACAACTGTGCCTTTTTGTCTGCTGCAGGCAGAAAGCAGTTTTAGAACAACTGTGATTTTTGAAGTTACCCCTTCTGTATTCCTGTTTCAATGTACGTAATGTTTGGAAATGGAGAGAAGGTGGGAAAATCCCATTCTTGCGTGGGAATTTTGCTGCCTGCCAGCAGTGACAGTTACTGCGTTCTCAGGCTGAACCCAGCAAAGGAGTGGGAGGTCCAGGACGGAGGGTGGCTGGGGCAGGGAGAGGAGGAAAGTATTTGGGGGGTATCAGCCTGGAGAAGGGAAGGCTCCGGGGAGACCTTAGAGCCCCTTCCAGTGCCTGGGGGGGTACAGGAAAGCTGGGGGGTGCTTTTCCCAAGGGCCTGTAGTGACAGGACAAGGGATAACAGGTTTAAATTGAAAGCAGGGAGATTGAGATTGGATTATCAGGAAGAAATTCTTGCCGGAGAGGTTGGGGGGCACTGGGACAGGTTGCCCAGAGAAGCTGTGGGTGCCCCATCCCTGGGAGTGCCCAAGGCCAGGCTGGATGAGGCTTGGAGCAACCTGGGCTGTGGAAGGTGTCCCTGCCCATGGCAGGGGGGTTGGAACTAGATGATCTTGAAGGTCCCTTCCCACCCAAACCATTGTGTGATGATTCTATGATAACGTCAGTGGTATTTTGACCCGGTCTGGTCAGCACCAAACCGATGTGATGTAGTGTAGTCCCCATTCTGCCGTTATCATACCAAGTGCTGTGAAGGATCGCTGTCCCTGTGGAGTCGACCTGTCTGCCACTGCACCACTTTTCCTCTTACTGGGTGTCCGTGGCTCTAAGTTATAGATCAGTCTGCTTATAACATCTGTAACTCTCATGTTCTTGCTGTAAGCTAATGATTTGCAACGATGGGGGTAAGGAAAATTCTGTCAAAAGGTAACAGCTCTGTGTAATGTTTACAGCATAGCTGGAAGGCAGAGGCTTGCCCAAAGGGATGAGTGTGGGAGACCGGATAGGAACTGAACTTCTGGCTGCCAGTCATGGCTTTTCACTGGCATTTACAGCTGATATTTGTACCTCTGTTCTAAAAATATAAAAGTTTATTTATCTTATAAATAGAAAGAAGAAAAGACTTGGAAAGAATCTCCCCTTCCTTTTCCTAGTTTGTGCTAACTTAAATCATTGTTCTGAAAACTAGGAATTTTGAGGTACAGATGAAAGGGTTGTGTGCTGTATCTGAGCTTACCCCAGAAGCTCACATTAGGAAATCTGATCAATACAATCAGAGCTGGTGTCGCATTCTTGAAGAAATCTTCCTTCTATATATCACCTTTCTGCCCAGTGCCTATGTGAAAAACCCCGTTGCTGTCTTGGGAACATTAGTAGGAGAGATAAATTAGGCTGTTTGACATCACCTTGTTGAGAAATGTTTTCTTCTAAGACTCTCAAAGGACCTAAGTAAAGAACAGTGGGCAGATGCCGTCATATGAGGAGAACTACCCTTTGTGCCAATGACCAGATTCAGTTGGGAAAAACCCACCAAAGCAAGGCGGCTGCAGACCGTTAATTGTGTGTAAATACCTTGTGGCAATATGCGCTGTCTTTTACACTGCTACTTTATATCTTCAGTGCTGTTTTTTTGATCTTACACTAATATTTAAGTTTCTACACCTAATTGGAGAGTTGAGATGCATTTGTTCATGTGATTTCTCTTTCCTTCGTGGTATCTCTATGAAAAAAATTAACAAATAGTTGTCATCTTGTTCATATTCTTTTCAGTTTCGGTTTGTTTGGGGTTTTTTTCCCTCTTTAAGTCCTCTTGATTCAATGTTTGAACTGTCCCGGTTGGACACGAGCAGAAGTGACCATGTGAGGTTTGCACAAACGAACAGAGGGAGGAGATGCTGTGTGTGAGAGTGGTAGTCTCTGTGCGGTGTTGAGGAGATGTCCCGGCAGCCAGCAAACAACACATCGGTGTATCTGCATTTCCCTGTGAGTTCCAATAATGCTCTGTCTGAAGAAGTGCAGGGCAGTGATTCTGAATGCTGCTTGAATGTGTGTTTCCTAGATGTAAGGTGAGCAGGGATGTGAAATCACCCCTGTGACTTTTTTCCTGCTGTTGTATACTGAAACCTGTAAAGTCCTGTATCCAAAGACCATCAAGCACTGAGTTAATTATTTGGATTTTATTTTGCAGCTTGGACCTGTCAGAAAAAAGCAGTGACTGCGATTTCACTGAGAGGATGAGGGGGGATAGTAAACAAGCTGGTCCTGTAGACGGATTTCCTAACCAAACTGTGAGATGACAGTTCCTTCTCTCTCCAGAAACATCAGGTTGCGTGGAATGAATTTTTGTTTCACACCCATATTATTCCTTTTTTTCCTCCTCTTCCAGCAAAGTCTTTTGGACTCCTGGCAGTAGACTAAGTGGTTGGTTTACACACCATGCAGCTACTAGCTTGTGCTGCTACTCACCCTGTGTTAACCTGTCAGTATCAAAAAATAAACATGAAAATAAGACACTCGTAGATGATTTACTCATGGCATTTTGACTGCATTGCCTCCAAGTATATTATTTGTTATGATGTAATATTTTCTATTAATACTTTAAGGAAAAGGATAAGCAGCACCAAAGTAAAAAGTGAAGTTTATTGTGTTAGAACATGTATCCTTTCCTAAAAAAACCCATTTGTACGGTACTTCTATTTAAAAAAAAAATGTTTGCAAATATTTGTCTCAGTTGGCTGGCTAACCTAACAAGAAGATGTATCGGTGGTATGTAAAAAAAGCCTAATTACTTCTACAGGTACATAGGCATTGATTCTAGCATTTCTGGTTCCAGAGAACACGGTCAAGGGAAGCTGCTTTTTTCAGTATGTATGGGTTTTTTATATTTCCAGTGGTCAGCTGTTAATGAACTGGGAAACCATTCATCATTAGATACTGGCGTGCCTCCTCTGCTCAGGAATCATCACAAAACAGTGAGTCTGTGACGTTGTCATGACATTTGGGACATGGGGACATGGTGGCTCAGACTCGGCCGATCATTGCGGCTGTAGATGGTTTTACAGCCTGTGCACAGTGCTAATGGTTCACTGCCTCGGGGCTAGAGCTCTGCTGTGCACTCTGTTCCTCCCCAGTGCTATGCTTGTCAGTTCCAAGGATTATCCGTAGTTTCAAGAGTTAAATTCCCCATTTCCTAAAACTTAGGAAGTTTTCATCCCTAGGCCAGGACACAATCACTGACAGTGCATGTGCTCCTGCCCCGTTTTCGTGCAGAAGACAACAGGTTGAACACATTGTTATGTTCCATCTCTTCATCTGTGTATTTTGCACTGCAGCTTATGAAGAGAAAGCTTAGTTGGACCTTTAAAAATGTACCAATTCAACTTCCTTTTGTAAGGTTTTCCTTGCATATAACTGAAGTCATCATGGTGTGGCTTTTGCGTACTTCCCAAATGATATGCCGCTTTCACTGCATGGTAATTAGTAGGGAAAAAATAAGGCAAATACTGAGAAGTCAAGACGTGCAGTCCTAGGAGAGCGTGTCTTTTCCTTCGCTCATACACTTAAAGCTGTGTGTCGGTTACTCGGCTGCATGCAGTTGCAGAGCTGTGTGGCATGCAGATATTTCTTTGCTCAGTCAGCGCTACGCTGCCGGTGTAAATGGCTTGGGAGTTCAGTACCGAGTTCCTGAAAATTGTTTCCTCAGGTGCTTCTGACACTGCAGCAAGTCAAATCCCCTGAGGTTCCCTAAACTGGGAGCATTTCACTCCTGGCATCCATGAGTACCTTTGCACTTCATCATCAGGTCCACTTGGGATCTAGAAGGCAGGTATAGTCAAGCCTGCACGGAGTCTCAGATGTTCTCCGGGGAAAGTACAAGGTAATGGTCACTGATCATGGACATGAGTGTCATTAAAACGTGCTCCCACCGTCCTGATGTGATGGCTGCAACTTGTAATACGTCATGCTTCATTCCCCACCTACTTGGAGGACTCTCACCTCTTAGCAAGGTACAGTAAGTAGTGGCTAACAGTAAGCCCTTGTAAGAACGGTTTGGCGAGGGGAAAACCCTTACCTCACGCCCTGTTTCATTATTAATTGGGTTACTATGAGTAGCATTTTCTATGTCCGTTTCCTCTATTGTTTGGATCCCTGGAGTGCAAATACAAATATAGCTGGTGGGCGTCCTGACAGAGGCTGGTAACAGCTTATCTAACAAGAATTACTTTATTTTTAGGGCTCTGAGGCTTATGTTGTGCTCTTCAGTTAACGCTTTCCTCCCAGACTAAAGGCTTTCACGTTTAAGGCTTCTTGATTGTTACAGCATTTTTTGGGTTGAATATTAGTGCCTTGCAGGTTATATATCTTAAGCGACACACCTTTCACGTCTTACCGTTGACAGTGCATTTTTAGATTTTTGGTGAGACTGCACTCTAAAGGAGGATTGTGGACACATGATTAGCTTGGGTGAGAGCCCAGTGCAAGTTTTGATTTTCCAGCTTTCCTGTGCAAAATCTGGTAAGCAGAAAAGAATGGCTAAAGAACTGAAAAGTAACTTAATGATGGTAGTTAAATAATAGACACCAATGAGATAAATGTGTATTAAAATATGTCCTTTTTCAGTGATACAATGCTTGTTAAGTCTGGGTGGCCTACTGATTACCTCAGGAGGTTAAATATAGTGCCCATGATGTCATTCAGTTTATCCACGGGAAGGGCAGGACACACAGAAGCCTGTCAAATTTTCAAACAGAGGAAAGGATGGGTAAAAAGTCTTTTGAGTCTTGAAGTCGTGTCTTCTTCAAGAAGAAACTGCAGGCTTGCAGTCGATGGTATGTACTGCCTGGGTTTCATGATGTGGGATCTGCCCTCGGCTTACTAAAAATCTTCCAAACACTACCTTGGGGTCTAGAGAGTGATGCACTGTAAAAGAAATCCAAGGGAGTGAATGATCAAGGCAACACACTGTCACTAATGGGCAGGGGGGTTGTAGAAAACTAGAATTTCTGTAGCAGTTGTGTCTTTTGGGGGTGAGGGGGTTACAGGGTGGCTGCCCCGTGGTCCTTACATACTGATCCTCTGTGCTGATCAGCCTCCTGCCTTAGCTTACATATTTTTCACAGGTGGAAAACTGCCTTCCAAAACAAACTAGAAAAAAGCAGTGGGTTTTTGTATGTGAATGCTGTGTGGGTGAGGAGAGCTGGTGTACGCAGGCTGCTATTTCATAGTTGTTGTATTATATACCTTCTAAATAAATCTAGAGAAGGTCACGTGTTATTTCCTTCCTCCCCCCCCACTCTGAGAGGTTACTGTTTGATAAGTAGGACCGATCAAATTTAATATTTTAAAAAGGTTAAGTACAGGAAAATATTTTCTGCTTTAAAATTTTGGGCCATTTAAATGCAAACCAACATCTCCCTCCACCTTAGTCATCTTGCACCGTTCTGTCTCTTCAGTTCCAAACTGCTGAGCCTATGCATATTTGTGTACTGTGGATAAGCCGATCTGCTCTGGTGTGCGAGCCTGTATCAGAACTGCCAGGCTGTCACCTACAGCAGAATTTTCCTAGTGCCTCCAAACATTTGTCCCCCAGCAAGTCAAGTTGATATTCTCAGCAAATCCCAGCAAACAGTGACTTGAAATCTGAGTCACAGGGACAAATTTTCACAATAAAGCAATAAAAATAAAAATTAAATGAATGTTAACCATAATTATTCCGTTTACCTCCTGCGTGTTCTGCTTCAGCACACAATACTTGCTGGTATTTCCATATGCGTCATTGACATTTAATGGGCCTGAGCAGTGAGTGTTATGAAATGTAAGAAAGAGCATAGAGTGAAGAGCAATGGATAGACATGTGAAGGGATGTGGGTATGTGTTTAGGTATTATAAATATACAAATAACTTGTTTTCATATAGTCACGTGTGTAAAGATCCGTTTATTGTATGTGTTGTATGTAGATAAAAGCACTTCATGGAATCATGGAATGGTTTGGGTTGAAGGGACCTTAAAGCCACCCAGTCCCACCCCCTGCCATGGGCAGGGACACCCTCCACTAGCCCAGGTTGCTCCAAGCCTCATCCAGCCTGGCCTTGGACACTCCCAGGGATGGGGCACCCACAGCTTCTCTGGGAACCTGTCCCAGTGCTCCCCACCCTCTGCAGGAAGGATTCCTTCCTTATATCTAGCGTAAATCTGACTTCTTTAGCAAGTGAACGCTAAATTTTCATCAGTAGAAGCCAGTTGTGGACTGCAGTAGAAATCACAGAAAATGTAGTGGGATTTTTCCAGTTTTAAACAAAAAGAAAACTGGTAGTGATCATTTTGTCAGAGTGGTTCCCTGAGTTCTGGAGCTGAAGGAGCAAAGCAGCGAATGTAAGAACTGAAAGATTTGCTGGCAGCCATAGGTGACCTAAGAGCATTCTCCTCCCTCTCCTCGTGTTCTGATGTCATGAAATCTTATGTTCTTGTCCAGCTTTTCAGCAATAATACTTCTGGTTCTTAAATGCTTTCTGCAATTTTGATCTGTTATTCCATGCTGTGTTTCCAGCCCTTGACTCTCTGCTGCACGAAAGACATTGGTGTGAATTGGCCTTTCGGTAACAGGAAAAGGGGTACTCGCATCCTGCATGTAACTTTGGCCTTGTTTAGTGCATTTCTAGACAATATGTATTGGACAGCCCTGTGAAATAATCTGAAGGTGATGTTCTAGTAACCTAAGGGTTTCAGGGTATATCACTAAGGTAGAGATTGTGTGCAGGAACTTGAAGAGAACTGCACAGAAAGTAGCATCCCGTTTGAAAGTGCTTGCTAATTTTGTCAGAATGACCCTTGGGGCAGAGGAACACAAGCCTCTGTTGGTCTAGTAAACCTGATCTAAATCAGGTGATCAGGATGAGGCATAATAATATCCAATATTGTCGCAGTGACTATGGGGGAAAGCCATTTACAGGAGGAGCAATGTAACAACTGCTGAGTCAAAAAGAGGCCACGAACCCAGACTTGCTGAAAGGAACCAAGAAAGGGGGTGGTGAGTCGTGAGGCCACTGTGCTAATTTTGCCATCAACAGAGATTTGAGCTGGAAACAGCAATAATGAATTACGTGTTTAATAAAGACAATCGGCCCTTCACTACATAAAGGTTTGTCATCACTTATGTAGATGTCATGTTATGCATCCAGTCAGCTGAAAAGAAGTACTTGGGAGAAAAATGACGCTGTGATTATTTCTGGAACGCACACACACAGGATCTGGATTGGAGAGCAGAAGGTTAAGCTGACATTGCTCTTGTGAGACTCCATCAACACGCTATATTAATTTCTGGACATCTTCAAAAGATGTTAAGCAACTGAAGGCCTTTTAAATAAACAGAAATCAGATTAAAAGAGGAAGGATTGCCTAGTAAAGCAAAATGCTAAGTAATTGAAAGCATATAGCTTGCCTAAAGGAGAAAGGGAGGAATCTACAGCCCAGTGCAGAGTATAAAATACTTGGCAGTGGTGAATGAGATATGATATTTCATCTGGATATAAATATTAACTTCTGGAAAGAGTTAAGGAACAAGAAAATGTCTCTCAAGGGCTCCTGACAATCATTTATTGGATTACGTGGTGCAGTATATGAGAAGAGATCATTGTTGGTATTGGCTTTTAAATGCACCTCCTTGGAGAGCTAAAGCAATCCTGTTATGTGAGTCAACTACAGGACCTAGGAGGTCAGTTCCTTGTCACCGTGATTCTACTCCATGCAGTTCTTGACATTCCAAAACACTCGTTGCATTAGAATTGCTCCCCTGTCGCTTAATCTCTTTATCATGCGTTCTCTGCCCTTCTTCACCAGACATTGGCTGTTAATTGGGTTCCTTGCAAGTAGGCAGTTCCCGGGTCCATGGGTTCAGCTATGTAACATTTCATAAGAAGAGATAAGACTATGGACATAGGATTTGCAACAGGGTAAGTTGACAAAGCAATTCAGGAATACTTAGGGGATGAAATTAAAGACAGACTTCTACTAAAAATTTAGTTAGAAGTCCAGACTCCTCTCTCCTTGCTATGAAGTTCAGAGATTCTTGAATTCAGATGGTTTTGATTCAGGTACAATATAGAAATGAAATTGTCTCTGTCAATTCAAATTCATGATTATAATCACGTCAGGAAGAAGAAAATGTGCATGTGTTTTCCATTTGAGTGCTCCCTCGGATTTGCCTTAGGGATCCATTTCAGCAGGGACCTGGCGAGGTTCAGCCAAGCTCTGGTGTGTTATGGGTTTCCTCGGGAGCGCAGAAGTGCCCAGCTCTCTTTTCCTTCATGTTGCTGAGAACAGGTGGCCTGAACGGGGTCACCGAGTATATTTAGGACTGAAACTCGAGCGGGCTGGAGCCAGATTGGCTGTGCTAGCCACATGCGTAATTAGGAGCCGATGCCCCAGGCTCGCTCTCGCCCAGTGCTGCTCAGGAGGGAAGACTGGAGAGGCTTTGCTCCTAAGGATATTTACTAGATGTTGCTGGTAAGAACATTTTCATCACATTTCACTTCTTTTTCTTAAAATAGGATGTTGAGGTGTTTCCCAGTTCTGTAGTTTTTTGGGATTAGGTGGCGTACCTTGCCCGTGGGAGTCAGATCTTCTGTCTGGGTGACTAGTTGCACATTGCAGTAAGAGAAGAGGCCCTGGAGCTGTGCTTTGGAAGCGTGATGGAAGGTTGTAATAGTGACGGTTGGTACAGATTGTATCCTTATATCCAGTCCCTACTTCTTGGGTTTGTTCGTTAACTTTGGCCTACTTTTTCACATGACATGCCACTAATTGAGTTATTCTTAATTTCTTTTAACAGTTAACATTCTGGTTTAACAAATTGGGTTTTTTTTGGTGTATTTTCTCAACACGTTATAACTAAAAAGGGACAGTATTCTAGGTTCCTATATTTAACCTGCATTACTAGACTTCACTTGCCTCAGAAGGAATTGCAGTTCAGCCAGCTAAACAAAACCACCCCGTCATTTGGCAGTATTAGCTTACACGGCAAATATCTTTGGACTTAGGAACAGCTGTTCCAAAGCCTCATCTCCTACCAACATTAGAAACAGGGCTCTAGTCTCTGGTGGAAAATTGTAGCTTTGCCTCACAGCAAAATCGTTGTGTTAATTAATTCTTTTAAAGGTTTCGACAGTAATCTGTACTTTGTAATTCAGCCAACTGTATGGATTTTCATATTTTCCAGGTCTGAAGAAATAGAGGAAAAAGAGCCACAAGAGCTAAAAAACCCTCCCCAGAGCATCTATATAGGCTAATGCTGGGAAGACAGAAATTGCCTCATTAACCTAAGGTTGCTTAAAAAAATATTTACTATCTTTTTGTACATGATGCTTTTCTTTGTGAATGAATAGAGCAGAATACGCAGATAAAGCTCCCATTCGAACAGGAGCTTGAACAACGTAATGAAATAGTGTAAACAGTCACAGAGGAAAGAAAAACTCTTCAAATAATTTTTGTTGTAATGAAAAAATCAAATCATACTTAAAGAAATCTCTTCCTCTGATTTTTTTTCTTTTTTCTTTTAATTGAATTTTAGTATTGGTGTTACAACTATTAGGATAAAGTATTTGTCCAACTTTGTAACTTATATCAGCATCTTTGAAACTTAATGCAAGGCTTTCCCTTTATAGTCACAAAGAAAGTAATGCCAGAGCCCAACATTAGTTCTCTTTGTTGTTCAGGTTCTTCCACTAACTAACCAACAACATTGCAATAATCTGACTAGTTGGTAACTGTGACCAAGGGGTTTTATGGACTTGACTTGTAGCTTTGAATAGTACTTTCAGTCTTGGGCTAATACTGTATATTCACACTTTTCATCTGCCGCGTGTCCAGTGAGCGAGGGAGAGAGACGAATACCCTCAAAATGGAGGAAGAAGAATATGAGGAAGTTGTGGAGGTAAGAAAATCTGAGAGTAGAAATTTTTGTTTCCTGCCTTGTGAGTGAATATATTAATCACTTTAATGAGATGTTGTTAGTGAACGTAGATGCTTACTTGTTGTATGCCCTCTGAAGATTAGGGTGTGGGTAGATATCTATTAAATACTTTGATCAGTAAAAAACAACAACAAATAACAAAACAACAACAATAGTTGCTCAGCAGAACAAAATCTCTCTGGTTCCTGTCATAGTTTCTCTATTTAAATAAGGATTGTAACCATCCCACACTCCCATCGCAAGGTTTTGTGGTTACTCTTTGACGTAATTATAGATGCAGTGGGCCATCTCTTTGTTCTCCTGGCTTGCCCTCTGTCACCTAATCCGTGCTAGAGAGGATGGCTTTGGAAGCCACTTTCTAGCCTCACCTCTGTGCCCACTGCAGTGGAGAAATGAAGCAGTTCTGTGGCACCGAGGTACCGTTAACCAAATTAGCCTTAGAAGCTGCAGAGGTGGAGCTACATTTAAACCTGTAGATGCCCATGGAGTTGCATCAGGGACTAATTTGCTGATGGGTCATTTAAATTCACAGTTATATGCCTGATTATTTAGTTTGAACAATTTGATTTAAAAAATCCCCAGGAACTGGGGAACCTACAGCTTATTCCCACGAGCAAGTTCCACTGGAATAATGACTGCTGTTGAAACAGGATACGAGGTTAACAATCAGCGTGGCTGCGTTCTTACTAATCTGAAATGAAGTTATGTGTTACGAAATACCTAAGTTATTACAGCAGTTTGCTCAGTGTTTGAGGAAAGGAAGAAGGTAGTACATCTCCACACCACATTCAGTGGACTGTGTGTATTTCAGGCAGTGTGACCGCCGGCTTCATACATTTCAAATAGTGAAGTCAGGTCAAGTGGTTTGCCAGCTGAATTAGTTAAATGTGTTTTGGAAAATAAGTGTCACCGTTCATAAAGTCAGTTTTAAAGATACTGTGCCACCTAGTTAAGACACCGGTCCTTTATTAAGTTTTTTATTACCATGTTACTTCTAATTGCCTTTATGCTCGCCTTGCATTATGTGCTCTCTGTAACAAAATGCATTTATTTGCTGTCAATGTTTATTTGTTGTTGCTGGAATTATAGTATGTTGGGCTTTTTGTCTAGAACGCTCTGTTTCAGCCTTTGTTTTTAATTTTCAACCTTCCTCTAACCACATCCCTCGGACAGACCGAGATGGTGCTGCTTTAGTAGCTTCCCTTGAGAAATTCATAGCGAGGCGTTACACAAAACAGGAACAATAGCATCTGGTACGATTTTAAGGCAGCTTAAGCCTTTCAAGAGTTTTCTTAAGCAGAGTTTCGCTTGTCTATGAACCGCCTATTTAAAGCCTGTAAGAGTTCTGTCAGAAATTCGTCTTCTGAGAGAGCAGAAAATGGCTGCTGAATAACGAGTGGCTGAGAAAACATTTGAGGGTTTTCAGATACTGTTTTTCCTTCCTCGGGAGGTGTTAGCCTGCCCTGGACATTGTAGCCATTTGTGAGGTGCAAAACCCCCCTGTGTGAATGACACAGATCTTTGCTGCTGAGGCTTTGTGGAAGGCCGGTCAAACACGGTACGAAGCTGGTGAGCAGAAATTGCCTCAAAACAGCCCAGTGTGAGACAGCTTGAAAAGTACGGGCTGGTTACGTGACCCTGACTCTGAGGAACAACTCGGGGAAAAGGACTCCAGTTTTATTCTGATTTTTTTAAGGCTTGATGCAAAGGGCACTCTGTTCCTGCAGGTTTGGAGGTGACCCTCAGCAGATCATCACTGAGGAGGTTTTTCCAGATAAAAACCGCATGTTACATTTTCTCCTTTCTGGTAATCAGTGGCAAGTTCAGCCTTTTTAATGAAATAGCTGCCGTTTTCTGGAGCAACATCTTTGAAAGGTGTTCTCCTGCATTAAGCGGTGAGGGGAGATGGGGGGGAAGCCTCGGCGCCGCCCGCTCCCCTCAGCACGGCCACCGTCTGCCGCGGGGCGGCGCTGTGGCGGGCTGCCGCCCTGGCGGGACGGCGCCATCGCGCGGCCGCCTGTGGCTGTGCGGCCGTGAGGGGCTCCTCGGAGGGGGCCTGGGCCGGTGCCGGACAGGGGGGCCGCGGGCTCTGTCTTGGAGCTGGTGGGAGCTACTGCTGTCACCTCTGCCTCCAGCGGCCGTGGGGAAAGGCAAGCTGCCAGCGGGGCAGCTGCAGGCAGGGGTGTAGCCCTTGTTGCCTCTCCGGGGGGGATGTGTGCTGTCAGGTCAGTCGGTTGCACTGCAGCTTGCTGGAGGGAGAGCTGAGCAGGCGTTGCACCTTCACGCAAGGTGAAGGAGAGGTTGGCAGCACCTTCATGGAAAGCAGGAGGCAGAGGCACGCATGGCAAGGAAGGAGTGCCACTTGTAGACCCTGGTTAAATGGGTGCTGGAGGGTGGCTGTCAGGATGGAGAAGGCGGGAAGCTCGTGGTTTCTGGCAACAGGAGGAAGGTTGGTGCTCCACCTGCGGATCTGCCGCTTCAGAGTAGATGTAGCACCCCGGGACCTTCTTTAGGAGGTCTCCTTTAGGAGGTCTCCTTTAGGCAGCTGGAGAAAGCGTTACAGGCACAGCCCTTGTGCCTGTGGGTGGGTTTAACCACCCCAGTGTCTGCTGGAAGGGCCTATGGCAGGGCGCAAGAAACCTAGGAGATTTCTGGGAGGTACTGATGGTAGATTTCTTGATGTGGTTCGTTGATGAGCTAATTAGAAGGGATGATCTGCTGCACGTGCTACTCACAAACAAGAAGAAAGAAGTGTTGGAAGATGCAAAGGTCAATGGCAGCCATGGCTGCAGTGACCATGCGACTGTGGAGCTGCAGATTCAGAGAAGAGCAAGCAAGATAAAATTACAACCCCACACTTCAGAAGAACAGATTTGGACCTGTTCAGGGACTTGCTCGGGAAGATCCTATGGGAAACTGCCTTGGAGGTCAAAGGGGCCCTGGGAAGCTGAGTGATCCTTGGGAACAATTTTCTCAGAGCACAAGAAATGTTCAGTCCAGTGTGCAGAAGGCAAATACAGCAGGATGGTGTGGATGAACAGGGAGCTATTGACTGAGCTGAAACACACAAAAAAAGAAGTATACCGAAGGCAGAAGCAGGCCGCTTGGGAGGAACATAAAGACATAAGACATTATAAACTCCATTCCTACATGCATGGGCAAATTTCAGCTGGAGCTGAAGCCAAGAAGGGAAATGAAGGACAGCAAGACAGGTTTCTGCAAGTGCCATCAGCAGCAAAAGGAAATCTAAGAGAGTGTGGGACTATAGTTCAGTGAGTAGGGAAGCTAGTGACAAGGAACAGGCAAAATGCTGAGGTACTTGAAGCCTTTTTGGCCCCAAGTTTGATACAGCTTGTGCTATGGTCTTCCACATCTCATCTTCCTATCAGAGATGTGGGAGTGAAGTAGCAGAGTTAGGGATGACTTAACCCCCTGGGATGTACATAGTTCTGTGAGACCAGAGCAGAATGGTCTCTCAGTGTCTTAGCATCAAATTCATGAGACGTGGGACGGATAAGTGGACGATGAAGTGGGTGGAATATCGACTAGGCTGCTGAGCTCAGACATGTGATCAGTTGTACAAAGTTTGGCAGGCAGCCAGTAATTATTGGTGTCCTTCAAGGATCTGTAGGTAGGAACAACTCTGAGGGCAGTCTTAGAGAGAGGGGAACCTCCTACAGTCCTCTCAGCCTATTGCCAAACACTTGGAAAATCCTGGGATTTTCTCAACGCTGATTCTTTCTTTTAGTGTGTGCATCATTGTCTTTCCTCTTGTGGGTAAGATTAGATAATGATCCTGCATTAATTGCATGGGAGGATGGTTAACTGAGGAATGTATGGTGAAAATCCAATCCTTAATGCAAAAAAGGCGCAGATGTTCAGAATTACCAGGGATGCAAATGTGACTACATAGGGGCCTATGAACTACAGCCCTATTTCTCCAGACATGTGCTTTTAAAGCATCTGTGCAGAATCTAGAATTTGCTGTTCTGTATGATCTGGCCTAACGACGATTTCTTTTCTCTTTTTTTTAATAGTACTACATTGAAGAGACAGTTATTGAGGAGGGTGGTGAACCACATGAGGTAAAGGCCCCTGTGATGTTACATGGGGTGTGTAACTAACTTATAATGCTGAATTAGTGGCCTTTTGTATTCTGAGAACTAATTTTTCATATTAAACACACAAATGTCAGTGAACAGTTGCTTCTTAATACTTTATTTCCTCTGCAAGACCCTGTTGTGGGATGATCTAGATGACTCCTAGATTGTTCCCAATATCCTCTGTGCCACTCTTTGGTTTCCATTAGAAGGCGTTGTGGATGTGTCCATCAGAACAGGACTGTGCTCATTCCTGTCCTGCCCTGTGTCTTGCTGATCGTCTTCCATTTGCTCCTGCAGTTGAGGACTTCTTTACAATGATGCTTGATCAATTGATTATATAAGTATCTCGGCTGTGTTTCTGCCATGATTGTGATCTGGCTATGAGAAAATGTAGTTTAGTAAGAAAAGGTGGGTTCCAGGTATTTGTTCAGTCAGCTGGCATCCTATAGTTACTACAAGATCCCAAAGACCTCATCTTATCTGTCTGCTGGGTCCGTTCCTTTCCCTTTGCAAGAAGATAACCTTTTGAATGGCTGTGTGCTCCTTTGACCTGCTTTCACAACTTCCAGTGACCTCATTAGGAGCCCTGGTTGTGCGACGTGTGCCTTCAGCACAACTTCAGCACGGAGAGCATTTCTACACGTTGGTTTTAGGAGGTGGTTGTCCCACCTGAGAACTCCCCTCATGCCAGTGGAAGTTATGCATATAGAACAGAGGCAACAGGAACCCCACTCTTCCAGCTCCTCTGGAGAATAATAACATGATTTTGGCACCGAAATCAGCCGGTCACTTAATTCCTTGTGGGGTCTTTTTAGGTTGGGTGGTGTATAGTAGGCATACTGGGTAATACCAGTAGGAAAAGTGTCACTGATTTTTGTGTCTTGCAGGTGATTCCTGGATAAGAACCTTTTCCTAGCTAGGGGAGGTGGAAAATAATTATCATAAATTCATGATTTATAGATATAAAGCAAGTAATTATTTTTTTCTTTATTCCTAGGTGGTCACTGAGATCACTGAGACCGTTAGCACTGACTTCACAGATCCTAAAACTACCACCTACACTGTTGAGCATGAAAAGCCTTCTAAGGATGCAGCAGCTCCAGTCAGAAAGAGGACAATACGGACAAAAGTGGACCCATCTAAGTTTCTGACACCTTATCTGCAACACAGCAATAAAATGAAGGACCTATTCAGTGAGGTAAATTGTCCCATGTCTTTTATTTCTTGAGGAACACCAACTTAAAAAGTATTTAATAAGTATTATGGCAAACTTCCATACTACTGTTTTGTCTGCTGTACTTCATGATGTGTATTAGTGTCATTTGCTTCTTTGAATGAGCCAATCTCTTGCCCATTTCCTGCGTAGGTGCGTTAGGTAATCACTAGGTGCAAAAAGTGGCTTGAGGCAGATGGCTGAAGATTGTCAGAGGGGTCAGTGGGACTCCTGCGCTCTGACCTGGATATCTGAATGAAGGAAGATAACAGGGACTAATGTCTGTTGAATAGCAAACTTCGATATTTTTTATATCCCTCTATATATATATCCAAGAAAAATCCTTGTGCACAGTGTAGAAGAACAAGCACCAACCTCAATTTCTGATCAAAGACCAGTAGACCAATACTCTGCTGTGTTATGGGAAACAACTGCTCTGCTTAGATACAGATGGTATTGGATCCCTTTTCCTGGATTTTAATGTCTGTTACCTACCAGCACTCACTGTTTAAGGTTTATGTGAGATCACAGGACTAGGACTGCTGCCCTCACCCCCATGTCTTCCTAATCTTTGGTCACTGAAACAAATAACTGTAAATTTATCAACACTAAACTCCTTAAGGAGAATGTAATCAGAGGGAATTTAAACCAGGCTAAAGGTAGAAATGTTTTTTTTTCTATTGTGTTAGATGTAAGAAAGTCAGTTGGCTAAAATAAGCATAACCCTGCAAACGTAACTGAGTAATACTAGTTTGTATTATTGAATAATCTGCCCCAAATTCCTATACTAACCAGATAAATAAATCTCTAATTGCTACATACACTTCTGCCAAAACCTGGTGATATGCCTTGATTGTATTTGTCTTCATTTTCTTTCAGAACAAGTACAAAGAAAAATTTAATAAAGAAAAAGGAAAGCCATATGCTTCCACAATTGATACCCCAGAAATTCGGAGAATCAAGAAAGTGCAAGACCAGCTTAGTGAGGTAGGTAACAGTTATCATAAGAAAAAAAATACTTATTGCGTGGTAAGGAATCAAATTAAGTCACAATTTGAAAGCTACCCCAAGCACAACTGCCCCACTGATGGAGTGCCTCTAGTTCTGGAAGCTGGCTGATCCTCCCCTCTTTCTTTTAAGCAGCGCTAGTCTCCCTTTCAACAATACACCTCACAGTGTGGGAAACTGCAATCCACCGGGAAAGGCTTCGTAATTCTTTGTACAATAAATAGAGTTGAGTCCCTTGAAACTGGAACCCCCTAAAGCTGTGAGTCCCTTGGAACTGGAACCCCCAGAAGCTGAGAGGGTAGTCACCTAACCTAAACTGTGTTCAGGAGAGGAGTGTGCATTAAATTCTACTCCACTCCTGGCTGAGAATATAGTGGGGAATGTGATGCGGCCATCCCTGTGCTGATGCTGACCGAGCCTGCTGTCAAGCTGCGAGTGCTGTGACCGCATGAGGATGATTTTGGGCCCAAGCTGCTGGTTTGCCATGGTAACGTGGCTATATTGTTTTGGGCACCACAGTGTGCGTTTACAACATAGTAGTGGACTGTGAAATTGAGATATACTGCATAGCTTGGGGATCTCTCAATCTCATTATACAGGGTGGAAGTGCTCTTAGAAACAACTTTGTGCTTCCAGAAGGCCACTACCTCTATCCTGGATTCACAGCTCTTGAAACTGTCTCCAAGTTGCATTTCTTTCTCAGTTGATTCACAAAATCCATTTGTTTCCATAGGCTTCTTTTCTAAGGAACAGCCAGTCTTAAATGCTTCATTGAATTCAGATTTTTGGTGTTTACAGTCTAAGTGTAAAAATGCCAATATTCTGCTTTTAAAAGATCCTGTTTTGCTGTAAGAATACATGTGTTTTGTTGTGTGTTGATCTAGGTTAAATACCGCATGGCTGGTGAAGTTGCTAGAACTATTTGCCACGTTGATGAAAAGGCCAAGGATATAGAACATGCAAAGAAGGTGTCACAGCAAGTGAGCAAGGTGGGTGAGTTCTGGCTTTCCAGAAGGGTTGAGGACATTAGTGAATCAGGAGGTTACTGCTATAAATAAAGGTTTGAGCTCAGGGCACTAAAGCAATGTTTATAGAACAGTTTAGGAGCACAGGGAGAGATCGCGGGGAAGTTGATAAGGGAAGTATAAATATCATCTTAAATGTTTCAAACTGATGTCTTCAAATGTCTCTGGTTTGAGACGTTCACTTTGAAAAAAGAGCAGGTGGTTTATTCACAAATGGAAATGTTTGTCTAGGAATAGAGTAACCAATGTACTGATCTTTCTTTCCAGGTGTTATATAAACAGAACTGGGAGGAGAATAAGGACAAGTACCTGCTTCCCCCTGATGCTCCAGAGCTTGTGAATGCAATAAAAAACACAGCAATGTTCAGCAAGGTAAGAAAAAACCAATTGCAGCTGAAGCACAAAAAGCATTCCGAGTCAGAGGTTAATTCATAATGGCTATTCTGGCATTTTTCTGGTTTTAAGAAACTCTATACCGAAGACTGGGAAGGAGACAAAACATTATTCTATCCATACAATGACAGTCCGGAGCTCAGGAGGGTGGCACAAGCTCAGAAGGCACTGAGTGATGTAAGTATCGAAGCCCTCTTGATAGCTGGGTCCCTGTTACAGCATGACTTGATAGTCTTTGTGGTGAACTTGGACTAGATGTGAAAACTCCATGATGGAACCAAAAATACAAACGCACAGGTGTGCACTGATAGTAGTGTAGAGAAGCGGATAATCTGTATTAGAGTATAAATGTGTTGGCAATTTGGTGCCGGGTTATGAAAGAATGAAATAATTAATTTATTCTGAGGTAATCAGTAAAAAGAGTGAAACTCTCAAAACATGTGGAGGAGCTCTCAGGGTGGCTGTAAGTTCAGTTCACTGTTGTGGAGCCACAGATCTGTCTCTAAAACAGTGATAAGAAAAGTCAAGAATTCCTGAGGCTTTGTGATTTGCTGATTGTTAGACACACAGAACTCTTCAACTGGGGATTTCCAGTCTCCCTGAAAGACTTCAGTGAATTTTGCACGTGTCCCAAAGTTCACGAGTCCATGTTTGTCAGCAGAACCTGTGTAAAACTTCCCCAGGGAACTGAGTCTTTGTCACTGTCTCCCATCAGGAGTCTAGAATACAGTGTGTGCAGGTGTTCGTGCTGCAGTAGCTGTGGACAAAACTGCTTTTGTTAATGGTGGCATTGGCAGAGTTAAGAGTACATGTTCCGAAGCTTAAGTTGGTAGTTACTGTAAACATTGACTTCTTTCGTATTTTCAGATTGTCTACAAGAAAGGGCACGATGAACGAAAATCTAAATATACTTCTCTGCCAGATCCACCTGACGTGGAACAGGCCAAGAAAGTGACGAGGCAGCTGAGCGACGTGAGTAGAATTCCGTGCTCTTCTTTCTCTAGAAACCTCAGGGTTTTCTTACAGCAACTTTCAGCAGCAATAACAATAAATTCTGGCTTGGCCGATGGGCAATACAATGTCCCAAAATTGTGTGACCAGAGAGCAAGCAGAACTAAAGGAATATGTTAGTGATGTCTCAGAGTGATTTTCTTATTAATAACAGTCTTCTAGAAGAGATGACTTATTTCACCTATTTATCCTCTTTTTGGTCAGGGGAAGGGCTAAGAGAAATAACTGAATGCTGAAGTGATTAGGTCAAATCATATTTAAGGTGTTTTTGACAATAACTGGTGAAGGCAGATGTAAAAAGTGAAGCAACCTTAAAAAGATGACTTTTAAAAACAAGTATGTCGAGTGAAAATTGAGCTGTATCTTGGGGATTAAATTCTGGTTTTTTATTTTGTTATAGGTTGTTTACCATGAGGACTATAAAAACAAGATCAAAGGGAAGTGGAGTCAAACTCCATGCTATGATGTTGCCATTGCAAAAATGAATGCAGAAAATATAAGTATGGTAAGTGAGTTCTTCAGAATAATCTTGAGATGAACAGCTTTATCCTCTGTGTATGTTAACGTGGAAAATATGGATTGATTTTGCCAGCTCCAGTTGTGGTATTTCTCTCTTTCTAAATAAGCTACTCCATGGATGTCTGATTTATAATGTAAGTGCATTGGATGTGTTGTTATCTGTTTGTCTCTGTTCCTGACAGAGAAAATACCAGGAAGACTTTGAAAACATGAAAGACCAGATCTACTTTATGCAGACTGAAACTCCAGAATATGAGGCTAATAAGAGAGTTTCAGATAATGTCAGTAAGGTAGGTTATGCGCTCTCCCGTTTGTTTAGCCAGACCACAGTTCTGAATCCAGGCCAGCTGGTCCTGAAACTGTTTTATCAAGTGTCAAAAATATTTTCCTATATGCAAAAGATGCATTCTGGTGCGCTGGGGAGCTTGTAACAACTCCTGGCCATGCTTATGGTCTTCCACAATAGTACCCGCGGCGTAGAATTCACTTCACTGTTCTGATTTTGTGATGTGCCTGGTTATTGGTTGGAACGAATCTATCCTGTTAACCAAGACCAACTCAAGCTAGCTGAACTTGGCTCAGCATTTTCATGTTTATTCATCCTTGCTCCGTGTATCTCAGTGCTGTTGTGCTGGCCCAGCTTTGGTTCAGAATACAGAATTTGCTTGGCTTCTGCCTTTTCTGCAGTAGTGCACGCATCAGCAAAGACAATTGCGCAAATGTGACTATTCTGAGATGTCAACTGATATTTGAAAAATCGCAGTGTTTGGAGAGGGGCTTAAAGGAGGGGACATCTACCAAATAGCTCCCGTTTATCTTTGTGCCCCTGCCTCCCACCTCCTCACCCATGCGCTCCTGTGGTCTGAGTGCCTGTCATGGTCCTTTGCCATCAGGGATCATAAGTTAAAAGGGAATTGTCCTGACAAGTTCAAGGTGACACAGGTTAGTGAGCGTTTGGCTTTTAAGACTGACTTGTAAAACCTCACCCTTTTTATTTTTATTTTTTTAAAGATAAAATACAGAGCGGACTATGAAAAGAAAAAAGCTGTTGCAGATTATAATGTGCTTCCTGCGACAGAGAACCCATTGCTGAGGCAACTAAAAGCCGCAGGCAACATGCTGAGCGATGTAAGTATTCTCAAAGTACAGCTGGATGATTTTCAGTCATGTACAATAAACCAAACCCAGCATTGCATCCAAGAATTCTGCTTTGGATCTCCCAGTATGTTTAGTTTTATAGAGCAATATTTGTCACGAGATATCCCCAACCAGAACGGCGTAGATAAGGAGTCATTTCTCCACAGCAGAGTGGAACAATGGCAGGTTATGGGGATAGCTAATTGTTGTGTAGTTCATTTAGATCCCTGAGGAAAACGGATCACAAGATGACAGTTCTTCCCTTACTGTTTTAAGGAACTTCAGCTGATGCCAGTAATGATAAAATGCGTGGTACTTTTACATACCCATCTCCCTTGTCTTCTGGCTACTCGCTGTAATGGCTTTCTCCGTTCCTCTCTTCTTGCTGTTTTCTTCTTTATGGAAAAAGATCGTGTATTTCTCAGTGTCAGAAGCTCAAAACCCGTCAGTCAGACCTTCCAGTCTTCCCTTACAAACCCTTCAGTCACTAAAAATTAAAAAAAAAAAAAAATCACAAGGGAGAAAAGTTCCACCTGTTTTCAGTCTTCTGGGACAGTTTTTCTTTGTGATCATTTTGCAATTTTGCTCTTGTCATTTTTAATGTGTTGTAAGGAGTTGCGGTGGTACCTGCTGCATTTTCTTTTGCAGAAATTATACAAAGAAGCCTATGAACAATCCAAAGGAAACAGCATGAATTACTGTGACACACCGAAGTTCCAGACTGATACTGTTCTAAAGAACTTCAGTGATGTACGTATTTCATTTATGTTAGGTCGTTCAGTACCGACACTCTTGATTACTTTGGTTTATGAACTTGTTATTATTTTTCCAGGTAAAATATAAAGATGCCTATCAAAAGAATATTTTAGGACACTACTTGGGCAGCTTTGAGGACCCACATCATACACACTGCATGAAGGTTGAAGCTATGAAGAGTGATGTAAGTGTGGCAATCATTCTGGTTTCACCATCGTACTTTCAGTCCAGAGAAAGCTCAGTGTGGTTTCTTACTGAATGTTGATTTTATTCCTAGAAAAATTACAAAGCAGATTATGAGGAGGAAAAGGCAAAATGCTACTTCCCTCAGACCATAACTCAAGAGTATGAAGCTATGAAGAAGTTAGAGCAGTGTAAAGATGTAAGTACAGGACAGTAGTGGTCATCAAGTAGCCACCTACATGCAGAGCATCAGCTTCTGAGGCATGTGGAAATTTACAGAGTGATTCCTGTTAACTTTGATGATTTTGAAGTTATCACCATATGTGATTTTTAAAAACCTTATTCATCTGTATTTTAGAGCCTTTTGGGCCATCTAGTGATCAAGAGAGATACAGCACAATCTTTATTCTAACAAATAAAACTGTAATATCAGAGGAATAGTACCAAAACAAAGAGTGAACCTCAAGCATTTACCTGCTTAAGTCAACGTATTTTTACATTAATACTTTAAAAGTACTTTACTTAATTTATTAATATTAATTTTATTTATTTTATCATTACTTGGGAAATTCTTTAAATATCTATTTGAATATAATATATAAAATGTATATAGAATCATAGAATTGTAGAACCATAGAATATACTATAATGTGTATAATATAGTGTATACAATAAATTGTAATATTTATATACCTATTCAAAATATTTTCATTAATACTTTGAAAATACCTCAAAAATTTATTTGCTCTTTGATGTTTAAAAGTAACATGAGAACGACAGTGCATGGCAATGCGTACCTGCATGCGTGCCATAACTGCTAACTGTCCCCAGTAATGCCACGTTGCGGTGTCGTATAAAACAGTTCTGCTTATATGCGTGTTCTGCAAATATCTTTATTATCTTCCTTCAGCACACCTACAAAAAGCATCCCGATCAAACCAAATTCACGCAAGTGACTGATTCTCCAGTACAGAAGCAAGCAGAGATCAATAGCAAACAGCTCAGTGACGTAAGTAAGCTTAGAAAACATGTTGCTACGCTCTGACATTATCAATTTCTGCACCGTGGCCACCTTCACTCTTATCATCCTGTTTTAAGGGAACTGAAATCAGCGGGAGGTGAATGTGTGGGCGTATATACATGCGCACAGGCAGAAAAGCATTTGTGTGCTTTCCAGTTCTGTTCCAGTGGAAGATCACCTGCAGAGCAGGTTTCTGTCATTTTTCAAGTGGCTGTTCACATCCAGTTTTAGTGTAATTTTGTTTATGTCCATCACTTGAGATATTCTTCGAACTAGTTGAGTCAGTGGGGTTTATACCACTCACTTGGCAAGGACTAGGATTTCATCTGTCTTTGCGAGCGAGGCAACACAAGGTCTTTAAGTCGCGTCACTCGACACTACTCAGCATTTACAGTCTATAACATTGGGCTGCTAAATTTCTTTATTGTTCTTTGCAGATAAAGTATAAAGCCAAAGGTGAAGAAATTCTTCACAAGTACCACCTCCCTCCAGATGTGCCCCAGTTTATACAGGCTAAAGTTAATGCCTACAATCTTAGTGATGTAAGTGTATTGAATCCAGAGCTCTTGATGCAACTTACAAGATGAAGTTTCTGTTAGCTAGAAACTGATCATTCCAAATTCACCTTTTCTTCTAGAACTACTACAAAACGGGATTGGAAGAACTAAAATCAAGGGGATATGATCTAAAAAGTGATGCTATCCCTATCCGAGCTGCCAAGGCTGCCAGGCAGGCTGTCAGTGATGTAAGTACATCCTTCCTAAAGGAACCGTTTAATCAAAAGAATTTACTTAAACAATGTTTGTCATTATGTTTGTTAAGAGTATCTGAAGGGTAAGTTCTTTATTGCCTTTTTTGAGCACGTTATTGGATGTATTTAACACACGTACTTTTATTGGTGTTTCATTGTTTCTCTAATGTATTTGTAAAATTGCATTTAGAAAAGGCTGCTTCATTGTCTAATTCTCTGGGAATAAACTGACTGTCTTCAGTCCACTATGGTTAAGGAAAATCATGAGGAATAGGTCAGTAGTGACAGCTCCATGAGCAATGGGCCCCTGAATTCTCTCTGTCCTTAATTATAGGCCTGACAATAAATGAGATGAAAGACTCTAGGACATCAGTGGAGCCTGAGTAGATTCTTGGGGATGGCCTCGCAGAAGCGCTTTAGTATTTTCAGACTCTTTTACCTCTTTGGGACAACTGAGAGAGTGCTACTTTGGAAGCTAACTGATTTGTGTAGAGAGATACGTGTCTGGTGTCATTAAGATGTCTGGTCTCTGACTTTAATGTGAGGGATACTCTGTGTAGAAAACAAGGGGCAGCCTTTGTTTTTAATTTACTTATTGCAAAGTTACTACACTTTAGGTGATATTCTCTGTGTTCTTTAATATTCTACCAGGTTAACTATAAAAAAAGCTATGAACTCTCCAAGGGTAAACTCGTTGGCTTCAAGAGCCTCCAGGATGATCCCAAACTCGTTCATTATATGAAGGTAGCCAAGCTGCAGTCTGAGCGAGAGTACAAAAAAGATTATGAGAAGTCAAAAACTGTGTACAACATTCCAATGGACATGGTCAATGTTGTCGGTGCCAAGAAGGCTCAAGAGATTGCCAGCAATGCCAATTACAAGAACCTCCTGCACCACTATACTTACTTACCAGATGCAATGAATGTGGAGCTGACCAAAAATATGATGGAGATTCAGAGTGATGTAAGTAAAACCTCACATGAACAGAATTTTTTTGAGATGCCTCCAGCAAAATCTGCAAAGCCTCAGGAGATGTCCTTGAATCATGATGGTTTTTTTTAATCCCTAACTTTTAAAACATCGTTTTCACTCCTTTATTAGAATGCATACAAAGCAGATTATAACAACTGGATGAAAGGCATTGGTTGGATCCCCATTGGCTCTATAGAAATAGAAAAAGCTAAAAAAGCTGGAGATGCCTTGAATGAAAAGAAATATCGTCAGCATCCGGACACCATTAAATTTACAAGCGTGGTGGACTCTCCAGTAATGGTCCAAGCCAAACAGAATTCAGTTCAGCTCAACGATGTAAGTAGAGAAAGAAATGTCTGTTACAGTAAAGCAGAGATGTGTCTAGTGAAGAGCTGAGCATTGCCTTTAACATCTTTTACAGTAGTATTAGCCTGAAAGTGTTTCTCTGTGTTGTCTTTGTTTCGTGCTTGATTTTTCCTGAGTAATTTCCTGGTGTAAGTCTGCAAAGCTGTATGGAAATCACGTGGCTCTTTCAGTTCACGTCAGCTGGTTCTGTCCATTTATACTTTAAGTACGTTTGAAATACATTTTATTTAAGAAATATGAAATTTTCAAGTTGTTTACTGGTGTGTTACCACCTGCAATAGTAAATGAATTACAAAATGTTTGATGAATCACATTATGTCCATCATTATAAACCAGCAAGCGTTGTTTTCTATTACATTCTCCTCTCATCCCTTATTATCCCACTCTTTCGAAAGTGGGGTTTTATGTCCATTAAAAGACATAATTTTACTGAGTAAAGACTGCATAGAGCTTTTAGGGTGCGTTCCTCCTATACATAAGCTCAACAACTGTACGAAAAGTGCAGTCTCAATCTTTGAGATAGATGGTTGGTTTGCAAAATCAAACGTAAACCCTCAGTTAATTCACAGTGACCTGCACCTAGCTATACAAGGAAAGAAGGGCTTATTTCTCCTCTCTCATTTTACAGAAACTGTACAGATCTTCTGGAGAGGAAGTTAAACATAAATACACTCTTACCCCGGATGTCCCGCAGTTTATCCAAGCTAGATACAATGCAGCTAACATCAGTGATGTAAGTGACTTCTTTACATTTTACACACTGTTAATGAATTTTTGAGTAGTACGTTACGGATACACTCATATTGCAAATTCGTTTCACTATATAATGAACTTGTATCACTGTAAGTTTTAATTCTTGGTGTCATTTGAATTTCTAACCACATTATCATGTAATAATTTAATTAATAGAGAAATCTGTTCTTGTAAATGAAGACTGATAGTTGTATGTGATCCCCACCGCATCTGCTTCTAAAGAATTGCCTGGAGTAGCTTAGGAGTAGCTTTGACTTGCATGGAGTTCATGTGATTACTAGATTCTCTAGAATAATATGACTCTTCTTTTTTTTTAGGCATATTATAAACAAGACTACCATGATCTGATAGCTAAAGGGAACAATGTGTCACTTGATGCTATCCCAATTACTCTAGCCAAGGCTTCAAGGAACATTGCTAGTGATGTAAGTATCTTGCCCAGGTATACTTTTTCAGGCATTTAGTAAAAAAGTCATGTGTTCCAGCCCACATGGTAGAGCTCGTATGCTGCACGAGTCCCACTAGATTCAGTATTATGAGAAAGAGATTCTGAGTCTTTCCCAAAGTGTTCATTTGTGTAGAACTCATTTTATGCTGAATATACTGCCTTTAGACAGGCAAATCCTACTGTGCTATGTTTCTTAACCCACGTTTCACAGGAGAAATGAAATCAGTACTTCTTACAATCATTCTGTGACAAATCCCCAGAAAACGCACTATGATAACACCTCATCGCAGAGCATGGGACGAGGTGTGCTAAGGGGGCTTTTGGTTATACAGTGGAGTGTAACATATACATGGCTATACATGAATCCAACAGCTTTGTAGTGCAAATTGTGTCCAGTGGGAGATGTTTCAGTGGTTTCATGTGACTAGAGGAAGCTGTCCAGTCACGTTCCATTGGTTTGCTATTGCTTTCAAATTACTGAGAAGGATTTTCTCAATTATTCTGCTATTTTTCATACACCTTTCAGCACAGGAATACAGTACGATAGGGACAGTCGGTGGGTGTGCCATTTGGGAGACTTTATCTTTCTGGACTGCTTTGCAGCTTCTTTTTCCAATGAAAGACACGAGAGCTTTGCTTTTCTTTTACGTTAGTGTGGACAACCAAAGCCACACCACAGTACATTGATCTCTTTCCTCTTTCTAGTACAAATACAAAGAAGCATATGAAAAGGCTAAAGGAAAGCAGGTCGGTTTCAGAAGCCTGCAAGATGACCCTAAGCTTGTCCACTACATGAATGTAGCAAAGATTCAGTCTGAGCGTGAGTACAAGAAAGACTACGAGAAGAGCAAGACTAACTATCATACACCTCCTGACATGTACAGTATCCAGGCTGCTAAACAGTCTCAGGATGTAGCTTCTAATGCCCACTACAAAAATCTGATCCACCACTACACTTACCTGCCAGATGCCATGGATGTTGAGCTTGCAAAGAACATGATGCAAATTCAGAGCGATGTGAGTATTGCAACGATTACAGTTTCATTGATGTTTTCCTGCACGCTGTGAAAAATAAAATACGAGGCATTTAGAAATACCGAGTTCCTGGAGAGTTCTGCTCAACGGGACTTTGATGCTGGCATATCAGTGGAGAGCAGACTCTTGGAATCTCGAACTCAAATGAACTTCTTTTTCACATTTTCTCAGAAAAGATACTGAAAATACATTCTGGAGTTCTCTAGCATAGGAGATCTCTTCTAGAACCTTCTTGGATAGATATGACTGGGCATAAATGGTTGCACTCTGCACCTCTGTACACTGTGAAGTTTGAGTCTGTATGGATCCCTGTGGAGGACCACTCGTTTTAGAGTCAGAACATGGAAGGGGCTGAAAAAAGAGTGTTCAGAATATCCTGGCTTTCAGAGTGTGCATTAACCCTGTCTCAGTGGTTAGATGGGATAACCTGCTGCATATTTTGTAGCCAGGATAAATTCACTTGCAGTCTGTGGATTCTGCATATTTTACTGTCAGAGGAACTATAGGAAAAAACCCCAAAATGGAGCCTCTGCTCTGTGGATCTTTGTATAAGGCCAAACTGCATGGAGTCTGCTGTAACACAGAACAGATTAAACTGTGTTAAACCATCACCATATGGTTGTTTTGAAGTTATTAAGAATTGGAGGTTGGTGAAATTTTTCACGTGGGTGAAAGAAAAGGAAGGTTAGGAAATCCTGAAGGGATGTTACAGTTCATAGGAAATGAATCCCAAATCAAAAATGCAATAGCTCACTCTCTTCCTTCTGAAATCACAGAGAAGCATTAAAAATATCTGGTTTCTCTTCAAGAATTAGTAAATATTTCTTGCTAACATAGAACATCCTACCTAGACTGTGTGATGAGTGCTTTAAACAGAATTATTACAGTTCCGTGGGAAAATCTTGGTGCATGTTGCCTTTCTCTCCTTCAGAATGCCTACAAACAAGAGTATAACAGCTGGTTCAAGGGTATTGGGTGGAGCCCTCTTGGTTCTCTGGATGTTGAAAAAGCGAAAAAGGCTGGAGATGCATTAAATGAAAAGAAATACCGTCAGCACCCAGACACCATCAAATTTACAAGTATACCAGACTCGATACCAATGGTTTTAGCTCAGCACAACACCAAGCAGCTGAGTGATGTAAGAATTTTGTCATTATTAGTTTTTAATTATTAATAATTTAAATTTTTTCATACTTAATTGGTGGTTTTATTTTTTATTATTATTATTTATATGTTACTGTCTGATTTCTCACTTAAAAAACCCTTCACATTTTAAAACCTGTAAAAATAGTAAAATTACAGTTTGTTGGTAGGCATTGTTGCATTGCTTCTGTTTGTTAACACTATAATCTACCTTGGCTTGTCGACATGTATTTGTTTATTTTTGCTTGCAGGTAACATACAAGCAGGAAGGTGAAAAAGTAAAACACAAATACACCCTGGATCCCGATGTTCCTCAGTTTATCCAAGCCAGGGTCAACGCCTTCAATTTGAGTGACGTGAGCAGATAACCAATAGTTTGTTCAATAATATGTTTATTTGTCATTTACTAAACAGAAAAACCCCACCCTTTTATTTATTTGTGTCCTGATATTGAATATAGAAATGCACAAGCTCTGAATTTAGCTAAATTTTTACTTCTAGAAGTCGATGAGGTTGCTCGTTAAGCAAATTTTTAAACTGCCTGGGCACTCATGGCCATAAACACACTGCAGTGCCCTGTGGCCAGGCTACTTGGATTGACTGACTGAGAAACCCAGCGTGACTTATTATTCCAATTCCTATAGGTTTGGAGACTTATGTCATTTTTATATAAAACGCATCGCAGTACAAGTTCGCTCTATGTTGTTTCCTGCTGCTGGGCTTTCCAAGGAAATCAGCTCGTTCAGTGGAAAGGCACTAATGCCTCTTTATGCCATTCAGCTACTAGCCTGCTTTCCATCACTTCTTGCATCCATCCAACAGCATAAAGCTCTCCACTGATAGTATCAATTTTATTGCTGTTGTGTTATTCGATCTTTTGGTGGCATCATCAAAAGATTGAATAACACCATCATCCTGGTGTCCTCCAGGAACTAGATAAAAGCTGACACCTTCTTTAATCCCATCCTATAGAAAGCCTTGGAGTAGTAGTCAGTCCACACACTGACTGCTTGGTTCAGTCCCTTAAGAGCTAAAGGCCTTATTTTGAAGCTAAAAGGAAAAAGATTCCGTCAACTGAAAAAGGGGTTTGCTTAAGCAAGGGCAAAATGCCACTGAGAGTCGTTCCGCATAAAAGTTACAAAAATGAGGATGGAGTTAATAATTTAACTTCATTAATTGAACTGATTGTCTGGAAGGACTCTTGTGTTTGTAGTGGGTTTATTTATCACTCTATAACTGTAATCTGTGTACAGGTTAACATGTTATCTTGAAATCGCACAGACTACACTAAATATTTTGATTCCTATAACTACAGTAAAAATATGGGCTCCGACAACTTAATTAAAATTACTGCTCTTAACACTGTGAACTCATACCTTTTTTCCCTACAAGGCTAACTACAAAGCAGACTGGAAAAAAACCATTGCCAAAGGATATGATTTGAAACCAGACGCCATCCCTATTATTGCTGCTAAAGCTTCTCGAAATATTGCAAGCGATGTAAGTACGGTTTGCATGAAGTGGGATGCAAACATCTACTGCGTGACAGCTTTCTGTGGCATACTGTGCTATGGAGCATGTGCTATGTACAGGGAGTTGTATAGAGACACTTAATTCTGAGAACTGAAACTCTTATGATACAGCTTATTTGGAAGCTCCTTTCTTATAATTCACCTGTGCTGTATTCTTAATTGCTGGAGACCTGTGCTTCTGCTTGGAGAAGGGAAGGCTCCGAGGAGACTTTATAGCAGCCTTCCAGTACCTGAAGGGGGCTACAAGGAAGCTGGGGAGGGGGCTTTCTTCCAAGGGCCTGTAGGGACAGGACAAGGGGTAACAGGTTTAAACTGAAAGGGGGGAGCTTTAGATTAGATATCAGGAAGGAATTCTTCCAGCAGAGGGTGGGGGGCACTGGGACAGGTTGCCCAGAGAAGCTGTGGATGCCCCATCCCTGGGAGTGTCCAAGGCCAGGCTGGATGAGGCTTGGAGCACCCTGGGCTATGGAAGGTGTCCCTGCCCCTGGCAGGGGGGTTGGAACTAGATGATCTTTAAGGTCCCTTCCAACCCAAACCATCCCATGGTTCTATGATACTTGTCTGGCATTCACGAGCAGTACAGAAATGTGGCTGTTTTCAGGCAGTTACGAATTGGCATCAGTAAAGCTTGGTGTGCCTCCTGACACAAGCTGTGAAAGGAGATTTGGAACACAGAAATGCAGTCACTAACTTAAGCAAAAGGCTGCAAATTAATTCCATTCCCTGCTCAAACATGCCTCTCCCCAGTAGCTGAATACTGAGATATCCAGCTGTTGGGTAGTCTTGGGCCTCTCAGTAATACATTGTTATGCTGCTCTTTCAATTAAAACCCGAATGTTCCTGGGAATTAGAAGTTTATGGCAGTAAAATATAACATGGCAGAAGCAACAGCAAGGGAAGGCGTGTAACTGCGAATCTAGATTTAGATCTGTACCGGGGGTCCTGACAAGCTGAGAAATCCAACAATCTTCTTATTTTGCTGTAAGTAATCCTGTGCTGTCTGAGAAACAATTTATGTATGAGTTTATAGAATGAGGTTGTTAAAATATTGAGTTTCAAATATTATTATTATTATCATCATTATTATTGTTATTAAAATTAGCAAAAAGTATGCTTTCTCTTTCCAAAGCGGGCAAGACTTTCTTTTCCTTTGTTTCCAGTACAAGTACAAGGAATCATATGAGAAAGAGAAAGGCAAACAGGTTGGATACCGTAGCCTACAAGATGATCCTAAACTTGTTCATTACATGAATGTGGCCAAAATGCAATCAGATCGTGAATACAAGAAGGATTACGAAGTCACCAAGACCAAATATCATACTCCTTTGGACATGTTCAGCGTGATGGCTGCCAAGAAAGCCCAGGAAGTGGTTACCAACGCCGGCTATAGACAGCAAATTCATGATTATACACTCTTGCCCGATTCCGTGAATCTGGAGCTATCAAGAAATGTGATGCAGCTTCAGAGTGATGTATGTAATGATTAATGAGCTCTTGTTTTTTCCTTCTCATAATGACTGTGTTACACTAATAACCTTTTAAGGCTAAAAAATGAATATATTGAATTAACAGTAGACTGAGATGTCAGTGTCTGGAACCCTCAATTTTCCACTGATTATCAGAATTATGTGTAGCTGATACATTCTAGGGAACGTTCCTAGCAAGTAACAACATTCATTGTATCTCTGCATATTTGGCTGATTCTCAGCAAATTAACATGTTTTCCCAATTCGGGTATTTTTGTAGTTGGCTTTGTAACTGTAGTTACAATGTGTTATTACTGTGATTATTATCTGTATTGTCGGAGATCATAGGTTATCTACAGAGTCTAAATTCTGACTATATTTAAGTTTACCTAAAATATACATTATGTATGTTTGTGTTATACCTAGGTATTTGAGATTCATTCATTTCGTTCACTTTTCCTTCCTGCCTTTACCCTCCAGCAGATGCATATGCTGGGCATGATAAGGATCCATAGAAAAGCTTTGTAGCTTCCATTAAGTTGTGTGACTTGGTTCCCTGTTTGTTCTTCTACTTGTTTATCCAGAAAGTATGTAGTTTAAGCTGCATTCTCTGACAAATGTGAAATTCCCCCAGACATTAATAGAAAGTGTTCTTCACATTCTGCGTGTGGTTTGGAGAGGGTAATGTGCACGTTCCCAGTGGCCAACAGACGGAGGAGGTGACCTTTAGACACCTTCTTTTCAAATACAGAGCTTTTTATCTCAAATTTTGTCCAACTCGGGATGTTTGCGAGGACAGAAGCGTGATGCTTGAGGACAAATTTTGCCCTGTATACATATGCTGCAAAGGTCTCCTTTCTCAGGCTCTGATATTGTCCCTGTTGCTTCTAACAGTGCAGGTCAGGAACGGGTTTTATTTTCACAGCATTTGTGTACCTTTATCTGCCCTAAAAGCCGTGTAATGCGGTGTGATTAAATAGGTGTGGTGTCTGTTCAAGCTTGTGCAGAACCAGGCCATTAAGCAGAAGTTGTTGAAATGTTTTCTCTGAATTAATTCTACTGCAAACTGAGTCTATTAACCAACAAGAAGGTCATAAAAAAAAAAATTATTATATTTTTGCCAGATTTTCATGTTTACCACTCAAAGTGCATTCTAAGGTCTGTGCATTTGGTTTGTGGTGTGAGTTCTACACTTTGGTTTAGTGAAAAGAATTTCTTTATCCCTGACACGTAAATAGTTGTTAATCTTATGTTAAGAATTTGGAAAACAATAGCAGTTATAACAGGCCTGTCTGAATTTTCCTTCAAAAATGAATCCCCGGGAGCAGGTTTAAGGCCTTACCTGTTCTCATGTGTGTGGGCATTCTAGTTTTCCTTGCCTAACTGTGCTTTTCCTTGTTTATTTTTTAAAAGAATGTGTACAAAGCAGACTTTAATAACTGGTTGAGAGGAGTTGGCTGGATACCGATTCAGTCACTGGATGTAGAAAAAGCCAAAAAAGCTACGGAGATTCTCAGTGAAAAGAAGTACCGCCAGCACCCTGACAAGCTGAAGTATTCTATCACAATGGATGCAATGGAACAAGTGCTAGCCAAGCAAAATGCCAAGACCATGAATAAGGTGAGAGTTGGTTCAGATGATCGTGACTGAGCCACAGGTGGGGTCTTTGCCTTGCAAAACTGTGGGACAGGTTCATTCCTACTCAAGTCATTAGAAATTCGGATGGGTGGGGTGGTTTGCTTAGTTACGACAGACACTAAGAGGTGATGGAAGCCTTGGGCTGTATGCGTAACTAAGGGAAAGATTTGGAAACCTCTGCCGGAAGTAGTATTGATAATCAGTGAGCTGAAAAAACCCTGAAATTCTGTCAGTTTTGTACAAAAAGTTTAGTTCTTCAAATGTGTCCCTAGTTATCTGGGACACCATTGATCCTAATTCCATGTTTGCCATGGAAAGAGGGTGTGTGGGGACAAAAAAAATTATGCTTTTCATGAAAGCAGGGAAATTGTACCTTTTCAGTTTCAGTATTTATTAGTTAGCAAAGCATACTTGGCAAATTTCTCAAATCAAATACTGCAGAAAGAGGAGAAATACAACATTGCTCAGCAGTTATATTTGTGAAGATTGTAGTGCTTCTGGGACTTTACTGTAAAATATTATTTATTGAAAATGAGCAAAGCAAAAGCAAGCTCTTGTTCTGTGAGTGCAATGCTTTTTTGATGCTAAACATTACTTTGTAATTGCAGAGGCTCTACACCGATAAATGGAACAAAGAGAAGACCAGCATTCATGTCATGCCAGATACTCCGGAAATTCTGCAGTCGAGGGTGAACCAGATCACCATGAGCAATGTGAGTTGCCGTGTTCCCAGGGGGCGTTCAGGGTCTGTTGCATAGATCAAAAAGCGGTGTCATTTTTCTGTCTTTTTTGAAAACGTTTAAATTCAGATGTAGGGTACTTGAGTACTGCTGCCTTCATGACAGACTACCTGTTCTCTTCTACATTTTACATTAGAAACTTTACAAAGCCGGATGGGAGGAAGACAAGAAGAAAGGTTATGACATGCAGCCAGATGCTATTCCAATAAAAGCAGCCAAAGCCTCCAGAGACATTGCAAGTGATGTAAGTTCGATTGCGTGATAGAGGAGCCACAAAGGCAGAACACTGTCAAAGTGCTTTGTTATGTGCAGATGCGGGTTTTTTGGAGCATCTTGAGTTGTCTAGGTTTCAGTTATGTGCTTGATGGGATAAACCTTTGCGGTACTTGCTTTCCAGTGGAATAACAGTGAATTGTGCTTTTCTGCTTTTGGTTCAGTGAGCTGCAGAGCTTCGTGTGCCTGGGTCCAGGCTGTTTCGTAAGAGTGCATACGTTTAAATGACTAAACCTGAGACCTTGTGATGAAAAAGAACAATTATTTTCTATGTTTTCAGACATAAAAATGAGCTTAATGGTGCAATTTTTTTTTTTTGATTGGAGTTTTTGCTGTTCTTTCTCTTTCCTGCTGCCAGTATAAATACAAACTAGCCTACGAAAAAGAGAAGGGAAAGCACATTGGGTTCCGCAGCCTCGAAGACGACCCCAAGCTGGTGCACTTCATGCAGGTGGCTAAGATGCAATCTGATCGTGAATACAAAAAGGATTATGAGAAGGCAAAAACTAATTTCCATACTCCAGTTGACATGGTCAGTGTTGTGGCAGCCAAGAAAGCACAAGAAGTGGCTACAAATGCAAACTACAAAAACTTGATCCATACCTACAATGTTTTGCCTGATGCTATGAGCCTTGAATTAGCCAAAAACATGATGCAGATACAAAGTGATGTAAGTGAGAGACTCTTCAATCTTTGCATTATGAATACAATGGTGCCTAATTTATGAAAGCATACTGTAAGATAAATAGTACTGTTTTCTTAGTGGGGTAAGTTCATCTGTGTAATAAAATGTAGTAAAGGAAAGGAGAGCTGTAGCAATGCTAGCCATTGTGTTTTTCTAAGACTCAGAAATATTAAATTACTTTATTGCTGAAGAATTTGGGCTCAGAAAGAAGTAGTTTTATATATAAAGTAAAACGGGTATTTACTGCTTCCATGTCCAGGAGACTCTTCAGGAGCAATAGCTGTGAGCAGGCCAAGACAGGAAGAGCTTCACTTTCCATTAATAGTTTTATCTTGTCCTTCCACAAGGATATCTTTTCAGAAGAAGGGGAAAACAGCTAAGTAGCTGTATTCTCAGATTTTCTGGGATGTTTAACCTCTAGAGAAGAGAGCCCTTTTAATTCAGTATAGTGGTTTGAGAGAGTCCCCTTCTTCAAGAGGGCCTTAGCAGATAATGATGTCACATGAGCAATCTATATACATTTTAGGAAGGATCTGAACATTGCATAAAAGGCAAAGTAATAGAATGCAGACACTACTGTAACAAATGTGTTTCTAAATAAACCTTGACTGCACCTTGACACTGTTTGTAGAAGAAGTGCATTCAAAATCCAATACTCGTTAAACGCAGGAAGAAGTGTCGTGATTCACAGACTTTTCCATGCGTCTGATTACTTTCTTTTTTTTCTGCCTCCAGAATCAATACAGAGCAGAATATGATGAAAACATGAAGGGTATTGGATGGTTGCCACTGGGCTCCCTGGAAGCTGAGAAGAACAAAAAAGCAATGGAAATTGTTAGTGAAAAGAAGTATCGCCAGCATCCAGACAAGCTGAAATATTCTGTTCCTATGGATTCCATGAGCATGGTCTTAGCTTTAAATAATGCTAAAATCATGGATGAGGTAAGAAAATGTTCATTAAACTTCATTTAAATTTTTAGAAGTAGGAAACCTACTATACCTGTGGTAATAACCTTATTCTGTGCATAGCTTTGGAAAGTGTCAGTTTTGGCAGCTAATGAATATGCTTGACTGTGGTTGTATTTCATCTTAATAGAGCTTTGATGTACCTGAAAGCAAAGCATGACCCTAATATATCTAAGAAGTACGTAGTTTAAATCTAGGGGCTTGTCCCAGTTTAGCCGCAGGTGGCAGCTAAGCATCACACAGCCGCTCACTCACCCCCCCCCTCCCCCCCCCCAAAGTGGAATCAGAAAAAAAGCCTCCTGTGTTGAAATAAGAACAGTTTAATAGCAAAGCACAGGGAGAAGAAATAATAATAATAATAATAGAGGAATATACAAAACCAAATGATGCACAGCACTAGAATTGCTCACGACCATATGATCAATAGCCTGTTCCAGAGCAGCGACCCCCTGGCCGACTCCCCTCAGCTTATATACTGAGCGTGACGCCTTATGGCGTGAAATGTCCCTTTGGTTGATTTGGTCAGTTGTCCTGGCTGTGTCTCTTGTAGCAAAGAAGCTGGGAACATAGGGGCAGTATCGGAAACTGAAAAAGTCCGTGGGTTAATATAAACATTACCTGGCAACAACTGAAATATCAGTGTTATCAACATTCTTTTCAACACAAATCCAAAATGCAGCCCCACACCAGCTACTGTGAAGAAAATTAACTCTATCCCAGCCAAAACCAGCACAGGGCTAAAAATACTGGAGTGATTCCATTCAGAAATAGGCTTTAAACTGTTTAGTGTGTAGTCTGTATCATCTGCTGCCTGTTACATTAGTATGACATTGCTCTGTGATATGAATGCTTTTCTACTGAGATACATATTTTCTGATTGTCCTGCTGCACTGGTGTAATCAGTGGTCCTTTCAAAATGTCTAGACTTCTTGTGCATTGTAGTTACAGGCACATTCAGAGACTTATGTGCACTTAGCTCTGTTTCCTCTAAGAAAAGCTGTGTTGCCTCTCACAACTGGTATTTTCCAGGAGATGAACTTTGCTTAGTTGGGTCCCTCTGCCTGGTTATGTGCCCTCCCAAGCTCTTGCCCACCAGCCAGTCTACACACTGCCGGGACAGAGTGAGAAAGAGAGAAGGCCTTGCTACTGTGCAGACGCTGTTCAGCACAGCTAAAACATTAGTGTGTTATCAGCGTTGTTTTAGTCACAAATCTAAACCACAGCACTGTTTGAGTTGCTGTGAAGAGGACTGGCTCCGTCCCAGCCAGACCAGTATAGAAACTATCGTGTTCTGCTGTTCAGTGTGCTGGAATACGCTGCTGGGCAAGAGACAAGGAATGAAATACTCTAGCAAGATTGATATTTCTTCCGCTCTTGTTTCTGCCTCACCCAATTAACTTCATAAGAACTATTCCTGATTCACACTAATTTTAAGTGCTAAAATAAAAAGACACATGCACCTACAATGTTAGTAGTTGCATCATTGTAAGGAAAGTTTATATTGCAAATAGGAAATACTTTCTAAATTGTTATATTTATGTTGATATCTTTTTTTTCCAATGTTATCTTTCTAGCACAAGTACAAACAAGCATGGGAAGAAGATAAAAAGAAAGTCCACCTCACCCCAGATATTCCACAGATTGCTCTAGCAAAAGTTAATGCATTTAATTTAAGTGATGTGAGTATTGTTTGTAAGACTATGACGTTGCTCTTATTTTTTTAATTAGGAATGGTCGAGGTGGCAGCATACAAAAGCCTCCCTAATTCCCATTTTGCTAACCTGTAGTAATTTTACAAAAAGCTATTAATTTTCCTTTTCCCCGCTTCCCCAAAATTGAATACTGCAAGTTGCCAAGAGAAAGTCATAGTGCTTATAATCCGATTGCAGAGTGTTCATGTAGGTAATGAAAACAGAATAGTTACTAACGAAATAGTAGAGTTTGAGTACTATTCATGGTTTTTACTGTATTCCTTATTTTATTTCCCCATGTACGAAGTTTTGTACTGCATTCAAAATCTGTGGTTGCAGATCAAAGATGTTCTTTCGGTAACAGATGGTATTACAGACAGATTTTCGGTAGGCAGTTGTTAAATCTGCATATGCTCAGAAAAGTATTGTTTGTGCACATCTCCAGTCTGCACAGAGTGAGACGTTTTGTTAAAAGTTGGCATCCTTACAGGTGTCACTTTTCACCAATAGTTGTGTATGTGGGAAACAAATGCAATTTCTTGCTCTTTTGTTATAGGTTATTGTTACTAATTATAGTGCAGTCCAGCTGCGGTGATGGGCGAATACTAGGACAGGAGTTAATTTTGGAGTATTCAACTCTGTGTGTGCCTGAGTGCCTCACACAGCTGATCAGAGAGCGTTAAACATACAAATAGTTTGGCTTTCAGGTTATCATATAAAATGAATAGAGCTTTTTTCAGTTAGTGTGGTGTGTTTAGCTTTTTTAAAGGATGCTTTGTTTCTTTTCACAGAAAATGTACAGACTTACATTCGAAGAATCTAGGAAGAAAGGGTATGATCTCAGAGCTGATGCCATCCCTATTAAAGCTGCCAAAGCTTCGAGGGATATTGCTAGCGATGTAAGTTCTGGAAAGAAAAAATAATTCAGATGTTGTACAACAGTCATTTCTTGACACAATTCAGTTTTGATGTCAGTTATATGAATTCTCTTTATTCTCTCGCTTCTAAATACTTCCGACATATCTGATGTATATTCTCATACGTTTTCTACCAGGGTTAAAGGACAATTGCTTTATTAGAAAGGTGAGGAGATAGATGAGGACTCTTAGGAATAAAACAAGGCAGTTCATTCCTCAGTGTGATGGTGGTTGGACACTTTATAAATGTGCATTTGTAGTTTAGACAGAATGTTCAGACATGATTCTTAGAAATATTTGAAAGGAACAGATGCAGACTTAAATTATGTTACTGCTGCGGTACAATTATCTTGATTCCTTTGGTGAAAGTCCCATTAAATTTCTTGGTGCAGAGAATACAGGGCTCTGGAACCAGTGCCATTCTGAAATCCTCGTGTATCAACGCTGAGGGATTTGCTGTGACAGGGGCAGATCAAGCCTGAGAGAGGGGTGAAGTTAGGGCCGAAGGATGTGTTATTTAACTCACCAGCTTTATTTTTTGGCAACACAGGGAGTGGTGCAGCCACTGCAAACTCAATTTGCTCTGCGGGGAAAATACTTCCATTCTGAGCTCTGTGCAAGCAGTAAGCAGTGAAGGAAAAAGGAATTGATACTTGGTCTGTGTAGTTCATTGTCCAGGGTTGATTACAGACTGAGGAAGGGCTTAAGGATTTGAACTGTTGGTTTCATTAAACAAACAAATGCAAAAGGTCTTGGAAATTTTTTAATCATTTGAACAAGTGAACCTAATGGAAGTGATGATTAGATCTTTGATTTTATGGTTAGTCTTTAGACAGGACTGAGTTTTAGACTCAGTATTCTGAGTGTGGTACAGAGTGCCATGAAAATAGTTACCTAAGCCAAATACTGGAAGTAGGATAGCAATAGTAACGGAGACCCGTGTGGGTCAACATACCCTGGTTCTAATGTTTGTTATAGCTCATCTTAGAGCTAACGTTGAGTGTCTCTAAGCTACAGATGGTGTGAAAAGAATAAAAAGTGCACTTTATCCAAAGAACTATCTCCAGCAAACCAGATCTTACATGTTCCTTTGCCTTTTGCTTCCTGTCAGTTTGTTTATATTTTCATTGTGTCATTTGTAACGAGATTAGAAAGCTATTGAACCCGAGGTTGCATTGACCCGTATGCAGGAGAAGAATAAACTATTGTAAGGGAATTTCATTTGTTAAGGAAGTGTTTTAAGTATACTGCTTTTAAAAGGGAAGCTCGACATCTCTTTGGCTTCGAGTGCCCCCTAAGAGTAGGTGTTCACAGCCACCACCTCTGTGCTTTGTGATGTTTTCTGCACAATGTAAAAACCTTATTTTAATCTAAGTCTGGGGGTTTTTTCCTTACAAGATAGATACTGCTTATTAAACAAATGAATTAGAATTAAAGTCTCTTTTCTCTTTACAGTACAAATACAAATTAGGTTATGAACAAGACAAGGGAAAACTTGTAGGGTTCCGCAGCCTTCAGGATGATCCCAAACTTGTCCATTACATGCAAGTGGCTAAGATGCAGTCTGATCGTGAATACAAGAAAGCTTATGAGGCGAGCAAGACACATTACCAAACGCCTTCTGATACACTCAGCATCGTGGCGGCTAAGGAGGCGCAAGATCGTGTAACCAATACGAACTACAAACGACTGATTCACCAGTATATGCTTCTGCCAGATGCAATGAGTTTAGAACTGTACAGAAACATGAACCAGATACAGAGTGATGTAAGTTTCTGTTTTCTGTGTCTTTCACAACTCTGACTCTTTCCCCTGTGTTTTCATTAGAGCTGTGTTTTGGAAACAACAGAATTATTTTGTATGAGCCATTTGTAAATTGTAAACTTTCCTTTTGTGTCTGGTTTGGCAGAATGAGTACAAGCAAGATTACAATGAGTGGTTCAAGGGCATCGGCTGGAGTCCTGCTGGTTCTCTGGATGTGGAGAAATCTAAGAAAGCCACAGAAATCGCAAGTGATCAGAAATACCGCCAGCATCCCAGCATGTTCCCCTTTACAAAACAGAATGATGCCATGGACATGGTCCTTGCAAAGCAGAATGCAAATATAATGAACAAAGTGAGTGGAACATGAGGCATTCATATATAATCCATTTCAGTCAACAGTCTGTAAGTCTCTGTCACCACCTCTATGCAGCAGTGTTTAGCTGGGAAAAACAACTACCACTTACAGTTCCTCTTTTTTTCTTTTTTTTTTTTTCCTTAGTGAAACCCTCAGTTATTGATAAATAGCATTGGTTAAATAAATCTGTTCTCATTTTTCTCATTGCTACCTCTCCAACCTCTGTTCTTCTCACTCTTGTATAGAAATTACTGGCCCTGAAAATCTTGAGAGTTGGGCTTTATCAGAAGCAAGACTTGGGTCCTCATTCAGCTGATTCGGGGTTAGGTCATCACACAGTAAAATAAATCTAAGTCAGCACCTCGGTCTTTTTACCCATCCATATCCAAAGTGCACACAGGGAAAGGTGAAGGCCATCCTTTGTCGTCTATATTAACACATCTGATGCTACTTTTTCAAATAGCATGCTTATACTGAAGCTTGGGAGAAGGATAAAATTCAGGTTCATGTGATGCCAGATACACCGGATATTCTACAGGCAAAACAGAACAAGGCGAACTACAGCCAGGTAGACTTTTTTAATACTTTCTATACATTTTAAATTAATATCTACTTCAAATTCAAAGATGCCTCCCATTTCAAAATAAGTAATTAATTTGTATAAGTTAGAAGAAATGGAACGGGAGATTTAGAAGAGAAGCAAGGATTTTTGTGTGAGTAGTGTTTTCAGAGTAGCAGTAATTCCACCTTCAGGCTATCAAAGGGACAGCCTAAATTAACCTATAATGTATGGAAAGCATAAGTCCTGATTTTGAAATCTAGATATGCGTAGTCCATACTCTATGCTTACCATAGAAATTGATCACGTTAAAAATTCCATACTACAAAATCACAAGTTCATTGTGTATATATTTAACTTAGAGTCACTGCCGCTGTTTCTTTTCCCATATGCTATCTTCTCTGTCAGCTTTCAAATATGAGAAGGTGACAACTGTGTCAATATAAAACACTTAGGCTTTGCTTTGCATGGTTGCTCAGCAGCAAATCTTTGACTTCCAAGTGCTGGTACTTAAAATCAACTGTGCACAAACTGAATTCATTATGAATGGCTACAGGACAGCCTTATTAATTAAAATTTTGTTAAGCCAATTAAAAAGTCTTTGGTTATCCCAGAAGTATGTATTTCAAATTCCCCAGATATGTTTCATAACCCCAAGATAAGCTATAGTAGGAGGCTGCTGCAGTAAAGAAAACCTATCTAATCACTAACCTGAGACTTGGAAGGCCTGTGCCCCTTGCTTATCAGTTTCCCGTTTCTCAGTTCCCATTCTAGAGGCCCTTCTCTTGTAACTGAAGCCTGTGAGCTGACCAGAACTTGGCAATATGGATCATTAGCGTATCTAAATAAAAGGTGACCTAAGTATTACTAAGACTTTTTCATTAATACTGTTTTCAATTTTAGAAACAGTACAAGCTCGGCTGGGAGGAAATGATAAAGAAAGGCTATGACCTCACACCTGAAGCCATTTCAGTGAAAGCTGCCAAAGCTTCAAGGGACATTGCAAGTGACGTAAGCAACATCTCAAATTCAATATGACACGCACTTTATCTAGTTGTGATAACGAGAGAGTCGCTCTAGATCCAGATACACCTCTCTGCTATGGTATGGCTTGGAGTAAAAAGCAAAATTGCTGACAAAGCTCTTTCCTGATCTGTTCTTGTCAGTGAAGAAAACAATTTAAGAAGGGTTGCTCTGGTGTCTTGGCGATTCCAAAGCTCGTGGTCCATCCATGAAGTCATACAAGTTAGGAGTTAGCTGCTCTTTTGGATGTTACATTTTCAGAGCAGCAGCAAATTTGGCTCAGTTAGTTGATCCCAGTACCTGTACTGAGAAATCCTCTTTACAACCCGAGATGGATGTGGTCACACATGTATTGCTGTTATCATCACTTGGTATGAGTACAACTCCTGCATGTATGGAAGAGACCTTACTAATCGTTAGGAAATGCTTCCAGTGCTTAAACATCTGCGTTTTTCATTGTTGATTGTTTTATTCATCAAAATATTTCGGTGTCAGCCTTTGGGAGTTCTGAACAGTATGAGTAAGAATCAGATGGCACAGGAGACCATGCCTATAGCCATGCACTCTTCCTCTCCAGGGATGCCGCTCATTCCCAGGGAGAGCATTCACCGATACCAAATGGTGCACATTAATCAAGGGGCTCCTAAACCTTTACATGAGGTGCCATAACAAGTTGCTCATTTCATTGGTAGTGAGAAACATTGAGCTGAGTGACTAGATTGGTATTTTGCTTATATATGTTACCATTGTCTGTTTCTTACTGTCATTTCAATACCACAACCTTGATCGTTTTAGTACAAGTACAAAGAAGGTTACCGCAAGCAGCAGGGACATCACATTGGATTCCGCAGCTTGCAGGATGATCCTAAGATGCTGTGGTCTATGAAAGTAGCCAAGATGCAGAGTGAGAGGGAGTACAAGAAAGATTTTGAGAAGTGGAAGACGAAGTTTAATATGCCTGTGGATATGCTAGGCTTCCTTCTGGCTAAAAAATGTCAGGAACTGGTGAGTGATATAGACTACAAACGGATGCTACACCGCTGGACCTGTCTGCCAGACCAGAATGACGTCACCCAGGCAAAGAGGGTCTACGAACTTCAGAGTGATGTAAGCTTCTTCTGGATTTAATGAATGCATTTTTTGTAAGATATTTACTGCTTATTGAAAAATATCTTTAATGACTCTCTTTTGATGTCAGTATAGATCAGATGGAAGCTGAAATACCAGTTAGTCTTTTAATATGGTGTAGTAAATGAGCAGGGAAATAATCTACTATGGTTTTGATTTTTTTTCGTAACAGAATCTGTACAAGTCAGATCTACAATGGCTCAGAGGCCTTGGATGGAGTCCTTTGGGATCTTTGGAATCTGAAAAGAACAAGAAAGCTTCTGAAATACTGAGTGAAAAGAAGTACCGGCAGCACCCGGATACTATTAAGTTCACAAGTATCCCAGATGCCATGAATATTGTTTTAGCAAAATCTAATGCCAGAAACAGAAGTGATGTAAGTTGCCTCTAGAGACAGGGCATGTGATTAAATAAATGCATACATTAGCATACATTTGTTAAAAAGACAAATATCAGACGTTGCTGGTCTGTGCCTTACTGCTCAGTTGTCAGGAAACACTACACCTTGTTCAGAAGTTTAAGGTCTTTGGGGCTGTATGACTTAGTAACAACTGCAAATGAGGCCCTTTACTATGTAGTATGTAAATGTCATAATGCTTTTTCCCTGACATTTCATGGATGTAAAGAAGAAAAAAATGTGGTAATTGAGTAAGAAGTCATTGTATTATTTCATTTTAATATCTTGCATTGTTTGCATCGCTCATGCTTGTGTAGAACATCTTTGCTTTGCTGTTGCAGAGAGGAGGTAAACTGAATTTACTGCTGTGCACATGAGCCTTTTATCAGACAAGGTATTTTTGTTTGTGTCTCTTTTCAGAGACTGTACAGAGAAGCCTGGGACAAGGACAAGACTCAGGTTCACATCATGCCTGATACTCCTGAAATTTTGCTGGCTAAATCAAACTTAATTAACACAAGTGATGTAAGTGTGTTTCTGCAATGTTTCTTTTGTGGAATTTTCAATTACCCATTGTGGTTTCAGTTGAAAATGCAGTAGCGTAATTCTGCAATTCCAACAGCTGTAACCTGTGGTCTGTTCTTGGGAAAATTCTTACGCACTGGGAAGCCCAAGTGGAATTGCTAAAATATAAAGTGGAAGTGGAGTTGCTAGACTGTACCAGAAGATGTTCAGGCCAAGTTAGCAGTTTTCTCTTTCATCCCTACTGATAATATTAACATTGCAGATGTGTGTTCAGTAAGTTTTAGTAAGCCTGTCATTCTTGTTAAAGTATGTGATTATACTGAACTGTCTCATGAGATTTACACAGGATTGTCACTTACGTCCAACTGCTGCTTATAATGTAACAAACATAGGCTACAGGCATAGGTAAAGGAGTATTAGCAGCTCTGTCATAAGAACTCAAGAAGACAAAAATAATTGCAATTGGGTGTAGAGAATCATTGTTATTCACCTCAGTAGGAGACTCGATGAATCATTCAGGTGAATAGGTTAAGTACAAGAAAATTTTCATCTCGAATGAGTTAATCAGATAACATAGAGAGTGATTATAAAATATTTTGTATCACCAGTTACATTATTATAAGCAACCTACAGAATTTAGTTTGATGAATGAAACTGTGTTTGGAATCTCATACTTTAATATTCAGTATTTAGGGGCGGAAAGTTGTAGTATGGTAAAAGTCTCTTGAGAACTTTATTTCCAATAATTACTCTGAATCCTTCTCCAACAGAAACGTTACAAGTTAGGATATGAAGAGCTGAAGAGGAAAGGCTACGATCTCCCTCCTGATGCTATACCGCTCAAGGCAGCAAAGGCATCCAGAGACATAGCCAGTGAAGTAAGTCCTACAGAGCGAAAAACCTAGTGGGGCATAGAGCTGGTAAAGGCGTTTGGATAAAGACGGTTTTTATTTAAAATGAAAAGGCATTTAAAATGTTAACAGTCTTACATTGCTGCCCTCCCTAGAGGTTGTATAATTCATAATGACATAAAGTTAATTAAATTAAATACAATAATCTAAACGGAGATAATGGATAACTACAAAAAAATCAGTTCCTATCTCCTTGCCATGTAATAAAATCACCAAAAATATTGGAAAAATGTGCAGAAAAACTTAAAATGTATTACATATAAACATTTTAACCACTATATTAACAACAGACAAATTTAAACTGCAGCTTGAAAAGAGGTGATAATTGTTGTTTCCCATTCAATTAGTACCAATACAAAACTGCCTACCGAAAGCAGCTGGGCCACCACATCGGGGCCCGTAACATAGAGGATGACCCGAAGATGATGTGGTCGATGCACGTAGCCAAGATCCAGAGTGACAGAGAGTACAAAAAGGCCTTTGAGAAGACAAAGACACACTTCAGCAGCCCAGTGGACATGCTGGACATTGTGTTGGCCAAGAAATGCCAGGAGTTGGTGAGCGACGTTGATTACAAGCACCCTCTGCATCGGTGGACGTGTCTGCCGGACCAGAACGATGTAGTACAAGCCAGGAAAGTGTACGACCTTCAGAGTGATGTAAGTTATTCTTCACTGGCCGTGTGAAAGCAGCAGTCTCTCTTGAGTTCTGTTCCTTTGCTGGAGAAGGTGTGTGTGGGGAGCAGGAGTCTGGCTGATGCGGTGGGACTGTGGCCGTACCGTCTTGCTGAGAGTTGCTGTTGTGAAAGGGCAGGGAGGACGTTTGTGTGGGGTCGTACTTTACGGCCACAGAGGAGTCGTGCCTTGCCCTGAGCATTCTGGGGGGAGTCTTGCGGCAGGTGGTTGGAGTTCTGTGTGGAGGGGAAGGGCAACTTGGTCAAGTATGATCTTTTGGAGGGCCCAGAGCAGGCAGAGGCAAGCCACGTGTGCAGTGGCGAATGGTATGAGGAGTGTTAGGTGATGAGGTGTCAGGCTCCTCCCATGCCTGTGCCAGGTGGAGATTGCCAAAGGGGGCAGGTCTTCCCTGGGGAGTCTGTGAAGGAGGTTTGGGAGGGTTTGTGGGGCCCCTGCTTGTGCTGTTGTAGGCACGGGGAGCGAGGGTGAGGGGACCTGAGTCCCTCTTGTCGTGGCTGGTGGGTTGACCCAGATGAATGTGTTTTGGGAGTCAGAGGTGCCTGTGGCAGGAGGATTGTTGTCACGGAGTCAGGGGGTTGCTGAGCTGCTCTGTGTCCTTTCCTGTCCTTCCAGAACGTGTACAAGTCGGACCTTCTGTGGCTGAGGGGCATTGGCTGGTCCCCAAGTGGTTCGCTGGATGATGAGAAGAATAAGCGGGCGAGCCGCATCCTGAGTGACAAGACGTATCGGCAGCACCCGGACACCATCAAATTCACAAGCCTTCCTGACTCGATGCCGATGCTTCTGGCCAAGCACAACTCTGAAATTATGAACCAAGTGAGATTTCCGTGGGTTTGCAGCCTGAAGGAAATGAGTGCATTTCCCAGGACTTTGGGCTGTCTCCTTGCAGGCCCTGGGTGTTGAGGGGGGTTACTGCATCCCCCTGCATCAGGGATTTGTGTTCCTTGTGCCCCTGTGTTTAGTGGTTGGAGCAGTGAGTGGGTGCGGTGTGGCAAAGGGGGAAGCGTTAGCAAGTTCTGGGACAAGAAGCGGTGTTCTGGAGTCAGTGCAAAGCCGGGGCCCCTGGCTTCACTCTGTGGAGCCCGTTTGCTCTTTGAGTTTGTTGCCCGGTGCCTTCATGATCTTATTTCACGTTGCACTTGTGTTTTCAGCGCTCGTACATAGCAGCCTGGGAGAAGGACAAAACCAGCATTCACATTATGCCGGACACACCTGGTATTCTGCTGGCCCAGCAGAACAAAGTGAACTTCAGTGAGGTGGGTGTTTGAGGTGGGGTGAGCGTCCGTCCCGGCACGCTGCTGTGTCCCGCGGGGGAAGAAGGGTTGTTTGAGGGGGATGCTTGTTTTTCTTTCAGAAACTGTACAAGCTGGCGATGGAGGAAGAGAAGAAAAAGGGCTACGACATGCGGGCAGATGCCATTCCCATCAAGTCTGCTAAAGCTTCCAGAGACATTGCAAGTGATGTAAGTACCCAGGAGGGCAGCACGCCCGATCGGAGAGTTTCCGGGTGCAGCAGGTGCAGCCCAGGGTTTGCAGCCTTAGCTGGTTGGAGGCAACTCAGCACGTGCCTGTCATTCCTGTGCTGCCAGTCTGTCATCGTGTTGGCTCTGGAGGGTCTGCCTGAGGCTGTCCCTGCCTGTTATGGGTGTGCAGTGTTGCAAGGGAGCGTGGAGAGAGTGTGGAGAGAGTAGCAGCAGGAGCTGAGCAATGGATGTAATGCCGATCAGTGTCCCTCCTGGAGTTGTGGAAGCATGTCCTCCTGCAACAGGCTGGGCTTTGGAGGAGGTGTGCTGCCCTCTGAACTGCGGATGTACACAGCCCTAATATTGCAGCAACATGGCTGAGCTGGACAGGAGCAAACAAAGCCCAAGCCAAGTTTTGTTTAAGAAGCAGGGCATTTATTGTTTCTGTCTGGACTGGGGCAGGCCCAGTCACTACCGTACCCCAGATGATCACCTTCTCAGGGCTTAGCAGTGTAGAACCTGAATTTACTCTCTCATGCGTGGTTCTGTAATCCAGGTTTGTTCCCTTACTACAGGGAGATGAGTTCAACCTCTCCTTAGCCTTCCTTCACAATTCAGTCAGAGGTGGGGGAAAAGGTCTTGTGTTGCCCGTTGTCCCACGCCAGGCTTAGTGGCTGCTGACCTGCAGCTGAAGGCCCACACTGGGCTGGGAGAACAAGACTGCTGAGCCCTGTGCAGGAGAGCCTGGTGCAGTGCAGTGTGTCAGCTGCTGTGGGCTGTGTGGGTGAGTGCAGACAGGGCTGTGCAGGATGAGGCCCATGTCGCCTGCTGGAACAGTCCATTGGTTTTCTCTGTGTTTTGATTGCCAGCTGCTGAGATGGTCCCTCCGTGAGGATGTTTTGGTTGTGTGGAGACCCTGTCTGTTGGCATGCATTCCTCATGGTTCCTGACCTGCATGTCTGGCCCTCTGGGTGCCTTATGTTGTCATGTTGTTGACTGTAGATGCGGGGTGTGTTGAACAACTAGTATTCTGTGCTTAGACCCCTCTTTGTGGGGTGATCTTGCCAGGCTCTGTTAGCAACGTGCTTGTTCACAGGTGCTGCTACAGAATAGTGTGAGGAGGGAGAACGGCTGGGCTGAAACTCACTGTGCTTCTTTACCCCTGCAGTTCAAGTACAAGGAAGGCTATCGCAAGCAGCTGGGCCACCACATCGGGGCCCGTAACATAGAGGATGACCCGAAGATGATGTGGTCGATGCACGTAGCCAAGATCCAGAGTGACAGAGAGTACAAAAAGGCCTTTGAGAAGACAAAGACACACTTCAGCAGCCCAGTGGACATGCTGGACATTGTGTTGGCCAAGAAATGCCAGGAGTTGGTGAGCGACATTGATTACAAGCACCCTCTGCATCGGTGGACGTGTCTGCCGGACCAGAACGATGTAGTACAAGCCAGGAAAGTGTACGACCTTCAGAGTGATGTAAGTTATTCTTCACTGGCCGTGTGAAAGCAGCAGTCTCTCTTGAGTTCTGTTCCTTTGCTGGAGAAGGTGTGTGTGGGGAGCAGGAGTCTGGCTGATGCGGTGGGACTGTGGCCGTACCGTCTTGCTGAGAGTTGCTGTTGTGAAAGGGCAGGGAGGACGTTTGTGTGGGGTCGTACTTTATGGCCACAGAGGAGTCGTGCCTTGCCCTGAGCATTCTGGGGGGAGTCTTGCGGCAGGTGGTTGGAGTTCTGTGTGGAGGGGAAGGGCAACTTGGTCAAGTATGATCTTTTGGAGGGCCCAGAGCAGGCAGAGGCAAGCCACGTGTGCAGTGGCAAATGGTATGAGGAGTGTTAGGTGATGAGGTGTCAGGCTCCTCCCATGCCTGTGCCAGGTGGAGATTGCCAAAGGGGGCAGGTCTTCCCTGGGGAGTCTGTGAAGGAGGTTTGGGAGGGTTTGTGGGGCCCCTGCTTGTGCTGTTGTAGGCACGGGGAGCGAGGGTGAGGGGACCTGAGTCCCTCTTGTCATGGCTGGTGGGTTGACCCAGATGAATGTGTTTTGGGAGTCAGAGGTGCCTGTGGCAGGAGGATTGTTGTCACGGAGTCAGGGGGTTGCTGAGCTGCTCTGTGTCCTTTCCTGTCCTTCCAGAACGTGTACAAGTCGGACCTTCTGTGGCTGAGGGGCATTGGCTGGTCCCCAAGTGGTTCGCTGGATGATGAGAAGAATAAGCGGGCGAGCCACATCCTGAGTGACAAGACGTATCGGCAGCACCCGGACACCATCAAATTCACGAGCCTTCCTGACTCGATGCCGATGCTTCTGGCCAAGCACAACTCTGAAATTATGAACCAAGTGAGATTTCCGTGGGTTTGCAGCCTGAAGGAAATGAGTGCATTTCCCAGGACTTTGGGCTGTCTCCTTGCAGGCCCTGGGCGTTGAGGGGAGTTACTGCATCCCCCTGCATCAGGGATTTGTGTTCCTTGTGCCCCTGTGTTTAGTGGTTGGAGCAGTGAGTGGGTGCGGTGTGGCAAAGGGGGAAGCGTTAGCAAGTTCTGGGACAAGAAGCGGTGTTCCGGAGTCAGTGCAAAGCCGGGGCCCCTGGCTTCACTCTGTGGAGCCCGTTTGCTCTTTGAGTTTGTTGCCCGGTGCCTTCATGATCTTATTTCACGTTGCACTTGTGTTTTCAGCGCTCGTACATAGCAGCCTGGGAGAAGGACAAAACCAGCATTCACATTATGCCGGACACACCTGGTATTCTGCTGGCCCAGCAGAACAAAGTGAACTTCAGTGAGGTGGGTGTTTGAGGTGGGGTGAGCGTCCGTCCCGGCACACTGCTGTGTCCCGCGGGGGAAGAAGGGTTGTTTGAGGGGGATGCTTGTTTTTCTTTCAGAAACTGTACAAGCTGGCGATGGAGGAAGAGAAGAAAAAGGGCTACGACATGCGGGCAGATGCCATTCCCATCAAGTCTGCTAAAGCTTCCAGAGACATTGCAAGTGATGTAAGTACCCAGGAGGGCAGCACGCCCGATCGGAGAGTTTCCGGGTGCAGCAGGTGCAGCCCAGGGTTTGCAGCCTTAGCTGGTTGGAGGCAACTCAGCACGTGCCTGTCATTCCTGTGCTGCCAGTCTGTCATCGTGTTGGCTCTGGAGGGTCTGCCCGAGGCTGTCCCTGCCTGTTATGGGTGTGCAGTGTTGCAAGGGAGCGTGGAGAGAGTGTGGAGAGAGTAGCAGCAGGAGCTGAGCAATGGATGTAATGCCGATCAGTGTCCCTCCTGGAGTTGTGGAAGCATGTCCTCCTGCAACAGGCTGGGCTTTGGAGGAGGTGTGCTGCCCTCTGAACTGCGGATGTACACAGCCCTAATATTGCAGCAACATGGCTGAGCTGGACAGGAGCAAACAAAGCCCAAGCCAAGTTTTGTTTAAGAAGCAGGGCATTTATTGTTTCTGTCTGGACTGGGGCAGGCCCAGTCACTACCGTACCCCAGATGATCACCTTCTCAGGGCTTAGCAGTGTAGAACCTGAATTTACTCTCTCATGCGTGGTTCTGTAATCCAGGTTTGTTCCCTTACTGCAGGGAGATGAGTTCAACCTCTCCTTAGCCTTCCTTCACAATTCAGTCAGAGGTGGGGGAAAAGGTCTTGTGTTGCCCGTTGTCCCACGCCAGGCTTAGTGGCTGCTGACCTGCAGCTGAGGGCCCACACTGGGCTGGGAGAACAAGACTGCTGAGCCCTGTGCAGGAGAGCCTGGTGCAGTGCAGTGTGTCAGCTGCTGTGGGCTGTGTGGGTGAGTGCAGACAGGGCTGTGCAGGATGAGGCCTATGTCACCTGCCTGGAAAATTCCAGTGGTTTTCCAGAGGTTTCCATGCCACCTGCTCACGTGCATCACTCCTGGTTCCAGAGCTAGCGTGGTTGGAGTTGGCGTCTGGGCCTCCATGTGACTCCAGAGGTGAAGCATGGGCGTGTGGTGGGGTGGAAGAGTAGGGCAAAGTAGGGGTAAGGTGCGCGTAGACCCCTCTTTGTGGGGTGATCTTGCCAGGCTCTGTTAGCAATGTGCTTGTTCACAGGTGCTGCTACAGAATAGTGTGAGGAGGGAGAACGGCTGGGCTGAAACTCACTGTGCTTCTTTACCCCTGCAGTTCAAGTACAAGGAAGGCTATCGCAAGCAGCTGGGCCACCACATCGGGGCCCGTAACATAGAGGATGACCCGAAGATGATGTGGTCGATGCACGTAGCCAAGATCCAGAGTGACAGAGAGTACAAAAAGGCCTTTGAGAAGACAAAGACACACTTCAGCAGCCCAGTGGACATGCTGGACATTGTGTTGGCCAAGAAATGCCAGGAGTTGGTGAGCGACATTGATTACAAGCACCCTCTGCATCGGTGGACGTGTCTGCCGGACCAGAACGATGTAGTACAAGCCAGGAAAGTGTACGACCTTCAGAGTGATGTAAGTTATTCTTCACTGGCCGTGTGAAAGCAGCAGTCTCTCTTGAGTTCTGTTCCTTTGCTGGAGAAGGTGTGTGTGGGGAGCAGGAGTCTGGCTGATGCGGTGGGACTGTGGCCGTACCGTCTTGCTGAGAGTTGCTGTTGTGAAAGGGCAGGGAGGACGTTTGTGTGGAGTCGTACTTTACGGCCACAGAGGAGTCGTGCCTTGCCCTGAGCATTCTGGGGGGAGTCTTGCGGCAGGTGGTTGGAGTTCTGTGTGGAGGGGAAGGGCAACTTGGTCAAGTATGATCTTTTGGAGGGCCCAGAGCAGGCAGAGGCAAGCCACGTGTGCAGTGGCGAATGGTATGAGGAGTGTTAGGTGATGAGGTGTCAGGCTCCTCCCATGCCTGTGCCAGGTGGAGATTGCCAAAGGGGGCAGGTCTTCCCTGGGGAGTCTGTGAAGGAGGTTTGGGAGGGTTTGTGGGGCCCCTGCTTGTGCTGTTGTAGGCACGGGGAGCGAGGGTGAGGGGACCTGAGTCCCTCTTGTCGTGGCTGGTGGGTTGACCCAGATGAATGTATTTTGGGAGTCAGAGGTGCCTGTGGCAGGAGGATTGTTGTCACGGAGTCAGGGGGTTGCTGAGCTGCTCTGTGTCCTTTCCTGTCCTTCCAGAACGTGTACAAGTCGGACCTTCTGTGGCTGAGGGGCATTGGCTGGTCCCCAAGTGGTTCGCTGGATGATGAGAAGAATAAGCGGGCGAGCCGCATCCTGAGTGACAAGACATATCGGCAGCACCCAGACACCATCAAATTCACGAGCCTTCCTGACTCGATGCCGATGCTTCTGGCCAAGCACAACTCTGAAATTATGAACCAAGTGAGATTTCCGTGGGTTTGCAGCCTGAAGGAAATGAGTGCATTTCCCAGGACTTTGGGCTGTCTCCTTGCAGGCCCTGGGTGTTGAGGGGGGTTACTGCATCCCCCTGCATCAGGGATTTGTGTTCCTTGTGCCCCTGTGTTTAGTGGTTGGAGCAGTGAGTGGGTGCGGTGTGGCAAAGGGGGAAGCGTTAGCAAGTTCTGGACAAGAAGCGGTGTTCTGGAGTCAGTGCAAAGCCGGGGCCCCTGGCTTCACTCTGTGGAGCCCGTTTGCTCTTTGAGTTTGTTGCCCGGTGCCTTCATGATCTTATTTCACGTTGCACTCGTGTTTTCAGCGCTCGTACATAGCAGCCTGGGAGAAGGACAAAACCAGCATTCACATTATGCCGGACACACCTGGTATTCTGCTGGCCCAGCAGAACAAAGTGAACTTCAGTGAGGTGGGTGTTTGAGGTGGGGTGAGCGTCCGTCCCGGCACGCTGCTGTGTCCCGCGGGGGAAGAAGGGTTGTTTGAGGGGGATGCTTGTTTTTCTTTCAGAAACTGTACAAGCTGGCGATGGAGGAAGAGAAGAAAAAGGGCTACGACATGCGGGCAGATGCCATTCCCATCAAGTCTGCTAAAGCTTCCAGAGACATTGCAAGTGATGTAAGTACCCAGGAGGCCGCGGCAGCAAGTTCTCCTCAGTCTTACCTGATTTTTTAGGAATAGGTGTGTGAATACCTCATAGTATCATACAGTTACAGTCTCACAGAATGGTTTGGGTGGGAAGGGGCCTTAAAGCCCACCCAGTGCCACCCCCTGCCATGGGCAGGGACACCTTCCATAGCCCAGGTTGCTCCAAGCCTCATCCAGCCTGGCCTTGGACACTTCCAGGGATGGGACATCCACAGCCTCTCTGGGCAACCTGTCCCATTGCCTTACCACCCTCACAGTAAAGAATTTCTTTGTAATTTTTAATCTAAATCTACCCTCTTTCATGTAAAACCAGTTTGCCTTTTCCTATCATTCCACTCCCTGAGAAAGATACCCTCCCCATCATTCCTTCACGCCTCCTTTAAGTACCAGTAGGCTACTGTAAAGTCTCTCCAGAGCCTTCCCTTCTCCAGGCTGAACCCCCCAACTCCCCCAGCCTGTCCCCATGGCAGAGGGGCTCCAGCCCTCGCAGCATCTCCATGGTCTCCTCTGGCCTCGCCCCAACAGCTTCGTGTCCTTCTGCTGTTGGGGCCCCAGAGCTGGAGGCAGAACTGCAGGGGATGATCCTCCCCAGAGTGGAGCAGAGGGGTAGAATCCCCTCCCTTGACCTGGTGGTCATGCTGCTTTTGAAGCAGCCCAGGATACAGGTGGCTTTCTGGGCTGCCAGCACACACGGCTGGCTCATCCCCCAGCACCCCCAAGTCCTTCTCCTCAGGACTGTTACCAACCCGCTCTCTGCCCAGCCTGTACTAGTGCTTAGGATTGCCCTGACCCATGTGCATGGTCTTGCGCTTTGCCTTCATGAGGTTGGCACAGGCCCAGCCTTTCCAGGTCCCTCTGGATGCCATCCCTTCCCTCCAGCATTTCACCCACACCACTCAGCCTGGTGTCATCCACAAACTTGCTGAGGCTGCACTTGATCCCACTTTCCATGCCCCTAACAAAGATGTTGATTAATACTGGTCCCAGTACAGACCCCTGAAGGACAGCACTTCTCATTGGCCTCTACCCAGACATCGAGCCATTGTCTGCAACTCTTTGAGTGCAGCCATCCAGCCAATTCTTTATCCACCAAATGGTCCACTGGTCAAATCCATGTCTCTCCATTTTAGAGACAAGGATGTTGTGTGGAACAATGTCAAATGCTTTGTGCATGTCCAGGTAGATTATGCCAGTCACTCTTCCCTTATCTACCAACACTGTAACCCTGCTGTAGAAGGCCACCAAACTTGTCAGGCACGATTTGCCCTTGGTGAAATCATACTGGCTTTCACCAATCACCTATCTGTTTATCTGTTTTCAGTGTGCTTTAGCAGAGTTTCCCGGAGGATCTGCTCCATGATCTTGCCAGGCACAGGGATGAGGCTGACTGGCCTGTAGTTCCCCGTGTCTTCCTTTTTTCTCTTTTTAAAGATGGGAGTTAAGTTTCCCCTTTTCTGATCAGTGCGAGCTTCACCAGACCGCAACTACTCAAATATGATGGATAGTGGCTTAGCAACTTCATCTGCCAGTTCCCTCAGGATCGGCGGATGCATCTGGTCAGATCCCATCGACCTGGGCACTTTTAGGTTCCTTAGATGCTCTTGAACCTGATCTTCTCCTGTGATGGGCAGCACTTCATTCTCCCAGTCCCTGGCTTTGGATTCAGTGAATTGGGCAGCGTGGCTAGAGAAAACTGAGGAAAAAAGGTTGCTGAGTACCTCAGCCTTCTCCATGTCAGTTGTAGCCATGTCTCCTGTTTCACTCATAGGGGAGGTACAGTCTCTTTCATCTTCCTTTATTGTCCTCTGTACCTGAACAAACCCTTCTTGTTATTTTTTACATCCCTATCCAAGCTCAGCTCCAACTGTGCCTTGGCTTTCCTGATTCCACTCCCTGCAATCCTGGACCATAACCCTATAATCTTCCCAGGATGCCTATCCCTGTCTCTACTGCCTAAGCATTTTGGGTTTGGGTTTTAGTTTGGCTAAGAGGTCTTGACTTAGCCAAGGTGGCCTCCTGCCTCACCTGCCTGACTTCGTGCATGTTGGGATTGAGAGCTCTTGCATCCTAAGAAAAATGTCTTTAAATACATCCGAGTGTTCGTTCACTCCTTTATGTCTGACGGCAGTTTCCAAAGGGATCCCACTCACTAGGGCTGTAAACAACTGAAGGTTTGCCTTTCCGAGGTTTAGGGCACTGACTCTAATTTTTACCTGTCCTGTACCCCTCAAGATGGAGAATTCTACCAGGACATGCTTCCTGCAGCCCAGGCTACCTCCAATCTTGACCTCTTCAGTAAGTTCTTCCCCATTAGTGACCAACAAGTTTGGCACTGCCTCTTCCATGGTCAGGCCTTCCATCACTGGTATAGGAAGTCAACGCAATCCAGTAGTTTCCTGGACTGCTTGCAGTTCGCCGTGCTGCTTTTCCAGCAGACCTTTGGGTGGTTGAAGTCCCCTACCAGGACCAGGGCCTGCAAGTGCAATTTTCCTGCTGTTGTAGAAAGAATACTTCCTCCACCTCCTCTCCTTGATGATGTGGCCTGCAGTAGAAGGCAGTCACAAAGTTCCTTTGTTCACTTGGTCTCTAACTTTTCAGTCATAAGCTTTTGACATGGCATTGCTGAAGAAGTGTCCTCTTCCCCGTTGTCCCACGCCAGGCTTAGTGGCTGCTGACCTGCAGCTGAGGGCCCACACTGGGCTGGGAGAACAAGACTGCTGAGCCCTGTGCAGGAGAGCCTGGTGCAGTGCAGTGTGTCAGCTGCTGTGGGCTGTGTGGGTGAGTGCAGACAGGGCTGTGCAGGATGAGGCCTATGTCACCTGCCTGGAAAATTCCAGTGGTTTTCCAGAGGTTTCCATGCCACCTGCTCACGTGCATCACTCCTGGTTCCAGAGCTAGCGTGGTTGGAGTTGGCGTCTGGGCCTCCATGTGACTCCAGAGGTGAAGCATGGGCGTGTGGTGGGGTGGAAGAGTAGGGCAAAGTAGGGGTAAGGTGCACGTAGACCCCTCTTTGTGGGGTGATCTTGCCAGGCTCTGTTAGCAATGTGCTTGTTCACAGGTGCTGCTACAGAATAGTGTGAGGAGGGAGAACGGCTGGGCTGAAACTCACTGTGCTTCTTTACCCCTGCAGTTCAAGTACAAGGAAGGCTATCGCAAGCAGCTGGGCCACCACATCGGGGCCCGTAACATAGAGGATGACCCGAAGATGATGTGGTCGATGCACGTAGCCAAGATCCAGAGTGACAGAGAGTACAAAAAGGCCTTTGAGAAGACAAAGACACACTTCAGCAGCCCAGTGGACATGCTGGACATTGTGTTGGCCAAGAAATGCCAGGAGTTGGTGAGCGACATTGATTACAAGCACCCTCTGCATCGGTGGACGTGTCTGCCGGACCAGAACGATGTAGTACAAGCCAGGAAAGTGTACGACCTTCAGAGTGATGTAAGTTATTCTTCACTGGCCGTGTGAAAGCAGCAGTCTCTCTTGAGTTCTGTTCCTTTGCTGGAGAAGGTGTGTGTGGGGAGCAGGAGTCTGGCTGATGCGGTGGGACTGTGGCCGTACTGTCTTGCTGAGAGTTGCTGTTGTGAAAGGGCAGGGAGGACGTTTGTGTGGGGTCGTACTTTACGGCCACAGAGGAGTCGTGCCTTGCCCTGAGCATTCTGGGGGGAGTCTTGCGGCAGGTGGTTGGAGTTCTGTGTGGAGGGGAAGGGCAACTTGGTCAAGTATGATCTTTTGGAGGGCCCAGAGCAGGCAGAGGCAAGCCACGTGTGCAGTGGCAAATGGTATGAGGAGTGTTAGGTGATGAGGTGTCAGGCTCCTCCCATGCCTGTGCCAGGTGGAGATTGCCAAAGGGGGCAGGTCTTCCCTGGGGAGTCTGTGAAGGAGGTTTGGGAGGGTTTGTGGGGCCCCTGCTTGTGCTGTTGTAGGCACGGGGAGCGAGGGTGAGGGGACCTGAGTCCCTCTTGTCATGGCTGGTGGGTTGACCCAGATGAATGTGTTTTGGGAGTCAGAGGTGCCTGTGGCAGGAGGATTGTTGTCACGGAGTCAGGGGGTTGCTGAGCTGCTCTGTGTCCTTTCCTGTCCTTCCAGAACGTGTACAAGTCAGACCTTCTGTGGCTGAGGGGCATTGGCTGGTCCCCAAGTGGTTCGCTGGATGATGAGAAGAATAAGCGGGCGAGCCGCATCCTGAGTGACAAGACATATCGGCAGCACCCGGACACCATCAAATTCACAAGCCTTCCTGACTCGATGCCGATGCTTCTGGCCAAGCACAACTCTGAAATTATGAACCAAGTGAGATTTCCGTGGGTTTGCAGCCTGAAGGAAATGAGTGCATTTCCCAGGACTTTGGGCTGTCTCCTTGCAGGCCCTGGGCGTTGAGGGGAGTTACTGCATCCCCCTGCATCAGGGATTTGTGTTCCTTGTGCCCCTGTGTTTAGTGGTTGGAGCAGTGAGTGGGTGCGGTGTGGCAAAGGGGGAAGCGTTAGCAAGTTCTGGGACAAGAAGCGGTGTTCTGGAGTCAGTGCAAAGCCGGGGCCCCTGGCTTCACTCTGTGGAGCCCGTTTGCTCTTTGAGTTTGTTGCCCGGTGCCTTCATGATCTTATTTCACGTTGCACTTGTGTTTTCAGCGCTCGTACATAGCAGCCTGGGAGAAGGACAAAACCAGCATTCACATTATGCCGGACACACCTGGTATTCTGCTGGCCCAGCAGAACAAAGTGAACTTCAGTGAGGTGGGTGTTTGAGGTGGGGTGAGCGTCCGTCCCGGCACGCTGCTGTGTCCCGCGGGGGAAGAAGGGTTGTTTGAGGGGGATGCTTGTTTTTCTTTCAGAAACTGTACAAGCTGGCGATGGAGGAAGAGAAGAAAAAGGGCTACGACATGCGGGCAGATGCCATTCCCATCAAGTCTGCTAAAGCTTCCAGAGACATTGCAAGTGATGTAAGTACCCAGGAGGGCAGCACGCCCGATCGGAGAGTTTCCGGGTGCAGCAGGTGCAGCCCAGGGTTTGCAGCCTTAGCTGGTTGGAGGCAACTCAGCACGTGCCTGTCATTCCTGTGCTGCCAGTCTGTCATCGTGTTGGCTCTGGAGGGTCTGCCCGAGGCTGTCCCTGCCTGTTATGGGTGTGCAGTGTTGCGAGGGAGTGTGGAGAGAGTAGCAGCAGGAGCTGAGCGATGGATGTAATGCCGATCAGTGTCCCTCCTGGAGTTGTGGAAGCATGTCCTCCTGCAACCGGCTGGGCTTTGGAGGAGGTGTGCTGCCCTCTGAACTGCGGATGTACACAGCCCTAATATTGCAGCAACATGGCTGAGCTGGACAGGAGCAAACAAAGCCCAAGCCAACTTTTTGCGTAAAAGTATAATAGTAAACAATTTATTACTATTATTAGGTATTAATATGAAAATTTATTTTTTATATATATATGTGGTGTCTTTATTTAAACTTCCAGGTCTACCTCTCTGTGCACTTTCAGTTTTTGTCTCCTGAGTAGATTTCATAGGCCTTTTTTTTGGCTATTGTGCTTGAAGCTCCCTTATTTTTGATGTAGGGGACATTTATTGAGCTTTGTGCCTTTTGTATCACATATAACTTGGTGACTTTTTACTCTCAGTTACCGAGTAGTAGCTCTTAATTTGTAAGCCAGGCAGTTTCTTCGAAAATGTGGACGTCGTATCAGGCAGATAGTGTTCTGTGAATCCTTTTGTAGCTGTACACTGCAGTTCATCAGCTGAATACTTTGACACTCTGAAGCCTCTCTGGTTTCACATACTAAGTTCTCTGGAGGCTGTGCCACGGGGGACTGCTAGGGACAGGAAAACTAAACTAAAACTCACTGAACATTTTTTTTCCCCACAGTTCAAGTACAAGGAAGGCTATCGCAAGCAGCTGGGCCACCACATCGGGGCCCGTAACATAGAGGATGACCCGAAGATGATGTGGTCGATGCACGTAGCCAAGATCCAGAGTGACAGAGAGTACAAAAAGGCCTTTGAGAAGACAAAGACACACTTCAGCAGCCCAGTGGACATGCTGGGCATCGTGTTGGCCAAGAAATGTCAAGGGTTGGTGAGCGATGTTGATTACCGCCACTATCTGCACCAGTGGATCTGTCTGCCGGACCAGAATGATGTTATCCATGCTAAGAAGGCCTATGAACTACAGAGTGATGTGAGTACTCACTGATAAGCGTCGGAGCTCTAAAGTGTATGACATTTCCTTGAAATATAAGCTGTACATACTGCTTGAACTGTCTCTCTCGTAGTGTTTTTTCACATAGTGTTTTGATATACCTGTTCCAAGCAAGGTCATGAGATTTTCTGGAGTGAATGAACCTGTGTGTAGGGAAGGTTGAGTATTATGGAGGTTTATATACAGCTAATCTATTAGCTGAATTGTAGAAATAGCTGCATATAATCCTTCATAATAGGCAATCTTAATACCTTTCTATGCAGTTTCACCGCATATAGAGAGGAAATTGCCTACTATCACTTTTTTTTAGTGGCATGACTTTAATTGAGATAATTCCTTTGTTCTATCTTTGAGGAAAAACCCTATAAATTAAGACCTGCTGTTCTTAGTGGTTGACCATACATTTGTTGGGAGTCAGTGTTGCAGGAAAAGTTTATATTGACTTTCAGGGTTTTGTTTTAAACCCATTACTCTTTGTCCATTCCCCAACATGTTGTTGGGTGAACAATACCTCTTGAAGTCAGAGAAGGGATCTGAATCTAGGTGCCTAACAGAGATTGGTTTGCAGATTGAACTAGGAGGAGAAGGCATCTTACAGAAACTAAGCAGTAGTGGCATGGTATACATGAAATGTTTAACTGGCAGTATGAATGAGATGGCTGTCTTTGTGTTTTGTAATAGAACTGCTACAAGTCTGACCTTGAGTGGTTGCGGGGCATTGGTTGGGTCCCAATTGACTCCTTGGACCTTCAAAAAGCCAAGAAGGCAGGAGAGATCTTGAGCGATAAAATATACCGTCAGCCTCCAGACACAATCAAGTTTACTAGCGTCACTGATTCTCTACAGATGCTCTTAGCCAAGCAGAATGCGGAGACGATGAATAAGGTGGGTGCATCTTGAGTTGATTGGGTAACACGTCAGCAATCTCTGCCTAAACCCTGGGGACAGGCCTAGAAGTACAGATGTGTGGTTGCTGTGTGAGATTTCAGCACAGCGAGGCTTTAAAAGTGTAAGTTACGTCTGTGGTAACAGGTCACTTCTTTTCAGCAAGTGCTAATTTAATAATACCTTCCAAGTTAGCAGGTTAAATGGAATTATCAGGTCTGAAGCTTTCCACGTACTGTACTGCGTGTCTAGGAATGTGTTACCTAACTTTCCTCTGTATCTTTTAATATAACAATTTGTCTAATAAATCTACTAGTTTATCAATTTTATCTAGTAATCAATAAACTAATTGTTTTAGGGCAGTCTTTGAGATATCTGTATTTTAAACAATTCAGCATAGTTCTTAAAATGTAAGTTTTTCTAAATCTGTGGCCCTGATCTCAGTCCTATTTATGTCAATAAAACCATTTCCTCTTTCAGACAGGCTCTGTTCTTAGAGTTTAGAACTCGGTATGTCTGATTGGCACTTTGTGCCGTCTTCCTAAATATATGTTTTTTAAAAGAATTCTTTCTAAGTTAGTAATGCTTAACCTGGACAGTAAGTATTTAGAGGAGCGAATATAAGATCTCCTAGTTGTATTTGGAATGAGGAGTATTTACACTTGGAATACAGATCTGTAATTGTTATGTTTTAGGAGATCTCCAAATAGTGACAGTTTTTTCTCTCCCTTTAACATACGTTATTTCTCCTGCAGCGTTTATATACTGAAGCCTGGGATAAAGACAAGACACAGATCCACATCATGCCTGACACGCCTGAAATCACACTGGCAAAACAGAACATGCACAACTACAGTGTGGTGAGTGTGCTAGCTCTCCAGACGGAACTGGTCTGGTTTATGGCAGGATCATCACTTCTCTGACAAACCTAATACAGATGTTTCATATATTGTATGATGTGATACAGAAACTGTTGGTTTCTTTAAGTAACCCCCAAATATTTATCCTCAAAATTGTGACTTTAAAAGCATCGTTTGCGTATTTGTACAGTAGTGCATACACACAACAGCGGGCACTACCGAGAACAAATTCCATGAGAAGTTGTGTGTCGCCAGTGAATTTTTGGGAGTCATTTCTGCCAGGATGCATACTCTTGGGAAGGCGCAAAATTAATTCCAACATTGTAAATACCGAAAAGGTGATTTCCAACACAATTCTGAGGAGCAGGGATCCCAGTGTTCAGTGTTAGTTTAGGCAGATAAATTCACATCAGTAAGAGTTGGCTTTAAAACCTTACTCCACTTGTATAGAAGAATAGTTCATCTCCTAAACTGTAGGCAATGTAATGTTATTTAAAGTGTTGAAAGAAAAAATTGTTAGCTAATGTATTTAGCTTAGATCTTCCTTTGATATGAATTCATATCAGCTACTGCTCTGGGACTTTGAGTTTAGAAAGTTAGAAAAAGCTGGGTAGAATAAATCAACGCAGTTTTTAAATCTACTCTACTTACAAGCAGTTTGTTTTGCACAGAATGTAATATATGGAACTTACATGAATCCCCTTGTTTAATTCTTCACCTAGAAACTCTACAAACAGGCCATGGAAGAAGCAAAAAAGAAAGGCTATGATTTGAGAAGTGATGCTATCCCCATTCAAGCTGCCAAGGCATCCAGGCAAATTGCCAGTGACGTAAGAAACTGCTTTTTTGTTTCTTTGTGTGGTGACACCCCATCTCTGCAACCTGAGAGTTATCAGCTGGATTCTGTAAAAGGCATTTCTGTTAAAATGGCAAATAATACATTTTTGTGAGCAAATTTTTATATAGGTTTAAGGACGTAATTGTAAAAATTAAATATTGAGAGGTTACAAGGACAATAGAATGCTGCTATCGTGTTAATTTTATAGCTCATAAACCTGTATCTTTAATGAAATCTTAACAGCATGCATATTAATATATTTAATAAAGATTAAATATATTTAATAAGAAGAGGATTATTTCTCACTCATATTAGTGAAGGGTGTTTTAAAAAAACACTTTAGCATTCTAACTGGAATCTCAAAAATTTAACGTGAGAATCCGTTATATTAGCCATGGAATTGCTTTGACAGTTTCAATTTTTTGACTGTAGGTTATAGTGAAATTCGGAAAATTTATTATTAGAAATATTTCATATGAGTAACTGATATTTAGAGGCGATACAGAAGTATAATGATTTGATTTATATTTCAGTACAAGTACAAGGAAGGCTATCGCAAGCAGCTGGGCCACCACATCGGGGCCCGTAACATAGAGGATGACCCGAAGATGATGTGGTCGATGCACGTAGCCAAGATCCAGAGTGACAGAGAGTACAAAAAGGCCTTTGAGAAGACAAAGACACACTTCAGCAGCCCAGTGGACATGCTGGGCATTGTGTTGGCCAAGAAGTGTCAAGAGTTGGTGAGCGATGTTGATTACCGCCACTATCTGCACCAGTGGATCTGTCTGCCGGACCAGAATGATGTCATCCATGCTAAGAAGGCCTATGAACTACAGAGTGATGTGAGCTCTTTTGATTTAATTTTCCATGAGGAATGTATTTGAGATTTTACAGAGGTGGACCCAGACCAGCACATACCAGTGTGGTAGAACCATATTTTCAAGAGTTATTTTTAAGCTTTGTGGCTAATTGAAACTCAGATCTCCAATAGAATATGTTAACTAATTGATATTTAAATGATATCCTGTAATTCCAGGATTTGGGCTATTTATCATTTGCATTCTGTGTAACTTGGATAATGATTTCGCTCTTAATAGAGATGAAATGCAGGGATTTTTTCTAAGACTTTTCTCTAGGGTTTTGAATCTATTTGAATTAAATGTTGATAGTGAGGTTACTTAACTGGGAAAAGATGCACTGTGTAAGTGGCATTGCTGTTATTGGAATAACCTGTGTCTTGTTTTTGTAATAGAACTGCTACAAGTCTGACCTTGAGTGGTTGCGGGGCATTGGTTGGGTCCCAATTGACTCCTTGGACCTTCAAAAAGCCAAGAAAGCAGGAGAGATCTTGAGCGATAAAATATACCGTCAGCCTCCAGACACAATCAAGTTTACTAGCGTCACTGATTCTCTACAGATGCTCTTAGCCAAGCAGAATGCGGAGACGATGAATAAGGTGGGTGCATCTTGAGTTGATTGGGTAACACGTCAGCAATCTCTGCCTAAACCCTGGGGACAGGCCTAGAAATGTAACGATGACAAGTAATGCTGAAGTTCAGAGGTTATGTATTTTCAAATGGTGAATTTTAATTGTGTTCATTTCTATCAAAACGATTCGACCATGTAATGGAAGACTCAACTTTGTCATCATATTCTGCATATTACATTTTCATCTTTTCTTTGACATGTCTACGCAGTGAGCAGTAATAATGGTTTGGTTTATTCGTTGTTCTTAAGAAATGTGGCAGTTTCCTAAGTGCTGATAAATTTCCTCAGATAAATTCTCTTTTTAATAACACTATCTCTACCTGACTAAATACAGAACCATTTATCCATCCTATATTTCCTATCATTTTACCTCGTATCCTCTATGTTTTACCTGATTAATGAGATATTACCTTGTTTTGGAATGCAATATTAATCTCTTACTGTGTTCTTTCTTAGCGTTTATACACTGAAGCATGGAATAAAGATAAGACCATGGTTCATGTCATGCCCGACACACCAGAAATCCTGCTCGCTAAACAAAACCAATTACACTACAGTCAGGTGAGTGAAACTGAAGAGCTGAGAGGATGAAAGGATTTCTGACAAATACAGTTTTGTCTTCTCTGACTTTTAATTAAAATTATCATATTATTGAGCTGTTTAGTTTCACAAATTGCCAGCTCCACTGCTAAAATCAGAGTTGTTCTTTCACTAGAATTTACCTCCTGGGTATATAATTGGGCTTTTGTAATATATTATCTGCCATAAATGTGAAATCATTTCTATAGTAAGGTATGAAAATAAATAATTTAACTTTCTGATTATTCCTTCTTTTCTCTTCCCTAAATGATTTCCAGTTTCCAGTCATCTACAATACAATCACATGTTCTTTGAAAACTGCATTTTTTTGTTTTCTAGAGAAGATCGAGCTGTATTCAGCTGTATTTAAGTTGTCTAAACTTCAACAATATTGTGTAGGGATTTAACTTGTTTTATTACACAGATGTGCTTAACTGAAGTGTAATTTTTTTTTTTGAAACAAAAATGTGACTGTTTTTCTCACAGAAAATGTACAGACTAGCTTTGGAGGAATCGAAGAAGAAAGGTCATGATTTGCGTTTTGATGCCATTCCTATCCAAGCTGCCAGAGCATCCAGGGAGATTGCCAGTGATGTAAGCAGTTTTTCTATCGTGTCTCTATGGATTTGGTAGTGGAAAAGAATCAGAGTGTTTATTCCGTTGTTTGTTAATGTAATACCTCAAGTTTCTAGAACAGAGAATACAGAAATCCAGTGATTCTACTGTATGGCTTCAGAACGTCACCCCCTTCCTCCTTCTCCCCCCAGCTCTATATGCTGAGTGTGATGCCATGTGGTCTGAAGCATCCCTTTGGTCAGTTGGGGTCAGCTGTCCTGGCTGTGTAGTAGGCCCCTCCCAGCGTACTAGTGGGGTGGGGTGAGAAGGCCTTGATTCTGTGTCAGCACTGCTCAGCAGTAACGAAAACGCCACAGTATTATCAGCAGTTTCCTGCACAAATCCGAAACACAGCCCCATGCTATGGACTCGGAAGAAAATTAACTCTATCCCAGCCCAAACCAGCACAAATTGACAGCCAGTGTTTTTATGCATGAGATACATATAACAGAAATAAATAAGATAATATGAGGTTTATGTCTATGTCCACTGTAATAATTCCATTGATGTCCATGGATGTTGAAGTAGGATGATCAATAAGGTGTATGAGTTTATGCTAGAGTCAATTCCTGATTCAAAATGGGAAGTAATTTCAAATCCCTCCCCAAAATGGATGTATTAGCCAATCAGTCCTAAAAGTTCTAAACTGTTGTCTTTTCCTGAGGAAAAAATAGTTCTGTTGAAGTGTCATTGAAATTCAAGGTGTCTAAATACAAAAACAAGAAAAAAATATGCAATTGCAGGTTTTGCTTCTGGGATGAGGAAACATTGCTAAGAAACACAGGATAACAGTTTATTATCCTCCTTGGGTTTTTATCTAGATTGATATTTAAACTAATAGTATTAAGAGAGTCTCAGACTCTCTTCATCCAAGTACTTTGTAATAAGCTTTTAGAATAAATTATTCGGTACATTTTAATCTTAATAGTAAAGAGAATGTGGAATATCAAACTTGTTAGTAGATATGTGACACAGTTAATTGAAAGTGTGATGTAGTTATATAAAAAATCAGAGATAATGAGATCTGTAATAAAAATCCTTTATATGTGAAGATCAGTAGAACAGTAGGAAGACCTAAATCATATTTTCTCTAAAGAAAATATTAATGATTATGGTAAACTGTGTGCATTATTTATTAATTTACAATTTTACCATGTAAATATGATTATACTTTATTTTAGTACAAGTACAAGGAAGGCTATCGCAAGCAGCTGGGCCACCACATCGGGGCCCGTAACATAGAGGATGACCCGAAGATGATGTGGTCGATGCACGTAGCCAAGATCCAGAGTGACAGAGAGTACAAAAAGGCCTTTGAGAAGACGAAGACACACTTCAGCAGCCCAGTGGACATGCTGGGCATTGTGTTGGCCAAGAAGTGTCAAGAGTTGGTGAGCGATGTTGATTACCGCCACTATCTGCACCAGTGGATCTGTCTGCCAGACCAGAATGATGTCATCCATGCTAAGAAGGCCTATGATCTACAGAGTGATGTGAGTACATCACTAGATTTGTCATACATAATTGAATATACGGGTCTTGTACAATATAATTTTTAAAACACATATAATATACTTTATTTGCTTGTATCAGACATGATTGAATATTAAACATTTCACCACTCTCAACATCAAATTTATGTTTAATCATATTTCTTAATCCTTAGTGTGAGGTGTAATTTGTGTGTAACTCTGGTATTTGGGGAGTTCTTCAACAACTCTGTTCTTTCTGTTATTTAATAACTATTTTACTAAATTTTCAAAAATAACAATTGTTTTCAAAACCATATCCTGTTACTATACAGAAATATATAAAATTGCTCATATAGACTAGGATATGTTTATTTATAATTAGTATTTGATCACACCTGAACGTGTATCATGAACTTTCCTTTTTTTTCAGGCTGTTTACAAATCAGACCTGGAATGGCTGAGAGGTATTGGATGGGTTCCTATTGGTTCCATGGAAGTTGAGAAAGCCAAGAAAGCTGGAGAAATCCTGAGTGAAAGGAAGTATCGTCAACCAGCAGATCAAATTAAATTTACTAGTGTGACAGATTCTTTGGCCATGGTCCTAGCCAAGCAAAATGCTGAGATAATGAACAAGGTGAGATATTCGGGGTTTTTTGTCAAAATCACTGGGATTGCTATCTAACAGAACTGGTGCCTGAGGTGAAAAATACAAAATACAAAGTGTACTAACCACTTTCAATGTGGACTTAGAGAAAATGAATGCCCAAATTCAGCCTTTGCACAGAAAAGCTCTGTCAGGGCTCTGTCTGAAGTGAACACTTAGTAAAAATGTGCAGAAGAAAAGTCACCTAAATCATATATTTTTCAAGAGTAATACTAAAAATTTTGGTGAATTTTCTTCTTCCTCCCCTCTCAGCTGAAACCCTATTTTTAAATTTTTTTTTTTAATATGGTTTTTCTCTTTTGTTGATGCTACTTCACTGTACAAAGCTCAGCTCTGACAGAACAGGCTAAATTCTTTTGCAGTTCTTAGACAACACCATGAAATCGGCAGGAATGATGTTGCAGCAAGTTGTTAGGGTATGTCCAGAGGTGGTGGTGCCATGACCATGCTATGAGATAGGATGTAGCAGAATGTTGAGGGTTTTACTGCAGCTGCTGTGACGATGTGTTGTTGACTGAATGTTGTATGGCATGATGAATAAGTTATGAGGAAACAGCTTATGTTCTCTGGAAGTGAAGCTTCTGCAGTTTATCTCAGACCTGGAGGATGAAAGTCAACATTATTCTCATATTAAATGCAGAACACATCACTGTACCAGCTACTAAAAAGAAAATCAACTCTGTCCTGGCTCAAAGCATAGCTAGGTGAAGCACACAGCTTGCGTGCGGCCTAAGGCTTCAGCACATCTAGCTACTCATGCTAAGTCAGTAGTGAGCAAACACTACAGCAAACTACTCCACATTATGCTGTAACCCTTGCATCCAAATGCTCAATGATTGTTTCTGAGCATTTCGTTACATTTTAAAATAACTTATTTAAGCTAAATGTTTCATATTTCTTAACAAAAGTCATGTGTTTTCCTCTCTCCTAGCGTTTATATACGGAAGCCTGGGATGCAGACAAAACATCAATTCACGTCATGCCTGACACGCCAACGATTTTGTTAGCCAAGGCCAATGCAGCTAATGTTAGCCATGTAAGAATACTTAAACATTTACTAAAATAATGGAAATTCAGAAATTAAGCATTCCTTTTACCATAATCTAAAATACGCATTCATGAAAATGTTAAGAAAGAATTACGTAATGTAGAAATTCCATCTTTCAGAATATCAAGAACCATTTTCTGTCTTCTTTTTGGTAGAAACTTTATGTACAAGCCTGGGAAGACGCCAAAAAGAAGGGTTATGACATGAGAGCTGATGCAATTCCCATCAAAAGTGCAAAGGCCTCAAGAGATATCGCGAGTGATGTACGTTCTTCCTTTACCTTTCTTTTGGGTTAGCTTGAGAAACAAGAATGAGGCAATGAGCTCTGCACAACATAAAAAACCATGCTGTGTCAGATTCGTCTTGAAAGCCTGCTGACAGACGTCCACTGCAGGAAGAAAATGGGACACAGTTTCCATAAGGAACATTGAATTATAAATCACGATATTAAGCAGATCTTAGAAAATAATAAACTACAACGAAAATAAACAAAAGCTGTCGAATAAGAATGCATTAAGCATTCCTAATTTCTAAATGAGTATATTTCATAGCACAACAAATTTATATCTGTGATCAGTAGCAATGTAAGATTATGGGAAATTCATCCCAGATTCACTGTGTCTTTTAATACTTCTTTTTGTATTTCTTAGTACAAATACAAAGAAATGCATGAGAAGCAGAAAGGCCACTACGTCGGGTGCCGAACTGCCAAGGAGGATCCCAAACTGTCATGGGCTGCGCGCGCCATGTTGCTGCAGAACGACCGAATTTACCGGAAGGCGTACCATGATTCCAAGGCCCAGATCCACATCCCAGTGGACGCGATGTCGGTGCAGGCAGCCAAGGAGTGCCAGACTATGGTCAGCGACGTTGACTACCGCCATTACCTTCACCAGTGGACCTGTCTTCCTGACCAGAACGACGTCATCCATGCACGGAAGGCCTACGACCTCCAGAGTGATGTGAGTGAGAGTGCCTGTAGGAAAGCTTTATGGCAGGTGTGTGAGGCTCTGTTTGTGAGTGACCGTGCAAACATCCTTTCAAATGCACGTTCAGGAGCCTGCAGTCAGTCCTGCTATGTGTATTTTAATTCATCTGGATGACCTTTCCAAAGCAGTGGTGTTTTCAGCCTGGGCGTCAGAAATACTCTGGGCAGTTCATGTGGAAGCCATGTGATTTTTGGCCCATTGCAGAATGTTTGCTTGCAGTTCAGTTGCAGACTGCTTGCACATTATGCCGCTGCTTTGCATGTAGCAAGTATCTTTAAAAGTGTCTTGGTCCCTGTGCAAAGCAGGGGTTTAGCTGTGCGTGGGAAGGACCTGTTACGCCACAGTCTCACTGAGTGCTCGGTGTGGAACTGCAGAAGAAGCAGCCTGGGGAAAGCCTTGTACAAAACCTCTCTGCACGTAGATCTGTCTGCAATGTCACCAACCCTTGGTTTGTTTGCAGAACGTGTACAAGTCAGACCTGGAATGGCTGCGAGGCATCGGCTGGGTGACAGAAGGTTCTGTGGATGTGGTCAAAGCAAAGAAAGCCCAGGAGCTCCTGAATGAGAGGTTGTACCGCACGCGGCCGGACGAGATGAAATTCACCAGCATTACTGACATGCCAGACGTTGTCCAGGCGAAGATCAATGCTTTGCAGCTCAGTGATGTAAGCTTACCTTTAATTTACGTGATGACATTGCTTTCTTTGTGGTGGAGAGCAGAGTTTCTACCCTGGGAATGACTAACTGGAAGGCGTTGCAAATTGGAATTACCGGAGAATTCCTGTTGGTGGGTTTTTTCAGTGAAAAATAGTGAACCACAGTGAAATATCATTATGGTTCCTTTCTCCTTAGCATCTGTATCGTGAAGCCTGGGATAAAGATAAGACGCAGATTTCCATTCCTTCCGACACTCCTGTAATGCTGCAGTCCAAAGTCAACGCTCTCAACATCAGCAACGTAAGAGCATGAACTGATACATATGTGAAGTGTTGCAAAATTAAGAATTGTTCTTCCATTTTTGCAACTGTCTTTTAGATGTTTGTGTGAATGGTGGTTACGAACATCGTCTTCTAATGTGCTCGAATTGTAAAGAGTAGATTACAGCTACGGGCTCTTTAGGCAGAGCATGTTGTGGATGAACCCGTCAGCACTGTTTATGAACCAGACATTCATTAAGCAAGGAGACCCTGGGTGTTGATCTGGAATCCATGCCATTGTTTTCTCTCTCAATCTGTGTGAATGGGAAATTGATGGAGCTGCTTCCATGGAACATACCAGCACTGATGCCTTTCTTCCTGCGCTGCACAGATTCCTGTGGAAGTTACTCTTGGAGTTGCCTGCCTTGCTTGATAGGTTGTGTGTACGTGAGCAAACCCCAAAGTTCAGTGTGCAGTTCCACACAACTCCTCCTCCCTTTGACAAAAACTGGCCAATGCTTTCCTTGGAGTTGTTGTTGGAGTCTGTAGACTCATCAACCCTGACATGTTTTGAGGATTTCTATTGTTTCACTCACTAGTTTTATGGGAGATTCTGTAAAGCTGGAAACATTTCCCATTTTGCATTTTCAGCAGGACTTGTCTGGGGCTTTGCCTGGAATCTCTCTATACTCCCAGCCTTTCTTGGTGTTGATAGTATGTTAAATACTTTTCTAAAGTACCTGATGTGATTGATTTAGGCGTAAAATATTGAAGTGTTGTTGCAAAAGGCATTTCACTTCCCCTGGTTTTGTCTTGCATGTGCTTTGATTACTGTTTATTATCTGAGTTCCTTATAGTCTGCCATAGCATTCAGTTTCTGAATTTCCAGTCATCAAAAATTAACTAAAAAGCATATCATTTACCCACCTGTACTAATGATAAAGGTGCCAGCAGGGCTGACCAAGCTTCTGTGGACTAAGATGCCACTAAAGAAGGAGCTCTCGTGCTCTTGGCTTGATGCCTTGGACAGGTTGGGTGTCTCTGGACACACAAAGGCACTTTGGTTCTGTTTAGCCTCGTAAATGGATTGAGTCTTTCTCCCTACAGTCACTTTCTTGATAGGACTAAAAAAGACTTGTAAAGAAAGAAGTCTCTAGCTGCTGTCAGGAGGCTTTATAACTTAAATAGCGTCTGGATATGTTTTGTCAGTAGAACAGACGTTTGTGTCCAGTAGCTAGGATCCTGCAATCAGGAGTGTGTGAGCAGAACTTCTGACTGTTGTGGGGTCATGCAGAATTCAGTGTTGGTCGTGGAGGTGTACAGTCTGTCAGTTGGACTGCCTGTCCGGAGCCTGTGTAGTCAGCAGTAGCCTGTCAGAGGGGACGTTGTGATGTGTTTTCAGGAATAATTCAGCTGCCTCTTTGGGTTTTGGATTTTGCACCTACTTCAACCTTTAAGTCATGAGTTTTCTGTTAAGGCAATTGTCAGGATCATTATTGCAACCCTGCCAGTTACAGGGGGAACAGAGCACTCATACCGTTAATTCCAACAGAGCAGGTTTTAAGAAAAGGGATTGGTATCAGAGAGTCTCGACTGTGTGTTACAAGGGAGATTAATTTTCTTTGCAGAAACATTATCAGAAGGCCTGGGATGAGGCCAAGGCGAAAAGCTATGACCTAAGAGCTGATGCCATTCTCATCAAACATGCCAAGGCTTCCAGAGACATTGCCAGTGAGGTACAGCCTTCTCTTACTGTGGTTGCTGTGTCGGTCTCTTCCCGTGTCCTGCTCAGCAGAACGGAGTGACGTTCAGTTCCAAGGGTTGACAGCTCAGAAGCGGAAAGCCTTCTGTTCGTTAGGCACGTTCAGGTGAGAGATGCGTGACGGCTGACGTTGTTTCTGCTTTTCCAGTACAAGTACAAAGAAACGCACGAGAAGCAGAAAGGCCACTACATCGGGTGCCGAACTGCCAAGGAGGATCCCAAACTGTCGTGGGCTGCGCGCGCCATGTTGCTGCAGAACGACCGAATTTACCGGAAGGCGTACCATGATTCCAAGGCCCAGATCCACATCCCAGTGGACGCGATGTCGGTGCAGGCAGCCAAGGAGTGCCAGACTCTGGTCAGTGACGTTGACTACCGCCATTACCTTCACCAGTGGACCTGTCTTCCTGACCAGAACGACGTCATCCATGCACGGAAGGCCTACGACCTCCAGAGTGATGTGAGTGAGAGTGCCTGTAGGAAAGCTTTATGGCAGGCGTGTGAGGCTCTGTTTGTGAGTGACCGTGCAAACATCCTTTCAAATGCACGTTCAGGAGCCTGCAGTCAGTCCTGCTATGTGTATTTTAATTCATCTGGATGACCTTTCCAAAGCAGTGGTGTTTTCAGCCTGGGCGTCAGAAATACTCTGGGCAGTTCACATGGAAGGGAAATGTATGTTTCTGATGGATTTTTGTTCTGCTGCTAGAAGTTTGCTTGCAGATTATGCCCCTGGTCTGCACGTAGCAACTCGCTTTCAAAGACCAGTAACTTCCTTGCTGTGCAAAGCAGGGGTTTAGCTGTGCGTGGGAAGGACCTGTTACGCCACAGTCTCACTGAGTGCTCGGTGTGGAACTGCAGAAGAAGCAGCCTGGGGAAAGCCTTGTACAAAACCTCTCTGCACGTAGGTCTGTCTGCAATGTCACCAACCCTTGGTTTGTTTGCAGAACGTGTACAAGTCAGACCTGGAATGGCTGCGAGGCATCGGCTGGGTGACAGAAGGTTCTGTGGATGTGGTCAAAGCAAAGAAAGCCCAGGAGCTCCTGAATGAGAGGTTGTACCGCACGCGGCCGGACGAGATGAAATTCACCAGCATTACTGACATGCCAGACGTTGTCCAGGCGAAGATCAATGCTTTGCAGCTCAGTGATGTAAGCTTACCTTTAATTTACGTGATGACATTGCTTTCTTTGTGGTGGAGAGCAGAGTTTCTACCCTGGGAATGACTAACTGGAAGGCGTTGCAAATTGGAATTACCGGAGAATTCCTGTTGGTGGGTTTTTTCAGTGAAAAATAGTGAACCACAGTGAAATATCATTATGGTTCCTTTCTCCTTAGCATCTGTATCGTGAAGCCTGGGATAAAGATAAGACGCAGATTTCCATTCCTTCCGACACTCCTGTAATGCTGCAGTCCAAAGTCAACGCTCTCAACATCAGCAACGTAAGAGCATAAATTCATTCTGCATGTGAAGTGTTATTAAATTAATAGTATGACAGTTGTTGTTCCATAGTAGGTTTTAAGAAAAGGGATTGGTATCAGAGAGTCTCGACTGTGTGTTACAAGGAAGATTAATTTTCTTTGCAGAAACATTATCAGAAGGCCTGGGATGAGGCCAAGGCGAAAAGCTATGACCTAAGAGCTGATGCCATTCTCATCAAACATGCCAAGGCTTCCAGAGACATTGCCAGTGAGGTACAGCCTTCTCTTACTGTGGTTGCTGTGTCGGTCTCTTCCCGTGTCCTGCTCAGCAGAACGGAGTGACGTTCAGTTCCAAGGGTTGACAGCTCAGAAGCGGAAAGCCTTCTGTTCGTTAGGCACGTTCAGGTGAGCGATGCGTGACGGCTGACGTTGTTTCTGCTTTTCCAGTACAAGTACAAAGAAACGCACGAGAAGCAGAAAGGCCACTACATCGGGTGCCGAACTGCCAAGGAGGATCCCAAACTGTCGTGGGCTGCGCGCGCCATGTTGCTGCAGAACGACCGAATTTACCGGAAGGCGTACCATGATTCCAAGGCCCAGATCCACATCCCAGTGGACGCGATGTCGGTGCAGGCAGCCAAGGAGTGCCAGACTCTGGTCAGTGACGTTGACTACCGCCATTACCTTCACCAGTGGACCTGTCTTCCTGACCAGAACGACGTCATCCATGCACGGAAGGCCTACGACCTCCAGAGTGATGTGTGTATCTGTAGAGATGTGGTGGTTACTACTGTTACTATTTAATATATTATAGCTTTAGTCGATGCTTTGATATTTTACAGTCAGAAAGGATCTATCTTTGGACTGTTTTCTAATTTTTTCATGTTACTGCTATTATCTGTTCTTTTCCATTCTTTAAAAACTATTTGTATTACCTCTAAATTTTACCTCTAAGTAAAAGCTGTAGCTGGTAGCTGCTGTGTTGCATATGCTTTTGGAATATTTGAATTGGAGTGGATGAAGGATTTATCTTTCTTACTTTGTTGGGACTTATGAAATGAGACGTTTGCTACTTTGGAATGAGGTGGCTTTTATTACTCCTGCTTATCTGAGTCAGAAATTGATTTATTTGCAAGGTAATGATAAGAAAACTATATAAGATAGCAGCTAAGATGTTTTAGTGGCTGATTTCAAAGCAGGAGGACTCAGTGCAGCTGGTTTTCTTACTTGGCTTTGCTGCTTATCGGTCAACATCAGTCACTTCCTTTGTTCCAATTATGAGCTTCAGAGGTGAGATTTATGTTCCTTGCTGAAGGATTTGCTCAATTAGATCTTAAATAATGTTGCCTGATGCCACTTAAGGAGTTATGCCAGTTTGCTCTAGTCCCCATTTCCTCTGTAACCTCCTTTTTCTCTCCTTTTTGTCAGATTTCTTGGTGGACAGTTTGTTTTTTTGTTTGGACTTGTAAATTGTGGAAATGACCAGAGGAATTTGTGTTTTGGAGGGGACAGGAAGGCTCTTTTAAGATCTTAAGACCCACCATCATTAATGGCAGTTCTGTTCAGTTGTTTCACCTCTATTTAACTTCACAAGGTTTAGAATGTATTGTTTAAGAAAGGAACTTCCGAGAAACTGGTTCCCAGATTGTATTTTACTTACAACACTGAACGTCTCTTGTATGCAAAAAGGAGTGATCTAGCTCTAGCTGATTTCCATTTTCTATAACTTATACTGCTTTGTGTAGTTTAAAATAATTAAGACAGTCGTCTTAATGACGTTTACCTTTTCTGACCATGTCTAATACAGGCTGTCTATAAGTCAGACTTAGAGTGGCTCCGTGGAATTGGCTGGTTGCCTAACGATTCTCCAGACGTTAAGAGAGTGAAGCATGCCCAGGATCTCTTGAGTGATAGTGTGTATCGCACACCTATTGAAAGCCTGAAATACACCAGTGTTGTTGATTCTCCAGACGTTCTTCTAGCCAAAGTGAATGCAGAACAAGTCAGCATTGTAAGTTACAATGTTCTTAAAGTTGTTTCAAGGCTATAAACAGTTAAAGACAAATCTCACTGCTGAAGTATAAAAGTCATCAGTACTTTAAGTCAAGTTTAAGGCTTTTCCAGACATTTTATTTTTTTAGAGATGTTTATTCAGGAGAGGTTTATGGGATTTTATGTTACTGACAAGCAAAATTCCCTTACAACATCATAAAATGAACTATTTCAACAGCCAAAATACAAAGAAGCCTGGGAAAAGGACAAGACTATGATCCATATAATGCCAGACACACCTGAAATCAACCTAGCCAAGACTAATGCTGTTAACTATAGCCAGGTAAGCCTGTCATTCTGTTTTCTACATTTCTATAAAATAGTCTGTGAATATTAGCGTTCTAAGATGTTGCTTACAGAGTTGAAGATTAAGTTGCATGAGTGTAATTGAAATCTGTCCTCATACAGGAGGAATGTCAACATTCCTTTTCCTCTACTGAGTGTTCTTCAAGTATTGAGACATTTTAAAATAAATGCTTGCATACAGCTGCTTAAAAATCATTAAGATCATGCACCATTGAGATAATATTTTGTTGAAACAGAAGACAGCCGAAGGCATATAAATATTGTCTGATCTTTTACAAACACCCTTCTGTGCAGTATTGGTTGCAAAACTGGCATTGCAGGTACTGTATGGGTTCAGAGGGAGGTAAGATTTGCAGAGGTATATGCAGCTAGGAGCAGGAGCAATGCACACAAAGTTCTCACGGTATTTCAGCAAACAAATGGCAGTAAATGTGTTACTTGAATAGCAGAGTATTCAGCATATGTGTGACATTTTCTGTCTTTCCAGAAAATGTATAAAGAAGCTTGGGATGAGTTGAAGACAAGTTATGATTTGAGAGCAGATGCAATCCCAATCAAGGCAGCCAAAGCTTCCAGAGAAATTGCTAGTGAGGTAAGTGCTGAAAGAGCCATCTAGCTCTTCACATGCTTTAAGAGCTATTTCATGACCACTGTTGGTAACGGTGATCTTTGCTCTTTCTTCAGTATAAATACAAATTGGATCACGAGAAGCAGAAAGGACATTACGTTGGAGTTCCAAATGCAAAAGAAGATACGAAAATGCGGTTTGCCCTCGGCATAGGCAAAGTTCAGAGTGAACTAGAATACAAGAAACACTTTGCCAAATGGAAGACTCAGTGCCACCTACCAGTAGACATGCTATCTATCCTGTCAGCTAAGCACGGTCAGTCTTTGGTCAGTGATGTTGATTACCGCCATTACTTGCACCAGTGGATCTGTCTTCCAGATCAGAATGATATCATACAGGCCAGGAAAGCCTACGATCTTCAGAGTGACGTAAGTTAACATGAAAACTTAACTTCTTGCTGTATTGTCTCTTCTTAAGAAGAGGCTTCAGCTCTCAATAGTGGGAATCTTGTGCTGAATTCAGTGAGCTGGCTTTGCTGTTTATTAGGAATGCAAAGTGTATGTCACTGTGACATATTGCCAAGTTTGAAGTGTGCTAAATTCAGGTATAGTGTTCATGTTGGGATGACTGCTCTCCTGTTACGCAGTGGAAGTAAGTGCCATTATTTATGAATCTTGCTGGATTGTACAGGGAAATGTAGCTAATAGCACGGACCTATTTTGTTTTCCCAGGCTATTTACAAATCTGATTTAGAGTGGCTACGGGGTATTGGATGGTTGCCAAATGATTCAGTTGGACTCAACCATGTCAAATATGCTGGAAATCTCTTGAATGAGGTAACAAAACATTTTTCAGTAATAAAATTTTCTTAAGAGTGTCGGTAATTGAAAGTATTTGAATGGTTAAATACTTTTTTATTTAAATAAAAATGACAACTGTGGTATTTTGACAGCATTCATTGTGTACAGAGGGTTTTTCTTCCAATGTACACGTTGTTGTTTTGCCTAGGTATTTAGAATTTCTGTGTTAGCTATAAAATATTCCAGTCTAATCTGATTGTTCATCTTTTCTCTTGTATAGAGAAAATACCGTACAAAAGTCGAAACTCTTCCATTTACTCCGGTGGCGGACAGAGTTGATTATGTCACAGCAAAGAATAGCGGTGAAATTCTTAGTGATGTAAGTTTGCCAGCATGTTTCCGGGCTGTTACACTGGTCTGCGTATGTCCATGGCAAGATTTTATCTTTAAAAATATCTTTATTTTATCTTTTTAAAAAATGGAAAAGAGTTCTCAGTCAGTCTCTGGGAATTCTGTGGAAGTATGACATAAAAGTGAACAGGACGTCGCTAGCTCACGTCCAGCATTTGTGAGGGAAGAAGCTCCTCAAGCAGAATAACATTGTTCCTAGACATGTGAAAAGCAAGTGCTAGTTCTGCAGCCAGTCGCTCCTTTCAGCCTTGGCTGATGTCGTTGGTGATCATTGACAACAGGAACATAAATACCCACTTGTGCTCTGGCAACCATGACGTTTAATCCTTCTCTCTTACACCAGTATGAGCTTACACTTTTTAGTTAACTACTGTATAACCACCAAGACAAGCAAAACTGGAGTGCTGGCAGCTTACCATTCCTCATCTGGTTCTGAAGGCTAGTCTGAGAGAAGCTGGCCAGTGGCCATGACACGATGTGACCCCCTCATGAGTTTGTGTTTGTTTCTTGCTATGCGCTTCTGTTACAGACCAGGCCAAGCCTAACACCTTAACTCCAGCACTGGTACAAGGGTGGCAATAACCACAGTACGGTTGAATGGAATGGCATACTGCCATGCAACCACACACGTGCATTTGGGCTTGACCTGTGCTTGGGAACGTGACTCAGTGTGGGTACCTATTGTTGGGAGTTGCAGACCATGCTGAGTAAAGAGATTTGCTCTTTACAAGCTTAACATCTATTGCCCTTGTTCAAATACTTCTTACTCGGCTATTGGCTGTACACCCCTGCAGACCAAACAGCATAACTTTGGCTTCTGAATATTCTTCCCTGTCCATCCTTGGAACAATTTCTCATTTCTTATGTTTTTCTTTATAAAAAAAATACCCATTTGGATGTATAGTTAATGTGTCATGTCTAATACGTTATTTCATGCATAAACTATCAGTCTTGGTATTATGTTTTTCCAGTTTTGTGATGATGCTTCAAGGCAGTCATTTCTCTCTCCGTTCTAGGTTAAATACCACAAAGCCTGGAATGAGGTCAAGGCAAATTATACCACAACAGATACACCACAGCTAGATATGGCCCGAGAGGCAGCCAGAATTCTTAATCAGGTACGTGCTCTCTCCTTGACACTTTCTACTCGAATTAACGCCGCTTTTGAGGAATTTAGAACACTTGTCTTATTACGAACATCCTAACTGAAGGGTTTATTATCCGTACACTTGAACATAGGTTACATATATACAGCAATCATTGTCGTTATAGTGGTGTTGAATTCCTCCTTGCTTTTATTTTCCACAGAGTTTATACAAGGAAAGTTGGGAGAAGGAAAAAGCCACTGGTTACCTCTTACCTCCTGACACTGTGCAGATCACTCATGCCAAACACTCCAATGATGTCCAAAGTGAGGTAATAATTTTTCTCATTAGGAAGACACGTGCTTGGAAGCCTGGAAATGTTAAAGCTCTTGCAAATTCAACAGCAGACATAAAAAGCTTTCCATTAGGGGTAACACCTGGTAGACTTTTCATGACCCATGAAGTCTGCTGTCCTCCAAACAATACAGGCATCTTTGGGGTTTTACAGCTATCAGTGCTGAAAGGCCAGATTTGCCTTTCCACCTTCACTTTCTCCACAAACAGTCCTTTCAAAGTCAACTAAGGTGGCCTTCCATATTTTATAACTGTTAAATAATTGAAGTGATATTTTGATTATAATATATAGCACATTGCATTTGAAACTTCTGCATAACGGATGCTGAAATTCTTACATGACTCTTAGTTTGAGCGTGCATTTTGTCAACACACTGTGATGTCAATAACTTCAATAAGCATCCACTCTTCAGTCTCAAGGAATTAGTTACAAAAATGTATTATAAAACCAAGGCTAAATGTACTTACTAGCAAACATTTTCTAACAAGGCTTCCCTCTTATGTTGAAAATACTGTTTACTGCAAAATGGTAGCATATTTGTCTAGAAAATGATCTATTTTGAAGTGGAAGGACTAAGCAAAGTAACATTACTGTTTGTGTCATGTTTTTATCTTGGCATGTACTGAATAGCTAACACTGCAGCTGAGAACTCTCTCTCTCATCTGTTCTTTCCGTTGAGAAAAGCATAGCTGTTACAGGTTAAAACTAGAGCAGATATAATCAGCGTGGATTTATGTATTTCTCCCTCTTCCATCAGCTTAAATACAAAGCAGAGTATGTCAAACAAAGAGGTCACTATGTTGGAGTTGCCAGCATGAGAGATGATCCAAAACTGGTGTGGTTTGAGCACGCAGGCGAGATCCAGAATGACAGATTGTACAAATCAGACTATCACAAAACGAAATCCAGAATTCACATCCCTCCAGATATGGTGTCAGTTGTAGCAGCAAAGGAATGCCAGACCTTGGTCAGCGATGTTGACTACCGCCAACACCTGCATGAGTGGACATGCCATCCTGACCAGAATGACTGTATTCAGGCAAGGAAGGCCTACGACCTGCAAAGTGACGTAAGTGATTTTACATCTGTGCTACATAATTTCCACTTAGTTTGGTGAAAGCGTTTTGTCCGTATTAAGTAGACTGCAAAATGTCATCCTGAATGAAATGATTTCTTTCCCTTTTTATGATATTTATGATTTAGAATATTTACAAATCTGATTTGGAATGGCTTCGTGGCTGCGGTTGGATTCCTCTGGATTCGGTGGAGCATAAGAAAGTTAAGAACGCACAACAACTGATAAATAAGGTAAGAGAAAATATTTTAGCAGTTATGAGATTTGCTCTTCTTCCTCACGCACAGTGTTTAAGAAAATATTTCATCTCTTTGCAGAGAGCCTATACGAAAGAAGCCCTTGATAACTTTTCCAATTACACCAGTGTGGTTGAAACTCCTGACATTGTTTTGGCAAAGATGAACTCCGTCAATCAGAGTGATGTATGTACTTCCTTAAAAATAGAGACTGTCTTATTCCTAGAATTAGTAGATGATTAATTTTGCTAAACTATACTGTGTTTAGCCTTGTGTGTGTGTGTATGCATGCTCATTGATAACAGATTTTTACTGGGGTAAACAAGTTTAGTAAGAAGTGATGTAAATGAACAACACATTATTGCTATCCAAACCAATTTCTCATTTTTCTGTAGAAGAATATAGCATGTCCCTTACATAGATTTTGCATATAGTAGTTTAAAATTGAGTGCTAGTGGACAGCAGTGAGTTACAGAGTGCTAGTGGAGTTCCTGGTGTTGCTACTAACCTGATTTGCTGATCAATATGTTTAATTTCACACAGGTAAATGTCAACAGTATCTCACACCACAAATTCCACAGTCTTCTAGTATTATAGTGGTTGGAATGTACCACACAACATTACCAGAGACACAATAACAGAAAATTAATGTGTACTTCTAATGGCTGGACTAGTTGGGATAATGTATGTCTCCTGGGGAGTTAACATTGTGTTTGTTTTCTGTTGTAGCTAAAATACAAAGAAACATTTAACCTTGAGAAAGGCCAGTATATTGGGTCTGATGATACTCCTGCGCTGAACCATGCCAAAGACATGTCCTTACTATACAGTGAGGTAAGCTTTGATAAGTATCTGGCTAAGTTTTAATTTGTTTCGCAAGCAACAGAATGTGGAGTGCGCCTCAGGAACCTGTTCTCTTTCTGTTCCTGTCGTTAGTCTACTGGGTGGCACTGGGAAAGTTATTTAATCCCTTTGTTCTTCAGTTTTCCCCAGTTTGGATCATTAGGATAAGGATAATTTCTTATTGAACTGCTCTTAAAGCACTGCTGTGTGGTGTTTGGAAGTAGTAGTAGATGACTTTGTGCGACAAAACCACTTTATAATTCCATCCAATAATCTCTTCCTAGATTACTGATGAAATTTACATTTATTTTTTTATAAGAGAGGAAAATTGTAGGTGATTTACATCAACCAGTTACTTTTGAGTAGTCTCACTCATTTTAATAGGAAATCTCTATTTTTTGAAAATGTGACTACTCCTTTACACGAGTAGGTGCTTCATAATTTAGTCTGAACTTTAAATATTTTTAAGATTTAACAAAATAGGAAGGATTAGAAAATTGCCGCTGACAGTTAATGCTCTTAAACAGTGGTATTGCTTGGAAATTTTCCATGATTTTGAACATATCTATAAAATTATCAATGTCAGTTCTCTACTGCGCTTTTAAACAAAAGTTTGTCTTTACATTTTGGATATCTTTATTAGTCTTCTGGATGAGAAATGTTGAATTCCAAATATAGTAAAGAAAGAGAAATCAGCTCAAATTTGTGCTCAGGTACCTTCCTGCCCTGGAACACTTCTTCTGCTTGCCTTACACTGAACAAGTGTTCGAAATTAACGTTATCGATTTACCTTGTTGGGAAAATTGATGGAATAATGAACTACTCCATGAAAGTTGTCATCTTCCTTGTGCCTATGGATGGCGGAGTCAGGCTTCTTGGGAAGTATAATGGATTTTTTTATCAAAACCTCTTTGTGTTTGGCTTGTTTAGAAACTTTATAAAAATGCTTGGGAAATCAGCAAGCCCATTGGCTATACTTTGGATGAGAAATATATTCCGCTTGTTGGAGCGAAGCGTGCAAACTACATCAATAGTGAGGTTAGTATGAATTTTCCGTTGTCTGTTTTTACCCCCTGTGTGCTGTTAGAATTAACTTCTAAAATTTCCACGTCAATATTTTGCAGCTGAAGTATAAGGAAATATATGAGAAGCTGAAAGGCCATTACCTGGCTGGGAAGGAGATCGGTGATTTCCCCAGCGTCATTCATTCACTAGCATTCCAGAAAACAAGGAGCGCGGTAAGGACAGAGTTAGTCTTGCTGTAGTGTTTTCCATTTTCTTTAGTGTGACGTATTTAAACATAAACAATGCAGTGCTTAATAGCATCAGTAAAAGTGTTTTCAACATGCTTGTGTGGCCTGAATGTTTAATTTGTACATGGGTTGAGTAATGGAACTTGAAATGATTTAGGAGATTAAGAAGAGATTTGTTTAGCTATTAGACATATTAGAACAGGGAAAAAACACTTTTCCTCTTTCAGTTTAAGTATCTGAGCAGTAAGAAATACTACATGACATACTTTTGCTTTGCAAAAGAAGAAAAAAAGGTGTTAATTTTGAATTGAAATCGGAATTTAAGAGCTGGAAAGTAAATGCACATTTGGTGCGGTGTTACTACCAGCCCTGCACATACAGCATGTCATGCAGGGCACAAAGTCAGTGTAACCCCAAATACTCTGTCTTCATTTGGACAGGAAGATTTAGCTAGATTAAAAACATGTTTGTGGCATGACTCTCTTTATCTTGAAGTCGTTAATTTTCGCACCAGCTGTTAAAATCTGGAAGTGAAGAAGATTATTCCTGTCCTTCTAGAACCTCATCCGAATAAATGATCAATATCAAAGTGAGGATTTCATCCTATTGAACCCCGTGGGAGTTTAGCCACTAAGTCCAAAAAGCATGCTTCAGATTACGCTATAACCTGTAGCCTATTACGGTCAAAATTATGCGGAAAAAGCCTGTTTTCTCACCTTTTCCCCAATCTTCCTTTTTCAGCTGGAATACCGGAAGAACTACGAACACACCAAAGCAAATGTCCATATCCCAAGTGACATGATGAATCACGTGCTAGCCAAGAAGTGCCAGTATATCCTCAGTGATCTTGAATACCGAACCTACCTCCATCAGTGGAATTGCTCACCTGAAGAAAAGGATGTTATTCAAGCCAGAAAAGCCCAGGAGATTTTGAGTGATGTATGTGTTTCATTTATTTGTTTGACATTTTAGTAACCTTTCATGTAATTTTACAAACACTGCTTTCTTCAAATTTCTTCCTAACTTAGTCTGGTTTCTTCCATGTAGGTGGTGTATAAAGATGACTTAAATTGGCTGAAGGGACTTGGATGCTATGTCTGGGATACTCCACAAATCCTGCATGCTAAAAAATCATATGATCTCCAGAGCCAAGTAAGCAAGTTTTCCTCAAACAAGTGAATGTTTTTAAGACTTTTTTCTTCCACTTATGGTTCGCTGGGACTGACACCTGTCCTGGGCCAGAGCAAAATGAAGTAATTCCTGTTAGATCAGAATTATTTTGTCCAACCTACTGTAATACACACTCTCAGCTTTGTCTGTAGAGACGTGGTCACTTTTCTTATCAAAGGAGCAGAAGGCAGGAGAACGGAAGGATGGCAGGGTTGTGGTTTTGAACAGTGAGAAGATAACACCTGGTCTGTCTGTATGCCACTGCGTGCAAGATACCTCAGTGAGACATTTATGCGGGAAAAATAGTCTCTTGCGTTGCTGATTGTACTCTTAGCCGGCTAGATGCTATACAGTGATGTGCAATTGGCATTATTCCTTAGCTCAGACTGGCTGTATATCATTTCTTTTATATGGCGTATCACTTTTAAGGTTGGTCTTAACTAGGCTGTAAACCTGGGCTGCAGTTGTCCAGAATTGATTTTAAAGGAAGCTGGCAGGGAATTCCCTGCTCACTTTCAGCATTAATGGTTTGGATTGGTTTGGTTTTGTTTCCTTAGATAAAATACACAGCCGCCGGAAAGGAGAATTTTCAGAACTTTGGTGTTGTTACTGACACCCCTCTCTATGTGACTGCGGTGCAGAGCGGTGTGAATGCTAGTGATGTGAGTCCCTCCGCTTCTTCTACTCAACCTTTTCCCTGTGCTCCTTCTGAGGATTGAAACAAGTTGACTAAATCTGTTCTTCCATCTCACAGGTGAAATACAAGCAAGATTACCACAAAACTAAGGACAAGTACATAGCTGTGGCTGAAACAGTCGATTCTGAAAGAGTTCAAAATTTGAAGCATCTCTTTAGCAATGTAAGTGTTTCTACACATTTTTTTCTCTTAAGGTGCTACTATGTGGGATTTTTGTTTGGTTTTGTTCACTCTGAAGAGAAACGTCCAAACGTGGAGCTTAGCAAAGCCAGTGATAGTCCTCTGCAGTGCTTGAGCATGGGGAAGATGCTGGGTTTCAGACAGAGGACATGTACTTCCAGTCTTGTCAAAACACATGCATCAATAAATGGATTCCCTGAAGAAAATTGCACCTGAACAACGTTAAGATCTCGTATGAGAATGGACAGAAATAGTTAGAAAGCGTTTTGTCACCCTTTATGTGCACTGTCCTGATTAGTGTGCAGCCTCTTGATATTAGGTAATAGTTAGTGGTGTATAATAAAACCAGAAAGGCTTTTGATTTCTATTGGTTGTCGGTTATTACCCAGGAGAAGAATTTTTCTGCTCACAGAAGCTTTCTATTTCCCCACAGAATCTCTACAAGGAAGCCTGGGAGAGAGTGAAAGCAACTGGCTATATACTGCCCACTGATACTGTATCCCTAGCACGTGCGAAAGAACTGAAGCATAATGCTAGTACTGTAAGTGAATAACGTACTTTGATTTTTTTAATCAGATCATCAATCCGAGCAGTGCAATCCTTCATGCCTTGTGTATACGAGAGGTATAAAAAGGGGTTTTTTTAATTATCTTCTACTTTTAATTTAGATATAGTATGTATCTACACAAAATCGGTTTTCTGTGATAATAATTTGGAAAACAGATAGTCCTTTGGTGCTTCCTTTCATTGACAAAAGTCACATTTTATAGTAACAGAAACTGTTTCTTCAAAATTATTAGTTTGTTTTTTTTTTTAGCATAAATTGCCTGACCATCCAGGTCAGAAAATCACCAAAGGTTTTTAAAAGATGCTTTACTAAGCCTAGAAGAATGTAATCTAATGCTTTACTGAACTGAGGCTGATGAGCCCTCCCTCTCCTCATGGATATCCTTATGTGAAAGAGCTGGAACAATAAACAGCTTATTCTACATCCATTTATTTTTAAAGTCCTCTAGTCAGCTGTTGTTACTTTTACAACATGATTGTTACGATGTGCTTTCTCTGCCATTCAAAATCAAGCGGGTATCCAAGACCCTGCTTTAAAGGCTTTCTTTGCTTGTTGGACTCAACTAAATATTTTGCTTACTGATGAATTTTGTTCCAAATATAAAATTGACTCATTGGAGTCTGTTATTTGTTGCCTTTCTTCGCATCTGCGTAGGTAAAATACCGAGAAGAATATGACAAGTTTAAAGCACTGTACACGCTACCCAGAGGTGTTGAGGATGACCCCAATACGGCAAGGTGCCTTAGAGTTGGAAAGCTTAATATTGACGTAAGTGGTGTTTTCTGACGTGTGTTTTCCTGGTAAAGTCACATTTATCTCATAAGAGGCTACTCAAGTAATCCACAGGATTCAGATACCACATTTCCACACGCGTTTGGCAGTGTTCAGTATTTGCTGAATTCTGTGATACACCTACCTATGTCTTTCAAGCTTGTGACTCGCCTGTTAAGTTGCCTGCATGGCTACATCTTTGGTGTTATATGTTTATGTGTACAACAGAGCAATACATATGCTGAATGTTTGACAAATCATATTTTATCGCCCTTGGTAAGGTTCTGCAGTTTACATTTAGAGGAGGCAAGATGTGAATTTTAGCCATAGCCACAGTGATTGCTCTCCTGCTAAAACTCCATGAAAATATCAATAATTTTGCTTCAGAATGCTCAACAGTTAGTGCTTCAGACTGTTTGTCAGCATGATTAACGTACTGCTTTAACTCTGCAGCGTCTGTACAAAGAAGTCTATGAAAAGAATAAAGCCAAAGTCCACATTATTCCAGACATGGTAGACATAATCTCTGCTAAGGATGCACAGAAGAAAATCAGTGAAATTGATTACCGCACGCATCTCCATGAGTGGGCCTGTCTACCAGATCTGCAGATCAATGCCCACGTTCGAAAAGTAACTGATCAACTCAGTGATGTAAGTTGAAAATCGTGTGTTCGTGGCTCACTTGGTAAAAATATTCGCGCACTCATGCTCTGTTAGAGAAAATGTCAGTAAAAAACTTAATTGGAGTGCTCTGAGGTTGCCACTTGAATCCGCTGTATTATAGACTGCTAAACAGCATCTGCACCTGATTAGATATCAGGAAGGAATTCTTCCCAGAGAGGGTGGGGGGGCACTGGGACAGGTTGCCCAGAGAAGCTGTGGCTGCCCCATCCCTGGGAGTGTCCAAGGCCAGGCTGGATGAGGCTGGGAGCAACCTGGGCTATGGAAGGTGTCCCTGCCCATGGCAGGGGGTGGCACTGGATGGGCTTTAAGGACCCTTCGACCCAAATCATTCCATGAATCTATGCATCGTGTTTCTGTACCACTTGGCAATAGGTGTGTGGTTGAGATGTGGTTTAGTGTGCATAATTTCAGCGTTATCAGTGCAGACGTTGGGTTGAAATGTTACAGGTCTACCAGTTCAGCCATCCCTGTTTGTAAATTGTCCTTTATTATTTGGTTATGTGAGGTGTGGAAACTTGGGAAGTCTGAGAAAATCCTGGTGATGCAAAGCTTCTGCATACTTGCCTTGTGTAGATCAACCCACTAGTAGGCCAGGGAACTGTCAGTAAATCATTGCCCAGTGGGGTATGTAAATAGTAGGTTTAACAATCACTGGATTTTTTTATTGCCCAAACTGAATTATTTTGATTTGCTCAAGAAAAAAAAAAGTCAGAATACTGGAAACTTTCCTTGGCATCGTTTGAGAGTTGTGTTTCAGACTGAGTTAGCAACAAGACATGCAGTCCTAGAGGAGATCTTACCCTTTGCTGCTTTGCTCCGATACCTTAGGTGGTCTACAAGGATGATCTTAACTGGCTGAAAGGCATTGGCTGCTTTGTGTGGGACACTCCAGAAATTCTCCACGCCAAACATGCCTACGATCTTCGCAGTGATGTAAGTGCATATACTGGTTCTGCTCCTTAGCTTTTTGCGCTCCATTGTATTAGAAACATGGGGAGCTTTCTTCTGGCAAATGTTTTCTGTCCTTCTCTGCTGAAGTATTCATATATGGGTGTTTAAACTTGGCTGCTCTAGAAGAAGCAGATATTGTCAGGTTACGTGCCACGCAGGAAAGCATTAAGCATGTGTTTAAATACATGGCTTCTCAGGAAAACAGTAATTCTTCCTTCAGAACCCATGAAGTAAAGCAGGAATGATGCAGAAAAATATATATAAAAAAAGAAGAAGTGTTTTGATGTTGATTTTAAGATTTCTTGTCCTTCTCTCACAATCTTATGACACATCCTTAGTTCAGAGTTAAGCCATTAGAATGGGACAACAACCATTCTGCTTTTGAGAATGTGTGTCCCCTCATACATTCTGTTGGTATAACTTAGCAGCTGTTCTTATCTGCTGAGGTGCCACGTTCATTTATTCCGCTGTAATTTCAATACACTTTCTGCTTAAATGCTGGTTCACTAACAGAATAATTAGGTAATAAAATAAATAGTACATACAGTAAATACAATAATATAATAAATTCAATTAACAATGACTAGTCTTACTTAGTAAGAGCTCTTGAATTTCTCTCCGCAGATTAAATACAAATCTAAGGCAGAGAAAATGAAGAACGACTACTCTGTGGTCATGGACACTCCTGTCTATGTCCAGAATGTCCTCAGTGGCTTGAATTTAAGTGAAGTAAGTGTTTCTGTCACCTTCCAGCCCCAGTGCTGCATACACCATTACCTACAGCTTCTACAGTTGTGACTTATTTTTTTAATCATTTCATTTTAATACTGCAATCGTTGCTGGTTATCAGTAACTCATTGCTTATTATCTTATTGCCTTTCTTAAGATATTAGAACACAGTCACTAAAACCATTAATTGCCTGAATCCAAAACTTCCATCCAGTTTTTTAGGAGGAATTCCCATACGTACACAAGCAATCATTACTGTGAGAGAACGTCACAATTACAGCTCTCCTCTGATTTCTCTTTCCCAGGCTGTCTATCGTGGCAAATATATGCAAAATGTTAAAGGCAAAATGATTCCTACTGAGAAGACAGTAGATTTGGAGCGGGCATATCATGCAAACAAAATACAAAGTGAAGTAAGTATAAAACTTCGGGGTCCGCAGAGTTTCTGATATGCAAAAATTGAATTCTTTAGAAGTCAATGTCTGTCTTTAGCTTTTCAGATAAAGAAGCTAGATTTCCCGGCTCTCAAATGAACGTGGGAAAATGCCCTCTTTTAAGCTAGGAGTATGCATTATAATGCAGACACAGGGAGGATCTTTTGCCAGTTGCAATTAAGAGATTTCCTATGCAGCTAATGAACTCTCAAATCTTACACACAGTTGTCACAACCTCTGTCCTTCTCTCTTCTCTCGCAGAATTTGTATCGCTGGGCTGGTGTGCATGCTCTGCCTACGGGATACAGCCTTCCAGCTGATACCCCCGGCTTTCAGCACGCGAAACATGTCCAGTACATCGGCAGTGATGTAAGTAGTGCCTAAGTCCTTCTCCAACAGGAGTTGGAAGGGAATATTTGATGTCCATCCTGTATGAGTACACAACTGTGTCAGGCAGTTAGTTCTTAGCTACGAGATTGCTTGTCGTAGAGGAACAGGAGCGGGGTAGTTCCATGTGGATGCCTGAGCCAGGAACTGAGGGTGACCATGACATAGACAGTGACCTCAGCATCTAGGGTGAAGTTCCACTGTACCTGAATCGGGTGGGCAGAGGAGGATGCCGAAAACAGGTTGCATCAACAGTCCCAGACAAGGAACGAGGGCCTAGGTCCATCCGAGGGATCCAGTCAGGAGCTGCAGGAAACAGAGCAGAGATTGGAGACAAGCTACCTGCACTATTGGTCCAAGGTAAATCCAGGAGACAGGGCTGGAGACAGGTTACCGGTAACGCAGGACCTGTGTCCATCCAGGAAATGAGGATGGAGACAGGGCTGAAGGCAGATGCCATTACAACATAGCTCAGGCAAGGGTGTGGCTAGTCAGGGCAATTAAATCTTATTAGTGCACTAATAATGTTTGGCTTAACAGAATTTAAATGTTACCAAACTGCATAATTATCCAAAGCAATTAGAATCAAAATATAAATTTCCTCAGGCAGATGCAAATGCTATATTGGATGCATGAGAAATTTAAAATGTTGTTAATCTTGGGCCACGTGATGACAGTAAAAATAATGATGCTGTGTAGCGTATTTAACTCTGATATAGCTACATCTCACTTGTTTGTCATACTTGCTCTTCATATTGCATCAATTACTGTCAGAACTGCAGTGTAAGTAGGATCACAATCAAATTTCGTTCCTATATGTTTTTGTTCCTTTTTCCACTCCACAGCTGAAATACAAAGAAGCCTATGAACACATGAAAGCTAAAGGCTATACTCTGGGACCAAAAGATGTTGGGTTTGAAAATGTGAAGAAAGTGAACAAAGTCGTTAATGAGGTACAGTAAATACATGTATTTGCTTTCCTTTTGTAATTGTAGTGTCCAAAATACGAATGATGAGAGTACGCTGACTGGGAAGGTTGTGAGGTCCCTGTTCTTTAAGGGGACAAATATCTATCAAGATATTTGATAGATATCTATCAAGTTTAGACAAATATCTATCAAGAATGGCAAGGGATCATCAATCCAGGCTTGGAGTTGGGCTGTGTGGCTTTTTAAGGTTCTTGATAACTCTAACTTTCTGTAATCCTGTAAAAACTGTTACCGTAATGTAAAATCAATTGCAGCCTGATTTTATTAACCAATGTGCTGCTACTTGATTAAAGTAGCATGGAAATTATTGTATCTGAATGATCTTGGGTGTCGATAGTTTTAAGTTTTTTATATATATGTACTCACTTCTTTCATCATTGGCTTTAATAGGATGAAAATGAAACCTATGTATTTACATGTTTGTGTGATTAGAGTCTCAGACTCGCCACGTATGAGAGATGCTGCTGTCAAAAACAATTGTGGAAAATCTTTGCCTGCTTAGAAAATAGCACGTTTGCTCCCTTTTCTCTGGCAGTTAGGCAATACCTAGCAAAAAAAGCTGCCCTTAAGAGAGAAGTACTTACACTCTACCAAACTGCTTGCCATTTTAAGTTTTTAACATGTCGAATGCTGTCTCCTTTGATGCAGAGGTTGTATCGGGCAACATACCACAAGTACAAGGACAAGATTCATACCACTCCAGACACACCAGCAATCCGCCAAGTCAGAGCAACACAGGAGGCTGTCAGTGATGTATGTGCCTTTACAACATACGAAAACCAGAAGAGATTTAGAATATTCAGCATGACCAAACATGTGACACGCTATTTTTTCTTTGTCTTTCAGCTGATCTACAAGTCAGATTTCTTTAAGCTGCAGGGACACTTGATTTCCTTGCCATACACTCCTCAGCTGTTGCACTGCCGCTACGTTGGGGACATCACCAGTGATGTAAGCACCTTCTGTTTGCTATTTGAATGCGACAGGCCTGATACATTTAGGCTGAAAGTGTAGTTTGGCTTCTATCATTTGCATTCTATTCTGTAAGAGAGAAATGCTTTGTAACTGTGTCTAGGGACTGCGTAATAAAATTATCCCCAAAGTTCACTACTGATCTTTGTTTTTCTAATTGCCTCATAGAATAAATACAAAGAGGATCTGAAGTGGTTGAAGGGCTTGGGTTGTTTCCTCTACAATACTCCTGATATGGTCCGTTCTCGTCAGCTGCGTAAGCTTTGGGTAAGACTTTTCTTCTGAGAACCGTGTATAACGATGACTGATTTATTTACACACAGCTTATGGACTTCCAGGAAGTACAGGAAAATGAGTAAAGGCTTATGGCAGAATTTCTTGCCATGCAGCTAGAGTTGTACTGTTAGGTTAAACTGAACATTTTCATCCCTGCCAAGAATAATGAAAGCTTCCAAAGTGATACTGCTTTTCTTTTTCAGTCTCATTATATATACACGGATACTGCAAAGAAGATGTGGGCTAAATACAATGTGGTATTAGATACTCCTGGATACAGAGCAGTTCAGGAACTAAAAACCCACTTGAGTGAAGTAAGTTCTATATTATCTTTGCACATCTTTGTTAGCTGTAGTTAAACTCAAACCCTCTGTGTTTCCTGAGATACATGAGATGTTCTAATTGCAAAGCTGTGGTTGTTCAGCTGCTAAACAAACATGTAACAGAAGAAATAATTCATGGGCCTGTCTTTTTTTCCAGCTGGTTTACAGAGCTGCAGGCAAGGAGCTGAAGACAAAATACACTTCCATCCTTGATACACCTGACTTCTTAAGAGCCAAGCAAGGACAAAAAATACAGAGCCAGGTGACAAATTTGTACTGCTAAAAAATAATCAAAGGATCCCTCTTAATTTAGTCTTACAGTACAGCAAAACTTTTCCAGGCCATTTCAAAGCAATGTAGAATTCCTAGAGAGGAAGTTTAAAGTGACTGTTGCTCATTTTCAAGTGACTATGAATTTTCCTGTTGACCATGGCTGTGTAATGGACATGTTCAGCTTTGTCTGAAATAGGGCATTGAACCCTAGTACAGTTCTGTTCAAATTCCCTGAAACTCCGAATTCATCAGAGGAATAAATATTTTTATCCCTCTACCTTTATTCATCATAAGTTTTTATTCATATAGTGGTTCATTATCTCACTTATTAGCTACACGTTTTGTGGAATTTTGAAATTTGCAGAACAAAATGAAGATACTCATCAGAGAAACCCAGACCTTATGGATGCTTTTATCTAAAGCTGGGTCTGGATGTAGGGCAGAGGGATCATTAATGTCGCATGCATTTGACATCTTGGTTTGTGAGCGTTACTGGCAGCTACAGAATATCAAGAGTACAAATCGAGATAGTATGGAAGAGGAATGGGCACATTATTTTTTCCTGGGGTAAATTGTGAATTTACAGTCATTTTTTCACAGAGATAAAGTAAAACTTACTTGAAATGTGGTTTTTTTTTTTTTACTCTTCTTGCTGCAGTACTTGTACGTGGAACTTGCCACAAAAGAGAGACCCCATCATCATGCTGGTGGTCAGACTCCAGCTTTCACACATGCTAGGCATGTAAAGGACATGGTCAGTGAGGTAAGATACTTGGGTTTTTTTGTTTGGTACCGCTGTGCTGAACTGTTCAGAAGTTTAATTTTTTAATTCTAGTGATTTTTTCAAGGCTCAGATCTGTTTGCCCTTCATTTAGTTCTCTGTCTCTTATGCTTAAGTTCCACATTTCCTTTATAAGTTGTGGTAAAAGAGTATGCTTTTTAGATATGTTTTGGTATTTTAGAAGATAGCTGTCTCTCAGTGCTTGTTTGCACAACCTGAGGTACTCTAGTTGCAAGACCAGGAAGACCTAGAAAGACCTGAACAGCTGAGTTTGTTTCCCGAAGTTTTGACAGAAGCGCTTTGCAAGAATGACTCTAGGCACTCGGTGTAGCACCACTGGGTGTTAACATGACACGAGATTAACAAATGCTTCTAAGACTCAAGATACAACTTTTTCCTTTTGCTGTCTCTCTTAGAAAAAGTATAAAACCCAGTATGAGAAGATGAAGGACAAATACACAACCGTCGCTGACACGCCAGTCTTGATCAGAGCCAAGAGGGCATACCTGAATGCCAGTGATGTATGTACTCCGTGACCACTTTCTCTGCTGCTTTTTCTTGGTTTCTCTATGAAAAGAACAGAGAAAGGATGAATGGGGAAGAAGTATACAAAGCACAGAGTATCTCAGTGTGGGCCCTAAACTACGTCACCCCATTTGCACATACATTTCTGTTGGATATTACAGAGTTTATAAAATCTTTACTTTTTCATTTATTATAATTCATTTTTATGTTCTTTTGCACTAACTTCAGTCTTAAAACAAAGGAAAAATAGGGTTAAAGTCATTTGTTTACACATGAAATCTCCAAATAGTGTAGGCTGGTGTGAAATGATTGATGCTGCAGCCAGGATGGAATACCTTTTATCAGATATTTTCATCTCAGCTTTGTGTTAGAAGTAAACGGTCATGCCACTGAGAATGTGCTCATTTCGTAATAGATTAGACAGAAAAATCATCTGAGCTTCTGCACACAAGGTTATTAGGTGAAATTGATTTTTCCTTCACGCGTGGAATAGTGATTTGTGATTTAAGGCAACAGTTAAGAGTGCTCTACTCACTGGTGAGATCGTTGCTGTTTATTTCAGATTGCACGTTGTATCCTGAAAGGATATGTGCTGCGCTGGTGTTTTCTTCCAGTGATTAGCCTTACTGCTCTCTTAAGAATGATTTTTAAATACTGTAAAAGGAGCATCCCAGTTCCTTTGCACATCTGAATTTCTCCTCTGAGAAAGTCTTTCTCCTAAGACTGGAATGATCTTCCTGCTTTCATCTAGATCAAGACATGGAAGAAGGGATAAGTAAGGGGTTTTTTTCTACCAAGAGTGGCACTTTCGCTGTTCTAGAGAGTAGTCTGATGATACATGGATGTTTTTTCCTCAGTATTCAGCCTGAAACTGAATAGGATGAAATGTTACTCTAGATGTACCAACTCCATGCCTCTCCAGTTTCCACTCGTATCAAATCACAATTGGTTGTAGGCAATTGCAGCTTCCCAGGCCTTACATTAGGATGCTCCACAACAGCATATCCCTGGTAGGTAGGAAATTGAACTAAACCAATTCCTGACAGATAAACACAATGTATTCTTTTATATGTTATTTTTCTTACCAGTTGCGCTACAAAGAAACCTTTGAGAATACGAAGGGCAAATACCACACAGTGAAGGATGCTTTGGATATTGTCTATCATCGAAAGGTCACCGATGATATTAGCAGTGTATGTACACACCACTTTCATTCCTAAGTAATCTTTGTCATTTAATAACCTAGAACATGTCATATTGCTCTATTTAAGTGTGTCAAATAATTAAAGAAATATTATCAGCACTATTAATATTGGCTTCTTTCCTTCTCTGGAAGATTATACACTCGATTGGTGTTACAAAGGTGAATGCAAGTTAATCTCATTTTCACTGGTTTAGTTCTCATTTTTCAGAAAAAGGAGTGTCTTCAAACTGTGTGGTTTGGAGTGTCCTGTTCTCCAATTGTTCTACTTCATTCTACAATTTTCTTCGTAGGTGAAATATAAGGAAAATTATATGAGCCAGTTGGGAATCTGGAGATCAATCCCAGACCGTCCGGAGCATTTCCATCATCGTGAAGTCATGGATGCTATTAGCGATGTGAGTTCAAACAGTTCCTGGATGTGAGAGGTTGAAGGTTTTAAGTAGGTTTCCAAAATGAAAACTCTTATTTCTTGAGAAAGGGAAGGCAGCTGAAATTTTTGAAGTGATTTACACTTTCACCTGGCAATTCTGTAAAAGGACAGGGCAAGTCAGAGGGCTAAAATTGCAGCCCTTTTCCTTTCAAAATTAACAGCAGTTTTCATCGATTTCCGTTGCGTTTGCCTAGATTTGTTTGTTAACCCTATAACCTTTGATTGTACATATCTGTACATACACAGTAACCCCTTAATTGTACAAGAATAAATGGCTTGTAATTCACTCCAGAACTCCAGTAGCTAATGACAGATTAGGTATGTGGATAATCTGAGTCCCTCAGAAAAGGATCAATGCCTTCTTTTACAGTGGAATAGTAATGGGTGTAGCTCTGTTCGCTTCACCTTGTGCTGAGGTGCCATTTCAGCATTGATCAGCCACCACTTGGTGCTGCTTAAAACTGAATCCTTTTACCTCTTGTCTCAAGGTGAAATACAAGGCAGACTTATCCTGGCTCAGAGGCACTGGCTGTTATGTGTGGGATACTCCAAGTTTCGCCCTGGCAGAAAAGAATAAGGTGCTCTACAGTGGGGTAAGTACAACAGTCTGAATTGTTGCTAAGGGTTTTTTGAACATATGCTTATGCTGTAGATAACTTTTTTCTCAGGAGAGTCTGAATCTGACCTAGACATTGATGTTAATATCCTGTGGTACAACTTAATACGTAGCATCTACAATTTCAGGTCTTACTATAAAAGAAAACAGAGGCAAAATTAGCTTTTATGCATCCCTTCTGTTCTTGCAAAGGTATCAGCTCCAAAGTAATTTTTCTAGTGATTCTAAGTCAGGCTTCAAAACTGTGAAGATGTGAAATTTCCATTGCTTGCTTGCTGTGACAGTTCCCTCCTGAAAACTGCTACACTTACAACTACTTTTTGTTGTCTGTAGATACGGGAAATGCACACATGCAATAAACCTGCCACGGTTTTGCTGCAGATTCTTTCCAAACTCACACGTTTTCATTACCTTACCCTTCTTTGGGTTCACATTGGAATATTTTTTGTGTTGATTTGTTTTGTTTTGTTTTGTTTTTCCAGTGCAAGTACAAGGAGATGTTTGAGAAGACTAAGTCTCAGTTTAAATACGTTGCTGACTCCCCAATTAACCAGCACTTTAAACATGCAACTCAGCTGATGGATGGGGTAAGGCTTAAACAATTCTGTAGAGGCTTATCCTGAAGTAGTAAATCTGTGTATGTTAATACTGAGTTGAAGGTTCATCTTCCTTATGAAAGTGTAAATAAATTAGAATATATTCAGGCTTCAGGTCAGACTAAAATCATGAAAGACAAGGTTGTTCCTGTTGTCTGTCTGAGTTTTAGGACAGGTCAGGTTTACAGTACCTAGAAAGTGAAATCCTGACCCCATTCCATTCTTTTGTCGGTAGTTTATTCTTTTCCACCAGCAGTAACGTTACGTTGCTTACCTGTCAGTTAATGTGTTATGGCATTACCTCTTCTAGGTAAGAAAGACTGTTTCACAACAGATACCATTCCAGTACTGTTGCTGTGATTTCATACTCAATTTGATAAGCAGTGGACCAGAATTTGTTATGGAAGATTGTTAGCACTGAGTTTTCTTATTGTGGAAGAGAAAGTAAGGAAAAATTTAATATGAGAAACATAAATGAGTAGAATTTTAGCCAAGGGGGCTCCATAGATTGAAATGAACTTGCCTAAATGCCTTCTGTTACATAAGTGATGGAGTTTGTGATGGGGGATTATAGTTTTTGCTTACAAGTATTTGGTGATAAAATAACATTGCATTTTACCCTTGCATCTCACTGTGTTCTCCTTCGACTCAAATCGATCATCTAGTTCCATACAGAGTTGTTTCTGCAGTTATTTTTCATGAAGAAATTGTCTCAAAATGACTTACTGAAGAGTGGCAGGGTTAGAGTATAGGCATCCTTAAATTGTAGATTAGGCCTTCCAGTGGAAATTTAGAAATGCATCTACTATTTGGAAATATTTTCTCTCTGTGTTGTTTCTTTTTTAACATATTTTTCTCTTTTGGATGTGAACATCAACCCCAGTTTTAAATAGCCCATGTAAAGGGGTTTCAGTGGTTAGAACTATGATCTCTTCATGTCTTCACTCTCTTTTAATTTGTGACACTGAGCAGAAATTATATAAAGCTGCCTATGAGAAGCTCAAAGATAGGTACAGCGTTATTGTGGATGATCCCAGGAACCTCCTGGCCAAGTGGGGGACTACACTGAGCAGTCAGGTACCGTAGGAGCAGTACCCGGTGCTGCCACAAAGTGCCTGGTTCACTCTCAGCTGCTCTGTCTGTGTGAAATGTCTACAGCTGGCAGTATCACAGGTCCCACCTGGGATGCTGTGATGTTTTAGTTCCGTTGATCAAAAGACATTTCTTTTGCCACCCAAAAAGAATTACTGCTTTTTGAGTGAGCTGATCCTTACTGTATGTACTTTCATATATTGTGCATCAATTGACATCAGAAATCTAATGCCTCTTGAAGTCATTGGAGAGGTTTTAAAAAATGCAGTATCATGCACTGATTTTTTTATTACCTCTCTTTTAATGACTTTTACAAACATTATCTTCTCACTCATTTCTAGAGAAAGCGACAGCGACATTTGGCTTTTGAGTGCCCTCACCTTAATCCATAGTTTACTCCGACCACCCACAAAATATTTTCGCAATTTCCTTAATGGAATACTATGCAAATCTTTTAGTAAATGCTCTTGACATCCTTAATGGTATAGATGGAAGTTGTATGCACATCTGAATGAATACATATAGTACCTTGCCTAAATCTCTCCACTCTCCAAGTGTCTGGGATCTAGAGCTGTGGTGTTGTTTATGGTGTTTACAAGTCTCTTTTGTGCTTCGTTGCCATTTGCATGAACAGAAAAAATATAAATCCTTTGCCAAGATGCTCCTGCAACATGGATGTAATGAAATTCTGAGGCCAGATATGCTGACAGCACTCTACAACACATACTTATGGAGCCAGGTAATATGAAGAACTGCTGCTGTAGGAGACATATATACAATTTAGCTGCTTGGGCTTCTAATATTTAGTGCTTGGGAGTTCTCGACAGTTCTACAGATATCAGACTCCAAGGTTTTGTCGATGTGCTTAAAGCTGGCTGTGATCAAATATTTTTGAGAACAGAATATCTGACACTATTTACTGTAACTTGGCCTTCGCTCAGGTCAGGCTGATCTTGCCTCCATTTTCTCCTTTCGTTATAAATAATTGTTACATATACTCCTGTATAATAGCTCACATACATAAAGAGCAATTTTCCATACATTTAAGATCCTGTATTTTAGCTGTTCCTGATATTTTCCGAACCAAATTCTCGTTCTGCCACCGTTTCTTGGACTGACCACCCCTTGTAACACAAATCCCTTAATTCAGTGTGGAGGCGATGAAGTAGTTTGGCGAGCAGATTACGACACCTCCGTGCCGCTCTGCCTGAGAGCGCTGTCACACTGTGCCTAGATACAGATCAGGCTCAGGTCTCACTCCTCAGTGCTCTTTGAAACGGTACAGCTGCACAGGTCTGTAGTCAATGATGTTTTCATCCATGTTTTTCTCTACCTACTGCTTTTGAGCAAGGCTAGCACAGCAGTCCTCAGGCAGTCACGTAATACCGTTTATTAAATAAATACTCTCTCTTTTTGCCAGTTCGAGTAAGAATCAGCAGGTGGAAAGTGAGTACGATTCATCTGTTTGTTCCTACAGAGCAAAGAGCCTAACACATTTATATTTCTGATGGTGTAAAAGAAAGCCTGTAATCACTCTGATACTATTATGAACTGATTTTCCATATTCCACCTTCACTTAACCTGGATTCCAGCAAATATATTTTGGTAGTGCGCGTTGGATGATTAAATAACTGATACATATTCATTTCTTTCTGAAATCACAGCGGCTAGCAGTGACCTTACTGTTTTCAATGCTAAAAATTGTTCCTGACGGGGCCAGATGAAGCCATCACTTAACATTTAAATTATAAACTGGAAACACAACCGTAGAAAACAGTTACATGAGAGGGAGAGGCATGTTATTCTTTGCTACTGTTAGCACAGTTCATAAAACTCCTCACTAACAGGGTCCTGAAGGTCTTCACTAGGCATTTTTGTTCGATTTTCCCATGGATTTCTATTATCTCAGTAAAAACTCCTTGCAAGTAAGTTTGAAGAAAAGAAACAGCACTCTGCCTGACCTGCATGTTCATCTGAGTTGACTCCACGATATGATTTGTTGTTTGTATATAGCTTTTTATATTTTGTCTGTCGTAATCCTGTTTCAAAAGCATGGGGTTTATTTTCTGATGCAAGATAGAGCATGAAAGTTCTTTTTCAAAACTATCTTCTGACCTCTCCCACCTGCCCTCAGGCTGTCTGAAATGAATTATCATTCCTGGGGTACAGTCTGTTTGCACTGGGTTCTGTGAAGTTCCTGAGTAGGGCAAGATGATCTGTAAGAATTTACCAAGATACAAATTCTGCTATCGAAGCCATTGAATTAGTCTGGCATTATGATACAGCCAGTGGTTATTTTTATCTACTACTGTGTAAGATGCTTTACGTTTCTCTTCATATGAGGAAGATTTAAAAATGAGATACTGTCCAGTTATGAACTTTAAAAGCCACTGATCTGCCAGGATTGCCTTTTTAGCTCAGTCTTGGAGATGTAGGATAGAAGTGAAGCTTCTACACTCAGTGAAATAAATGAATCACACACGTGGATCGGCAGCCTCTTAGGCAAATCAGGGCTTTGCAAAGTTGAGCTCGTTGTGCATGTTCAGCTTTCACTGGCTTTGGTGGAAGGATTTTGCAAATTTATGTGTGAATTTAAATGTATCTCTGGAAGATGTTTTGTCTTGGTTTGTGTGGTTAACGTACACTTCTGCCCCGTCCCCAGGTTGAATACAAAAAGGACTATGAAAAGAAAAAAGACAAGTATACTACGGTTGTGGATACTCCAGAACACTTACGGACTACGAAAGTCAACAAGCAGATCAGTGATGTAAGTGTGTTCAGTCCCTTTCGAGCAGACCTCCTGCTCTGAGTTCTGGCCTCTGAAGTGCGAGAATTAAGAATATGGCATTTTCAGTAGTCCATTGTACAATGTTTCTCCTCTTGATTCTTTTCAATTGACACTGGTAATGTCAAGAAATAATCTATAATTCCTATCTTCAGATTATTTACAAGTTGGAATATAACAAAGCGAAGCCTAAAGGCTATACTACAATCCATGATACGCCTATGTTACTGCACGTGCGCAAGGTCAAGGACAGAATAAGCGATGTAAGTACGTTATTCTTGTCTGTGGTATCAAAAAGACACATAAGTAACCTTTTACTTTGATATGAAATACTTTTAACTCATATGTAACACTGTCATTAAAAAATAGCTTGTTAGAGTGAATTGGTTTTGTTTGCATGTAGAATTCTGTATGTACTTAATGCTTTTTCAGAAAACATGATAGAGTATGAAAGTGTTCAGGAAGTTTTTTCATCTAACATTCTTCTGCAGCTCTTGGAACATCTTTTGGGGGGTAGAGCAGCCCTCACCAGTGATAAAAGCCATGAGCTGGAACTGGTATCTAATTAAAGTATGGATTTGGGGTGTTTGTTTCTGGGTTTTCTTCCCCAGAAAGAGATAAAGGAAGATGGAAGTGATAGAATAGTATCATAGGATTTGGGAGTCCTGGTCCTAATTCCTCCTCCTATCCTAGGCTTTTCTTCTGACCTCTGTATTGTTCCTTAGCTGCCCGTAAGTAAAATGAGGACACTAGCACTTCCGTAACTCAGTGTAGTAATGTGAGAATAGGTAGTGTGAAAGTCATTCAGATGCTACATGTATCATCTGTATAAAGAATAAATCGAGGAGTAAAAAATAACCATGTTATTCAGATAGAAAGGTGGCTCAGTAAGAGACAAAAGTGTTCGAAAGTGGTCTGTGAATCGAAGTGCATTTGTTTTGGTTCCGAACGGAGTGCTGAATCTGAGTTCATCACAGACTTTTCAGGAAGCGGTGACTGTGCCTGTCAGAAGATAAGTTCATTTAAAGCATTTCTGTTAGAGGCAAAAAACCAGAAACAGGCAGAATTACTGTTCACGTGTAGATTTTGTTAAATCTAAGCCTGTGCTTCGTGGTGAGTTACACCTGCTACATTTTCTGTTTATAGAGAACGGCTGCTGAAGAGGGTCTTTCTTTCAGGCAGATACCGAGTTGTATTGATAAAATTTCTTTCTCTTCTGTTAGATTTTTTCTCGACAAGAGCAATTTTTAATGTTTGCCGTATTTAGATGCTTTTCTTTTTGACGATGATACTATCTTTGTCAATGTTTATGTTTGTCTTTCTTTAGCTGAAATACAAAGAAGTGTATGAGAGGAATAAATCCCACTGCAACGTCATCGCAGATTCAGTTCACATTAAGACGCCAAGGCATGCCTACAAGCTGAACAGCAACGTGAGTTCAGTTCTATTGATACTTCAGTTTGATTATGGATGGTGTTTGGGACTGGCAGTGGAGACCACGAGTAATTATTTTCAGCTCCACTGAAACTTTTTGAGCTTGGACATTGCCTCTAATTCTTCTGCTGCTTGAATAAAATAGATTTTCATTTATTTCATACTGAAGTACTCCCTCTTGCAAGTTGTCCTCGTATGTCGCACATCTACTGCTCCTCTAGTCCCGCTCTGTTTCCCCGACAGAGGCTTAACTGCCCTAGAAATTCTCTGTGACGCTGTTTTGTAGATACGCTAGGTGCTTCATGGGAAGCTCTCCTGTGTTTTCTGTTACTGGTGGCCCAACATCCGCTTCAATAAGCAAGGACTGAAAACACCTTCTTCAAAGCCATGGCATCTTTTCAGTCATTCAGATTCCTTTTTCCACCTAGCAGTGGAAAAACTAGGGTAAATGGACTCCCACTGGATTGTGTGTGCTTCAGAGGAAAGGCCTAGTCTGGCGCAGCTGCACACCTCTCTTTAATTGGTACAGACCGAAAAAGAATTTGCACCTCTATGAATGTCATAGGTAAAGTACAAAACTTCCAATTAACTTCTTTTTTTTTAATTTTTCTTTTTTTTTTATTATAAACAGCTGGACTATAAGAAAAAATATGAAGCAGCCAAAGCTCACTGGCACTGGATTGCTGATAGACCTGACTTTGTTCAAGCAGCCAAGTCATCTCTGCAACAGAGTGATGTAAGATCAGAACAAGCTGAATACTCCATTTCCCCACATCTGTCATGTTTAGAATAGTAATAATAAATCAAGTAGAATATTTGAGACTCTCTTCTTCTGTGTTTTATTTTTTTCTTGCTACAGTATGAATACAAACTGGACCGGGAATTCCTAAAGGGATGCAAACTCTCTGTCACAGATGATAAAAACACAGTACTGGCCTTAAATAATGCCATCTTGGCGAGTGATGTAAGTACTCAAACACTCACTTTTTTGTGCTACTAGAACTTTACTTACTACATAAACTACTTCCTTCTTAATCCAATCATATTCCCTATAAAGCTTTGAAAAGCTGTTCTCAGTCTCACTTCAGCATTTGATTTGACTTACTTCATTAACAAATTGGCAAAATCTGAATAAATTGGGTCTTGTCAATGTCACTGGCCCAGTTTATGGATCAAATATACATCCAAAGTTAAACGTTGCCTGAACAAACACCCTCGACCTTTGGTATGTATCTGCCTTCCTGTTATTGAAATGAAAATATTAAATAGTATGGGATTTTCTATGAACTTTTGCACTAACGAGCAGGCACAACTGTAGTAACCTCTTTTTAAATTGCCACGAGACAAGGCACACATTGCTTAAAAGGCTGCCTTTTCCTCCTGCTAGATAAAATACAAAGAGAAGCACAACAAAGCTCGAGGAACGTACCATGTTGTTCCAGATACGCCTCAGATCCTCCTGGCTAAGAATGTCAGCTCTCTTGTATCTGAGGTAAAACATCGGAGCGTTCTTTGTTCATTCTAAGTACATCCTTTTAGTACAGGGGGCGTGGGAGGGATAGGGGTTGGGGCTGGAATTGCTGCGTTTTACCCATTTTTATTTGTGCTTGCAGAACAAATACAAAGAACATAGCAAGAAGCAGCTTCCGCACGGCTCTTACACCACCCTGCCAGAGACACGAGACACTGCTCACGTGAAAGAGGTGACCAAGAATGTCAGTGAGGTAAGTAACTGGTGCGACAGCGATTTGTGGTGAGGTTATTCCCTGCTGCCTATAACTGATTAGACTGTTGCATGTTTTAGTATACGCGCAACACATTCAGAGTCTCATCATGAAACGCCCAAGGAGTCAGAAAAGGTTGATTCCTACCAGTAGGAGACTTGACAAAGAAGACAGCTTAAACACAAATCATTATTATCTCCATAACAAGCTTTTGTAATCTAAAGTGCAAATTATGACGAACAAGCTGGGGACCATACATTTTGAGGCAGAGGAGACTGCATTTTATCTGTCTTAACAGTTTCAGCGAGCTTATTTCCAAGTCTTGGTAGCATTTACCTCAATGTGAAATGAAACAATCACACGTGACCCTTGTTGCTCTTCACAGACAAACTATAAAAAGAAGTTTGTGAAGGAGAAAGGCAAGTCTGATTATTCCATCATGCTGGAGCCTCCCGAAGTGAAACATGCCATGGAAGTGGCTAAAAAACAGAGCACAGTAAGTTTCTCTTGCCTTTTCATGAGCTAAGTAGCTTGTGTGAGTAAATTCAATCAGTCAGCTGGCAAAGCAGCAGCTCCCATGCTTGTGCATTTCCTCCCAGCCTCCATGTTCAGGTGTAACTCTGAGAAGCAAAGGTGCGAATAGTTACAAATGTGAAATTGCGCTGAAATAAAGATTTCTTTGAAAATCGTATTTCTGCTTAATCACGTGCTAGCATTTAAAGTTACCTGGTGCAAGTCACATCTCATAAGTGTTTTCATTCCTTCACATACAGACAGAATGGCACATGCTTATTTCTTCATGTGGAGACAGCTAGCAAAACCAGTTTCCCAAATCCATTCCTTGTGAAATTATTTTCAAACCACCCCCCACGCACTTCCCCAGCAATATTGCTGTGTCCTTATTAGGCACATTCTTCATGAACACACCTCAGTAATTTTCTTTCCTCTGTCTCCCATCGTGGATTAGATTGAATACAAGAAAGATGCCAAGTCAAAGCTCCACTACACACCTATAGCAGATCGTCCAGATATTAAGAAAGCAACTCAGGCTGCCAAGTTAATTAGTGATGTAAGTGCTTTTTAAGTCTTTTGCATAATTACTTAGCAGTAATTTTACTATTAAAAGCAGTGTCAGTAAAAAGGAGTGTCACCGCTACTAAACTATACGGGCTTTTTGCTTTGTTAGATTGAATACAAAAAGCGTGGAGAAGCTGGCATTGGCGTAACCATGCTGGGACGTCCGGATATTGAACTGGCAAAGGAGGTGTCCAAGCTCACCAGTCAGGTAATGATAGACAGACAGAGAAACTTTGAAGCAGTGCGAGAAATGAGACGTGATACTAGCTTACGGAGTAATCCTAATATTAAAATGGGAATTATTTCTGGGTTGGGGGATAAGGGAATATTTGAAACAGAACGTGTTAAAGTGCAGATTAAATCACAATGCAAGATAATTCTTTGCTACACAGACTTTTCTGCCGACTAGATGTCGGGACTGGAGGAATAGAATCCCCTTAAAATGCGGCCGTGACACGATCTTTTAAATACTAAGGCTGAAGTGTTAGCTGTGTTCTCTTTTTTTAGCTTCCCTGGGTATTGGCTTTAAAAGAAGCAGCCTTTTACCGAACTCTTAATATCCATCCTTTCTGAGGTGGACATTCAGTTTCTTTCAGCCACTTTCTTTCTGCTGTGTGCCTTGAAAAGAATCTTCGATTTGAAGTTAACATGGTTCTAGAAATAGAAGCTTGCTTACGTTCCTACAACGGTCACGTTCTCCCATCGGTCTGAAGCACGTGCTTGTGATTTTCTGGGACAATTGTTTTTCTGCCAGGACCTCCGTTCTGCTTGGTTCTTTCTCCCCACTTCACGCTGTAATCCGGTAACTGTTTGCATTTCTGATCTTGCTTTCTCGCTACGCATTGTAGGCAGAATACCTCAAACGACATGTGAGAGGGCATGGAGCTGCATCTTATGATACCCCATGGATGAGAACCTTTAAGAAAGCTAATATGCTAAGTAGTCATGTAAGACAACTTTAAGTGACACATCTGGGAATGCCATTTTTATGCATCTGTCTCTTGCTTGCGTATTCCGAGCTGTGAAAGGTTTATGATGCGCCAGTTGCACTGGATCTTTTTGTGTCAGAGGTGTTGAATGCAGCAAAACTTGTGAGACTGTTCTGTTAGGTGTGGCTTTCTGGGATTTTACCTCCGGAAAGGCAGTGCATGGGAATTCTGTGAGTGGGGAATGTCTCTGTTTCAGAAACACCGCATGCAGCTTGAAACGTTATTGTGCCCTTCAGAATGGTTTTGGAACTTCCAGCGTTTTTAATGGAAGTTTCCGATGGACTCGTACAATGTGAAAATTCACCTTTTTCACCCCAAATTTCCTAAAACCAGACATGTAAGCTTGAGCTGGTTTTCCTGAAACTGTGCAAAAACTGGAAATACGTGTGCACGACAAACCTGAATGGTAATTTTCAGTGAACAGTCATACCATAGGCATAACACTCCGGCTCGAACTTCATTTTAACTGTTGAAACTTCAACCTTCAGTTCACACTTCATTTAAACTATTCTGTTTACGTTGTGCTGCAACGGCATAATGGAAGCATCAGGGATGACTGAATCAGCCCCAGAGCCGCAGAGAAGGGTACTCTGTGGTGATTTGAGGGTACTTAGGTTCCTTTCTTCTATTTCCTGCCCTCTCGAAACCTGTGGCAAACAGAAAACGGATGGCTGCGCAGCAGTTTTTGAAGCGACAGCAGGCAGATCCGTGCCACTTCAGTTTTGCACATGTATTTCCCAATGAAAAAACGAGGGGGGTGATGTCGTTTCCGTGTCTGGCCATGAGTGCTGCACGTTTGAATGTCGCATGTTTGAATGTCAGCCACCGTGTTCGTCAGGAAAAGCAGGAATCTTTTCAGTAGAACCAAGGATTCTCAAACTGAACAATTGAACTGCAAGAAAAAGAAAAAGTTGTGTTTATTCCCATTCAGCGATAATGAGACCTTCCTTTTCCATGCTTTTGCTCCAGTGCTTGCCGGTTCTCCTCTGAGTTTTATAAACATGCCTTGAGGAGCTTGAGTTCTGAGAGAAAATTAATTACTGAAGAGTCAGTAAGGGAGCCAAGAATAATAGGCATAATCTTTAACTTTCACTTTCTCCTAGACGTTTATTCTCATTAACTGCCCCTTTAGAAAGCATTATGCCCAGTTTGTTTATCCAGTGGCCTTTCTTTAGTTGGATTTCATCTGCCCGTCTGGCATGCTTGCTTTTAATTCTGCACAGATCTTCCAGTAACATTTCTTCTGGGCTTAAAGCAAGTGAACTCTGGCATGGTGGCCTGATCTTGATCCTGTGTTGCATAGCTTGCAAGACTTAACGGATTCTAGTATACTTCTTCTCATTTTTAATTTTTGTGAGGTCAGACCAGCGCTGATTCCTTTATGTCAGAAGTGGTAATGTGCTTTGTTTTCTTACAGCAGCTGTATAATCTGTGGATTTGCCTGTTTCACTGTGTGTTTCATGTTGGCCTCTTTGCACAGCAAAAGAGCAGCAGTGGTGTCCTGCATGAACCGTGTGGTGCTGTATGGACACGAATAGGACAGTGAATTCCAGGTGTAAAATGTGATTGTGCAATGTGATTTAATTCTGCATTCAATCATCTTCCTTTTTTTACTAATACTAAATTATCTGTTTACATTGCTGTACTTGTCATTAAAAACCCTCTAGCGTGAGTCAGCTCTTCCTCAACTTAGTTAGCAGTTCTTCAGTATTTTGTTTCTTTAATTTCAATTTTCACATAAATATTGCTTGGGAAATCATTCTTTTTCTGAAGAACCATTAATCCTTTTTCCTCATCAGCCATAGTCCTGTATTTTCTGCGTGCTTTTTACAGGTATGATCTTAGTCCTGCACAAGATCAAATTCTTTCAGGAAGACTGATGTTGGTTGTTCGGTTTGTGTTCTTTAGACCAGGGATGGGGGGTTCCTCGCTGATTTAATATAAAACATCTCCAAGAAAATATGGATTGGTAAACAGGAAGAAATGTTGTCTGGCTTGTTTCTGGACCAGGCAGAATACTACTGCAGAGAAGACGTGACAGATCCTTGGAATTTTTCTACTGCTGTTGACTCTAACGGTGATGAGCATGCACACTAACTATGGGATCCATTTAGATAAGCCAGAATGTAATCTTTAATACTTTCTTCTTGCACTCTTCAGTAACCCTTCTGAAATGGTGGTGTACATCTCTGATAGCAAAAAAACAAACAAAAAAAAGAGTGATAAACCCAAAATGTTCCAAATGGAACAGTCCCTTTTGTAGCTTTACAAGTGAGGAGTTAGCCTTCAGCTGCACCTGCAGCAGTGGGATGGGACAAGTCCTGCTGGAGGAAGCACTTGCCCTCGCTTAAGTCATTAGCTGAGCTGTCGGTGCGATCAACGTTTCTGTGCCTCCAGCCCGGGTCTGCTGGAATATTACACCTTACGTAGCCGTCGTTTGTCTTGCTGATGCTGATGGGCTTTGGAAGTGTTGCTAAGCCTTTTGCGTAATCTGATTCCTAGTAATTAATCGTGTCGCTATTCTGTTTGTGATCATTAACATCTTCATCTCTGATTTATGCAAACACAAATGTGTATAACAGTATATATTAAAGTATTGGACATACTGCCTTCTTCAGCGCTCAGATGTCTCAAGGCAGCTTTGAAAACTCATATTTCTCCAAGGAGTACGTAAAAAGTTCTTTTAAATACTTTTTATACCTGTGTCAGTTTTTGTCTCTTTGTGAAACAGGGTATCTTTTCTCTCTGCACAGTTCCCACCCCATCAAGTGAAAAATTCTTCACCTCTGAGGGTCAGAATTCAGCCGTATTTGATCAGCGTACCTCTCTTGGCACTGTTACTTTTACACTGAGGAGACGTAACCCCAATGAACAATTCCACGTGGCGTTTTGTAAATACAGATGTAGATTTTCTTTCCATGTCAGGTCCTATTTTAAAATCACCTTTATTCCAGTAGGTGCCTTCAAGTTACTACTACTACCTTTTTGTTCTTCTGCTTACCATCAGCACTGAAGTAGGGTCTCTGCTTTCTGCAACCACGCAAGTGAGCACTCAAGAACAGCTGTAATACCCCCTTGTTTGTTTGTTTGTTTTTCAATTTAGGTGAAATACAAGGAGAATTTTTCCAAAGAGATGGGTAAAAAGCCAAAGTATGATTTAAAGGAGGCTAAAATCTACAAGACCATGAAAGATGCCCACAACATGGCTAGTGAGGTATGTTTACTTACGCTTTTCCTCTCGGGAAAGTTTCTGATTTCTTTAACAAAGACGTCCTCTCTGTCAGTGATACCTTCAACATCACAGGTTCTATCAGCAGTCTCCTTTGCTGACGCTGTTTGTCCTTTCTTACCCGCAGGTGAAATACAAGGCGGATTTAAAGAAGCTCCACAAGCCTGTCACAGACATGTCCGAATCGCTGATCATGAACCACGTCCTGAGTACAAGCCAGCTCGCCAGTGCTGTAAGCTCGTGCACTAATCCCACGTCCGTCTGATTATCCCACTGCTTTTGATTCCGTTCTGAATTGATCTCTGCTAACTGTTTCTGTAACAATTACTCCCTCTGGTATTGCTCGTGGGCCATCACCTGGTAGTGATCTCTTCCTCTCCTTTCTAATGATTCTTTCCTAGTTAACTAGCAACTGTGCCACACCTCTCCTCTGGGAAGTGAGATCTCTATTAGCTGTAGAACTGCTAATATTTTAAATCCTCTAATGATTTTTAGTGGATTGATTCTTTATTACGTTTTAACTGATTGCATTACACTAACAAAAACAATTTTCTTCTTTTTTTTACTTTTTTCTTTACTGCTTACTATATTTAAAAACTCTATTTTTGTCCGGTTTTTTTCATTTCGTGTTTAACATCCCCCTGTTGTAGATGCACAGAATTCTGCCTAACAAAATACTTTCTAATTTTACTGAGAAAAGACAAAAGTCATTATTTCCTGGTACAGCTTTTTCATGTATCCACTGAGTTTTCTTTTTTCTTCTTCTTTTTTTATCCTGGTTTTGAAAAAAATCCTTGTTGCAATCGAGATGGTCAACAAAGATGATTGTTCACCCCATCTGTAGACGTGATATCTGATATTGGGAGTTAAACTTCTTGCTTTTGTTCTTTTGTTTTGCTTTTTTGCATATCTAATTTCTCTTTGATGTTCCATTGAAGTGTTGCTTTGATTGGACCTAAGAAGTAAATTTGCTGAGGGATTTTTTTTTTATTGAGATGATTTTTGACACCTTCCCTTCAGTACCAGTACAAGAAGCAATATGAGAAGAGTAAGGGTCACTACCATGTGGTGCCAGATAATCTTGAGCAGGTTCACCTAAGGGAGGCATCAGAACTACAGAGCCACGTAAGTTGGTCGTGTGTTTTCTCATTAACCCCACTCACTGAGTACCAGTGTCCCTCCCTGAGCCAGCGTAGCAAATTCTCCCATCTGTAACAGTCCCGTGCCTGTCTGCTTTACAAACACCGCACACCCGAGTAGACAGGTCAGTGGGAAGTACTTGCACACTGGCAGGTTTAGAACACGTGTAAAATACCCGTCTGATTTCTTCCTTCTAGAGTAGATCTCAGAGTTACTTCTGACTGTTGTATGTGGATCTTTTTGCACAGTTTAATATATTTATCAGGGTGTTTTCTCTATAGGAGAAAGGACTTGGTAATCACAGAAACTGGAAGCTGAAAGAAGTAGGGTTGCTGCTGACAGTGTATTCTCAACTGCTTTACCCATTCTAGCCTCAAGTGGTACAAAGGAGAGCTCTGCCATTCTTTTTCTGCATCCAAAATTGCTTAAACCAAAACAATACCTATTGCTGCTAATAAATGTGTCTGACATTTTTTCCCTCTGGAATACAGCAAATGGTGAATCATTCCAGAGAAAGTCATCCTCTGATTTGGTCTCTAATCCTCTCTAGTCCGGGTTCTAGTCCAGGTATTTGTAAAGCAAGAGAGGAATTACTGCTAGAACACAAAGGGCCGTAGTTACTGTTATGCTGCATGGCGCGGAACGCCAAGGAGGTTCTTCTAGCAAAGGGCTGTAAGAAAATTGTTGTTACTCACTTTGTGGTTAAAGTTTAAGTTGCTACTTGTTGCTCCATTTTGAGCCCAGGATCTGTCTCAGCCAAGGACATAGCATTACCTCATGCAGCAGTCTGAAAACTGACGCCCTAAGGGCTGGATACAATATAACTTGAAGCAAGAATATCTTCATCCTCGTGGACATCTTACTTCCTGGACACTCACGCACAGAATTAGTTAGCAAGTCACTAAACAGCATCTTTTCCAGCCCTGCCACTAACACTCCAGCAGCCCATTAACATGGGACTGGCTGAGCTCAGCCAGGGCCTGGAGCGAGCTGAGTGCCTTCGAGCTGCATTTTTACAGCTACCCATCTTCCTTCTTGTGATTCTTGGAATCTGAGCTGACACTGCTTATTCTCCGCAAGAGGAAATAAATCAGTAGGATTTTAGGCCACACACATTTTGCTGCAAGATTTTGTATTGTATTTCACGTTTGATTTTAATTTCTATGGTCAATAATATGGATTTCAGGAAGGTAAACGGTGTCAGACACTCAGGTTTTTACCACGGATCTGTTGACCAAAGTAGGCACATAATAGTCAATTAATTGGTTCTTTGACTGTTTAAGAGGGTAACCCTTTTTCTTTTTTTCTCAGGTGAAATACAGAGAAAAGTATGAGAAGGAAAAAGGAAAACCAATGCTGGACTTTGAAACTCCAACATACCTTACTGCAAAGGAATCTCAGCTCATGCAGAGTGAGGTACGGTTAAAACCAATACCGATAGACAACCACTTTACAATTTATACAGTTGAACTTTCGCAGTGATTTAGGCAGGCAATTATACTTGCCTCTCGTGCATGCCGATCGACTGAAAAATTGTAGGTATGTCACCTTTCTTTGTGTTGGTTATGAAATACTGCATCTGTAATTCATGAAGCTTTCCCGTGTCACGATGAAGTGTCTGTTACCTGCAATTTCTCATCAAGAAGCCATCAGTACGTGAAGCTTAAGCAAGTCCTGGAGTCCTTAGAAGAAATGTAATATGAAATACGTTTCACTTAAACTTTCGCTACACGAGTGCAGTGTGTGTGTCGGTTGTTACAGTCCACAGAAAGTGCCCTGGTTGTTCTTTTCACCGCGGAACTCTGTTTTTGAGAAACCCATTGATTTCCTGTTTGTCTCTGCTGTCACACTGTTCTTCCCTGACCTGTCATTCTATTTCCTCAAGCAGTTCTTTTCTGTTTGTTTGAAGTATAATGTTCTGTCACAGATGAAGGCTTATACATGCTGAAAAACAGTTGTATAAGGCCATTAGTCATTATGTTTGAGTGATTCCATTGAATGTTTTCTCTACATATGCAAAAAAGTAGAAAAAGGGGAAAAAAGGGGCAGGGTCAGGTCCTATCCCCATTGAAAGAAAAGAGCTGTTTCATGGGCTTGTGTAGAAACAGGATTTATTGCTTTAGGTGCACACGGGATTGGTGGTAGCGGGTTGTCCCAAACCACTGCTCCACCCTCCCAGTAGTTTTTCAAGTAATGGAAAATAATGTAATAAATATTTGCTATTTTGCTTTTTCTCCTTCTTACTCTCATTAGAAAGAATATAAGAAGGACTTTGAAGAGTCCATTAAGGGCAGAAACCTTACTGGCTTGGAGATTACACCATCCTTATTACATGTCAAATATGCAACCAAAATAGCAAGCGAGGTAGCAGTCGCTCTGTGCTTATTTCCTCTGCCAATGAAATAATTCCACTAAGTATTCTCAGCAGCGTTCCTTCTTCACCACTTTCCTGTTCCTAACCGTTCACATTACGCATGTTTACATACATTTTGTGTTGTGATCTGATTTGTTGTGGATATTTATTTCACTGTTTGTTAACTGTGTTCATATTTACTGTGTCCCTTTCTGACATTCCTCAGCCTAATGTGTATGTGTGTGCCTTTGCAATTCGTCCTGACCAATGATTACTGTACTCTGTTGCAGTAGTTCTTATATAACACCACACAATATTCTTTGCTGTTTTAAAAAGTGCGTTTTGCTTTTGGAGCTTTGGGGTTTTTCTGTTTGAATTTTTGCAACCAAGCATAGGGCTCTCTTTAGCCTGGCTTTGCAGTTTCCATTTTCTTGTTTCTGCAGAAAGAGTACAGGAAAGATCTGGAGGAAGGTGTCAAAGGTAAAGGACTAACAGCTTTAGAGGAGACTCCAGACATGTTAAGAGCAAAGAATGCAACTCAAATCCTGAACGAGGTACGTCAGAAGCTATTTGGAAAATATCTGAATGGATGTAGCAGTCTCCAACTGCTGTGTAACACTAGTGTGAACTTTGTTATTCCCTAGAATTGCTTGAGTGGAGGGGGAAAAAGAATGTGCAGGGGTGACTAAGGATAGAAGTGGGAGCCTGAACTTGAGTGAGCTCTTCTCTGGCTTCACAGTTACCATCAGGAGTATAGTTGGGAAATAGGCACTGTGGTCTATAGTCAGATCAGTCAAGGGACACACCGGACTAGTACTGTGCTGCAGCAAGGTCTAGCGTAGCAACCAGGTTTGCCAACTAGGCATCTATGGCCCGGAGCACTTACCAGGGTTAGGAACTAAGGACCAGGGCTGAGGAAATGAGGCAAAGTGAGTGATCAGAAAGGGGCTGCAGTGAGGGAACCTGACTGGCTTTCTGCTTTGGGATGTGCTGTGCAAGGCTTTTTCTGAATCACAGAATCACAGAATGGTTGGGGGTGGCAGGGACCTTAAAGCCCACCCAGTGTCACCCCCTGCCACGGGCAGGGACACCTTCCATAGCCCAGGTTGCTCCCAGCCTCATCCAGCCTGGCCTTGGACACTCCCAGGGATGGGGCACCCACAGCTTCTCTGGGCAACCTGTCCCAGGGCCTCCCCACCCTCTGCAGGAAGAATTCGTTCCTGATGGCCCATCTCAATCTCCCTCTTTCCATTCAAACCCATTACCCCTAGTCCTGTCACTCCCTGCCCTTGGAAAACATCACCCCCAGCTTTCTTGTACCGCCCCCCCAGGCACTGGAAGGCTGCCCCACTTTGATGGAGAGGTGGCCAGCGGAAGTCAGGCTGCAAACCTAACAGCTCCTTTATTTACACGGTACACTAGTATAATAAATATTTCATAGTGATTGTTTTCATCGGGTAGGATTAGCTCGTATTTTAAGAGCCTTAACATCATCAGGCAGAAAGCTGAGAAAAGTAACTTTTTAGTGTTACTTATGATTTTGCTTCGTAACAAAATACTCTTGAGATAAGCACCCTTACTGGCCACAGCACCTTGTACTCTGTCGGGCCGTTTTTGAGTTATTGGAAGAGCCTGTATTTTATTACCAGAACGTTACAGACATTCAGCTGAGTTCAGCATGGTTGGCACAGAGAGATACGGACTACACCAATCTAGACAAAATAAATCCTTCAGACTTTAGCGGAAGGGAAGTGTGTTTAGTTGTGAGTTTGTATTAGTCCTATTCCTATTGCGTGCTGTGGTCACGAAGCTATCTGAGGTTGCTAAAGGTGTAGGATTCGCACTGACAGAGTATCTCTTTACTGTCTTCATCTGCAGAAAGAGTACAAAAAAGCCTTGGAATTAGAAATCAGAGGAAAAGGTCTGACAGAACTGGCTTTGGAGACACCGGATTTTGTGAGAGCAAAGAACGCCACTGACATTGCCAGCCAGGTCTGTGTGAATCTCTCGTGCATCACATCTGATGTCATCGTTAAAGGAAAATTCATTAACAGTTTTTTCTGATCAAGCCAAATGGAAATTGTCGTCGAGATGTGATTAAAAGGGCCCTAAATGTGAGTTTTCTCCAACAGATCAAATACAAACAACTGGCAGAAATGGAGAAAGCCAACTACACCAGTGTGGTCGATACGCCGGAGATTATTCACGCCCAGCAGGTCAAGAACCTCTCGAGCCAGGTATCTTGAGTGAAGCAACTTAATCATTATTTGCGCGGGAGCCTCGAGTAGATACTAATTTGGAGCACCTAAATACCTTCCTGTCACAATGTTCAGGAGATAAACCCGAAACCCCAGCTTCTCTAGAGCTGTGATGTGGCATCTCTTACTCTGACGTTCCATTTCAATGTTGAAATTAATTTATTTTCATGCTGCATAAAATGAAACAATAATTTCTATTGCTTTTGCAGTACTAATGCTGATTTTGTTCTAAGTAGATTTAGCTTAATTTTCCTACTTTTAGTATCTTAATGTTTAAACTAGATCTTACACAGTGGTATAATCTGTATTTATACCAGACACAGAAGTACTCGCATTTCCATAAAGATGGACATTACGCAGCAATAAGCAATGCCAGATTGTTTATCTCTGCCTTTGTATCAATGGAATACGTTGTGTATTTTCTATCAGAAAAAGTATAAGGAAGATGCAGAGAGGACCATGCCATACTACGTGCCTGTGACAGACACACCAGAAATGCAGAGAGTCCGGGAGAACCAAAAGAACTTCAGCACAGTACGTATATAAATAACCAACACTGGTACTGTCAAATAATGAAAAATATTCAGCTTTTCTTCGTTTAATAAGATCCCAGTATCACACTCTTATCCCCACTAGCTGCCTTTACATTCTCAGGGCTCTTCAGTTACAGATTCAGAGATTCACAGTGTTCGGGGTTGGAAGGGACCTCTAGAGATCATCCAGTCCAACCCCCCTGCCAGGGCAGGATCCCCCAGAGCAGATCCCACAGGAACAAGTCCAGGGGCTTTGGAAAGGCTCCAGGGAAGGAGACTCCCCCCTCTCTGGGCAGCCTGTCCCAGGGCTCTGTCACCCTCACAGGGCAGAAGAGTTTCCTCACATTCAGGCTGAACCTTCTGTTTGCCAGTTGATGGCCATGGCCCCTCGTCCTGTCCCTGGGCACCCCTGAGCAGAGCCTGGCCCCCTCCCCCTGACACCCCCCTTTAGATATTGATCAGCATTGATCAGACCCCCCTCAGCCCCCTCTTCTCCAGCTGAACAGCCCCAGCTCTCTCAGCCTTTCCTCACACAGAAGGTGCTCCAGGCCCTTCCCCATCTCCGTGGCCTTGGCTGGACCCTCTCCAGCAGCTCCTTGTCCTTGGGCTGAGGAGCCAGAACGGGACACGGCACTCCAGGGGAGGCCTCCCCAGCGCAGAGCAGAGGGTCCACTGTGGATGCAGCAGCCCACTTACGCATTACGCAGGGAACCACAATGATTCTGTGGTCTTGAAACCCCTGCTGCTGCAGTGCTGACACTTCCTTTCCAGGTGACAGACAATGATACTTCCAGCCGTTGTCTGTTGTTGTCACTGGGGCTACCTGCAAGGCTGTGTGGTCAGTAACAAAACTCCACAATCCGACTTGAAATCTTCAACTTCCGTTGCTGCAACTCAATTGTTTTAGATAAAATCTGGCACCATGTTTCAATGAATCTCATTAAGGATGTCCTGTTGCTCATTTAAAGGAGACCTGTAACCGTGGTACACTTTGTATCACTAATGGTGCGTTAAAATGACCTCCTTGTAAGGGGTGTTTTAAAATAGTTTTTCCTTATCTGCAAAGAAGACGCTGTGAGTGAATTTTTGTGTCACAGTCAACATTTGACATTCTCCTTTCACTTCTTCGACAGCTTCAGTATCAGTGGGATCTTCAGAACAGCAAAGGAAAAGTGACGGTGGTACAAGACACACCAGAAATGCTGCGTGTGAAAGAAAACCAGAAGAATTTCAGCTCGGTATTGTTGTTTTCTATTTTCAGTTCTCTTTCTAAAACATACAGTCTAATATGTTTAATCAAATAACTACTTTTTAGCTCTTTTTTCCAAATGAAACTGATTTTATTCAAAGTAGATTTAGCTGGTTTTCCCTACCCCTTTTTATCTCCCGGTTTTTGTGGAGTGCCCTGACTGCTCTCTCACATGTACGTACATAGCTGTGATGTATTTCAACAAGCAGTCCTGCGCTTAAATTGGCATTGCTAGTATCCACCTTCCTTTTGTCCCGTTACCGTGTAAGTAGTACATCCTTGTTGTGTTGCGACTGTCGTCGTTGGGTGAAGAGCGAACCGCCTGCCTGATCTGCTTCACGTGTCCTGTGTTACCATGAATTGCCTACTGCCGCTGCATCGTTGTGCCACTAGCACCGTCAGTGGAGGAACTGTGTGTAAAAGTAACGTTGGTGTAAAACATAATCAACCACAGTAGAACAAATACTAGTTTTCAATCCTAAAATTAGCCTACAAATGTTTTGATATTCTACTTAAAACGCGTTACTACAAGTAGAAGTGATCAGCCCCTCTTGTGCACAGACGGCCCTCACGTAGTAGGACAGACTTGCGGTAGGCAACAGCGCAGTGAGTGGAGGTGACCCTCCGAGCTGCCTTTCAGCCTGCGCTGTTGGGTACAAATCGCTGTCAAGAGCCCGTGTGCACGCTCTGGAAGAAATAATGTTGTGTTTTGTGTGCTTAACCTTGTTGTCTTCATTCTAAATATTAAGATTTTATATAAAGAAGATATTGGAACTGGAACTACTATTGAAAAGACACCAGAGATGCAGAGAGTTAAACGAACCCAGGATGCAATCAGCTCGGTACAAAAGAATTGATTTTTAACACTCTACCAGTGCTAATTCAACTTGAAATAATATTTTTCCCCCCCTCATTTCTTTAAATGTTGCTAACAATGGTTTGGCGATAACCCATCCAGCTGAGGGTTACTTTCTAAAGGTTTTTGCCTAGTCCTCTTACTCAAACTGTAATCTTTCTAATGATTAACATTTGATTTGTTACTTACAGCCCATTTCTAAAACGTGAACGCTCTTGCCATCATTTTAATCTCATCCCAAAAGCGCTTTATTCGGCACAGAATCAGGTTTATTTGGCACAGAATCAAAGCATCATTTAGGTTAGAAGGGACCTCCTGAGATCATCTACTCCAGCGCCATTGCTGAAGCAGAATCGGCTTGGGCAGGTTGCCTAGGACCGCATCCAGTCGAGCTTTGAACATCTCGGAGCTTGAAGACTCCGCACCCTCCCTGGGCAGCCTGTTCCAGTGCCTGTCTGCCCTCACAGGAAAAAAAGGCATTTTCCAGTGTTCCAATTGACTCTTCTGTTTAACCTGTGCCCATCACCTCTTGTCTTCTCACTGAGCACTACTAAGAGTGGCTCCCTCTTCTTCAGTCCTTCTCACTGGGTATTTAGAGATACTGAGAAGTTCCTCCCGAGCCTACCCCTTCCCCTCCAGGCTGGAGAGTCCCAGCTCTCTAAGCCGGTTCTGTCAACGATGCTCCTCTCTCTTACCCATCCTTCTGGCTTGCTCCAGCAAGTCTGTACCTTTCCTGCACTGCTGAGCCCAGAACTGGACACAGAGCTCCAGATGTGGCCTCCGGTGCTGAGCAGAGGGGCAGGATCACCTCCCACCGCCCCTGACCTGCCTGCAGTGCCCTTAACGCAGCCGAGGATGCCGCTGGCCTTTGCCGTGAGGGAGCACTGCTGGCTCCTGGTCAGCTTGTTGTCCACCGCGAGGCCCTTCTCTGCAGAGCTGCTGCCCATTAGCCCCCAGCGCGTACCAGCCTGGGGTTACTCCTCCCCAGTCCAGAGCTTTGCATCTCCTTTGCTTACTAAAGCATGTCTCGTAAAGCTTTTGTGTTGGATACAAAACGGTGACGCTGAAATTGGAATCCAGGTATGTATTTCTTTTGATATTTGTAAATATTTCTCGTGGTTTTTTGAACGCTGACATCGTGTTAGGATGGGCATTACCAACGTTTCAGCCGCTCGTTTCACGCGCAGTATGTTAAACATGTTTTTGTGACAGGCTTGTGCTACGCAAATAGCGCTGTGGTTGGTAGAACGCTGTGTGCTGACTCCTACCTTTGCTGAATGTGGCAGATCCTTACAAATCCCAACTGCTTCGTTGGGAGACAGACCCAATGGAATCAGGTTCAGAGACGTTTACACCTGGTTTTAGAAAAACCTGGCGGTGAAGTGCCGTCCAGGGACACCTCACCAGCAGCCCAAGGTCCCTTCCGACAGATCGCCTGTGCAGACGGTGGGGACCCTTCAGCGGCACCCCCCTGCTCATGTGGAAGCCACCGAGGTCTTTTGCATGTTCAGCCTCCTCAGGATCAGGATAATGCTCTTTATGTGTCCACGTGAGAACCCAAGTGCCTGTCTCAGTGCCATGAGGCTACATTTTTCAGACATTAACGCAAGGTTTTAATACCGCAGTTTTTTGGAACTCGGTGTAAGAAACCTTGAGGTGGTTCAGCTGTTATAAATCAGGTTTGCTCTTCCTGAAATCACGCTCCTGGGAGATGGTAGATACCCAAATTTTAACTTTGGTTGAAAAATTCTGTCCCAAACCAGGCTCTGCTATGGCCCTAAGCCGAGTTCTTTGTAGAAGTGGGGCAGAGTTATCTCCCAGAAGCTCCTTGATGGTTTCCTTCTCTCACTTACACCCCAGACTCGAATGGGCTTGAAGCGTAAAGGACCCACGTTTCTTTATTCGCGTGTTTCTCGCATCCGTGTGTCAGCTGTGCTTTAACCGACACCCTTTGACTTTAATGTCTGCACCTTTGTAGATTAAGTACAAGGAGAGTATTGGAAAAGGAACTCCAATTCCTGACCTTCCGGAAGTGAAGCGTGTCAAGGAGACGCAGAAGCACATCAGTTCGGTAATGGCCCGCCTTTTCTACTTACCTACACGCTCGTGGAGAGCTCGAGCTCCAACCTCTGGCCGTGTTTGTGGGTGGTTTTTTGGTTGAAAACAGGCCTCTTCAATCCCCACATTCAGCAGCAGAAAGTTTAAATACCGTTACAATCGGCCACTTCCCTGTATTGTTTCTGTGACGTTTTCTAAACACAGAACTAGAGACAGAAAATTCCCAGGTGGCGTCTTACAATTGGTCTGGGAAAAAAAAAAAAGGCTCAGCTAGACAGAACTTTGGGGGGACAGAGTAACCGGGGCCTTGATTCGGCAGTCACAACACCTAGCGACAACGGTAAGCTCTGCCCGTATTTCGCTGGGTGTAGGTTTTAACCAGAGCGGGCCCTCCCAGTTTCGCTGTGACCTCTGCGGACAGAACCGCGGCAGGGAACGGCCTTGTGGTTACTGGGACCCCCGCACACAGTGCGGAGGAGCCGTGGCACCCACAGGATGGGTACCTTACGGTTTTCCAGTGCGGACTTTCGAAGCCCTCTTGCCCTTTTGAGCAGTTTATGATACGAGTAGGTTTTTTACAGCTCATTTTGTACAAGTGGGTCGTTTTTTGTTCTTTTTTCTTTCACAAGGTTTGTTTTCCCTCGCGGCGAGCGCTTTATTTTTGTGGTTTTTCATTGTTTCAGTGACATCGAAGCAGTGAATGGTGGTGGGTTTTGTCAGCACTTTCCATTGCAAGTATTTTATTAGTCGTAAGAAGAGCCATTAGTGCTTTTGTAACGTATTTCTACATGATTAGGTTTGAAACCAGCCCAGGCATCTCCTGTGCTACTCCTTTCATGAAAAACGCAATTTTTGTAAACAAAACAATCGCAGATTAGGTTAAATCTAGCAATATGAGAGCTAAAACTCAATTGATTTTCTTACTGGAGACTTAGAGCCAAGTCAAGTAGAAGTGTTGTGAATGGTCACAGAGATCAATACGAAATAGAGCCCGCAACTGTTTTTGCAGTAAACATGTCTGTAAAGGGCTCAGCTGTTTGATAACGCCGTAAAAAACCCCTCCAGAAAGGCCGAGTGTCTGCAGAGTAATAGTGCTTCGTTTCCTAAACGGAGATGAAAAGCAAACCGTACCTACCGTTGCTGCCAGGTCGGCAGTCTTTAACCTGGTGTCCTACTCCCGGCGTGTTCCGCTCCCGTCGATGTGCGCAAGCACCTCGACATCAAGTACCTGGCTGAGCTGCTGACGGAACCGGAAAGATGCACGCCGAGCGCAACGAACGGGGCACGTGTTTCCGTGTAACCCCAGATTCCGTTTGCCTGTAAACCCGGTAGATCACTGACCCAAACGTGCGGTGGCTGCTGTGGAAGGATTCTGATCTTCTCCCCTTGCCGGGTGCTTGTGTTCTGCAGGTGTTGTACAGAGAGGACCTAGGGACAGGTATCCCAACCCCTGTCACTCCAGAAATAGAGAGAGTCAAACGCAATCAAGAACACATTAGCTCGGTATTTACACCAAAAAAACTTGCAACAACTTACTTTTGCGTAACATCCTAACCTCACCTGGTTTTCTTCGGTGGCGTAGAATCTCACCCTGCCCCTGTCTTTTCCCTCCCAGTGTTTTTAACTCCTTTATAGTCCATCTTTTTTGTGCTTTAACTTTTTTTTGGCCATTTACAACTTCACATGCTTTTCTTTTAAGAACCAAAACTGGAAGTAAGCTGTGGCATTAACGGGGTGTTTCTCTCCGTGTTTGTTTTATTTAACCCTTTCTATTCTGGTATCCGCAGTCATAGATTTGCAGAATAATCAACCATCAGCCCCCTCCTTAATACCTGCCTCTAGAACAAGCGTGACATTAATTCAGGAGTGATCCTAACGCTAAACATAACTCACAAAAGAGTCAGATTTATTGATTTTGCCTGTGTTGAGTGCTTTTTTGTTGTTGTGGAAACTTTCTTGTACCTCACAGGTCTTGTACAAAGAGGGCTTAGGGACTGGCATCCCAACACCGGTCACTCCTGAGATGGAGAGGGTCAAACGCAATCAAGAACACATTAGCTCGGTATTGCTAAATCAGATTAAAACTGTCTTTTCAAATGCAAATCACATCCCTTTAACTCCTCCGTATTCAGTTCTTCTCTCAAGCCTTTGCTGAACTTCCTTAATCAAATAAATCACTAAACCCCCGTCAGTACCCTTATGTTTTAATTTTTCAGTCTAACTTCGCTGTCGTTGGAATTGTTCCAGCTGTGAGATTTTAACCTCACTGACTTAAAGCCTCAGGCAGCACCTTCTTTTTCTCCCCCATTAAATCGCCTGAGCGATGTCACTCTCCCCCTCAGTAACAAAGTCCCTGCCTCTAACTCTCCGGACTCACCACAGCGGTTGCGCTGCAAATGAGAAATGAACTCCTAACGCTTCCTGGAGCCCAGCAGTCGAATGCAACTGGTGCCTGTCCTCTCCTTCCCCGGTTCTGGTGCTTTCTTGTATCCGACAGGTCCTTGTGAGAGAACCCGGGTGGCCTCCCCGTCTCGCTGCAGCATGAGAAAGGGAAGAAAACGGCGCATATAAATGTATTTCTGTGCAGGTCGTTTCTGCTCCTAACGCGTTCCAGTCAAGCCACCCCGATGCCACAATTTTGTTCTCTATTTCCGTTCTAATTAGAGCAGCTTAGGGTCAGTTTTGACTCACTCTGACCCAATTGAGACACGACCGATAAGAAGTTCAGTCCTGCCTTGAGACTGACAGGGTTCAGAGAAGCCGCGGTGGTTAAACGCGTTGCTACGTTAATTGTCTCAGAGGTCGCCACGGCGAGCCCATTTCGAAATCCTGGAGGCAAAGCTGCTCCTCCAGGCGCTTTAGTTGGAGTAAGGAAACGCCTCTGGGCCAGCAGAGGCGCAGAGTTTGGAGGTAGATTGGCACGAGCTGCGCTCGGCACAGAACTCGCCGGCAGCTCTCGCTGCCGTTATTTCTGTGCCCCAGGTGAGGTGACAACCATCCTCCCGGTCGTTTCAGCTGTCACCAACTTCTTCCTTGGCCGCCGCTGAGAAAGGCTGACGCAGTCTGTTTTCCATACTTTGTAGTGTCACTGTATTAAATGACTCTTCTTTCTCTCTCTCTCCTCCCCGTCCTCCCCTCCCCTCCCCTCCCCTCTTTATTTTAACGCTTCCCTGTTGCCACGCAGGTGTTGTACAAAGAGGGCCCGGGGATTGGAACCCCAGTGCCTGTCACTCCTGAGATGGAGAGGGTCAAGCGCAACCAAGAACACTTTAGCTCGGTATTTTTTTGTTTTGTCATTTAAGAAAAACCATTCCCTGTAACTGTGGAACGCTGGAAAATTCTCTGCTCTCCCTGATGAGCTCAGAAACGTGGAAGCATCCCCTTCCTGCTGTTAGGATCTCTAGTCAGCAGTTATACTTTACGTATTATTTAAAAGACTTTTTTAAATGATCGTAACACTTCATGTCCTTCGGTTTTTAAAGGGTTTTTTTGGTGAAGCACAAAGCATTTTGCATTTTTAAAAACCGCTTGATTTGCTTAATTCCATCCTTCTACTGCTTTACGGTTCTGTTGAAGCATATCTGGGAACTAGGACAGAGAACCTCTAGCTCTCCCTCTGAGTTATCACCGTTCTCAGCTGGTTAATTCATCCGGGTTTTTCCTGCCTCCCGGTAGCTTTACGGGGTATGGAAACGCCGCGCGTTGCCTCGTCCCATGCAGTATTTCCTGGTGTTCTCCACTGGTTGTGACTCCCATGTTGCCCCGCAGGTGTTGTACAAAGAGGAGCTGGGGACAGGAACCCCCACCCCTGTCACGCCCGAGATTGAGAGAGTCAAGCGCAACCAAGAAAACTTTAGCTCGGTATATTTTAGTGTGAAAAGCCGCAATTTCCCTTTTAATCTGTTTTTAAATAATTTTAACATTTCAAAATACTCTTGTGTTTCCCTGTAATCAATTCACACAGCAAAGCATATCCTGTTCCCCGTGGCCTGACACTCTTCCCTCCATAATCTTCACTTGTTTCAGTCAGATCACCTTACTAATGACAGCTCCTGGATTCCGCGCTCCCGTCTTTCTTTTGGCTCTGAACGTAATTTTTTCTTCTTTAATATCACCTTTTCCTTTTGTTAATCGCATCAATCCTCAGTGGTTGGGGTGTTTTTTCCTCTTCTTACCGCATACAAAACCTGAACTGTTTGTTGCCTGGTAACACGTCTGTGGCCGTGACCCCGCTGTGATCCTTCTGGGGTGGGCAGATGGGACACAGCCGATGTCCTTGCTCCTTCTGCGGTGTATGCGATGCCTTCTTCCTGCGGAATTCTTCACTGTCGGTGCGCAGACAGTGGCCCAAAACCTCCAGCTGCTGGGAACTGCTGTAGATGAGTTGGAAGCACAGGTTAAACAGGAGCATTAGGATGTTTCTTGGGATGAGGGAAGTGTCCTGTGAGATAGCGAGCCCTAGGGATTACCGTTTCTCAGGTTTCGTTGTCACACCTTCGTGATGGTCGTGTCTCTTTGTCCTTCCCGTGACAAGCAAGCTGGATTCTTTGACGACGAACTCTGGCAAATAAGCAGTGTTTCGCTCCGGGAATGGATGGCTCTTCCTTGAGGTGTGTGTAGACAGAAGGATTTTTAGGAAGGTGCGTTAGGACCTGGTTCTCCAATGACTCAAATACGGTCAGGAAAAGGTTTAACTCACTGCTGGTGAAAAGACAGTGATATAGAACCATGGAATGGTTTGGGTTTGCAGGGACCTTAAAGCCCACCCAGCCCCACCCCCTGCCACGGGCAGGGACACCTTCCATAGCCCAGGGTGCTCCAAGCCTCATCCAGCCTGGCCTTGGGCACTGCCAGGGATGGGGCATCCACAGCTTCTCTGGGAACCTGTCCCAGTGCTCCCCACCCTCTGCGGGAAGAATTCCTTCCTGATGGCCCATCTCAATCTCTCTCTTTCCATTTAAACCCGTTACCCCTTGTCCTGTCACTCCCTGCCCTTGGGAAAAGCCCCCCCCCAGCCTTCTTGCAGCCCCCCAGGCACTGGAAGGGGCCGAGCTCTCCCCAGAGCCTTCCCTTACACACTTGATATGGACTTTAAGCTCCTGCACACTCCCCGGTTCTAAGTGCCCACCCCGGGGAGCCCTGCACCAGCTCCGGTCAGTATTCCAGCGTTCAGCTGCCAGTCATACCGCTCTGCTAGTGTCTCCCTCTCTCTCCACAGGCAGCTTTCTGTTTTCCTGGGGGGTTTCTAATCGCTGCGTTTGTTCAGGCCGTCGCAGAACCCCCTCTCCCGCGTCCTCTCAGCAAACGGGGCGGTACCGTGGCTCACTCGGTCCTTGGTCGCCTTTTCACGTCGCCCCGTTGCCCCGCAGGTGCTGTACAAGGAGGAGCTGGGGACAGGAACCCCAACGCCTGTCACGCCCGAGATTGAGAGAGTCAAACGCAACCAAGAAAACTTTAGCTCGGTATTTTTTTTATTTTGAAAAGCAGAAAATTCCCGTTTGATCTATTTTTAAATAATCTTAACACCAAAAAAACTATTCTTGGTGCCCCGTAATCAACTTACACCAAAAAATAATAATATCCTGGTCCCTTGGAGATTCCTGTCCCTCCGTGATTGTTACTGACAACGTCCTTCCTCCTCCGTTTTGATTTCGTCCCCTTCATAACTTCCGCTCCCACCGTTCTTTCGACTCCGATTATCCTTCCGTTTCTTGGTTTTGTTTAGAAGTGATCCCTGTTCTCCTTTCCTTAATCACACCAATCCTCAGGTTTGTTTTGCGGGTGTTTTTCCCGACTTCACTGACTTTGCGTGCAGAACTAAGCTATTCCCCCCCGACGCGGCGCCGGGCCGGCCTGGCGCTACCAGCGCTCTAACGCACGCGGTGTGCCCGCTGTGACCCGGCGGGGTGGCTGGATCCGACCGGGTTTCTTTGTTCCCTCTGGGTTGTGTTTGGTCCCTTTTCCCTTTAGGACGCCGTCAGCTGCTGCTGCACGGACGACGCTTCTGTGCAGATGCCGAGAAGCTGGCGGAAGCCGCTGTAGGCCCTGCCAGACGGCACTGCAGGGCGGGTTTAGCATCACGGCTTGGAGGAGCGCTTCACTCTTTCTTTTCCGTCCCCAGCCTCGGCTCGGCGCGTCCCTGGGACCCGTTCAGTCTGTTTTCTCAGCTCGCTGTCTGTTCTGCCGTGTTCCTCCTCCTGTTTTTCACGCCGCCCTGTTGCCCCGCAGGTGTTGTACAAAGCGGAGCTGGGGACAGGAACCCCCACCCCCGTCACGCCCGAGGTTGAGAGAGTCAAGCGCAACCAAGAACACATCAGCTCGGTACTTGGCGGAGGAGTCGTCCCTTTAACTCCCCTGGGACTCCCCTTTTAACCCTCCTTCCACAGGAACGGTTCCTCCCCTCCCCTCCGCTTAATCGCCATCTCAGAACACCCTTCGTTTTCACGGGGTGCTCTCGGTGTTGCTGACTTACCGCTTCTTCCGACCTGTGATTATTGACGTAATCCTAAAGATTTTTAACCCTTTTGCTCCCTCTTCCAACTTCCTTTTACGCGTGGTTTCGGTTGGCTGCTCTTTAAGATCCTACCGCTTTCCCGTGTTAGCGCAGTTGTCACGCAGGAGGGAGGGTCCAGCCTCCCGTGGCCGCAGGGGCAGCCCAGACGCTCCCCTCCACGCGCGGGGCCTCTGTGCTGGATTCATCCCACCCGCTGCCTCTTTCTTGGCCTCCGGGCCCCGGCGGGGCGCGATCCCGGCCCTCGCCGATTCCAGGGGGGAGCTTTTAGGGCACGTTAGAGCGGACGGAGATCCCGCAGGCCTCGAATACGTGACGTCACGCTGGGCGGAACCGTGACCGGGCTGTGATTTATGGCTTTTTTTCCGGCTGCTTCTTGTTGCTGCGCAGGTGTTGTACAAAGAGAGCGTGGGCACTGGAACGCCCACTCCCATCACGCCCGAGATGGAGAGGGTCAAACGCAATCAGGAGATCTGTAGCTCGGTACTTTGCTAAGAACCCCCCCCCCCACATTCCCTTTAACTCCGTTTGGGTGAACATTCTAACGGTGTCGGTAAACGGACCGCGTGACGCTCGTCCCAAAAGCCCGCCGCCCCGGCAGCTCGCCTACGCCGTTACTCACCTCTTCCCGCGGTTTCCAGCGGCGACTTTAACTCGGTACAGCCGGCGCGAGGGGGACGGTCACGGCTCTAACCCTGAGCCGCTCAACGGCAGCGCTGAAGTGCGGGGCCTTAATTACAGTTCACGCGCTCGTCGCGCCCCCCGCCCCTCCGCGCGCTACCTCCGCGGTCTCGGTTGTGCGGTACTGACGCTATTTACTCCCGGTGGGGCTGTAGTTGACATTATTTACTCCCAGTGGGGCTGTAGTTGACGCTATTTACACCCGGTCAGCCTGTAGTTGATGCTATTTACACCTGGTCAGCCTGTAGTTGACGCTATTTACACCCGGTCAGCCTGTAGTTGATGCTATTTACTCCCAGTGGGGCTGTAGTTGACGCTATTTACACCCGGTCAGCCTGTAGTTGATGCTATTTACACCCAGTCAGCCTGTAGTTGATGCTATTTACTCCCGGTGGGGCTGTAGTTGACGCTATTTACACCCGGTCAGCCTGTAGTTGACGCTATTTACTCCCAGTCGGGCTGTAGTTGACGCTATTTACACCCGGTCAGGCTGTAGTTGACGCTATTTACTCCCAGTCGGGCTGTAGTTGACGCTATTTACACCCGGTCAGGCTGTAGTTGACGCTATTTACACCTGGTAAGCCTGTAGTTGACGCTATTTACTCCCGGTGGGGCTGCAGTTGACGCTATTTACACCCGGTCAGCCTGTAGCTGATGCTATTGACTCCCGGTGGGGCTGTAGTTGTTAAAAAGCCGGTCTGCCGAGCCCTGCTGCTCCGGTAAAGAGCTGCCAGGTCCCTTCCTTAACGACGTGTGTGACCCCCAGGCCTCAGCCAACAATGGCCGAAGGCCTGGGGTGGCGTGAGAACGGCTGTTACTGACCTGCTTTCTCCTGTCTCGCAGGTGTTGTATAAAGAGAACATAGGGAAGGCGACCCCAACCCCTGTCACTCCCGAGATGGAGCGAGTCAAACGCAATCAAGAGATCATTAGCTCGGTACTTTGAACAGGAACCCAGCTGCCCGAGGCCTGAGCCGAGTGTCTGACGTAACTGCGGCCGTGTTAGTAACCCGGGCTTCCTAACGACCGCCCCAACCCGCCACCTGGCGTGACCCTGTGCTGACAAACCCTAGTAGCTCTTCCTTAACACTGTCTGAAGCGGGCCTTTACTGGACCCTTTCTGGATGGATACTGTCCCTTTGCATTTATTTTTTAACCCTTTCTCACTACTTCCGTGCTTCGGTGCAGCCGATTCCGCACGGGATGCGCTCCCGTGGCCCAGCAGCGTGGCAGCGCTCCCGCGGGAGCGGCAGCGGCCCAGCCCTAACCCTCCCCGAGCGTAACAATCGGAGCGCTTTGTCCTGTGTTGCTGGGGGTCTGGCGGTGGTGCCTCCTGTCCGGGCTGCCTCTGTGATGACGCTTGGGTACTCCCTTGTATCCTGTAGGTTTTGTACAAGGAAAACGTCGGGAAAGTGACCCCGACACCAGTCACTCCCGAGATGGAGCGAGTCAAACGCAATCAAGAGATCATTAGCTCGGTACCTTGAAAAGGGAGACCTTTTCCTTTGTGTTTGAATTAATACAAAGTAACATCCTAACTCGTTGGTTTTAAATTAAGAAAGAGGTGTTCCTGCGAATTAATCACTCCTAAACACCTTCACTTTCGCGTTAACAGCGTGATCCAGACTTGCAGGCCTGTTCTGCGGCGCGGGCTGCGGGCTCTATCCAGACCCCGTGGCGAGGAGACTCCGGTTTCCCTCGCTGCGCTCGGCGTTCAGGCCTTCGCTGGCTTCTTCGGGGGCGCCTGCCTTTAGCCAAAGCCCGCCCCGCCCGCCCTGACGCATCCCGCCTCCCCGCCCCACGGGAGGTTGTGTCGCTGTGGCGGGCGACGCAGGAAGCCTCGAGCAGTGGCACGGGAGGAGTCGGCGCGTTCCTGGCCCGGATGGCGGACCGGCGATCGCGTCGAGGGGTCCCCGCCGACCGGGGGGGTGTCTGGGTGTAACGCTGCCTCGGTACCGGACGCCCCTCCTCCACACCCGCTATTTGGCTGCCCAGTGTGGCAACACAACCCCCCCACCCCCCCGAACGGTCACAAATGGCTTCAAATGCAGCTAGAAGAGCAGAGAGGTGGTTTCCTGGGGAGTTCTGTCGGGCCAGAGGCAGCTTCCCCGAGGCCGTGGGGTGGCTGGCAGAGCTGGATAGAGCCCGCTGGGAACGGGAAAGGGAAGGAGCTTCCCTCGTCCCCTCCACCCCGGCAGCAGCAGATGTTCGGCTTTTGCGCACCGCGTAATCCCTCGTGACCTTGCGCCGTTCGATAACAACAGTAACGATTTGTGTTCGATTCCTTCTGATCGGGGGGTCGAGGACACCGGATACATCTTCTGTACCCCACAGGTGTCGTACAGGGAACACCTGGGGCGAGCGACGCCCACGCCCGTCACTCCGGAGATGGAGAGAGTCAAACGCAATCAGGAACACGTTAGCGCGGTACTGCCTGGAAGGGGCGAAGGGGCTGTAGCAGGGCACCTTTTCAGTAACTTCAGCCTGCCTGGTTTTCGTTAACCCTCTAATTTCTCCCCTGCACCCTAAAGTCAGCTCTTGAAGTGATAAGACTTTGAAGTTTTTCTGCCCGTTAACGTGTTAATACTGGTTTTTCCCTGTCATACTGGATGGTGTGGAGTCTAAGCCCCGTAACCCTCCCGGTGGTACCGGGTACGCCTGTGACTCTGGGTTACTTTGTGATCTGTAGGTGGTATACAAAGAGGGCCTGGGGAAGGCCACCCCCACGCCGGTCACCCCGGAGATGGAGCGAGTCAGACGCAACCAAGAACACATTAGCTCGGTACTGAAAGGAGACAGAAACGTTACCAATAACCAGCCTGAACAAAAACTCCGCTCCTAATTTAGCCTCGTTTCCTCCCTCTTCCTCCTTTTTCCCTTCTGCTCCAGCAAATAACCCTTTCGCTGCCCCGTTCCCCCAGTTCCCCCCGCAGCGACGCGCGTGCTCAGTAACACCCTTTACAGGAGCGGCCAGGACTCCGGCCTGACCTGGGGCCGCCCTTTCTGTTCGCCGCAGGTTCTGTACAAGGAACATCTGGCAAAGGGGACGCCGACACCGATGACTCCGGAGATGGAGAGGGCGAAGCGCAATCAAGAAAACATCAGCTCGGTATGTTCTCCTCGGCCCCGCCGTGAGTACACGTTGGAAAGCAGCATTCCAAGCCCTGGGAGCCTGCCGCTACCTGCGCAGGTGCTAACGTGACGGCCTGGAGGCGCCGCGTAACCGTGCGACAGTCAGAGCCTGCACTAATAGCTTTCTGCCTTCTGCTGCCATCGCTCCTGTGCGACGCTGCTGGCGGCGGGGGCTTTTTTAAACACCAGCTGAATTCCAGATAACGTGTTCGAGTAACGCCCGAGACCCTGGCAAGTACCTTCTGTTTTCCCTGGCCTCGCGCCGGGTGGGGTATCAACCGACCACGGCAGTCCAGTACGTTTCACGGTAGATTTCTGGCACTGCCGTAAAACCCCGGCGACTCTGGGAATGGCCTTCTTCAGGCCTTTCGTTACTAACCTCTTACTCCGGAGGTAAACCCTGCCCTACCCCAGCCCGTCCACGTAACGCAGCGCAGACTGGCGCGGGCGCGAAGGGACCGTTACAGCCCGTCTGCTCCCACCCTGCCGCCATCTCCCACCGGAGCGGGCAGCTCGGGGCCCCGGCCCACCCGAGAAACCCGGTCGCGCGGTACCTGGAAAGAGACGTTCCCAGCAGCACGACGCCGCTGCTGCCGCTCGAGAAACCCTACAAACCCGGCAAAAAATCAGTATTTCGGTTACGAATTGAGGTGTGATGGTCCGTCTCACTCTGCTAGCCTCGCTGCACACGGGAATGCTCCCCGGAGCATCGGTACCGCGTTGCCCCGGCGTGTTGTTCCAAGGCCAGAGCAGGCAGGGAGCTTGTAGTTAAGGCCTGGCGGGGTCACCCGGGGCCGCTCGTGTCTCATCTGATCATGAAACAGCTTTTCTTCACCTTCTAATGTGATTGGCTGCTGGTTTCCCCCCTTCTTTGCCGGGTGGGTCCAGCGCAGGCGGAGCATTCCGCGCCCTGTGCTCACCCCGTTCCTCCCCCGGCAGGTCCTTTATTCCGACAGTTTCCGAAAACAAGTACAAGGCAAAGCCGCGTACGTGCTGGACACACCGGAAATGCGGCGCGTGCGGGAGACCCAGAAGCACATCTCCACAGTAAGAGCGCCCGGGGTGCATTTTTAACCGGGAGGGCATTGACACAAACCCCTTTTTCCCGCGGGATGGGCGGCTCGGGGCAGTGCCGCGATGCCCCCGTTGGTTGCCCAAATCCCTGAAGGCCTCGGGATTAGGCTCTTTCACTGCTCCTTGGAGAAAGCGGGCGGTCAGGGCCCGACGTCAGCAGAGTCAAGCCGGCTCAGCTGCGCTCCAGGGAGCAGCCGGTCGGTTTTCCGTTGCAGGTGAAATACCACGAGGATTTTGAGAAGAGCAAAGGCAGTTTCACACCGGTGGTTACCGACCCCATCACGGAACGCGTGAAGAAGAACATGCAGGACTTCAGCGACATCAGCTACCGGGGCATTCAGCGGCGCGTGGTGCAAATGGAGCGCAAGCGCGTGGAGCAGGATCAGGAGAACCTCACGGGTGAGCGCAGCCAAGGCTGGGCAGCGCCTCGAGCGCCGTGTTCCACTGAGCTCAGCCCTGCCGAATCCTGTTTAGCACTCCTCAGGGATGTGGTTTTAGGGGTCTGTTTTGAGCAGATTCCCTTCTAGCAGCTGTAAATGGGCCGTCGTTGGCCTCTCCCGTTCCGCCCAAGTCCGTAACCCACTGCCGGCTTTTCGTGCCTTAGTCAGCCTTCAGCTCTGTGCGCACTGAGGACGCTTCAGCTCGTGCTGTCGCTTAAATAACTTAGAAAAGCCGAATCTGTGCTACAGACCTAAGAAACACGAGTTACGAAAGGCTGCTCGCCCTTCTCCGACACGCTTTTACTCCCGTTGAGGCCCCCCGTGCCGCTCCAGCTCTCAAAAAACCGCTTCTCCTCAGCAAACGCCTTTTCCCCTCCAGGGCTCCGCGTGTGGCGCACCAATCCCGGCTCAGTCTTCGACTACGACCCAGCGGAAGACAACATCCAGTCCAGAAGCTTACACATGATCTCTGGTGGGTTCCGCAGCCCGTACCACGCGCGCAAAAGGGGTTTTATCCCGGCACGAACCCAGCCAGCGAAGCGACGGCTGGGGGATGCTGCGCTTCGGCATCCCCCGCTCTGCCTGCGCAAGGAGGCAGCGCAGCCGTAGGTGCTAAGAATAACCGGGCTGGACCGTGTGGAACGTCAGCCTGGTGGCCGCAGGGCTCTCTAGAAGCAGCGGCACGGAGCAGCCCAAACCAGGCTGTGACGCGCGGTGAGGCCTGCTGCGCTGCAGGCGCCCGAGGGCAGTTTTCTGCTTCGTTTCTGTGGGTTTGGTAACGGCGGGGGGAGGCGTTGGGTGCTCTGACCGAATCGGTACGTACCCGCGCGGACGGGGCGACCCACACCCGCGCGTACGCGGTGCGTGGCCTCCTTACACAACTGAGCCCTGAACGGGTTGCCCCCGCTCCCCTCCTGCAGTCCAAGCCCAGCGCCGCAGCCGGGAGCACTCCCGCTCCGCCAGCGCCTTGAGCCTCAGCGGCGGCGATGAAAAATCCGAGCCCTCGGAGGGCGCGGATCAACATCTGTCCTACTACAGCAACGGGGGCTTCTTCACCGCGACCGCCACAGGTACGAGGGCGCCACAATGCCCGTTCTTCGCGGGCGAACGGTACCCGGGCCGGGGGCGGGGCGGGCTCGGGTCCAGCAATTCCTGCCGCCAGGAAAAAGCACGACGCGCCCGCCGAATGCTGCGCTACGGCCGCCACGCGCAGCTGTCACGGCCGCCCGCTCCGTACTCCCCGCGGCCGATTCCGTAGTGACGCAGACTGTTTGCCTTCCGCAGTGGGCTACAAACACGCTAAAACCGTGGAGCTGCCGCAGCAACGGTCGTCGTCGGTTGCCACCCAGCAAACCACCGTGTCATCCGTCCCCTCGCACCCATCTACCGCCGGTGTGAGTACCCCCGCTCGGCGCTGTTGGGGCACGGGCCCAGGCTTGCTGCAGGTGACGGGGTGGGTGCCAAAGGGCTCCCACGGCCGTGGGCGCGGGCTCCATGCGCCAGCTGAGCTCCCCCGGGGCCGAGTGGGTAACCCACGGGGCTGCAGGCTGCAGCTGGAGCCGCTGACACGCTGAAACCACGCTGTGTAGCTCCAGTGCCACCGATACCTGGAACCTGGGTAACCAGGGCACGTGGGTATCAAGAGGAGACATTTCTGCCCAGCGGAGAAGGACCTGGGGGGGTTGGTTGACAGCAGCTGGATGTGAGCCGGCATGTGCCCAGGGGGCCAGGGCCAACGGCATCCATCCGGGACAGTGTGGCCAGCAGGACCTGGGCAGGGATCGTCCCCCTGTGCTGGGCACTGCTGAGGCTGCACCTCAAATCCTGGGTCAGTTTGGGCCCCTCACTGCGAGACAGACCCTGAGGGGCTGGAGCGTGTGCGGAGAAGGGAACGGAGCTGGGGAAGGGGCTGGAGCACAATTCCTGTGAGGAGCAGCTGAGGGGGCTGGGGGGGTTCAGCCTGGAGAAGAGGAGGCTCAGGGCAGACCTGATCGCTCCCTACAGCTCCCTGAAAGGGGGGTGCAGAGAGGGGGGGGTCGGTCTCTTCTCCCAGGTGACAGGACAAGAGGAAACGGCCTCAAGCTGTGCCAGGGCAGGGTTAGGTTGGATATTGGGAAATTCCTTCCCAGAAAGGGCTGTCGGGCACTGGAAGGGGCTGCCCAGGGAGGGGGGAGTCCCCATCCCGGGAGGGGTTTCAGAGCCGTGTGGCCGAGGCGCTCAGGGACATGGGTCAGTGGTGGGCTGGGCAGTGCTGGGGGAACGGTTGGACTCGGTGGGCTTAAAGGTCTTTTCCAGCCCAAACAACTCCCCACTTCCCTGCCTGATCTAATTCAGCCGCTTTAGGGCCAGACAGGCTCTGCCATCAGAACCTTTGGAACACTGACACCAGCGCTCAGCCGGCTCTTGGGTTCTGACCCTCCCCCCGTCTCAGTGCTGACCGCAGGGTTTCCTGGCTCTTGTTCCCCCCCGCCAGAAAACCTTCCGGGCCATGTACGACTACATGGCAGCCGACGCCGACGAGGTTTCCTTCAAGGACGGCGACACGATCGTGAACGTGCAGGCCATCGACGAAGGCTGGATGTACGGGACCGTGCAGAGAACCGGCAAGACCGGCATGCTGCCGGCCAACTACGTGGAAGCCGTCTAAAGCCACGCGTGGCCGCGCGGCGCTTCGACCTCTAAACCCTGGGAAAGGGTCCGCAACTCCCTTTCCGAAGCGCCGCGTCGCCTTCAGCAGCGCCTGGTGGGAGGGGGGGGAGGGGGGTGGGGAAAAGTCACCGCAGAGCCAAACACTCCTGAAACACCCGTTCCAAACAGTTCCGAGACCGACCCGGAACACGCTCCGGGCACAAACGCTGCCCGGCCTGCCGACGCTCCGAGCTCCCACACGACTGACCACGCTGGAACGGAATCCAGCTCCCGTCTCCCGTGCTGCAGCCCCGCAAGGGTCATTCTCCCGGGGAGGAGTTTTCCGGGCTGCTCCGAAGAGCCTGACGCTACTCACCCCCTTTCCGTACACGCAACACTTCAGCTTAGTACGCCCAAGCGGTGTTCAGCTGGGGGAGGGTGGCCCAGCCCGCCCGCCCCCCCGAAGCCTCTCCTGCTTGCTGAGCTCTTCCGCGTTTTCCACGCTGCTCCGGGGCCGAGAGCCGTTGCTACGTGTGAGTGAGGGCCTGAATAAAGCCGGTGTTCCTGCCGTACGTGTGGTGCGTTCGCCTCCGCCGCGGCGCGGGAATCAGCCGGCTCTGTGCGGGGAGCGGGGCCCAGGGAGGGAAAGGGCTGTGGCGGGGGGGTAACCGCTCCACACCCGAGCGCGGTGGTTAGCGACGTCGCCTGCCGAAAGGCCCGGGACCAGCCGCTCTGCGGGAAAGAAGGAAACGGGAATCCCCGTGTCCCACTCAACAGCGGGAGCTGCGGCCGTAACCCCGGGGGGCCCTGAACAACGGGAACTCCCCGTCACCGCAGCCCCACCGAGGGGGTTCAGGAGCGCCGGCACCGCGGGTGCGGGTCACACGAGGACCCGAACGCCCTGTCGAGGTGCCCTAGGAACATCCTTACCTCGACAAGTCCCAGGATACAGGAGCTGAACGAGCCTGGAGAGGCAGACTTAGACCCAAAATAGTGTTCTCGGGGAAACCCGCAGCCAGCCCAGCCCCGGCTGCTCCCAGCCCAGCCCTGGCCCTCTCCCTGCCCCACGTCCCACTGACAGCCACAGCCTGTCCTGCAGGGCCTGCTCCTACCCACGGGCAGCCGCGCTCTGCCGCGGCCCCTCCCCACCTTGCCAATCCAGCGTGAGGGAGGCTGAGCAGACGCGAAGGGGGCAAACACCCCCTCCGGAACGCCGGCGACAGTAAGCAGTTGGGAAACTATTTGGTGTTTTATTCGCCCCTGCGCAGCTCCGCCACCGGCCCGCAGAAAGCCCTGTCGCTCCGAGTCCGCCGCGGTCGCCGCAGCACAATATTTACACGTCAGATGTCCAGCGTGGAACCCCAGGAGGAACCAACTCTCTCTCTCTCCCCCCCAAGGTCTCCGAGCAGCAGCGATGCAATTCCACGCAATTAAAACTCCAAAATCATAAATTACTAACCAACATCTGCCGGGCTGAGTCTGTACACAATATACAAAGGGCTCCTGTCGCATCCATTCATATCCCCAAGGATAAAAGTCTTTCTCCAGAGAACCGCTGCGAGCACAGGACACGGGAAAGCCGGGGGCGCTGCAACGTCTCTGGGCCGCTGGGGTACGTTAGCAGCCGCTGCGGGTGGCTCTTAGGGCAGTCCTCGCGGAAACAGGCGCCGCCCAACGCCGGGTTCCCAGCCCGCCGCTGCCGTAGGGGGTTAAGCGCAGCTCATCCGGGTGTAAAAAGGTGCCGCAAAAAGAGCCGCCGGCTGTCGGCGACTCCGGAGGAAAGGCATGGGCAGCAGCGGAGCGGGGAGACAGGTCGCTCCCCGAGAAACGGGAGTTTGCAGCAGTAAAAAACACGGTGCGTTTGAAAAAATAATTTAATCGCTCCGCTGGTTCGGTTCCAGAGTCTTTGCTATTGCACAACTGGCTCAGGTTTTCTTTCGCTACCTGAAAGAACTATGCATAGCAACACCAGCCCCTCGGCCGGGGAACGAGCCATCCCGCACATCGGAACAAAAAACCAACCCCCGAGAGGAAAAGAAAAACAAAGCCGCGGACGTTCTGCCCGTGCAGGCGTTAAAAACATCTTCCACGGTACAAAACGCACAGCTGGAGGAATAATTCACCGGTAGGAAAAGCGGGATTTGGGGAAAACGGTCGTAAGAAAAATCCTCCTTACTTCGAGGCGCCAAGCGGCTACTCGGCGCTTTCACGGGGCGGCGACTTCCAGCGGGACCGCAGGTTTTTCATGATAGAGTTTGCCATGGCAACGAGCTTCTCTTGCATCTCGAAGAGCTGGCTGCCCGAATAGCCGTGGAGGTCTTGGGAGCTCAGCTGAGCCGCAAGCGCGTCCACCTGGCTCGGCAGATCCGCCGCGGGCGCGTCGCTCGTACTCGCGGCAACTGGGTCGACCAGATCTGGAAAGGGAGGAGAGCGGGGAAGCGCCTGGGTCTGGACTGAGACCGAAGGGCTGCGCTGCAGCGCAACGTTACGGCTGCTCCTGGACGCCATGCTGCAGGGAAGCGGCCTGCGGAGCGCGCACACGCGGCCGGAGAGCTGCTGACAAAGGCAGCCCCCAGCACCCCACGCTACCCCTCCGACGGCGACTTCCCCTGCGCTTGGTCACCGCTCTACAGCTAAAGCCAAGGCCAGAAATTCCGCTGTTCCATCAGATACCGCCAACGGCCCTCCAGCCGCGTTACGCCAACGTCCAGCTTCTCAACCGGACACCTGCAGAGGGCTAAACCCGAGTTCCGAGTTCCCTGCCTAACCGAACGCCGCGAGCATCTCGCGGGACGACCGGACGCGGATCCCTCTCCATGGCTGCAGACTCCCAAAATGCACAGGATTCGAACAAAAAAAACCTAGGCACCCCAAAACAATGGGTGTCCAGGGAAATCTGTGCCGCGTTTTAGAAAGCCACTGCTGCAGGGCTTCCTCGAGTGGCCACGGCAAACACCCACCAGCGACGAGCACCCAAAGCAAACCCCCGAGCGTTCCCGCCGGGGAGAAGGGAAGCAGCAGCACCGTCCAGACCCCCAGCAAGCCGCCGGCCATAGGTACCTGTTGCAAGTTTTTCTTCCTCCATGGGAAAAGCTTTATCCTCCACGTTATTTACGGGCTTCTCTCCGTCTTCCAGCGCTGCTATTTCCTCCAGTCCTCGAGATTTTACCTGCGGATTTTTTGGGGGGCGAGAACAAGAGATGCGTTTGCAGAGGGGAAAAAGGAGTAAGCTTACACGGCGGGAGACGTAAACCTCCTCGTAAACGGAGTCGTTAGTCCCGTCAGTACCACTGCACCGTGAGCCCCCACGTTACTCCGACAGGTACAGCCTGTGCCTTTAAGCGCTGTTTCTGGCGGGGGGAACCTCCACCCCCCGGGATGGACCACAGCAGCGCTTCCGGCCAAGGCTGGCTTTTTGGGTACTAAAGTGAAACCTCACCTGCTGCTCGTGATACCCTTTAAGAGCTCTTCTAACGTTGGAAACTTTCGGGGAGCGGATGGGGAGCGTTTTGATCTCCGACGCCGTCAAAGCGCTCAGATCGCCCAACGTCTTGATGTTCTTGGCCCGAATGAGCTGCCCCAAGCCTCTGGCGCTGGCGGAGGGAAGAGAACAAGGGGTTGTTGTGCAGGAATTCCCATCCGTTCTGCCTGGCGCGGCGGAGCGGACAGAAGCCTTACACAAATGAAGGCCAGACCAAAAGGCAAAGGACATCGCGTCTGAGCGGCACACCCTCTGCCCTTCATCCCACGCCCATCGGAGAACCGTGTTCTAAAGCCCACTCCCACGGAACACAAGCGGGAGGAAAAGGAGCCGAGTGCGCCAGAAAAGGCCTTTCCGAGCAGGTCCACAGCACGTTTAGAGCTTGTGGGGGCGAGTTACCAAAACTAGGATCGGACTCGGAGCTCGCGCCGACGTTGCAGATGCATTTCAAAAATTCCACTTCGCCTTCAATACCGGGGAAGTTCCCAGTGCCCTGTCACAGGCCACCCGGCCGCCGCCCGAGACCGAGGAAGCTCCCAGCGTTCCTGGGTGCGCGCTTCCCACAGTCTTACGCGACAGACGGCTTGAGTAATCCTGAACCAGTCAAGCCTCTCCCCCACCAACCCACCTCTCTCCTTCCAGCAACATTAGGCAGAAGACGTCTCCAGGTCACGACGCTCGGCGCCGCGAAGTTTGGCGCGCAGGAAGAATCCCGCTTCTATACGGACGCGACAACGCACTCACCAGATGTTGGATGTGATCTGAGGTAAAACGACATCGACCGGGGCTTTGCAGCCAGCTAAGGCGGGATACACGCATTCCGTCAGGCTAGGCAGCGACTCCTCGGCCATTTCCGCTATCTTGAACGATACAGAAACGTTATTGAATCAACTACAGGCGACCCAATACAGGAAAGAATAGAAGAGGTACGTGAACCAAAGCACTTCTTACTAAACACTTCTTTGAGCTCTTAAATTTAGGGTTACGAGATCCTGGGGACAGAAATCCTTTGGTTGGAGTGGTAATAAGCTGGATAGAAAAAGAGGAAAAAATATCTCTCAGGACCGCAGGAAGTCAGTGAATGGCAAGATCCTAGCTACCTCCATCTCAGTGCATGTCTCTTCAGAGTAAGAGTCAGGCTAAAGCAGCAACAGCTCCTTCCCACACTTCCCCTGCTCCGCTCTGCCAGCCGCTACAACCGACTCCGAGCGGACGCAGAAGCAACGCCTCCCACGATTAACGAGCGCTTACGACCGCCCGAACACACGTAGCGGGACCCACCTTAACCTGAATATTGGATAAAACTTTAAGACTTCGGGACGATGGCGAAGAATGGGATCTAACGACAGGACTCCTCCGATCTATGTCATCTGCCAGCCCCTCCTGGTAAATGGGATTTGCAAAGGAGACTCGGCGAATCTGTTTGGAGAGAGAGGTAGTTTTTATCGCAGGAACTCAAACACCACGCCCCGGTGGATTAAGTCTGAGGAGAGAAACTAGCTCAGTTTGAAGTGAAGCCATTAAAGCTCACGTGAGACAGGGGCTGTCTGATGTCCGAGCACAAGGACAGGCTGGGCAGGGAATGAATTGGGAACAGCCCTGAGGAGAAGGACTTGGGGGTGCTGGGGGTGAGGGGCTGGCCATGAGCCGGCCGTGTGCGCTGGAACCCAGAAACCAACCGGATCCTGGGCTGGATCCAGAGCAGCGTGGCCAGGGGGGCGAGGGAGGGGATTCTCCCCCTCTGCTCCACTCTGGGGAGACCCCCCCTGCAGTTCTGCCTCCAGCTCGGGGCCCCCAACAGCAGAAGGACACGGAGCTGTGGGAGCGAGGCCAGAGGAGGCCACGGAGATGCTGCGAGGGCTGGAGCCCCTCTGCCATGGGGCCAGGCTGGGGGAGTTGGGGGGTTCAGCCTGGAGAAGGGAAGGCTCCGGGGAGACCTCAGAGCCCCTTCCAGGGCCTGGGGGGGGTACAAGAAAGCGGGGGGGGGGGCTTTTCCAAGGGCAGGGAGTGACAGGACAAGGGGTAATGGGTTTAAACGGAAAGAGGGAGATTGAGATGGGCCATCAGGAAGGAATTCTTCCCGCAGAGGGTGGGGGGCACTGGGACAGGTTCCCAGAGAAGCTGTGGGTGCCCCATCCCTGGCAGTGTCCAAGGCCAGGCTGGATGAGGCTTGGAGCACCCTGGGCTATGGAAGGTGTCCCTGCCCGTGGCAGGGGGTGGCACTGGGTGAGCTTTGAGGTCCCTTCCCACCCAAACCAGTCTGTGATTCTATGATTCACCCCAGAACGGAGCTCACAGCTCCCTCACTGCTGAAGGACACGTTTCCTAAGACACTGCACAGGATCCAGCGGTGAGGCCCTGACCCTGCGCGGTGGTGCTGCAGTAACAGCTGTTCGCTGCAGCCCAGGCAGCAGGTCAGACTCTGGCACTCAGTTTCAAAAATAAAACTCCCAAGCCCCAAGAACACAAGCCCATCAGTGCCTGTATGTTCCCAAAGGAAATGTGTACAGATTCAGCTTCATTAACCATGAAAAATACGGTCAATCATTCAACTTTTTGGGAACGCGTTACGCTACAGACGCTGTTGGAGATCCCAGTGACGAGCTGAATGACCCGTGAGTATCACACAACGAACCCCATACCTTGTTAGCAGGTGACAGGGAGTCGTCATCTTGGCTTCTTTTCACACCTCTCTTTAAAATACTGGTGGATGGAGAAGCGGAGGGAGACCAGGTGCAGCGCGTCTGCATACCGTTAGGGCTTCCCGTCACCAGCGCTAAAGAATCCTGACCTTCCGCCTTCTGAGGTGAATCCACGCTCTTGTTTTCTACTGCGTCATCTTTGTTTAAGGCCATGTTTTCAGGCACCGTAATTTCAGTTTTCACCGAGTTCTCCTTTCTCTCTTCATCCTGCATAAGGCAAGTTTCTCCTACAGTACTCCTGGCTTCCTCACCATCCCAGTTGCCTTCTAGCTCGCTCGTCTCTTTTTGCTCAGGTTTGCTAACAACCAGCGCCTCGGTTATCTCCTCCGGTTGTCCATTCCGACTCACTTCCTTTTCCGTAGCTGCCAGTTCTTTGCTTTGATTCCCTGCAGCCAGAGAGCTGCAGCTGACTCCCTGCAGCCAGGGAGCCGGCTCATCCGAAACACACTCGGACAGACTCTGTTCCATTTGCTCACCCTGAGCAGGTCCTTGTGTTTCCGCTACCGAGTCAGTGACTTCACCCGCGACGCACTCCGCGTTCTCTAGATCCTCCTCCACTACACCGCTACTCCCTGGCAGGCTATCTTCGGATGTTCCCTCTCTTTCCAAGTGAAACGCACCAGCTTCCTTCAGAGGATGCAGCGGAGTGCTCATCGCACAAGGTGCCATGGACAAGCTCTCGTCAACAGCTGAACTGTCAGACACCTCCGAGGCGCTTGCAGAGAGCTGGCCCGGGGTGCTCTGGAGCCCCCTCAGTTCACCGTTCTTCTTTGGTTCCGCGAATGACGTGCCTTGATGATTTGCCTTTTTGCAGCACCCATCTTTCTTCAGTCTTTTCAGCCTTTTGCTTCTTTTGCGCTGACCCTCGGGTACTTCCGAAGAGGGAAGATCAACCGCAGAAGCGTTTGCTCCCGGTCCGCGTGCCGGCAGGGCAGCCGAACGGGAGTCTTCCACACTTGTTTCCTCCTCAAGGTGTCTGCTGTCCTCGGCTGCTTTCAGATCTTGACCAGATGCACTTGGGGGGGCGAACGATCCCATCGGCGTGCTGCTCTTCTGCGCCACATCCGCGTTCTGTGCGTCAGGGGAGTCCTTGGAGCTGGCAGACCCCGCAGCTTCGCCAGCGTCTGTAGCCATGACCTGGCTTTCCAGCTCACAGGGTTCCGAGGTCGGCGCAGCGTCTGTGCTGAGTTCGCAGCTGGCTGCGCTGCTGTCTGCTTCCAACAGACTCTTAGCCTCGCTTCCTTGGGAAGTGCCCTCATGGCTTCCCGGCTGCGGATCCTTCAATTTCCCTTCCAGAGAGTCACTTCTGTGTTTCACTTTTGCAGTCCTTTTCCTCCTCGTGCTTTCTTCCCTGGCCTCGGAGCCGTCGGCCTCTGAATTTTCTATGCTGGAAAGCAATCCTTGCGAAGTTCGCCTTGTGTGGTAGCGCAGGCGTTCAGCCTTCTTCTGACCCGCTGAGCTCGAGCCACAGTCTTGGCTTTCCGCGTCAGCCCTCGGGCTGTCTTCCGACCCCTGCGTGCTTCGGTTCCCTTCCTCAGCGAGGCCCCTTGGGGCAGGGGACTCCGAGCCCACCGCCGCAGTTCTCTCGGGTGGGTTGCTTTCTTTTTTACTTGCGTTTTCTACAGGTTTCCCAGAAACGGCTTTCTGCCTTTGGGACACATCCTCTTTAGGCTGCGGCGCCTTCTTTTGCCCGGACTTTTCGTCGTCTTTACGTTTCTCTCTCTTCTGGTGGCCGCCCTCCTTATCCTGACTGCCTGCCGTACTTTCTGCCGTTTCCAACCGCCGCCTCGAGGAACGTCTTAGCGCTTTTGGATGCGAAGAGGCAAACGGAACCTGACTGTCATCGCCCGCTCCCTGGTCAGAGGAGACGGTCGCCTCCGGGGGTGTGTTTTCTTTGGAATCCGTATCCATCGCCTGGGGCTTCTGTGTTTCTGCCGTCTTCTCTTTAGTCACCTCTACCTCCGCAGAATGGAGCGCTTGGGACCGAGCAAGGAGAGCGTGGTCCGTGCCTTCCGCTCCAGAAGGCTGTTCAGGACTATTTGCCACGCTGCTGGAAGCGGGAGGCTCTGGCGCGCTTTTCTCTTGTTCTGACCTGTTTAATGACGCGGTTTGCTTGCTCCCCTGGAGCTCTATCCTGCTCTGCCTGCGAGTTAGCATTCGCATGGTGGTAAAGAATGGTTCAGACTCAAATTTGGAAGACTTTTTGTTTTCTCCTTCAGACTTTTCTGCTCTGACACTAGCCTTGCACACATTTTCCTGTTTGCCTGCCACAGAAGGGCTTCGGGACACCTCTGATGAGCTGTTTAGTGCCGAAGGGCTGAAGGGCCTGTTCTCTGAACTACCAAATTTCTCCAAGGTAATGAAAGACTGCCGGCGGCTGGCAGGCTGCGGTGTTCCAGAAATGATGTCGCTCGAAGCTGAGCTGTTGCTGACATTTGAAGTGTTTTCACTCCCTGCTGAGGGCTCCTTTGAAGCTGTTTCCATGGCACTTTTTCCTAACTCCTCTCCACCCGATGGCTCCTCCGGAATCACTGCAGCTCGATCCCTTTTTGCCTCTCCCTCGCTGTGTAACGTTGAGCTCTCCTCTGTGCGAGTCACAGACGACTTTGTCACGCAGACAGCGTTCTCCAGAGGACGCTCTGATGTGTGGTTCTCCGTGATCTCATCTGATTTGTTGGTGCTTCCTTCACTCTTCGCATTTCCTTCCTGCCCCAAAAATAAAACCATTGTAATTTTTGCTCTGAACAGAATATAAAAAACCAGCTCTGGTGGAAGAGAAAACACCACACCCACAGGGTTTTTCACCCTTCCCTCAAATCATCATCTGTCCTTTGATAGTTGTAATTTATTTTTTAAAGCCATTTAATCTGAAAAACAGGAAGAACTGCAAAAGCGTTTTATTTAAGTTTTGCAAGAGATTAACAACCCTGCTACTGAAACCGTTTTTGTGAAGTCTGGTGTATTTGACCTCCTGTTGGGCACTGGAGCTGATCAAGCCAGTTCTCAGCCAACTCCTCTCCAAAAGCAAACAGGTGCAGATTTAGGATTTACAATTTTCTTTTTCCTCCCCAGATCTGTTATTTAGTCCCCCTCAAGCCCTTACAGCTTCATCCACAAGCAGTTCAGAATGCAGAAACCTAGCTAAGCTGTTGAAAACCATAGTATGCTGGAGGAATATAGAAATCAACATTTTAAAAAGTCACTTTCACTTTTAAAAGTGAAAACAGCTCCAGAAAAAGCATGATGCATGTACCAAGTGCATCTCCTAGAGAAAACACAGCGCTACGGAAGAGAAGTCAGCCGGTGTCATGACTCCTAACAAAGCCAGACAATTAAACACCGCCTAGGATAGCGCCACAGTCAGTCACAGCAAGTCTGTGCTACAGCTTTCGGGCCTTTTTATCCCAAAAAACCAGGGTGATGGCATATAGATGCGACAGATGCCTACATCCCTCCGAGACCTCTTTCCGCGTACTAAATTCAAATCAAGCCATAAGCAGTAATCACCGAGTTTGGCCATTGGTTACCAGACCTACTACTACGAAAACATCGCTCCTCAGGTTGTAATTCCAACATCTTAGAATCAGACAATGAGACAATGAGAAATTAGACATTTAGACAATTAGAAATTAGACAATGAGAAATTACCTGAGGCTTGTTTTCAGTCTTGTCTTTCACATTTTCTGTTAAAGATGGTTTTTCCCTAAAACAGAAGTTACTTCAGTCAGAAGCGCAGCAGAAAAGGGGGACACCTTTCACGTACACACCGGCCACCTCTACTTACAGAGAATCTTCCTGGCTTTGAGCATACTGAGAAAACAACGTCGTGTCTTGCGAAGCGTCCAAACTGTTGTACATAGCAGGAATGCCAACTCTGAAACAAACCCAGAAATGGTTAAGTCAGGCTCTTCTTTTTTTCTGAAAAAGGACAGGGTAGCACAGCGCAGTAATCACAGGAGAGCGGATGCTTGTACAGCACGAGCCGAACTTCCAAACTCTCACGACTACTCAAACCGCAGCGTGCGTCCAAGAAGGGACAGCTGCACAAGTGTCTGCGTTTCCAGACCACTGTTTTCAGCTGCAGTCAGCCTCTTTTAATTTCAAAGGTGCTTTTGAGGGAAAAAGCTGTGATTGGGATCCCATTCCGCAAAGAATTCATCAGCACCCGCTAAGTGTGGAATGCAGCTGAGCTCCCGGCGAGCATCACTGAACAGATGTTGCCTGCACGCTACCTTTCTGCTGCCCGAGTACAGAAAACACTGTAGTGTTATTTTCCCACATTAAAAAAAGATGGTAATTCCAAAGAATCCCTTGAAATTATGCTGAGTCTCAGCAATATCCTAATTTCCGATACGCTGCTGACAAAAGACTCCTTCAGGTCAGGCCAAACAACCCTTTCATTTCAGTAATTTAAGGAGAATGGCATCTTCCATTTCCCACTGCAAACGAGCCGTGAAGTAAATATGTAAAATGCGAACCTCCACACTGCAAACAGTGTATTTAATCAAAACAGGAAACGCAGGTCGGAGTGACATGGTTGCTTTAAAACAGGAAAGAAAGGAACTTTGTTAGCTTTAAACTTTAACACCTGCACGGAAGGGAAAGGCTGGGTTACCTACAGCAGCCTGAGACAGAGGGATTGAAGTTACAGCAGTCTGACATAACCTGAAACGCCACGGCACTGAGTTTAAAAGGGGGTGAGTTACGGACCTCTTTGACCGAAGCACTTCTTTTTGATGTTCTGTCAATATTCTTGCTTTTGTTTTGGGAGGAATAAACACAAAATCGACAGATTTCTCCTCTTCCAGAAGTACCTCACTTTTAGTCTTCAGTGATGAAAAATGGAGTTTCAACTACAGAAAGGGGAAAAAAAGTCGGATTAGAACCAAACCAGAGGAATCGAAAGTGTTTTCACAGTTCAGATACAGCCACCCTAAACGGAACAGTTCTCAAATAACCCCGGTTCGTTCAGCACGTTAATCGGCACAAACCCCTCGGCAGGTGCAGAGTTTCTGCACGAGGGCACCTTCCCCCCCAGCACTACGGCCTAGGAGAGATTCCGCAACCCCTCCTCCGTGCCCTTAAGTCAGCGCCTGCACTTCCTTCAGCGCCCTGAAGTTCGAAGCCTGTAACAGGGGAAGGTGCCTCAATATTCCTGAGGATTATGATTTGCTGTTGTTCACTAAATTGGCAGTTCAAGAACACGAGACCCTTTTCTCCCCCGTACAAGTGACAGACACAGCTCGCTGCACAACCCAAGATCCACCTCAACGCCTGAACCTCTCACAACCTGTAACCAGACCAGGGTGTGGATTTCCGACCTGGCTGCCGCTCCTCCCACCCACCAAGCAGCCTTCCACGATCCCTCCTTGAAACTCAGCAAGCTGTGAACTCCGACAACTTGAACGGGACAACTGAACTTAGGTGCTGTACAGCGTGAAAGAAAAATGTTTCGGCATCACGAAGCCCATGAAGTTTCACTGAGCGACTGCAGCGGTGCCCTGCACGTCCTGCTGCAGAACGGGACGGATGTGGTCCTGTGACACCCCCACCCCATAAACACTTCACCTTTGCAGGTGTGACTTGCATGTTACTGGACTTGTCTTTTACTTCTTTTTTTCGTTCGCTCGTCTGTGACAGCAGAGAGTCTCGTTTTTGGCCCAACTTTACTTCCATTCCACTGATCTTCGTGTCCAGCTGTGAATTTTCCATCTATCCAAACAAAAATACACTGAGTGTGTTGTAGGAAGCAACGCCAAGCTCCCAAACCCATCCCGAGAGGTTTTAGTTTCTACAACTAGACCGTTCCATGCTCCTGTTTTCTTCTAAATTACGTAGAGGACAACTCAAAGAATTAATTATTTCAAACGAGCTAGTAGAACCCAAAATTTAAAATGCATTAGCTGTTCGGAACCAGGTCAGTCTTCTCGGTGCTCATCCAGCAGTTATCACGTCCAACACGAAGCGAGCGCAGGCCAGCCGCAGTAAGAAACAAACCTGACCTTGCGGCTACCTTCTGAACGGGAAATTTCACCTAACAAACCACCCGCTGGGCTCAGCGAAACATTTACCACATCAGAGAAGGGGCTGCTGTGTTCCTCCGCTGTCTTGATGCTTTCAAAACCAGGCAGCAAGAGTGGGATTTTCTTTTTGGCTTGGCTTAACACAGATCTGCTCAAGAAGAAAGGATTTTTAAGTTACGGAGGGGGAAGGTACACAGGAAGACCAGCAGGTATCCCAGCTGGCCCAAAAAGCAGAGGTGGGAAGCAGAGCAATACCAGCTCATCTGTACGTCACTGGAGATCTTTTCCTTTAAAAATACAGAAATACAGAAAGTTGTGTCTCTTACCTTAACTCTCTGGGATAGGTTAACGCCGCCGCTTTAGCAAACGTCGTGTTCCAGAAGTGGGCACACTGGTTGCGGATCTGTTTGCTCTTATGCTGGAACATTACACAGAGCAACGGAGAAAGCTGCTCCAGCAGGTCACTGTCGTAGGAGCCCATGCAGTGGGACTGCAGACACAGGATAATCTCAGCCAGGAGTTTTTCAAGCTGAAGGAGAGAAGAAACAGTATTTTATTTAACTCAAACATTGCACATATTCACTATGTTTAGTTTAAAGCATTACTGAAAATGTTGTTATCCCTTAGAATAGGCTGGCCTGAATAAACAAGGTTAAATGCCCCACCACACCAAGTCTAACAGCTAAGCTTAGTGCTACTCCCTCAGCTACCTTCAGGAAAAAATAAATCGTCTAAAACTTAAATCTCTCCATGACATTTTTAAACGTTTTCGTACACAAGATGAAGGGCAAAACTCACGTCACACGTTTTCCCAAACCCCAGCTTTTCTCTAGCACGCTTACCTTGCTGTTAAGGTTACTGTATACCTTAGATGCGTCAGCAAGCCTGCCAAAACAAACAGCACAGGTTATATTTTGCCGACTCGTTTATCCCAAACACATAACGCACTCAAGCACTGCGCGCTAGTTGTACCGTACAACTCGATGCAATAATGTCGTGAAACAAGCCTCCACTGGGCCAGCACAAGCTTTCCCCGAGGTAATTAGTTTCAAGTAAGCCCATCCTTTAACCCCGCTGATACTGCACGGTGAACTTTAAGAGCAAGTAATGAAAGATCAGTAGTAATTAGCACAAACTTAAAGGTTTTCGTATGAAGTAACTTCTAACTGCCACCTCTGTGTTGCCCTTAACCCTCTCCCCAAACAGATTTCCTTGGCCCCCCCGTATCTGCATTAAAAAGCTGAAGTACCACCTAAACTAAGCAATTCCATGTAATAACTCCCCAGGTACACTGGCCTGAAAAACGCGAGAACACCGCACCCAGTAAGCCCCATTAAGCGCCTGTGACCTCCAACCGGAGGTTCCCGAGCTTGTGTTTGCTTGCCTTCCTTCAAAAATATGCAACCGACACTCACTTCTCCCTGTTAACGAGTAATTCTAAGGGAACACAACGCTCAAACGAAGGCAGATGAGATGGGAGATGGGAGTGGTGGCAATCAACTCAACCGCACACAGCGACAAGTGGATTTTTCCCTCCGAGACAGGGACTCCTGATAAAACTGAGCAGGCTGGTAGCAGTCCTGCTTCCCGTAACAGTAAAAGCTCCGAGAAGACCTTTCCAGGCTGACTGGCACCATCCTCCCCTCCTCTCCCTCCTCCCACAGCATGCAAACCCGCATTTTCCAACCCCACCAACTCACTGGAGGGCAGGGCTCCGAGGTCACGCGCCTGCCCCCGGCAGCCTCCCGGCTCGGATATGCCCCTCCCTATACCTGCACCCCACATCTTACGCAGCAACTGCGGAAACCAGCAAGTTCTCAGTGACTACCCAACCAACCCACCCTTTCTGCAGCGTTTGGGCGTGCTACACACCAAGTGGTGACTAGCTAGGCCCAACCCAGCAAAACACACGGTGCTCTCAAAGGCGGGAGGCTTAGCAGGAGCTGAGAATTCTCAGCACCGGTGCCAAAGCTTCACTCGAGCTGTATTTACATACGCTGCTCGCTACAGAGCGCAAAGTGCCACCAACACGCAGCAATACAATGCATCCCGTTTCCCAACCGCTCTTAAAATACTCACTTTGTTTTTTCATAAAACACTGCCAGGGGGTTTGAAAAGATTGCAAACATAGTCCCAGTCACCGAAGGCAATGAAACGTGGCTGATGATGTTGTGAAGAATAGCAATAATTGAAGGACCAACAGAGACCAATGTTTCTGAACAGATTTCTTTGGAACTGAACACATGGAAAGAGTTTAGTAACATCACCAGGAGTTTAAATAGAGAGGCAAGCTTTCCGAGGGGTTCCTTTTTCTTCTTAGACCAGTCTGTAGGTGTCTGTGGAGCTAACAGAGAGAAAAGTTAATTTTCTTACCTAACACACGCACATCCAAACCTGCTGTCTACACACGACACAGGACTTTGATTCCCAAGCTGTATCTGCACACAACTAGTGTAAACCCAGAGCTAACAGCAGACAGACATTTTTAATGCACAATGTTATCGTACCGCTACAGACAGGGTTTCTACTCCTTATATTTATGCTCGGCCATACAGATGATTACGCTCTACAGTATCTTTAACGCCTACTTGCTAAAGCACAGCAACCACGCTAGCTGATACACATCAGTTCTGGAGGAGGGGAAAAGTATCAAGTTTTATCAGTTTATTTATTTGAAAGTGAAGTTTTCATCCTTCTTTCCTCATTATCATTTCCAACGAAAGCGTTTCAGTCTTTCAGCAGCCCAACACAACGTCTCGCTACGTTCACAATTCATAGCGGGCAGAGAAATGACTAAAAAACTTCATTATGTCAATAATTTCTTGAGCTTTAACAGCTGGAAAGGAGAGGGAGTAGGAAACAGAACCAAGGCTGTTCACACACAATAGCCTTTGACATTCTGTTCTTGACTGTTGCAGGCAAAGCAGCTTCAGGGGCATTAACGGTTTAGCATCGGGTTTAGGCAGGCGTTATATAATTAGACTGTGGATTATAACGAAGCATTCCTGCTTCAGATTACGCAGATCTCACGTGCAAAATAGAAGTCACAGCCCAAATATCAAATCCAACTTCAGAAACAAGTGTTTCCTGTAGAACAGTGTTTCACAGTGCACTGAAAAGTGGCCTCGGTGTTTACATCTGTTTCAGATGTATTCTGTCAGGCAGTAACTACAGCAAATCAAGAAGATCCGATACCCAAATATGCATACTGGATTATATTTTCAGTTCCTTTATGATTTTTCTGTCCATCCCTTCAGTGCTTAGACAGTATGTGCAGCATATGCAGCCCACTGACAGCCTACGCTCATCACTTCCCCATCTACAACTACTTTTCAGCCAGCTCTGGGCGGCAGACACAGAAACCCCCAATCTTCAGTTATTTTCTTACATTTAGTTTTTGGCTGGTATTTAGTACCGTACGGTGCAAAGTTGATGCAGTCAACCATGACCGATACAATATGGGTGAGACCATCCATCATGGAGAACATCTGAGGAGGAAACAGAAGTCATCAGCACAGCCCAAAAGAGCATCAGCGACAGAAAGAAACCACGTTGGCCACAGACAGCACCATAAACAGCTCTTAAATTTACAAGTGGATGAAGTTTGTCTGCAGTATGGAGTAAGACTCATCAGATTACATTTTAAAACACACATTCGCATGACCCTCCCCATTCCATACAAGTAAGACCTAAGCACACATACTCCCCGAAGAAGCCGAAGAGTAGGAGGCAGCAGTAAGAAGGTGTCAGATTTAGGAAGATGAATCAAGAACATTAAGGTTCCAGGCACTAGCTGTCTAGCAAAACGCATTACTCGACACCAGTGTGTGCTTAGTTACTGTACAAAGCCCGATTTTCAAGACAGTGGCTGTGGGCATAGCGATGCGGTGGTCATTCAGGAAGCACAACCGATTTCTGCTACATACAGAGATGGGTCAAGCTTTTTCCTTCCCCAGCCCATCACAAATTCTTCTAAATAAAACCAACCCCTTTGCTTTTAGAAGTAACATCGATATTGTGGGCCAAAAAACCAGTTTAGTTTCACTGTAACTTACACACTGCAGCTCTAAATTGAGTTTGGCTTGCTTAATAATTATTAATTTTTGAAAATTAAGGTTTATTATGCGGACACAGCAGCATCCAAAGGAAGTTACAACGATGTGATCCCCCAAATCCCATTTTTTCAAATTCCGTTTTTCCTTCTCATGTTTCTTAATCCTTTCACAGTGTTTTTTCAAAAGACAGTCGACTTGGAAGCACGAAGGATTTTATGCTCCAAAGCTGCAGGTGCAACACCTACAGCCACTAGCTCCCCACACGCTGTGGGCCTGCGAACTGGCAAGGCAGACAGCGTAAAGGCTTCCTCTTTCAGAAAACGCTGAAGTAGTCTTTACATTTTAGCGCACAGGGTTGCCGGTACCAGGAACGGAGCAAGTTACACCCTGTGAGTGCTACAGAGCTACTCTACCCTCCTTCCTAACCAAAATCATGCCTGGTTTTGTGGCAGTTGTTAGTTCAACCCGAAGTTACTTTATATACACAGGCACACTGCAACCAGACAAATCACCTCTCACCATTTATTTTCACTCAACCAGTATTACTTAAATAGTTAGAAGACAAACCCAAAGACTGCTTAACTATTTTCTATTTAAGCTTTCTAATTATTTTTACTCTCTTTCAATCCATTCCCATATTAACGCCAACTCCTGTTGGTAAGAAGAATTTTGTTACAGCTTAAAGTCTCACCCAAACCATGTTAAGTTACAGAAAGCACTATGTTAGAGCTTACAGTAGATTCTTAGGTCTAATTTATAAATACTTCAGCAGATATATTTTAGAGTTCAATATCTCTGGTTTATACTCACCTCTGGAGTTTCACCTTCTAGCCCAGATATTATTTTGGCACAAAGTTCTTCGCAGCACAGGTTTTCTTCTGCTGTTGCAACTAAAGCAGCACAGCGAGCAAATGCTCTGTACAGGTCTGACCAGGTGCGCAACAAGGATTTCATAGTTGGCTTTAACAACACAAAGAAAGAGTTTATAAATATCAGCGTCTGTGCCTAGAGATAAAAACTTGCTTCAAGTTTTCCTCCTCTGTCAAAACCTACGTAACTCCAGAATTCCACCCCTGGAGCAGCGGCCCGATGTACAGACATATCAGTGATTACTCTGGTTATCAGGCAGTACTTTACAGCTGACCGACTGACCAACACTACGCATTCACCCTTACCCGTGGGAATTCCGGAGCGGGGAAGATGTGCGACACCGGCAGGAGCAGCGCGCTATAAACGGCACTGAAGTTGTGTTCCAGCGCGTCACCCTGATTTACTTCGTTTGTCTGCAACAGGAACACAGTTCTCGGGTTAGGGAAGCTGCAACGTCTAGATTCAGACGAATAAGGCTGTTCTAAATACATTTATTTTGGACATAAAAATCTGTGCAAGGTAAATTGCCAGTGGCATTTTGGAATCAGCTGTTCCCAGTTCTTTCAGAAGTCAGAGCTGATCCTACTGTTTACAGAAGATAAAGCGCACCGTTTCTTAATTCCAAGAATAAAACCAGTAAGTAATAAAAAGAATCGGTAAGATATTTTCTAGCTGATTGCAGCTGCCATAAGTGATGACAGCAACCTACTTAAAGCTTCCTTCCTAAGAGTTTTAGGTATAATGACGACGTGAGGATTCATTCAACAACTCCCACATCACAGTCAACGTACTGCTCGCAAGTAATCTACTGCACCTCCTGAATATTAGAGTCTACGTGGTTTTCCTTAGGGCTTCCCATCAACAGATCGAACATTAGTAAGAAACACTGTTCTAACAACGTCCTCAATGTCACAACTCAGGATTTATTACATTCCCACATAAAGCAAACGTGCCTCTTGGTGTGTAGAAGCGAAGAGGCCCCGAAGGGCAAGTTTCCACCCCTGACAGGAGCAAGCCCGTGCTGAGGAGCGAAGGCTTGAAGCACATCTACCAACATATTTATAATCTTGAACAAGGCAGAAAAACATTCCCCACACTGCCGTGGTCACTGTACTTAAGAATGATCATTCTTATTGAATTTCAGTATGTAATTACACCACCACTAAGACATGCAATGCCTAAAAATTCATCAAGATGAAAGGTTTAACACAGTCTTCCTGTGTTTTTTCTTGAGAGGCTGGAAAGGGGAAGAGAACAAAGACGCCACTCTACCCGATTAATCCATTCGGTGAGCGGATTAACAATAATACTCCACATTCTCCAAAGATGCTCCTTATTTTCCACTTGCTTCACGCTCTGATTAATAATGCAGATCACCGATTCACTGAAAGCCAGCGGAGACGTAGGCCCAGATAAAACACAACCCACGAGCCTTTCTAGAATTACAAAGAATCTAGGGAAGAAAATTGAATAGGTAAGGTACTTTTGTCAGCTGCAAGTTAGGAAAAACCTCTAAAGTCTTAAACTACAGGAAGTACAAACAGCACCACCCACCTCTCATCCGTTACACAGCATTCCAAGACGCCATGGTGGAAAGGCAGCTGAATTAAGAACAACGCTGGTGTTCCCTTTTCAGAGAAATTTGAGAGGTCAGAACAACACATACATTGATCAAGCACAATGGTTGTCTCACAGATGTATCTATATACTACATTTAGTTGCAAATTTCTGGCTTAGAGGCATTAGATGTTGTCAAAAATCATCAGTTCTAACACTTCAAAATAAAAATGGGTGGCCTAAGCTTCTGCTCGATCCCGGTGCTTCAGCAGAACACCAGTTACTACAGCTGAAGCGAAAAACTTTCTGTTTAAAAGGCTGTGAGTTTTGAAGGGTTTAGTTGTCCCTGGCTAACAACATAAATGTTGAGCTGCTTTCACAGGCTAGAAAGCTCTCCCTCCACTGCTGCTAAACAAGTTACCCCTGTCTCCTCACGGACGTAGAAGAGCTGAACATCATCCAATTTTAAGTCTCTAAACAACCTTTACGTTTTTTAATAAATCTAACCTGCAGGATGCTCCTACCCGGTCTGCTCCACCCCAAACAAAAAGTGTGTGTACACACACACACACGTGTCATTTCAACCCTTTCTCTCTTTTTTGTGGTTGTTTCCTAGATTGCCATTATCTGAGCTGCTTCTCCGTACCGATGCAGTACGGAACACGGCAGAGCACTCCAGTCAGGGCTCCCTGGGACCAAAGAAGAGCAGAGTGTTCTCATGGCCAGTGAACACCACCACTTCTGCTATGGCCAGCAAGTTCCGATTTTGGCTCACAACAACTTCTGACCTTCTCCTGAAAGGTTGCTGTCAACACCATATCCTCTGCTTTGCTTCTGTGCATTTATTTTTCCCAAGGAATAACCCTTTCTACCTTTCTTTAAAGCACTTCACTCTACCGGCTTCAGAATGTTTCCCCAAAACCTGAGCTCTCAGTATATAAACAGCCCTGCACAGTTGGGCCGTGCAGTCCCCTCGCAGAGCATCTGCAATCTGTGTTTTAAATCATGACCTGCACACGAGAAATCCTCTCTCATAACTACAGTACTTTTAGCATATCCCTTTTTAGCTACAGATGGTTGAATTAACTCATCCAAAGCGAGGGCTGGAAGCAAAATCTGCATTCTGGAACACGGAATAATGTTCTCCAGAAAGACCTGGATCTAACGGCTTCGGAAGTGCTCTGTATGTTTGCACAAGTATGACACCCTAATACATTTCTGCGTAAATAAAGAGTTCTGGGAGGATGTCAGACTTACATTTAAAAGATCCATATCAGCAACCTGGTACGCTGGTGATCCCAGTACTTTTGGAGGCAGTTCCTTAACAGTAATATCAATGAGGGTCTAAGTAGGGGAAAAGAAGAACGCATGTAAATATTTTTTCCGGAGGGCTCAAATATTTTAAGTAACACAGCAAATAAAAGCAAACAATTGCTTCCCCTTGGTAAAAAGAAATCCACAGCGGAAGTAACAGTCCTTTGAAGCAGAAGGTTCTGGCAGAACCACGTACCCAATTCTGTGAGCACTGCTGAAAAATCTGAAAAAGGGTTTTACAGGAAGAAATCCTTCAGCAACACCACACCATCTGGTGAGAAAACTCAAGCTGACACCAAAACTGCTGTCTCTACAAGAGACCATTCTGGGAAGTTGCATGCAAAAGGCTGCTACCGATCAGAATCTAGAGCATGAGAAGGAAATGAGAGGTAAAAACCAGATAAACCCACCCAACTTACCAGTATTTTCTGCACGGGAAGAGAATTTGATCGGACAATGTTTTTTAAGGCCTGGAGCAACGTGGTCAGTATTTCCGACCCTTGCTTTTCTTTCTTATTTCCTAGAATAAAGTGTATTTACAGTCAAAGCAGAACAAATAGCAGCCAAATATCTCTGACCATTTACAACTTAACGATGATGCACTGTCAGATTAAAAACAACCCCTGTGTAGATTCATAAATGTATACCAAATACTCAACAGATTCAGATACCAACTCCCTGCTCTGAAACTGAAAAGTTAAACCACCCCTAAGCTTTATTAATAAAACGGAAACATCTTCGTGTCATTAACCACCTTAACTCTGACATGGTAAAAAAAGCTGTGAAAATTTGCATTTGTCCAAGCAATGCACTTCACTCCTCTTACGCTTTTCAGTCATAGCTTTCAGTACAAGTACTCTGCACTTTCAACGCTGTTAGAGAGTAATGAGCACTTGGTTTTGAAATAGGAAACACCTTACTTCTAGACATCTGTGAAGAGGAAATAAAATTTACTTAAAGAAAAAAAGGTAGCCAGTCACATAACAAAGATTAAATCCACTTCTTTGAGCGATACCCCAAAAGTCTCAATTTCCCAATGCCAAAGACTTGGGGTGGAGTTTTTTTCCTTTTTTTTTGGAAAATGGAGCAATTTCCTCAGCAAGAAAAGCAGTTACGGTGCTTCTGTCTTACTGCTACGCGCCATCCCCCTGCAGTCGCGTTCTGCCGTGCCTTCCCAATGAGCCCGACCGGGTCAGATCATTACAGTATCGTGTTTGTCATGCAAATAGGTTATCAGGAAAAATACCAGTTGTCGCTTCAAAAACAACCACTGACGATGCCTAAACCCAAGATTTACCAGCAATGAAGCAAATACTACTGAAGGTCCAGTCTTTAAATCAACCCCTTAACTGGCCAGGAAGGCCAGATTAAAAATACACTTTTTACCTGATTCAATAGCTGTTTTTACATATCCATTGACGTCCTTCCAAATAGCATTCAGCATACAATCTGAGAGAGAGAGATTCATGTTTTGATTCAGTTTGTAATAAAAACATTAAGGAAAACCACAGTTAAAATACGAACTGCGTTAAACGGACTCCGAGGTAAGCCAAAACCGACATCAGCTTTCAAACAAAGACCGCTTCTATGCGACATCAGCGCTGGAACGTTACAGCAAGCGGTTATTTTACGTTGGTTTCCCTCCCCAGCTTCATTTTCCAGAAAAGAAATCAAACTTCACCACTAAGTTCTTACCAGGAACTTCTTTTCCAATTGCAATAAAGCCGTCCCGAACTGCGTTTATAAGTGTGCTGGCATGCTTACAAAAGAAAGAAGGGCTACTGATCAGGGGGTGCTGGAGCGGCTCTAGGAGGACAAAGAGAGATGTTCTGTAAATCTGGCACTTGGCAGTCCACGGGTAAGATAAGCCTTTAAAATAATCGAGTACGTACGTGCACAGCATTTCACATTAAACATCTAAAACTGTCAGCTGTCATCTTTAAAGCTGTTTTTAAGCATGTCATGCGAAGAGACATCTTTAAATCCAACAAAACTGCAAGTTTCGGATTACAGGAAAGTGCTTCAAAGAAACGTAACTTGCATACCTAAACTAAGTACAAGTTTGTTCTGCTTAGCAAAATCTAAAACTTCTTGTCCCATGAAGAAGTGAAGCAGCATTTCAATTCCCAAAAGCTGAATGGAAGGAATCACCACCACTCCTGTTGCACTAGAATTCAAGTTCATCCTCGGTGTGACAGGACTTGCAAACGAGTGAGGACCTAAGCGAGGGGAGAAAAAGGACAGTTTTCTGTTTCACCTGCAACCAGTGAGAGATCCAACAGATCCAAATCCCAAAGGTAGCACGAGAAGAACTAATCATAGAATCGCACTGGCTAGGCGGGAGCCCTGACAGCCAGGCGGGTACCTAGCACACGCTCCTATTAAGTAGGGTTTAATGTCACGGTTACAACCATTATTTTGAAAGTATAAATACCTTCCAGAGATCAAAGTCTGAGACACCAAACTCCATTTTGGCAACACAAGTCTCCCTGGAAGTTGTGGTTACAGAGCAAGCCCCGTGCTATGCTATAGCCTCGTTAGGTAGTAACTCCACTGCTATGGAAGTTACCGTCAGAAGCTTTCACACCCAGCACAAGTTTTAGCGTGATCCTGCGTAAAGCGTTTTGACCAACCTCAGTTACAATCTCACAGCGCTAAGATGAGCTACTGGTTTGTTTGGTTTTTTTTAAAAAAGGGAACAGAGGAAGATCAACACATCCACAACATATCTGAGGCTTCCAATTACAGCAGGCTGGAGCTGCACAAGGAGTGAATGCGAGGCTTTCCATACGCAGAAGAAAAAGGCAGTTCCTTATCTCAGGCACTTAGATGTAAAGCTCAAGTAGGTGTAATTTCACATGTATTTAAAGCACTGCAATTATTGGTGTATTACGATCACTGGGTTAGTATCCAGGCAGAAACTAAAAATGCTATGCAAATGAGAATGGCATATGTAAATAGCATATGTATGAATACAGGGAAAAATGTGTTTCCTTTGCAAGGGAGCTGTGGTTTGAAACATATGAAAGCTGGTCCTCAACGCAATTCGATCAGCACAATCACAGACTGGTTTGGGTGTGCAGGGACCTTAAAGCCCACCCAGTGCCACCCCCTGCCATGGGCAGGGACACCTTCCACAGCCCAGGTTGCTCCCAGCCTCATCCAGCCTGGCCTTGGGCACTGGATGGGGAACTGGAATCTTGCAAACTTGAAATACTTCGTACAACAGCCTCATCTTCTCCAGTGTAAGTCGCCACCTCACCCAACGAACATGCACAAAACCCACTGTTTTCAGTAATACGACGGTGCAAATGAAAAAGCACGAATGCCTTAAAGAGAACAGGTTTCTTGTGGCATCTAGAACAGAGTCAGGAACAGGCTTGTGCTTTAATACCTGATTTCTGCACAGGAGTCGCCGAGGCAAAACTTTGGTTGGTTTGTGCACGTGAAGGAGTTCCTTGGGGTGCAGCAGAAGAATCTAGACTTAGAGTACTTTGGATTAATGGTACACAAACCTGCAAAGATGTCAAACCTCAGTGAAAACAGGTAAGCTGCAAGGCATGCAGAACCATACATTTCAAAGATCGCACAGACTGCGCTGCTGTTCACAGCGTCAGTGTTTCTGGGTACTTTTAACAGTGTTTTTAAGGTGCTGTATAAAACATGCACACTGATACATGAATTAGAAATGGCTCGATTAAACAAAAACTCAGGTTAGAATGATTCAAGTGTACCATACCTAAAAAGGTAGGGTTTTTTCCTTTACTCCCATCCTGAAGCTTAAATTAACGAAATTCAGAAGCCTAACAGAAGCATTATGTTCATTCCAATTATAATGTGAGTAGTAATGAAGCACTTGGATCGTTTTTCTCTCTATGCACCCTTCTAAGTATTCTGTGACCCTTTCAGTACGTCCTCCTACGGCGCTTTCCAGAACACACGCTTGCACAGCAGTCCCTACACAAAGCAGTCCTTACAGAGCAGGCCCTCAGGGGAGATTTTCACCGAGATGCTCACGTGACACACACGTATGCTCTCTAATCATTTGGATCTTCACAAGATTGCATGTACAGTGCTATATATACCACGCACAGAACCCAGGTACACAAGTCAGATTTGGTTCCCTAGAACTGTTCTACTTTAATAATAAACTAGAGAAGGGCAAAGCAGGTCCAGAGTAAGTTACAATAACAAAGAGGGGACTTAACTCCACACGCTCAGCACAGGCTAAGAGACTGTGCTATGAATATCTTCAGTTGTGTTACCTGTTCAAAGTTGGCAGGCAGCTGAGGTCCCAGCCTCATGAGTAAATACCACCAGACCTCCAGTTTTGTCAGTGCCAAAGCCTCTGTTCTCACGTGGATTGAGCTCAGCGGCTGCATGAGCAATTTCAGCCTTTTAGGACTGCACAATATATCTTGAAGATCAAAAAAAAAAAAAAAAGCATATTTTAAGCAACACCATTCAATCCCAGAACAATAAAAATGAAAATTTTTAAACCATCAGGTTTTTTCTTCATCTATTTTAGTTTAAAATCCAACTAATGACAATTTGCAAAACTAAAATACATAGTAAACGCACCAAGCTTTCAGACTGTTTTATTGCTCTAACTGTCGTCTAGAACAACCCTGGAAATAGCAACTCTTTCTGATACCAAGAGTGTAATAAAACCTACTGAATACCAACAAAGAGAAGGAAATCCACTCTTGCTTGCTATGTTAGAGCGTCCTTCATGCCACAGTAAAACACTTCACATGTACGTGCATTACCGCTAGACGAGAATGAATGATCTTAAATACAGTACTGAGGCCGCAAATGATGATTTACCACCAAAACAGAAATAGCGTAGCATGTCTGGACAGAAGTTTGCTCAAGCCTGTACAAGTGTTCCAAGAAGAGAAATATTTAGCCAGCTCAGCAGCGTCAGAACCTGTCCACCTGCAATTTGCAAGAGACTGCTGACAGAGGTTGCTTTTGCTGCACGCAATCCTCGTTACTCACACCAGGACAGGCACAACGAACGCTGGGTGTGCCGTGGATTTTTATCTTCTGAAAGAATCAAATCCTTTGTTAATTAATTTATGGGAAACAACGATCAGAACAGATGACCGGATAAGAAACAAACTAAAGTGACAACTGAAGTTAAGTTCAGCCAAACTAAGAAACGGTCACATTCTCTTTGGGACACACAGTGAAGAGAAGCCCAGTCAAGGTGAAAAATAACCACTGTTGTGTTTTAACAAAGAGCAGACCTAAGCCTTGTTCAGGATTCAGTTATACCTTTAAAGCAACTTTAACACCTCTAGAATTCTTGCCCACAGGAACCTTGCTTTTCACCAATTAATCTACAGAACGTTGTCTTCCCTATCTGATTGCTGTTCGGATTAATTAAAGCATTGCACAACAAAGGTACGTTAATTTTATTCTATTCGTTTCTCTTAGCAGAAAAATTGCGATAGAACTACTGATGAAACTGTCACTTTTCCTTAGAAAAACCCCACCAAAACCAAACGTGAATTTCATTTCCGTATACACACACAGTACATACCACTATGTATACACCCCAGATACACCACGTGTGTATCCAGTGGCATGTACCATAGCACTGACCACTATTAGACAGAGTATTCTCTTCCGGCTACGTAAAGTGACAGTAGTCAAAACAATTCAGGTTAACTTGTTTTAATCTACCTGGATTTAGAGCAAAATTATCTATTAGACTCTTCCATGCAATGAAGGCTATTTTCTTTACCACTGGTGAGCCACTACGAAATCCAAGTTCCTCCAGTTGCAGCAATGAGTTGATAAAACTGCCACTACGATGCAGAGTCTGAAGATAAAGAAGTTCAGAATTAAGTATTTAGGTTGTCAAAAACTCATTCCCTAAAGAATCACGACTGTACAGCTTAACTGCTTTTCCACTTACCTTTCCAAGTAATTTGACAAACAGCGGCCATAATTTTAACACGTAAGTCTCATTTTTTGTAGAAAACATTTTCTGAAGTTCTGAAATTAATTTCTGCAGACAGAAAAAAACCATAATTTCTACAAGAAATTCAGATTATACTAAAAATTACATCCTCATAACAATGTTTGGAAACACAACCAGCCTGGAACGACGCAGTTTCTACATCAGAAGGATTTATTTCTGTACCACACAGCATTTGCTGGTAACTCGGGCGAATGTTCCTACCACCTGATGACTGTCATGGAGCTGATGGCTGGTATCAGCTAATTCTGACGATGGCAACCAACAAATCAAAACCCATTTCCTTCAATACGTGTAGTCTCTCTAACTCTCAAGTTAAACCACACCGTGGCTCTAAAACTCATTTTATTTGGGGTTTTTTTTGGTAAACCTACTTAACTTCAGCAGTGAATAAGGCAAAATAAGTAATCCTACAGTTCTGGAAGCGAAGGGGAACACAAAAAGCTTCAAACAGACCGAGGGGCTGCGCTGAATAGGGTGGGGAATCTTAATGGAAATGGAAAATGCTAAGGTACTCGGTGCCTTTCTTGCCTCCATCTTTACTCTCAGCCCTCCAACGTCTGTCTCCCACGGTAGAGAAGAACTGAGTTGGGAACCACTGAAGCAAATGTGACATGAAACCAAAAACCGCACAGGATGGACCCAAAGATGCTGAAGGAGAAGGGCAATGACACAACGAGACTTCACTGTTATTTCTTGAGATCACTGCAACTGCTAGACTCCCAGTGATGGGGTCGGGCAAGACAATGTTATGCCCATTTCCAAAAAAAAAAAAAACCCGCACAAGAGGATGTGGGGAATTACAAGCCAGCCAGTATCACTCCCCTGCCTAGAAAAACGTGGAACGTGCTCCTTCCTGCACACTCGACTGCACTAGCAAAAGCGCAAGAAACAAGGCAAGAGAACTGACCCCTCTGCTTGGCACTCATCAGATCACCTCTGGAATGCCGCACCAAACCTGGGGTGCCCACGTACCAGAGCTACGGGCAAACCGAGTGAAGCCAGCAGAGGGTCACCACCGAGATGGTGAGGGGACAGAGTTCGTGACAGAAGAGCTGGGCTTGTTTACTTTGGGGTGGGAGGGAGTAAAATGGCAGTTGTCCACTTCCGATAGCTGGATTCTAAGAGGCAGCCACATGCTTCAGAGAAGTACTGAGAGCAAGGACTGGAGGCAACCGACACAGGTATCAACACTGCAAAATCCTGTGTTTACCATGAAGGTGGCTGAACACCGGAATAAGCTCTGGGGCGAGTCCAGAGGAGACCACATTGATGCTCCGAGGGCTGGAGCCCCTCTGCCATGGGGACAGGCTGGGGGGGTTGGGGGGTTCAGCCTGGAGAAGGGAAGGCTCCGGGGAGACCTTAGAGCCCCTTCCAGTGCCTGGGGGGGAGGTTACCAGAACACTGGTGGGGACTTCTGACAAGGGCAGGGAGTGACAGGACAAGGGGTAACAGGTTTAAATGGAAACAGGGAGATTGAGATGGGCCATCAGGAAGGAATTCTTCCCGCAGAGGGTGGGGGGCACTGGGACAGGTTCCCAGAGAAGCTGTGGGTGCCCCATCCCCGGCAGTTCCCAAGGCCAGGCTGGATGAGGCCTGGAGCAACCTGGGCTATGGAAGGTGTCCCTGCCCGTGGCAGGGGGTGGCACTGGGTGGGCTTTAAGGTCCCTTCCAACCCAAACCGTGCTGTGATTCTATGATTAAGCTGCCCAGACAGGCTGTGGAATTTCCATCCTTCAACACAACTCAAACCTCAACTGGACAAGGCCCCGAGCAATTTGGCCTTGACTTTGAAGCCAATCCTGCTTTGAGGAGGAAGCCAAGCTAGATGACGTGAGCTACTGCCACACCAAGTTCTGCCAGTTCTAATTTGGTAAGCAGGTTCTCTTAAAGAGACAATAAAAGTTTAATATGTATGAGTTAACGCTATGAAGAAAGGTGCTTAAAGGTCATCTAGAAACAGCAAGTTATTCTCCTGATCAGTAATTCTTGTCAGAAACTAACTGCTTGGTTGGGTGTTTTGGGATTTTTTACAGTGGTCCTGTATTTACACTGCTGTTACATGAATTTTTCTGTCAAAACTGCTGTTACCAAGAAGCTGCTGTCAAGGCACAGCAGCTTTCTGCTACTGCTGCACAGCAGCTTTATGCTGCCACTATCAAGGCTTTAAATAAAATTTAACACACACACACCCCCCACCACCCCCGCCAAGCTACAACCCCGAGGACTATTCCTGTCGTCTCCAGATGAAAAGGCACAGCCTTTCCACTTACGGTGGTCATGAGTTGCTCGGTGATGGCCGCTACCTCCTGCTGTTTCTGGAGGAGGAGAGGCATGCCCATCTCCAGCGCAGTGGCACCTCGTAGCTGCACCTTGTGAGCCGAATGGACGACCAGAGGAATGATCAGCTTTGCCCACCTCACAGCCTCTTCTCCCATCTGTGCTGGCGTTTGCTCCATTAAGCTAGATTCAAAGGACAAACAGTAGGGATTACAAATCTCTAACAGATATATTGCTCAGACACGCAAAGGGAATCTTAGTATGACCAATAAATACCCTAATTCAACATACGATTCACAGGACACAATTCTAAACAATTTTACTTCTTTATTCTTCTCAGGAATTGTATTTTGACAGTTCTCCTAAAACTGCGATGCTGCGGTGTTATTTCAGGTAAATCTCCCCAGAAGCGGAATGGACTGGCATTTACAGTTGTCTTTGCCATTCTGTCACAACCTCTTGGGCAAACCACCTGAGCTGAGAGCCCGAACGAAACGTACCGTCGCTTCCTTATCAGTGACCATGTGGGAAGTTTGCCTATTAACCACCCTTTGTGTGCTCCCAGCAGCCCAGACCAGCTCCGACAGGCCACGCGTGCCGAAAACAACACATGCCTGCTTTTGATAAACAGCTTAAACCCTGAAGCAGCACAGGTCTGCCTGCACAGACTCACTGCACGTTAGCCTGGCCAAGTTCTTGCCTCATCCCCCTGTGATCGAGCTGTTAGAGCACAGTATGACAAGCAATTCCATGTTTACACCACCCCACACGGAGCCAACAAGACTTTCAGGATCGGGAGCACCCAGCATATAGAAACCAGCTCATCTCCAGAGGTTGTGGAGCTTTGCCAACTTTGGCACACATATGCCAAATCCCTGTCACCACAGCTTAGGGAGGGCTTGCTGTACTACAGAAAACTGCTGCTTTTCAAATGCTTTTATTGAAATTAAGAGGACAAGCACTGCTTAAGAGAACGGTTTTCCATTCTGTCAGCAGCCTAACTTCTGAACAAGAACCGAGCAGCCTGAGACCCAGTATCTGTTTATCTTCAGACACAACTTGCACTGTTAAGGATAACTATCTTATTTTAAATAAGCACATATAAAATTATTTTATATATTAAATACATATGAGAAACCTTTTATTAGATGTACAATTTTCCAGAAAGAATAGTCTACCCAGATTTGCAAGAGAAGAATTAGCGTACAATTAGCCAAATGCAAGAAGCTGCTAACTACCAAGTAACTATAATATTCAGCTTCTCTGCTAAAAAACCCCATGTATTACAGATAAAATAAACAAATAATTACTGCTTTAACTACTGGACTTTAAAATGGATTTGCAGTTTAAACCGGATGCAAGAGTAAGATACAGTATCGACATCAGCTCAACATAAAGATAAAATTAGACTAAAACAGCGCGCTCTCAGCGCTGGTCATAAAGTCGCCTCAGGAATTAAACAGCACCCTCGACAGTGTTATGAGAAACTTGGCGTTTTACTGATTTTACTGCCATGGAGACCTTTCTAAATGTAAACCCACAGAGTGGCTGAGAAACTCTCAGACAGGTAGGTTCTGAGAACGAGAATGCAGAACATAGCTTGCGTAGCGCCCATGAGACTTTGGCACGAGTTCCTGATAAGCCACTGAAAATGAAAACAGGGAGAGCTTATCTAACTATCGACTACCTCCTGTGTCAGAATTGGTTGTCGTGTTATCGTTAACGGGATATTTTGCAAATGAAGGAGTTCAGAACCACTGGGAAAGGGACAGAACCAGAGACAATAGTTGCCACAATTTCACTCTGTTCTACTGACTGTAATACAAATACTGTGAGAGAAGAGTCTCGAGCACACTGAACAATTCAAGGAGCATTCAAAAACTCTCTTTCTGTATTTTTCCCAAAAACCTAAGCACCTATTTTAACAATTTAACATTGCAGTGCACATACCGTATAATAACATTTAGTGCTTCGTATTCAACCACCATGGACTGTACGTCTCCTTTCGTAAGTATCATTTCCAGGGTAGAAATAATACTGGACACCTGAGGAAACAAGAGAATGGTAGAGTGAGAACCTAAACACAGGTACTTCCACGAGGAGCTGGCATTATGAAATGCTGTTTCCCAGGAGCGTGCCCTGTGCTTGGCTTATGCTGGGTCTAATTTTAAGATGAGAGCTCTGACCAAACTGGAGTATTCCCATCCTCTCCCGTGTGCTGTGGCAATGGTGTCTACTAGAGCTGCCCACAGTGCAGCGTCTTCCTCAAGAGCAGCAGTAATTTATGGGCTTTTTTCCCCTCTGTGCTGCCCTTCCAATTTTTCCAAGAACTTAACGCCATACACTTAGCTGTCAAATGTGATGGATAACAACCTTCAGATTCCAGAGCTACTGAGCGGAGTGACTACGAGCTTGCACAAGCGTCACCTCCCTAGGAAATAAGGCCACACCAAAAAAAAAAAAGTGAAGAAACTTACCTCTTTTTTAATGATTTCAGAAGGAAACGCCTGCTTAGAGATCACCCAAAGTGCCCGAGTGCGAGTGTTTTTGTCTGCAGTTTTTGAAGCAATACTGTTCAGCATTGAAAGCAAGTCCTGTATTTCAGTTGCTGAAAGCAGAATGCACACCACTCAAATTCTCTTCACGCGATTCCCATCAGCTTCCTAGCACGTTTCAGGTCATTTTGCTCAGTGCACATTAGTAAAGATCCATTCAACTAGTCGTCACAGTGATTTAATGCCTTATTACTTTTTGGCAATGTTTTGAAAACTCTCTCACACTAACAAAGGAGCTCACGATGTAGTAATACACAGATAGTATTAATGCAGTATAGCTATATAACCTCTGTAAGGAACCAGAAAACGACAAAGCTAGAAGACAAGTTTACCTAAAACCACTACAGCAGAAGATTAAATATTTAATTCTTAAAACCTTTTTGGACTTCAAACGAGTTTAGCAGGACCTTGGTCAATGTCACTGCTATACTGACCTACATAAATTCCTAGTAGGGTCTACAAGAGGCTTTAATCATTAAAGAGGGCAGCAAACCTCTGCCAGGCAGTGAGCTTATGACACAACAGAGCAAGGCTAACACAGGACTTGGATGCAGCTAGACAGAGAAATCATGCATTCCTTTACAATTCAAAACAAATAAAGCCTGATTTCTTACAAATGTGGGCTGTGTGGGTAAGTGATCTGACCGTCAGAGAAACAAACTCATGTACGCTCCCTTCCTCGATCCAGAGTGCGTACGCTTTCTATCCTCTCTCCCTAACTCTCCATTGTTTTCAGGACTTAATTATTGCTGAAGCCTGATATCCTGAGAAAATTGCCTGCAATTTATCAACTGGTTAAAAAAAAAGTTGCATGGGAAAGGGACCACAGACATGAATACAGATGCCCGATTCTCACAGGCAAACAGGCTGAAGTTTGAGTAACAGGAAAGCAGGACACACTGGAAAATGAGCAGAACAGAGAGAAAGAATCAATTTCAATAACATCAATTCCAATAAGCAGAACAGCAGAGCCACATGAAAACATGCTCTCTGCACATCCACACGTGATTTTGTTGGGTCTCGCCTCAGGTCACGTTTCTCCCTAACAAATGTCATTCCAGAACACTTGCCCAAGAGTATTTAACACTCCCCAGAAGAACTGAAAATAAACACAGGCTTCGGCACCATCCAACAGCCAAATCACAGTTCCTCGCGTGCCCGTGACAGGGTACCTCAGCTTAACCACCCTCCCTCCACCACCACACAACCTGTCCAGCTGACGCTGAGCAGCTCCCGACCATGTTACTGCAACCGGAAATGCCCAGCCCCTGGCACCTGTAACAGGTCCCTCCCCGCAGTGTTTTTACCCTGACGCACAGCCTCAAGTTCTCAGCAGCCAAACCTTTTGTGAAAGGGATCCCGCAATTCCAGGCACGCAGGCCGTGAGATTTGGGATTACTTTAAATTAGTTTAATTTGAAATATTTACCAGCACAACAGCTGGACTAGATGACCTTTAAAGGTCCCCTCCGACCCAAACTGTTCTTTGATTTAATCTAACAACCACCAATCACCGAGTAGAGGCTGGAAAACACTGGCCAAATTCTACAAACTAACAAAACAAATGGTCTTCATTCTTTCTCCACCTGGACATCTTTCTTTGATTACTAATTCCACAAAACTAATTACAGGACCGAACTGCTACCAAAGCACTGAATGAAGCTAGAAGTCGGTAAACCAGCGTTAGCATAACGTCTTGTACAACCGCTTGTACAAGAGGCAATTAGTGAACTGATCAGTGTGCTCCTACTAGCGACAACCCCACTGTACCCCCTGGGAACAGCAAACTTGGTCAAAATTAAAGTACGTGCTAACAAAGACATAAAGGACTGACGAATATCTCCCTACACACACAGCCAGCATCCACACTGACGGCTGTTCGCTTACCAGGTAATTCAGTCGTTGTCTTGGAATTAAAAACGCAGAAGCCCAAGGCCTGTAACGCTGCATTACTCAGCTCCGTGTTTTGACTCGAAATGTGCGCCTGAAAAAAACCCCACACATACACAAAGTCTCAGTTTATCTAAGTAGCTGCAAGTACTGGCTTAATCCCAACGCTTCTGCTCCATGGGGAGAGCTGTCGAAACCCAACGCCTGACGAAAAATGCACCCATGTAGGAAACGCTTCCCGAATACACACACTCCAGGCCAATAAAACAATCTGAGGTTCTGAAGACACTTTTGTTCTCTGCAATTTAGACATCTTTACTGAAGCTCTAACCATCTGAAGTTCTTTACTTCTTCGCTTGTAATGTACTAGCACTTGACTCCCCGAACGTTTTTAAACATCTAAAACAGAAGGGAAAGACAGATGGCTAGGAACAGTCTTTATATTAATCTTTAAAAAAAAAGAAACTTGACATTTACGGCATACTCCAATTTCCCAAAGTGTTTCTAAAGGCAGAGAGAACACGCTGTATCTTTTCTGGCTGGAAGATCCGATCTGACTGGATACCACTGCCAGAGCACATCCCAGACCGTGCTACCGGGCTCTTGTTTCTTCTGTAGCGCTTTCTAACACCACGGAGGATGTATTTTGCTAACAAACCCTCTCTGCTCTTTCACTAGCTTGAATTCTTTACTCAGTGAACTCCAGATCTTCCAACGGCCACTGACCTTGACCATCTAAACGTTGTTCCAAGCACAGAAAGCTGAAGAGACATACCTTAAACACTTTGCAAAGCTGAGGAAAGCGTCTTCGGACATCTGCACTGAATTCTTTGCCGTCCTCGCCCGTCAAGCGACTGTAGGGAGCAGTAGGGAAAACAAGCAACGTTCACAGGTTAAACATCGTATATTGACGTAACTTTAAACCTCTAAACCACAAACCATTAGCTAGTAGAGAACCAGTTCTTTCCTCAGAAAGCTAAACACAACACTGAAGAAGCTAGAAGAGAAAAAGCTGCAATGCCAGTCACCACACTGTCTGACATATCAGGCAAATAACGTGTTACAAAGCACACATCCTGTTATACTGGGAAAAAATGAAATTGCTATCACCCATGTTGTGCTTATGGAACATAAAAACACATCAAAAGCTTTCATTTTTCATCAACTTGTACAGAAACATTAAAAATTAACACGCAAACAAATAACTGCTGAAAGTTAGACAAACTTCCCCCCAGAAGTACACGAGCTTAAAAAGCAGATTCCTGAAAAGCAGTCCCGGAACGCAGGCTCCCCGCTCCAGGGAAATTCTGGTTTGACAGCCAGCAGCCTTTACCCACGCACGGCGAACAGCCGTACAGAAAAGCTGTACTTGTGCTGTTAACCATCCGTTCCGCGCAGCAAACAACCACCCAGGAGGCAAACCCGAGCAGTGTGTTGTTGCTCTGCCTTTGAGTTAGGACGGTTTGGCGTTTTTGTCAGTTATAACTGGAAACGTGTAAAATCTTACGGCGTGATCAGTATCGCTGATCTCTAAGCGGTTACGGCTTTAGAAGTTACTACAAGACGCAAAGACAGGTACTCAATGGCCACACGGCGGGCGACAGAGCCTCTGCAGACGCCAACAGGTTCGACAGATCCAGGTAAAAGCAGAACCGAATGGCTAAGATGTACCTTCCACGAAGAAGCGTAAGGAAGGCAGGATCATCCCAGAACCCAAAGCCACACCAAACTTTAACCTTTCTAATCACACAGTGGAAAAGCAAGGCTTCTTCCGGTAGGAAAAGCTATTTCCCAACATTCCCTCTCCCACCGTCGGTTTCCCCAGGAAACGCAGGGGAGGCTCTCGCAGGAGCAGGCACTAAGGAGACGCCCGCTTTCGCTCCCTCTTTCCCTCTCTCCCTCCCACCTTCCCCCCTCCCGGCCCGCGCGCCTTCCCGCGATCTCCAGCCAGTGGCGACGCGGCCCCCGGCTCCCCCCGGCCGCCCCCACTTGAGACCGGGCAGCGGCTTCCCTCCCTGCTCGTGGCTAGCAGCATGGCCACCCGGGGCTCGCTCTCCCCAGCCCTCCACGCCGCCGGGCAGATCACAGCGCGGGAAGCCGCGCGGGCCGAGCTCGGCCGCCGTCCCCTCAGGCGCGGCCCACACTCACTTGACGATGGTGAGGTGCGCGTCGGTGAGCTCCCCAGGCGGGGCGGCGGGGTCCTCCAGAGTCTCCAGCAAGGGCTGCAGGCTGGAGCAGGCGGCGGGAGCGCTCATGGTGCCGCGGGGGGCGCGGGCCGGGCGTGCTGGCGCGGCGAGCGGCCCGAGCGGGCGAGCGGCCCGAGCAGCCCAAGCGCCGCCCGCCCCGCGCAGTCTCCCGCGCTAAGATGGCGGCGCGCAGGACAGGCGGCTCGCGAGCCCGGGCTGCGGCGGCCCAGCCAATGGGAGCGCGGGAAGGCGGGGCCGGCGGCCGAGCCGGAGGACATCGAACGGCGCGGAGCGCGGAGCGATGGATGGCTTCCCGCGCCTGGCGGGCACCGCCCCCCTCCGGGCGGGCGCCGCCCCTCATCGCCCATTGGTGGCGGCGGCCCGGGGGCGGGATCTCGCCGCGGGGCGCGTCCGGCCCCCCCAGAAACCCCTTGAGCCCGCGCAGCAGCCGGGGGTGCCGGGAGAGCTGCCGCCAGGCCCTGCCGGTCCAGCTCCACGGCAACCTAAGCCTGAAATTCCTTAAGACGCGAGTATTTGTGTCTGTGCTCTGCAGCCTGTAGCCCCGCGGCCTTTCCAGTTGGGCTGTTGTTGTCGGGAAAGGTGAAGGCAGCAGGAAGCGCCCAGGGCCTTTGCTGCCCGCCATGGCTGCAGCACCCGGTGCTGCTCACCCACCCACCCACCACCAGCCTCTGCGGGTGGGAGGTGTGAGCACCTGGCGGTGCATCCCGCCATGTGGTGAAGCCGCCGCGAGGGGGGTGTGAATTACATCGGGGCGTTGGGGTGCGTAAAGTGAGAGAACGGCAGTGGCAGCAAAGCTGAAGTGGGGAGAAACTGGCCCATCCCTGGCAGTGCCCAAGGCCAGGCTGGATGAGGCTGGGAGCGACCTGGGCTATGGAAGGTGTCCCTGCCCGTGGCAGGGGGTGGCACTGGGGGGGCCTTAAGGTCCCTGCACACCCAAACCGTTCTATGGTTCTGTGTTTCTCAGGGGCAGAGAGAGGCCTGAGCAGTAACGTTAATGGTTGCATCTTTCTTAGTCACCTGCAAGGCCTCGTAGTGGCCTTGGAGATGCTTAGCAGGAGTGCCTGTTCTGGAAAGAAACTCCTCCCCAAACAGTGTCACCCCTCTGGCTCCATGGGGCATCTGCCAGACAGGCAGCTATTTCCTTCACACCCTGTGGTTCTGATCCGTATCAGTGCAAGACTTGAGAGCAAGACTTCGAGAGCAGCAGCCCTGAGGAGAAGGACTTGGGGGTGCTGGGGGCGAGGAGCTGGCCATGAGCCGGCCGTGTGCGCTGGAGCCCAGAAACCATCCGGATCCTGGGCTGGATGCAGAGCAGCGTGGCCAGGGGGGCGAGGGAGGGGATTCTGCCCCACTGCTGCGCTCTGGGGAGACCCCCCCTGCAGTTCTGCCTCCAGCTCTGGGCCCCCAACAGCAGGAGGACACGGAGCTGTGGGAGCGAGGCCAGAGGAGGCCACGGAGATGCTGCGAGGGCTGGAGCCCCTCTGCCCTGGGGCCAGGCTGGGGGAGTTGGGGGGTTCAGCCTGGAGAAGGGAAGGCTCCCTGGAGTCCTTACAGCACCATATAAACCTCAGTTTATATGAGGAGGATGAGAACCAGTTTATTCAGCCCACCAGCAGATTTTAGGTGCAGCTTGCTCCCACCACACCTAGTGATGCGAACCGTGTTTCCTGGCATTCACATGAAACACGAACAGTGTTCGAAATGTCAGGGAGAAAAGCTGCAGTGCTAGCTGCAATGTTGTTCCCCAATACAGCCAGGAAACAGGATCATGTTCCCAGTGAAATTACAACAATAAAAGCTCAAAGATGAAATCAATTTAAAGAGCTGAGAATTAGAATAAATAAAGCAAAGATGGGTCCAACTAGCTTAAGATTCTCCTCCTCTCGTGCAAAACTCTTTCTGAGGAATTCACAATGCTCCAGACAAAAAAAAAAAATAATTCACAGGAAGATTCTCAGTGGGCATTAGCCTTCAGCAGATCTAGGGTTAAGAAAATATTCACAGCGAAAGAAACCCTTAAAACTTACTTACTGCTTTAAATCAAGAAAAATGTTTCAAAGTCTGAAAAGTTCCCAAGAAATAAAAAGAATTCATTGGAAACTCTGGACACAATTAAAACAGAGGTAGCTTTAATGCTGCTTCAGACTGAGGAGTTCAAACTGAAGTTAAAAACATGGAGAATGATTTATTTTCATTAATTCAAAATTGTAGAGTCTTCTTAAAACCCGTGTAAACAACTTAGGGCATCTCGACAGTATCTTGTGAACGGAGTAGCTGGTACTCGGTTAGCAATTCCTTCTGATGCTTCATCTCACCGGTTTTACTATCGTTACCAAGTCTTTCTTCACCAAGTGAAATCAGAGAAGCAAAAGGACTTGAACGTCTCTTCTCTGGATGAGGAAGCCCTGACAAAATTCACTGAGTAGTTTCTGGTTCATCTCACAACATGACGATAATATAATTGAGTCTGTGCTGTTCCCAATCCTCTGACTTCTGGACGTGACCTGGGTGGCTGCTAGGCCATCCACAAGGTGAATCTATGTATCTTAACGACAAGCTGTGCTCGTTTCAGGCAGGAACAAGCTCCTTTCCTTCCCAGTGCTGTCGGCTGACCCAGAGCGGCCAAGGGTGTTTCATTCCATGGTACTTCAGGCTCAGGGAGTTCGGAGGCAGGAAGTGGCCTGGGGTGGGTCCTTGAGGCTTTGGGCTGGTTTGATAGCTGGGTTGTTAGCTCCTTTGTTAGCTCTTGGCGCGTTCTTTTGGTAGTGTTTGGGGGCTGGGTGGGTTTTCTCCCCGCTCTGGGTCTCTCAAGCTCGGGGACTGCTCACTGCTCTGGGTCCTGGCTGTGTGTCGGTCGGCAGGTGGTGAGCTACTGTACCATATGTTCTCTTCTCTATTGTTTTAATTACTTAGTAGTATCGTTAGCATGAGTATCACTATAATTTTAATTTATATTATTAAACAGTTTTTATCTCAACCTTGCGAGCTTTCCTTGTCTTTTCCTCTGACTCTCCTCCTGCACTGGGGGAGAGGGGGGAGGTGAGCGAGCAACTGTGTGGTACTTAAATGCTAGATAAGGCTATACCACAACATAAGCTTACTCTAAAGGAAAATAAGGATAGAACAGCGTATTAAATTTAAAAATAATTGAAACGTTCACACAAAAAATTTGCTCAAATGGTGCAAGGATTGAGAAGAGGGAGCAGTTGATATAGAAAAATAATTTTAAAATCTTTGCTAACAATGAATCCTTCAGATTTTTACAGTACTTGATCTAAAAATAGTCTTCTATTATTTATGTAAGTATATTTTATAATTTATTTCCTAGCATACTTTATTAACAAAACTTGTATAAAAGCAGAAAATAAAAAGTCATAAAGTTACGAAGAAAATGTCTTATCCGAAGAAACAAGGTATCTGAACCGGGTTCTAAAATATGTTTCTTAATGAGTGTATCTCGTTACTCTGCTCACATAATACCAAATTTCCCGGGTAAGAAGTTTGTTTTTCCTTGGGATGTGGTATTCTTTCCATCACTTGACTTTGAAGGCATGTCCATAGTAATATATCGAATCTGAAAACCACCAGCAGTCACTGAAGCATCCGTCAAGAACTTCAAGGTCATAACATTGCCTGGGACAAGAAAAAGAAGGACAAAGGTTACATTGCTGGGCATAAAAATGGGATATTTCCGAGTTATTTTTAAAGTGCTCTTTCTTGCTTGCTTCTAAGCAATCTTTAGAGCGATCCACCCGGTCTGTCTGCTTCCAGCGGTGCCCTGGGAGGATTTTAGTTCCATGGAAAACCAGGCAGATTTTCATCGGTTTTGCAGAGCCCAGAGACTGGTAAAAGTTTTGCTTCCTGCAAAGCACTTCCCGTTCTTTACAATGCTGCTCTGCTCCGCTCTACCTGTGAAATGTCACACCTCATGTGCGAGACACGGCTGGCGTAGAGCCTCCCGGGTCGCTGGGTGACACCGGGGTGACTCCCAGGCGCGTCATCCGCTCGTCTCCACCAGGCTCGTGTGAACCGGGAGATCGGGGGTGGCACAATTCAACCTTTCTGTTCTTTCTGCTGATGACAGCTGCGGGCTGGAGCGCGGTAACGTGACTTTCTGCACAGACCATCCTTAGACCGTCGCAGGGAACGTGGCTGCTTCCTTGCACAGGTAGCCCGCGTGGCGTCTGTGCTACCGCGACTTTGCGATGCCTGAGCAAAGAGAGGTTCAAGGAGCTTTGCTATTACCTTTATTATTACCTTATTATTAGCTTTATTATTGCAAATATGCAATAATAAAATAGCTGTGCTCTGTGTGTGTACTGGCGTACTGCACACCGGGTGAACCATCCCACTTTTGGGACAACGGTTTTACATGTGATCAGACCTTGACCTGCTGTTTAAATCCTGTCGAAACACAGAGAATAATGTCCGCAACCGGCTTTGGAACCGTTCCTGCAATCCTTGCTCTTGAAATGGGAAAAATGGGCGCACGAAGATGCTGTGCACGGGTTACTGACTGCGGATCTGCTGGGTGTCGGTGCCCGCGGGAAGACTGCTTAACGTGCGCAGTGCACTACCGCTGCAAGGCCGGCAGGATGCACCCCGGTTCTCTTCTAACTGGGCTGCTCGCCGCCTCCGTTGGTTCAGAAGCATCTGCAGCGAGGCAGGAGCATGCTGGCACGCACAGCAGCTTCTGACATGAAGCAGGGATTGCGCCTTCCGACACCTTAGCCATATATTATTAGAAAGTAGGGACAAAAGGTGATTTTGGCTGGTTTTGGTGTTTGGTTTTTTTTTTTACTATAAAGATTGCAAATGTATTACCTGTGCTAATGATGTCATCTGGCAACTCGTCTCCACAAAACCTGGAAAAAAATAGAAGCAGTTGGACACAGCAACTCAAGGACACAGCATACGCCATAGCCCCGCTATACAGGGACCTGGGCTGGCTGCCAGGCTGTGCTCTCCTTTGGAGCTGTGGCTCACGGGGCTGAACTGGTTATAGGTATTCAGTGTCTGGTCTCTGTACATTAATTCTCCTCTATAGGTTAAAGCAATTGCCTGAAGGATAATTGTCATTACCTTATAGTAAGGTTTAGGCAGAAAACGCAGGAAATGTTTTTCAATATATGCAGGAAGTAAATGATGCAAGACAAAAAAACACCCAGCAATTTAACTAGGTGTTAAAGAAAAGAGCAATGGTCCACAGCTAAAAAAGGAAGAACATTGTCAAGAAAAACATTAAAATTACCCGTAAAGCCAAACCAAATAGACTAAATGTCATTTTTAGAGGGGACGTGAAAAGTGGCAGGAATTGGGAAGTGGGTTTTATCACTTTTTCTAGTTCATTTTTGTTCTGGAAAATTGAGGTGCTTCATACCGAAATAACTGCTAAAGGACAAGCAAAAATGTGACATCAAAGAAAAGAAAGGATTAAGCACAGAGAGAAAGTGAATCTAGTATGAGATATGATACATAACACTTCCATAGCAAATAGCGGCTTACAGTAAAAACATTTTGGTAACAGTTTAACACCCCACCTCCCTCCTTTCGATTAGAGCAAATACAAATTAGTGCTTGAGTGATTTTCTTCCTGTAAAATAATCAAGAGTTAAGAGAAGCAGCAAACGAAGTAGTCTCAGAGCTTTCTTTCGTGTAGTTTAACAAAGCAGAAAGGGGCAAAGCGCCATTCTCGGGAACTCTTTAGAGGCCTGTGTTAATGAGAGTAAATTGCCAGGGGAAATAAGTCAGGAAGTGTTGCTACAAGTGTTGTGAGCATATCAGATGTGCTAATAGGAGAAAGGAACAGTGCTCTTCTGAAGTAATGTTCTGGGGAAAAGATTAAATCATTTGGTTATTTGCATATTAAAGCTGGAATTGCTTTACCTGCCCACAAAGCCATTGATATCATCGTAGCTGTCATAGATTTCCAAGTAATCAGCCATACAAGCAGTGTCGTCTTCAACGTCGAACTCCAGAAACTGTAGATGAATACGTTGTCCGTACTTTACTCTAATGTGCCAGTAGCAAATCTGCTCGTTTTCATACTCATTTGGGTAGCCTGGTGACTTGAAAACATGTTTTGAATCTGTGAAGACTCCACCGCATTCTTTTCCTAAGAGAAAAACAAAAGCATCACGGTTTAAGCGTTCATTCTGGGTATGGCTGCGGTTGAAACCTTCGTGCACTTTGACCCAGCAGATCGGTAGAAAATCACATAGGATCACCCGTCGTGAGAGCACTTTTCATACAGCGAAGCGCTCAGCATTCACGAGAGATGTCAGTCATTCCTAGCTTCTGGGAGCAGATATTTGGGAAACAAGAGGCATGATCCAAAACTCCCTGAGTTCAGAAGAAAAGCTTTCATGGACTCCAGCTTCAGTAGCCTTTGGGCCAGAACTAAGTGTTTTATGTGAAAGGCATTTGGGGTTTCTGGCTGTGTCAAACTGTAAGCTTTACAGCTGCACTTGCAAGTCACCCTGGCATTTTTTCATCCTTTCTTCTTCAAGAATCTCTTGAAAGTGTGTCTTCTACAAGAAAATTTGTAAAAGTTAGTGATCACCGGCATTGCATTGTACTCCTGTTATTGCTGCAGCTCTTCACTCCCTCTGGAATGTCTCCTTTGGGACAAAACCCATTCATTCTGGTTTGATTCAGTGGCCGTTTGAACTTCACCAACTCCCTGACTGCGGGACCAGCCACTCCGGGGACCTCACGCTGCCTGACTTTAGGAGTTGCCTGACGCTAAGGGTTGTCGTTGTTGCCCAAGTTCAGGCCTGGGGGAGCGGGAGATACTTTCCAAGGATGATTCAGGGCACCTGATTTAGGAGCCTTAAGCTGGATAGTGTGATTAACCCTCTTCATCTATACATTGTGAGTCCTGTACTTTCCAGCTCCAGATAACTGCTAGGTTGGATGTACACTCCAAACAGGCCAACAGATCCATAAATTCCTCTTGACATCTTTAGCATCCTAGGGAAACATGGCTGTCTCACCTGCAGACAGGCAACCCTGCCAGGCCTTGCAGCAGACCGTCCATCGAGCCTGAATACGTATCCTTTAAATGGGGGCAACTCAGCTGTGGAGTGTTGGCAGTTCTGGTGTCCTTTTGTCCTCTAACCAAGCTGTATTTGGAAAGTAACTAAGGAAAGGAGAAGGCTGACGAAGGAGAAAGTGGGCTGACAGTTTACGTGCAGTAATAATGAATGCTGTAGTCTCCCTCGAAGTTTTCTTTGTACGCTGAACATCTGTGGATGGCCCCCACCCCACAGAGCTATTTGATTAACAACTGCCCAGCTAACATAAACAAGCCCAAGCCCTGTGAGCACAAACAAAATGTGAACAGCTGTACAGACGTCATGGACAACTCCAACATCTGGCTCTGCCAGGCAGGGTAGTACAACTTGAAGTAGTAGGGGAGGCAAGAAGTGCACAGAATTAAGCTTTGCTATCCTTCTTGCTGCCAACTTTGTCTTCCCTGCTCTATAAAGTGGTATTTCTCTCCACCTATCACACATGCACACACGGACAGGGTACTGCTGGGAGCTGGATCTGTCAGGTGTTTCAGTCCCAGACATGGCATTCCTTTTCAAAAGTTGTTCTATCTCAGGCACAAGGAAAAAAGGAATAAGGGTTAACACTAAATTTAGCCTGTTAACAGGCAGATTATCTGGAAAATGGTTCCCATGTCAAATGCCTCAGGTTAATTATTTAAATCATATTGTAGGCTAAATGAAAGCACTCTCATACAAAACAAGACATTTGCACATTGCACTGGAAATATTCCTTACCTTTTTAATCACCAACAGCATATCATTACATTATCAGTGTCTGAAAGGACTTTGCTCAGGCCCAAGTTATGTATGGTACGATGCCGTGCAGAGACACTGAGCTCTGAGCAAGCCAGATCAGCTACGGGGTCAGCAGAGGGGGCTCAGTGCGGGGCTCCAAATAAAGGTGTACCAATACAAATTCCCAGACAAACACACTCCCCCTCCCAGCGTATTTATGGCATTGAAGCGACCTCATGCAGAGCCCGGGTGCCTTTGCAGCGCCTGGCAGCACGGCATGTAGTCATAATCTTAGAGCTGAAGAGCGACGGGTTGTTTTTATACACACCGTTGGGGTTGTAGCAGTAGGCATCCCATCTTTCGCTCCTGTTGAGGCGAATCCCGTAATCAACAATACCAGTTTTTCCAAAGCCACAGTTGGCTCCAGCTTTTACTATGGGATAACCAACTCTGCCCTTTGCCATCCAGCCAGCAGCACACACATGGAAACCTGCAACAGGGAGGAAAGGAGACCTGGAGGTGATAAATCGATCCTAGGCAAGAAGCTCTGCCTTTCATTCAAGTCAATTACTCCAGCTGATCAATGACTCAGTGTAATTGGCTTAATAGAAATTGAACTACAGGAAAGAACAGTAATTTGAGAGGATAATTTTAAAGGCAGAACGTAAAATTGCATTGTGTTTTCCACAATATGATTATTGGTTCTTCGTCTGAAGATAAAATCAAATGCAGATGGACTCTGTAGTTTCTTGGGTGGGGAGTTTTAAGTGCTGTACCAGCGTTTGTAACCAAATTAGATATTGGCTGAGGTACATAAGTGTATTCTTTCTTCCCCTTTTGAAGTCATAGAGATTTACTCAGTCATATCTCAAGAGTTTGCAGCATTAAGTTGTGAGAGTGAATAAAATACTACATAGAGCTAAGAAAACAGAGTTTACTTAAGACACTTTCGATTTAAATTTAAATACCTGGAATGCCTCAAGTATTTCTTGCTAAACAAAAAGATCCTGTTAATGCATTTTGTGGCAGAGAGCTTGGAAACAATAGCCAAAGAATGCAATGTTATTTGCTGTCTGGTAGAGACCGATGTTTTCACCGAGAGAACTGGGACATATTTGTGGCATCCTAGACTATAAAGGAGACCAAAGTACCCTTTTTTACATGTGTGCTGGTGCTGAGACCCAGCTTCTGACTCAACGGCTAGCCTGCAATTTTCTAGAGTGGAGGATATTTTCCATTGTTTTCCTAATGCTCTGAATGAATTAATCATTTCTCATTAGGAATCAAACAGAAATACAGTAGAGCCCTAACTCAGCTTCGCTTTTCACTCCAAGCACACCACTCGCCCTCTCCCAGAGCAGATATGGCTGGAGTAATCATTCCGAAAGCATCTTGACCGATGCTAGGAAAAATAGCAGTGTGTATTTACTACAGAAGCTCCCTGGGGATAAACACCTTCCTTTGCAGCAGCCAGGGGCTGTCGCTGGGGAGGTACTGGAGCTTCCCAGCTCAGCCAGACCGCTGTCGGCCGGGTGTTGCTGGTTCTGGGACCGTGCTGCACCCAGAGCTGCCGGGGACGCGTAGCACTGTGTGCAGATGCTACCCCAACAGCTCCGTAGGCACCGCGGTCACGCTCTTACCGAGGGGAGATACTGCACGCAACTTGGGCAGGGTGTTTACAAGTCTCTCGTCCCCAGAGTTCATAACATTCATGAAAATACGAGACTGTCAACACTATGAATGAGCGATGCGCCCAGCGAACAGCCGTGATTTTTTCCGAACCTATTTTTCTTGCCGCCTCCAGCTGCTGATACGTGGCTAAGTGTCCTCCCTCGTATTCACAGACGGCTTTTGCTTCTGCATAGGTGAGCTGGTACTTCCCAGAGCGTGACTCCCTGTGATACACTCCAGCTGCTCGTTCTGTGGGAGCAAAGCAATACATGATTTCCGTACCGTACCCCAGCTTCCCGGGTGCTCTCATCACGCCCAGCACTTTCCCCAAGACCTGCGTTTTGGGCTACTGTCCAGGTGAGAAGAGAAATAAAATGTCCAGCGAGTAGCAGTGCTGCCTGGGAAGCGTCAGGAAAATGCGTCCCTCTGTGTTGGTTTTTGTCCCTCCCAACCCAAAGGCACGGTTTTGCAACCCAAAGGTATGGTTTCGCAACCCAAAGGTATGTTTTTGTTTGGGAGAAGTTTTGAACAACAGAGCAAGTCAGAGCTTGGAGAGTTTTTGAACAACAGAAAATCAACAAACGCAGGGAAGGACTCCCCTAGGACTACTCAGAAGGCAGTAGTTATGGGAACGATCGGCTGGTGTCAGCATCACCAGTTCCGTGTGGCCTCGCCGGCTCCGGGGATGCTCCTTCTGGATTGCTATCACAGCATTCTTTTGGATGTAACTTTCAGTGCCTTCGTAAGATGAATCAGAGCTTTGTTTTGACTCTCTGGAGAAGTTAAATCACAGCTACTTGGATAAAGGAGAGGCAGAAATTGAAGGGAATAAATATGTGAAATAAAACTATCTGAGCTTGTGTCACAAAGGGCAGGACCAGCGCAATTGCTGGCTGACATTTTTGCCGCACAGAAAATTAATACACTTTCTTCATTATTATTTTTTTTTTCTTTGCTGTTGCAAGCACAATATAAAACAGCTTTCCAGGGAAACCTAGAAACTGTCAGCACCACTACAACTTTTATAATCTTTTCATGTTGCACTTGTCTGATGCCATATGTATGGAAATCTGTCTCGGAACCAATCTGCATATCGACGTTTTTGTTTAGATCCTTCTTATATTTAGCATCATCTGAGAGAAATGGCTGGCTGTAGCTATCACTACTCAACAGAACTGAAAAAAGACGCAAAACAGAAGCTTTTTTTACAGTAGTTATTTGTACCATGGGGAAAAAAAAAATTAGTCTTTTCTAGGGCCACGCTCAGAGTCAGTAGTTTTGGCTAGGTTAGGCGGGTTTTTTTTAAAGCATGGTCACCACTGAACTGTGGTCAGCGATGGTGTGAGCCCTTATTAGATACAGAATGACGTTTGGCAATGTAGGTTTTGGACCCGCAGTCCCTGGCCTCGTGCCCAGGGAAGCAAATGATATTGCTGACAACAGTCTCGGAAGACCGGGAGTTGCTTTCTGCAACATCACTGGGAATGTCACTGCCATGGGCACGGGATAACATATTCCATGGAAAATCTTTCGGAAGAAGCCAGTTCTTTTGCAAAGAAAAGTCACAACAACTAACAGCTGTGGAATGGTATGCTATCCTAAAAATCATCTATTTTAAGTACAAATTTGTTCACAGGAAGTGTTATTTGTCATTCATTCAACTGTCTATCACATCTAACCTGATAAATCCTCTCAGCGCTGCCTTACAGCGTGACTCTATTGGATTCAACATGCACGAATTGAAAATCCGAGTGCTACAGAAAACGGCACAGCCTTTAGCCTCGCTGCACACACAGGGGACTCCCCGGAATTGAAATTATTGATCACTGCAGCTCACGGGGAAGTGAACTGAGGGTGAATTGAAAAACACAGGCTGTAGTCCTTGGGATCTGACGAGCTGCCACACCTACACCGAGCCAAAGAGTAAGGGGACGCTGAACACTAAGGTTTGTCGCCTTTGCAAAGGTGACCAGTCACAGCCCAAGCAAGAGCAGTCGTAACGCTTAGTGACAGTGATGTTTCCTGGTAAAAGCCCCCAGTGCACTGGCAGCCACCTTTGCAAGACCCAGCCTGTTCCTTCCTGCTGGGTCTACATTCGGGGGGAGTCTCCATGGCTCCGAGTCATCACTCTCAGAGCTGACAGTAAAAACTTAGCGCTTTTGGTTGTTGTCCTGAGTTTGTCACCTGGCAATATTGTTTTCAAATCTTAGCCCTCAAGAAGTATCTACCCCACTTGTTAATGCTGAAATGTCACTATGGACAGGCATCACGTTTTTTAGAGATGTGGAAAGACCTACTCTTCGGTTTCTACAAGGGCTGCTCTACAGAGAGCAGCACCACGGAATCCTCGAGCAGCGTCTTGGTGGGTGGTGGTACCCTGCTGAGAGCAATCTCCAGTCTGCACCGCTGTTACTCCTTTGTACCATGACAAAAGTAGCCTTTGGAAAGACAGACCACACACACGCACGCCACGGAGCTTTGAGATTTGATGCTGGCTCGGTGCATCACAGTCTAACAATA